>JAQPPZ010001538.1:1308426-2616852 GCA_028583015.1 Wollemia nobilis
AAGATAGACTAAAAAATAATATTGCTACTAAAATTACTATAGATGAAATATTGAATGCTACTATAGAAAATACATTAGAATCATCTCAGTTCCCTAGCTCTATATTTTGTTCTTCAAATCATACTCAAGAAGCCCAAACCCATATTCCTGTAGGCATTGTTGCTAGAAATTTAAAACCTATGGTAATAATGGCTCAACGAAACCAGAAAAATCAACAAAATTAGGCTAATGTCCACTTATGGAGAACTAATAGATACGGACCCTTTTTGTTACCTCAGAATTTGAATGCCTTACCCAGTATAGCTCATAAATACCTTCCTAAATTCCTAGAAAATAATGCGATAACTGGAGAGGATCACATCAAAATCTTCTTGTATGCAATGGATAGTATGGAAGTGGAACATGAAGATGTAATCTTGAGACTTTTTTTACAAACCCTGGGAAAAAATTCCAAGGAGTAGTTTAATTATCTTCCAGATAATGATATTCCAGATTTCACCAAGATGGAAGTTATGTTCTTAAAGAAATTTGGAGAAAGAAAAAATGAGCAGTCCCTGTTAATTGAGTTAGCCACTATGAAGAAAAAGGAAAATAAGGTTGTTAGTGACTTTAACAAAAGGTTTTCAAAAACCAGAAACAAAATCCTTGCCAACTTTAGACTTAGTGACATTTAGTCAATATGCTTTTACAAAAATGCTTTCCAAGGATAATTTAATTATGATTTAAGGCAAGAACAAGCTAAAACCATAGATGAAATCATAGAAAAATCAATAAACATTGAAAGAAACATGTTAGATAGTGGTAAGATGAAGCCTTACTCTCTAGAATCCAACACACTTGATAAAAAACCCAAAAAGGTAGTATTTGATTTGCATAGGAGAACTGAAATAGATTAAGTGGAAAAACTAACTAATAAAATGACTGAGATGTTCAACACTATGAACAACAGGTTAGAAATAATTGAAAGAAATAATGGTAATAATGGTGAGGCATCACAGAAAGGGTGACCACAGGTTAATAATCGCCCTCCCTTTAAAAAAAACTTCAACAAAAATTGGGGAAACAATAATGGCCCTGAAGAAGGAAATAGAAATAGGAATAATGAAAACAATAATTAGAAAAATAGAGAAACTTATAGAGAGCAGAATAACGTTCTCAATCCTATACCATCTGTCAACATAGCATAAGTATTTCCTTATTATTGCTCTACTTGCAATACACCTCATAACCCTGATGCATGTGGAATTCACCTAAGTGATCCATGCAATATATATTTACATGATGATTCAGAGGAAGATATAAGAATTAATGCTTGCTGGTCTCTAGAAGATGAATCCATAGAAAGGTTGTTTGAAGAAAATATGGAAAAACATGCTTCAAATCATTATCCTCAAATTCTTGTGGCAAAAGGTACCAAAATATTGCAAAAACCATATGAGTCAAGATATGACAAGATGAAACAAGGGAATATAACCTCTAGTACTCAAGAAGTGGAAAAATTGGAAGCAACCCATGTTCTGAACTTAATAAATAGAATAGTCCTCGAAAGGACAGGAACAACTCCCACTAGTGAAACCAAGAAGGAACCTTTCATCAACAAAAGTGCTAATAGAGAGAGAGCTGATAAAATCCCTAAAAGGATCATTTTTGAGATAATTGAAGTAGAGGAGGAAACACTCAAAGAAGAAAGCAACAAACCTTTGGACATTAAAAATATTTTATTTGATGTTGGGACAAAACTCAGCAAACAAAAATTCAACATCACGTTTGGTGAGCTTATGAAAGTATAGCAATATAGAGAACAAGTCTCCAGAGCATTTAGGTTAGTTAAACAAAAAGAATACCCAACGTATCATGATTCTAGGAAAGATCAACATGACACAAGGTCACCCTATTCTATTATACCCTTCTATGTATCACTAAGGTATAATTTAGATGAAGGAGAAAGGTATGTCATTCACAACTGTATGTTAGACAGTGAAGCTTCTCATAATATTATGCCTAAAATGATAGCTGACCAAATGGGGTTAATATGTACTAGATATTCTGTCATTGTTTCAGTTATGGACAACAGACAAGTACCTTATGTAGGGGTGATAACTGGATTATTGGTTTTCATAGATCAACACCCTAAAAATGGCATAGTTATGGATGTTGTAGTAGTGGATGTTGATCCATTATTCTCATTATTACTGAGTAGACATTGGGCTGAACAACTAGGAGCTTCAATTCAACTAGATTGGTCTTATGCAACCATCCCAATGTCAGACAAGGAAAATATGACTCTGCATAGAGAACCATTCAATAAATATTTCGTAGAGTTGATTAAAACAGATGAAACAATGGTAAACTTGGTAAATTCAATGGAAGAAAAAGGGATGGGATTTTATTCAATATGGCACAATCCATTCCTAACAGAAGTACCAGAAGCTAAGAACATGGACCCAGAAGTTATGAAATTGGTTGATGCCAAATCAAATAGAGTGTAAACTTAAGAAATGTGGACTGTCTCTTGATGGAGCAAAATCCCAATCTAGAGCAGGTGCAAGAATTAATTTTACTGATATAAAAGAAAACTACCTTGGTATTCCTTACAGACTAGAATTCCCTTGCACAAATAATGTAGCTGAATACGAAGCTTTATTGCTAGGATTGAGGAAAGCAAAAGAATTAGGCATTAATTACTTGGCTGTAATAGGGGATGTAGAATTGATTATATAACAAATCAAAGGAAAATATCAGACCAAGCATCCTAGGTTAAAACAATATAAGAATGCAGTTCTAGAAGAAATTGAAAATTTTTTAGCCTTCAATATCTCTTTTATTCCAAGAGAACAAAATCATGTTGTAGATCTTTTAGCTGTAAATGCCTCAGGCCTAGATCATCTAGACATAAGCACAAAATATATGGATAGATTCTCAACCATTTTAGTTTATAAGCCTTATGTGCCATATAATATAGTTTACCTATAGGTCTTTCAATATGATGTGGACATCAAATATTTCATGACTATACAAAATCAATATGCAGATATAATCTATGACAAAAAAATATGAATATCGGCTAAAGGACTAGATAGGTGAACCAGTAGAAGTAATTCAGCTGAAAACAAACAGAATACCCAAAGGACTAGTCTCCCTAGAAAGTTTGTTTGATTATTTTGACAAATCTTACAAGCCTTTACTCAAAGAAGTGATACCTAAAAACATTATCATTGGTTTAATGAAAGACCCCAAAATAGTCAAGGTAGACACAGCTTTGCCAGCTAAAGAAAAGGCTGGATACATCAGTTTCTTAAAGAAAGATAAGGAACATTTTGCTTGGACTTATGAAGACCTAAAAACCTTCAAAATGGATGTAATGACACACATAATACCCCTGAAGAAAGATTCTAGCCATTCAGATAAAAACAAAGGAAATATAACCCAACTCTACACCCAATAATGCAAAAAGAGGTATAGAAATTGTTGGATTTCAAAATAATCAAAAAGGTGAGATTTTCTTCTTGGATATCCAACTTAGTACTAGTCAAGAAAAATAATGGTGATATTATAGTCTATGTTGAATTTAGAAATTTAAATAAAATTTCATTAAAATATAATTACCCATTACCCAATATGGAACAACTACTACAAGCAATAGTAGGTTCATCCAGATTGTCCCTGTTGGATGGTTTCTCAAGATACAATAAAATTCAGATTAACCTTGAAGACAGACATAAAACAACATTCACTACACCATGGGGCACATTTGAATATTTAAGAATACCTTTTGGCTTGATGAATGCAGGTACTACTTTTTAGAGAGCAATGGACTTTGCCTTCAAAATATTAATGTTCAAAATAGTGTTTGTCTACCTAGATGATATCACTGTATTTTCTAAAAATCCAGAAGACCATTTAGAACATTTAGCTATAGTTTTTTCTCATTGCAAAGAATTTGGAATTTCCCTAAATCCCAAGAAATGCATATTCAATACAACTCAAGGGAAACTATTAGGTCATATAGTCTCAGATAAAGGAATAAGAATCGACCTAGAAATAATATAAGTTATTTCCAAAATTCCCCCTCCCAAGAACTTAAAAGGGGTTAGGTCATTCTTTGCTAAGATTAATTTTATCAAAAGATTCGTCCCAAATTTTGCAGAGATGACCAAACCTATAAATGACATGGTTAAGAAAACTTGAGAAATAAAATGGACAATAGAAAATATGGAAGCATTTAACATGATCAAAGAAGCCATATCCACTACTCTAGTCTTAAGTTCAGGTCTAAACACTCCATTACTGTAGTTATTTCATAGAAATATGATGAAAATAATGAAATTCCAATAGCCTTCATGAGTTCAGGTCTTAAAGGAGCACATCTTAAATATGCCTTGCTAGAAAAACATGCTTATGCAGTCATCCAATATTTAGAACACTTCAAAGGTATATTTGGCTCGAATAAAGTTTATTGTTGTATCTCTTTCATAGCAATAAAAGATATTTTTACTCAATCTGAGCCGTTAGGAAGACCAGCAAGATGGATGGTAAAAATTTTGCAATATGATGTTGAATTAAAATAGTTAAAACCGTCAAATGACAAGGTCTAGCTAAATTATTGGCCAACAAAGAAGAAGAAAGCTTAGATAATGTTCTCACAATAGATGAAGCATATGTCATCAGAAGGACCAATAATGCAGAATACAAATGGTATGAAGAAATTATGTCATACTTACAAACCCTTTCATTTCCTGAAGATATATCAGCAAATAGAATGAGGTCAGTCAAGCTTCAAGACTAGAAATATTATGTACAGAATGGTGTGTTGTATTGGAAACACCCTAATGGAGTATTATTAGTCTGATTATATGAAAGTGAAGTTCCAAAAATGATTAATGAATTTCATGATGGTTTATGTGGAGGGCACTTTGCTCCAAAATCAACAACTAATAAAATTATGAGAGCAGGATATTATTGGTTCTCCCTTTTTAAATATTTATATAAATATGTTAGGAACTGTCATAATTTTTAGGTTTTTATAGGAAAGAAGAAGCTAACAGCAATGCCCGTCAAACCAGTAAGCATTGAAACTCCATTCCCCCAATGGGGCATTGATTTAATTGGAGAGATCAATCCAAATTCATCAGACCAGCACAAATGGATCATAACTGTAACATATTACTTCACAAAATGGGTAGAAGCTGCTCCTCTAAGGTCATCCACAACCGCCACCATTATCAAATTCTTGGAAGAAAATATTATAACCAAGTTTGGGGTTCCTCATAAACTAGTAACAGATAATGGATAGTATTTTGTTTCATATGAAATGATAGAATTTTATGCTAAATATGGAATAGAACTCTCCCAGTCTACTAATTATTACCCCCAAGGAAATGGTCTTGTTGAGTCATCCAATAAAAATATAATAACCAGAATTAAAATATCATTGGGTAAAAACAAAAGGGCATGGGATAGTCAATTGAAATTTGCTCTTTGGGTAGATAGGTTATCTGTAAAAAGAAACATAGACAGGACTCCCTTTGAGATGGCATACGGAGAGAAAGCCTTGTTACCCACTAGTGTTGAAAATTTTGCCTTGTCCCTATTATTACAAGGTCATGAAAACCCTGACGCATTGTAGAGAATATTAGACCAAATTGTTCACTTACAAGAAAAAAGGAGGAAAACATTAATAGAATGATTAATCAAATTCAGAAGACTTTGAAATCATTTTAACGAAAAAGCAAAGGGAACCCCTTTTTGTGAAGGTGATGTAGTAATATACTAGGATCCTAAAAATGATAAGCATGGGGGAAAAGAGAAACTTGAGCCTAAATGGATTGGACCTTATCAAATAGCCCAAGTGGTTGGCCAAAATGCCTACAAACTACAAAATTTGGAAGGATATCTTATGAAAATTCCCATTAATGGTATACACCTCAAAGTCTATAACCCCTACCATGGGGAAAAAAAAAGGTGATATATAAATAAATAAATAAATAAAAATTTGCCATTTTATTTCATGTCTTGTTGATTTAATTTTTATCTTTTTTTTTTCATGACTATCATCAGAGAAAATAATATCCTTTGATTGTTAATTCTCAGAAAAACTATATATATATATATATATATATATATATAGAATTAGAAGAAATTCATTATGAGTATATGAGCAGGTTTGCAAACTATTAACTTGAGCTTTCCTACTAATATCATGTGGTATTGATACAGAACAAAGTGAGTCAGAGTATCTGGTCCATCTTGATAAAACCTCACTTTATACACACTATTATAAAAAAAATTGAAGTCCAAGGGGCAAAGTTAGTCCTGTAGAATGGTTAGAGCTAAAAATCATTGCACTCTATCTCTTTAACCATAAACTGATCCTCAACTTAGAAAAACTCTTTGCACAATTTGCTTATATACTAATATTTCTCAGAAGAGAAAGAAAATTTAAAAAAAACATAGCAAGTTGAATCAATGTCTGAGATATCTTGGTAAACCTCTATCGGGGCTATAGATGCCTGGCTGGAATTAGGGTAAAATTGAATGGGATCATATTCCATCTCCACCGAGGCTATAGACGCTTGATTGGTAGTGGAGCCCTGTACATGGTGAAAAAAAATTTAAAAGAGTGAAAATTCTATTAAGCTTTAATCATTCTCCAAGAATAATAAAGTCTTGAAAGGCCAAGGAATTGGAAATTAATGCACTAAACACACACTTGGGCTAAGTCAATATGGAACAGAAAACTTTGATATATTAGGGAAAATCGTATTTTATGATATTATTGGAAAAATCATAACAATAGACCGCGAACCCACTCTAGAATTATAATTTTGATCTTCAAATTCAAATTGTCAAAGAGGATTAACAGTTTTTTATGCTCTACTTCCTTGATGTTATGTTTATATTTTTCAAGTTGAATATTTTAATTTTTAGGAGTGTATCTTGATTGATGGTTTAATCATATCTGTTGGAATTTTATCTCGCTCAAATAATTGCAGTAAAACTAGGATATTCTGGAATTCTCAAGTGATTCATGTTTTTAGAACATTGTCCTAGTCAAAGCTTATGTTGGAGCCAAATTTGACTCAACACTCGAAACCCCTAATTTTAAATTGTTGGTTTCATCAAAATAGCAAAGGTTGCTAGCCCTATGACATTTTCATCTAAGAAAATGACCTCCTTGTGTTTGATTTATGAATCTAACCTTAACCAAAATTGATGAGCTCATTTAAAAAAAAAAATTATTTACCCTAAAAATCTTACAAAGGTTAAGATATAATTTCATTTGTCGTAAAGTTCAACCTCTAAAAAAAAAATTGATTCTTAAAAGGTAAGGTTTAGTCTCTCGGATAGGTGATTATTTTCAGACTTAAGTCAAAATAAATAAAATCCCCAAATCCTAAAGAGATAAATCAAGGGTTAATTAAAAATGCCATGATCTAAAAATTTGAAAGCCGAAAGTCTCAAGCATATGGTAAATATCAAGATATGCACCCCTTTGATTGAATAGACATATAAATCAAGAAAATATGATGGCAACGCTCCATCAAGATAGAATCGAACGGTTGTGCTTTACCTAATTAATTAGATCTTTAGAGTGTCATGGCCTAAGGTTCAAAAGCTTAAATACAATGGCAAAATTGCTTTAATTAAATAGTAAGTTTTTTTAAAAAGATCCAAGGGTGATGATCGATTATATTTTAATCTAATGACTACGCTTTTCTAAAACTGGCCCTATAGGTTGAAGGAAATCAAGGGTTGTGCCAAGCTCCATCAAAATCTAATGACAGTGCTTGATTCAAAATTCAAGAAAAGACATAGTCACAAAGATCTGCGGTCACACTTTACCCAAGATTAATCCAACGGATGCGCTTTTCTAAATATGACATCAGATTCATTAGAGCTTAGATTCGATGGATGCACCCAATTCTCATCTAATCCAACGGATGCATGTTTGCCATGAATTATCAAGACGATCGAACTCAAGTTTAAAATACACACAGATTCAAAAGAAATCAATGGATGTGCTCCCTCTCGAGGTGATCTGACGGTGACATCTGCTTCAAAGGTAAATTCATCGGTAAGATCAATTCAATACTTGATTAATCAAATTTAATTAAGTTTAGCAAGGGTCCTAACACGTTGCTAATCCCCCCTTTTTTGCTTAATCAAGATTAATGAAAGGTTAGAAGCATAGGTTTTCAGTTATCTAAAGCTTTTAGGTCATAAAAAATCTATGGCTATGCTCGATCCAAAGTCGATCCAATGATCGTGCTTAAACCATGAATCACCAAGGGTAAACTCAAAGACCCTACTCGTACTAATGACTAAAGCATGTGCAGTATCAAGAAGAATCAACAGATGCACCATCGCTAAATATGATCCAACGGTGGCACACATCTTAAAATGGTTGGCTACTAAAAGATTATCACTCAAGTCCAAAGACAAAAAAACCTCATGTTTGATCAGATCTGACGATTGCACGTAGGCCCAAATAATCTAATGGTCGTGATCCAAGGGAATTGTCCATAAATTAAATGAAGGTTTCTTTGAAGAAATAAGCAATAAATATCAACAGCCACGCTCAACCTAGCTTAGATCTTACGGCAACCTTTCATTCAGAAGATAAATTAAAGCTAATAAAATCTACGGTTGAACTTCACCCAAGATTAATCCAATGGTCATGATTTGATCAAAATATTATAAAGGTTGAGTCATAACCAAAGACAAATCAACAGCTACGCTCAAATCCGATCGGGATCCGATGGTAGTGCTATGCTCAAAGGACAAATCGAAGTCAATAAAATCTACAATCATGCATGATCCTGCTTAAATTCAATGGCCTTCGATTTAATCAAAGTCATAAGAAAGGGAAATAAATACCCAACGGTGTTGACTCTTCAAATCGTACGGTCGTGGTTATTATCAATTTAATCTGATGATCGCGCTCACTCATGTTTATCAAAGGATATTAGAACCCAAAAATTAATCAAAGTAACCCGATACACATATAGATGATCGAACGGTCACGCTTGAACAAGCATCTAATCTAACGATAAGCCTATAGCGAGCTAACCTGAATATAAAATATTATTTTTTTAACATGGTTAGTAACCCCTTAATTAATATTTAATGACCTATGTTAAACAAAGTTTAAAATATTGATTAAATTTAAGGAGTATAATCACCTCTAACCTATGCCTTCAATATTTTGGAAGCTAACATCCTTGTAGGCCTAGAAATATTAAGAGTAGGTTTATGAATTATATCCCATCCAATGGCCATTATAAGTTAACAGAACTAACTCCTAGAAAAAGGATGACCATTTTACATCATGCCTGAAGCAAGTACCAAAGAAAGAAGCAAATAGGTGACTCATTCATGAGGATATACGCTGAACGAAGAGCACTACGATGACCAACACCTACAATAGATTCGAGTGAATAGTACACAAAAATCATAAATCTAGATGATAACCAAGGAAGGAAAGATTCAAGTGATAAAAAAAAATCCCACAAATAGTACCAAGATAAGGCTAATGTGGATTGATCAGAAGATAAAACCTGATGCTCAAGCACACAATCAGATCATGCATATCTACTGAGAATGATAACGTACTACGTGAAAGAATAAAATAATCTTGTTCAATGCAAATTCATAACCAAAGCTCGTAGCTTATAAATAGAGATAGTAAAGGGTAGCTAAAGGGCATCAGTGAGAAAAATAATGAAGTTCAAATAATATGAAAGAATTCATTTTATGTTCTGCAAATTCTTAAGACGAAGAAAGTGCGTGATGAGAAAAACATGGTTTTGACTTATGAAAAGTCTACTCCACGCTTCAATGGAATATAGTTACAAGGGAAACACTCTGATGAAGTATAGTTATGGAAGCAGCATATAGTGCCTTCTAGGTCTTTTTTTCCATTTCCACATTCCTCCTACTTATCACTGCTCCCCTCCTTCTAGGCATTCTCTCTTAACCAACCAGATCATCCTGCCCACACAGCGCCATCTCACCACCATCCATTATGCGAAGCCACCCCCTTTCCTCTTTTCTCCCTTCATTTCATCACGTAATCTATGTCATTCCATTTGTTTACCACTAGCATGCCACCTCTTCTCTTCACCATCACATTGGGTCCCCCTCTGTTTTTCGTCAAGATTTCACGTTATCAGTCTGGTCAATCTCAAATGGCATATCAGAACGACAAAGACAAGCAGAAGAAAATAAATTGTATATAAGTACAAATCCTTTGTTTAGATGAGCAGAAGAAGAAAAACAAGTATGCCAACTCTTTTTAGCATAAAAGCTCCCTTCAAACCAAGAGCAAACTGTAACAGTCAATTCAAAGCCATGCCAACTAGATAGCATATAGAGAAAATCAACTCATAAGAAGATAGGTGTAAGGCCAAGATCAGGCCAAGAATAACAAAATCAAGAACCAGAATCTATAAAAGGAAGCACCCAGGTTCAGATTCGATATTAAACGTTAGAGATAACGATTTTTACTAAGAGGTATACTCGAATACCTTTTTTTAGTTGTGTTGTTGTATCCCCTTCTATGTATTTTTCTTGCTCATTTATCTTTCTTCCCATTACTGTGCAGGGTTTTTGATAATAAAGTTCTCAAGAAGTTGAGATTATTTCTAGATCTATTGAGCTTGATGTTTAGGGACTCTGCTATTACCAAATTGGAACAAAGAGAGTAGAAGAGTTATGTTACATCATTTGAATAGAGTTTCTTCATTGTATTGATATATTTTCTTTAAAAATGGAGTTAAATGGCATCCTGCCCACTCTGCATGTAATATTCTATAAAATCAATACAATTTTGGGTCTCATTCCTTTTAATTTTCTATTTCAGTATTGTGTGTTTTCTATGTAATGGATTACATTATTTGAATGTATTGTGTACATTTCTCTCATTAGATAACTTTTAGTTTTATTACGATATTTGAATAAGTCTAAGAGCATCAATTTATCTTTTCTCCATTCTCTCTTTTCATATCAAATATGGTGTTAAATTGATATAACAACCCAATGAATCTAGGCACCAGTCTACATAAGGCATAACAATGGTTGTTTTATTGCTTGATCATTTTTAATACATCTAGTGTAATCTAATCTGGAGCAAGTAATTAGTGTAATATCATAAATTACCATTGGGATTTCCTTACCCATTCTATAGTTTCTCCTTAGCAATATTCATATTAAATAGAATAAAGTGGCAGGTTGACCAAAGCTTGTAATAACTCATTGGTTTCAAATGATTTCTTGTAGCATGACAATCGAATCATATGGATGCAAGAAATGGTTCCAACACTACTCAAGGAGGATTCCACACATACCCTTGAGCGCACTATCTACCTCTTTGACAATACGGGAGGGTAATCATACAGGATGTTGTATCTCGTGGACTATGGATGATACAAGGCTGAAAAGCTTCCTATTGGATAAAATTTTGTTCACCCTATAATGGTCTCCTAATACACTCGAAGATGTTTGGGAGCTTGATTTCGTGTGCGAGTAATGTTTGAGGCCTAGGTATTGGAGTCTGATCGTCCCTCACTTCACTATATGCTTTATGGGCTATCTAGATTAGCCAATAATGATAGCTCCTTCATGATATTTTAAAACCCCCATTACAAGGTTTCTAGCCTATTCAACTATGAAAAAAAATATTGTATTTTTTTTGTTTTTGTAGATTTTTTTTGGCTTTTGAATAAAGAAAAACATAATGAAAATAGGAAAATTATACCTAACAAGTTAAAATGGCTGAGAAAGAATTGTCACAATCGCATCAAAACTCGGCCTTGAAAAGCGCTCTGATACCACTTATAAAGAACCTAGTATTGAAATAAATCTCACACATACAAAATACTAAAAGATAATTGAAATACATGTAATAACAAAATAGCAGTATGCAGAAAGTAATTGTAAAATTAAAACAATCTCACAAATAACTCAGAATCGCAGGCCTCTTCGAGGGAGAAACCTCCTTCAATATTTCATTATCTTACAAAAAGATACATTTGTATATGGATTCATGCCTTTTAAAGAGAAAGCTACATGCAATCCTACCTAAAGGCTCAAGAGTTGGTTTACATGCAAAATGCCACTTGGCTTACATGCGAAATGTCACTCGAGCTAGAATATTCTACCAAACATTGGTTACAATCTTGATAATGGTTATATGCAATGGCACCATCGGTTACAATCTTGATAATGATTACATGTGATGGCACCACTTGGCTAGGTGTCTTATTTACCACATACATTACGAGAAATTATAAAATAACATTATAATAGAATCCCCCCATGTTGGAAGTGGGTTATGTACCCCCATGTTGGAAGTGGGTCATTACATAATAATGAGAATTACAAAGTAACGTTAGGATGGGATCCTAACATTTTCATGTTCACACCATTGGGCCAGGAAGTTTCGTTTGCAATGAATCTCCTTAATAGGTTAGTGATAGCATTAGACTATCTTAAAGGAGACCACCTACTTAAGGATAAAATAATGGCGTGTAATATTGTTGGTGTGAATCTATGTTTGTTTGAGGTATGCATAGATTTTTTTGGTAAGAATTATTAAGTGTTAATTAATACCTTGGAAATTAATTAAATGATGGCTTTAATACTTTAGACTAGTAAAGTATTAATTAGATTGGTGATATTAATATTTGGAAATATTAATGTCAATATTAAAAGTTAATATTAGCAATTGAAAATTAATAAAGTGAATTATTGAATTAATTCTTGAAGATACTTTCATTATTGCATTATTCCTCTAATGTTTGGAATAAAAATTGAATGGCTTGCAAATTTTAGTTTTAGCCTTCTTTTATTATGGCCATACTTAAATGGTGTCTTTATGAGAAAATATGGCATTGTTTAAGTAACGTCTTCTTGAGCTTGAAAGAAAATGCCACTTCCTCCATGCAAGAAAGGCACCTCATTCTATTTGAATGTAGTAGAGCACTTAAGGAGAAAAAGAGAGAGGAAAGTGGTTTTGTTTGGGGACCTTGGAAGGAAAGGCAAACTTTGGGCATCATGACAAGTAGGGAACGTTGGAAAGCTTATCTCATGTGCATTTTTTATTATTTGCTAAAATGTGTCTTTTTATAGCTTAAATATTTCTTTTAGATGTTGATTCTCTTGTGTTGACGTTGTTTGTATCATTCCCCTCATTTTTATGTTGGTTTCAGCTTAATCCAAGTCTAGCTACATATTGCCTAGTAAACTTCCTATTTTATATTTGTCTCTTGGATGTTAGCCTTTCTTCTATGCAAATTTTGGTCATTGTTAGAGTTTGAGGGCATGTTTTTGTTAGTACATTGATGTTGGTGTTGTCTTTGCTTATGGGTATGGCTATTAGCCTGTAGCAACATTTTTCTTCCTTGTTATTGTGTTGGTCAACATTGTCTTTAATCTATGCACCACCATATCTTTAACATGTGTAGAAGTCTTGAGTAAGATCATTAAGGTAGATCAATTTTCCTTGTAGTCATGGGTCATCTTGGTTTGGATCATGATCATATTCGTTGGTAGTATTTGACCAGCATGAGTTTCTTTTTAAGTTGTCTATACCAGTGTTTTCCTTGCATTCAAAGGTTGGTCTAATTGCAGGTCTTGGAGGTTAATCTCAGGTGGTTCTGGAATGATCATCGGTTAGCTTAGACATGTTTTATTTTGGATTGAATCTCTTTTAAGTTGCAACTTTTAAAATGTGGAAATATTCTTCTAGTTATGTTGCTTTCTTATAATGGTAAACTTCTTAGTTTTGGAGAAGTTATAGCTTTGGAAAGAGATTTGTTTTGTTGGATATTAACTTACTAAGGAAGATATGGTTTTTAGTTTGTTTACTCTTTTATTTTCAATGCTTTAGTTTTTAGTTATAAACTTGTCTTTGGAAATTAATGAGAAGTAATATTCTTTACTTTAAAAGTTAGTAAAGGAAATGTTGTTGGTTGCAAAACTATAGTTGGATATTATAGAAAGAGAACTCCTTTAGTTTTATGTTGTAGCTTGGTTTTTGGGAATGTATTCTCTATGGTAATGGATTTCTTTTATAAATTGGATTATTGAATTTGGGGTTTTGAAAGAGAAACCATTATAATGATTCCTGAGACTTATGTAGGTTAAGGGATCATTATAAAGAGAAGTATGGGATTCTATTTTATAAATTGGATTAATGAATTTGGGTTTTGAAAGAGAAACCATTATAATGATTCCTAAGACTTATGTAGGTTAAGGGATCATTATAAAGAGAAGTATGGGATTCTCTTTTAGAAGTTGGATTATTGGACTTTGGTTTTGAAAAAGAAACTATTATAATGGTCCCTGAGACTCGTGTGGGTAAAGGAACCATTATAGAAAGAGGAATTATGGAATCCTCTTCTTGATGGCTTGTTTTATTATGTTTATGCATGGATGCTTGCATAGTAGAAAAATGCATGATTAAGTTGCATTGCATTTAGAGTTGTCTTGATCCCTAAGTATTCCTCATGAGTTGTGGTGGGATTCCCTATCATGAAGAAGCTTACAAATTTTTAGATGGCTTGAAGATCCTTGGCGGATGGTTTCATAGTACTTTGAATGTATAGATGATATGGAAAAACAAAGGCTATGTAAAGAATGTTTTGTTAAATTGAGTTTTGTAAATTGATTATTGTACAAACTGAAATATTATGTTGCTTTAATGTTACCTTGGGTTTTGTACATTAAGGTGATTGAGCAATATTTTATTTGGATAGATAGTATTGAGCTCTATCAATTATTGGAATGCATATTTATGTTAAATACTTGATTCATTTATGTTATTGCATCTAATTTAAAGGAATACATATTTTGAAGCTTTAAGTCAAGCATTTGAGTTAAGCAAAATGTGGCTTTTATTTAAGATGCATCCTTGTTTATCTATTATAGCATTTCGGATTAAATAGATTATGACTTGTGTTAAAATGATTTTGATATTATGTGATGCATGTTGCTTTACTTTAGAACTATGTTTTAAAGTGCAAGATTTATTTGAGATAAGATTATCTTGGGGTGGTTAGAATCTCTTGTGGACCCAAGTCAAAATAAATTCCAATCATGGGAGGAGTTGCGTGAATGCAATAACTAGGTAGATATGAGTCTTAGAAGAAGTTGTGAGAATGCACTAGCTAAGAACTCATGAACCTGGAAGGAGTTGTGTGAACAATAGTCAGGTTTCATGTAAATCATTACAACTTGAATGAGTAGGATTGAGTGTATTTCAACTAAGAGTTATGGAACCATTCACAAGACCATGGTGGTGATCCCTTGAACATGTAGGATCGAGTGATCATGTTCATTTCCATTATAGTGGTAATGATCTTAGTTAACCCACAGAGGTGTGGTAATTTAGCACCAATGATCTACATTTGATTAACATACCTATATGGACTTAGAGTAAGGTTAGGGAATAGGCATTCCCCTTTAAGTGTTATGGGCCTTAAAGGATAATCCCTACATCGTAGTCACATTGTCCTATATCGGTGAGGGTATGAGAAAGGTGGGGGGACCACTTTTGGTGTTCTAAATGTGTAGGTTTAGTAAGGTGAACCCCAAAAACCATGGAAGTTGGCCACTCTCGTCAATTGAGTATCATTTGTAGTGACTTGGAACTCAAATGTGGTGAAGCCTTGTATGCTAGAAAGATAAAAAATAGTTTTTCCTTGTGAACCTTTTCTTGTAATCATTTAAAAAAAAATGGGTTGGTAGTTTTGGGGTGTTACAAAATTATCTATGATTATAACAATTTTAGTAATTATATTCTAATTACTGCTTCAATTTTTAGATTGACTAGCCACTACTTTTAATAGAAAGGACTTACTCTCGACACTAGGTCAATGGTGTGTTGAATAACATTTTTCATACACCTTCAGGTCCTTATAGCTCCAAGTAATAATATCATCATATTCAACACATAATTCCCAAAATCTATTTAAACCATTATTTGTATATTCATTTTCTAACAATAAACATTTTTCTATTAGAAATTTTAATAGGTTAATAATTAAAGGATTTTATGTCCCTAAGGGGACACCCTAACGGTATGTCATTGGCATTACATTTCGATTACCTAAGTTTGAATCATGAGGAGGGAGGTGCCCTATTGGTATGCCCTCGAGGAGTGTGACCCAATTGTAGCACCCATTGTACTTCGCATTACTTCCAAAAAAATGTTTAACAAGGTTAAAAAGTTTTAACATTCACTTATCATCTTTGTCCCAACTAGAACACCACAATGGAAAAAGTCATTGGGCTCTCTTAACAGAGACCCAAGTTCAATTCATGAGAAGGGTGGCCCTTGATATGCCCCCACTTTTCAACCTCTTTAAAAAATAATAATAATTAGAGGATTTTCCTAATACTATTCTTCTTCATAATGTCATATAGATTGAAGACAACCTTTGGTATAATCAGTCCTTTAGGTAGATGGTTTGATTTCAATTGTATGATATTGTTGTTGACATCATCCTCATTCCTTGTACTCTTAAGTTCTTCTACACTTTGAGCTTCTTTGCCTAAGAAGTCTATGATCTATTCATCACTATGAAAGACTTATCAATTATCAATATAAAGCTTTATTGTCTAAATTTGAATGATATAATTGTTCTAATTAATTTATATATATATATTGCAATGAACATGGTGTGTAACCTAAGGTGGTATCTTAGTAGGTCAAACTCTATTCATGTGAAAATAGAATAACAATAGATAGAATAAAAATGTTTTCTTGTTTTTATGGGCTCTAATTTACTTTTTCAAATTGTTTTTAAGATAAATGTTAGTAGTTATGAAATTTTTACAAGCATATATTGGACACTCTAGTTAGGATGAAGCACATAGTAAGCTAAGAGTGAGGAAGTTAGCATGAAATGTAATATAAAGTGTAGTAAAATTTGTAACATGTTATCAAAGGAAGTCAGATTCTATTTATGTGAAGATATAAGAACAATAAGGGGCAAATGTTATGTTTTATCTATGGGCTCTTATTTGCTTTTTAAATTAGTATCTCAAGATGAGCATTGGTAATTTGGAGTCTTCTACAAACCCATGTCAAAGAGTCTCATCAACATGGTGCAAATAATAAGATGATAGTAAGGAACCACCGGCACACATTTTAAAGAGGTTTTTAATAGCTTTTTCTTGTGACCTCTGAGCTTAGAATATTTTGGGATGCTTAAGGATTTACTCAAAGAGGTTTTTAATAGTTTTTTCTTATGACCTCCAAGTTTAGAATATTTTAGGATGCTTAAGGATTTAATTAGCTAGGATTACAATCCTAGCTAGACTACAAAGTATGAATTTCTCTTACTAAAAAAAAAAAAAAAAAAAATTAAATTTTAACATAAAAATAAGTGCATATGCTTCAATGTTAACATTGATATTGATTATGTATTTAACTTCATTAAATTATTTTATTAAAAAAACAACTAGTAAAAATTATAATTATTCATTTAACTAAACAAAAATTACTATACTTCAAAATTACCAAATGTAAAATATACAAAATTAAAACGAGTATCATAATAGATAAAAAGAACAAATAACTCCACTAAATAAAATTCTATATTAGGTATGAAAACGAAATAAAAAAAAAATGCTAAAAAGCCTTGTTACCTTTGGAGGCAACCGCTTGCTATTAATATATATATTTTCATTGTAAATAATATTTATGTCTTTGTATGTCCGTTATGTTATATTCTATAAAATAGTGTAAATCCATTTACATCTAAATTTGAATTACTAAATTGTTGCATTAAGTTTAAGTTTTAAAAAATTGGACAACTTGAAAAGTATAAACTTTAATATTTAATATTATTATTCAGGTGTTGCAGGTGAGTTGGAGAGGGGGTAATCCTTCAAAGGAGGTCCCACGTTTCCACCTTACTAAAAAGTTGAATTGGATACCCAAAATATTCAATTGATAATGTTGGTGCGGGCCTACTCTAGAATCTCTTAAAAATATATTATTATTAAAAATTAAAATTTTAAATAAAATGAGTTTAATTTATTAAATTTTTAAGCTTACATTTAAATATTGTAAAATGATATTATATTTTTTTTTTTTATTGAGGTTAGTGTGAGAAACTTATGATCCATGTTTAGGGTTAGCATCCCCATCCCAACCATGACCTCTAAGGGTGAGATCTGAGCTTATCAATAGGGGCCAAACACACACACCCACCACTCGCCCACTCAGAGGTTTGAACCTTAGACCTCCTCAAAATCATTTAGGTTAGAAAGAAACCTCAAAGGTGCTCTTAGGTGGCAGACAATGTCGTCCCACCATGAAAAAAATGAGAGCTAGGCTTATCAATAAAGACCAAACACACAACTATATCACAAGTAAAATAGTAGACCTTCCTTTCAATATAATATAATTAAAAAAATTATTATTAAAATTTAATTAAATCTTATATAATTAATTAAATAAAATATATAAAATTTAAAAATCAAATAAAATATACAAACTTCAACAGCATAACCATCACTGAACGACCTATATGGATCAATATCACTATCCTATGGTACACCACGATGAATTTTTTTTTATGAATAAATATACATATTCATCGTGGGGATTGAATCTAAGTTATATGGTACACCATAACGAAAAAAAATTATGAATAAATAGATGAATCTAAGTCATAATACCGATAATATAGGTTATTGATGTCCTTGCCCATAGACTATATCACGAGGATTGTTAAAAGATGAATTTTGATATTACAATTTCCACTCTATTGTATAGTATAATTAGATCATAGGCCGCCTCCACCTGCTAATTCACCCTTCTCTCACTACGCCCCGACTTGGTATTTATTACAAAATAAATATCAACCTAAAATAAAAGTGAGCTTTCAATGCAAAACGCGGAATCCATTACAACCCACTTTGGTTTACGTGGTTTTCTTTCCCTCCCAACGCATTTGCTGCACAAGCTTTTGCTTAGTTTCTCTTCCATTTCCATTTAAATGGTCTCGTATTTATTCTCCTTCTGTTATTCATTGAATGCTATCATTGGTACTAATATCTCAATGAGCTGGATGTTGTTTAATTTTATTGGGTTGGATCAGATTCAGCTGACTGTGATGGATTTTGGACCTTGGTAGATTAATTGACTGTCTACAGCAAACTCAAAGTTTTACTTAGTATTGGCTCTCTTCAACGTATATCTTCAATTTTTTTTTAGGACGGACTTATTGCTTCGGTCATTAATGGTGGAAATTCTCCATTTCGGATATGTGAGTGGATTCTTTTTAGGACCAACCACTCTTTCTCATCACTATAAGGCTCTTTCCTGAGCTTCATTAGAGAATAATGCTGCTGATATTGTTGCAACTCATCTCCAATTACATTGAACACCTTTCCTAAAAGCTCCAATTTTACCTTTCGGTTGAGGATGAATCGTTATGCAAAAGAAGATTCTATCTGGCTTAAGGTCCCTCAATTATACTAGAGAAAACTTAATTAAACCCTATGTAGAATGGACGTAGGATCAAATTCACCCGAGAGTTGGTTACTTTTTGAAACTTTCTAGTGCCGGTGTGGAGAAAGTTGTAAATTTTCAAGACATCGAATCTCTGAAACGTTCTAGTTGCTGATGTGGAGACAGTTGTAAATTTTCAATAGAACATGGAACCTTTGTTGGCTCTAAAAATTCGAAAAACTCATTGAGTGTTACAGAAGGGAGGGAGGGTAGCAACCAGCAAGCATTTGTCCGTTAGAAGGGTGAGAACATGTTATACCCAACCTGAGCACCTTAACAATTGGGAATTTGTCCCACCTATGCATGAAGTAGAAAAACCCTGTAGAAGGTTAAGCTTCGCTGTTTTCATCCAATTGGATTTCATGAAATGATATACAGCCTTCTCTTTGACCTTCAAAATAAACCACATCCTGACAGTTCTATGTAATTATTGAAATGATATTATGTCATTAATGTGGGCCATTCTGTAGTCCACAAACAAGTTCAATCAGGATTGAAATTGTCACAGGAGTTTGTTTGACTCTTCTCGTTGCTTTCGAGAAAGCATTGGTCATTGGCCATCATGATGACAATGATGTTCTCTACTTTTTATCCTATGATGCTCACACTAATAAAATTTTATGCGCCACCACAAAATGTAAGAAACTACCCACGTAATTCTTCTTTAGTACCAAATCATTATCACACAATTCTTTCAGCACTAAATTATTATGGAAGATGAGCATGCCATGCACTTTATCAAAGAATCGGCATTATGGGTACCTGTGAGGCCCACTTATATCGCTGAATTATTAAAGAATTCTGCATACAACTGTATACCTATTATACCCAACACCAGTTAATGGCCTAGAATTTCAAAATGACCCACTGTAAAATCTCTTGGCTTCAAATAAATACATAGCACTTTACCTAACCAAAATGATCTACAAAGATGCCATCATGAGCCAAAACCCAAACTGATTGTCCCAGATTCTTTTTCCATGAACAGTGACATTTTATAAGAACAAATCTGAAACTGTTGTGACATCACATGTAATTTTGGAGGCTTTAGCATTGGAACAATAGCCTCATATTTGGCTAATCTTGCGGTCATGCTGGTCCATGAGAAAGAATATCTGTTTATTTAGACGACGAGGACATGCCGACGCATATATAGAATTAAACAACTGGTTGTTCACTCGCATTCTATATTTAACGTTGGGTGGACTGTAAATCTGATACTGCAGTTTTTAACTGATTTACTGTGATACCCGGCAAAACAAAACAAAGAAAAAATTGATAATATATAGCTTTAAAGCTGTTTAATGGCATGCACTATAAATTTCTGTAAGTACAAGGCTGGTTTTATGGCATCCACCTATAAATTCTAGAAGTACATATACTTATAATGACATTTCACATCATATAACTCTGTAGCCAATAGTTAACAGGCCTAAAGACAAAACTAGGCTTCAAATTTATCCGTTGAATGTTTTGTTTTTTTTGGGGGGGGATGGTGTGTTTTTTTAATTATTTTTTTGTTTTGGGGCACTGAGACTCAAAACTTTGTCAGATGCCTTTCGCAACCTACTTCAGCAATAGAAAAAATTTATTAAGATCTCTAAATTCTGATGCTTAAACACACGGGAAAATTATTCAAGGTCTAAATGGTTAATGGTGGATGCTTATTATAGGGTCTAAATATTTATCCTGGCATTTATAAATGTGAGAAGCTCTCATAAATGAACAAATATAGTCCTGTAACCAGAAGGCAGGACCGAAGATATTCAAAGAAATCCTTGGTGGAATTTAGGTTTATAAATAAGGTGATAGGAGATGGTGTTGTTGTTGTGGTGAAGAGGTTAAAGGTCTTTTAAGTTTTCTTTAGTTTGACAGTGACACGCAAAACTGAATGAACTATTTTGCACTACAGCTTTGCCATTTTATTTTGTCCATGTAACTCTGTCATTTTGGTACAGTCCTCAGTACGAAGCACAAAAACATGAAATTTACTCACCTAAAGGTTAACTTCAAACACAGAATCCATGATAAAATCAACGACACCAGCCAAATGTCCCCACAAATTTCTCAATGTTTCAACAATGTGAACATATAATATTCTCGTATGCATATACAACCATTGTCAGGCATCAGTCAATTCAATGCAGAGAAAACTGCATGGAATCCCCAACGGTAAAAAAATAATGCTGCTAATAATTAATTAAGGCTATCTAAGATTCTACAGAAACAGAGTAAAAAAAGGCAGATTGAATACACAGAAGAGGAAGACTTGGATCAGAGAGCCGAGCCAAGCTCCTTATAACCTAAAGCATTACATTGATTGCAAGTTAGATGCTGAATAGTCGTATCTTCATCTCCAAATCTTACTTTCTTCCCTGATATAGAGAATCGTCTTGATGTCGAATGGCTGCTAATGTAAAATGAAATGAATCCATAAGCTTTTGTTAGTAATGTCCAAAGGCAAGAAGATGGACACATAATTCACCATCCTTGAAATAAGGGTATATGCTTCTGCATGCGCACCATGAAATCCAACCGAGGAAACCAGATATCTACTCCTTCCATGCATGCGCAGAACAAGCTTATCCGCCACTTGGCAACACTTTCAAACAACTGAGGTCACCTGTTGCACCTTTGCAACAGGCATCAGATACATATATAAATAAACAATTATTACTCTTTCCTTTTGATTGGGCCTTCATCATAATATGGTTGTCTACAACCATTGCTACTTCTCTGTTGAGTAAGCCGGATTCGTCATGTGACTCCCTGGTAAAGGTGATAACAATGGCGAAAGACAAGGCGATGAAGGAGACAGAGTCATCATGTGGCCTGTGGGATGCAGAGTGGAAACAGGGGAAGGGTGATGAACCAGAGAAGAGGAAGAAGAATTAGAATCACCAACAATGATGGTTATGAAGGACCCATCTTCGTCACTAGACATTGCAGAAGAAGCAGAAGGGGAGGAAGGAGGGACCGATTCAGGTTGATGCTGCTGCTGCTGCTTATTCAACTCCATCGCTGTGCTGTTCGCTGCTTTCATCTCGGCATCTCTCAAGAACTTGAACTTGGGAGGTGGGGAAGCTATTCCACTGGCATGTGGGTATTGCTCATCTTTGATTGGGCATTGCTGTTGTCTACTAAGAAGTTGCACATGCCCGTCCTTAACAGGATGCAGAGTGCATTTCTCCTGGTTGGGAACAATGTGCAGAGTTGTGAAAGGAGGAGGGGAGATGAGAGGGGAATGTGAGGCGGAAGAAGTAAAAGAGGAAGGAAATGAACATGGCAATGAAGATGAGGCCGATGAAGAGGAAGAGGAAGAACAGCTCCTAGAGTCCTCGATCAGGGGACTTAGGTGGTGTTGCTTGCTATAGCCAACTGATAGACGGGGAAAGGGGGTATTGTGCAGAGGGGTTAGAGGGGTGAGAGGAGGAGTTGCCATTGGAGTGCAGAACGGTGGTGAGGAAGGAGGAGTAGCAAATGGGGTATTATCAATGGGAGTAACAGTACCTGAGGCGGCAGCAGCAACACTCATCTGACTCAGCAGGTCACTCAAACTCCTGCTCCTAGAACCTCTTCTGCTCTTCCTGGATCTCCCATCCTCAGAATCCAGATCTTCCCTGGTTTCCTCCTTGATTGTAAAAAGAATTCTGGGAGGACCCAATAGGTTGTGAATCCTCAGAATCTCACTGTCCATCCCCTCCACAGGGAAAAACTTGGCCATAAAGTCTGGTTCCATCTGGGATTGATCCGGGGACCCATGTACAAGCGCGGCATCGTCATAGTTATGGGCATCGTTGCCATTAATAACGCCATTAACATCCATCTGCCTGTGATGATGATTCAACGCCCTGGTGGAACCAGTGGTTCTCTGCCTCTTCCAGCAAAGCAAGTAAAAAAGCTCCCTGGATGGGCTGCTATACTCATCCTCCACTTCACCAGTCAATGCTGATCCTGAACTCAGCCTCCTTCTCCTCCAGCAAAACACGTAGTACAATTCTGCAACCAGGGCTAGAAAAAAACAGCCAAACACAACACTTAATCCAATTCCCAACCTGTTCATTGAGCTCATTGTCGTCTACCACCCCTCTCAAAAACTAACTCTAATCCAATCCCAAAACACTCAATAATGCATCGTACACATCTAAACCTCCCCACCACCAGAAGAGACTCTATTCATGCCTACAATCCTACGCCTACCACATCCTTCCTCCATTGCCACGCCTAGAGCTCCAATCTATCTCATTTTCAGCTCCAAAAGCACCTAAATAAACCACTGGCTGCAATCTCCAACCTGCTCATGTCTAAACTATAACCCAATCACACAACACCCGATCACTGCATCAGCTCCACCCAAAATTGCACCTAGGACCAAAAATCTATTTCTAACATTTTCACCCCCAAAATCTCCGTTCTACACCATCTTGATTCAATACTCAGTCCACTCCCTAACCTGCTGACAGAGCTCACTGCTGAACCACCCAAGTGAAACCCATCTACTATCCAATCACAATGCCTAAGGCACCCATCAATGTACTAGACATATCCAACCCCCCAAAAGTGCACTTTGGCCTGGAAATCCAGTCCTTACACATTCTTCCTCCCTTCTCAGCCCACCAGAGTCTTTATCTCCAAACTTGGACACAATCCACGGCCCTTTCAGAGCAAAGGCTTCATTCTCCACCAAATTCCCCCCACCCCAAAAGAAAAACCCAGACCCACCTCACAAAAATTCCTGATTCAGCCACCCATTGTCCCAACACCCTCACTCCAACATATCATCTCCCATGTCTTGTACTCTTGTCTAAGTATCATAAAACTGCACTTGCTTGTTTCCAGGGACTACATGATAAGCCGTGCGGCTTCACCGCAAACCGCTAACGGTAAACCGCCAACGGTAAAAACAAAAAGGGGCGCCGAAAGCGGAAAGCAGTCTACGCAAAGCATCACGTTCTCACGTGAACCCCCCACCGGGGAAGCCCGTTGCTCCCGGTGGACTTTGCTTTGGTTCGTTCGAATCCCTTTTGCACGGCGGCAGCCGGTATCGTGTTTGGCACGTACGTATTCGATGTGACCGTGGGGTGTTCGAAACCGTGACCACCAGCTTAAGGGGGCCGCCCACAGAGCAAAGAAGATGGTTGGAACTGGTTTGAACTTGGTGATTAGGTGAGTAAAAAAAATATTTACAGATTTTCTCAATTTTCGAAAGGAGGTTCAGGGTTGAGGATATACTTAGATGGGACAGGTCACTTGGAACCCAAACTCCTAGCCCCCATCGAATACGGGGAAAGGTTTTGCTTAATAAATGTATTGCCAAGGACTGGGTGGATTGGTAAAGGCTTGATTGGTCAAGTACTTGCCAAGAAGAGACTTAGGTTCAAACCTTGGGGTGCGTTGCCAGTTTTACCAAGAAGAGACTTAGGTTCAAACCTCGGGGACACGCTGTCAGTTTTAGTAAAGATAGTAGTCCGTGCTGAATCCTTTGAGTGCGTGCCAGATCATGTAGAATGCAAACTCCTAGCCCCCACGGGAATACGGGGAAAGGTTTTGCTTAATAAAGGTATTGCCGAGGGCTGGGTGGATTGGTAAAGGCTTGATTGGCCAAATACTTGTCAAGAAGAGACTTAGGTTCAAACCTCAGAAGCACGCTGCCAGTTTTAGCAAAGGTAGTAGTCCGTGCTGAATCCTTTGAGTGCACACGAGATTAACGACGATACAAACCTGAGCGACCAGTAATCTCCCACTCCAGATTAACAAGGAGGCCAATAAATGTTGGGAGCAATCCCTGTTGTTTGAACCAAAAATAATGATGGTAATTAACTCTTATATAACAAAAAAAACAAAGTATTTTAAGTAGAACATCACAGTAGTGTATTTTTAAATAATTTAAATTTAAATTATGACGATTTTAAACTATAGTGAGGTGTAGTTTTGACCCATTTAAGTTTAAATTATGGCGAGTTAAACTATGGTGAGGTGTAGATGTGTGTGGTTAAGAAAAAGCAAACCTGAGGGGCACATGGGGCCAACGAATAAATTTGTTTTTTATTGATTCTCTTTTGTCTTTGGCTCAGTGTAGTCCACAACTTTAGGGCACTAGGAACTTTTAGGGTTTGTTCCAAAAGCATCGTGGTGCTCCTCTAGTTCGTGGACAAATGTACTTTGTGGGAGGAGTGTGCTTCTTGGAAAGCCCATTAAAGAACATCGCACTTTAATTTTTCTTATCTCTTAAGGATTGCGGTTCCTTTCCGGGGTTGATCTGCCTCGTTACCATCTTCAAAACTTCGGTTTCCCAATCAACTTGTTCAGTGTAGGGTGCACCATCTTTCCAAGGATCATGTTTTTTTAATATAAAATTTACTTGATTTCAAATATAGGCATAATTAAAGTTTTATAAAATTAATTTTTAATCTTTAAAAATAAGGATTTTAATATAAAATTTACCTGATTTCAAATATAGGCATAATTAAAGTTTTATAAAATTAATTTTTAATCTTTAAAAATATGGATTGATATATAATATATAATTTTTAAAATATTTATAAAATATAAATTGATATATAATGAAATACAATTTATAACTTTATCCACAACCTCTATTAAAGATTTTTTTTAAATAATTGTTTTTTCAAGTTAACATCATGAAGTGCAAAGTTTAATGAATTACAAATTTAACAAGTTGTTGTTTTATAATAAAATTGGTACAGGTAAAGATGATTTTTTTATTTATATTTATTTAGAATTTTTTTTTTAAGCAGGGTCCTGAAAGGGTTGTTTTCTTTTTTTAATTGATTTAATTATATTGAGTTATTTGGTACAACATAGATTTGAACCTTGGTGTAGGTTATATCAATCATTTGTCCCTTCTGTTGAAGCAAGGACTAAGGGCTTATCACTACAGTATCCTTCCCAATTTTAAGTTAAAATACGGATTTTTATGAGGGGTCTTGATCCCCTCTTATCGAGTTTGAATGTGGTCTTTGGATGAAAACCCAAAAACTTACCACTAAGATATCTCATCCTTTGCGAGACTTATATAAACCCTGTTAAAGTTCAATTCCATGTAGTTATTTTTTTTATATTATGAAAAGAAACTAAAAAATAGATTCATAGATTTTATTAAATTTAGTATATTAAATAATAAAATAAATATTAAAAGTGTTATAAATATATTTTTAAATGTTATAACTTAATTTTATTATTAATATTGAAATAAAGTTGTATTATAATAATAAATATTATAAATATTGGATTATTTATTAAATAATTATAAACTATTAAATTCATGATATAAAGTAATTGAAATTTAAAAATTTAATGTAAAGACCAAGTTTAAATTTAGATAAGTGATATATGTATAATTATTAATTATCAATTATATCATATTATATGGTATGTTGAAATACAAACTCTCATAACATAATGTAATGGAGTCATTTCAATTTCATGAAACCAATTACACTTAATAAAAAATCAATTAATTAATGAAATTTTATACTCATTTAATTTTAATTAAATAATAAAAAATACAAAAAGTATATATTAAAAATTAAAAATTAAATATATGAGAAGTAAAATATAAATTATAATTAAAAATAAAAAATATAACTTAATTATATAATTTAATATTTAATCAAGTATATCCTAAAATTCTAAAGATTGCACCACAAAGTGTAATGAGCCTCTTTTGATAATTATGGTACTATTCTAAGTATTAAGATGAATTTTAATGTTTATTTGTTTTTCTTTTTTGTTTTTATGTAATGCAAAGTGCAAGTATAACTAGAGGTCACCTTTTTCACAATAAGGTCACCTTCCTAAGATTTGAATTTGGGTATCTTGGATGAGAGTTCAATGACATATACCAGTGAGTGTCTCCTCAACAAGGAGGATGAATTTTAATGTGATGCAAGTTTAGTGGCATATTCCATTATTGAATTTCGTTCCACGTTAATACCTGTTTGACAAAAACCATCGGAGTAAAATAAAATAAATTTTTTATATTATAAATATAATTTATTTATTTAATATACATTAAAGATGATTATTATATATGAAAATACATTTAAATAAAACCATTTAGTAATAAATAGTTTCTATGTTTGCTAACAAGATAAAGAACATAATATGCATGATAGTGGTCTACCGGCAAGGATGCCACTTGCCACTTGCATTATCGGTGATGTGACCTGGGTTTAATCCCCACGTCGGATGTTTATAAGAAGTATTATTCAAAATAAATAAATAAATAAATAACATAATCATGTATTCTAGAAAGGAATAGTTGACATCAAGTTCAAAGAGGTGTTATATATTTAATGACATTATTCTAGAAAGAAATAGTTAACACCAAGCTCAAGAGGAGTTTTATGTTTAATGGCATTAACTATTTCTTGTTTGTTAATAAAATACACGATTTTTAATAAAATACCAATATAGTTAGCATATAGTTGTGTAAGTACTAGTAAACAAGTTTTTGGTTGCATTGCATCATATACAAATATATTTTTTTTATACATAGGGAAGTTGATTATATCTACATTATTTTTAGTAACTGCCAAGTGCAAGGTTTAAATCACAGGGGCTACTCCAACAAGCCTATACCATCTTGTTGTTGTTGACCCGACATGAAGGGGACCACCGGTCACTCAGGATTCGTTGTCAATCTAACATGCACTCAAAAGATTCAAATCAGACTACTATTTTTGCAACAGGTATGCTCGCAGGGTTTGAACCTAGGTATCTTCTTGGTAAGTGCCTAGCCAGATAGATAATTACCAATCCACCTAGCCCTTGGGGGCTAAAAATTTTAGGTTAGAAAGAAACCTCGAGAGCCACTCTTAGGTGGTCGACGATGTCGTTCCATTCGGCTATACCACTATCTATATGGAAGCCACAAAATATTTTTTTGTCCTCCTTTACATCGTAGAGGTTCGAACCATGTAGAGGTTCGAACCATGAACCTTGCGTTCAACGAGCCCGACTTGTTGTCTCCACTTTCATTACAAAGGTAGATATCAATATATAAATATTATTGATACAATCAAAATCTTATACCCCCAAGGGCTAGATGGATTGGTAAGTGCTAGTTTGGTTGGGCACTTACCAAGAAGAGACCTAGGTTCAAACCTTGGGGAAGCTTGTTGCAAAGGTAGTAGTCTGATATGAATCCTCTGAGTGCACGTCAGACTGACGACAATGATACAAATCCCAAGCACCTGATGATCGATTTCACATTAGACTATAAAACAATGAGGTGGAATATGTTTGGTGGATGCACCCCTTGGTTTGAACCCTACACTTATCAATTACTAAAAATAGTGTGGTTGTAACCAACTCTCCTATCAAGCATAAAAAACAATCGAAATCTTAATATCTTGATTGCAATGCATCAATATACAAATATAATTGATAAAAAATTTAACAAAATATGAATATAATTATATTCAATTACAAAAATTACTATAAATATTTATTAATCAAACACTTTTTTTTTTTTTTATATATAGAAGCAATGGTTACAATCATGATTTTTAGTAACTGTTAAAACTTTTTAACTTGCAAAACGATTTGCATCTTCTTTTTACACCATATTTTTATAAACTAATGAACTAGGTACTTAATCTAAAAGTGGAATAACTACTACATAAAATATTTTCTTCTTTTTACACCATATTTTTATAAACTAATGAACTAGGTACTTAATCTAAAAGTGGAATAACTACTACATAAAATATTTTTTTAATCTTAAAAAATAGTGATCAAAGCACTAACTCTAATTAGGTGCATTCTTTAACCATGTTGTTGCAAAAGTTACTAATATATTAAAAATGATCTTTTTAAAACTTGAAAAAAAATGTTAATATCATAACTATAAGAAACTACATGTTGATTAAACTAGGTCCCAAGGGAGGGTTAAGAGGTATTTTTAAAATGTAAAAACTTTTTTTATTAGTGTGAGGAATACCTACGACCGATGTTCAGGACTGGGCATCCTTATCCCACCATGACCTCTCATAAGGGAAAGAGTTGAGCTTATCAATAGGAAAAAATAATAAGAAATTACATAAATTTTTAAAGAATTTAATTAAAATAAAAATTGTCTTTTTAAAATTTTGTTCAGAAAAATGATAAAGTTATCAACTCTAAAGAGCTTACAATTTTTTTTTTTTATAATTACAACTAAATTCAATGGTTAGTCATTGTATGGGGATTAGACAACCAACAAAGGTGGGATGAAAGAGCTATCACAAGAACCTCAATGGAGTAGTCTAAGTTTCTTATGCAAAGTTAAATAAGGATAATATGAGAATTTATTAAGGCATGTAGGGAATGGAATATAGTATGTCATATCACCTTCTAAGAAAGGAGAAAGAGTTGTGTAGTCATTCAAGCGAGGAAGTGGTAACAAATACATGGATTATCACCATAATACGAGGACAAAATCATTATATCATATTTGGAATGATAGATTAAATTGCTATCAAATATAGATGGTAGTAGATAATGTTGAGGCATTCATTGCAATCTTCACTTAGATTATGGAGGAGTTAGTATTGCCTAAACAAAAGTAGAATTCAATTATAATCATATTAATTTATGCAATGAATGATGGAGTCAAATAAAATGCATCCATCGTGTGGCTTCTTCGAGTAGGCTATGCCAAAAATATGATCTTAACTATGCATGAGAAAAATCTACAATATTGTGATGATTGCTTTTGTAGCTCAAGAGAGGGGCCATTAATTGATGTTAAGAATGTATATTTAAAAAATATTGTTCTCACTTATGTCAACCGTGGGAGAAAGGATGGGAAACTATTGTAAATCCATGTGAATAAATCATAGTGTAGTCTATTATACATAATCAAATTCAAAATCTTTTGTTGTGGAAGTTGATACCATGAGCCTTTAGGTCCATAGAAAGGAATGAAAGGATAATCATTATGAGTGGATGCCATGAAGGAGCATTTCAACTTTGCAAGAATGGGTATGAAGATCGTTATGAAAAATATGGTTCATCTTTTGTCCATTATGGTAGGCACAAAATAAAATCCGCATTTCCAATCAATTATGCTTAATGAAGAATGAGTATTATTAAGGAAGAGGTTGAATTTCTTTAAAGAGAATATTAAGTGAAGAGGTTCATGAGATGAGCATAGTACGGTAAGCTATAACTATGATATGAAGCATTACAACTTGTTTATGACTAGAGAAGCCAAGAGAATTTGGCATTTTTAAAGTGTGGTTGTTTGATGGTGGAGGTAGCGTAACTCTAGCAAGGATATTCTAGCAATATATTGACAATTTATCATAACAAAAGAAAAAATGATTTATAGAAAAATTAATTTATGAATTATCATGATTAATAATTAGAGATTAGTTCATTTTAAAAAAAGTAAATTATTATGAATTTTATATAAAATTTGCTAATATTCAAAATTCATGCAAGTGTTGACAAATTCCTCTTTAGATGGTGGAAGAGGGAAGATATCATTTGGGAGAAGGCAACAGTCTTGGAAGGAACAACCATCTAGAAAGACCTCACACACCACTTACATGCATGATAAATGACAAATTTTATTATTTTGTATCATCGCTTGCATGTGAATTTGTATGTTGTTTGTTGAATTGAGAAGTTATCATAATTGTATATTTGTTAAAACTTTGAAGAAGCTCTAATTTGAATGCACTTCATAGCATTATCTTTATTCAATAGCTAATATTATTTATGAATAGAAATAGTTTTAGTATTATAATAAAAACAAGGTTGAATCTTTTTAGTTTGATTGGTTTTCTTGTATGGCATATTGTTATCCAAAGTATTGGCATTGATACCTTGACCTTGTTTCACAAAGAAGAAAATTGTTTAATATCATTACAAAAATTAAAAAAAAAACACTTTTATTTATACATTTAAACTTCCAATGTTTAATAAAGTGAAACTATGATAAAAGAGGCAAAATAGTGTGTTGTGTTTGGAAGAGGCACCATGAGGAGGGAAATTGTTCTTTTAGGGCATGAAGTGCACCTTTGAAGTGCCTTTCCTATTCAAGATAGAGGGAAAACCAAAGATCTTGAAATGAAGGGTAAAAATGTTATTCTTTTCTTAATTTATTAGCTTGGAGAGAGAGATCATTGTTTTGATTGACTCCCTTCCTTATAAGGATATTTTACAAAGTAATTTTTTTTACATGAAAGAAAATAAAGCATTATATGTGGGCCAAATTAAGGGAAGAGACACATGATTGGAAGGGAAAATAAGTTGGAATGAGCACTAGAAGAGAAGAAAAAGAAAGGGCATTATTTGTTAAGGTCAATTTTTTACCTTGTTTACTTTATGATTGGTTTTCAATGCTTGTATGCTCCTTTCTACTTGGATAAACTTGTTTTCCATAATGAAAATGAAATGTTTGCTGTATTTTGGTTTAATGAAGAAAAATGGGTATTTATTAAGAAATGAAAATGAATGTGTAGACACCAAAACCTAGCCACTTGTTGTCCATTCAGGTCTTCCCGCCATTTCTACCCATTATTCATATATATATTTATATTTATTTATTTTCTATATTTAAAATATTAATACTTTATCCCAACCATCCAATTTCAATTAATCCTATTCATTCATCCATATTAATTCATGCTACACCCTAGATTTAATGTCCACCCTTCAATGTGCTTTTATCTTAGCCACACGATTAGTGTCATTGAAATCCTAGCATGCCCTAGGTTGGATTATTAATAGAAGCTATTTTGATGGCTCAAACCCTAAGTTTTTGCTAAGTCAAGCCCTACATTTTCTTAGGCAATTTGTGCCCTAAGTTTTCTTGAGATTCCTAACAATATTTGGATTCTTCCTCGCATCCTCGCCTTCGCTTTCGCTCATCATCGCTTTTGCATTCGTCGTCGTCCACCTAGCAGAAACTAGATCTAATTCTATCGCATTCCCTACAACCCCCTTGAGCACCCACGGGTGTTTCCCATTTTGTTGAGTTCCCACGGGCATTCCTTGAGCACCCACAGGTGTTTCTCATTTTCCTGAGTGCCCACGGGCGTTTTCTCCTGCTATCGAGTGCCCACGGGTATTTTCCTAAGTGCCTATGGGTACTTCCTACTACTACCGAGCACCTACGGGCGTTCCAATCCTAGATTTGTTGCCCTACTAGCCCTTGAGCGATGCTAGGGCATCACCACACCAATTTCTTGCAATAGTTACATCAGACCAAAAAACAACAAGCATCGCAAAGTAAATTTTTCACTTTGATTATTATTTTTTAGTATTTTCATATTTGCATACAATTTTATTATTGGATAGCTAGGGTTTCATTAATTTCTAAGGGTCTCACACAGTGGAGCCCTCATAGTTATTACTAACTCTCTATTATCATCTTATGTGTGCAAATCTGGAGATACACAGGTGTTGAGCAGTTGTTTAAGCTGGAGTGGCCCAATATTGGATAGCACGAAGCCCACTCACTTATGTTGGGAGCAAAGACGCATTTTGAAACACCACCAACATTGTAGCTAGGGTTTTAAAGAAACTTAGGATTTTGTATATTTGTATCAAGAATTCAAATATTCTTATTGTAACTATGGATTTTTGGGGCTCCCCCCATTAATATAAAATCATTCATCATGCAATATTATATTTTGAGTTCAATTTATATCTTTTTATTTGGTGTTGTGTTTTTGTCTCTTCAAATGGTGATCATGGTGGGACCCACTAAGGTTCTATTTTTATGATTTACTTTGCTAATTTATTTGCTATTTTCTATCATCTTACAGGGTTTTTAGAAGCACATATTTTATAGTTTTCACTAGATTTAGGGTTTTTGGAAACTTGTAGAACATTGCATAAGGTGCGCGAATGCCCAACGACTCTCGAGGAATATCTAGAAATGCCCAGGGGTGTTTTACAAAGAGTTGGATCAGAAGCATAGGTTGTTTTGTAAGTTTATGGCTAAAAACTTAACTTTTCTGTTTACGTATTCTAGCAATCTTACATTTTTTTCTTTAGATTTTTAAGCTAAAAAAAACATCACTAATTAATCTAGGAAAAAAATTCATACTAACTTGCATCTTAGGTTTCAGATTAGTCATTTGCATCCATCCACACTTTTTGTTTGAAGTTTTTGGCTTTCTATTGTATTCACAAATTGAAAAATATTGCATTCTGATTTCATGTGAATTGAAAATTTGCATAATTAGTTTGCATTATAGGGTTAGGGATTCCTATTTTTGTAGGTCTAAGTAGGAACATTATTCAGATACCAAAAGTATCCATGTACTTGGGTGATTCCATACAGAGGAGTAGACAAACCCCCAACTGTCTAGAGTGGGTATTAAGCGGTATACTCTGCATCCTTTGAAAATTTTGGTATTATGAGTATTGGCTTCTGATTTAGACTATCAAAAGTAGTTATCTTTCTAACATTGTATGTACACAATAGCAAATCAAAAACTTTAAAAATAATCACACACTGCACGCTTCACATTTAACAGTAATGGCTAGATTTCATCACCAGCAAGAATATTGTTACCCCAGCTTAGCCATAGTTTTTACCTTTCTTTGGTTAATTTAGATTAGCACATTTGAAAAGCCCAAAATCAAAATCTAAAAGAATAAATTCACATTAAAAGGAGATAATCAATGAATGACGTAAGACACACATGTTAAACAAACTTAGCATTGATTGTTTATTTTTCTTGTGAAATTTAAATTTTGTTTCATTTTACTATATAATCTGTATTTTGGTTTAATCGCTTATGGTATTAACTAGAAAACAAAAGAAAGCATTAAATCAATGGAACCTTCATCCACCTTCCCCAGCACTTCTGTGGTAGATTCCCTAAATGTGACACAGGTAGATTTATCTGTAGGTCCCTCACATTCCTTATCACCCACAACCTTTCATATGGTTTTTCCCCAAGTAGACTCAACCTCACCAACCATTGATCACCACATTACCCACATAGATATGGCTCAAGTAGAAGCTCTCATGAAGTCTTCTAACTATGTCTTAGAGTCAATCTCCACTTCACCTAGACAAGATCTTACTTTACAGCAGGAAATTTTCTATTCCTAGTCACCATCCAACTTTACCCATGTGTACACTAACACTCTTTTTGAGGCATTAGTTGCACCTTCCTCTCATATGTACATTCCCCAACCCTCATATGCTCCTAGCACTTCATACACATCCACATACAATAACCCCTTGTATGAAGCACATGTAAATGCTGCTTCACAAGTTTTAGCCTCACAAGTTACCATACCAAGTGTAACTTGTCCCTTAGCTACATCCTCCATACCATCTACTTCCATGCCCTCCAATTCTGATAGAGAAATTTATTGAAGCATGCGAACACTTAGACAAATTTCTTAAGTAGCATCAAAATGCTCAACAACAAGTACAAGTGAACCCTAAGCCTTTATCAAACTCTACTCAGTTTGTCCTCATAAACTAGGGTCCATCATGGACATCACAGTCTTCTGTGGTTTCTATCCTTGTTCCTCCACCAATTCATACCAATACCCATCCCATTCCCATTGGCCAACCTAGCCATAACCCTCATGCATCAATCCCATTCCAAAATTCTCCATATTTTCATCATCAATATTTTATTCATCAATTTATATCAAATTCACCTAGTCATCATCACCAATCTCATCATAATTTGGTCACCCCACAACATTTTTCCACCTCACCTCAAAATCATCAAGTAATTCAGGGCTTCCACATTCTTTAAGAAGACCCTCGAATTAATGTCATGCAAAAAAAGATAGATCAATTGATACAATATACTCCTAGTTTGATAAATTAGAAGCCAACCTTACGTCAATTGATCAACTAACCTATTCATCCTTTGGTACCATCACTACCATATCCGACAAATTTCATGATACCTAAGTTTGAAAAATTCAAGGGAACTAAGGATCCCAAAGAGCATGTGAGCATATTTGTACACTCATGTTTTAGAATTTAAAATGACAATGCTCTTATGCTCAGAATATTTCCTCAAACATTAGGAAGAGATACCATAGAGTGGTAAAACCAATAACCCACATAGTATTTATACTTTTGAGCAATTGGTTGACCAATTCTTTGAGTGTTTTATCCTAAAATTTAGAAAGAAGGTCTCATTGTCTGATATCTATGATTTAAGACAACATGATGATGATTATATCTACGATTTTAGAAACCATTGGAGGGTCATCATTACCAATTTGCCATTCACCTTACCAATAGAAGAGCTAATCAAATTATTCACCAAGATTTATTTAAAACCCATCTCTTGGATGCTTCAACTACAGACTTATAATTCATTTGAAGAAGCTCTAGCACAAGCTAGTGTCATTGAGGAAATAAAAATCCAAGAGGGCATACTTAAGCCTAATAAAAAGGAATGGCAAAATAAGGGCCAATATACAAGTAACTATTCTAGCTAATCAAAATCAACATAGGCCACTTCAGCTAGTTAACCCAATCATGTTAATCAAGTGGTCATGAGCCAATCAGTAATAGCTCAACAAAAATCAGTGCAACAGTCACTGCAACAAATTGCTTATCATGCAATACCATCGGTAACTCAAGTAATGCAAAACATAGTGCCAGTTGTAGAAAACCATCCCCAATAATAAGTTTGTATGAAAAAATCACCAATACACCCCCTTGACTGAGTCATATGCTTCCCTTTTGTTGAAGGTTGTATGACACAAATAAACTTGCTTTACCCGAAATTAGAAATATTTATTTTGTCCTTATCATAGGCAAAATGGGCATGAAATTAACAATTGCCATACATTGAAATACATCGTTCAAGACCTAATTGACTTGGGGGCAATTAAGCTTGACAGTGCCATTGCTCAAAAAAATCAAAACATTGGTATTTTTTAAACATCGCTTCCTCATAATGAGGAGGTGCAACCAAATATAGGAGGTGCTAACACCAAGTCAATCATGTCTAACAATACCAATGGTTTGTGGGGGCCATCCATGTGGTCATTAGAGGTCAAAGAAATAATCAACAAAATGCAAGGCAAAAACCTCAAGCAAGTGTGTCACAACCTACCTCATCACCACCCATTCAAATTTCCCCTAATCCTTCATCGCCAATCCACATTCCTATCCAATCAAATCCCTCAATTCCACCCATCAATTGTCCACCACGACTAGTAATCTCACTGAGTAGTTGGTTAACTACAAGTCTAAATATGGCTTCCACCAAATTTTTAATATACAAGTTAATTCAACAATCTCCTCCACATCGTGAGGCATTAATGGATATTCTCAAATCCATTGAACTAAAATCTCAAGATTCTAATGCCTTCAATAACTTTGTAGAGAGCATTCAAATATGCATGGAGCCTTTCATCACATTCTATGACTTTGATATTAATCCAATCTCATCGGACTTAGTAGACCCTCCATTGCATATCATGGCTCTAATTGACAAGAAGCCATTTAAAAGAGTTATAATTGATACCGGTTCCTCCATCAATATCATCACCACATCTGACCTTCATCATTTGAACCTTTCTCCATCTCATATAATCGAGTCATCATTCACCTTGAAAGCATTCAACAATACTTTGTGTTCCACAGTTGGAACTTTTGTTTTACCCATTGAAGTAGGGGTCAAAATTTTGCACACTATGTTCCACATCTTGGAAGGATCAATGGCATACAATGTACTCCTTGGAAGACCTTGGATGAGGAAAATGAGATGTGTTCCTTCAATTTTACATCAATGCTTAAAATATATCCATGAAGGACAAGTACATTGTATACCAGTGGATGTCAAGCCATTTAAGTATTGCAATTTCATTTCAAATCCGTATGAGTCCATGCTTACTTCCACCCACCTTTTCCTATCACCATCAGCTAATCCATCTACCACTCCATCAATTTCCTCATCAAAAGCTCTCATTCCTTAGGATATTTCTATCACCAATACCCATCAAGCTCCCATACCCCCAAAATATTCATCATTGACTACATGCACGTGTTTAAAGTTAATCCAAACCCTTGCCATCCACTTCATCATCATAATCTATCCAGCCACCTTCCCAATCTAATTCATCTCCATAACTTAATGTTTCATAAGTCAAATTGATGGGTTATGAGACATCTTCACCACTCGAGGTCCACCTTACTAATCTCAATATTTGTGAATATGTGGTCCAAGACATCACCGTCACACCACTCACCATTCCTAATGCTAAGGATTTTGATCACCCATGTGACCCACCTTTATCCATAGGAGCAATATATAACATGGGTTCAACTCCAAATAGCATAAATTTTATGTATGGGGGGATTGATTCTTCATCAAATATAACTCCCCTAAAGGAACCCAAGGAACAGGCACTTGCCAACTGATCCAACCAAAAAGTGTGCACCCATCTATTGTACTATGTCGTATTCATTCATTCAAAGCATAAAATGACAAAATTGCATAGATTCAACAAAATAGACTTTCTTGTATTAATATTTATAAAGAATCTTGGTTACAATCATGCCCCTCTTAGGGTCACCCAAATGATGATACGATTAATACAATGCCAAAGCCCTCAACAGGGTAGGCGCACTAATGTTGCTTTTCACTTGGTCACAAACTGCTCTAGGGTGGAGGTGCCCTCTTCTTCGCGTTGGGGAAGGAACTTGATGGTTGGTTCTCCTTTGAAACTGTTCCCTGTGATCAAGAAACAACATAGAAGTGTCAAAAATATAGGTAGCCTCTCATGATGAGGCCCTTTTAGGAAAATTGCATAAAGACACCATTAAGCATGTATAATCAAGAAAACATGAAAAGTGCTTCTAAGCTATGTTAATTGCATCAAGATTCATATAATAGCATAAATAAAGACAACAACTACACTATGCATGGATCAATTGTGTAAAATAAAGCATAAAAGTGCATAAAGAACCCATTTATGTCCTAATTGAAGCATAACATAAAGAAACTAATCTAACCTAATTCTACCGGTCAGAAGTCTGCTAAACTGCAATTAAACCATGAAAATAGCTAATCTAAGCTAATTAACCAGACATAAATGAAAAGGGGAAGGTGGTGATACCTCTACTACAAACCACAACTCTGGTGAGCGGTATGCACTATAAACCATGGCTGAAAGCCATGGTTAGCACTCTGATAGGTTTACCCTTAATTCCAAGGGTAGTGGGCTTGACCTCCTTGTCCAATTGATGTTCAAGGGTCACCTTCAGTGTCCTTTTGACTGATTTGGCGGTTGATTCACTGTGATGGGCCTTCGTTTGCCTAGATTTGCATTTCTTGGTTCTTCTAGGCTCCTAGAACTTCCATGGCAAATTGATCTTTGGGTGAATAGCAAAGTGGCCTTCTCCAATGCATGAATTCAGTATGCAATTCGATAGGGCTTCGCTGCTCGCTTGATCAATTAACTCTCTATGTATTTGATAGCGCTTCGCTATTAAAATCCTCTATATCTCTCCCCATTTGGAGGGGGTATTTATAGGATGCCCTAGGACTAGGGGTGGCTTCCTGGAGAAGCCAAGATCAAGAAGAGGTGGTTAGGACAGTTGGAATGGAAGCCTCTAGAATATTTCATCCATTAACCACCTTCTTCTAGATCAAATGGTCGTTCAAACCGATTTGGCTTGGATTGAAGGCCAACTAAACTTCAGTTAAGACCGTAGGTCACAACTACGGTCTAGACTATAAACCATAGGTCTCAACTATGGTTCAGCCTATAAACCATAGGTCTAGGCTGCGATTCAGATTGATTAGGCCAAGGAGCCCAAATTGAGTGGTTAGAACCACTGCTCTATCTTGGAGTCTGTCCAAGATCCTCCATATGGTCTTGTAGCATGTCCATATGAGTAGTCGCCCTCGACATGACGCATTTTAGGTGTCTACAGATGCCCCTTTTGAGATGCATTATGAGATCGAACAATGCTGAGAAAAAATAGACCTCCTAAAATGATGTCGAAGGTTCTATGATGATCATTAGTCAGATCAACATTAGATGCCCCAGGTCCTGCAAAAGGATGCGCATCCTGGAATCATTGCTTCCAACTCTTTGGAGGCTTAAACTTGAAAATTTTGTACTCATCATCAGACATTCGGATAGCATCAATGCCAAGTAGGCTTTCATGCCTATCAATCCAAAAGGATGAGAGTTACAAACAAATTATCATATTTGCTATTTTCCCCAAGCAAAGGGGTAAGCTTATGATAGTTGTTGACAATGATTCGCAAGGACGAACACAATTTTGACAAGATCAAGGGATCTACGATTTCAGGGATCTTCTATTGATTTTGATTATGATTTGATATTATGACTACCCCCTCAAGCGACGAGTCGATGAGGGTAATGACAATGATTAAAGCGATGATGTCGCTTGACCACCATGGATGATCTGAACAAATTTAGATTTGAGCAAATTAATGCCTTGGCTAGGCCTAGTTCAGATTTTGATTCCAACTATTAATAGTATTTGCACATTTCTATCCCATGGAGCAGTCGGGCTACAATAGCCATCTTAGGGAATCAAATTGATACAAATCCAATTAGATTTGTGTTGAATCAAATTATCGATGATTTGCTGAAAATATGTCATAGAAGAAATGACATGCAACACCTCATTCCCATGGAGCAGTCCGGCCTCGAAGGCCTTCTTAGGGATTGAAAAGAAGCATATCGGATCAACAATGACCATTTTGCCCCAAATGTCCTTATGGTAATTTACTCATCTTGTCGGATTGCATGGAGCGCAAGTCGCTGCAACCGCCAAGTGTATAGGGTAAATTACTGAATACGAGGCGCATTTGGTGTTTTTAATTATTTGATTTTTTTGAATGTTTTGAATTATGAATTGAGTTTATTTATTTGGTTGGGAGGTGCATCGCTCCATGAAAGGATTGTCATAGCGATGACCTCGGTTGAATGTACTTTATAATCTCAGCTAGATATTTGATTTTTAATTGGATCCCGGTGCTTTATTATCACCAAATTTCCAAATTGATTGCTTTTATTGAATTTTGATCCCCTGGGATTTATTGATTTATCATTTTAAGCCTTCCCATGGTGGGATTTTATTAAATTGCTTGCTAGTTGCAAACCATGGCTAGGGTCTACGGTTCCCATTTGCAATTTTGGGAACCGCGGCTAGGGCCTGTGGTCCGTGCAAAATATGAAAAGCTTATAAAAAGCCCAATTTTCAAATTTCTCTCATTATTCCCTGACAACGACTTGCAATCTGGAGCTCTGATAGTGACAGCTAAGAAACTGACCTACAACCCTACCAAACTTCACACGCACACCTACTCACAGCACGATGGCAGAGCGCGAGCAAGCTTCTTCTAGCCATGATGGACGAGGCGAGGGCAAGGTAATTCAAAACCAAGACCTCGCATCCATTACCAATAAAATGAACCAAATTAAGTAATTGGTTAATCAATCACACTAAATTGTTGGCAATGAACCCCACCTTAGGCTAGGGTAGCTTAGGATTGCCTTTTTTTAATTAATTTTTTTTTTTTTTGCCGTGGTATTAGACCGGGCGGGATCTCAGTTAGAGACCATAGGTACCAGCTGCGGTTCCCAATTGATCAATTGGGGACCGTAGCTACCAGCTGTGGTCAACATTTAAAATCCCAACGATCAATTTTTGACCGCATGCGGACCGCAGGGTTGACCCACGGTTCACAAACTTTAGAAAAAATTTATCAATTTTTTAATTTTTCTAAGTTTTAATAGGCAATTAATGTCATTTAATGCATTTTTGACCTGTCTGAGTGACATTTTTTATTTTTAGGCTTGCATGATGACATGTTTTTGCAATTTTATCAGTTTTTAGATGTTTTTGATGATTTTTAGGTCATTTTTAAATGTTTTTGCTTGTTTTTAGTTAAAATTTTCCTTATATTATGCTTTTTATTTTAGAGGTTGACCTCTAGAGCTCGAGAGCCCGACATTCTTAAGACTCTCCATGGAGAGCTCACTCCCAAGGAGCGAGAATGGTTTGGAGCTGTCGACTTCGACTACGTACTGGATCTACCCACTATCAGGGTAGATCAAGCCTACTTGACTACGTTGGCCCGACGTTGGAATGCACGGACCAACACATTTCACCTACCTATAGGTGAAATGATAGTTACCCTAGAGGATGTCTACAAGATCTTTAGGATCCCCATTGATGGTGAGGCCATCGTCTCTTCTACTTCTGGGGCTAAGGAGTCCATTTTTGATGCCATCTTCGACGCCCGGAGCGAGGAGGCTCAATGCAACATTGACCATGGAGGGGTCCATATCGACTATTGGCAGGGGAAGAATGTCTTCTCCATACGTGAGGCCATCTTTATGCACCTGGTGGTGCAAGTAGTGCTTCCAGACTCCTCGGGCATGAGGATTCCTTGGAACCTCTTAGCCACTATCCACAGAGTTGTTTAGAGCACCATCCATCGACCACTACGACTGGCCTAGGGGAGCACCCTACTCTACCAGTTGTATAGAGAGCTATACCAGATTACAGATTGAAGCCACAGGGGTATCATTTGTAGCATACTTCTTCAGATTTGGGGCTAGCAGCATATCAGGATAGAGCATCCTAGGGAGCTACCACTGCATATCATGGAGATAGACGATGCTCACCAGTGCTATACCACCTGCTAGCCTCGAGAGGAGGAGGGGTTCAGGAGTAGGACCCATGCTGGTGATGTCCAACATTATATCACATAGTTTGTAGGACTCAACCTAGATGATATCGAGTGGCGGCCTTACATGGAGTGCCCTGATTGGACTGAGGCCGATGAGTGGCTTCGATAGGCTCATCGAGATAGATGGCTACTCGATCGAAAGGCCGATATTAGAGAGTACCAATTTTATTCTCATGTCCTATGATAGTTTGGCCTAGTGCAGGACATTCCAGAGATCCCCTTTGTCTACAGGCGCTTGGCTTTAGAGACACATCTTCCATGGATCCAGCCTCTAGCTCTAGGGGATGAGCTAGATGATTTCTAGGAGACTAGAGTTGACCAGGCTGTTACCACTCCAACATACGATGGATGGTGGTCGATGCTACGATGGCATGGATCAGGGCCTCTAGGTAGAGTTGATGACCAGGAAGAGGCAGCGATGGATCTTGATGGGTGTAGGGTGCACCAACGGATAGAGGGCGGATGGGGCATAGAGGCCACCACCGAGGAGGCTCTCGGGGATGACCCAGATGATGAGGCTCCAAAGGAGGGTGAGGTTCCTCTTGACAGTGTAGAGGGGCTGCTCTTAGCTCAGGTTGCTGACTTGCAGAGTCAGCTTGGCAGATATCAGACTCAGTAGTGTGAGCGAGACACTACTATCACCACTCTAGAGGTGAAGCTAGCTGACCAAGATAGGAAGCTAGCTAAGGCATAGGAGGAGATCACTAGTCTCACAGAGTGAGCTACAATGATAGAGGCTCGAGTCTAAGAGCTCACTAGTGCCCATGATGTAGTAGTGGCATAGTGGGGTGAGGCAGTTGTAGAGAGGGACCTTCTTAGGCTACAAATGGGAGACCCTTCATCCTCTTAGATTGTCATGGGACCTCCAACCGCTCCACTAGTCATAGGTGTGGATCCTATGGTAGAGATCATATGGCTCACTTCTCTCGTAGAGGAGAGAAATGACCGATTGGATGTGAGGGCAGCTCGCATCTCTCAGCTAGAGGGCTTCATCGAGCTGAGGGGTTTATAGGTTCCAGAGGATAGGCAGGTTGTAGGGTCATAGAGGACCAGGACCAGGACTACAGGGCAGTCCTCAGTGAGTTCCAACCATCGGACTCATAGGACCGAGCGGACTCACCGATCTTCTAGCACACACGAAGCCAGCTCTCACAAGAGCCATAGGGATACAGGCGGTGATTCATAGGTTGGGGGCGTAGGCCCTCCTTAGTACACATTTTTGATATATGTATTGTACCATTTTTGAGTGTAAGGTCGAGGACCTACACAGTTGTAGCCTATGGGCATTTTTGTACTCTCGATGTACTCTGAGACACATATTTATATATATGATATGACTGATCATTTTATGGCTCATTATTGTGTACTCATTTATTTTTGATTTTATGTTTATGTGATGCACATGGATGCAATGCTTATGTTATGTTGATGCTATATGATGCGATGTATGATGACATGCACTAGATAGCTATTTAATTTATGATGATGATATGCAGTGATCTAGATGCTTAGATGTGCTTTTTATGATGGATGCATATGGATGCAATGTTTTTCTTAACGCATATTTGATATTGCTTTATTGTATGCATTAATGTATGTAATGATTTATTTACACGATGCTAATCTAATGTAAATGAACTTGTATGCTTTAATCACTTAAAACATAAGGAATAAATGCAGATATGTTTATCAATCTAATGGATGACACCACAAAATGTATAAAAATCATGAATGTAATTGAAAATCCTTAAGATAAGAATTTAATCAATTAATCACCCATATATGAAATGCAATGAATGTAGTGCTATGATGCGAATGATATAATGTGTCATTCAATTTTCTTTTGCAAAATTTGAAAAATATGCACGATATAGTCAGTGGTCGTCTAAATATTATTTCTAATATCCATCCGGTATCTATCCTATATGTTGATTGTGCTTTATATAATGATGTATCATGGATTCGATACTTTGCAATTTGATGATTTATATGGTTGCGATATTTGACATTTTGTTGCTATGGGAGAAATTTTTGAGGTTTTCCATGAGACTCAAACACCCTAATAGACTTATCAAAAGTTGCATACTAACCACACTAGACTTTTGAGATAAAAGGCTTTTGCTAGGATAGGCCCTAACTATTCATTATCCCTGTGTGTGCACATGATTATTTTAAGATAAGACACGAGCATTCCCCGATGTCAGGCAGGATTATTTCAGCCCATTGCTAAGATAGGGGTTCCACAAATGTCTTATCCAATCTCAAGTTTAGATTTTAGTTGGACTAAGCCACTAGGCAATGCAGGACACCTGAAGCTAGCTCTTCCACATTCAAACATTGGTCTTGTTCATAAGCGAGGTGCTAATGTATCAGACATATCATCATGCGTAAGGTATAGTAGTGCCGATAATTCCAGGGATTCAGGCTCATTCCTTTCTATCCTTCAATTTTTGGGATACTTGCTCATATGTAGTGAAGCAAGGGAGTCGATTCCATATTCATTTTGAACTATATTTGGATCTTCATTTGATCTCTCTTCGAACTAGATTTTGGATCTTCATTTGATCTCCGCTCGAACTTTGATTTATGATCTTCATTTGATCTTCACTTTGAACTTTGATTTAAGCCTATTTTTGATCTTCACTCGATCTTCACTTTTTGGCATTTACATTTGATAATTTTCTTCAGAAACTTTCCTTTGGGGGGATTTACTTGGGAAAACTATTTCTAGTATATCGATTGAGAATATCGATCTTATGATATCAATATGGGATATCACTCTGGGAAGTCGATCTATGATATCGATCTAGGGTATCAATCATGAGGATTGATGTGGGATATCACTATGGGATATTGCTCATTTTATCATAAGCAAGGGATTCTGAATAGGGAACTAACCTGTCCTTTTTCCAACTACCAACATTTCCCATACCATCCGCACAGAGGGATAAGCAAGAATAACTCTTTTCTCTTCAGGATACCCGATCCTACTTCGTGGCTTTCATCTTCCCCTAGTCCTTCTTAGGATTGTTTAAATTTGTTGATTAGTGATAGGCTTCTGATATGCTAAGGGCTATACTAACTAAACCTTAGCTACAAAAGCAAAGCAAGCTTTCTACCAACTCTTGATAAGACTACTAGGTATGGCTGAGTGACCAAAAAACCCTAGTATATCTCCATAGCAACATTACAGGTTGTGTTGAAAAACACAATTACTCACATGAATGATGGATCATGATAAATGTAGAGATGCATGATTTAAACACAAATGTGGTGTCATTTGTAAGACTGACAAACATAATCCCTCCTACTATGGAATGCAATGGATGATGAATGCCTATATGCAATGCATTGATGCAATGAATGCATGTGTAAATGCAAAATGAGAATGCAAAATTAAAATGCAAATGCAAATATTTTTGGATTTTATGCTTTACCAATTTTTTTTGGATTTTATTGATTTTATTATTTTTATGGGTTTTGAGCCTCATAATTGACCAAATGATGAGTACATGCCTCTAGAGCCTTTAGATTGACCAAGCGATTTTTAAGAATCCTTGGAGCTTTTAGGATTGACCAAAGGGATTATGGGTACCTGTAGCACCCTAAAATTGGCATGGTTAAACCTTAGTAAAAAGATAAAAATTTGAATTTTAACCCCAAACCGCCCGTTAACCGCTTGTTACCCGCTTCCCTTGTTTTCCATGCCATTTTTAGGATTTGTTTTGACCGTTGGACGATATCGTCGTAGATCAGACGAAATCGTCCCAGATCTGACGAATTCGTCTGGAACAGAACGTCCAGACGATTTCGTCCCAAAACCAAATTTTCATAATTAGCTTCTGTTTCAACAACTTCTCTAACTTGGGCAGAAAGCGTGTCTACGTAGTTAGAGTCTCCCCCATTGGAGATCTCCCAAATTGGGATGATCTCCAACCTCCTAACCTCTCCCTAATCCTATATAAACTGGGATTTTCTTAGTTTATCCCCCTGAACCCCCTAGCTGACTGATTTCCCTACAAATTTAGTTCCTTGTGCCTTAGAACACCTTCATACTTTTGTTTGCATTGCGTATTTCAAGTTTTCTTGCAGGAATCTTACTATTTTTTAGTTGGAGCAAGCTTGGATCGTCGTAGGCGATTCCAGACGATTTCGGACGATCCTGTCGTAGATCGACGATGATCTCGTACGATTGGAGGCGATCTCGACTGTAGTCCAGATTGGGGGCAATCAGAGCCCGAGTTTGCATTTTCTTATCGTTTCTCTGCATTTCTTTATGCATTATCTTAGTTATTATATTTATGCATCCTGGAGTTCACCTCATTTAGTATAGATGCATGATAAAGTCAAAATAAATTGTCAAATTGATGCATTTCCTTTTAATTGCTATCTGGATTTATCATTTAGGCAAGTTTACTATTATTTCTATCATTTCCCCTTGCTTTTGCAGTTGCATTTTTGGTATTTTGTATCTGTTTCTGTGATTGCAGGTTTCTGACGAATTCGTCAGATCGTCGATGATCTCGTCTGATCTCAGATGACCGACTAAGATCTGAGATGATTATATGCAATTACAGATGATTACGTATGATTTGAGATGATTTGGACTTCTACAAAACTTAGAATCTTCATCAGACATCCGAAATCAGGTATGTTCTATTTTATTTAGCCTACTTTCTATGTTTAGCACTTACGCATGTTTTCTGTATTCATAAAAATCAGCATTGGCATATAGAATAGCTTAGATTCATCTTGGCCAAACCTAGGAATTGAATGATTAAAGCACAAAATGAACACATCAAACCTACTCTCAACCTAGGCGTGGAAACTGCCACTCAAAAGTTTCCTGGTGAACCCACCATCCATCAAAAATTCACCCTTATACCCCTCCCCGAGAGGCGGGACCTTCAAAGGGCCTCTCAGTCCGAGGTATTGTCCCATCCTTCTCGCATCCCCCTTTGGGCGTGGATCCTATAGCCTGAAGGTAAGGATGCAAAAAATTTGGAGCGATACATTTTGGTGAACCCGACGTGAAAACTAAAAACCTTTTGAAAACAATCCAAAAAACAAAACATAAATGCATTTAGAATCAAAGATTGCATATCATATTTAGATGGTAGATTATAATAAAAGACGAGTTGTCACCATTAATGTTGAGAATCAATTAGCAGCTATAGAGATTACTTCTTTGCTTAGAGTATCTCAAACATATAGAGTCCAACCTTTATGGGACGAACTTAATAGGAGATTGAATATTATTTAATCTAGATCAACCAAACTTAGGCAAATCAAGAGGTTTGTCCTAGATAGAATCCTAGATCCTGATCAAGTGACCTTATATCATGAACTTCAGAGAGCTTGCCATAGGTGGTTAGCAGATAAAAGAGCCCTTGTGTCTTCCGAGTTGTACACCTTTGAGGAATACCTCGACAATGCAGTTGTAGTACATAAATTTCTATCTCGTATAGAGGATCAAGAGGTCATCCTTACGGATAGAAAGAGATGGAATAGAGTTCCTAGAGCTATGTTATATCGAGAGTATTGCCATGAGCTCTATTTTTACAAGTCAGAGTCAGAAGTAGATAACATCACCATAGCACACTTTGTCAAATTCTTGAAAAACCATTTTCAATTTGAAGAGGAGCATTTCATGACTCTTGATGAACTTGATCCCATCAATGATATCTATAAACTATTTATAGAAAACTAAGCCATTATTAATTATTATTTCTTGCATTTAGTATGTTGTTTGTTGTCTTTATAATCATAAAAACAAAAAAAAAAAACAAAACAAAAACATAACAAAAATCAAAACATTTTCTTTTAAGTATTATAGTAGGTATATAATTAAAATATATACCTCCCAAATTTGTTGCAAATATATATATATCAATATATATTTGCTAAAATCTAAGTTTAAGCATAATGACTAGACTTAGGAATGGAAAACAGACTGAAGTAGAAGAAGATTGGTTAGGAAAACCAATAAATAAACTAGATGTCCTTCCTGAAGACCCAATTCAGGAAGAAGGAACACTAGACCAACAAGAAGAAGAGTTTGCTGAAGCAAATGAACAAAGAGAAACTGTTAGAGGGGAAGGATCCTCATCCCCTAAAATGTCTTCGGAAGGAGCTGTTACTTTTGAGAACATGGAACATTTTTGGAAGTTCCTCAATACTAATATTGGCACCCTTAATAGAGCAGTCCATATGGACAAGGATCAAATTAGTGACACTCAAGCAACCCTAGAAGAAATATATCACACACGCACTAATCCCTTGTCCTTCGTTGATCAAGAAAGTGATCAAGCTGGACCATCCAATTTGGATATGGCCGCTATAATCCAGAACATGCAACAACAACAGGTTACCCAACCACCTAGAGTGCATGTTACCAAGCCTAGGGTTATTCCCACACAAAAGAAACCTTCATTCACTGCTCTATTTCGCCAAGTTATTGATCAACATACCTCAAATCAACAAAAGCCTAAAACAAAACCTAACACCAATTTCCAACAATCTAGGATACAACATAATGCTACAACAAATCTTCTTCATAATACTCTTCCTACCAACCATTTGCATAATAGCAATATAGCATCCAATCCTTACGTCACGCCATCATACGCTCAAATACCACCAAACCAATATGGTGGACAAACTAGTAATCTGGAAGCCATGGTGAAACAGTTAGTCTCCCGCATGGACCAGATAGATCCCTACCGTCCCTCGTACAATTATCGAGAGATGTGTAGTCAGCCTCTAGATCCTATAGTTGTAGCACAACCATATCCTAAACACTTTCCTATGCCTGTCCTACCTATATACAAAGGAACCGAAGATCCCATAGAGCATCTTCGTATGTTTAGGATAGCATGTCATGATATATCACATGATGACTTGTTATTACTAAAGATGTTCCCAAAAAGTTTAGGAGGAATGGCATTAGAATGGTATTATCAACTACCCACTCATTCTTTGAGGAATTTCGAAGAAACCACCGAGTCTTTTGTTCATCAATTTAGTGCCTACATTGAAAGGCATGTAACCATTAAATATTTATACAACCTAAAACAAGACAAAGATGAATGTTTTGTTGATTTCCTAGCTCGATGGAGACAGTTGATAGGAAAATTGCACTTTGTGTTACCTTATCGGGAAATGTTGGATATCTTTATCAATAATTTACAAGAACAACTATCCTATGAGTTATCAATTGCTACCTTGACCACCTTCGATCAAGCTATAGATTTAGCTCGAAGAGTGGAAGATGCTCTTATTAGGAGAGGTCAACTTAAAAAGAAAGATGATGAGAAAACATCCAGAAATCAATATAAAAATAAACAAGTTGTGGGTGATGGAGTCACTGATAGTAGAAATATCGCTACTATTAATGCTATGAAAACAACAGAGAAATTTATATTGAAACCTCCTGATAAACCACCTCAAGAATTTACTAGGTTAAATCAACCTCTATCAACCATTCTCCCGCAATTACTAGCATGAGGTTTGATCCAATTACCAAATATCCAGGAACCTGATCCAACTATACCCGGATACAGAGCTGATTTACACTGTGATTTCCATAGAGGACCTGGACACGCTACCAACTCTTGTAAAATATTAAAACATAAAATACAAGACCTGATTGATAACAATGAGATGGAGGTGCAAGCCTTTCAACCTAAACAAAATCCTCCTAATAATGCTCAAAAGAACATCCCTCAAAATCAGAATCAGAATGCCAATCAATCATTGGACATATTTCAACATCCTTTACCAAAGCATGGTAAAGAAGTGGCTAATCAAATTGAGCACCATAATGTTCCCCCTCCTACCCGATATGTAGGAACTATTAGTGGACATTCACCTACTCATGATGTGGAAGTATTTGACACAACTTTATCCATGGTTACGACCAGACCTCTATATAATACTCGGACACCTGATCTTAGTGATATAGAATACGAGACTGAAAGTGACATGGAAATCACCTCAAATCAATCGAATAGTTCTGAAGATGAATCAGATCCTATTCAACCTATCACAAGTTCTATGGTTCCAGAAGAACCATTTCCAAGAAGAGTCACTACTAGACCATCTTCTCACCAATTACTTTCTAATGAACAAGCCATAAATGCTAGACCAAGACCTATTCATCATCCGCAAAATAATATTGTAGGTACCATCGGAGTTGTTACTAGACAACAGGCTCAAAATTCTCAACAAGATCAAACTCAGAATGATGGATCAGCTCCATTTGTTTTGAAAATTCCTAATAAAGGGAATCATGCGCCTAATGTTCAACCTAAGCCTCCTTATAATATTAATGAACAATTATCAAATACTACAGCTAGAATTTCCCTTTTGGACCTTTTAAGATCTTCTCCTACACATAGGGATGAATTAATGCTCACATTAAGCCAAATGATGGTACCACAAAATATTCAACTCTGAAGCCATGTCCAATACTATCATAACTCGAGAAGTCGATTGTATTGACTTTCGGGATAGAGATATACCACAACATAGTTTACATAAGGATAACCCCTTATATATTACTGCCCTAATTGGATATTTAGCGAGTTAAACGAGTCTTGATTGATAATGGTTCATCTTTAAACATTTGCACTTTTGACTTCTACCAAATATTTGGGTTTAGAAGTGATGAAATGAAAAGAACTGATATGATCATAAAAGCCTTCAATGACGAAACACAAGAAACGTGTGGAGTTATCACTATCCCATTGCAAGTTGGTCCAAGAACCTTAGACACAACCGTATTTATTGTACATTGCCCTGCATCATACAATATACTTTTGGGTCACCCTTGGATCAACGCAATGCGAGCTGTTCCCTCAACTTTACATCAATGTGTTAAATTCGAATTTAAAAATCAGTTGGTTACCATTCATGGTGATCCTAGACCCTTTGATATGTGTGCTTTGGCAGAACCTGTTGGAGTTCAATTTTGCCCTGCTTTATCATCCACACATCCTAATTCTCATCAACCATCTAAACGTATGAAACACACACTCATAACATCATCTACTCCATCAACTACACCTCTACATATAGTTCAACCATCTTCCGAACAAACCACATTAGGACCCCAAAAAGATCCTAAACCCACAACCAATGCTTCTTGTCTTACTCCTATAACTTCCATACCTATAGACCCATCCATCGACATCTCTACAACATCTACATCCACTAAAGGCATACTTTCCGCATCCGACGATGTAGGAAATGTTCCTTCTACCTCTTATGCTCTTACTGATGAGCTCTTACCCGATTTATCTAAAATTCTTATATCAGAAAAAACAAACGTTGCTATGCAAGATTCCCTTATTTTAAATAAATTGCCACCCTCTCCTCGCACCTTGGGTCTCCCACAGCCTATGGGAAGTATTTACCAAGTCGGGAGTTGCGCTTTTATTTATAAGGGATATGACTAGGGAAGAATACCTAGAAACATCAAGACACATTATGATGGATATGCTCGATGTTATTTTGCTAATGAGTATATTAAAGCTAAGCCTATAATGCTTAAATTGGGATATAAAGGGAAAGGTTTGGGACCTTCCCAGAATGGTATGAAAGAACCTTTTGAGGTAGAACCATGGCCGCCCGATGTGGTGTGGGCCTATTTCCTAGTAAAGGTCAGCCCTTCCCATTCGAGGATGATGACCATCTCATATCTTACCAAGATTATTTGGATGAACGCGATGCTTTGCATTTAAGGAATAACCCATTTACATGTAATATGCTATCCATAGCTTACCCTGAGATGATTGCTGAATCCGATGATGAGTTGGAGGGGGATATCTTCCATGATGTCTCCATTGAGGAATTATTATATAATGGATTTTATTTCGATGGCTCTATACCTAGTATAGCCCAGCTTGAGGCCACGACTCCTCAAGACGAATTATCCAAGCTAACCTTGGAAGAATTACAAGAATTGGGCGTTTCACCCGCCCCACCTAATTTTGAGAGAGATCTACACATGGAAGTAGAAAATGTCATAAAAATTAACATTGGAACCGAAGATAACCCTCACATAATCAACATTGGATCAGAATTGAGTCAAGAAAAACAAGATAAATACATTGCATTTCTTAAACAATATGAAGACGTCTTTGCTTGGACATATGAAGATATGCCAAGATTAGACCCTTCTATAGTTATGCATCACCTAGTAGTCCATCCGGATGCTAAACCTGTTAAACAGAAACTTAGAAAAATGCATCCTAAAGTGGCCTTACTAGTCAAAGGGGAATTAGAAAAACTCTTGAAGGTTATTTTTATACAAGCCATTGATTATGTTGAATGGATCTCAAATGTAGTTCCAGTAACTAAGAAAGAAGCTACCAAAGTTAGGGTTTGCATAGACTTCAGAGATATTAATGTTGCATGCCCTAAAGATGATTTTCCTCTTCCCAACATGGATCAGATCATTGATTTTACTACTGGGAGTGGAATGATATCCCTAATGGATGGATTCTCTGGTTATAATCAGATCAGGATAGCTCCTGAAGATCAGGCTAAAACAACCTTTATTACCCCTTGGGGGACCTTTTGTTGGAAAGTGATGCCATTCGGTTTGAAGAATGCAGGTGCAACATATCAACGAGCTATGACTTATATCTTTCACGATATGATGCATGATATTCTACATGATTATGTAGATGATATTATAGCTCGTTCCATCAAAGAAGATGATCATTTAGATGACTTGAGAAAAGTCTTTGATCGGTTAAGGGAATATCTTATCCGACTAAATCCAGCTAAATGTATATTCGGAGTTAAGTCCGGTAAATTATTAGGGGTTATAGTTTCTTTACGTGGCATTGAAATTGACCCTCTCAAGATCATGGCTATCACTGATATGCCCGCACCCACAAATATATCTGAATTACGAAGTCTACAAGGTAAACTTCAAGCTATTCGTCGCTTCATCGATAAGTTGGCGGACAAAACAGGACCCTTTCTTAAGCTTCTTAAGAAAGATGTCTCTTTTCATTGGGACGACGAATGTCAGGAAGCATTTGAACTCCTCAAACAATATCTTCTTAAACCACCGGTGCTTTCACCACCTAGATCTGATCGCCCATTTATCTTGTACATTTTTGCTTCAGATTTTGCCTTAGGAGCTATGTTAGCTCAACTTGACGATGAGAAGAAAGAACGTGCTAATTATTACATTAGTAGAACCTTAATCAGTTATGAAACTCGCTATACAATATTAGAGAAGTTATGTCTAGCAGTCATATTTTCTACACAAAAATTATGCCATTATATGCTCAGTCAGAAAACGTATGTTATTGCTAAATTTGACCCTTTGCGATATCTCATGAGTCGACCTTATTTATCTGGTCGCACAACAAAGTGGGTTCTTGCGCTAAGCGAGTTTGAACTCATGTTTATAGGACAGAAGTCTGTTAAGGGTCAAATCATAGCAGATCAATTAGTTGCTGCACCCTTAGAGTCTACCCATCCCCTCATCATTGAGTTTCTTGATGAATGCCTTAAACTAGAGGCAGACCATCCAGAGCAATGGTCCCTATACTTTGACGGAGCCCGATGCATGAGTGGGGCTGGTGCAGGTATTATTTTAATATCTCCATAGAAACATCTTATACCTCTGTCCTTCAAATTAACATTTGCTTGCACTAATAACACTGCTGAATATGAGGCTCTAATCCTTGGATTACGAGCTGCCTTGGCACTAAAAATTAAAAATTTATTGGTTTTCGATGATTCTCAACTTGTCATAAATCAAATCAATGATGTTTATCAGACCAGAGATGATAAATTACGCCCATATAAAGCATATGTCTTACAATTATTATCTTTATTTGATCAAGTTACCTTGGAAGCTATTCCTCGAACTAGCAACCGTGCGGTTGATGCTATGGCTGCAACTGCATCTCTTTTGCCCTTGGAGTTAGATGATGAATATGCTACCATCATTATTCATCGACTCCAGGAACCCGCTTCAAATAAATCATGCTTAGAACCTTTGGATGTGTTTCTAATCAATGAAACTACTCCTGAACCATGGTACACTGATATATTTAATTTTCTTCAAAATGGGACCTTTCTTGAAGGTTGTAATAGCAACCAGCATCGGTTGTTACGTCGACGAGCAAGTCGCTTCATGATTATTGGTAATACCTTGTATAGGAGATCTTTTGAAGGCATCCTACTGAGATGTTTGAATCTAGAAGAATCTAGATCAGCTTTGAGTGAAGCCCACAATGGATCTTGTGGGGGACATTTTAGTGGTAGCGCCATTGCTAAGAAGCTCCTTAGGATAGGATATTTTTGGCCTACCATGGAGAATGATGCACATGATTATGTGCGTCATTGCGACAAGTGCCAGAAACATGTTGACCTTGTCCATGCGCCTGCACAAGAGCTGTAGGCTATTTCATCTCCTTGGCCCTTTTCAAAATGGGGCTTAGACATCATTGGAAAAATCAACCCTGTGTCATCTGATGGACACAAATTTATCATAACCGCCATTGAGTATTTCATGAAGTGGGTTGAAGCTATGCCCTTAGCTTCTTGCACTGGAACCCAAGTTTCCAAATTTATTTTTAATCAAATTATTTGTAGGTTCGGAATTCCTGCAAATCTCATCTCAGATAATGGAACTTGTTTCAAAAATAAAGATGTCAAGAAATTATGTCAAAAATATAAAATTCAACATCGTTGGTCCACTCCCTATTATCCTTAGGGTAATGGCCAAGCCGAAGCATCTAATAAAACATTAATCAAAATCCTCAAAATACTGGTCAATAAATCTGGTCGAGATTGGCACATCCAATTATATCCTGCTTTGTGGGCTTATCGAACTAGCATTCGCACCCCCACAGGTACTTCACCTTTTGTTTTGGTTTATGGCGTTGAAGCAATTTTTCCCTTTGAATTAGAAGTTCCTTCTTTGGCTCTGCTACTTCAAGATACTGAAGTAGGAGATGAATATCGTGCTGGTAGACTTAGTCAGTTGGAACTCCTAGATGAGAAGTGCATCAATGCTTTGGAGCATCTTCGTGCCTACCAAAACAAGCTTAAACGAGCATACCTCAAGAAAGTTCATCATCGATCCTTTGAGATCGATGACCTTGTCTTAAAAGAAAATCAAAAAAATACTAATGCAACTAAAGACCTTAAAGGTAAATTTGAGCCCAACTGGCTTGGACCATATGTCATCACTGCTAAATTTGGCTCAGGAGCATACAGATTATCTACCTTAGATGGTAAAGATCTTAAAGAACCTATGAACATTATGCATCTCAAACGCTATTATGCATAAAATCTGGTCATTTCATCATTGTATATATTGTTATTTTGCATATTGTTTCATTTTCATTATCCATATAAAAATTTCAAAAAAATAGTAATAGTATTTATTCTTTCCATTCATAAATTAAAATCAAAATATAAAAACACTTCAAAATCATCAAAAATCTTCAAAAACATCTTTTATTTTCACACCTGTCAATTCTTGAAGTATTGCAATTATATTTTCAATTATTTTGGATAAATTAGCATTTATTTGGAATCCCGCACTTTCACACTCACATGGATAAATATCTTGATTTTATTTGGTATGATTATTAATCTCTCTTATATCAAAATCCACAGTTGAATTAAATAAAGTTTTTGAGCATAGAGAACTGATCTTGTTATTTACTTGAACCAAGTATATCTCTTCACATTAAAATGATTTCATTGCAAATTCGATATGATGCTACATAGTAGAAATGGTTTCTTGAGCGAAAAGTTTCCCCTGCTATCCTATCATGCACATGGTCTAGAATCTTTGAGAATTGACAAAAGGACAAGCTCACCCCTACCCAGAATAAAAATCCCTTGCTCTACAACCAATCCGAGCAAGTATCCCTAGCATAGGAAGAAAAAGAAAAGTCAAAGAAAATGAGAAAAAGAAAAATATCATTTTGTACCATCGCAACAATATTTCAGCATTATCTCAGTTCCAAGCAAAAATACAAAAAAAAAAGAAGCAAAAGAGAAAAGAAAAAGCAAAAAGCAATAAAATCCCTTTCCCTACCCCTTGAAAAGAAAAGAAGGGTGAATGAGCTTGAATCCCTGGAATTCTCAATTATTCAAAAACTGTGAGGTAAGCCCCATAACAGGTGGTTTGTGCCCAACCCGCTTGGCCTTGGGTAATCCCTAGCGTGGTGATATGTCTATCACATTAGCGACCTTATTTTGTATAGACCTATATCTGCTTATGGATTAGCTAGCTCTTGATGACCCGACTTACATAGTAGTCTAGTACGGTTACATGCATATAAATCATGGTCAATGAACACTCATTTGGTTAATTCAAATTACTTGTATCAAATTATCTTGCTCAAAATTGGTAAATGAACAATACAATTGCACACACATTTGTATTTGAGAGATTTTTGTATCATTATGATAAATCAAGATCGGCAATGAACTCACATATGCACATGAGGGTTCCTTATAAATCTACATTTGTCTTTGAGATAATTTAAAATATTTTTGCAACTCTTTTGGAATAATTTTTTCTTCTTATTTCAGAACATCTGTTTAGTATAAAAACAATTACATACATTGTTTTCAAAAATCACAAAATTCTTTCAAACAACATATTACAAAATCTAGTAAATAAAGTCAAGTTTATATATTATTATTTTCTGTTTATCTCAAAATCAAAAATCAATCATGCAATAAAACTAAAATATCAATTTCTTCTTTGGATTTCGCGATGATGGTATAAGTCTATACCTATAATTCTATGCCTAGCGCAAACCATTGTTCTAATTTTATTTTCCCATTCATTTTAATTTATAAAAACATATGGCTTACATCATTATGTTACACAATTGTGCTTTAAAAAGAACGAACACATTTTTTTTCATTTCATTATGTCAACATTCAATTTTGCAATGATGGTATAGTTCCTAGGGACTTATTCAAAAAATTTATCACACTTAGGAATGTATGCCTAGCAAAAAATCATATTTCTTTAATATGTCATGCATAATATTTTTTATGAAAATCTGAAAACAAATCATCACCATCATCATTTTTCATCATCACAACCCAAAGTCTTAAGACAGTCTCTTAAGCACTCTTTTACTTTTAACAATATTTCTATACTAGGATTAGCTTGACGACCTAGCGAGCGGTGACTCCATGAAATGGTCTATAACAGTGACAATGTCCTTTGAAATTATTGTTAGAAGTCTCTTTTATTTTTCATCAAATCACACCACAAAACAACCAATTTATTCACATCAGATTATTTCATTTACAATTTTATGCCATGACATAAAAATTATAATTTATTTCCAAATGACATAATTACATGAATCATCAATCACCAAAATTCAAAAATTAAAGCATCATACAACATATACACAAGTCATATCATCAAAAACAAGACCATATATATATATATATATATCAAATTATGTACATCATATCAAAACTGGATTGGTATGCCATAATCTATACCCTGGCATACTCAATCCTCTCAAAAATCTATACAATCTCTATGCAGTCTATAGTCAGCTAGTCTCGAGAAGCCCTCGAGCTCTCAGCCTCATCTCCTCTCCCACCCTGGCATGGAGGAGGTGGTCCCATAGAGGTCCGTGTTGTGTCTCGGGTCCTCACTGTCGATCGTGAGGATGTCCTCGTCGATCCCATCCTGATTGGTTCAGCAATGCCAGCTGGTAGCTGTACCCTCTGGCCCTCTAGAACCAGCTAGAAGTATACCCCCTGGTAGAACGTGGTCTGCATCATAGACCACACCAGCTCCTCCATGCTCGCCCCTCCGCTCCGAGCCCTGAGACGTGTAGCCTCATCCTGAAGTGTCTGCACCTGAGCCCGAAGGTGGGCATTCTCAGCCCGGAGAGCCGCCATCTCGTTGCTCTCCCCCACCTCGACACCCTTGCCCTTATCGAGCGATGGTGGCCTCTCCCCCTACTGAGAAGGGAATCTCTCCTCCCTCCTCCCTATCTACTATGGCCTCTATGGAGCCCGTGCCATCCTCTGGCATCTCTCCTATGGAGACCGTCATTGCTCTCTCCCATCGTGACCCCGCGCTGCCTCAATAGTAGCCTGACATCGCCTCCCCATCCATCGCACCATGACGTGCATCGGACCCTATGCCCTCATCATCCGAGGAGGGTGGATGCCTACGTACCAGACATCATATCCATCGGCAACCCCAACATCATCACCATCCACTGGCTGGATGGGGGCATCATCCATGTCCTGACTCCAAAACCACTGCATGTCTAGAGCCCCGCTCAGTGTAGTACTATCCTAGATAGTCCAGGAGTACTCATAATCCCTGAGAGAAGGGATCCCCTACTGAAGACCGAACTATCATAGAACTCGGTCGTAGCGGTGGAGCTCTACCTCTCCCCGCTCCATCCTCAGCCAGCAGACTCGCTTGATGCGAGCCAGCTCCTGCCCATCCTCTGCCCACCCTGGATGCTCTCTCCATGGCCTCTAGGTGATCTGGTCTAGGATGAGGTCATCTAGCAACCTCCGTGACATCGATAGATCTATCCACCATTATGACCCCCTCTGTAACCACCAATAGAAAACCCAAGGCCTCTCCCGGTCAACCCCTATCAGTGGGAGCCCTATCGGCCTTCGCACCATGATGTGCTCCCAGCACCAAACCTGTAGTAGTGATGTCAAGACCAGACATCGGCCTCCCTTGTATACGACCCCATGCAGGATCCTATACAAGTGGCATAGTACAAAGCTGCCCCATGCAAACCTATATCCATGGTCTCTCATGTCACAGACCACATCTGAAAGGAGCCATGGTAGCCTGCACCCACTCTGGTGGCACAATAGTAAGCCACCTACCACCCCTACCAAAACTTGAGTCAGCCTAGATGCCCCAGGCATCTGCCTTAGAGACTCGATGTTCACTCCGCCCTTCTCCAGGGTGAAGCTCGGGTCTCCGCTCAGCCTCATCATCGCCTGGCCCTGATTGGCCATAGGAGTCATCAACCATCCCTGTATGGGGATCCTCAAGATCCTCCATACGTCCTCTAGTGTGGGAGCCATCTCCCCTATCGATAACCAGAAGTAGGATGACCCCGGATACCACCTCTCTGCTAGGGCTGTCAGTAGCCCCATGTCCGTCGATACTTGTGGCATCTCTACCACATGCTGCAAACCGACCTGTGCTAGTCGGTCACGCTCCACCTAGTCGAGCATGGCTATGTCATCTCTCAGCCCCCCGTATTTCCACTCCTGACTCTTTAGTAATCCCCTCTACAAAACAAACAATAAAACAACAAAATTCATTAATAAACCAATTATTAAAATCAATTAAATGCAATTCAAACAAACTTAATTTCATCAAATGATGATATCATTCACTATTGGATGATATCGTCCTAAATTGGGCAAAATCATCCTTTGTAGGATGAAATCGTCTCCTATTTCGCAACTTGGGGATCGCCCCTTGTTGGACGAGATCGCCCCTAGTTCATCGATTTCGCCCTCAGACGAAATCGATGATCTAGAGACGATTTCGATGAAATAGGGACGATTTCATCCCGACGTCGTCGATGGCCTAAAAATGGCCGTGATGCCCCAAACAGTCAAAATTTCAATCAAAAAATTGCACAAATTAAATCCAAACATAATTCACTAGGATTAGATCCTTACCCGTAGCCCGCGTCGGACCTCTGTCGATCGGTGCGCTGTCTCAACCATTTTTTTCTGTAGAGCTCTAAAACAGTAAAAATGAATAGTAAAAATGAATTAGGGTTTTACCCTATTTTCTTAATTTTATTTTAAATCAACAATTTTTTTTAATTTTGCTTTTTCGCGCTTTTACCTCAAACATTCGATTTGGGTAAAAACACGGAGGGGGCACCATAGTCAGCAGTCGAACGATTCGACCAAGAATCATCATCTAGAAAATTGAGTAAATTTTTGCTTTCTCGTAAAATGGGAAGAACTCGTCTTTAACGCATTTTCTTCAAAAAATTTGCTAAAGAGGGGGCAAAATGTAGCACCCTAAAATTGGCACAGTTAAACCTTAGTAAAAAGATAAAAATTTGAATTTTAACCCCAAACCGCCCGTTAACCGCCTGTTACCCGCTTCCCTTGTTTTTCGTGCCATTTTTAGGATTTGTTTTGACCGTTGGACGATATCATCGTAGATCAGATGAAATCATCCCAGATCTGACGAATTCATCTAGAACAGAACGTCCAGACGATTTCATCCCAAAACCAAATTTTCATAATTAGCTTCTATTTCAACAGCTTCTCTAACTTGGGCAGAAAGCGTGTCTATGCGATTAGAGTCTCCCCCATTGGAGATCTCCCAAATTGGGATGATCTCCAACCTCCTAACCTCTCCCTAATCCTATATAAACTGGGATTTTCTCAGTTTATCCCCCTGAACCCCCTAGCTGACTGATTTCCCTACAAATTTAGTTCCTTGTGCCTTAGAACACCTTCATACTTTTGTTTGCATTGCGTATTTCAAGTTTTCTTGCAGGAATCTTACTGTTTTTCAGCTGGAGCAAGCTTGGATCGTCGCAGGCGATTCCAGACGATTTCGGATGATCCTGTCGCAGATCGACGATGATCTCGTACGATTGGAGGTGATCTCGACTGTAGTCCAGATTGGGGGCAATTAGAGCCCAGAGTTTGCATTTTCTTATCGTTTCTCTGCATTTCTTTATGCATTATCTTAGTTTATTATATTTATGCATCCTGGAGTTCACCTCATTTAGTATAGATGCATGATAAAGTCAAAATAAATTGTCAAATTGATGCATTTCCTTTTAATTGCTATCTGGATTTATCATTTGGGCAAGTTTACTATTATTTCTATCATTTCCCCTTGCTTTTGCAGTTGCATTTTTGGTATTTTGTATCTGTTTCTGTGATTGCAGGTTTCTGACGAATTCGTCTGACGAATTCGTCAGATCGTCGATGATCCGGTCTGATCTCAGATGACCGACTGTGATCTGAGATGATTCTATGCAATTACAGATGATTACGTACGATTTGAGATGATTTGGACTTCTACAAAACTCAGAATCTTCATCAGACATCCGGAATCAGGTATGTTCTATTTTATTTAGCCTACTTTCTGTGTTTAGCACTTACGCATGTTTTTTGTATTCATAAAAATCAGCATTGGCATATAGAATAGCTTAGATTCATCTTGGCCAAACCTAGGAATTGAATGATTAAAGCACAAAATGAACACATCAAACCTACTCTCAACCTAGGCGTGGAAACTGCCACTCAAAAGTTTCCTGGTGAACCCACCATCCATCAAAAATTCACCCTTATACCCCTCCCCCGAGAGGCGGGACCTTCAAAGGGCCTCTCAGTCCGAGGTATTGTCCCATCCTTCTCGCATCCCCCTTTCGGGCGTGGATCCTATAGCCTGAAGGTAAGGATGCAAAAAATTTGGAGCGATACAAGTACCTTTGGGGCATTTTGGGATGACCAAATGATTTTGAGAATCCTTGGAGCCTTTGGGTTGACCAAGCAATTTTTTAGAAACTCTTGGTGCCTTTTGGGTTTGACCAAAGGGCTTACAGATGCCTTTGGAGCCTTTTAGGATGATCGAGTGGTTATAAGCAAACCCTTGGGGCCTTTAACTGACATGACCAAGAAGTTTCAGTAACCCTTGGAGCCTTTTGGGATGATTGAGCAATTTTGACCAAACCCTCAAGTCTTTTTAAGGTTGACCAAAGGGCTTACAAATGCCTTTGGAGATTTTTAGGATGACCGAGCGATTATAAGAAAATCCTCAGAGCTTTTGAATGACATGACCAAGCAGTTTCAGGAACCCTTGGAGCCTTTTTGGGAAGTGCATGCTGCCCTATATACCCCTAGTGAGTGTGCCATTCTACGACAATGAGGAAGGTACAATACCTCTAGATTCCTCATTTTTCCTTATCAAATGTGGTGTGGCTGGTGGGAAAGGTATGCTACCTTGAAGACCCCCAGCGTGCATGCTATTTATTGAAAAGTAATCAGCCTATTTAGGGAGAGTGACAAAATTTGATGCCTCCAAGTGAAGATTGGACCTCATCGGTGTGCCTATGTTTTGACATGAGCAAACAAGAGAACCATCCTTGTGGATCTCATCCCATTCTACTAGTTCTTCGATGACCCTCTTAAATGACTGGCAACTTTGAATGTTGTGTCCATGCGCTCGATGATACACACAAAAGGGACCCCTATCAAGTGACACAATATCGAATGCCCTATACTTGAATTCAAGCAATATGAATACATGTGCCTCATGTAACTTTTGAAATAAAGTTAGAGTAGTCATCTGAAATGAAACTACTCATTGCACTGGCCTATTGGGCCTACGAGGAACCTGATGACTCCAAGGTCGCTCTTGAGGAGGCATGACCTCCATTTCAACATGTTGGGGCACTCTAAGAGAACCATCTACATGGTAAATCTTCTTATCTATCATATTTTGCACCACACTCTTAAATTCATGATAATATTGAATTCCACGACCCTCTATTTGGTGGTAGATACAGTAGTGATGCTCCTTGTAACCCGTAGGTTTAACTCTATTTGGATTTAAAGGGATGACATTAGGCAAGGTGATGACCTTAGCCTCTTGCAGCTTCTGAAAGATATCAGACATAGACTCTTTTAGCAGAGTCCCATTATGATGAACTTATTTTGGGCTCTTGTACCACATTGGTTTTCTTTGAGAATCCAATGGTTGGGTTGGCTGCATGGGATTTTGCTTTCCCTGAGGATTTTCCTGTACTTGCACAGGAAGCGATTCATCCTTAGGCAAGGGTTGCTTTTGTAATTCCATATTTTCAATCCAGTTCTTGATAAAATGCAATGCCTTATCTTGCTCATCCATTTGATGCTCCATCCATTCTAGATGGCTTAAAATGGATCGCAAGATTGAAAAAGAATTCATATGTATTTCCAATGGTTGATTCGAAATACCCTTGTCATTTGAAGGAAATAGAAAAGTGGATGCTGTGGATCCATTAGGTAATTGTAAATCACCTATTTTATTCACTTGAGTTGATGTGGATGCTTCTTGATGACAAAATTTGTCAGTGCTATCCACATGCTCATGCATATGACTCAGGTCAAGCTCTTGTTTCACTTTGTTGTGTTGAACTGTGCCACTTTCAGTACCCCCAATCTGATGTGAGGGACCTACTTGTTTGTTTTCTTGAGATGGTGCCATGAGAAATGAGTCAGGAGTGACAAATTTCAAAAGTTTTGGCCCTGGCAATGTGGAAACACCACTGGATTACCCCATTGGCTCTATGTTATTAGGAATCACTTGATCATCTGGCCTAATGTCAACCATTCCCACAAACTCATGAGAAAACTCCACAACTGCCTGTGTTGTAGGTAATTCATCAACATACTGAGGTTTTTTTATTTCAGTCGTGATAACTAAACCTTCCTCATGCTCATATGATGCCTCCAGGATAGGATCCATAGGTGGAGACTCGATGATAAGTTGACCTAAATCCTTAGTGGACTCTATGGTAGGCAACATTATAATGCTAACATCTATAAGCTCTTCATATTCACCATAGTCATCATGAGAACTATCTGGTGACATGTCGGATGAAGAGGGTGTGATACACTCAGGTGCATCCATGGCCATGCTAGGTTCCTCCTCCTTGATAGGAGTGTGAAGATCCTCTAATGATACCTTCGAAGTGGCTATGAGCAACTTCATAAGGGTATTCATCAATCCTTCCCTACTAAGTGGTGTCGAGAGTGCAGGGGTTGTAGGTGACTCCATCGGTGATAGTGGTGGGGATGGTAACTCCACCACAGTCTGCGAGGCTGCATCCACACTTTGGATAGGCTCATCCATTTAACTTGCAAATGTATAGGTGCCTCACCAGGTTCCTACGAATGATCCTAAGGCTTATAATATTTGAAGGGATTTGGGTTTGCCTCAACTACATGAACTTCACCTCCATGGGTGTACTTAATGCATTGATGCACTATTGATGGTACGCACTCCATGGCTCTTAGCCATGGTCTTCCAAGAAATAGATTATACTGTCTTGACCCATCTAAAACGTAGCACAATGTAGGAATGATCTTTTGTACCACCTCGATGGGGAGGAATATTGTGCCTATTGTAGGGGATTCCACATCATTAAAGGCTTGCAATATGAAATTTATTTCCTTGATGTGAGAATGTGGAATTTTGAGATGTTTGAATGCTAAGGTGGTTATGATATTAATCGATGATCCTATATCCACCAATACGCGTTTATATACAATCTATTGTATCCTCGCTATGATATACAATGGAGGATCAGATTCCCTCATAGGGATAGGCTTGAATTCCTATTTATGGAAATTAATCATAGGTTCCTTATATGGTGGAATAGACTGTATATTCCCCAAATATTGTGACTGCTTTTGAGCATTGACGCTGCTCACCTGTCAAACTTGACTACTTTCCACCTCATGATTATGCATGGGATCCCTAGACATCTATTTCTATTGCTCTTCGATAACCCTAGGCATGTTTATATGTCTAGAAGAATTGCTCTCTACTTGCTTAAGTGGCAACTCTTGACGATGCACTAGGTGCGTCACATTGAATTGTTGCCTAAGCACTCTAGGCATGAGCTTATTTTCAAGAATTACCGCACATGATTACTCTTCACATGATTTCTATTGGTAAATCCTCTATTCATGCCATTGAAGCTCATCCAACCTTTGTTTATGCACTCTATTTCTCTCTATGGACTCACTCTCTAGGTGCTTACGCTGACGGTGCACCTCCTCTAATTGATCTTAGAGTAGTCACCTCTCATGGGCTGTATGAGACTTAGATTCCCTATAGGACTGACTCATGGAGTATGATACACAACTCTCTATCTCACCAAGCAGAGACCTAATGGCTTGGGTTCTCACCATATGTGAATAAACCCCATGATCTATATGGGTGAACCCCTTGCATGATGAAGGGAGCTCATGATGACTATTAGAATGTCACGCTAGGAGGATTGTATCCTTAGGTGCATGATGAGTGTGACACCTAGCAAGGAGGCGTACGAGGTTTGAAATATTCTCAAGAGAACATCGGGAGAATTCAGAGCCTCTCCATGAATTCTTCAACTCATTAGCTCATGATGGAGCTCTATCATGCCTAGTCGTCATGATGAATCGACTAAACAAGACTTGAGAGGTTTCCTCTATTACTAAAAATTGTGGCCTCAAGAAAGGCCTTATATTGATGAATTAAGCAATAAAGAAGCATACAAAGTAAACAATATGATTATCTCCTTTATATTTTAAAATTTGAGCCCTAAAATTTTTGATGTGTTTCAATGATTTGTTATATTAGTGTAGAAACTCTTATCGTGTTTTTGTAAGACTTGTTGGATGATATTCTCAGTTTAATGGCTTTCACTTGTATGCTCGTAGCTCAAAAACTTGGATATGAACTCCAAGTCACGTAATCCAACCTATAATGTGTGGTAATGAAGCCCACACATGGTCAGGGAGCACAGGTCCTCCCAGATCCTCACCCATTTTTCCCCAGTCAACGTTATACCCTCCGAAGAGAATACATGTAAATTTTCCAAGGTACAAAAGGTTCTTAGATTTGGTATTGGTCTAGTATCCAAAAGGTTCACGAGATTTGGGCCAATGGATGGAAGTTATGCCCATCGTAGTTGAACCCTACTAGTGGTTGGATGTCAAGCCCAACTCACTAGCATTTAAGTGCCAAGTGGTGTGTGTGGTTCCTTTTAATGTACATAAAAAAATGCATCATATAGCATACATGCTCATTTTCTAAATTCTATACAAATGAAATAATGTTTCAAATTCAAAAAAATGCAAGCTATTCTAGATGCTCTTTAAGACTATGCACATTATGATGATAACTGGCCACTAATTGGGCCTCACACATGTAAACCATCCACACAAATTCTATCAAGCACGCTGGATTCTACGAAATATTACAATAAGAGATCCGCTATTCCTAGCAGTGCCTTTCTAATGACTTGAAAGATAAATGCAACTAAGACCTAATTCATTTTATTTTCTTTTTTTATTTTCCCACTTACATTCAAAATTTAGCTTTTTGGAAAAACACAGAGACAATTGTGGCTTGCAGGTTGAACCTGCGGTTCAATTGTTGGCCCATAGCTGGTAGCTACAGTCTGTACCTGTAAGTCACAAAAACCAAAAAACATAGTTAGATGCTAGAATTGCGGAGTTCCACCGTGATCGCCTTCTGATCCAACCAAAAAGCGTGCACCCATCTACTATACTACGTTGTATTCATTCATTCAAAGCATAAAATGATAAAATTGCATAGATTCAACAAAATAGAATTGCATAGATTCAAAAAAATAGACTTTCTTGTATTAATATTTATAAAGAATCTTGGTTACAATCATGTCCTTCTTAGGGTCACCCAAATGATGATACGATTAATACAATTGCCAAAGCCCTCAACAAGGTAGGCACACTAATGTTGCTTTTCACTTGGTCACAAACTACTCTAGGGTGGAGGTGCCCTCTTCTTCGCATTGGGGAAGGAAGTTGATGGTTGGTTATCCTTTGAAACTATTCCCTACGGTAAAGAAACAACATAGAAGTGTAAAAAATATAGGTATCCTCTCATGATGAGGCCCTTTTAGGAAAATTGCATAAAGACACCATTAAGCATGCATAATCAAGAAAATATGAAAAGTGCTTCTAAGCTATGTTAATTGCATCAAGATTCATATAATAGCGTAAAGAAAGACAACAACTACACTATGCATGGATCAATTGTGTAAAAGAAAGCATAAACGTGCATAAAGAATCCATTTATGTCCTAATTGAAGCATAACATAAAGAAACTAATCTAACCTAATTCTATTGGTTAGAAGTCTGCTAAACTACAATTAAACCATGGAAACAACTAATCTAAGCTAATTAATCGGATAGAAATGAAAAGGGGAAGGTGGTGATACCTCTGCTACAAATTACAGCTCTAGTGAGTAGTCTGCACTGTAAACTATAACTAAAATCTGCGGTTAGCACTCTTATAGGTTTACCCTCAATTCCAAGGGTAGTGGGCTTGACCTCCTTGTCCAATTTATGTTCAAGGGTCACCTTTAGTTTCCTTTTGACTGATTAGTTGATTCACTGTTATGGACCTTTGTTTGCCTGGATTTGCGTTTCTTGGTTCTTATAGGCTCCTAGAACTTCCATGGCAAATTTATATTTGGATGAATAACAAAGTGGCCTTCTCCAATGCATGAATTCAATATGCAATTCGACAGGGCTTTGTTGATAACTTGATCAATTAACTCTCTATATGTATTTCAACAACTCTTTGGTATCAAAATCCTCTATATCTTCTCCCCATTTGGAGGGGGTATTTATAGGATGCCCTAAGACTGAGGGTGGCTTCATAGAGAAGCCAAGATCAAGAAGAGGTGGTTAGGACAGTTGGAATGGAAGCCTCTAGAATATTCCATCCATTAACCTCATTCTTCTAGATCAAATGGCCGTTCAAACCAATTTGGCTTGGATTGAAGGCCAACTAAACTTCAGTTAAGACCGTAGGTCACAACTATAGTCTAGACTGTAAATTGTAGGTCTTAGTCATGGTTTAGCCTGTCAACCATAGGTCTGGGTTGTGGTTCATACTGATTAGGCCAAGGTGCCCAAATTGAGTGGTTAGGACCACTACTCTATCTTGGAATCTGTCCATGATCCTCCATATGGTCTTGTAGCATGTCCATATGAGTAGTCACCCTCAACATGATGCGTTTTAGGTGTCTACACCAATATTACAAACATGATGGGATTTCCATATCACTATTTTCACATAGTTAATTGGCAAGGTCATGGCCTAGGATTACATGAACAGGGAGTGCTTCAACATATTGATATTCCATATCAAAAAGTGCATGACCATTCAGGTTTAGGTTATCATTCACTTTCCACCACATCTTCTCTTGAACAAGCCTTCCAAAGGCTTAATCTAAATTTAGTACAAGAAGCTCTCCATCCTGAAAATCCTTACTATGAAATCCATGAATAATTCGAACTTATGTCGATAATTTTGGATGAATCTAAAGAAGAATCGGAGCCCATTATTCTCCATACCAAAAAAGATGAGTTTTATCTCAAAAATTTCCCCATCCATGAACCCATATTTCGCTCGCTTCTTCCACAAGAGCGAGTCAACCCTACCGTTGAACCACCACCCCCACTTCGTTAAGCCATTTCATAAGTCAAACTTTTAACATATGTACGTAACACAAAAAATAGTGGTTTTCACCACAACCAAAAAATAAAAAAAATAAAAATAAAAATAAAAAATCAAACAAAAATATGTTTTCTTTTTTTTCAGCATTTCATATATATATCATTTAGTTAAATGCATTTATTTGTATTGCTTGTTGATGCCTAGATTTACAAAGATCATAGAACCGGTTCTTAGGTTCCATCCATTCCATCCAACCTTATCCAGCTTGCCCATAAATCAACATGAATTATATCCCACTCTCTAATCATATGATTCAGCTAAAACAATTCCAATTAACATGAGTCTCATTGATATGGATTGGATTTCCTCACCTCCATCCTTCTCCAAGTTTGTCTTGTCCAAGGAATCATTAAGGGCTTTAGCCAACTACATTCCTCCATCCCCTCCACCTTCACCTTCGAATCCTGAGGTTTTCCAGGTAAATATAGATGAGGATAAGCCAAAAGAGTTTGATGATATCTTAGATGACAATCATCTGATCCCTACACCCCATCAACTTGAGGAAGGTTCTTATATATCAATTGAATATACTATCAATGTGAAACATAGTTCAAACAAAAAAAATACCCAAATTTTCAAACTTGGTAAAAGTGTATCACCTAAAGAACAAGAGCAATTAATTTCTCTCCTCAAGAAGAAAAAGAGCATTTTTACACGGTCCTATAAAGACATGCCTGGTCTTGACCCTAGTCTAGCTGTCCATAATCTCACCTTACATATTTATGCTAAGATGGTTAAACAAAAACTTATAAGGATGCATCCTACCATTGCCATATTGGTCAAATAAGAGCTTCAAAAGCTATTAGATCTAGGTTTCATCGTACCCATTGATTATCCCGAGTTGCTCTCAAATATGGTACCTATTCGTAAGCCTAACGAGGCAATACATGTTTGCAATGACTTTCAAGATCTTAAAAAAGCATTTCCTAAGGATTACTTTCCTCTCCCAAGCATAGATACTCTTATCGACACTTGCACTGGCCATGAAATGCTTTCACTCATAGATGGTTTTTCAGGATACAACCAAATTCAAATAAATCCTAATGACCAACACAAAACAACATTCACTACACCTTGGGGAAATTTTTGTTACAAGGTGATGCTCTTTGGCCTTAAAAATATAGGTGTCACTTATCAATGTGCCATGACATACATTTTCCATGACCACATAAATAATTTTATCGAATATTATGTGGATGATCTCTTGGCTAAATCAAAAACCCGACAAGAGCACATTGGTGTATTGGAGAAGGTTTTTGACCGAATTCTAGAGCATAATGTAAGGTTGAACCCCAAGAAATGTGTCTTTGGTGTTACCTTGGGAAAACTTCTAGGATTCATTGTCTCCAAAAGAGGCATTGAGGTGGATCCAAACAAGGTCAAGGCCATCATGGAGATGCCTCCCCCAACTAAATTAAAAGAATTGCATAGTTTACAAGGAAAGATCCAATCGATCCGTTGTTTCATTGTGCAAATTTCTAGAAAATATAGGCCATTAATCATAGACTACAAAAGGGGGTGCCATTTTATTGGATAGATGAATGTCAAAAAGCCTTTGATAATATTAAGCAATACCTAGCTTCTTTTCTAGTCTTAGCTCCTCCTCATTCGAGGGTCCCATTTTATCTTAATATTTTAGCAATAGAATTTGCATAAGGGACAATGCTTGCACAAAAGAATGAAGAAAATTGAGAGAAAGTTGTCTATTACATTAGTCGAACATTGGTAAGTTATGAAATCAGATATGCTTATGTAGAAAAATTGTGCTTAGCAGTGGTTTTTACCACTAAGAAAATTTGACATTACATGCTTAGTCATAAAACTTATGTCATAGCTAGAGAAAATCCTCTACTCTATATGATGTACCGCACCTCTAAATGTATAATTCTCCTTACTAAATTTTACTTGGAATTCATAAGCCAAAAATCCATTAAAGGTCAAGTAATCACCAATCGACTTGTGGAAGCTCCACTACCTAGTGATCATCCTTTGATTATTGAGCTCCCAGATGATTCGGTATTTTCTATAACTGAAAAATAAGAAGATGTTATTCTAGAGAAAGATGTTGATATCATGTTATTCTTTGATGGATCTAAGTGCACGAAAGGTTAGGGTTCTGGAGTCGTGTTTCATACATCCCAGGGGGTACCTATCCCCTTATCATTCAAACTTAACTTCCAATTCACAAACAACACTATAGAGTATGAAGTATTAATCTTAGGTATTCAATCAGCCATAGCTATGAGCATTATGCATATTAGGATATTTGGTGATTCTCAACTTGTCATTAAGCAAATCAACGAAGAATACCAATGCAAAGAACCTACCATTAAGCTTTATCACGAAGTAGAAATGAAATTGCTCTCTAAGTTTGATTGGTATGAAATCAATAGTTTACCATATTTTACTAATATATTTGCATATGTTATGGCCTCCCTTGGGTCATTGATTCCAATAGAATATTTTTGGGAGGTATAACCCCTTATAATTTCAAAAGTCTCTAAATCTGCAATTATTCGTGCTGAATCTAAAGATGAAAAGGATGTTTATTTTATCCAGTCGGATCCCTATGAAACTTGGTCAAGCCAAATAGTATCCATTATCAAGTTTGGAATACTCCCATATGACATGCCTTGAATTGCCAAATGCACATTCAAGCAAAAGGCAGCTCTTTTTGTTCTCTTGGGGGATGTGTTATATAAACTTGGTTATGATGGAGTCCTCCTTCATTGTCTCGAGTCTAGTGAGGCACAAAGAGCCATAGCTGAAGCCCATGATGGTACTTGTGGTGGTAATTTTAGTGGAATAGCCATTACAAAGTGTATCTTACACATGGATTATTATTGGCACACAATGAAACATGATTGTTGCACCTATGTTAAACATTGCAAGAAATATCAAGAAAATGCTAATTTAACTCATGTAACATCACAAGCTTTAAAAACTATTCAAAGCCTTTGGCCTTCTTCATAATGGGGTCTATATCTAATTGGAAAAATTTCACCTCCTTCCTCAGGACAACATACATTCATCATCACATCCACTGAATACTTCACAAAGTGGTTTGAGGTAATTCCTCTAACTAGTACGATAGGACCTAGAATTGTGGAGTTTTTACTTCATCATATCATTTGTCATTTTGGTATCCCCTCAAAAATAATATCTCACAATGGCAATTATTTCAAGAATAAGGATGTCCAAGAACTTTGCAAGAAATATAACATTCAATACAGTTTCTTGATTCCTTATTACCCATAAGAAAATGGACAAGCTGAAGCTTACAACTAGACATTAATTGCTATTCTCAAGAAACTTTTTAAATAAATTCATAGAAATTGGCATACACAAATTCCCTTGGCATTATGGGCTTATAGAACAACCATCCACATGCCTACAGGGGCAACACTATTTTCACTGGTATATGGAGCAAAAGCAATCATGCCTCTTGAACTTGATATCCCTTCCTTATGAATTTATTTGCAGGAATTCATATATGACAACACTATTAAATAAGCATGTCTTGACTAGCTAACACTTCTTTATGAGAAGTGAGTCAATTATTTAGAGCATTTACAAGTTTATCAAGACCACCTAAAGTGTGCTTACAACGCCAAAGTTCATCTCCATGAATTCCAAGTAGGATATCTTGCCTTTAAAAATAATCAGAAAAATACAATGCATTATCACATCTTTGTGATAAATTTTTGGCTAATTGGTTAGGCCCATACATTGTTACTCAAAGAGTGCATAATGGTACTTATAGGCTTTCCAATATAGAGGGAGAGGAATAACCCGAGCCACTTAATGTTATACACTTGAGGGCATTCTATGCATAATGATATATATATATGGCTAATACACCAAAATATTGCATTTCATTTGCATGCATTTCATACACAAAAATATTGCATTTCATTTGCATACACTTCATTACAAAAATATTGCACTTCATTTGCATACATTTCATGCCAACACGCACACATCTAAAATTGCATACATTGCACTCACATCCACATTTCATATTTCATATTAGGATCATTTATTAAGTTTAGGTTCTTAATTGGTCCAACAAAGTCATGTTGCCTTAATTAGGGGCACCTTCACAAAATCATCCATGCAATTCGACCAAGACAAAATTATCATTTGCAAAGCCATATTTCCATAATTCCTAGATTTTTTTGGTCACTTAGACACTCCTAGTGTTTTAAGCAACCTCTAAAAATACATGTCAAGTTCCTTTTAGGACCATCACACATATGCATTAAGAAAATCTTGAGTTTTGGGAATTGATTCCAAAAAATTCTTAAACCAAACACAATTTCACATTTTTAAAAACATCTTGTGTCAAAGAGGGATAACACCATCCTTGGTTTGAACCTCAAAGTGAAAAAGGTCATCCTTGCTAGCCTCGTAATGCAACATAGTCCACAAGAATAGTGGTTTTTCACCACTATCATAGTTTATTCCAAATTCAAAAGTTAGAATAGTAAGGATAGGGTACAATTCTCATCACACTTATATTGAGAATCTGAGCCCCAAAGCTCTAAATATTTTACATCACACACCACTAATCATTGGGTTGTAAGGATTGTACTACATTTCCAGTTAAACAATTAAGTAGTCATATCCAAAACTTAAGAGATAAAAAACACAAATAGTGGACTATGGAGTTAGCCTCCACCAGATCTATAGATACTTGAATGACAATGGAGTATGCTCATGCATGGTGACACATATATTCTAAAGAGACCTCTAATCACACATAAGGACAAGCTAGCTTCTTGGATTCATCCATAACAAGTTTACCCAATTTATTCAAGATGAGTTAAGGAACTCACTTTCACAAACATTGGTTCTCAATTTCCTCGAGTTATTACCATGCTCTTGATTCGATAAACGAATTCACTACACACACATTTGGTCCTAGAGGGACTAGGCCATTTTAGTGAGTTTGATTGATGCAACTAGTATATATGAGTCTCTACAAAACAATCATTTTTCCATATCAACATACATATCTTCTTTCATATCAACATCCATATCAACATCCATATCTTCTTCCATGTCAACATCCATGTCAGTTCATGAGTCTTTCACCCTAAAAATCACAAAGTTTGGTGCTTCTGATTAAAAACAATGCTAGAAACATGGCCAAAAAATATCTAAACTATGAATGATAATTAGCACATCTGCATTTCATATCTTGCATTAATCATCCATACATTCCACCTTTCTAATCATCCATAACATATCATATACATTCATCATCCATTACACAAAAACATTCCACAAAAGGCATTCACACAAAAGTATAACACAAAAGATAAAATCCATTTACACACACACACACACACACATATATATATGTATGTATGTATGTATAAATATTGCATGTACAATGAGTGCCAAAAGGCTATATACAATGGAGCACCAAGGCTCATATACAAAAAGTGCATCTAAGCACTAGCTAAGCCCTCCAAGAGGACCCTTGTGACCTAGAAGGAGCCCTAGACCTAGAGCTATTCCTAGAATAACTATGCTTCGAAACCTTGGATACTGATGAGGTTGGAGGATTAGGAAGTGGAATATGATGTTCCATCAACCTATCCTCCAATGCCTCGATATACCTATGTCGAGATTGAAGTCACACTATGTCGATATTATGCTAGTGCTCCCTCTCTAGTAGCTATACTTGGAACCTTATGATCCTCGCATCCCACTATGCTACCTACTACTCCAACCTCACCTAATCCTCCTTGCTCCAATCTAGAGGTCCATTCAGAGTCTCTTCCACATTGTCCCCATCATCACCATCTCCTCCACTCTCAAGATCCTACATCATCATAACCTTAGTCCTCCTACTCCAACTATCTGATAGAAGGTGCCTCTATCACTTGGGGACCTCATGGATCCCCTCATCCTCAGCCACATCCCCATATATACTAGCTACTACTAGAGTCGGTGCCCTTGGTGGTTGTGTAGCGAACCATGCATTGTACTCCAAAGTAGTCCCCATAATCCACATCTAGGAGATCTATCTCCTCATCATCCTCATAGGACACCCTCTATAGCTCTACACATGGTAGCCCTATCTCCTCCCGTTGCCTCCTATAGAGCATTGACTCATATAGAATCCCCTATCTCAGGCTAAAATATTGATGTACTTGTGAGAATTGAAAATACTCAGCCTCACTATAATTTCTCCCAACCATCCACCTAGCCTATTATACACATCATAGATGCTTTCCATCTTTGGTCCACCTGCTACCCTGCCATGACCTCCATATAACTTGGGTGGATGTTAGTCTAGTCCACAAATCTTAGTACCATTGGCTCATCTGCACAAGCCAACTTGACTGTACTTCCTCAACCATCACCCATCTCCTAGCATAGGGCTCCTCCCTACCCAAGCCTACCACTGGTAAGCCCTCCGATTGAGCCATGCTAAAGTTCTCCCATATCCAACACTACAAAAATAAGCTACATTCTAATCCCTTCCTCCCCCATCTCCTCACCTCATAAAGCTCTCGATACACCTACGCCAATAAGAAAGGAGCCCATGCATACACCTACTACCTAGTGAGCATATCGCGCACTAACCCTATTAGGTTCCATAGAAACCTGCACCCAGTGCTATTTAAGGCCATGATATTGGCCAACATGAACATGACCAATGCATGGAGGGTATCCAAATCCTTGTCCACATACATGAACAAGTAGAGAATACCCCCACTCTCCACCCTCACACCTTGCCAGCCATTGCAAAAAATCTTCTTCATCTCTGCACCTCGATCATGTCCAACCTCAATGTACTCCCCCTCCACTGGAACCTTGAGGATGTGATATACATCCTCTAAGGTTAGGGTCACCTCTCCTATGGAGAATTGAAGAATCCCCCTATCTAGATCCCACCTCTCCACCAATGTAGATAGATAACCCTTGTCCACCCTCACCACGTCAACTTGGGCTACCTTCACTATCGCCATAGCCTCTAGCAACTCCTACTCTTCCTTTGATACTACCTTTCTCATCCCAAGAATGTACAACGAGAACCGGTGTTGAGCCTCCAAAATACTAAGCTTCAACACAGCATAAAACACTTGTCATTTACACATGTTAAAAAAAATATCATAAAAACACAAATTTTTTACACAATATATAGAATAGGAAATTACCTCAATAACCCTCACTCTAGCTCCAATTTTGGCCCCTGCACCCACTTCCTCTATTTCCATAGATTTCGCATCCAATTCACTTCACCTCACTTCACTCCACTCTCCCAAATGCAACTTCTCAAACTCACAAACACAAAATTGATTTTCATTTCTCATCTTGCCAACTATTTATAGTTGCATCAGGAACCTTGAAATGCCCATGGGCATTTCCTGGTGCATTAAAGCACACTAGGTAATTTGCAAAATGCCCAAAAACTGATGGGTGTTTGCACATGCCAAAAGTGCCAATGGGTGTTTGACATCAATTTTGATAAAAAGACTTTTTTACAAAACAATGGCTTATCCCCACAAAATAATTTCATATTATATCCACACATCTGTTTCATCATATTAGCATTTTGTAAATATTCCAATGGATTTGGACACATAACTTTTGTTTATGACCACAAATTGCAAATCCACTTAACAAGTTACAAAAGCACTTCAAAATGGTCCAAATATTCACAAAATAATTGTAGTCATCATTCTCATTATTAATGCATCATATTCACATCATCCATATCACAATTTGCATATTTACCAAGGTCAAACAACATTCAAGTGAACCTTGTACCTAGTGGGTTATTCTATATACTTGGCAATTGCAGTGATTCACATACATGCAATTCGGTAAGATGAATAACTTACCATAAGGACACTTTGTCATTTTCATTATTACATATCTCCTTGTTGGAAATCACAATCACATTTGGTACTTCACTTTTTTGGGTAAAACTATGCCAAGACCAATTTGCACAAAAGTTGTTATTGATGGCCTAGTTTGTGGGGCTTAAAATATGAGCAAAATCATATCTCATCATTTCACATCTCCTTGAAAGTCATCATGGTGACTGGCCTTAGCTAGGGTGATTGGTTTTTATCATAGGAATTATCTGACAGTCACTAGTTGGCCCTCCAAAGTTGACTACTTTTATTTTTGTATATTCATCCTTGTATATCAATAACTCCGGAAGGCACATTCTTCAACATCATTGAATCACCCCAAATTTGGGGTAACCACATTAGATTTTGACTTTCCCACAATGGGATACATCTTACATGATCATGACATCTACACTTAGCAAAAATACCTTCATATGTTGAGGCAAAAATAGACATATTTTTCATCACATTTTTTCAAAAATCCCTTCATATGTTGGGGCAAAAATAGACACATATTACATCACATTTTTCAAAAGTCCCTTCATTTGTTGGGGAAAAAATAGATGCATCACTTTGCATTCTTTACCAATCCCCTTTTCACCATTGGGGTAAAAATGGTATCACATTTACATCATTTATATCATCCATCATTCATTTACATAGATTTTTCAATTAGCTCATGAGATTCATCTATAAAATCACTCGTTAATTGAGGGGGTAAGATATGCAAAAATCCAAATTATTTAATTTTTTTTCTTCAAGCTCATGTTTCACATCCCAAGACAAAGCTACTTCTGCACCTAGCCAAAATATGTATCTCATGTTTTTACATTGCATTGTGTTTTACACAACGCAGTACAAAAAGGGGTATTTGTAGACACCAAAACCTAGCCACTTGTCATCCATTTAGGTCTTCTCACCATTTCCACCCATTATTCATATATATTTATATATTTAAATATTAATATTTTATATATATTTATATATTAATATTTTATATATTATATTATATATTTAATAAATATATATTTATATAAGTGAATTAATCCCAGCCATCCAATTTCACTTAATCCTATCCATTCATCTATACCAATCCATGCCACACCCCAGATTTAATATTCACCTTTCGATGTGCTCTTATCTCAACCACATGATTAGTGTTGTTGAAAACCTAGCATGCCCTAGGTTGGATTATTAATAGGAGCCATTTTGATGGCTCAACCCCTAAGTTTTTGCTAAGTCAAGCCCTAAGTTTTCCTAGGCAATTTGTGCCCAAGTTTTTCCTAAGTTTTCTTAATATTCCTAACAATATTTGGATTCTTCCTCGCATCCTCACCTTTGCTTTCACTCACTGTCACTTCTACATTCGTCGCCTCTCACCTTGTGCGAACTAGATATGGTTGTATCACATTCCCTAAAAGCCCTCGAACACCCATGGGTATTTTCTATTCTATCGAGTGCCCATAGGCATTTCTTGAGTGCCCACAAGCATTTCCTATTCTACCAAGTGCCCACGAGTGTTTCCTATTACTATCAAGTGTCCACGAGTATTTCCTAACTGCCCACGGGTTCTTCCTGCTGCTATCAAGAACCTGTGGGTATTCCAATCCTAGATCTATTTCCATACTAGCCCTTGAGCAATGCTAGGGCATTGTCACACCAATTTCCTACAACAGTTACATCAAACCAAAAAAAACAAGCATCACAAAGTAAATATTTCACTTTGATTATTATTTTTTAGTATTTTCATATTTACATGTAGTTTTATTATTGGATAGCTAGGGTTTCATTAATTTCTAAGGGTCTCACACAGTGGATCCCTCACAGTTATTACTAACTCTCTGTTATCATATTATGTGTGCAGATCTAGAGATACACAGTCGTTGAGTAGTTTTTTAAGCTAGAGTGGCCCAATATTGGAGAACACAAAGTCCACTCACTTTTTTGGGAGCAGAGATGCATTTTGAGACACCACCAGTGTTGTAGCTAGGGTTTTGGAGAACCCTAGAATTGTGTATATTTGTGTCAAGAATTCAGATATTCTTATTGTAACAATGGAGTTTTGAGGCTCCCACCCATTAATATAAAAATCATTTATTATGCAATAGTATTTTTGAGTTTAATTTATATCTTGTTATTTGGTGTTTGCATTTTTGTCTCTTCAAAATGCATTTTGGGTTCTCTTATTTTTTTTGAATTTAGTGAAAACCCTTTGCAGGGTCACCTTGTTTTGAGAAACCATGAACAGGGGGTTCTACATCATCAAAATCACCTGGGAGTTATGCTCAACCCTGACCGCACCAACATAATAAACTAGATTTTGGGTACCTGATGTGCATTTTGATAGGGTGGATATTCAAACCAGGGACTTCCCTTGGAGGATTTCCCTACCCTATCCAACTCACCTACAACACGCGGGTTGGGTTCTCTTATTTTTACATTGCACACTTAGAGAGATATTTTCCTTTGTTAAGAGGAATGTAAAGATATTTATAACTTTCTACTAGTGTGCGTAGTAGAGGATAAACCTTGAGGCTTTCAATTTTGAGATATAGTCATCATTTCGGATGGGTACCCCTAATTTGATTATGGTTGGAATTTGGTTGGAAATAAGTTTATATAAAATAGGAATCAATTGACCCTATTCTATGAAGTTTATAGGAAGTTCTAGATTTTGCTTTTATGACTATCTTCATATTAGCGACATTGAAACCAAATAATTCCTTGATTAGAAAGAGAGTTCTTATCTAGAAATTGAATATACTGTAATCTTAGTGGTCCATTTTCTATACATTGATCACTTTACAAGTTGAATATCATGAATTTAATCATGGATGAAGTGAATATTCAACATTTCAACATTTTATCTTAATCTAAAATAAGGCCACAAAGAAGAGATATTGTTGAACATTTTCATTTAATCATATCTCTTCAATGCTAAGGCAATATCACAAAATAGTTAAATGGACATCCAATATATACTTAGTGAAGGTATAGATCTATAAATTGATACTCCAAATAAAGAAAATTAGACCATATCAGGTTCCTATACAAGTTTATCTCTCAACCAATAGATTGAGACTACATAATAAAACCAATGTATAGAACTCAAAAAACTATGTGATCTAAAAATTTATTAAAAGTGATTTTCTATGAAGATATTATAGTATTTAGAAGTTTAATCTTACAAATAGGATATAAGAAACTAATAATAAAAATTTCCTCCAACTTTTGAGCACCAAAATAAAGAAACCATAATAACTAGTAAAATAGAATCCCTCATAAAACATTTGTATACATTTCAAAAGTACAAATGCTTCTTGCAATGAAATAAATTTAAAAATAGCAACCACAATAGTTGTATCGCTCCAAATTTTTCACATCCTTACCTTCAGGCTATAGGATCCATTCCCGAAAGGAGGATGGGAAAAGGATGGCATGGTACCTCGGACTGAGAGGCCTTGCGAAGGTCCCGCCTCTCGGGGGAGGTGTATTATGGTGATTTTTCGACGGATGGTGGGTTCACCAAGAAACGTTTGAATGGCAGTTTCCATGCCTAGGTTGGGAATGTGTTTAATGTGTTCAGTTTTATCTTTAAATATTTGAGTCTTAGGTTTGGTAAAATGAATCTAAGTTGCTCTATTATGAAAATGCAGACTAAATGAAATACAACAAACAGATTTGAACAAAAAATAGAGGGAAAAATCTAAATTACAGAGCCATACCTGATCCAGATGTCTGATGGAGGTTCTGATTCTTGAAGCAGATAGGATCTTCTGGAATTTGACGGGATCGTCTCTGACCTGTAGGATCATCTGAGATATGACGAATTTGTCAGAGACTTGCAAACAGAGAAATAGACACAAAATACAAAAAATACAGTAATGCTAATAGAGGATAATGATGTAAAATGACAATAAGGATGTTAATAGATAATCCCGAATAGAAATGCAAGTAATTTGCAACACTTTAATAGCTAATCATGACCTTATTATGCAATTAAAATACATGGGTGAACTCCAAGATGCAAAATAATAAAGAATAATCATAAGATTAACTAAATATAGAATAATACAACAAAAAATAATGAGGAAATGCAAACTCTAGGCACTGATTGTCCCCAATGTAGACTGTAGTTGAGATTGTCTCGAATTGGTGTGAAATCATCTCGAATTGAATAAGATCATCCACGACGAACTGAGCTTGCTTCGATTGAAAAATACTAAGGTTCCTGCAAATAAATTTGGACAAATATGGAGGCAAATAATAATTTAAGACGGTCTAATGCACGTAGAACTTGTGTTACAGGAAATTTCAGCCAGGGGGATGCCAAGGGGGAGTCCTAAGTTTAAATAGGCTTAGGATGGAGGTTAGGAGGTTGGAGATCATCCCAATTTGGGAGATCTCCAACGGGGAGGGTCTCTAATGGTGTAGACACGCTTTTGCCCGGATTAGAGACGCCATTGGAATAGAAGCTAATTGTGAAAAATAAGTTTTGGGACAAGATCGTCTGGACATCCTAGCCCAGACGAAATCGTTCGATCTGAGGCGATATCATATGATCGGCAACGATATCGTCAAATGGTCAAAACAAACTCTAAAAATGGCACGAGAAAGGAGGAAACAGGTTAAACGATGGTTTGGGAGTGGTTTTGGGGGTTGAAATTTGAATTTGAATTATTACTAGAGTAATTGTAATTATTTAAGGTTTTACTATGCCAATTTTAGGGTGCTACATTTTGCCCCCTCTTTAGCGAATTTTCCAAAGAAAATGCGTTAAATATGAGTTCTTCTCGATCTACAAGAAAGCAAAAATTATTCCCATTTTTAGGCAACGATTCTAGGTCGAATCGTATGACAGCTTACTATGGTGCCCCCTCCGTGTTTTTACCCAAATCGAACGTTTGAGGTAAAAATGCGAAAAAGCAAAATTTTAAAATGTTTTTAATTGTTTTTGAATAAAATTAAGAAAAATAGGGTAAAACCCTAATTCATTGTTATTGTTCATTTTCCTAGTTTTTAGAGCTCTGGAGACAAGATGGTCGAGACAGTGCATAGATCAACAGAGGTCCGGCGCGGGCTATGGGTAAGGGTCTAAACTAAATTTAGAATGCTTTACTTTAGAATTTCATGCTTTTTAGATTAGATTTGATTGATTTTTGAGCATCATGGCTGTTTTTGGGCCGTTGACGTCGTCGAGACGAAATCGTCTCGATTTCGCCAAAATCGTCTCGATATCATCAATTTCATCTAAGGGCGAAATCGGCGATAGGGGGACGATTTCGTCCAATAAGGGATGATTTCCTCATGCAAAATCGGAGACGAATTTTCTCAAATTGGGGACGATATCGTCCAATTGTGGACGATATCATCATTTATAAAATTGAACTTAGTTTGACTTGCATTTTTAATTAATGATTTATTAATGATTTTTATTGTTGATTTTGTTTATGTTGCAGAGAGGATTACTAAAGAGCAGAGAATGGAAATATGGCAGTTTGAAGGATGACTTGGCCGCTCTATCTCAGGAAGAGTGAGATCAACTGGCTCAGGTCGGCTTGTAGCATGTGGTAGAGATGCCACAGGTTTCTATAGATATGGGGCTATTGATAGCCCTAGCAGAGAGGTGGTATCCGGGTTCTTCCTATTTTTGATTATTGACAGGGGAGATGACTCCCACACTGGAGGATGTATGGAGGATTTTGAAGATCCCCATACAAGGACGACTGATCACTCCCATGGCCAGTCAGGGCCACACGATGATGCAACTATGTGGTGATCTGAGCTTCGCCCTGGAGAAGGGCGAAGTAAATATCGAGTCGCTGCGCTAGATGCCTGGGGCATCTAGAATCACATGGGTTTTGGCTGGGGTGGTAGGTGGACTTTTGCTATGCCACCAGAGTGGATGCAGGGTACCATGGCTACTGACAAATGTGGTCTATGACATGAGAGACCACGGGTACAGGTTTGCTTGGGGGAGCTTTGTACTATGTCGATTGTATAGGATCCTGCATGGGGTTGTATACAAGGGCGACCGATGTCTGGTTATGACATCATTACTATAGGTTTGGTGCTGGGAGCACATCGCGATGCGAAGGCCGATAGGGCTCCCACTAACAAGGATTGACGGGGAGAGGCCCCAAGTTTTCTACTAGTGGCTCCAGAGAGGGGCACAGTGGCGGATATATCTACTAGCATCCCGAAGACTACTAGATGACCTTGTCTCCGACCAGATCACCTGGAGGCCTTGGAGAGATCATCCAGGGTGGGTCGAGGATGGACAGGAGCTGGCTCGCATCAGGCAAGTCTGCTGGCCGAGGATGGAGAGGGGAGAGGTGGAGCTCCACTGATACGACTAAGTTTTGAGGTAGTTCGGTCTACAACAAGGGATCCCATCTCTTAGAGACTACGAGTTTTCTCGGACTATCCGGGATAACACTATAGTTAGCGGGGCTCCAGATATGCAGCGATTCTAGAGTCAAGATGTAGATGATGCCCCCATTCAGCCAGTGGATGGGGACGACATTGGGGTAGTCGACGGCTATGATGCCTAGTACATAGGCATCTACCCTCCTTGGATGATGAGGGCTCAGGGTATGATTCACATAGTTGTGCGTCAGATGGGGAGGCGATGCCAGGTAGCCATTGAGGCAGCACAGGGTCACGACAGGAGAGAGCAGAGGAGACCACAGGCTCAGTAGAGGCCATGGTAGTGAGAGAGGAGGGAGGAAAGACCCCCTTCTCCATAGAGAGAGAGGCCACCATCACTCGATAAGGGCAAGGGTGTTGACACTAGGGAGAGCAACGAGACAATGACTCTCCGAGCTGAGGTTGCTCGCCTATGAGCTCAGGTGTAGACATTGCAAGATAAGGCTACATAGCTTAGAGATCAGGGCAAAGGAGTGAGAACTAAAGATTTAGCATGCACTATTGCCTAGGTTACATTCTATTAGGATCTATATTACCAGGCGATGCCAGCAGAGCAGAGGGTGCCATTACCAGCTTATATTGCAGAGCCTATCATGATGGGGTCATCTAGGACATCATCACGATCAACATCCAAGACTCATGGCACCACACGGACTGTGATGGGGCCACCTCCTCCACCTCAGGGTAGGGGAGGAGATAAGGTTGAGAGCTCGAGGGGTTCTCGAGGCGAGGCTACTGCACTACATAGAGATTGTATATTTGATTGAGAGGATTGAGTATGCCAAGATGTAGATTGTGGCATACCAATCTATTTTTGATATGATGTACATATATTTGATATATATATAGATGAGATATTTTTTGATCATATGACTTGTCTTATGCATTTGTATGATGCTTTTAATGTTTTGGTGTGATTGATTTGATGATTCATGTAATTATGTCATTGGAAAATATTATGGTTTAAATGTCATGCTTTAAAAAATTAAATGAAATAATCTGATGTAACAAATTGTTTGTTGTGATGATAATTTGATAAAAAATAAAAGGGACCTTTAACAATAATTTCAAAGGACATTGTCATTGTTATAGACCATTTCATGGAGTCACCGCTCACTCGGTCATCAAGCTAATCCCAGTATAGAAATATTGTTAAAAAGTAAAAGATTGCTTAAGAGATTGTCTTAAGACTTTGGTGTGGTGATGCAAATGATGATGATGATGATGATTTTATTTTTAGACTTTTCATGAAAATATTATGCATGAAATATTTTAAAATGATTTTTGCTAGGCATAAATTCCTAAGTGTGATAAATTTTTTGGTTAATTCCCTAGGAATTATACCATCATTGCAAATTTGCATATTGACATAATGACATGAAATAGTGATAATGTGCATGCTTTTTAAAAACATAATTGTATAACAGAATGATTTAAGTCATATGTTTTTATGATTTGAAATAAATGGGGAATAAAAATTGGTACAATGGTTTGCGCTAGGCATAGAATATGTAGGTATAGACTTATACCATCATCGTAAAATCCAAAGAAAAAGTTGATATAATAGTTTTATTGTATGGTTGATTTTTAATTGTTGAAAATAAATAGAAAATATGAAGAGGAGGACTTGCGCTAGGCATAAGACTCCCATTTAAGTTCTGGAACTATACCATCGTCGTGAAAGTCGACAATATATATATCTATATATATATGTGTGTGTGTGTGTGTGTGTGTGTGTGTGTGTTTATTGTATGGTTTGAAAGAAATTTTGATTTTTGATTATGTATGTAGTTGTCTTTATGCGAGAAAGAAAAAATGAAATTATTCCAAACAATTTGCAAAGATATTTCAAAGTATCTTGAAGACAAAAGTTGGATTTATAAGGAATCCCATGTGCATATGTGAGTTCATTTCCAATCTTGATTTATCATAATGATACACAAAATCTCTCAAATACAAATGTGTGTGCAATTGCTATGTTCGTTTACCGATTTTGAGCAAGATAATTTGATACAAGTGATTTGAATGAACCAAATAAGTGTTCATTAACCATGATTTAGATGCATATAACCATACCAGACTACTATGTAAGTCAGATTATCAAGAGCTAGCTCATCCATGAGCGGTCATAGGTCAGTACAAAGGAAGGTCGCTAATGTGACAGACATATCGCCACGCTAGGAGTTACCTAAGGCCAAGCGGGTTGGGCACAAACCACCTGTTATGGGGCTTACCTCATAGTTTTTGAATAATTGAGAATTCCAGGGATTCAAGCTCATCAACCCTTCTTTTCTTTTCAATGGGTAGGGAGAGGGATTTTATTGCTTTTGCTTTTGCTTTCTTTTTCTTTCTTTTGCTTTTCTTTTGTATTTTTGCTTGATTTTTGAGATAATGCTTGAAACATTGTTGTAATGATATAAAATAACATTTTTCTTTTTCTCTTTTTCTTGAACTTTGCTTTTCTTCCTATGCTAGGGATACTTGATTGGATTAGCTATAGAGCAAGGGATTTTTATTCCGGGTAGGGGTGAGCTTGTAATTTTTCCAATTCTCAAAGATTCTAGACCATGTGCATGATAGGATAGTAGGGGAAACTTTTCGCTCAAGAAACCACTTCTACTATGTAGCATAGCATGGACATTACAAATATAATCATTTTATTGTGAAAGGATGTGCTTGGTTTAAGTAAATAACAAGATCAATTCTTTGTGCTCAAACTTTATTTAATTGAATTTTGTGGACTTTGATATAAGAGAGATTAGTAATCATGCCAAATAAAAATCAAGATATTTATTTTGTGTTTGTGAAAGTGAGGGATTCCAAATAAATGCTAATTTATCCAAAATAATTTGAAATATATAACTGCAACATTTGTAAGAAGAAATATATACAAATACTTTTTTGGGAAGTTTGAGAATGTTGACTCTCTTTCTTCTTTATTTTGTTTTGGTTTCGAAAGAGTCAAGAATATTGCTGTTTTTATTTTTATTATTTTTTGTTTGTTTTTGTTTTTGTGTAAACAGTTTGATATATTTTTAAAATAAGACAACATGCAAAATATGTACAAATGATGAAATGACTAAATTTTATGCGTAATATCGCCTAAGATGCATAATATTCATAGGTTCTTTTAAATATTTACCATCTAAGGTAGCTAATTTGTATGCTCTCGATTCAAATTTAGTAGTGATAATGTATGGTCCAAGCCAGTTGGGCTCAAATTTACCTTTAAGGTCTTTAGTTGCATTAGTATTTTTTTGATTTTCTTTTAAAACAAGGTCGCCGATCTCAAAGGATCGATGACAAAATTTTTTAGCATATGATCTTTTAAGCTTGTTTTGGTAAGCACAAAGATGCTCCAAAGCATTGATGCATTTTTCATCTAGGATTTCCAGCTGACTGAGTCTGCCAGCTCGATATTCATCTCCTACTTCGGTATCTTGAAGTAGTAGATCCAAAGAAGGAACTTCTAATTCAAAGGGAAAAATGGCTTCAGCACCATAAACCAAAACAAAAGGTGAAGTTCCAGTGGGGGTTCGAACACTAGTTCGATAGGCCCACAAGGCTGGATATAATTGAATGTGCCAATTGTGGCCAGATTTATTGACCAATATTTTGATAATTTTGATTAAGGTTTTGTTAGATGCTCTGCTTGACCATTACCCTGAGGATAATAGGGAGTGGACCAGTGATGTTGAATCTTATATTTTTGGCATAATTTCTTAACATATTTATTTTTGAAACAAGTTCCATTGTCTGAAATGAGATTGGCAGGAATTCCGAACCTACAAGTGATTTGATTAAAAATAAATTTAGAGACTTGTGTGCCAGTGCAGGAAGCTAAAGGCATAGCTTCAACCCACTTCGTGAAATACTCGATTGCGGTTATGATGAATTTGTGTCCATCAGACGACACAGGATTAATTTTGCCAATAATGTTTAAGCCCCATTTTGAAAAGGGCCAAAGAGATGAAATAACCTACAGCTCTTGTGCAGGCGCATGGACAAGGTCAGCATGTTTTTGGCACTTGTCGCAATGGCGCACATAATCATGTGCATCATTCTCCATGGTAGGCCAAAAGTATCCTATCCTAAGGAGCTTTTTAGCAATGACACTACCATTGAAGTGTCCTCCACAAGATCCATCGTGGGCTTCACTCAAGGCTAATTTGGATTCTTCTAGATTCAAACATCTCAATAGGATACCTTCAAAAGATCTCCTATATAAAGTATTACCAATTATTACAAATCGACTTGCTCGTCTACGTAAAAACCAACGTTGGTTTTTATTAGAATTGGCAGGGAAAGTCCCATTTTGAAGAAAATCAAATATATCCATATACCAAGGTTCAGGAGTAGTTTCATTGATTAGAAACACATCCAAAGGTTCTAAGCATGACTTATTTGAAGCGGGTTCCTAGAGTCGATGAATAATGATGGTGGCATATTCGTCATCTAACTCCAAGGGCAGAAGAGATGCAGCTACGGCCATAGCGTTAGTCGTACGGTTGCTAGTTCGAGGAATAGCTTCCAAGGTAACTTGATCAAATAGGTATAACAATTGCAAAAAATATGCTTTATATGGGCACAATTTATCATATCTGGTCTGATAAACTTCATTAATTTGATTTATGACAAGTTGAGAATCACCAAAAACTAACAGATGTTTAATTTTTAGTGCCAAGGTAGCTCGTAATCCAAGGATTAGAGCTTCATATTCAGCAGTATTATTGGTGCAAGCAAATGTTAATTTGAAGGATAGAGGAATAAGATGTTTTTGTGAGGATATTAAAATAATACCCGCACTAGCCCCACTCATGCATCGGGCTCCATCAAAGTATAAGGACCATTGTTCAATATGGTCTGCCTCTAATTGAAGGCATTCATCTAGAAACTCAATGATGAGGGGATGGGTAGACTGTAAGGGTGCAACAGCTAATTGATCTGCTATGATTTGACCCTTAATAGACTTTTGTCCTATAAACATGAGGTCAAACTCACTTAGAGCAAGAACCCACTTTGCTATACGACCTGATAAATAAGGTCGACTCATGAGATACCGCAAGGGATCATATTTAGCAATGACATAAGTTTTATGACTAAGCATATAATGGCATAATTTTTGCGTAGCAAACACGACTGCTAGACATAGTTTTTCTAATGCTGTGTAGCGGGTTTCATAACTGATGAAGGTTCGACTAATATAATAATTAGCACGTTCTCTATTCTCATCATCAAGCTGAGCTAACATAGCTCCTAAGGTAGAATCTAAAGCTGAAATATACAAGATAAACGAACGATCAGGTTTAGGCATAGAAAGCATAGGTTGGTTAAGGAGGTATTATTTAAGAAGTTCAAAAGCTTCTTTACATTCATCGTCCCAATTAAAAGGGACATCCTTCTTAAGGAGCTTAAGAAAGGGACCGATTTTGTCCGCCAACTTATCGATGAAGTGACGGATAGCTTGAAGTTTACCTTGTAAACTTCATAATTCAGATATATTGGTAGGTGTGGGCATATCAGTGATAGCCGCAATCTTGAGAGGGTCAATTTTGATGCCACGTAAAGAAACTATAACCCCTAATAGTTTATCGGACTTAACTCCGAATATGCATTTGGCTGGATTTAATCGAATAAGATATTCTCTTAATCGATTAAAATCTTTTCTCAAATCATCTAAATGATTATCTTCATTAATAGAGCGAGCTATAATATCATCTACATAATCATGTAGGATATCATGCATCATATCATGAAAAATATAAGTCATAGCTCGTTGATAGGTTGCGCCTGCATTCTTTAAGCCGAATGGCATCACTTTCCAACAAAAGGTACCCCAGGGGGTAATAAAGGCTATTTTAGCCTGATCTTCAGGAGCTATCCTGATCTGATTATAACCAGAGAATCCATCCATTAAGGACATCATCCCACTCCCGACAGTAAAATCAATGATTTGGTCCATGTTTGGAAGAGGAAAATCATCTTTAGGGCATGCAACGCTAACATCTCTAAAATCTGTGCAAACCCTAACTTTGGTAGCTTATTTCTTGGTGACTGGAACTACATTTGAGATCCATTCAGCATAATCAATAGCTTGTATAAAAACAACATTCAAGAGTTTTTCTAACTCCCCTTTGACTAGTAAGGCCACTTTGGGATGCATTTTTCTAAGTTTTTGTTTAATAGGTTTAGCATCCGGATGGACTACTAGATGATGCATGACTACGGAAGGGTCCAGACCTAGCATATCTTCATATGTCCAAGCGAAGACATATTCATATTCTTTAAGGAATGCAATGTATTGATCTTGTTTTTCTTGACTTAATTCTGACCCAATATTGATTATGTGAGGATTATCCTCAGTTCCAATATTAACTTTAATGACGTTTTCTACTTCCATGTGTAGATCTCTTTCAAAATTAGGTGGGGTGGGTGAAACGCCCAATTCTTGTAATTATTTTAAGGTTAGCTTGGATAATTCATCTTGAGGATTAGTGTCCTCAAGCTGGGCTATAGTAGGTATAGAACCATCAAAATAAAACCCATTGTGTAACATCTCTTCAACGGAGACATCATGGAAAATATCTCCTTCCAACTCGTCATCGGATTCAATGATCATTTCAAGGTAAGCTATGGATAGCATGTTACATGTAAATGGCTGATTTTTTAGAGGCAAATCATCACGCCTATCCAAATAATATTGATAACATATGAGTTGATCATCATCTTCAAAAGGAAAGGGTTGAACCTTACTAGGAAATAGGCCCACACCACAGCGGGCAGGCCACGGTTATACCTCGAAAGGTTCTTTCATACCATTTTGGAAAGGTCCCAAGCCTTTCTCTTTATATCCCATTTTAAGCATTATAGGTTTAGCTTTAATATACTCATTAGTAAAATAACACCGAGCATATCCATCATGATGAGTTTTGATATTCCGAGGTATTCTTCCCCAGTCGTATCCTTTATAAATGAAGGCACAACTCCTGACTTGGTATGTACTTCCCATGGGTTGTGGGAGGCCCAAAGTGCGAGGAGATGGCAGCAAGTTATTTAAAAGAATTGAATCTTGCATAAAAGCATTTGTTTTTTTTGATATTAAGATTGCGGATAAATCTAGTAAAAATTTATCAGAAAGAGCATAAGATGTAGAAGGATCATTCCCTATATCTTTAGATGTGGAAGGTATGGTAGATGTTGATAATGTGGAGGTTTTAATGAATGCGTCTATGGGTTTTGAAATTATAGGGATGGAACATGAAGGATTGGTTATGGATTGAAGATCCTTTTGAGGTTCTAGAGTAATTTGTTTAGAAGATTGTTGATCTATATATGAGGGTGAAATTAATGGAGGAGAAATAGATGAAGCTATGGGAGTGTGTTTCATAGTTTTAGATGAAAAATAAGAATTAGGATGTGTGGATGACAAAGCAGGGCAAAATTGAACTCCAACAGGTTTTGCCAAAGCACACATATCAAAGGGTCTAGGATCACCATGGATAGTGACCAACTGATTTTTAAATTCGAATTTAACACATTGGTGTAAAGTTGATGGGACAGCCCGCATTGCATTGATCCAAGGACGACCCAAGAGTATATTGTACGATGCGGGGCAATTTACAATAAACACGATTGTATCTAGGGTTTGAGGACCAACTTGCAAGGGTATAGTAATGACTCCACATGTTTCTTGTGTCTCGTCATTGAAAGCTTTGATAATCATGTCAGTTTTCTTCATTTCATCACTTCTAAACCCAAATCGTTGGTAGAAATCAAAAGTGCAAATATTTAGAGATGAACCATTATCAATCAAAACTATTTTAACAACTACATCTCCAATTAGGGCAGTAATGTATAAGGGGTTATCCTTATGTAAACTATGTTGTGGTATATCTTTATCCCGAAAGTCAATACAATCGACTTCCCTAGTGATGATAGGATTGGCCATGGCTTCAGGTTGAATGTTTTGTGGTACCATCATTTGGCTTAATGTAAGCATTAATTCATCTCTATGGGTAGGAGAAGATCTTAATAGGTCCAACAAGGAAATTTGGCTACAGTGTTGGATAATTGCTCATTAATATTGTAAGGGGGTTTAGGTTGAACATTAGGAGCATGATTCCCTTTATTGGGATTTTTCAAAACAAATGGAGCTGATCCATCATTCTGGTTTGGTTCTTATTGAGAATTTTGAGCTTGTTGTCTAGTAACGACTTCGATGGTACCTACAATGTTATATTGAAGACGTTGAACTGGTCTCGGTTGAACGTTTATGGCTTGTTCATTAGAGAGGAATTGATTGGAAGAGGGTCGAGTAGTAACTCTTATAGGAAATGGTTCTTCTGTAATCATAGCATCTGTAATAGGTTGAATAGGATCTGATTCATTTTCAGAACTATTCGATTGGTTTGAAGTGATTTCCATGTCACTTTTAGTATCTGATTCTATATCACTAGGATCTAGAGTTTGAGTATTATGTAGGGGCCTGGTTGTGACCATGGATAAATTTGTGTCAAATTTTTGTAAATCATGATTAGGTAAATGTCCGCTAATAGTTCCTACATATCGGGTAGGAGGAGGAACATTATGATTCTCAATTTGGTTGGCCACCTCTTTACCATGTCTTGGTAAAGGATGTTGAAATATGTCTAATGATTGATTAGCATTTTGATTTTGATTTTGGGGAATGTTCTTTTGAGCATTATTAGGAGCATTTTGTTTAGGTTAGAAAGGTTGCACCTCCATTTCATTATTATCAATCAAGTCTTGTATTTTATGTTTCAATATTTTGCAAGAATTGGTAGAGTGTCCAGGTCCTCTATGGAAATCACAGTGTAAGTCAGCTCTGTATCCGGGTATGGTTGGATCAGGTTCTCGGATAGCTGGTAATTGAATCAAACCTCTTTCGATTAATTGAGGTAAAATAGTTGATAATGGTTGATTCAATCTAGTAAATTCTCAAGGAGGTTTATCAGGAGGTTTCAATATAAATTTTTTTGTTATCTTTGTTGCATTGATATTAGCAACATTTCTGCTGTCAGTGACTTTGTCACCTATGACTTGTTTGTTTTTATATTTATTTCTAGATGTTTTCTCATCATCTTTCTTCCTAAATTGGCCTCTCCTAATGAGGGCATCTTCTACTCTTCGAGCTAAATCTATAGCCTGATCGAAATTAGTTAAAGTAGCGGTTGATAACTCATAAGATATTTGTTCTTGCAAATTATTAATAAAAATGTCCAACATTTCCCTATAAGGTAGCACAAAGTGCAGTTTTCCTGTCAACTGCCTCCATCTAGCTAAGAAATCAGCAAAACATTCATCTTTGTCTTGTTTTAAGTTGCACAAATATTTAATGGTTACATGCCTCTCGATGTAGGCACTAAATTGATGGACAAACGATTCAGCTGTTTCTTCAAAATTTCTCAAAGAATGAGTGGGTAGTTGATAGTACCACTCTAATGCCATTCCACCTAAACTTTTTGGGAACATTTTTAGTAATAGCAAGTCATCATGTGATATATCATGACATGCTATCCTAAACATGCGAAGATGCTCTATGGGATCTTCGGTTCCTTTATATATAGGCAGGGACGGGCATGGGAAAATGCCTAGGGTACGGTTGTGCTACAACTATGGGATCCAAAGGTTGACTACACATCTCTCGATAATTGTACGAGGGACGGTAGGGATCTATCTCGGTCCATGCGGGAAGCTAACTCGCTTCACCATGGCTTCCAGATACATGGTTTGCCCACCATATTGGTTCGGTAGGGCATTAATATGGGATTTGTGAGCATATGATGGAGGGACATGAATATTAGATGCTATATTGCTATTGTGTAATCTGTTAGTAGGAAGGGTGTTATGAAGAAGTTTTGAAGTTATATTATGTTGTATTCCAGATTGTTGGAAATTGGTGTTTGGCTTCATTTTAGGTTTTTGTTGATTTGAAGCATATTGATCAATAGTTTGGCAAAGTAAAGCAGTGAAGGAAAGTTTCTTTTGTGTGGGAATGATTTTAGGCTCAATAATAGGTTCTTTAGGGGGTTGGGTAACCTATTGTTTTTGCATGTTCTGAATCATAGTGACCATATCTCTATTGGATGGTCCAACTTTATCACTTTATTGATCAAAAAAGGACAAGGGATTAGTGTGTATATTAAACACATCTTCCATGGATGCTTGAGTGTCACTAATTTGCCCTTTATCAATAATAACTGCCATATTAAGAGCGCCAATGTTATTATTGAAAAATTTCCAGAAATGATCTAAGTTATCAAAAGCAATAGTTCCATCTGGGGTTATTCTAGGGGATGAGGATCCATCCTCTTTAACATTTTCTTCTTGTTCATCTAAAACAAGCTCATCATCTTGCCGGTCTAGAGTTTCTTCTTCCGGGATTGGATCCTCAGGAAGGACATTTGGGTTTCTTGTTTTGTCTCCTAACCAATCTTCTTCTTCTCCTTCAGTTTGTTTACCATTCCTAAGTTTAGGCATTGTGCTTAACTTAGATTTTAGCAAATATATATATATATATATATATATATGCAACAAGCTTAAGAGGTATATATTAATTATATACCTACTACAATATTTAAAATGAAATGTTTTGGTTTTTGTTATGTTTTTTAGTTTTTCTTGTTTTTTTTTTTTGGTTTTAATAACAATATTATAAAGATAATAAACAACACACAAAACGCGAGAAATAATAATAATGAAAGCAATGATCTAGTTTTCTATAAAAACTTTATAAATATCATTAATGGGCTCAAGTTCTTCATGAGTCATGAAGTGTTCTTCTTCAAATTGAAAATTTTCTTTCAAGAATTTAATGAAAATGGCTATAGTGATATTATCTGTCTCAGATTCTGGTTGATAGAAGTAAATCTCATGGCAATACTCTCGATATAACACAGCTCGAGGAACTCTATTCCATGTTTCCCTATCCATGAGAACGACCTCTTGGTCTTCTACACGACCTAGGAACTGGTGTATAGTGGCTGCGTTCTCGAGGCATTCCTCGAAGGTGAACAATTCTGAAGACACAAGAGCTCTCCTATAAGCTAACCACCTATGGCAGGCTCTCTAAAGTTCATGATAAAAAATGAGTTGATGAGGATCCTAGATTCTATCTAGGACAAGCCTTTTGATTTGTTTAAGTTTTGTTGACCTAGATGAAATGACACCTAGTCTTCTATCATGTTCGTCCCACAAAAGTTGATTTCTATCTGTTTCAGGCACACTAAGCACATAATTGATTTCTATGGTTGCTAATTGGTTTTCAACATTTATAGTAACTGCTAGTCTTTTCTTAGGAGCTACCATCTAAACATGATATGCAACTTATTAGTTTTAAATTATTTGAAATGCATCTATATATATATATATATATATATATATATTTGTTTTGTTTTCAAAAGGTTTTAAATGCATTCATGTCGGGTTCACCAAAATGTATCGCTCCAAATTTTTTGCATCCTTACCTTCAAGCTATAGGATCCGTGCCCGGAAGGAGGATGGAAAAAGGATGGCATGGTACCTCGGACTGAGAGGCCTTGCGAAGGTCCCGCCTCTCAAGGGAGGTGTATTATGGTGATTTTTTGATAGATGGTGGGTTCACCAAGAAACGTTTGAATGGCAGTTTCCACGCCTAGGTTGGGAATGTGTTTAATGTGTTCAGTTTTATCTTTAAACATTTGAGTCCTAGGTTTGGCCAAATGAATCTAAGTTGCTCTATTATGAAAATGCAGACTAAATGAAATACAACAAACAAATTTGAATAGAAAACAGAGAGAAAAAGCTAAATTACAGAGCCATACCTGATTTGAATGTCTAATGGAGGTTTTGATTCTTGAAGTAGACATGATCGTCTGGAATTTGACAGGATCATCTTCGACCTGCATGATTGTTTGATATTTGACGAATTCGTCAGAGACCTACAAAAAGAGAAATAGACACAAAATACAAAAAATGCAGCAATGCTAATAGAGGATAATGATGTAAAATGACAATAAGGATGTTAACAGATAATCTCGAATAGAAATGCAAGTAAGTTGCAACACTTTAATAGCTAATCATGACCTTATTATGCAATTAAACTACATGGGTGAACTCCAAGATGTAAAATAATAAAGAATAATCATAAGATTAACTAAATACAGAATAATGCAGTAGAAAATAATGAGAAAATGCAAACTCTGGGCACTGATTTCCCCTAGTGCAGACTGCAGTCGAGATCGTCTTGAATTGGTGTGAAATTGTCTCGAATTGAACAAGATCATCCATGACAAACTGAGCTTGCTCCGACTGAAAAATACTAAGGTTCCTACAAATAAATTTGGACAAATATGGAGGCAAATAATAATTTAAGATGGTCTAATGCACGTAGAACTTGTGTTATAGGAAATTTCAGCTAGGGGGATGCCAAGGGGGAGTCCTAAGTTTAAATAGGCTTAGGAGGGAGGTTAGGAGGTTGGAGATCATCCCAATTTGGGAGATATCCAATGGGGAGGGTCTCTAACGATGCAGACACACTTCTGCCCGGATTAGAGACACCGTTGGAATAGAGGCTAATTATGAAAAATCAGTTTTGGGACAAGATCGTCTGGACGTCCTAGCCCAGACGAAATTGTCCGATCTGAGGCGATATCATCTGATCGATGATGATATCATCAAACGATCAAAACAAACTCTAAAAATGGCATAGGAAAGGAGGAAACAGGTTAAACAACGATTTGGGAGCTGTTTTGGGGGTTGAAATTTGAATTTGAATTATTACTAGAGTAATTGTAATTATTTGAGGTTTTACTGCACCAATTTTAGGGTGCTACAATAGTAAAATAAAAAATATGGACCAAAAACATACACTAGAACAATAAATCAAATTCCATATTATAAAACCAAATGTAGTAAGTAATAGATTCTAAATTCCAAATGAGTACTAATCCTAGCCACTCAAAGAGGATAAAGTATTATAACCACTTAGGGAGGGTGAAGTTTCATATGTAGAACAGAGTCGATTGGAACCACCCTTAGTCTTGAACTTCTTAAGATTCATGGGGATATTCTCAAGAGCGGTTTTGATTGATCAACGATAATAATTTTGCATTTTCCCCCAAAGACCCCTCTTGGATGAATGATGGCATGAATAAAAATTGGTGGGAGATAAGGTACAAATAGGGGATATGAATCCACATTTAGTTGCATCAACTGAGTCTTTCTTCGAGTTATCATCACTAAGGATTGAAATAGAAGGAATATCAACACAACTTCCAACAATGGCCAGGGTTATCTTTTTTGCCTCTTTTTTAAAAGTGTGATGGTACAAGATGAGGTAGAGGTCCTAGTATTTAGGGTGGGTTGAGGAACCATCCCTAAAATTTGTAACTGAGAGCTCCAACAACTTGAAGAGGTATTCAATAATTTTAATCTCCTTGATAGCATGCATATGGTTTAGGAATGCCATATGGAAGCTTCTAAGTGGTGAGTTGATATCGTCGATGGTGAAGTACTCTACAATGGGGATCATAATCCTATTCCATGGCTTTGAGAGATCCTTTTAAACAATATCTCCTTTATCCCTACCCAAATACTTTCAATTTTCCTTGAAGTGGATGAGTTCCCATACCAAGGAGTGCTTATCTATATGCACAATGTCACCATTGTTGGGAAGTTAGCTCACCTCTGCTAGCAAATGAGTACTGACTCTAAATTTGAGCCCTCTTAACATCACACACCCTTTATCCTAGGTATATGTGAATTCATTGAACGAGGATAGGGTCATTGTCATTAAAATTATGAATAAAGGGCAAAAAGTAATTCATCTTTAGGAACTCTTCCACCAGGGCATTAACTTGAAAATATGCAGGCTTGATTAACACCATTCTTTGTCTCTGGCACGACCAAAAAACCCATCATAAAAAAGTATCCCATAGGCTTTGAAAAATCCTCCTTACCCTGGTCCACCACTGATCAGTCTTATTCAAAAAAATCCACAAGGTCCATCTCAAAAACATAGTCCTCCTTGTCTCGATATGCCACCAAACAATCTTCTTCAATAAACTCCATGAAATCCACCTTAGGAACACAAATTCAATCATGTAAACACAAATATCATACATTTTATAAACAAAAATCTCATTAGGAGATGAAATGATGTAGCCTTCCTTTACACACATACCACCAAGAGAGGATAGTCATTGATCAAGCATCTTGCACTAGGGAAACTTAGAATGGAGTGCCAAATCAACATTGGAGCTACCATAGCAAATAGAATCAAGCATCCATTTGAAAATAGGTCTCACTCTACCATTTAGACTAATGGAAAAAGAAATGGGAAGAAATATATGCCTTCCTTGGGAATAATTTGGGATGTGTGTGCATTGAAAGGGGCCTCTGGCCCATGGAGTCTAAGCCACAAAGAACACATGAGATGGATTGAGATGCCATGTGAAATTATGGAGGCTAGAATAGGTGCAACTAATGGAATGATTACAAGGACTGGGAAAAAAGGGGTATGAACAACACCATATAGGAATCACATGCCGCCACTTGAGATGGATAAGGAAAGAAATCCTGACGTGTAAGGCAAAAGGCGGTTTGGGTTGGACATACTTGTCGATCTGGCTAAAGACTCCTATAGAGTGGATGGCATCATTAAAGTAATGTGAAATCATTATTGCTTATGGTATTAAAAATACCACATGGAAATTGATCAACCCAGACTCAAAGATTATCCTAAAAAAGAGTATGGTTAGCCATCACATCTACAACCTTGTTGCCCTCCCTGAATATGTGTTGAATAATAACATTATTGTATTTATGCAGGAACCTCCATGATTCCTCTATCATGTTGTAGATGCTCCCTTCAGAATACTTGGTTTATTTAAGATTAATAATGATATTTAGAGAATTGCCCTTGATGATAATGTTATTGAAGGGTAGCTCGTTAAGAATGGAGAGACCCTGATATAGAGATTTGGCTTTGGCCACATGGTTTGGAAGCCAAGATTTTTTGAAAATGCTAGGATGATATTTGTGAGGTCATCTATGATAATGCATCTACATTTAGCTCTCCCTAAATTTCCTTTGGTTGCACTATCAAAATTGAATTTAATCCATTTGATTGGGGGAAGTGACCACCTTACTCCAGAGTGGTCCACAGAAGGAACAGTCAGGCAAGGAAGATCACTAGATAGGTTGAAGGAAATAATGAGCTTAAACTACAACCCTCTTCTAGGAGCCTTGAACATAGGAACTAGGAGGGCATTTTCCATGGTAGCATTGAGAACCTGAATGTGAATAGAAGGGAGGTCACAAGCTGCATCTTTTAAAATTTTATTGTTTTTTCCAACCAAATTTTCTAAAGAAAGTGATTATGGTAGAAGGTCCATAGAGAACTAAGCTTCTAGTGGAAGAAGGGATTAGGCCATTGGGAAAACAAGTCACAGATGGAATTGGATTGAGCCCAAGCCATGAATAAGGAAAAAAGAGGGAGTATAGCATCAAAGAATAGAATGAACACTCAAGAAATAAATGGTTAACCAACTACCACTCAGAAGAACAGAGCACATAATGGCTAGGGATGATTAGGACTATGGAAAGAATATTATCAATAGTCATGACCTTATTCTAGAAGATCAAACATGAAAAGTAGGTAGTATTTGGGATGAGGTGCTTAAGCTATATGAGACCAATCAAGAACTCAGTAGGAACAAGATCATCTTGAATGTAGTATGCAAAATTGACAAAGAAGATGCCATTATCACTTACGTTCTAAAAGGGGGTATCCAACGAGGGGTAACTCGAGATGACGAAGGTCTTGAGAAGACTAGAAAGAAGCTCGGTAGTGTTTTTTTTATCAACATTAAGGTTACTAAGAGGGATGAACTTCCAAATATGGTTTTGAGATGGACCTTGAGAGATGAAATTGGAGATAGACATCCTAAAAATATGATCAGTGATAGGCTTAATTGTGGTAAGACTAGGAACATTGGTTAAAGGTTGGTCTTTTAGCCATGGATCTTACTAGAACTAAATGGACCTACCATTGTCGAGCCTCCATCTGAGACATTTTTTGAGAATGGATATAGATTTAGTTATAAAGTTCTAGAAAGGGGATCCATATGGCAAGGGCCCTTCATCCAAGAATGAGTTCCTCTGAAGATATTTGCTTTTAATGATATCCACCCATAAAGTCTTGGTATCCATGAGTATTATCCACCCTTGCTTGGTGATGAAAACCTTGTTCATATTTCCCCCCTGTCTGAAGCCTAAACCACATTGATTTTTCTTAGAACAAATATTTTTCCAAGTGACTAAGTGAATTCTATTTCGATTCTTGGCCACTGACCAAATAAACCTTTTTTGAATTTGCTCTATGTTTTTCTAGATAGAGATCGAGCCTTTAAATATAGACATGAAATAAACCAATATACTATGGAGGTATGCTTGAACAAGGGTGGGTTTTGCGGCTTGGCTAAGAAGGGATAATTTCCATCCCACAAGTTTTTTCATGATTCTTTCAATTACATTGTTCCACATGTTGTCAAATGGGCAACCCTAAAATAGAGGAAGATCCAAGTATGTGGATGGTAACTCAGAGATTGTGCACCCTAAAATCCTGGTAGATTTGAGTTATATATCAATAGGGGTGTTGATAAATAATACCTTACTTTTTAGAAATTTTACATATTTCTCTATCGCTTCTTCATAGTGATTTAATATCCTCTTGATGATATTTGCCTTTGGAACTGAAGAGAGAGTGGCCAGGATAGTATCATTAACAAAATTCTGGTGGGTAATCAGGAAGAGGTTAAAATATGCCTTAATGCCAAATATATTTCCCATATAACAATTTTCTTTGAGATTTCTACCCAGATATTCAACAAGGATGATGAAAAGAAAGGGAGACAAAAGGTCCCCTTGCCTTAAACCTTTGAAGCTCTTGAAGTAACCTATAGTGGAACTATTGATGAGGATAAAGAATCACAAAGAAGTATGACACTCTTTTAAGAGACCTATCCAATCATCATGTAAGCCAAATTGGGAGAGGACATCGAAGAGGAAGTCCCACGAAACTCTATCAAAGTCTTTATTCATATCAAGCTTGAGGAGGAGGCCTACTTTTTTGGTTTTAGAAATTGAATGGATGAGCTTGTGGATAGTGATGACCCCATCAGTGATAAGCTTACCTTTTACTAAGCTACCTTGGCAAGGGTCAATGATTAAGGGTATAAATTCTTTCAATCTATTGGTAATCACTTTGGAAATGATCTTGTAGATGGCATTGCAAATACTAATGGGTCTAAAGTTTGAGAGAGAATGAAAAAGGTTGGACTTAGGGATGAGAATGATGAAAGTAGAATTGAGGTCTTTGGGAAAATATTTATTCCTATAAACTTCTAGAATGGATTTCATGAGGTCATGATGGATAATGTTTCAAAAGGATTGAAATAATCTAGGAGGAAACCCATAAGGCCTAGGAGCTTTATCAACATCCATAGAAAAAGATCCTCTTTGATTTCATCCTGGGAAAAAGTTTTAAGGAGTTTGGCATTGACGTCTAGTCTTAAGAAGAGTGTTTGAATCTTGGGCAGAGCAAGGATGATAAGGACCTAGGATGCATTCAAAATGACAAATCACATCAGCTCTAATTTCCAAAACATCATTGGTGATAGTTCCATCATTCTTGAGTAGCTCTCTTATCTTGTTGGAACTTATGTGTCTAAGTGTTGAGTTATGGAAATTTTTTGTGTTGGAGTCACCCTATTTGAGCCATAAAGCTCTAGACTTTTGCTTCCAGAAGACTTCCTCTTTGGCGAGGATATTATGAAAATTTGACAAAATATATTTCTCTCTTATTCTAGTTTCAAGGGTTGAAACTCCATATTTGTTCTATTCTTCGAAGCTCCGAGTTAACTCATGATGCATTGTTTTCTCTTGAAGATATTACCAAAAACCTCCTTGTTTTAGATTCTGAGGTTGTCTTTAATGAAGCATAATTTTTTAGCTATTTGGGAAATGTGTGGTCCAAAGAAAATTTTGTTCCACCAATTTGTAATTTTATCTTTGATGTTCGAATGCTTTAGCCACATTGACTCAAACCAAAATGGAGTCTTAAATGAGGAAGGTGGTCTTAGTCCCTCAAACACCAAGGGATTGTGGTCAGAGCCAATCCTAGGAAGGAATTTAGGGTAGCATCTCCAAATAGGTGGATAACTTCTTTGGATAGGAGAAATCTATCCAGTATTAGTTGGATAAGCTAACTTCCAATTCTTTTGTTGCTCTAAGTGAACTTGGTTCATTTCAAGTGAATGTCCATAATTTCGTTATTGTCAATAAAATTAGCAAAATCCTCAAAGCATCTAGGAGTTATGAGAGTTCCCTCGATTTTATCATAAGTATAAAGTGAGGCATTGAAATCCCCTGCAAGCATCCAAGATTCATTCTGAACACTTGTAAAAGGTAAGATAACTTAGGAATTAAGTTACCTTATTTTAGGAAAAACATTAGCTGAGTCTACCTAATTTTTTAAAAAGCATGCATATAAATTGCATGATGTAAACTCAATGTATGATACCCATAAATATGAATGGGTGAATGCTAGAAATATATTAACAATATAAGATGATAGGGCTAGTTAAGTTTAATATTTTATTTTGTGTTAGGCTATGTTTAGATGTTTTTTATGCATAAAAGGATGAAATATTTTCATGCTTAGCTAGGAGAAAATAGTAGTAAGTTTTGATTTTTCAAAATTAGAGTTGTAATATAATGTTCAAAATTTTAGAGTTGATGTTATAAGCTAAACATATGTTATGTAATTTTCTCTTCCACAAATAATATAAATTTTAGAGGTTTTCAAGCTTAGCAACTTGTATGATTCTAGGTTTTTATCTATAATTTGTAATTTGTATCATTGATTTATGTTGAATATCACCTCCCTTTCACATTCCTTAAGTTCTCATAAACCAAGGATTCAACCTTTGACTAGAATTGATATTTAGAGTTAATTTCCTATAAGGATGGAGTCACAAAAAACTACATCTCCCACTAGTAATGGTCACTTCAAGCGGTGCATGTCATATGACTGCTTTATTCAATTTTGGCCTAGCATAAATTATTTCTAAGGATTTGGGTACAAGCTGCCATTGATTTAATAAACCATATATTTGATCCACTTTAGAATATCCTAGGACATAGTCTACCATGGATAGTGGTTTCTATCCATACAATGCTTCAAATCAATGAACCTATTGATATTGTTTATCTTGGAGGAAACAACGAAGTTAAACACCTAGACATTTGTTTGGTCATATAACTAAGGGTGGTAAGAAGATGACATATTTAATTGAGTGACATTAAGAATTAACAATTCCTTTCAAAATTTATTGGGAAAAATAGGGTCACAACCATTGATAATGGACATGGGTATGCCATGTAATTTAAAAAATAGAGTCAAGGAACACCTTTATAATATTTTAGGTAGTGAAAGGATGATGTAAGGGACAAAAATTACTGTACTCTAAAAGGCAATCCACTACCTTAAAAATAATCATTTCCCCCCCTAATTTTCAAAAACCTTTAATGAAATCCATGGAGATGTACTTCCATTAGAAAAAAATAATAGGCAAGGGTTGTAGTAAGCCCAAAGATTTAGTTATTTATCCTTATTTTAATAACATACCTCACATTTGTCCATAATTTATTGAGTTTTCTTTTAATCCCTCCCAAAAATGATTGTTCTATGCTCTAACAAGTTTTTAAGAATCTAGAATGTGCATCTAGTGGGGAGGCATGCAATTACTAAAGAATATTATTCTTAACCATGGAAAATAGAAGGGGATAAAGGAAGTCCTTCTTGTGGATAACCCCATCAACATAGGAGAACAATGAATGATATGGAGAACCAACGTCTACATAATGAATGATATGATTTGTCTAATGATTTAAATGTCATTCCTATTTGTGGAAGGGGACTAGAGATAACACTAATAGCAACAATGTTCTCAATGTTGTGTGAAAGAAAATCAACCATCACATTATCATTTATTTTATTTTACACACTGGAAAAATTAGAACCCAATAACTTTGTCAACCGTCTATTCTATTTGAGACATGAAATTTGTTATTCCAAGAACTTTTTGGGGCTATACTATGATTGGTTATGAAGCCTTAACCCCACAAATAAAGCTTCAATTTCTCTATGATATGCAAAATTAGTAATATCTTCTTCTCATAAGTGGATCAACATAGATTATTGCTAGAGAGTTGCTTACTTTCAAAGGACTACAAGTCACCATCCTACATCAAAATATCCTTAACACCTACTCTTGAAGCATCACTCTCAATGAAAAAAGGTTTGCTAAAATTAGGAGTAGCCAAAAATAAGGATGGTACACATAGCCTTGTTTAAAGCATTGAAGTCTCAAGAAGTTGGTTTTGACTAGACAATGACATATTTATTTGTGAGAGTGGTAAGGGGAGTTGCATTCTTGCCATAGTTGTGGATGAATTCCTTATAATACCCTATAAGACCTAAAAAATCATTAAGTTGCTTGAGGATTCAGGTCATGGCCAATCTTGCATGGATTTAATCTTGTTGGGATCAATCTTCACTCCTTCCTAAGACATAGTATGGCTTAATTATTCTACGCTAGGTACCCCAAAATAACATTTAGAGCTCTTGAAAAATAATCATTTTTTTCTATAATAGGTGGACTTATTCAACATGAGTTAAATGAAGTTCCTAGAATTTATTGTGAACTAAGATATCATCAAAAAAAATAAATATTAACTTGCGAAGAAAGGGATAAAAGACAAAATTCATGAGGTTCTAAAAAGTGGATGGAAATTAGTAAGGAAAAATTGCATGGCCAAAACTCATAATGAGTCTCATAAGTACAAAAAGTGGTTTGAAGAATATCCTCTTATCCAATCCTAATTTGAAATAATACAAAGTGCAAGTCAATCTTGGTAAAGTATTTAGAACCATGTTGTTCATCCAAAAAACCATTAATAAGAAGGACATGGAATGTATATTTAATGGTAATTTTATTGAGAGGTTAGAAATATATACACATGTGCTAAGAATTGTTCTTTCACACCATGACCACTAGAGAGGAATAAGTATTGATGCTTAGATGTATAATTACCCACTTCAACATATCTTGAATTGGCTTAATTATCTCATACTTATGAGTTAGGGGGTAGTGTAAGGATAAACATTATGAGGTTCAATTTTTTAAAACAAGGTGGATGACATGATCATGCATTTTCTTAGGTGGAACACCCATAATTTTACTGAAGATTACTATATAGTGAACAATAAACCACATATCAAAAAGGATATCTAGAGGGAGCTACTCATAACATTGGAATTTCCATGCAATTGAGTAGGGAAAAGAAGCCTCGACCACCTTTCTTAAGTATATTTTCTATTTGGTGTGAGTTTTCAACCTAGGAAGGAGGAGTTTTAATACCTTGGAGATGAATGATCTTGTTGGCTTCCACCATTAGACATATAACTTTTACAAATTATGAGTAACATCTTTAAGCTGAAAGATCCATCAATCTCCCAAGATGACATCTACACTACCTAATCCTATGGCAAGGAGATTTTCAAAGCAATTTTATTCCCCCATGTGGATGCTAACAGTAATAAAATAACCCACACACTAAGTCATGTCCCATTCATAATAAATATATAGAATTTATCATGGTTCACATTATTGATATATATTCCCAAGGTTATGGTTATTTTATTATTAATATATTATGCATGCTACCTAAATTGATCAACACATTGAATTATTGGTGTTTAATGAAGCCTTGGATCTTGATGGTATGATGGGTCTATAGCCCCATTAAGGAAAATTATTAATTAACCATAGTATTAACATCTTACTCAAAATCCTTTGCTTTAATTGATGACTCCTGTTGAGGATGAATAGTTTCTTTATTCTTCCATATTGCTTCATCCTTGGCTTTGACTAGGAAGTTATATCATTACTCCTAACCCTAATCATGAGGATGGTGTGAAAAATATTTGTAATAGAAGAATCCTTGGGTATGATTCTAATTGTAGTTATTAAAGTAAGGCCTTTTAGGATTGAAAGCACATTGTGGTTAGGAATGAGATAACTAGAGCTTTTTTTTTGCTACAAGGGCCATACATTCAATATCATCGAGGGTGTATGGATTATGCATATCAAAATTTAATAAAATATCATTATTAAGGATATGGTGGAAGATAAAGTGACCTGGGCTCCTACAGAAAATGGGCAGTTCACTATTAAATCAGCTTACAAGCTTCTGCTTGATGACGAGGCTTTTGTCCTCCAAAAGGACTTAGTTTTGATAAAAAAATTAATTCCAAAAATTGTAGTCTTTTCATGGCTGGTTATCCAAGGAAGAATTCTAACCATTGATAATATGATAAATAAAGGTATTTGTATCACTAATCATTTTTATCTATGCATGGCTAATTGGGAGACCATTTATCACATTTTTCTTGAGTGCCCTTTTTCCTTGACTGTCCTAAGTGGGGTTTTTTAGGCCTTCAATATTTCATGGGTTAAACCAACCATCGTACTTGATTTTTTCATCTAGTGGCCTTACCCATTTTCAAGCCAAAGACTTAGATATGTGGAAAATTTGTCTCAATCACTATCTTTGGTAGGTGTGGTTAGAAATGAACCATAGTCTTTAATGAGTATATCCATGATAAACAAACTATCATTGCCAGGATCCTATCCTTTGCTAATGAGAATGTGAACCTTATCCCTTTTGATAGCTATAAACCTCATCTATAGGAGACCATGATTGCTCAATATTTAAGCTTAACCTTGTTAGATGAGTTTGTGCATAGGGTAGTCAACCCCAGAGCCAATGTTAAGTGGTATCCACCTCCTACGGGTTGGTTTAAGCTTAATTTTGGAGTAGCTAAGGACAATCCTGGCAGAGCAGGCGCTGGTGGCATTGTGCGAGATCATAATGGTAATATGATGCTTGCATTTTTTGAATATTTGGGAACAAGAACAAACAACGAAGTTGAAGCTAGAGCTATGTGGAGAGGCCTTCAAATGACTCAAGACTTAGAAGACAATTTGATCATAGAAGGAGACTCTATGCATGTTATAAATCTCATCAATAATTGGAAAACACCTCCTTGGAGGATTAAAACAATTGTTGAAGAGGCTAGGATCCTTTTCCAGGGAAGATAGGACAGAAAATCCCAACATGTCTTTCGGGAAGCTAACAAAATTACTGATAAGCTGGCCAATTTGGGTGTCGATGGTGACAGACTTTTCAAATGGGAACACGATGTCCCGAGTGAAGTAGAGGAGCTTATTCAACAAGAATGCCAAGAATGATAGTTAAATTTACCAAAAGGGAAGGCACTGTAAGTTCGAAGGCTAGGAGTATTCCCGTATCTTTTTTGAATTGGACTCACAATAAAAATTCTCTGAGCTATCAGTCTTCATGGATGCTGCTTGGAAATACCACAAAGACTAATGGGGATAGTCACATGTCAAATAACATGGCTCCTAGTCATCTTAGTAATTTGAGGTTGGTTGATAATAACAGGGAAGGAAAGAAATGGTAACTTCGAACCAAAGCCACGTGGACCACCAGATAACCATCGCCATAAATATAGCGAGCAGGTTCACTTCTCCAAGGCTGGTTGGCCAAGACAGTATGTGGTACCAAAGCATGTCATATATAGTAGAAAGTAATTACCAAAGAATTATTAAGAGTAACTATCAATACAAAGCTTGTGGTAGTTTTTTTCAGTACTCTGCTATGTGTGTCTGTAGGTTTTTCTTTCTCCATTGTCTCAAGGAAGGGATCTGTGTCTATTTCTTTTTTGTAATTATGATGCATGTGTGTTTTCTTGGGGTATACCCAAAATTTTTTATGGGAATTTTCTTTTTTATAACAGGCTATGTGCCTTACCGGATGTAATGGCTTTTGTGGCATGTAGATTTTACATATATAGGATCCTTAGTAAGGATATGTTCATCAACAACCCTGGGCTGATTTTTGTAAAAGGTTTTGGGTCAACCTATAAAACCCAGTATTAATGCTATAGTATCTTATCTACCAAAAAAAAAAAGTTTGATACCACCACCACAATATCTAAATGATAGGTATATGTGAGGAGTCCTATAAAATCCATGTAATAGTCCTCAATTAAACTTCTTTGTTTGATCTACATCAAATACACCACATACAAAGGAAAAACATCTTTATCAAATTTATGAAGGAACACAAATTTTAAATTTTTATCACAATAAAATATGCTTGTGTTGGTGGAGCTCCCATTGTATCCATTAATAAACATGGGTTCCTAGCTTAGTAGAAACCAATATAACATGATATTCCTCAAGAATACAATGTAGACTAATGATGCTATCCATCTTAGATATTGAATCATGTGGATTCTTACCCTCAAAGATTAAAATGTTGTTGTATGGTATGAGAACATCACAAAGCCAAGCAAGTAAAAGAGTAGTACCTCCTGTAGAGGAAACACGATTAGCATATTCTAAGTTAAGCTCATCCATACCTTGAATATTATCCCTAGTAGCATAGAGATCCATGTGACCTAAAGAGAAACATGGGGATTGTGCTTGTAAGGCTATTATTGATAGATTCCAACATTAACATACTAGTATGGCCTCAAATAATGTTTGTAGGGTGATTGTTGAAGGTTCTAAAGGTCCTAAAATTGGACACTCCTAACTAGAAGAAGGTCATCCATCATAAATATTGGATCCTTTTGCTTGTCCTATCATTCCAACCTAGAGACTTGTAGGAAGTAATTATATAGAAAGTGCATGATATGGGGAGGAACAATAGGGCACTATAGACTAGACAATAGTTGTTGGATTCTAGACAATATCTCTTACATTTATGTTTGTATTTTATCAATGGTGTATACTAGTTCTATTAGATTTGTATACTCATTTTATTATGAAGATATTTATGCATTCATTTCAAATGAAATTGCATCATGAATGGGAGGTCAAGTATCCAATGGAGTGGAAGGGGTACTCATGGTGCCTAAAGCTAAAAAAACCTTTAGCTCAAAGTTATTGCAGGAAGGGATATTATGGCACCTGTTTGGATTTCATGGTTAATATTATTCCTTATCATGAAATAATCCTTAGGTGGCCCTATGCATTGCAAACACCTATATATTCATATCTATCTAGTAGAAGGCAAGGGTCTAGTCATACATTAGGAATTGAAAGTGAAACCCTAAAGATACCTTTGAATACTTAAAAAAAATATTTCTAGACATACACCTTATTTTGATTGGATTGATGACATGATAACTATATAAAATTCTCCCACAAAGCAAATAATAGTGGTTAATTCACAATATTATAAAAGAAATATACACCTAAATATGGAGCATAGGAATAAATTGATAAAAACTACCTATACAATAGCAAGTATATCTAGGCAAATGAGGTTCTAAAGTGACTTGCATGCACTTCATCCATTTTTTGCACCAACATAGGGATGCAATATTGAAGCTCTAATACCATCCATAAAGAAACAACTTCAAAAAATAGCAACAACAATAGAAAACTCTTAAATGTGCATGAGACACATACACTAAAATAGTAAGTAAAATTCTACAATAGAAAATAAAATATAAGAAAACCAATTCAAAATTCAAAATTAGTAATCCTAGCCACTTGGAGAGGGCAAAGTTCTCATATACATATGAGATATTACTAAAGATAATAAATATAATTGATATATCAATTATAATATAACTACTCTATTTATAGACTAAAATAACCAAAAGCCCTAATCCTAATACCAAAAGGTTAACTAACATAATATTTGAGCCTAATATAACAATAATTAAGATAGGTGACATGGATATATTGGAGCCATTACACTTCTATATAATTCTTGAAGGATTATAATTTAGATTCATCCATTAGAATCTAGAAGAATTTGTGGGTGAAATTTTATACCACTTCACCCACTCTTCTTTGTTTAAAGATGATGACATGTTAAAGCCAACCAATTTTTTAGGCAATAGTGGTTAAGGAAGATTTAAAAGACCAAGTGGATGGAAAAAAGAGAAAAATTTCCAAAAATGGCTAAGTCTAGAATCAGATGAAAAATATGGTAGGGGCATGATTAAATTTCACCCCAAATGCCTGCCCTACAAGGGGTGGAATATTGGAATCCTAAATCCCTAGGAAATAGAATCATACCACAACATAGTTATTAGTCTCAAGTTTCCATCCATAAAGTTGGATTAAACTTTGGGAATGCATTATCAAAGGTCTTATCCCAATCACCTATCCTCCTTGCTAATGGGTGGAAGATTAGGAAATTTTTGCATGAAGGAGAATACTCGAATACCCATATGAGGCTAAAAGTCACCAGATATTAGAGGGTAGCATTGAATGAGCATTGATGATCCTAACTACCTCGTACAATTGGTCAAAAAGTATGAAGGAGATAATTTGAAATACACGACTTCAGAGGAAATTAATTTTGGGATTTCCAGTTTTGGGATTTCCAGTGGCATGAAGGGGTAAAGTAAAATTTATGGTCCAATAGGAATGTCAAAGTAATCAAAGACCCTGATTGATGTAGAAGTACCTAATTTATTTTGGATAGCCACCATCCCTCCTAAAGCAGAGTGTCAGGAGATCTTCTAACCGTTCCAATGTGATTCTTCCTACTAAACACCATTAATGCTTGAATTTGAATCTATTGTAAAATCCTCTATAAATAGTGGAATGCTAGCCATTCCAAAGGGTAGCTCTTTGGCCATTACATGTAATTCTTATTCGCCTTGTAAATATAAATCATATCACTATTTGGTCTCTCAATTTATCTTCACTTCTATTTTGTCTAATTTTGGATGTTTATTTCTACGATGGCCACTTAGGCTGGTTTACTTATCTTCACACTTTAGATTTTATGGGTCTCACTGAGTAGTTCTATAATTTACATCCATATTGGGGCATTAGGGTTTTATTTATGATAAGGCCGATTAGGTGGGAGTGCTCTAATTCTAGTCTAAATTTCATGCACCCTCCCATCGATTCTAGAATTTACCCTTACCTGTTGTGTCAAACAATAAAGTGAGGATGAAATGAGCTGATATGTTAGGTGGTGTACCACTATTTTCATCGGTGATGTTGAATGCATGTGTCTTGATGCGGCCATACCTCATCCTTGCCAGTTTTGGCTATGACCTCCCTTTTCTTTCTCTCTCATTTCTTTTTTCTTTTTCACACTTTACAACGTAGGTAGCTAGAACCAAAGGAGATGATCTTCTCTGTAGATCAACCTCCCCCACCTCTCCTAGGGTAGGTAGTCATTCAATGCTATTTGAGGACCACTAGGTGCATCCCCCACTTGTTCGGTGCTTATTTTTGCACCAATAGTTTTTGGCAACTCTATTGGGGAACTCATTGAGTTTTTGTGTTTGAGGAAATTAGAGTTTGGTGATACTCTAGTTTTTCCATATCCTTGAAAATAACTTGGTGACTCTAACTATGCAACAAATACAAATTTTAAGATCAGTTATATTTTGTGCTCAAAGACCTCCATTTCTTGAATGACTCAGGGCTTGATGAGTAGCCTTGACCTTGTTAGTAGAGAAAGTATGCTCATCCGGTGACTCCAACCTAGTGGTGGAATCCAATAAGATTGAATTTATTAAATGGCCTATCAGGATACCCACACTAGAATAATCCTATCCTGCTCAGACTTCATGTTTGGCATAACATTCTTGAAGTTACCCTAAAAGCTTTACCAATTTTTGATGGCACTGAAAAAACTACATATGAACATTGTCAAGATATAGCCTCTTCCTCCATCATCTATAACATTACACATGAAGATGTAATGTTAAGGCTACTTATTCTATATCTCAGAGAAAGAGCATTGCTATGGTACAAAACCTTGGAGGAGGGAAGTATTCATGCATGGGATGACTTGGAAAAATCACTCATCGATACATTTGATGATTCAGGGGATCCTACCTTGATGCTCAATATTTTATTTTTTATGAAAAGAAAGCCTCAAGAGAGCATTATTGATTTTAACAACCATTTTGAAAGGAATTGGAAGAGGATTCCCTATGAGCTCCAGTAAACCCTTGCTAAGGCATACCTATTCTACATTCAAACTCTCTATTCAGAATTAAGCTTCCTCATGCAACAGTCAAGGGAAGAGAGATTCCTAAAAATTTACAAGGAAGTTGTTATGTTTAATAATAGATTAACACGATTCAGAGAGTTGTTCTCCAATGATAACTCTCCACTATGCCATCCCCGAATGTAGGGGAAGGAGGAGGCTAATCAAATGACCAATAATTATGAGCAAAGAGCTAATGCAGTAATGTTCCCCCAACAAGTAATGGAGGTCCTGGGTCATCCTTCCCAATAGATGATCCTAAGAGAGTTAAAGAATGGGTTTTAGATTTGCCAGGCTCAAGTGACAAGTGGTTTCCCTCCTCCTTTTTGAATGATTCAAGTGTTAGAACTTGTTGGGTAGATATCTATCCTATTATTTTTAGTTTTAATTTGATCATCCTAAAGGAAATTAATGCACTTAGATAACACTCCATGAAACCTAGGAGTAATTGCAGACAATGTTAGGATCAACACAAGGAACAACTAAAGTTTCATGCAATATGGTCTGGTCATTGTAGATTCACCAGATGATTTTGGGATGTGTTGATGGTTGCGGTGTGCCAATCACATTGTAGTTTTTGTGTATATAAATCTACAACTAAATAAATGTGCATAAGGCACATGGCCACGTGATAATTAGGTCATATTGTACTTTTGTGGCTTAACCTCTCTAAAAAGGAATCTTCGATTTCTGAGTGTTCTCATATCCATAGTATTCCTCTTTTGATTCTCTTTTCTTTTATTTCTTTGTGACTCCACAACCCAATGGAAAAGGACATGATAACACAAAAAGGCCAAAAGTTTCATAATTTGGCAAGCTAGCATGACATGAATAAGCAAAGCAACACATCAGCATGAGAAAAGACACAAAGGAAAACTCACTATATATACTACAAAAGGTAGTGCATAAGTTGGTACAAATGAGGTTTCCACTAAAGCATGTAGAAAGAAAAGCTGATTCAAGAATAAGCAAATTACCAAAATTAGTTGTTGCCTACTTTCCATGGAAACCTGTCTATTATTGAATTTTCTTTGGGCTATAATGGAGTATGTTTATGGGTGAGCAATGATCGAAAATACCCCATGAATCCTGTAGTTCTACTTCTATTATTTTTAGGGTATGTTTGACATTGTGTTCCCTCTTGTTCTCCTATTTTGTTGTGTTTTCTTAGTTTAACTGTTGTTGTTCTGATAACTACATTGCTCATCCTTTTGGATAACTTTATTTGTAGCCATCCTGCAGATATCTTCTATCTTTGTTCCTCCTCTTTTGCTACTTTCTACTTTTTTATTTTCCCTATATTCCCCCATTGCTCCACTTCTTCTTTATCGTGCAGTTTTTTTGAACTGATTTTGTTGATAATTTCTCCATTCCCTCCTTTCTATCTCGAGGTTCATCTCATCAAAGGATATCTTTTTGAGTTCCTCTCTCCCATAGAGTGGAATACCCCTATGAGTCGTCAAGAGTGTGGGTGGAATTTTATACCACTTCACCCACTCTTATTTGTTTAAAGATGATGACATGTTAAAGCCAACTAATTCATGAGGTAATAGTGGTTAAGGCAGATTTCAAGACCAAGTGGATGGACGTAAGAGAAAAATTTCTAGAAATGGCTAAGTTTGGAATTAGAAAAAAAATTAGGTAGGGGCATGATTAAAGTTCACCCCAAATCCCCACCCTAATTGGTATGGAAGATTGGAATCCTAAATCCTCAGGTAATAGAATCAGACCACAACATAGTTATGAGTCATGATTTTTCATTTCCAAAGTTGGATGAAACTTTGGGAATGCATTATAGAAGGTTTGATCCCAATCACCTATCCTCCTTGATAATGGGTGAAATATTGGAAAATTGGTGCATGAAGGAGCATGCACAAATACCTGTCCAGGGCTAAAAAGTCACCAGATATTAGAGGGAAGCATTGAATGAGCATTGATGATTCCAACTACCTTTTACGACTGGTCGATAGGCATGAAGGAGATAATTTGGAATACATGACTTTAGAGGAAATCAATTTTGGGTTTTCCAATGGCATAAAGGGATAAAGTAAAATTTATGGTCCAACACGAATGTTAGAGTAATCAAAGACCCAGATTGATGTAGAAGTACCTAACTTCTTCTGGACAGTCACCATCCCTCCTGGAGCAGAGCGTTAAAAATTCTTTTGACCGTTCCAATGTGATTCTTCCCACCGAATGCCATTAATGCTTGAATTTGAGTCTATTGTAAAATTCTCTAAAAATAGTGGAATTCTTGCCTTTTCAAAGAGCGAATATGTGGCCATTACAATTCATATGTAATTCTTCTTCACCTTGTAAATATAAAGCATATCACTATTTGGTCTCTCATTTTTTCTTCACTTCTATTTTTTCTAAGTCTGGATGTTTATTCATGCGATGGCAACTTAGGCTAGTTCACTTAATTCTACACTCTGGATTTCATGGGTCTCACTAAGTGGTTCTAGAATTTGCATCCACCTAGGGCATCGAGGTTTTATTTTTGCTAAAGCCAATCATGTGGGAGCACTCTAATTCTATAGTTTGTATTTCATGCACCCTCCCATCGGTTATAGAATTTACCCTTGCTTGTTGCATTGAACAATAAAGTGAGGATGAAATGATATAATATGTTAGGTGGTGTGACATTGTTTCAGCCAACAACATCAAATGCATGTATCTTGATGTGGCTATACCCTATCCTTATCAGTTTCAACTATGGCCTCCCTTTGCTTTCTCTCTCGTTCCATTTTTCCATTTCATACTTTACGATGTAGATAGCTAGAACCGAAGGAGCTAACCTTCTTCAAATATCAATAATCCCTGCCTCTTTCGATCTAGGAGGTCAGTCAATGCTGGTCGAGGACCGCTAGGCTTACCCCTTACTCATTCAGTACCTATTTTCATACCAACAAAAATATGGCTTATTTAGTTGGTGTATATAAATGTTATGATAGAGTTTGAGAGTTTCTAAGATCAATTAATTATATTATCATAGCCCAACCATGGAAGTGATTTGTGATATAGTATTTTTTACTCAAAATCCTATAAATTATTTAAGGCCATCTATTGAATTTAAAAAAGTTGATTCTTAACAATCTAATCGAATTATCTTTTTCTACATTTTGATTCTAAAAAAATTAAATATTATATAACCGAGTTTTACACATTCCCTAGAAAGGTCAATTTGAAACCTTAGCTTACAATTAGAATATTAGAATTTTTATTTTAAGAGTTATAAACCCTTTAAATATTAATCCAAAAATACAGTTTCATAGTCAAAATCATGAAATCACTTACTTCCCCATGAGAATCATGGAAAAATATATTTTTGTAAAATATATTAGTACCCTACAACTAAAAGCTACGGAGAAAAGAATATTTTTTATTTATGAAAAGTGCAATAATTATATCAATTTAAAAAAGAAATATAGTATACTAATTCCCAAAAAAATGGGTGGATAGAAAATCAAACCTCAAATTCTATGCCAAGCATAGCCATTAAACTAGAATTACCAAATAAAATTAGACATAGTGGATCAACCATGATCTAATTATGTAGCAAGGTCTATAGATCTAAAAGGAGGTGGTGGATCATGGTCCGAGGGGCCTTCCCATCTAAAATATGGATCATAAGTGTTTAGTGGAGGATCTTAACCCAAGTTGGCACCTTCGCTAGCTAGTTTGACCACTTAGTTATCTTCCACATCATTCCTTAGAGATATGGAAAGGATGAGATGGGAAAAGTATCACTATTATGCCATCCATGGGATACCCATTCATAGGGCTAAGAGGGACAAGGTGGAAAGTGGTTTCAAACCCTCTATTTGTTTTGAGGACTCCAATAGGGAGCTTGTAAAGCGTAACTATGGTGAAACTTGCACCCTTGGATCTGACTTTTACATGAAGAAGAGGTTATTGGGATGCAAGCAACCATGCATAGAAATTAACCCAATGGTCCATAAGAGTCTATAAATGAGCCACCTCCAATGCCACTTTTGGCTTTTTAGCCAAATTATCTTAGGTTCCAATATTCTAGATCTTGAGTAAACTCAAATATAAGAGCAATCAATATATTAAATGACCAAAATAATTAATAATAATATTTAAGAAAAGGATAAATATGAATATAAATGGCCAAATTCATTCATAAAATAACATGAAGAAAACATATAGTAGAATTTCTCAAAATATGTATATAAGCTTCAATATTTCATAAATTTTCCAGATACATTTCATGAAGCTTTGTATCCATAATATAAACTTAGAAAGGTGACTCTTCAAATACTTGACTATTGCACTCCTCACATATCCAGGAGTTGCAACCTTTCCTATTCCATATTTAAGATAAAACCTCACATGTCCTTTAGATTCTCATTTTCCACTTGTATACATGCCTCTTGAATCTCTATTTTCTTGTACACTTAACTCTATGACAGACACTTGTATACTTTACTAAATGACACTTCTACATGCACATCTAATATATGGCACTTGTGCACTTTTTCACTTTACACACTTGCACACTTAATTACATGACACTTGTGCACTTTCTCACATTATACACTTGTACACATAATTACATGACACTTGTGCACATCTTGCACATAGAAACTTACGTAAAGGGGGAATATAAATTACACTCCTAAACTATAGACTCAAATCCTATTCTAATATTTACATTGTACCATAGGTACCATGGGGGTACATTAGCATGTATCAAATAATCTAATATTCTCCAACAACCACCATGTTTACCTCTACTTGGAACTACAAAAACATATTAGAACATATTTTAGCTTTAGTAGGTCATAACAAATGGGTGTCAATAGATGCTTTGGAAGAAATGTCTACTTATCTATATTTCTAGACATAAAATAAAATATACACTCTAAAAGTATGCCATAGTTGGGTGTATTTGGTTGGCATGTTGGGCCAACCACCTAGAAGAATCATGTGCAAGGAGAAAGGATCAAGTCTAAAAGGCTTGAAGAAATCATGGATCCATGTCCATGTAGTTTGAGCTCTGGGACAAAACCAAAAGAGATGCTTAACATTTTCATGTCATTCATGAAATGGACATCATGGGTTAGCGAACCCTAAATGAGCCTCTTTGTTTCCAAGGGGGAGACCCTGATAGAGGATATACCAAGTAAAATGGTCAAGCTTGGGTTCTATGATAGAAGACTAGACAATTTAAAATCTGCATTATCAAATTCTATTGGCAAACTATAGCCTCCATTTTTTATTGAGACTTTACACCATTGAGAGATGGGGTGAAATCCATTCATATCCTTTACTAGGCTTGTACCTATAAAATGAGATATCTGGAACCATTTCTAGTTTATACACCAGGGTTGGGAGGCTTTGATCCTAATTTTATGAAGTATTTATGGAGGGACAAAGTCCACAACCACCTAGAAGGATTCCATATCATCATTAGCCAATCTAAATTTGGATTTGGCTTCAAGCTAGGAAATCCAATTTCTTGTTGCTCTAGAAAAGAGGTCTAAAACCACTTGAATCCCTCTATGAGATAATTTATCCATGGAACTTTGTCAAGGGATCTATCTTTGTGAGTGACCACCACAAAGATTTCTGGTTAATTGAAGCTACAATATTGAATCCATTATCATTTCAAATTAGCTAGGGTTTAATGGCTTTCTAGGCTTTCCAAATACTTTTGGACACAAAGGTGCCCTAGATTTGGACAAACACCTTGAGAGTAAGGATGGTTTGGATGCCAATCCCATTCTAGGCATGTCGATCATATGAATTGCTTGAAGCAATGTAGTGATGAAGCAAAAATTTCTAGGCTTTCTTTCCTTATAGGGATTGAATGACCTATTTTTCATAGAGGTAAAGCCCATAGAAATAGATGTATAAGGTTCCAAGACCTCCAAAGTTGTATGGGAGACAAAACAATTCTTAGGTGACATGATGAAAGTATTTCCCTTACTTGAAGGAAGACCATATAAAGTCTCTAAGAATTTTTTCAAGTTTATGGTGTAAAGCTTTAAAGGGAGCCTAGCAAGAAGAGTAGTGCACATGGGTTTTAACAAGAACCTTGGAGCAAACTTGGAATTTCCTTGTTAAAGATAGTGGTTTTGAGATCCATTAATGTAACTTCTTTTTTACTCTAAAAATTACAAATTTCCAAAGAGTAGAGGAAGAAGATTGAAAGGCAAAGAGAATTTCAAGAAACTTGAGCATCATGAAAAAGGATATGAATATCCAAATGAATATATTTAAACTAAATTTAAAAAAATGTGATCTAATATGTTGTAAAACATAATTCCAATATAAAATGAATAATAAAATATCCATAGACAAAAAATTATAAGGATGGAAATTAGAACTTTCTTGAGTACTATACAGAAATTCATGGTAAAACCTTAGTTAAAATACCATAGATAATTTCACAATAAGTACAAATAAAATGGAATTAACATATCATTTGAATTCAAAAAGAAAAACAAGAACATAAGGTATAAGGGTAGTGTCCATACACACCATCAATTCATTAATCATCTAAATAAATTATACACTTAGATTATTTATTTATTTATTAAAGCTGTGAATGGTTTTTGAAAGGGCCCCAACCCTTTTACAAACTAAAAGAAATATTTGACTGTAACAACCCAAAACTAACCAACCTAGGGGAGAGTAATTTTTTTTTACAATAGGTAAAGATCACAATAAAGGTTCACTAAATATTTTTCCATCAAGATTAAAATTGATAAGGCATTACCACATTTGGAGATTATAAATATTATAGACGTTTCTCAAATGGATAGCAGGGATTAATCTCCTATAGATTGTGGGGTTTAATTTGTATACCTTCGTGGCATAACACACTTTAAATGGTCACCCCAATTTTTTAATATTCTCTATGAATGTAATATATCTTGACCATAGCATTGGGATTATCTCTTCTCAATATTTAGAGAAGGGGGACACCAATTCCCTTACCAATCATATATCAGTCTATGATGGTATTTCTAGGCATAATGCCTTTAATATTAGTCAATTGCACCTCCTCGATGGAACTACTAAATCTTCCATGCTTAACTACCCCATATTCATGATGGGTTTAGTTAAGGTGACTATCACTTTGCATGATAGTTTTGCATGGAAAATTGAGCCTACCTGCTCTAGACGCCATCACGTAACTCCATTGCACATTGGTTCTAAACCTCCATGGTTGAAAGTAAGATTTAAGCTATACCACTTAGAATCCTATCCAAAGACCTCCCGTAATTGGTTCACATTCGAGTTCCCCACTCAGAATGTGCTCACTACAATTAGTCCTAGGTGTTGCCTCCCCACAACTCCCTCAGGATTGGATTCATATTTTAGGGATTCTAGAAAAGGCTATTCAATGTGTGCCCATTTCGAAACCCCAAACCCAAAGATTAACAACATCATGAAACCTTAACTAACTCTCTCACTCTTACAAGGAAATAAAACATGATTATATTTCTAATATAGGAAATGATTTGAAAATCTTTTCTAAAGCATAGAATTAGTAGCAATAAACATATAACAAAGTTCACTCTTTCAATAATTTAAGAACATGATTTATAACCAAAATTCACATCTAATTTCCAAATCATAATTCCAACATATATAATCTCTTTTGAGAAGATCATATTAAGAATAATTGTTGGACATTTTGAGGAGTGTTTGTTGTCATTGATGTCAAAAGCATTGTTGTGCTATGTTCGTCATCTTTGAGGACATTAAGTGTTTCCTCCAAAAGCAAGAAGGTCTTGAAAAGCAATAGGTTATAATATTTATTTTTAAATATTATATACCCAGGAGGGTTCAAAGAATAAAGAACCAAGGAAGGAGAAGCAAAGTCAAATTAAATAATAATATTTTATTATTATTATTTTTGGATCAAAAATCGAGTTTAAAAATATTAAGGATCAAGTTGAAAAGACCCACAAGAGGATTTAATTTAAATTAAAATATTTTAATCTTTGATTAAAATTTTAATTTAAATAATAATGGATGCTAAGGTTAAGTTAAATATTTATTTAATATTTAAATTAACTTTAAATATTCGAATTCAAATAAAATTCGAATAATCGCCGACGTGGGAACAAGCTAAGGGTTGCATATAAATAATGCCAAAGTTGGCATTTGGAAGATCATCCATGCGATTTGTATTTTGGCTCGTGCAAAAGAGAAGTGTGATTTTTGCATGTGTATTCGAGCAAAGGAAAGGACAAGTGTGACTAGCCTCCAAAAAATATTTGAAGTCCCTCGTAGCTGAGTTGGCAGCCAAGGGCTGCGTAAGACGCGTGCTAGGCGCCTGGTGCAGGTTCGAATCCCGTGCACGCCATTTTGGGTGAAGGAAGGTTCACGTTTTGAGTTTGCACCATTCGAGGGAGAAGGTCAAAGGCACGCTCGTGCCTTTTGGCTCTTGTGGAGCCACGCAGCCTAGTTGGTGGGTGCGAGCACTATGGAAGCGCTTGGGGGAGAACCAACGATGGTTCGAATCCCGCCAAGGCCTTTTGGGTAGCACTATTGAGGTATGCGCATTGTGAGGTTTGATTTGGCTTGCGAAAAATAAAAAGGGAAAATATTTTTTGTTTTCAAGGGTTTATGTTGATTAAAGTTTTTGCATAATTAATTTGATTATAAGTTGTTTAGGGGAGTTAAAAGGGAATGCAAAACTTTGATTTCTGGATTGAATTTTTAAGTGTTTAAGGAGTTATAAGAGAGTAAGGAAAGTTTATTTTTGAGATTCAAGGGTGTTGGATATTATTTTAAAAGTTGGAGATTATAAGGTGTATTTGGATATTATTTTTGTATTGAAGAAATATTTTTGAAGAAGTGTTAGGGTGATAATTCTTGTCATCTAACCTTTGTGCTTGGCAAGGAAAGTGGTTATAATTGAGACAGGTTTTGAAGTCTATTCTTCAACAAATAAAAGGTATGGGCATATTCTTCTTTGGTTGAAATAATTGATTGGTTGAGATTTTATGAAAACAAGATTGGAGTGAAAAGGATTTGATTAAGTTTTCCTTTGTAAGTTTGTTGAGTTGATGAGTTTTCTGAAATGGAAGTAAATGCTATAAACCTTGTTTGATAAGCATTGTTGGAGATTTTGAGTGAGTGAATGCATACTTCATTGTTGTGTGATTGAGATCCTTTGTTGTTGAGTTTGAATATTGGATTAGGGTTTGAAAGATCATGAGTATCATTGTTATATGAGGATTGGTTGATAAGCATTGTTGTTGAAGTGATTGGTTGAGTGAAGAACTTGAACTAGGGTTTGCAAGATCATGAGTATCATTGTTATGATTGTTTGATAAGCATTGTTGTTGAAGTGATTGATTGAGTGAAGAACTTGAACTAGGGTTTGCAAAGATCATGAGTATCATTGTTATGTGAGATTGGTTGATAAGCATTGTTGTTTGTATTATTTCATTGAGTGATTGGTTGAGTGGAGTGATTGAGCTTAGTTGAGTGGATGTGTTGAGGTGATAGTTCAAGTTATATGAAACAAATTGTTCTATATTCTAAATTGATTTGAGAAAGTGATTGAGTGTTTATGAGTGTGAAACATATTGAGTCTCTAACAATTCTCTATATGTTTTTTAAAGAAAGGAGAAAGGCATATATGTTTCTATGGTAAAAAGAGAGATTGAAAGTGATTGAGCATTGTTGTGAATGTGAAGCATATTGAGTCTCTAACAATTCTCTATATGTTTCTATGATATTGGACAAGTTCTAGTGAGGACTTGTTGAGCATATTGGACAAGTTCTAGTGAGGACTTGTTGAGCAGATTGGACAAGTTCTAGTGAGGACTTGTTGAGCAGATTTGGACAAGTTCTAGAGAGGACTTGTGGAGTAGATTTTGGAAAGCTTCTATGAGGATTTTGAGCAAGTATTTGAGATAAGTCTTTGAGAGGACTTGTGTGATTGATTTGTTCAAACCTTGAGTTAAGGTTTGGGGTAGATCCAATAGAGTTGATTTGTGATTAAGTCAAGCTTTGTGTTAAGGCTTGAGGACAGATATTGAGGATAAATTTGTGCTAGATCAAAGGACTATGTTTAGTGCAGATTTGAGGATAGATATTGAGGATAGATTTGTACTAGACCAAAGGACTATGTTTAGTGTAGATTTGAGGATAGAGTTTGGTGCAGATTTGAGGATAGGTTTGTGCTAGACCAGAGATAGAGTTTGAGCAGATTTGTGCTAGATCGAAGGACTATGTTTAGTGTAGATTTGAGATAGAGCTGAGAGTAAGCTTTGGAGGTGATAGAGTATAGAGGATGATAGTCTCTAGTGGATAGAGATCCATTAGCTAGGGTAGTGAGGATAGGTCTTCTGAGTGAGGATAGGAGTCTTCAGTGGATAGAGATCCATTAGCCAATGTAGTGGGGGCAATAGTTCTTCTAGAAGATCACCAGCCAGAGCAGAGGAGAAAGGAGTTCTCCTATGGATAGAGATCCATGAACTTGATTAGGGGATTGGTGTCTCCTTTGGATAGAGGTCCATAAACATTGTAATAGGGAAAGGATTCCCAAGAGATTGATTGAGAAAATTTTAGTGAAATATTTTCTCCATGGAGTAGCCCACATTGGGTGAACCATGTTAAATTGGTGTCTCTATTGTGTGTGGTGATTTATGCATTGCTTTGATTACTACTATTGATATTGCTATCTATACATTGCATAATATTGATTGGAAAGAAAAGTAAAAAGTGGTCTTATACTGTTCACCCCCCTCTCAATATAAGCTTGTGTTCTTCAATTGGTATCAGAGCGGGTTCCTTCGAAAGAGTTTAACAACTTGAAGGAAAATCTTACAAGAACACAATGGATTCTAAGAATGGGTCCTCAGATAATTCAACTCCAATATTTTATGGAAGCGATTATGTATTTTGGAGTATGAGAATGAAGATCCACATGATGGCACTTGGCAATGAAATTTGGGAAGTAGTTGAAAATGGATACATACCACCAACTACTCCACCTATAGATAAATATGGTAAGCTTCTACATCATTACAATTCAAAAGCAATGAATGCAATTTTGAGAGGTTTGCATAGAACAGAGTTCATAAAAGTTATGCATTGTAAATATGCAAAAGGAATTTGGGATAAGTTGCAAAGCATATATGAAGGAGATAAAAGTGTCAAAAAGGTAAAGATACGAAATCTCAAAGGACAATTTGAAGAATTAAGAATGAAGGATGAGGAAAATATTAGTGCTTATCTACTTCATGTAGATGAGGTTGTTAATGCCATGCAAGGACTTGGACTTGAGATTGAAGAATCAGATGTTTGTGATAAGATCTTAAGATCTCTCCCAAAAATATTTAGTGAAAATATTTCTGCTATAGAAGAATCAAAAGATGGTGATTCTTTGACAAGAGATATGTTACTTGGTATTCTTACAACTTTTGAGATAAGAACAAAAGAGGAACCTAATATCCGAAAGGAAGCAACCTTCAAAGCTACTAAGAAGACAAAGGGTAAGAAGTCAGATTCAAGCAATGAGTCATCCAATGATGAAGAAGCAAATTATGGCAAAAATAATAAGGATTCAAGAAGATTTAAAGATGCAAAATCTATTAGATGTTTCAATTGTGGAAAGTATGGTCACTATGCAACTGATTTTCAAGAAGCTAGAAATGGCAATGATGAAGAAAAATAAGATCATAAGAACAGGGAATCAAAAAAATATAGGTACCAAAAGAAAGGTAAGGATGGACAAGGCAGACAAGGAAAGAAGTTCTTTCAAAGACAAAAGAGGAGCTACTATGCAGACAAGGCAAGTAAGTACTCAAGTGATAGTGATAATAGTTTCTCAGATAATGATAAAGATGAAGTTCTATTTTCTGATAGAAGAAAAAGAAGAAGTTAAGAAAAGGTCACCAATAATTCTCAAGTGTTTTAGATGTGGTAATTTTGGACATCTTGAAGATAGTTGTACAAAGAATGGTTTTAGTTTTAGTGATGATGAATATGAAGATACACTTGAAGGACCAGAAGAGAATATTCTAATGGCACTAGAAGAAGAAGGAGGTGATCCTATAGAAGACAAGTCAGAAGAGAATGAAGATGTTTTCAAAGGTAAAAAAATAGAGGAAGAATCAGAAAAAGGAGAAGTTGATCTTGAGGGAGAGCTTATTTATGCTCTTAACACATTAAAGAAGGTGAGAAAGCAAAACTCCCAACTTAAGCTTCAGTTTCAGGAATGTGATGAAGAAAGAGGAAAGCTTATAGAGGATCTAAATAAGTCAATAGCTAAGACAAAGAAGTTCAAGGATAAGTTAGAAGCAAAGGTCTTAGAATGTGAAAGATTAGAACAAGAAGTAGCTCTACTAAGGGAAGAAGTAGAAAAGTCTAAGGATAAGCTACACAAGTTTGGAAAGAGCTCAAAGATTGTAGATAAGATTATCAAGGTACAAAGATTATCAACAAACAAAATAGGTCTTGGTTTTGAACAGGTTCAAAAGAAACAAGAAGAAGAGTCAACCTCAAGTTTTGAAGAAGAAGAAACTTCAGAAGAAGATAGTGTAAGAGAAAGTGAGACTTCTGAGGATGAGTTGGACAATAGAAAGTTCAACAAGGAAAGGAACAATGCACAAAGGAGAAACAGATGGAACAGGAACCAACATAGGGTAAAAGAGACTAAGAGACCAATGAGGTCAAGGCAAGGAAATTTCAATGGATGATGTTTCTCATGTCACAGATTTGGGCACAAAGCTTCACAGTGTAGGACACATGAAAGACAGGAATATGGGAACTTCAGGAACAGGTAGTTATTTCATGGGTATTGCTACTCATGTAATCAGTTTGGTCACAAGGCAATGAATTGCAGGGTTCATGATAGGAATAGATATGGCTTCACCAGGAGAAATCCCAAGATATTTGCACCTTCAAGGAATAACAATATTAAGTGTTACAAGTGCAATAATGATGGACATACAACAAAGTGGTGTAGAGCAGACATTCCAGAACCAAGCATGAAAAGGAATAGGAACATGAATAGGAACAGGAATATGGACATGAACAGGAATAGGAACATGGACATGAATAGGAACAGGAACACCAAAAGGAACCAGAAGGATCAAGAGAAGAAGATAATGGATAAAGATAAATATCAGTGCTTGATGGGAGTAGAAATACTCCCACCCTAGAATTAACCACCTCAAGAGGAGGTGGGGGAGGGGCTAAGCTAAGAGTTTCATTCTTAGCCCCGAGCCCCAAAGGTGACCCTTTGCCATTGATGTCAAAGGGGGAGAGATATCTAAGTTAGAAGGAAAGCATTCAGTCAGGGGGAGCAGTTTCCCAAGGGGAGCAGAAAAAGGTCAAGGAAATGGTAAAAAGTAATTGGGTTGCCATCAATGACAAAGGGGGAGATTGTTGGACATTTTGAGGAGTGTTTGTTGTCATTGATGTCAAAAGCATTGTTGTGCTATGTTCATCATCTTTGAGGACATTAAGTGTTTCCTCCAAAAGCAAGAAGGTCTTGAAAAGCAATAGGTTATAATATTTATTTTTAAATATTATATACCCAGGAGGGTTCAAAGAATGAAGATCAAAAGAAGGAGAAGCAAGTTCAAAATTAAATAATAATATTTTATTATTATTATTTTTGGATCAAAAATCGAGTTTAAAAATATTAAGGATCAAGTTGAAAAGACCCACAAGAGGATTTAATTTAAATTAAAATATTTTAATCTTTGATTAAAATTTTAATTTAAATAATAATGGATGCTAAGGTTAAGTTAAATATTTATTTAATATTTAAATTAAATTTAAATATTCAAATTAAAATAAAATTTGAATAATCACCGACGTTGAAATAAGCTAAAGGTTGCATATAAATAATGCCAAAGTTGGCATTTGGAAAATTATCCATGCGATAGTTTTTGGCTCGTGCAAAAGAGAAGTGTAATTTTTGCATGTGTATTCGAGCAAAGGAAAGGACAAGTGTGACTAGCCTCAAAAAATATTTGAAGTCCCTCGTAGCTGAGTTGGCAGCCAAGGGCTACGTAAGATGTGTGCTAGGCGCCTGGTGCAGGTTCGAATCCCATGCACATCATTTTGGGTGAAGGAAGGTTCACATTTTAAGTTTGCATCATTCAAGGGAGAAGGTCAAAGGCACGCTCATGCCTTTTGGCTCTTGTGGAGCCACGTAGCCCAGTTGGTGGGTGCGAGCACTATGAAAGCGCTTGGGGGAGAACCAACGGTGGTTCGAATCCCGCCAAGGCCTTTTGGGCAGCACTATTGAGGTATGCACATTGTGAGGTTTGATTTGGCTTGCAAAAAATAAAAAGGGAAAATATTTTTGTTTCCAAGGGTTTATGTTGATTAAAGTTTTTGCATAATTAATTTGATTATAAGTTGTTTAGGGGAGTTAAAAGGGAATGCAAAACTTTGATTTTTGGATTGAATTTTTAAGTGTTTAAGGAGTTATAAGAGAGTAAGGAAAGTTTATTTTTGAGATTCAAGGGTGTTGGATATTATTTTAAAAGTTGGAGATTATAAGGTGTATTTGGATATTAATTTTTGTATTGAAGAAATATTTTTGAAGAAGTGTTAGGGTGATAATTCTTGTCATCTAACCTTTGTGCTTGGCAAGGAAAGTGGTTATAATTGAGACAGGTTTTGAAGTCTATTCTTCAAAAAATAAAAGGTATGGGCATATTCTTCTTTGGTTGAAATAATTGATTGGTTGAGATTTTCTGAAAACAAGATTGGAGTGAAAAGGATTTGATTAAGTTTTCCTTTGTAAGTTTGTTGAGTTGATGAGTTTTCTGAAATGGAAGTAAATGCTATAAACCTTGTTTGATAAGCATTGTTGGAGATTTTGAGTGAGTGAATGCATACTTCATTGTTGTGTGATTGAGATCATTTGTTGTTGAGTTTGAATATTGGATTAGGGTTTGAAATATCATGAGTATCATTGTTATATGAGTTGATAAGCATTGTTGTTGAAGTGAGTGGTTGAGTGAAGAACTTGAACTAGGGTTTGCAAGATCATGAGTATCATTGTTATGATTGGTTGATAAGCATTGTTGTTGAAGTGATTGGTTGAGTGAAGAACTTGAACTAGGGTTTGCAAAGATCATGAGTATCATTGTTATGTGAGGATTACTTGATAAGCATTGTTGTGGTGTGTGTTTGAGTGATTGGTTGAGTAGAGTTGATTGAGCCTAGTCAAGTGGATGTGTTGAAGTGATAGTTCAAGTTCTATGAAACAAATTGTTCTATATTCTAAATTGATTTGAGAAAGTGATTGAGTGTTTATGAGTGTGAAACATATTGAGTCTCTAACAATTCTCTATATGTTTCTATGGTAAAAAGAGAGATTGAAAGTGATTGAGTGTTTATGAGTGTGAAACATATTGAGTCTCTAACAATTATCTATATGTTTATGGTAAAAAGAGAGATTGAAAGTGATTGAGCATTGTTGTGAATGTGAAGCATATTGAGTCTCTAACAATTCTCTATATGTTTCTATGAGATTGGACAAGTTCTAGTGAGGACTTGTTGAGCAGATTTGGACAAGTTCTAGTGAGGACTTGTTGAGCAGATTGGACAAGTTCTAGTGAGGACTTGTTGAGCAGATTTGGACAAGTTCTAGTGAGGACTTGTTGAGCAGATTTGGACAAGTTCTAGAGAGGACTTGTGGATAGATTAGTGTGAGATTTTGAGGAAGCTTAAAGGTTTGGGGTAGATCCAGCAGAGTTGATTTGTGATTAAGTCAAGCTTTGTGTTAAGGCTTGAGGATAGAGATTGAGGATAGATTTGTGCTAGATCGAAGGACTATGTTTAGTGTAGATTTGAGGATAGATATTGAGGATAGATTTGTGCTAGACCGAAGGACTGTGTTTAGTGCAGATTTGAGGATAGATTTTGGTGCAGATTTGAGGATAGGTTTGGTGCATATTTGAGGACAAGTTTGTGCCAGACTAGAGACAGTGTTTGAACAACTACTCCACCTATAGATAAAGATGACAATATTCTACATAATTACAAATCAAAAGCAATAATTACAATTTTGAGATGTTTATATAGAATAGGGTTCATAAAAGTTATGCATTGCAAATATGCAAAAGAAAATTGGGATAAGTTGCAAAGCATATATGGAGATAAAAGTGTCAAAAAGGCAAAGATATGAAATCTCAAAGGAAAATTTGAAGAATTAAGAATGAAGGATGAGGAAAACATAATTTCTTATTTACTTCATGTAGACGAGGTTGTTAACGCCATGCAAGGACTTGGATTTGAGATTGAAGAATCTGATGTTTGTGATAAGATCTTAAGATCTCTTCCGAAAAGGTTTAGTGAAAAGATCTCTGCTATAGAGGAGTTAAAAGATAGTGATTATTTAAAAGGAGATGTATTACTTGGTATTATTATAGCTTTTGAGATGAGAACAAGAGAGGAACCTAATATCCAAAAGAAAGCAACCTTCAAAGCTACTAAAAAGATAAAGGGCAAGAAGTTAGATTCAAGTAATGAGTCATCTAGTGATGAAGAAGCAAATTATGGCAGAAAGAATAAGGATTCACAAAGATTTAAAGATGCAAAATCTATTATATTTTTCAACTATTGAAAGTATGATCACCATGCAACTAATTTTCAAGAAGCTAGAAATAACAATGATAAAGAAAAACAGGATCATAAGAACATGGAATCAAAAAAATATAGGTACCAAAAGAAAGGCAAGGATGGACAAGTTAAATAGGGAAGGAAGTTCTTTCAAAGATAGAAGAGGAGTTACTATGCAGAAAAGGCAAGTAATTACTCAAGTTATAGTGATAATAGTTTCTCAGATAATAATAAATATGAAGTTTTATTTTTGATAGAAGAAAAAGAAGTGAAGAAAAGGTCACCAATAATTCTCAAGTGTTTTAGATGTGTTAACTTTGGACATCTTGAATATAGTTTTACAAAGAGTGGTTTCAGTTTTAGTGATGATGAATATGAGGATACACTTGAAGGACCAAAATAGAATATTCTAATGGAACTAGAAGAAGAAGAAGGAGGTGATCCTATAGAAAAAAAAATCAGAAAAAAATGAAGATTTTTTCAAATGCAAACAAATAGAGGAAGAATCAGAAAAAGGAGAAGTTGATCTTGAGGGAGAGCTTATTTATGCTCTTAAAACATTGAAGAAGGTAAGAAAGAAAAACTCCCAACTTAAGCTTCAGTTTCAATAATGTGATGAAGAAAGAGGAAAGCTTATAGAGGATCTAAACAAGTCAATAGCTAAGACAAAGAATTTCAAGGATAAGTTAGAAGCAAAGGTCATAGAATGTGAGAGATTAGAACAAGAAATAGCTCTACTAAGGGAAGAAGTAGAAAAGAATAAGGATAAGCTACACAAGTTTGGAAAGAGCTCAAATATTGTGTTGAGTGTATATTTTGCCCAATTGCAAAATACCACCACATACAGAGTATTGAACAGAAAACTCTCTCTTGAAAAGAAACCAAATGACAAACATTCAACTTCTCCAAGGTTCTGGTAAAATATCTAAAATATTACAATAATGCCAGAAATAATTCAATGATGCATGTGACCATAAACAAGGGGCCTTTGCTGGTTCTAAACAATGCTTAGTGATTGAAAGATCTAACTAAAAGCAAATGTAAAATAAAAGTAGTTCTTTTTAGGGTTTTTTAAATTGGTGCTACCCTGAATCCCTGTTAGTAAAGTATTTTATCTTCACTTAAAAGGTTTCAAATGATAAAATGTGGAATTTTCCACCTTATTTTAATGCTCGTGCCTTTAAGATGAAGTAAATTTTAGATAGTGGGTTCATTTTATCTTCCTTATGTTGATGCCACTACCCTAATAGTGATTAGTAGAAGTTAGCATGTTAGCAATGTTAGCAAAGTTAGCTTTCACTTCTTATCTTAACTTAATGTGAAATTGTAGGTTAGTATCCCTCCTAAACCATGTGTTTTATCTAAAAATTTAGATTAATGAAGTTTGGAGGTGCAAAAATTCTGGAAAATGACCAGAATGAAAACAACTTGAAAGCTTAACAATTCTGGAAATGGACCAGAATAGAAATGAAACTGAAATGAAATTAGCAAAAATTTTGGAAAAGGACCAGAATGGAAATAAAAAGAAAATGAAATTCTGGATGGACCAGAATGGAATGATTGAGTGCTTGAAATAAAATGAACTTAAAAATAAATAAATAAAAATGCAAATTTGGTTAGCTGAAAAAGTCAAATTCTGAATCAGTTTAGCAAGCTCCTCCCTGCAAAATCCCAAGTTATGAGGTAATCATAAAACAACCTGAATTAATGGACCTGCAACATAAGCACAATACCATTAAATCAAGTGCGAGACTCAAAGGAAACATAGAGAAACTGCATCATCTTGACCTTCGCCTATTGCAACCCATTTCATGGCATAAGACAATGGCTAGAAGTCACTAAAATGCAGAAATGATAAGACACTAAAAACGTTAGTTTTATGATAAAAACCCTCCTTTTGATTTTGCTCACAAAAGTTTGCTACTCTTTCAAAATTTGAAAATGCTCTTTCTTATTGCTTTTCGGAATGTTACATCATTTCCAGCCCCCTCTAAAAAGGTAGGATAGCAAGGTATAAATAATGCTTGGAAGTCCTTTCGCTTCAGCTTCTTTCACAATCAAAATAATGAATGGATATAAGAAGATAATCCATCATCATTTTCTGTGATTTAATACAATAAAAATAACACTTCTAAACATTTTTTTTAAACAATAATAAAACCAACAAAAAACATAGCCTTGCATGACTCCTTATGTCTCCCCTTTCTCTTATCACATAAGCATTCTACCCAAGAACACCCCTTTGCATCCATCAAAATGAATGATAAAAAAAAACATTTAACTCTACCTTATAACCCCTACGATTTTAAACTTCCTTTAAAACATTGAATGTAATCAAACCACATTCACATAAATTAAAATAAGGTAGGCCAATCTTATTCAACGAAATTTTTGTTGTTGCTCTTCGAAACCAAGACCCGATGGTATCCCTTCGAAGCCATACCCACGTGCCCAAGGACTGGGATGGCATTCCCCATCCTGGGCACTTTGGTGTCCACATAACCAAATGATGCCATCATGTTATTGATGCAGCCATGGCGTTGTCCAATACGTCGCCATGGTGTTACGATCGATGCAGCCATGGCATTGTCCAATGCGTTGCCATGGTGATGCGATCGACGCAGCCATGGCATTGTCCAATGCATTGCCATGGTGCTACGAATGACGCAGCCATGGCACTGTTAAACCCACGCCATGGCACTACCATCGATCTATGCAGCCATGGCACTGCCATCGATCTATGCAGCCATGGCGCTGCCAACCTCACATCGCCATGGTGTTGTCGAGCTCGCACTCATGCTATGCAACAAAAAAATCTCCATGCACTCGAGGCAGGCCTTTAACTCCATCGATTAGGGTTACAGGTTGCCCTAATAATGCTTCTCTATCCTTGTTCGATGGCATGCCTCTATTTCACTATCAAATCTGGTGCCTTACATGTTGTCCTCCTGAAACCCTAATGCTATCTTTGGATTTCTTCCTTGTCGACGTTACTCCATGACGTCTCACGCCGCCATGGCATCGAACATTTTGGAATAGCCACCCTTGCCTTCGAACATTTTTGAATGGCCACCATCGCCTTCTCCTACAATCACACGCAATATGATTAAACATTACCTTAAATATTATTATCATATCCTTTGTAAAGTATATTATAATAATATTATTATATACAATATAATAATATTATTATAATAATAATATTTTAGAACATTATAATATAATCTTAATAATATTACTATTATGTACATAATATAATTAATGCAATTATATTATGTAGATAATAGCATATTACTTTCTATCTCAATCTCTTTGTCCCTTTTGCATTCTCTTATTGTTTTAGGTAATGTTTTGGTCAGGCCTTGCTTTGTTGAACACATTCCGTCACTTTAGACAATATGAAGAACATTAAACTCTATTTATCAAAATGGATTTTAATTAATCTAAGCATTAATGCCTAGATTAATTAATCATTTAAATATCAAATAACTAACTAAAAAAAATCATTAAAATAAAATGGTAAAACATCACTATTCTTATAAGCCCAAAGAAAACCAAAAACCTTTAATACCAAAACATGACAAGTGGGTCCCCAAGAAGTTTGGGGTAGTTGTGGAAACTCCACAACAAAATGGTGACTCTACTGGGAAATGCTCCTGAGCATTTCGGTGAGAACCCAAAAAGAAAATCTGAAAACACACTCCAAACCAGGAAGCAACAAGCGTCAACAAATGCATGAATAATGTCAATAGACTCATAAGAACAACAAAACATTAGAATCATGCAATATTAGCTCTGTGTGTGTGAAGCACTTCACACCTTATTGTTTGTAACTTTTCGGTATTGCATCACCAATTTTACTTGACTAGAATTATTGCAAAGAATATGGAGAGCTTTGAGGGTAAAATTTTTTATAGCATGGGCAACACATTCTATGGTGGCTTGAGCAAACACCTCAAAATGTCTAACCATATTAGGATCAAATGTGTGTGCGATGAATTCATTGACCAGATCTGGGGCTTGGTTATGAGTCGTCATCATCAAGGACCAGTGTGTGCAAGTGGACCTTAGAGCTTTGGGGAATTGGATTCTCAACCAAGGTGTGATGAGAATATAACCCTATCCTTTACTGCTCTCATATTTGACCAAAATAATTAAACCGGTTATGGATGAGGTCATCAGACTAATCTATCCTCATGGCGGACATAAATCTCAACCTTACGGGAGTCATGTCACCAGGCATGAGTGTACTCCACTGCCAGTCAAGCGTCTATAGCCCCGGTGGAGGTTAACCCCATAGTCCAGTCCTCTTTGCTTGGCTTTGCTCTATATATATTTTTTAAAGAATTTTGGGGATGACTACCCATCCTTCTGAGGGGGCAAGTAGTACGATCCTTACAATTCAGTTTAGAGTTTTGGGGAATCGGATTCTCAACCAAGGTGTGATGAGAATTTGACCCTATCCTTACTACTCTGATTTGTAAATCATGCTAGTGGTGATAACCACTATTTTATGAGCATAAATATTGTAGTGATAAAAACCACTATTCATGGACTATGTGCAGGGCGGGATAGACCAGAATTACCTTTTCGCCTCACATCCCCATCCAAGTATGGTTTCATATTATTTTACCCAAGATGTTGGACATGGACAGAAATGTGATAGACCCAAGGCAACTTCGGCAACAACTTCCAAACCTAAGATCTTCTTAGTGTTCTTTGTGCCTTTGATCCCAAGATAATTGGACATCACTTTCAGTGTTTGGGTTTAGCATATGGAGGTGGATTGGTCATGATGTTTATGTAATAAGAATGTGCCTTTGAGACATGGGTGGATGATATGCAAAATCAAAGACTTCATGCTTCATGAGCTGCAACCAATATTCACATGTTCAAGCCTTTTTGCCATATGATTCCAATGTTTCACATCCTTTTAGTCTTGGTTGACATTCGTATACACATAGGCTGACCTCTTACTCCTACAATCAAATCCAAAACTGGACAACCTTGACATACTAAAAACTCCTGAAATCAAAGAAACAAGATCAAATAAACAGGAAATAAAACTGACAAGACAAACAATCAAACAAGCTGATTAGTGTACATATAATACAATGACTCTACCCTTAGGCCTAAAAATAATGCTTTAAATGAAGGCCATTGATGGGTAAGGCCAAATATTTTCCATCCAAGGTTTTTAATCTGAAACTATTTTCACCTAGGACTTCGGATATTAGATAGGGTCCCAACCACAAGCAATCAAACTTTTCATGTTCTCCTTTTTTCTCATGCCTTTTATCCCACAACAAAACTAAATCTGAAACTTTAAAGACCTTAATTTTGGACCGTTTATCAAACCACATTTTGATTATGTCTTGATGTTTGCTGAAATGGAGCATGGCTTCCTCCCTCTTCTCATCAAGATGCATTAATTGGGTTAATCTGGTTTCAAGTTTATTATCAGTCCCAATATAGTCTTTTATAAAATGTAAAGTTTGCAACTTCAGATTAGTGGGAAAAATAGGGTCTTGCCCATAGACTAAGTGATAAGGAGATGTCCCAATTGACTCCTTGCTTCTGGTCCTATCTGCCCAAAGGGCAAATTTTAACTTACTATGCCAATCTCTAGGGTTCTTTTCAAGTAATTTTTTGATTATGCATAATAAATTTTTATTTGATGATTCTACCAAACCATTGCCTTGGGGGTAATAATTGGAAGAGAATTTTAGACTCACCTTATTGTCGTACGCCCAATTTGCAAATTCTAAAGAGGAAAAGGCAGAACCATTGTCACTTACTATGGAGTTAGGCATTCCAAAATGAGTGACTATGTTTTCCTCTAGAAATCTAATCACAACCTCGGAGGTGGCATTCTTAGTAGGTATAGCCTCTATCCACCTCATGCAGTAATCAGTAGCGGTGAGGATGAACTTATGGGAATCGGATGAGTTAGGATTTATCACCCCAACAAAGTCTAATCCCCATTGTGCAAATGGTCTCGTCTCTACCACTGACTGCAATGACATTGCTGCATTCCGCTCTCTATTGGCTGCCACTTGGCATATGTGACATGTTCTTACATGTGCATGTGCGTCTTTAAACAAGTGGGGCCAATAATACCCAGCTCTAAGAATCTGGTGTGTTGTCGTGTTTGTTGACCCATGTCCAGTTCCATACTTACCATGGAAGTCTTTGAGTACTTGGGTTGCTTCCTCTTGAGTAATGCAACGAAGGAAAATTCCTTCATGATTCTTCCTGTACAACACACCAGATTTAATCCAAAATCTAGCTGATTTTAAATGCAGTGCCCTACATTGAGTGGAATTCAAATGAGAAGGGCACTTACCATGCAACAAAAAATATACAATATCTACGTACCATTCCTCTGTAGTGATATCATTAACCTCGTAGTTTTGGCACGTTATTGAAGGGTCAATTTCTGTGATAGCCTTGACCAAACCTTGTCCACGCACTATCTTCATGGGCTTTATCTCTAAGTCAAATTCTTGAAGGGTGGAAAGCCATTTCCCCCTTCTTTCACCTAGCTCACTCTGTAAGAACATGGACTTTACTGCAGGGTCAGGAACTATAGCAAAAACTTTACTATGCACAATGTAATGCCTGAATTTTTTAATAGTTTTAAACAAGGCATACATTTGCTTGTCTAGGACAGAATACCTCAGTTTCACGTCCTTCAAAGGAGAACTCAGAAAGGCTATAGGATTTTCAATGTTGTCTTCACTTTTCTGAGTTAACACACTTGCAAAAGAATGATCTGAAGCAAATGTGTAAACATAAAATGGTTTAGCATAGTCTGGACTAATGAGAATAGGGGCTTTGGAAATAGCATCCTTGATGCTTGTGAAGGCATCCCTATTCTCACTGGTCCACTTTATCTGAACATATTTTTTCAGCATGTCATTTAGGGGCTTGGCGATCTCGAAAAAACCTGAAATGAATTTTCTCACAAAGTTAATCTTACCAAAAAAGGACCTAAGCTCCTTTTTGCTATTGGGATGAGGAATATCCTAGATAGTGGCTATCCACTCTGGGTCTATAGAAATCCCATATTTTGAAATGACATGTCCTAACAACTTACCCTCCATTACCCCAAAGATGCACTTTTTTGGATTTAGGGAAATTCCATGTTCCCTGCACCTTTGGAGCACTTTCCTCAAGTCTCTAACATGATCTTCCCTCTTCTTGGAGAAGACAGGAATATCATCCACATAGACAATAATGCACTTACCACTGAGCCCCTTGAATGCAAAATCCATGGCTCTTTGGAAAGTGGCTCCAACGTTCAACAAACCAAACGACATCCTCCGGTAGGCAAATGTTCCCCACTTCATGGTGAAGGTCGTCTTCATCCTATCATTTGGATGTATGAGAATTTGATTATATCCTGAGTATCCATCCAAGAATGACATCATTTCAGACCCATTTACCTTTTGGAGTATCTCATCAATGGTGGGTAATGGGTAATTGTCTTTTTGGCAAGCTTTGTTCAGATTTCTAAAATCTATGCACAACCGAATCTCTCCACTCTTCTTCCTAACAGGGACAAGATTAGCCACCCATGTGGAATGCCTAATAGGGAAGATGATTTTGGCTTCCAGAATCCTCTTCACTTCCTTCTCTATCAAGGGCTCTAGGATTGGGTTAACCATTCTCTGTCTCTGTCTAAAAGGCTTGGAATCAGGCTTCAAAGGAATAGTATGCATGATTACATTCGGGTCATAAGTTTTCAGCTCTTCATAGCTCCAAGCTATGCAATCAATGTATTCTCCTAAAACCTGAGCTATTGACTCCTTCTCTCATTGTGTGCATGCCTTTGCAATGAACACTTCACGTGGATCTACTGCACTCCCCAAATTGACTAAATTGCATGATTCCTTGGGGGATGGTATTTTTCTTTCTTTTTTATTTTGATATCCAATATCAAACAACTTTTCTAGAGAGGCCCTATCACTTGGCATCTCATTCCATACTCCGGTTGTTCCTACTTCTACTTGCCTCCTCTCTTCTTCGTCTATAACCTGATTTTCAAATATACCAGAATTAGTGACAAAACTAAAAATGTGTCTATCACTATCAAAGACCTATAAATTCATGACATTGTCTGGTATGGAGGGGCAAGGCACTAGCTCTATGGAAATTTTTTTACATTTTTTATGGTCAACAGGTGAAAGCATGTTGGCCGCTACGGCTAACGAATCAGCCATTTTATTATTTTTTCTTGAGATGAGGGAAATATTGAAAGCATCAAACTCATTAATTAATTCCCTCACTCTAGTTTTATAGAGGTTCAACCTCTTGTCTCTATAGGTATACTGCTCCTTGACCTATTTGACTACTAACTCTGAGTCTCCCAATGCCTTAAGGCATTTTACCTTTTCTCTTAGGGCCAACTGAAGTCCAAAAATTAGGGCTTCATACTCCGCCACATTATTGGTGGTTAGGAACTATAATCTGTAGGCAGCAAGCAAAGGCTTACTACCAGGACATGTGAGCTCTATCCCAGCTCCCACACCTTGTTTTGATTTGGACCCATCAAACTTTAGGGTCCACACCCTCTTATTTTCTTCCAAAGTACAATGGTAAAGATTATCATTTTGGGACCCTTCGGCTATGTCCTCTATGTCAAAATTGTAAACCCCCAATTATGTTTTAGTAAACTGAATCTCATTGGGTTTATTATACTCTGTAATCATCTCCCTAAGTCTGGGCTCTCTGTCTACCCGAATTTGGTTTGCAACTCCTCTCCATGGCAACCACATATGGGAGGAATCAGTCACCACATAACCATTGAGATTTCTGCTCCAATCCCTGCCCAAAACCATGCCATACTTGGCAGCAATATTTAGCACAAGGATATCCATGTAATGTTGGACCCTAGGCTCTGAGTTGATCTGAACTAGGACATATTTTACAACACCTACTACATCCACCATAGATCTGTCCAATTGGACCACTTTGCTATTCGAATGAACAGGCTTAAGTCCTAGCTTTTGGCTTATCTCAAGAGGCATGATGTTGGTCGAGGCACCAGAATCAATCAAATAGTTGTGTAAATTCTTTCCTATGATCCTAATAGTTATGAGAAAAGGGGGGACCTCTGGTTTCTCTTTCATCATAGCAAGTTGGGGTTCTACAGATTTAACCTCATGAATTTGACTCGAGGAATTCAATCTCTTCCCCATGATTTTATCCTGCCCCAACAATTGAGAGACCTCATACATTGAGATATTGGCCTTGGTCCTTTTCATGTCTTCTTCCAAGTCATAAGTGGATGTTCCAGGATTTGACACTTTTGGCATTGTCCTAGGTGCTTCCAACAATGGAGGTGGTGGATTCACATCACCTTTTGTATCAGGAGGAACTAAAGGGTTGTTTGGGGGAGTAGAGGAGGTTTTGGGATCCTTAGAACTCCTAGTAAAATACTTGTGATTAGCTTTCCCAAAATGTCTAGCGGCCTGGGCTTCCAAAGCTTCATCCTATTCCTCTCCTAACACATTCATATCTTCCTCCATCTCATCATTTTCTAAATAATGGATGACTTTAGACACCAAAGTGTCTAACTTTCTATGGCAATAGTGATGCATTTCCTCATCACATGACTCTGACTCATCACAATCCCCTAACGCATCGGCCTGATTGGCTACCGGATTGGGTATGCACCCATTGTTAGGCTATGTATTGTACGGTCCTATTCTCCTATGGTCATGGTTTCGATTGGGCATGGGATTTTGGGCAACTTGCTTCTATAACCGAATGATGTCATTGCCCTATTTGATGGTCATTCTCTTGAGCTCTTCCAGCTCAAAATTGGATCCTTGTGGTTGGGACATGACAGCCCTAGATCCACTAACATTTTTGACATTAGCAACCTCTAGATTAGGCACTAAGGTTTGAATCTGGGTGTTTTGGGTCCACCATGGACCCTTGGCCTGAAGAGGTGCAACCATGGGATATGCATTTGAGGTTTGAGTACTACTCACCTCAAATCCTGGCAAGGTTATCTGATTAGCAACCATTATTTGTGGAGTGGGTGGAATGGCAACACTAGGGTATGTCAAAAAATATGGAAGCATGGGAGTGAATGGGTATGACTGATGATATGGCAAAGCATTCATCATGGGCATCTGAGGTGTCACAACTTGATTCATCATGGCAAATTGATTGTAAGGGCCATATTGCCCTAACATGGGAAATTGAGGCATAGTGCCACCTTGCGGTGTCATTTGTTGCTCAATAGTCATGGCTTCAACATAGGCTAAGGCCAACATTGTAACTTGAGGATTTCTCCTGGTAAACATGGTTGTCATCGGGTCTAAGGCTACGAGGTATAATTGCAATGCCACAACAACGTCTATTGCAAAATGATGAGTCATGTTTGTGTAAAGCTTTTGGAATATGGCATTAAATGTTTTGATAGGTTCATTAGGATACCTCTTGCATGACACGAATTGGTTATACATGATGGTAGGATCTAGCAATGACCTAAATTGATTAACAAAGGTAGCTTCCAACTGGGCCCAAGATGTAATGGACCCTGCAGGAAGATTCCTGTACCATTCATGAGCCATTTGGTCAAAGCTATTAGGGAAGAGTCGACAAGCGACGTCTTCATGACTGACTCCCTACCTAATCATGTGATCCTTGTAAATTTGAACGTGCTCTTCAGCTGAAATGGGACCATCATGGAAAAACTTAGGGATAGACCTCTCAAGGTGCCTAGGTATGTCATGGACATCCCTAGGTATACTTAACGGAGAACTTTGGGTACCAAACCAGGGAACTGGTTGTTGTTGCTACTGTTGTTGGGCCATATTAACCAAAGGTAATGACCCTACTAAAGCAGTTGACACACTCGAGATGACGGAGATGGGTACACTTGATGTAGCTCTTGTGGTGGAACTAATGGGTGCACACCCACTAAAGGTATTCAGATTCAGAGGTCTGAGAGCTAGCCTTTCCAAATCTTGGCAAAGCATCTCTAAACCTAATGTATCAGAAGGCTCAGACGAGATTTCAATCCCCTAGATTTTGTATCTCGATTTCCTAGGTTTGGGAGAAAGACTTTGAAAAATGGTTTCCTCAGTGGTTTTGGACCTAGTAGCAATGCGTCTAGGTGGGTCCAGCTTGGGAAACTTAAATCTATTCTATTAAGGCTTCTCACAAACTAGTCAAGAGTAACATGTTGCACCTGCAAACACAATATTGTTGAATCAAAACTGACCACGTTAGCATTAGCAAGGACTAAATCACAAAGCATAAAAGAAGGCCCTCCTTCTAGCACCAAAAATGTTGAGTGTATATTTTTCCCAATTGCAAAATACCACCACATGCAGAGTATTGAACATAAAACTCTCTCTTGAAAAGAAACCAAATGACAAACATTCAACTTCTCCAAGGTTCTGGTAAAATATCTAAAAGATTACAATAATGCCAGAAATAATTCAATGATGCATGTGACCATAAACAAGGGGCCTTTGTTGGTTCTAAACAATGCTTAGTGATTGAAAGATCTAACTAAAAGCAAATGTAAAATAAAAGTAGTTCTTTTTAGGGTTTTTTAAATTGGTGCTACCCTGAATCCTTATTAGTAAAGTATTTTATCTTCACTTAAAAGGTTTCAAATGATAAAATGTGGAATTTTCCACCTTATTTTAATGCCCGTGCCTTTAAGATGAAGTAAATTTTAGATAGTGGGTTCATTTTATCTTCCTTATGTTGATGCCACTACCCTAATAGTGATTAGTAGAAGTTAGCATGTTAGCAATGTTAGCAAAGTTAGCTTTCACTTCTTATCTTAACTTAATGTGAAATTGTAGGTTAGTATCCCTCCTAAACCATGTGTTTTATCTAAAAATTTAGATTAATGAAGTTTGGAGGTGCAAAAATTCTAGAAAATGACCAGAATGAAAACAACTTGAAAGCTTAACAATTCTAGAAATGGACCAGAATAGAAATGAAACTGAAATGAAATTAGCAAAAATTCTAGAAAAGGACCAGAATGGAAATAAAAAGAAAATGAAATTCTGGATGGACCAGAATGGAATGATTGAGTGCTTGAAATAAAATGAACTTAAAAAAAAAATAAATAAATAAAAATGCAAATTTGGTTAGCTAAAAAAGTCAAATTCTGAATCAGTTTAGCAAGCTCCTCCCTGCAAAATCCCAAGTTATGAGGTAATCATAAAACAACCTGAATTAATGGACCTGCAACATAAGCACAATACCATTAAATCAAGTGCGAGACTCAAAGGAAACATAGAGAAACTGCATCATCTTGACCTTCGCCTATTGCAACCCATTTCATGGCATAAGACAATGGCTAGAAGTCACTAAAATGCAGAAATGATAAGACACTAAAAACGTTAGTTTTATGATAAAAACCCTCCTTTTGATTTTGCTCACAAAAGTTTGCTACTCTTTCAAAATTTGAAAATGCTCTTTCTTATTGCTTTTCGGAATGTTACATCATTTCCAGCCCCCCTAAAAAGGTAGGATAGCAAGGTATAAATAATGCTTGGAAGTCCTTTCGCTTCAGCTTCTTTCACAATCAAAATAATGAATGGATATAAGAAGATAATCCATCATCATTTTCTGTGATTTAATACAATAAAAATCATCATCAAAATGGATTTTAATTAATCTAAAAATTAATGCCTAGATTAATTAATCATTTAAATATCAAATAACTAACTAAATTTTTTTTATTAAAATAAAATGGTAAAACATCATTATTCTTATAAGCCCAAAGAAAACCGAAAACCTTTAATACCAAAACATGAAAAGTGGGTCCCCAAGAAGTTTGGGGTAGTTGTGGAAACTCCACAATAGATCATAGATAAGATGATCAAGGTACAAAGACAATCAACAAACAAAATAGTTCTTAGTTTTGAACAGGCTCAAAAGAAACAAGAAGAAGAGTCAACCTCAAGTTTTGAAGAAGAAAAAACTTCAGAAGAAGACAATGTAAGAGAAAGTGAGACTTCTGAGGATGAGTTGGACAATAGAAAGTTCAACAAGGAAAAGAAAAATGCACAAAGGAGAAACATATGGAATAGAAACCAACACAAGGTAAGAGAGACTAAGAGACCAATGAGGTCAAGGCAAGGAAATTTCAATGGATGATGTTTCTCATGTCATAGATTTGGGCACAAAGCTTCATAGTGCAGGACACATGAAATATAGGAATATGGGAAGTTTAGGAACAGGCAGTTATTTCATTAGTATTGCTACTCATGTAATCAATTTGGTCACAAGGCAATGAATTGCAGGGTTCATGACAGGAACATATATGGCTTCACCAGGAGAAATCCCAAGATATTTGCAGCTTCAAGGAATAACAATATTAAGTGTTATAAGTGTAATAATGATGGACATACAACAAAATGGTGTAGAGTAGACATTCAAAAAATAAGCATGAAAAGGAACAGGAACAGGTATAAGAATAGGAATATGGACATGAATAAGAACAAGAACAAGAACATGGACATGAATAGGAACAGGAACAGGTATAGGAATAGGAATATGGACATGAACATGAACAAGAACATAGACATGAATAGGAACAAGAACACCAAAAGGAATCAGAAGGATCAAGAGAAGAAGATAATAGATAAATATAAATATTAGTGCTTGAATGGAGTAGAAATACTCCCACCCTAGAATTAACCACCTCAAGAGGAGGTGGGGGAGGGGCTAAGCTAGGAGTTTCATTCTTAGCCCCAAGCCCCAAAGGTGACCATTTGACATTTCTATCAAAGGAGAGAGATATAAGTTAGAAGGAAAGCATTTAGTCAAGGGCAGTTGTTTTCCAGGGGGAGCTGAAAAGGTCAAGGAAATGGTAAAAATTAATTGGGTTGCCATCAATGACAAAGGGGGAGATTGTTGGACCTATTACTTTTCAAGAACTTCTTACTTTTGGAGGAAACACTTAATGACCTCAAAGATGACGAACATAGCACAATAATGCTTTTGACATCAATGACAAATTATATACCCAGGAGGGTTTAAAAGAATAAAGAACCAAAGAAGGAGAAGCAAAGTCAAATTAAATAATAATATTTTTTTTATTATTATTTTTGGATAAAAAACCGAGTTTAAAAATATTAAGGATCAAGTTGAAAAGACCCACAAGAGGATTTAATTTAAATTAAAATATTTTAATATTTGATTAAAATTTTAATTTTAATAATAATGGATGCTAAGGTTAAGTTAATTTAATATTTAAATTAACTTTAAATATTTGAATTAAAATAAAATTTAGATAATCACTGATGTGGGAACAAGATAAGGGTTGCATATAAATAATGCTAAAGTTGGCATTTGGAAGATCATCCATACGATTTGTATTTTGGCTCGTGCAAAAGAGAAGTGTAATTTTTGCATGTGTATTCGAGCAAAAATGAGGACAAAGGGTAATAGCCTCCAAAAATATTCAAAGTCCCTCATTGCTGAGTTAGCAGTTAAGGGCTACGTAAAATGCATGTTAGGCGCTTGGTGCAGGTTTAAATCCCATGCACATTGTTTTGGTTGAAGGAGGTCCATGTTTTGAGTTTGCACCATTCGAGGGAGAAGGTCAAAGACACGCTTGTGCCTTTTGGCTCTTGTGGAGCCACGCAACCCAGTTGGTGGGTGCGAGCACTACGAAATCACTTGGGGGAGAACCAATGGTGGTTTAAATCCCACCAAGGAATTTTGGTTAGAACTATTGAGGTATGTGCATTGTGAGGTTTGATTTGGCTTGCAAAAAATAAAAAGGGAAAATATTTTTTATTTCCAAGGGTTTAAGTTGATTAAAGTTTTTGCATAATTAATTTGATTATAAGTTTTTTAGGAAAGTTAAAAGGGAATGTAAAACTTTGATTTCTTGAATGAATTTTTAAGTGTTAAGGAGTTATAAGAGAGTAAGGAAAGTTTATTTTTGAGATTGAAGGGTGTTGGATATTATTTTAAAAGTTGGAGATTATAAGGTGTATTTGGATATTATTTTTGTATTGAAGAAATATTTTGAAGAAGTGTTAGGGTGATAATTCTTGTCATCTAACCTTTGTGTTTGGCAAGGAAAGTGGTTATAATTGAGATAGGTTTTGAAGTCTATTCTTCAAAAAATAAAAGGTATGGGCATATTCTTCCTTAATTGAAATAATTGATTGGTTGAGATTTTCTAAAAATAAGAATGGAGTGAAAAGGATTTGGTTAAGTTTTCCTTTGTGAGTTTTTTGAGTTGATGAGTTTTATGAAATAGAAGTGAATGCTATAAACTTTGTTTGATTAGCATTGTTGGAGATTGTGAGTGAGCTAGTGCATGCTTCATGCTTGTGTGGCTTAAGATCATTTGTTGTTGAGTTTGAAGATTGGATTAGAGTTTGAAAGAACATGAGTATCATTGTTATATGAGTTAAAGCATTATTGTTGAAGTGGTTGGTTGAGTGAAGAACTTGAACTAGGATTTGCAAAGATCATGAGTATCATTGTTATGTGAGATTTTTTGATAAGCATTATTGTTGAAGTGATTGATTGAGTGAAAAATTTGAGCTAGGGTTTGCAAAGATCATGAGTATCATTGTTATGTGAGATTGGTTGATAAGCATTGTTGGAAATAATTGAGTGAGTGTTCATAAGTTTGGACTAGGGTTTATGAACAAGGATTATTTCATTGAGTGATTGGTTGAGTAGAGTTGGTTGAACCTAGTCAAGTGGATGTGTTGAGGTGATAGTTCAAGTTCTGTGAAACAAATTGTTCTATATTTTGAATTGATTTAAGAAAGTGATTGAGTGTTTATGAGTGTGAAACATATTGAGTCTAAAAATTCTCTATATGTTTTTGTGGTAAAAAGAGAGATTGAAAGTGATTGAGTGTTTATGAGTGTGAAACATATTGAGTCTCTAACAATTCTCTATATGTTTCTATGGTAAAAATATGTTGAGCAAGGCATAGCGATAGTATTGTCATTGTTGTCAACATAGTCAGATAGATCGGTTGATACAGTGGACAGGAGTTCAAAGGTTATTCAGAGTATGTAGAATGATGGTAAATGCTTATGAGGATGTTTTTTATGTATAGGTGAAGTTGTTACAGGTTGTCCAAGAAGACTGAAGTGGCCCATATCCAAAAGGGAAGCAAAAAAGCAAAGAGGAAAAAGTGTCGCGATATCGCGACATGTTGCATTTTCACGGCCAAAAGAGAAGATAAAATGCAAGAAGAAAAAATGTCATGATATCGTGACATTGCATTTTCATGGCCAAAATAAAGAAAAAATGCAAAGAGGAAAAAGTGTCACGATATCGTGACATGTTGCATTTTTGCGACCAAAAGAGAAGAGAAAATGCAAGGAGAAAAAGTGTCGCGATATCGTGACATGTTGCATTTTCGTGGCCAAAAGAAAGAGAAAATGCAAGGAGAAAAAGTGTCACGATATCGCGACATGTTGCATTTTCGTGGTCCAAAGCAAAGATAAAATGCAAGGAGAAAAAGTGTCACGATATCGCGACATGTATTTTTGCGGGCCAAAGCAAAGAGAAAGAGCAAGGAGAAAAAGTGTCGCGATATCGTGACATGTATTTTCGCGGGCCAAAGCAAAGAGAAAGAGCAAGGAGAAAAAGTGTTGTGATATCGCGACATGTATTTTCGCGGGTCAAAGCAAGGAGAAAGAAAGAGAAAGAAAAAGTGTCGCGATATCGTGACATGTATTTTCGCGGGCCGAAGCAAAGAGAAAGAGCAAGGAGAAAAAGTGTCACGATATAGCGAAATGTCACATTTTTGTGACTCAAAAGGGCAGGAAGGCAGAGAAAGAAAAAGTGTCACGATATCGTGACATGTCGCATTTTCACGACTCAAAAGGGTAGGCAGGCAGAGAAAGAAAAAGTGTCGCGATATCACGACATGTCGCATTTTTGGGACTCAAGAAGGGCAGGCAGGTAGAGTAACAAAAGTGTTGTGATATCGTGACATGTCACATTTTCGTGACTCAAAAAGGCTAGGCAGGCAGTGAAAAAAAAGTGTCGTAATATCACGACATGTCACATTTTCACGACTAAAGACCAGGATGGTAAAACTAAAGACTGCATAGTGACATGGACCCATAAGGAATCTTTAATGATTTTAAATCATTTAAGATGGTCGTTACACATGGAAAGAAACGGACGCATGCCCATGTAAAGAAAATGAGCAGTCAAAGAAAGAGAAAATGAACAGTCATCAAAATAGAAACGAAAAGCTTTTTTGAAAACCAAAACGCATGCACGCACAAAGGAGAAAATGAATAGTCATGACCAAGAAGACGAACAATCATGGCAGGAGAATATGGTGTCAATTCATTGCATGTAACGTGTTTGATGAAATGCCCACTCTATATATACAAAAGGAGTTACATAAATAAGGCGTTACAATTGACAAGTGACGCATGAGAATATGAAAGGAGTTACAACTAGAGTTACAAAGAGATAGGATGGTTATAAAAGGAGTGTTGCTTGGAGAATTTTTGTGGTCATGAAGAGTGTGTGAAGATAACAAGAGGAGAGCGAGAGGCACACGAGAGGAGAACGAGAGGTGCACAAGAGGCGAGCGAGAGGCACATGAGAGGTGAGTGAGAGGCGAGTGAGAGGCACACGAGAGGTGAGCGAGAAGGGTGTGTGTTTTGTGAAGTGTGGGAGATGTTGAGTAAGCAATAGACCAGTCAGGGTCTTGTAAAAGTGAAGGCATTTCTATGTCAATATTCTAGTTTCAAGATTGAAGTCCAAGTTGGTGCTTAGCATCAGGGGTTGGTGCTCCTTCCAGTTGGTGCTGGTAAATCAGGGGTTGGTTCTTCTTTCTGTTTGTGCAAATAAATCAAGGGTTGGTGCTCCTTCTAGTTGGTGCTGGTAAATTAGGGGTTGGTGCTCCTTTCTGTTGGTGCAGATAAATTAGGGGTTGGTGCTCCTCCAATTGGTGCTGGTAAATCAGGGGTTGGTGCTCCTCCAATTGGTGCAGATAAATCAGGGTTTGGTGCTCCTTTCTGTTGGTGCAAATAAATCGGGGGTTGGTGCTCCTTTCTATTGGTGTAGATAAATTAGGGGTTGGTGCTCCTTTCAGTTAGTGCAGATAAATCAGGGTTTGGTTCTCCTTCTAGTGGGTGCTGGTAAATTGATTGTAAAGTTGTTGCTTTGCAAAGGCTAGATTTGGAGGGGAGTCCAAACAGTCAATTTTTGAGGAGTAGCCAAATCGGTGAACCTCGGTACATCTTGTGTTGTGTGATGCTCTCTTGTTATATTTTCTTTATTTGGTTTTAAGTTTTCATTGTTTTGGCTTTAAGAGTTGAAGATTTAAGTTTTAAAGAGTTACACTAATTCACCCCCCCTCTCAGTGTCATTGTGATACTAACAATTGGTATCAGAGCCATTTTCCCTTATTAGGCTAAATCAGCTAGGGTTGATCTTGTATTAGTATGCAATGGGTAAGAAGAATAGATCCTCCTCAAATAAGGCATCTTAGTCAGTTTCAGTTCCTGTGGAAGAGAAAATTGAACTAAAAAATATAGGAGTGAATTATGAAGTATGTGATGAAAACCTTGAGGGTGAAGTATATCTAGAAGGTGAGTTGATCTCTGCACTTGAAGAGTTGAATAAAGACAGAAAAAAGAATAGAATATTGTCCAAAAAGTTGGAATAATATGGAGATAATATTGAATATCTCTTCTTACAAATTCATAAAGCCAAGAAAATAGAAGCCTTGAAGTCACACTTGGATGATAAAGTCGATGTATGTAGCAAACGTGAAGAGGAATCTAACAAAGTTATTAGTGATCTAAAGTTGCAAGTAGAAGAGTCCAAAAGGATTGAAGAAACTCTCGAGTCACAGATCAATGAGAAAGAGATTGTTTACTGCAAACAAGAAGAGAAGATTGTTTTATTGAGGAAACAACTAGAAGAGGCCAATACAAATCTCAAATTTGAGAAGAGCATAGAGCTGCTAGATAAAATGATAAGGCAACAAAGAAGCCCCATGTGTACGCTTGGTATTGGATATGAAGCTGAACAACCTTCATATTCTAAAACTACAGAGAAGAAGAAGTCCACTACTGAAGGATCAAAGCAAGAAAAGCTTGAAGTTGAATCTTCAAAAGGAAGAAAATCTCAAAGGAGATCTACAACAAAGCAACCACAACAAAAGAGGTTCTATCACTCTCACTTTATTCATAATAATGCTTTTAATGGCTATTGTTGTAGATGCAACCATTATGGTCACAAGGCAATTTATTGTGGATTGAATAATAGATCAAAGGGTTATGCTGGTAGAAATACATATGTTATTCTGGTTGAACACCATGTGCAATGTTTTAAATGTAATGGTCATGGGCACATAGCAAGGTTTTGTCCAAGAAATTTTGTATCTAATCTAAGGCAAGACATTAGATTTTATCAGACACAAAGAATGCAACACAGACAGGGAAGAAATCATGTGCATCAAAGAAAGGAAAATAATCATCCATCAAGGATGCACAAGAGACAACCACCGAAGAGAAATATTCAAGTTCACGAAAAGGTTCAAAATAGGGATGCAGTTGAAAAACTCAAGCCCAAGTTCAAGAAAGGTTGGAGAGAGAAAGAAGAGAGGAAATCGTGTCTCCTTGGACTAAAGGAGACTACTCCTCTATTGCACTAAGTAGCTGCAGGTAGCACATCCTTAGGGGGAGCAATCTTAAAGTTTTATTTTAATGCTCCTATGTTGTTTGGTTATCTGAGGATGAAAGGCAAGTAGTCAGGGAGAGTTGTATAGTTGTCAAAGTGTGTTTCAGTTCATGTAGTTGTTTGTGGAGGTAATAAGAGAGCATTAATTTTCTCTAAAGAAGTAGTCATTATCAAAGAGATGCCAGAGTCAAAGCAAATAGTGGCACTAGCACCCAGTTGGTCAAGAGTGCCAAGTGGCACATGCAAGGCAGAGACATTGAGAGAATAGCACCTAGGTGGTGAAGTGCCAAGGAGGACAAGACGCCTATGCACCTAAAAAAGTCTTGCATTATTTGAGAAATGCGAGATATTTCTCGAGGAATCCCTTGATCGTAGTGAGGAGAAATGCTCCCTAGAATCGCGTGAAGAACATTTTCCTAAGACATTGAGTAGCCCTGACATATGCCCTAGCAAGAAGCAGAATACTGAGTGTTGATGATTACACATAGATTGAGGCTCCAACGCTAGATGTAATGGTACACTGTCAATACCTGCGTAGGTGATGAAAACATTCATGACAGCCATTAGAAACCAGATACATTGAGCTGCACAACGGATGCGAGGCAAAGTCATTAGTCACAGAGGAGGTGGTAGTAAAAAGGCTGAAGACATTACGCGTAGGCTGCCTGGAGAGTCGATCACTTTTGATTTGGGAGTAACTTTTGCGTAGTTGAGAGTTGCATGTTGATCAAACTATACTAAATAAGTAAAAGCAAGGTACAATAGGAATTATAATATGATGAGCAGAGATTAGAGTGCTTATCCAAGAAGACTTTATGACAGAAAGAGTACCAGTGGAGGTGCATTCTATCTTGGAGACAGGTTGGTCACGTGACACAGTAAGAAACAAGAGTCAGTATCCTTATCCACAACAGAGGCAAAATATATTGCAGCGACAACGTGTTGTACACAGGAGAAAGTTGCAGAAGGCGAGGTTAAGATTGCTTTTGTTCCAACAATAGAGAAAGTAGCGGATATCTTCACAAAACTATTGCCCAAGGAAGTCCTTGAGTACATTTGCAATAAATTGGGAGTGGTAACATTTCCCAAGAATTGACTAGCTATCGGGACCACATTCTCAGGGGGAGCATTTATGTATTTGTTTATATTTTTGCTCATATTTGTGATTTTTTCTAAGTATAATAATTTTTGCCTGAGAATGTTGTGTATGGACTCAGGGGGAGTCTGCAACAGCCCTTTGATGTAGGAGCATCCGACGGTAGCAGATCAATCTTGCATCAACCAAATTTTCTTGTGTTACCAAAATTTTACTTCTAAAATGTTTGGCAGGAACAAGGCGGAAGTTGGAGGAACAAGGCAGAAGTTGGAAGAAAAAGGTGAAAGTTGGGGGGAGTCACGAAATCACGACATGTCATGATTTCATGACATGTCATGAAATCGCGACTCCAAAAGCTGCGACGAGACATAGGCGAGTTTCGTCGCGATATCGTGACGTGCGATATCGCGACAATAATTGGAGGCTAAGGCAAAGGGCAAGTTTTGTCATGATATCGCAACACACGATATCGCGACAACAAATGGAGTGCAGGTTGAGAAGGCAAATTCAAAGGCAGAGAAGAACTAAGGTGTGGCGGAAGATGGGCTCGAAGGCAAAGTCAGAAATGGTCACGATATCACGACCATTTCTCGCGACAGGAGGCAAAGGCAAAAATGGTCGTGATATCGCGACCATTTCTTGCGACATGAGGCAAAGGCAAAAATGGTCATGATATCACAACGTCGCAATATTGTGACAAAAATTGAAAATCTTGGCACAAGGGCGCAGAGGTCGCGATACTACGACATGTCGCGATATCGTGACATGTCACGATATCGCGACCAGTTGAAGGCTGCCACGTGGATTAAGATTTCATGGCCAATTGAAGACAAATTTAAAATTGGACACGTGGACGACGCGTGCACGAGAAAAGAGATAGCTATTGCAGACAAACTTTCTGACAAAGCGACGGTTGCAGGTGAAGGACCAATGAACGACGTGCTTTCATGGTGGATCAGGGAGTGGGTGATTTATGAAAGGAAAATTTAAATCTTGGCGGGGAAGGCCAATTTTGGGGGTTTTTGTTTGATATTTTCACATAGGTGGGTCATTAATGACCTAGAGGGCCAAGACCTCGATAAAAAACTTGAAATTTGTAAGAGATCGAGATGGTGGATTGGAAGGTCGAGAAAGAGAGAGAGAGTGTGTGAGGAAAATACCAGGGGAGCTCTGGTTATTGTATGTCTACGGGCTATTTTATCAGTGAATGTAAACATAACAGATTTAAATCAAGATATTTTGTGCATTTATGAGTGTTTGTGACTTTGGGCTGTAACTCTATTTACGTAAATGTGTGTTTGACTTTCCTTGTCCTCCGCCAGTGGTATCAGAGCTGGAAGTTCCTGAGTGTGTGACAGATCGTTGGACGTGAGGCAGTCACACCAGGATCTATGGGAAGGCTCATGAGAAGGTGAGAATATGCCTCCGAGAAGAAACCTCGTTAGCGGGAGAGGCATGGCAGCAACAGATTTTTGAGCTTTGCAGCGGCAAGTTCAGGCCCTGCAAGAAGAACTGCGCAAAGGGCACGAACCCAGAAGAGATGCAGACAGTGAAGATAAAGTAGATCAAGAAGAAAACCAGTTTGAAGAAGAAGAAGAAGAGGCTGTAGATCTGGCACAAGCCAGACTGTACAGGGCCATATCTTAGATTGGTAAGATGCTGAAGATAGAAGTTTCCACGTATTTCGAGAACCTAGATCTGGAGGAATTGATTGACTGAATAAATGACCTGGAAGAATATTTCGAGCATGATGAAGTTGAAGATCCCGAGCGGGTCAGGTTTGCTAAAACCAAATTAAAAGGACATGCCAGCATATGGTGGAAGGGAGTACAGCTAGAATGAAACAGAAGAGGAAAAGAACGGATAACCAGATGGGAACGAATGGTAGAAAAATTAAAAAGATAGTTTATTCCAGCAGATTACGAGTTGGATCTGCTGAGAAAAATGTAGGGTTTGAGACAGATAAATAAAATTGTCCAAGAATACATGGAGGAATTTTATAAAATATCCATCAGAACCGGCCATTTAGAAGCAAGCAAAGAAAAGGTGGCCCGTTATATAAATGGGTTGAGACCCAGTGTCCAGGAAGAGTTGAGCTTAGTTCGGGTGAGCACCATTGAAGATGCTTACCAGTTTGCTCTGAAGGTTGAAGAAAAACTGAACAGAAGGTTTGAGAGCAAGCAAAGAGGAAGAGGGCACGAAGAAAAGACTGGTGGAAGAAAAGAGGAAGGAAAGGAGAAAGAAGCTAGCAGCAGTCGGGATCAGAAGGGAGATGAAGAACCCAAACCCCAAGTTCAGAACAATGGCTACCCAAGAGGAAGATGTAGATCTGGATGCAGGTATGGAGGAGGAGTGTTTCAAGGAACATGTTTCCACTATGGAGAAGAGGGACATCGGGCATATGAGTGTCCCCAGCACCCCGAGAGAGTGAACAAGAAATAAGTGGGTCCTGCCAGAGCTGTTGTGGCAGTGAAAGATGCTAACTAAGAACATTCTGAAGAAGCTAAAAAAGGAGAAGCAATGATAGTGAGGAGAACCATGCTGATTGAGGAAGAAAAACCAAAGCAGAGGAGAAGCCTATTCTACACACGATGCAAAAGTGCAGGTAAATTTTGTAATGTTATTATAGACAATGGGAGTACAGATAACTTAGTTTTCGAGGAGATGGTTGCTAAGTTACATCTGGAGAGAAGGAGACACCCGCATCCATACCGGATTGCATGGTTGCAGAAGGACCATAGAGCATGGGTCCGTGAATAGTGTTTAGTCACGTTCTATATTGGGAGATACCAGGATGAGGTCCTATGTGATGTTTTCCCCATGGATGCTTGCCATTTGCTATTGGGAAGGCCATGGTAGTTTGATCAGAGTGCAGTGCATGATGGTCGTGCAAATACGTACTCCTTGATGAAATATGGAGTGCGGCACAAGTTGAAGCCCTTACAGACAATGGATGAGAAGGTGTGCAGCAATGCCAGAATTTACCTGGTAGAGGGCAAATTTTTTTTTTTCCAGGAGATGAGATTTGAGCAGGTTGCAAAGGTAGATGAGTGTTTAGAGGTGTTACAGAAGACGCAGACCGAACGACACAGAAGTGAAGGTCAGTTCTCCATTTACCCTGGGTGTCTGATGCAGGAGCATCCGGTGGCAGCAGATCAATCTTGCATCAACCAAATTTTCTTAAGTGTTACCAAAATTTTCCTTCTAAAATGTTTGGTAGGAACAAGGCAGAAGTTGGAGGAACAAGGCAGAAGTTGGAAGAAAAAGGTGAAATTTGGGGGGAGTCGCGAAATCGCAACATGTCACGATTTCGTGACATGTCACGAAATTGCGACTCCAAAAGCTACGACGAGACATAGGCGAGTTTCGTCGTGATATCGCGACGCGCGATATCGTGACAATAATTGGAGGCTAAGGCAAAGGGCAAGTTTCATCGCGATATCGCGACGTGCGATATGAGTGCAGGTTGAGAAGGCAAAGTCAAAGGCAGAGAAGAACTAAGGCATGGCAGAAGATGGGCTCGAAGGCAAAGTCAGAAATGGTCATGAAATCGCGACCATTTCTCACGACAGGAGGCAAAGGCAGAAATGGTCGCGATATCGTGACCATTTCTCATAGCAGGAGGAAAAGGCAAAAATGGTCACGATATCATGACAAAAATTGAAAAGCTTGGCACAAGGGCACGGAGGTCGCGATACCACGACATGTCGCGATATCGCGACATGTCGCGATATTGCGACATGTCACAATATCGCGACCAGTTGAAGGCTGCCACATGGATTAAGATTTTGTGGCCAATTGAAGAAAAATTTAAAATTGGACACGTGGACGGCGCGCACGCAGGAAAAGAGATAGCTATTGCAGACAAACTTTTTGACAAAGCGATGGTTGTAGGTGAAGGGCCAATGAACAACGTGCTTTCATGGCGGATCAGGGAGTGGGTGATTTATGAAAGGAATATTTAAATCTCGGTGGGGAAGGCCTATTTTGGGGGTTTTGTTTGATATTTTCACACAGGTGGGTCATTAATGACCTAGAGGGCCGAGACCTCAATAAAAAACTCAAAATTTGTAAGAGATCAAGATGATGGATTGGAAGGTCGAGAAAGAGAGAGAGAGTGTGCGAGGAAAATACTAGGGGAGCTCTGGTTATTGTATGCATATGGGCTGTTTTATCAGTGAATGTAAATGTAACAGATTTAAATCAAGATATTTTGTGCATTTACGAGTGTTTGTGACTTTGGGCTGTAACTCTGTTTACATAAATGTGTGTTTGACTTTCCTTGTCCTCCGTCACCCTTTGATATTGTTGTCAAAGGGGGAGAAGAGTTACAAGAAATTGCACGTGTGTTGCCAACAATTCCAAAGGGGGAGATTGTTGAGCAAGGCGTAGCGACAGTATTGTCATTGTTGTCAACACAGTCAAATAGATCATTTGATACAGTGGACAAGAGTTTAGAGGTTATTCAGAGTATGTACAGTGATGTTAAATGCTTATGAGGATGTTTTTGATGTATGGGTGAAGTTGTTATAGGTTGTCCAAGAATACCGAAGTGGCCCATATCCAAAAGAGAAGCGAAAATGTAAAGAGGAAAAAGTGTCGCGATATCATGACATGTTGCATTTTTTTGGCCAAAAGAGAAGAGAAAATGCAAGGAGAAAAAGTGTCATGATATCTCAACATGATGCATTTTTGTGGCCAAAAGAAAGAGAAAATGCAAAGAGGAAAAAGTGTCGCGATATCGCGACATGTTGTATTTTCGCGGCAAAAAGAGAAGAGAAAATGCAAGGAGAAAAAGTGTCGCGATATCGTGACATGTTGCATTTTCGTGGCCAAAAGAAAGAGAAAATGCAAGGAGAAAAAGTGTTGCGATATCACGACATGTTGCATTTTCGTGGTCCAAAGCAAAGAGAAAATGCAAGGAGAAAAAGTGTTGCGATATCGCGACATGTTGTATTTTCACAGGCCAAAGCAAAGAGAAAGAGCAAGGAGAAAAAGTGTCGCGATATTGTGACATGTTGTATTTTTGTGGGCCAAAGTAAAGAGAAAGAGCAAGGAGAAAAAGTGTCGCAATATCATGACATGTATTTTCATAGGCCAAAGCAAGGAGAAAGAGAGAGAAAGAAAAAGTGTCATGATATCACGACATGTATTTTCACGGGCCAAAGCAAAGAGAAAGAGCAAGGAGAAAAAGTGTCGCGATATCGTGACAAGATGTATTTTTGTAGGCCGAAGCAAAGAGAAAGAGCAAGGAGAAAAAGTGTCACGATATCGTGACATGTCGCATTTTTGTGACTCAAAAAGGGCAGCCAAGCAGAGAAAAAAAAAGTGTCGTGATATTGCGACATGTCACATTTTTGTGACTCAAAAGGGCAGGTAGGCAGAGAAATAAAAAGTGTCACGATATCATGACATGTCACATTTTTGCGAATCAATAAGGGCAGGAAGGCAGAGTAACAAAAGTGTCACGATATCGCGACATGTCACATTTTTGTGACTCAAAAAGGCTAGGCAGGCAGTGAAACAAAAGTGTCACGATATCGTGACATGTTGCATTTTTGTGACTAAAGACCAGGATGGTAAAACTAAAGACTACATAGTGACGTGGACCCATAAGGAATATTTAATGATTTTAAATCATTTAAGATGGTTGTTACACGTGGAAAGAAATGGACGCATGCCCATGTGGAGAAAATGAACAGTCGAAGAAGGAGAAAACGAATAGTCATCAAAATAGAAACAAAAAGCTTTTTCGAAAACCAAAATGCATGCATGCACAAAGGAAAAAATGAATAGTCATGACCGAGAAGACAAACAATCATGGTAGGAGAATATGGTGTCAATTCGTTGCATGTAACGTGTTTGACAAAATGCCCACTCTATATATACAAAAGAAGTTACATAAAGAAGGCGTTACAATTGATAAGTGACGCATGAGAATATGAAAGGAGTTACAACTAGAGTTCCAAAGAGATAGGATGGTTATAAAATGAGTGTTGCTTGGAGAATTTTTGTGGGTGTGAAAAGTGTGTGAAGAGAGTGAGAGGAGAGCGAGAGGAGTGCAAAAGGAGAGCGAGAGGCGAGCGAGAGGCACACGAGAGGCAAGCGAGAAGGGTGTGTGTTTTGTGAAGTGTGGGAGATGTTGAGTAAGCAATAGACCAGTCAAGGTCTTGTAAAAGTGAAGGTATTTCTATGTCAATCTTCTAGTTTCAAGATTGAAGTCCAAGTTGGTGCTTGGCATCAGGGGTTGGTGCTCCTTCCAGTTGGTCTCTGGTAAATCAGGGGTTGGTGCTCCTTTCTATTTGTGTAAATAAATTAGGGGTTGGTGCTCCTTCTAGTTGATGTTGGTAAATCAGGGGTTGGTGTTCCTTTCTATTGGTGCATATAAATCAGGGGTTGGTGCTCCTTCCAGTTGGTGGTGGTAAATCAGGGGTTGGTGCTCCTTTCTATTTGTGTAGATAAATTAGGGGTTGGTGCTCCTTTTTTTTGGTGCAGATAAATCAAGGGTTGGTGCTCCTTTCTATTGGTGCAGATAAATCAGGGGTTGGTGCTCCTTTCTGTTAGTGCAGATTAATCAGGGGTTGGTGCTCCTTCTAGTGGGTGCTGGTAAATTGATTGTAAAGTTGTTGCTTTGCAAAGGCTAGATTTGGATGGGAGTCCAAACAGTCAATTTTTGAGGAGTAGCCAAATCGGTGAACCTCGGTACATCTTGTGTTGTGTGATGCTCTCTTGTTATATTTTCTTTATTTGGTTTTAAGTTTTCATTGTTTTGGCTTTAAGAGTTGAAGATTTAATTTTTAAAGAGCTACACTGATTCACCTCCCCTCTCAGTGTCATTGTGAGACTAACAAAATAGAGATTTAAAGTGATTGATAATTGTTGTGAATGTGAAGCATATTGAGTCTCTAACAATTCTCTATATGTTTCTATGATATTGGACAAGTTCTAGTGAGGACTTGTTGAGCAGATTGGACAAGTTCTAGTGAGGAATTATTGAGAATATTGGATAAGTTCTAGTGAGGATTTGTTGAGCAGATTGGACAAGTTCTAGTGAGGAATTGTTGAGCAGATTTGGACAAGTTCTAGTGAGGACTTGTTGAGAAGATTTGGAAAATTTATAGAGAGGACTTATGGTAATATTAGTGTGAGATTTTGAGAAAACTTACAGGGCAGATCCAACAGAGTTGATTTGTGATTAAGTCAAGCTTTATGTTAAGGCTTGAGGACAAATATTGAGGATAAATTTGTGCTAGATCGAAGGACTATGTTTAGTACATATTTGAGGATAGATATTGAGGATATATTTGTACTAGACTGAAGGACTATGCTTAGTGTAAATTTGAGGATAGGTTTGTACCAGACCAGAGACAACGTTTGAGAAGATTTATGCTAGATTGAAGGACTGTGTTTAGTACAGATTTGAAATAGAGCTAAGAGTAATATTTGGAGGTGACATAGTATAGAGTATGATAGTATCTAGTGGATAGAGATCCATTAGCCAAGGCAGTGAGGATCGGTCTTCTGAGTGAGGAAATGAGTCTTCAATGGATAGAGATCCATTAGCCAGTGTGGTGTGGGAAACAGTTCTTCTAGAAGATCACCAGCCAAAGCAGACGAGAAAGCAGTTCTCCTATGAATAGAGATCCATAAACTTGATTAGGGGATTGGTGTTTTCTTTGGATAGAGGTCCATAAACATTGTAATAGGGAAAGGATTCCCAAGATATTGATTGAGAAAATTTTAGTGAAATATTTTCTCTGTGGAGTAGCCCACATTGGGTGAACCATGTTAAATTGGTGTCTCTATTGTGTGTGGTGATTTGTGTATTTATTTGATTACTACTATTGATATTGCTATCTATACATTACATAATATTGATTGGAAAGAAAAGTAAAAAGTGGTCTTATATTGTTCACCCCCTTCTCAGTATAAGCTTGTGTTCTTCAATAACTACTAATCCTTACATATGAAGTGGAAATAACAATAGCAAATAATAAAAATCAATTGCTCATTCTTTCCATAATAAAGTAACCAAATTAAATCTCTTCTTGAACAATAAATTCCATTACATAAACCAAAACATTTTATAAAATACTTTCTCTATGATACATATTTTTCCTTATAAATCCATTTACATCGTAACCATTTCCAAAATGATACTATGATGAAAACATAAAGAAATCTCCTTCCATACTTGTTCTTGTTCGTTGGAATTCCTTGAGACCCACTGGAAGATAATTAGAGTAAGGGATCAGGACAACTCCTTATAATAGTAATGCATGCCTATAGCTCTTTTAAATTGCATAAAATAGTGGAAATATAGAAATAATCATTGTACCTAGGTGTTGTAGGTGAGTTGGAGAGGAGAGGGCAATCCTCCAAGGGAGGTCCCAGGTTCAAATCTCCACCCTACCAAAAATCTGAATTGGGTATCCAAAATACAATTGATAATGTTGGTGCGGGCAAGGTCGGGTGCAACTCCTGGGTGACTTTGACGGTGTAGAACACCCTGTTCGTGGTCTCTAAAACCAAGGAGGCTCCGCAAGAGATCTTTCGCTTAAAAAAAAGAAATAAATAAATAAATAAATAAATAATCATTGCCAATTCCTACATTATTTAATCAAAGCATCACATATCACCCAATAGAAAAGACCCTTTCTTTTTCTATTCTTTTTAATAAAATCAACTTAAAGAAAACCCCATAATTTCCTTTTTTAACAAATGGTTTCCACAACCATTCAATAAGTAAAAGTTAATTTTAAATTTCATCATTTCAATAGTAAAGCTAACTTAAAGGAAACCCCGTAATTTCCTTAATAAAATGGTCTCCACAACCATTCAATAAGCAACCATTAATTTTTCCTTCTTTTATTTCAATAGTAAACATACTTTAATCCTTAATTTTTCCTTATTTAAATAAAATACATCCTAATGTTCTGTTCAAAGATGTAACCCAACAATTTCCTAATCCCCTATTTTTTTCATAACTACCAAAAAAGCCTCCATTATCATTAGGTCAAAATCAAATAAAATAAACCAACATTTCATTCTATCCTTTCTACTTTTGAATACAATATTCTTTAAAAACATCTATACTTATTCATAGTAGGAGATATCATTTAATAATACCAAGATTATTTATTAATAAGAAAATAAAGCATTGGTTTTTCCAAGGCAAGGCACATGACCTACACTACTATAATGAATACGTCTACTCATTTCACGTAACAACAAATATTAATATGTAAATAACTATTTTTATTTAATATTATCTAGCTAAGATCACAAGCAGCAAAATAAAAGTATACGACTATTCTTATTTTGCCTAACATTAAAGCTTCATAATATGAAATCAAATAATTAAACACTACCATGCATAAGATAGGTTTAAGAAGAAACAACAAATGCATGCATTTAAAAATAAATCTTTAACGTAGCCTTTATCCATACATTAAAGCTTCATAATATGATTTCAAATAATCAAACATTGCCAAGCATAAGATAGGTTTAATAAGAAACAACAAATATAGGTGTTTAAAATCAAAGCTCTAACCTAGCCTTCATCCATACATTAAAGCTTCATAAAATGATTTCAAATAATCAAACACTGCCAAGCATAAGACATAGGTTTCAGAAGAAACAACAAATGCATACATTTAAAATCCAAAGCAATAAAACAAGATAAACAAAGCTTGGATGTCTACAATGGAATCTAAAGGAACTAAAACACTCCTAAACTATGCAAACATTTATTTCTAGAGACAAGATGGATAATATCTTAAATTAAAACCTAGGCATTGAAAAGAGGTAAAATATTGCTAAAAAGGATAGCCACTCTATTAAAAAATAATAGGAACTCAACCAAAATTTTTCACACACAAAGCTCAACCGAGAAAGGAAAGAAGGAGCACTCAAGGTACTTTAATACAAAGAATAATCAATAAGAAATACATTGATTATATTGAACCTTACACAGTGTAAGACATGCGCAGATGAGGTGCCTTTTGTTGATTCCAAATCACCATGTCTCTACTTTCTTCTTACTTCCACAACATTTCCCAAAGGATTTATTATTGTGCTTCATTCTCTACCTCTTCTTCTACTTGTTTTCCCCCTTATTCCTTCATATTTTCAAGAACATGAAGACCATACCTCTTTTACCTCCTGAATTAAAAACTTTTCCAACTACCTTTTTTTAAACTTACTTTTAAATCATTGCAAATTATCTATTTCCAAAAATAATTTGAATTTCCACATAAATATAAATCAAATTATTTTTAAAGAAACTATTCCAAACTTTGAAGAGGCTTTTATATATCATCCTTAATTATTTAAAATAAAAACAAGGATTTTTTTCTAATGTTAACTATTAACATTGAAGTAATTAATTAATTCATTGCATTTTCAAAATAGATCAATACCACATACATTCTAAATTTCTAATGCTTGAAATAAATATTGTAAGATGGTGTACCACCAAAAGATAAGTTTTATATTTTAAAACATCCAACACTCAAAAAAGATAAACATTTGGCAAAGCACAGACAAAGCAAAGCAAGCATTTATCTATCATATACATAAAATACTTTATTATAAATTTCTGGTTATCCACTTTTATTAAAGGTGACTCCATTGCCTATTGGCAACTTCATTACTGATGGTATGGTTTCAATAATACAAACATGATATACAACTAAATGCAGATAAACCTACCTTGGGTAATTCTTACCATGGAGCTACCTTCAGATAAACTGACCATCATTTCCATTTTTTGGTATCTCATTCTTGGTGGTCAACTTCCTTGTCCACCTATGAGAGTACTCGATCTTGCAAATATGCATAATATCAATAGTACCATATCCTATTATAAAATAACAAAAACAAAAAATTCATATAATAAACCAAATGCATCAACAACTAATCAATAGATAATCATATATCTATACATAATTCATCTCATAAAATAGTCCTACCAAGGTGGGTGATGACACTAACATTAAGCTTCCAAGACTAGTCCAACTAAATTAAAACTAAGGCTGCTAAATTAAATACAAAACATGCATCCTTACATAGACACCATTACTTAGTAAATATACTGAAAGAGTAACCTTTGAAAGGCTAAAAATCCAATTTTAGAAGGTCCCCCATATTTTACCACTAAAATTGAGAAACGCTGACTGATCCAGGATCTGCTTGTCATTCCTCAGTAAGAGCTAGTTCTTTGTGTATAGGCCCAGTGAGGTGGTGAATAATTAAAATGATAAGTGGATACGGATTGCATGTGATACATGCCATAATTTTCCTTGAGTTTGATGCTAAGTTTTACATGTGTCGCATCCATTGAAAGCTACTAGTTGGACACTCATGAGTTTAATTGAGCACAAACGAGATCACATTGGAATTAGTAGGCATACAATTAGTCAACACACTTCTTGAAATTTGATATTGGTATCTGCTCTAGCTACATCCTATTTCTCCTCATTTGCAATTCTCAATAGCTCACAGGGGAAATACCTATCCCTAATTCTTAATTCTTATTGGTTGATGCCCATATTGGCCATCACATCCATTGCTTGGTTACCATCCCTCTAGATGTGATTCACCTATGAATTATTTAAGAATTAAATTTTCTACTTCACCACTCCAATTAGGCCTTCGATGTTCTAACTTACCTCAAGGATTCCTTTTGTGCAATTTATGATATTTAGCAAGTGCCCTTATATAATTATGTTTTTATTGTTCAACCTATCAATAAGAAGGGTTCCTTGATATAGGGCCTTTGCCTTCACAAAGTGGTTGGTTTGAACTCTTTATCATCCTTGATCACCACCTAGCTCTAGCCTTCCCTGGGTTTCCTTTTACAACCCCATAAAAATTCAATTTTACTCATCCCAATGGAGGAGCCTTCCATTTAGTTTGATATTGAGTTACTTGTGTAGGAGGTCCTAGGGAGTTTGTCACCCCTACTAATCCCTATTAGGAAGCAACCATTCTTTCACTATAATTTTCCAGGATCCTTTGAAATTTATCACTTGTACATTTGTTGTTGTTGTATTACTAACTCTAACCTCAACCAATTTAGGATCTCTTTTATGATATTTGAAGGTCTAATTGTTTATTTTCTTCAATATCCCCTAAAAAAATGCGGGAGACTAAAATTCCATAGTGTTTTGAGCCTTTTACTTTGAAAGTGTGGTTTGCATTGGATGCATATGTCAATGATACTATTTGAGGAAATCCATAAAACACCAAATTTGCTTAGGATCATGTTGAAGACCTCCCGAGAAAAGGGTATTCAACAAATAGATTATGGACATTCTCCTAATTCTCTTCACATAAGTAGCATCTATTTGAAATCATCATTCCTCTTTTGAGAAGATTATCTATGGTGAGGACATTATTCAGTACTACAAGCCAATGAAAAAAATTAATTTTAGGAGTTATATTCTTGAGTCATACTTTGGAGATCGATAACCACCCCTAGCCATCTCCTTCAAGAAGATAGTAGGTTGATTTAACAATGTAAAGCCCCCATTTATGCACCTTCCAAATCATTGAATCATCCACCCTATCAAGGTTAATGACTTGGGATCTCAACATCTTATTTAGCTCCCTCAATGCTTGTTCTCTTCTGGAATCCAATCCATTTAGATGGATAGTCTTCCCTTTTTTCCCTTCCTCCTCTTCATCTACAACCCAAATGTCAAAGTATTGAGATGATATAGGTTCTAAAATGGCCAATTTTGGATCTTCAATTAGTGAAGTGTTCTTGATCCATCCATCATTCCAAAATTTTATCTTCCTTCCATAACCTACTTTCCATCTTAATCCATTTTTTAGCAGGGTTTTGGTATGGTGAAGATGATTCCAAAAGAAAGATCCCTTTGGAGGGTTTTGTTACTCAATGAGGTTTCTTAATAAGCAAATTCCATACTAGTTTAGCCATGAGATCATGGTTCATTCTATGTATTTTATTGAAACCAAGTGCTCCTACCTCTTCTAGAGCAAACCTAGTCCCAAGCTACCAAAGTCATCCTTCTCCTCTCTTCCACTCTTACCAAAGGAAAGTCTTCTAAAAATTTTCAATTTTCTCACATATTCTAATAGGTATTTTGAACAGAGATATGAAGTAAATAGGTATGCTCTAAAGGGTAGAATTCACCAATTGGGCTTTGCTAGCCTAACTAAGGAGGGAGCCCTTCCACCCTGTAAGTTTTTTCCCAATTCACTCCACTACTAGGTTCCAAAGGTTTTATTTCATTCTCCCTTTAAATAGGAGCATGCCCAAGTAGGTGGAGGGAAGATACCCTATTTCACATCCAAAATTCTTGTAATTCATGCTTGCCTCATTGGGATTTTGAGGGAAAATACTTTTCTTTTAGATAAATTGATCTTCTATCCAACAACCCTGTCATAGATGCTCAACAAGTTTTTAATCTCTTTCACCTAGGTAATTGAGGAGATGGTTAACAGTATGCTGTCATCCATAAATTGTTGGTGAGAAAATGGGTTTAGGGCAATAGTTGGTTAAACTCCATCAATTATACCAACTAATACGACCATTATGATTGCCCTACCCAACACCTTAGCCATGATTATGAAGAGGTAGGGTGATATAGGATCCCCTTGAAATGGTTACCTATGTCTCTTTAAGTACCCTATCATAGATCCATTCACAATCATCTAGAACATTGCTAAGAATATACACTCCATGCTTTGATTCATTCCTGGTGGAAGCCTAATTTAGAAAGGACTTAGATCAAAAAATACTAGAAAACTCTTTCATAGGCCTTGTTCATATCCAATTTTAATAACATACCAAAATTTCCACTCCTATCAACTAAATTAATAACTTCATGAATGGCGATTATCCCATATAAGATTTGCCCACCCATTATGAATACACCCTGATTGGGATCAATTATGAAAGGTAGGATAATTTTGATTCTATTGACCATTACCTTGGTTAAATTTTTAAAAATAGTATTACATAGGCTTATGGGCCCCTACTACCTTGGTAATTAGCACAAGGAATGTTGAATTAGCATCCCTTAGGATGTGGTGGGATTTTTGAACTTCCTTGATGGAATCGGTCACATCAGATACAGTAATATGCCATAATTTTTAAAAAAATATTGCATGAAATCCATTTGGGCTAGGGGCTTCCTCACTAGCTATTGCAAAAATAACATTTTTTACCTCTTCCTCTATAAAAGGTCTAATATAATAAGAATTATGTTGCTCAGTTACTAAGGGCAAATTTTTTTGAAGGTCATTCATTGTTGTCTCTTCCATCCTTTCAATAGTGCTAATAAGATTCTTAAAGAAGTTTATAGCTTTATCCTATATTTCTATGATGTCATCAGTACTTGAACCATCCTCGTAGAAGATTTCTTTTATCTTATTGTGACTTCTATGCCTAGGGGTGGACACATGAAAAACACTTAGTGTCACGATCCCCCTCCTTGAGTCAAAAATATCTTGATTTTTATCATCATAATGTTTTCTTACAAACTAGGGTATTATGATATTCTAATAAATTTGATAATAATCACTATTTATTTTGAGTTTTTTTTTTTTCTCTTGAGCAAGGGATTTGAATTTTGAGCGATGGGGATCACTGTTTCTTGTGCTTTTTGATGTGTGCACTTTTTGATTTTTGTATTTTTGTACTTTGAATTTTTTGCTTTGTGGGGGTTTGCAAATTTAGACTGTTGCAAACATGTGACAATGTGGGATTTTGATGGCAAAAAAGGGGGGAAAGCCACTTATTGTTGTGGGGGGAATTGGGTAGGGGAGAACTTGTCCTTTTGCCAACTCTCAGCATTCTTGAACCATTCGCATAGGGGGATGAGCAGGATGACCTTTTCACTTAAGGTAACCTAGACCACTTCATGGATTTCATCTGTCTTTGTGCAAAACTTGGATTGTTAATGATTAATTGTGTTTGGGATATGATGTACACAAGGCATAATCTATGCAAGACTCTACCTCCTAAAAATCAAGCTAGCCTTCTACAAAATCTGAGTAGAGACTGGATATGGCTGAGTGATCGAAAACCCTACTGACATTCTAAAACAAATGGCTAAGTGAAGGGAATAGACACGACTATGGAAACGTGAAAAATGTGGGTGAAAATGATAATTGCGGTATTGAACTATGAGTACTTTCACAACATTGATTTTGAGTGGTAAGTAGTGTACCATCATGGTGCTAGACATGTATGAGCAACTCTAAAATGTAAAGTGCTAATGATGAATATGCCTAAATGCAAGCGATGATAAAATGCAATGGGATGCAATGTGATGTGATGCAATATTTTTGAATTTTTGAAATTTTGATGATGTTTTTGAATTTTTGATTGATATGTATACACATGTGACCAACGGGCTTATTTGGGGGCCATTGGGGCATTTTGGGGGGACCAAAGGGCTTATGGATGCCTTTGGGGCTTTTAGGGTTGACCTAGATGATCGTAGATAGTCCAAGAGCATTTTTATTTGACCTAGATGGTGAGAACCCGCTAGGAGCCTTTTGGGTGACCTAGACGGGCGACGACACTTAAAAAGTGTCTACGACTACCTAGGGGCATTTGGCTATGACCAAAGGGCTTATGGATGCCTTTGGGGATTTTAGGGTTGACCTAGATGATCGTAGATAGTCTAGGAGCATTTTTATTTGACCTAGATGGTGAAAACCCGCTAGGAGCCTTTTGGGTGACCTAGATGTGCAATGACACTTAAAAAGTGTCTACGACTACCTAGGGGCATTTGGCTATGACCAAAGGGCTTATGGATGCCTTTGGGGCTTTTAGGGTTGACCTAGATGATCGTAGATAGTCTAGGAGCATTTTTACTTGACCTAGATGGTGAGAACCCGCTAGGAGCCTTTTAGGTGACCTAGATAGGCAATGACACTTAAAAAGTGTCTACGACTACCTAGGAGTATTTGGCTATGACCAAAGGGCTTATGGATGCCTTTGGGGCTTTTAGGGTTGACCTAGATGATCGTAGATAGTCTAGGAGCATTTTTACTTGACCTAGATGGTGAAAACCCACTAGGAGCCTTTTGGGTGACCTAGACGTGCAATGACACTTAAAAAGTGTCTACGACTACCTAGGGGCATTTGGCTATGACCAAAGGGCTTATGGATGCCTTTAGGGCTTTTAGGGTTGACCTAGATGATCGTAGATAGTCTAGGAGCATTTTTACTTGACCTAGATGGTGAAAACCCACTAGGAGCCTTTTGGGTGCTCTCTAAGCATGAAATGGCCACAAGTGAAGGATGTTCAAGGGTTCAGGATCCTTGACACCTTCAAGTGAAGCTAGGTGATAAGTTCCAGGCCCTATTTGACTAGTGATGACAAAGGGACCTAACCAGTTTACCATAAATTTGTCCCGTAGGTGGGGCGACAAGCTAGAATTCTATTGGTTCTCTTTTAGGACAAGATCACCAACCTGAAAGTCTCGAAGATGGACTTTCATATTGTAGGCTCTTTTGAGCCGCTCTTGATACACACGTAGATGCTCAAGCGCATTAATGCGATGCTCATCCAACAACATAAGTTGATCTAGGTGAGCTTGTCATGCAGTATCATCATCAATAAACTCCTGCATGGATATGCGTAGTGATGGGATTTCTAACTCTAGAGGCATGACTGCCTCGACTCCATACACTAGTGAGAATGGAGTTGCCCCAGTGGGCATCCGAATGCTAGTGTGGTAAGCCCAAAGGGCAAGCGGCATTTGCGTGTGCCAATCAGTATGATTCTCTTTGACTATTTTCTTCAATATGGCAATTAATGTCTTGTTTGATGCTTCTGCTTGCCCATTTTCTTGTGGATAATAGGGTGTCAAAAAGCTGTGCTGGATATTATACTTTGTTGTCAAAGCATGCACATATTTATTCTTGAATGATGTCCCATTATCCAAAATGATCTTGGATGGAATACCAAAATGACAAATGATGTTATGCAATATGAACTCCGCTATGCGGGGTCCTATCATAGTGGTAAGGGGGATTGCTTCCACCCACTTTGTAAAATACTCGGTAGCCATGATGATAAATGTGTGATGGCCCGAGGATGCGAGGGAGATTTTCCTGATTAAATCCAACCCCCATTGTGAAAATGGCCAAGCCGATTGGATCGGTTGTAAGGCTTGAGAAGGTACATGTGTCAAGTTAGCATGGTGTTGACATTTCATGCACTTCCTCACATATGCGCAACAATCTCGCTCTAAAGTTGGCCAATAATAGCCCATGCGAAGAATGCACTTTGCGATGGCCATGCCACTAAAATGGCCACCACAAGTACCATCGTGTGCTTGGGCCATTGCCCAAGTCGATTCTTGATACTCTAAGCAACGAAGGAGGATTCCTTCATAGCTCCAATGGTATAGGATGTCTCCTAACAAGACAAACTTTGTTGCCTTCCATTTAAATGTCCTTTTGGTAGTGTGCGATAATCCAGGAGGGAGGTTACCAAGCTTTAGGTACTCTCTAATTGGTGTGGACCAGTCCTGCTATGTGGAAGCCTCGATTGCATGAATTGCCTATCCCTCATGAAGTTCATCCCGAGCAAATGTAGATTGGGATAGAACTTGTAAGAATAGCATTGTGTTGCTATCAAAAGGGGTTTGGGGGAACAGAGTCCCCCAAGCGGCATGATTCAAGTGCTCATGAATGTGTGAGAATCTCTCTTGATGAGGTTCTATTTGAATCAAGTGGACTTCTGGCGTGGCTTGAGTGCTCTCATGCTCAACCGCTGATTGCGATAGCATCTTGACTTGAATGGTTGTCATCTCCCCTATGGGGTCTTGTGGAATCAAGGATCCTAAAGAGGCCATTGTATCCACAAAATGATTAGATGATCGAGGGAGTGCCTCGATGTCATACCATTCAAATTTTTCCAAGGATTTGTCCACAAGGGCTTTGTAGGCTTGCAAAACTGGGCACTTGCACTGGAAGATTCCCTTGACCTGGTTGACAATGAGCAAGGAGTCACCAAAAATGTTGAGCTTGGTGATTTTCATGGCGATAGCCATTTTAAGCCCTATGAGCAAGGCTTCATACTCGGCATTATTGTTGGTGTAGGGGAAATCGAGTTTAAATGATAGGGGTATGGGAGCCCCATGCGGTGTGAAAAACATGATCCCTATGCCACCCCCTTGCTCGCATTTGGAGCCATCGAAGAAAAGAGTCATATCCGCCTGTGACTCAGGCTCATCAGAATCAGGCGATTCTGATATTTGGAAGACTCCATCATCGGGAAGCTCCATGCTAAGAGGTTGATCCTCCTGGAGAGGAGCCTCTGCAAGTTGATCAACAATGACCTGACCTTTGATTGACTTTTGTCCTATGAATTCTAGGTCAAATTCTATCAACAACATGATCCATTTCATCGTGCGACTACTATGATAAGTATGACTCATCATGTATCACAATGGATTCTCTTTAGATACAACATACGTAGTGTGGCTGAGCATATAGTGTCGTAGCTTCTTGGTAGCAAAAACCACCGCTAGACATAACTTTTCAACGTATGCGTACTTGATCTCATAGCTCACCAGGGTGCGACTGAGATAGTATGTGGCATGTTCCTTGTGAAATTCATTATTTTGGGCTAACATAGCACCCAATGCAATCTCAGTAGCTGAGATATATAATCGGAATGACACCCCTGGTCTAGGTGGAGCTAACACTGGTGGTGAAGCCAGGTATTGTTTAATTGCATCAAAGGCATCCTGACACTCATCGTCCCAGTGGAATGTGACCCCCTTGTGCAAAAGTTTGTTCATGGGTCGACACTTGTCCGACAATTGTGCTATGAAGCATTTGATGGATGCAATCCTCCCCTGCAAGCTACGAAGTTGCTTGATGGTAGTCAGGGGAGGCATTTCAAGGATTGCCTTGACCTTGTTAGGGTCCACTTCGATGCCTCATTTGGAAACTATAAATCCCAAGAGCTTTCCAGATGTGATGCCAAAGATGCACTTCTTGGGGTTCAGTCTCACATTATGTTCAATAAGGTGATCGAGGACTTTGCACAAGACATCTAGGTGCTCATGACGTAATAAATATTTAGCCAATAAGTCATCCATGTAATCTTCCAAAATTTTGTGCATGTAGTCATGGAAGATATATGTCATGGCACGCTGGTAGGTGGCACCGACATTCTTAAGGCCAAATGGCATGACCTTGTAACAAAATGTTCCCCAAGGCATTGTGAATGCCATTTTGAGCTGGTCTTCAAGGTTGATACGAATCTGATTATACCCAGAGAAGCCATCCATAAGGGAGAGCATTTCATGTCCTATGGTGGCATCTACCAGGGCATCTATGCTTGGCAAAGGAAAATCATCCTTAGGACTCACTTTGTTTAGGTCTCAAAAATCGGTGCAAATGTGAATCCTCCCATCAGGCTTCTTGATGGGGACCATGTTGGACAACCATGGTGGATAGTCTACAGAAATGATAAACTTGGCATCCAATAGTTTTTGTAGCTCATATTTGACCATCAAGGCCACTATTGGGTGCATCTTTCTCAACTTTTGCTTGACAGGCTTGACTTTGGGGTCAAGCGTTAGATTATGGGTGACCAGATTTGGATCTAGTCCCGACATGTCTTTGTAGGACCATGCAAAAGCTGCCTTCTTCTTTGTGAGAAGGGCTATATAATCAGCTTGCTCTTTGGGGGATAGGCTTTCCCCTAGCTTGATACATTATGGGTTTTTAGGATCTGAGCCGATATCTTTGTCAACCATAGGCTCGATTGACATATGAGACCCCTCCTCCAACTGATGGGGAGTAGGGATCAAATGGATGTCATCAGCTAGATTTAAATCCTCGATGGGAACTTCAGGTCCCTCCTCAACATGGAAGACATCATGAGTTGGGCCAGTGGAAAAGTGAAACAACCCACCGCAAGCCCAATACTCAGAGGGTGATGGGGGTGAATCAACGTGATCCCAGTCAATAGCATCTAGATCTAGATGGCATGGCTTGGAAGGATCAGTTGGGTTGTGAAGTGGTGTGGTCAAATCAATGGAGATCATATTGATGGAATGTGTCTGCTCTCTAGGACCACGTGCATGTGACTATGTATTGATATCATCTCTCACCCCTAGATGTGGTTCTGGGGGAATGGGGATCTCCGGATCCTATCTGGGAATAGACTGTAGGATGGGATCATTAGGCTCAAGGAGCTCCATGTGTGTGGGTGGGTCAGGGAAGACCTCATGGTGAATCTGGCCTAAATTGATAGGCCTTGCCCTCAAGCATGGGCCAACATGCAACTGATGATAGACTTCATCTATGTCGATGGGCTCATGATGATGATGCAAGTAATGAGGACCAAGGTATGCCCTCTCTGTTTCATCCTCATAGTCACTATCATATATGGGAATCTCATTGTTACCCCTTGGGATCGGGCGATCAGGTAGGTGTGGTCCCATATATGCTAATTCCTCATAATCATCATCATGGATGAGGATTTCTTCATTCTCATCTCGTAGTGCCTCAGGCTCACGAGGACCCAACTGCTCAAGTAAATTAACTACTCCCTCCCTAGGAGGTCTAGCTTCCTATGGGTGAACCGGCTCTTCAGGAGGAAGGAGCTACCACCAGATAGGATCAGGGAAAGGGAACAGATGTATGAGGCCTTCCTATTGGTCATTAATGGGGACAATTTGTGAATGATCACTATCCGACTCAAAAGGGTCATATGGTGCTACCTCATAACCCGACTCATCCTCTGAGGTCCATTCATATGAGGTGCCTTGATCTGACTCATCACAGACATGGGGACAACTTCATGAACCTTCCCCTCTCTCAAAATGTGGGGGAATGTCACTGGGGATCATGGGGTTCCCATCTAGCCATGGAAAGTAATCCCCCAAGGAGTAGACTGTATTGGGATTGGCATAAGGGTCTTGGGCCAACCCGCCCTCGTAGCCTATATTCAAGCGATTTAGGCTATCTAAGAGGACATCTAGAGGCAAGGGATTGTTGCATCCCACTCCCAACTTGTCATAGGGCATTTGATATTGTGGTTGACAAGGGATTCTGGTGCCTTGCTCATACAGGCCTAACCCATAACCATGCCAGTTGCATAGGTCAAGGTACTTCAGGGTGAAGTTAGGGTTAGACAAGTAGTTAATATCTTCTCCAAAAGGTTCCTCATCTTCCTCCTACTGTTGGTAAGGTTTGATGCCATAGTCAAGGCCCCCATAGACAAAATTCATTTGATTAGGGGGAATACCAAGAGGCACGATAGTGCCTATGGGAAGACGGGGTCTACCCATGTCTTGCATCGACTCTAAAGTAGGAGTAGTGGTAACATTCCTAACCATGTATTCTCCCAATCTGGTAGAAGCCAGATGTACTATAACCTAGGGCTACGGATAGAAGAGGGATGAGAGTGAGACTTGATCCGGCTCATCGTTTGCCTCGTGTGGTGTCTCTTCATCATCTGGGCTAAGTATCTCCTCTATAGAGATAGTGGATATGATCGGTTGGTCCTCCTCAATGGGCCGCTTCTCTAGGTTCCTAGGCAAAGGATCCACTAGTGTATTAGGCATCTGGGGTGGAGCCGATGATGAGGAGGGCATGGTATGTGGTAGCGGTGGGGTCGAACCTCGGCTAGATTTATTCAGCTAAAAATCTAGATGTATCGATGGCAAGGTCGACTCAGGTAACTGCTGCACCATGTTGTAGTACTTGAAGGGCTCTAGGTCCATGGGGATGACATGAACTTGCCCTTCGTGAGTGTACTTGAGGCACTGGTGAGTGATGGAAGGGACACACTTCATGTCCCTGATCCATGGTCTTCCTAACAAGATGTTGTATGCCATCTCACCCTCCAAGATGTGGCACATCATCGAGATGATCTTTTCTCCTACTTGAATAGGTAGGATGATTGTACCAACCATTGAGCATATGGCATCATTGAATGCTCGGAGGGTGTAGGTAGATGTGACAATATGAGATGTTGGGAGCTTCAGGTGCTTTAGAGCTATTGTAGTTATGATGTTGCTCGAAGACCCAGTATCTATCAACACTCTCTTGTATGGTGTTCCATTCACACATGTGACAATGTGTAAAGGGGGATCCACCATATCATGTGGAACCAGTTTAAGTTCATCTTCTCGAAAAGTAATCACCGATTTCATGCATTGCCGCACATGCCCCACAAAGTTGTTGAAGGAGTTAGACTCCTGGGGCTGAAGCTCAATTGCCTTAAGGATCTCCATCAAGGCTTCTCTATGAGGTTGTGATTGTTGGATGAGCTCATAGATGGAGAGCTAGGCAGATGTTGTTCTTAAGCTCTGAGCGAGCTTACTCTTAATGGTGACTATAGGCCTAGGTGGGAGGCTCGATCCAAGAGGTGGTATAGGCTACGATGTCGAAGGGACATCACTCTGAGCCACAGGTGGTGTGGCTGGACTTGGATACCACCTATTTCTTGTCACAATACTGACCATGCCAACATATCCTTGCTTAGGAGGGGCATGGTGAACCTCATTCACCTAGGGAACTAGTTTGGCCTACTCTATGTGGGCAGGCAAGGGGTCCTTGAAGACCTCCATCTATTGGTTGTTTGGTGTGATAGGGTTATCTACCTGGAGGGCATTCCTATCAATTAGGTCTTGCACCAAGTGTTTGAATTTATAGCACATTTGCACATCATGCCCATTTTGCCTATGAAACTTGCAATATAGGTCTTCTCTGTATCCTTTGGGCTTAGGTGCATTAGGGTCGATAGGTCGACTATCAGGTAGATGGATCGCATTGGCCACCAAGAGGTGATCAAACACCGAGTCCATAGACTCTGCAATGGGCATGAATTGTCGCTTGGGGTGACGTTATTGATTTTGCCCTTGACCATTCTGGTTATCCTTGGCATAGTTCCTAGGGGTGGCCTGATAATTAGGCTTTTGAGGTGGTACGGTTGGCGCTGGCCCTGGGACACTAATGGCAACCTGATTTACTATTGTTGACTTAGGTTGCACTGGGGTGTTCTTAGCATTCTTGTTCCATTCCTTCTTGCGAGGCTTCACAATCTCACCCTCTTGAATCTTGATTTCTTCGATGATCCTAGCCTGTGCTAAGGCATCTTCAAGAGTGGGGTATTGTTGCAATTGCAACAACAAGGAGATTGGCTTTAAGAAACTTTTGGAGAACATCTGAGTCAACTCCGACATGGGGAGAAGATAAGGCAGCTTGGCGAGCAAGGTTCACCATCTATTGCCATAATTTGTTATTGACTCATCATCATACTATTTCAACCCAGCTACATCGGCCAGCGTTGCCTTCCTCTTGGTATTGAAGGCAAAGCATTCTAGGAATGCATCCGCAAGTTGGTCCAAATTATGGATGCTATGCTTAGGGAGTTGGTAAAACCACTCGGAGGTAGGGCCGATGAGGGTAGTCACAAATGTCCTCAAAAGCAAAGCATCATCATCATGAATGCCAAAGCATTGACCTAAGAACCTAGTGACATGTTCTTGCGCATCCTCTTCTCCCTTAAAGGTGGCCAACTGAGGCAACTTAAATTGCTCTAGATAGGGAGGCATAGGTACTGATGGATGGATGGGTTGACTACGCAATTGATGCATAGTGGGCTTTTGAGATCCTGACCTAGAGGTCTTGTTCTCTACTGACTCTAGGCATTCTAACAATGCTTTATAAGGGCCTGAGGACTTGATCTCCTCATCCTTGTTCACATCTTGCGGTGGAGGTCTAGGATCCTCCAACCTAGGGTGAGGTGGTGGTAAGTCACCCCCTACCTCGGTAAGGCATCTCAACATACTCTACTTCTAGCTCATGCTCAGTATAAGCCCCGTAAGGCATCTCTCGAGCCGGTCTATAAATGGGGGTATCTACCCGTAGTGGGTGCCCTATGTTTGGCCTGGGAGGCATCTCCCGATCTAGCCTAGGAGGTCATGGAGGCAACATTTGATAAGGTCTCGAGGACCTCTCTCGAATGAGCGTGGGTTGCCTCGGGTGGACTTCCTACCTATGTGTCTTAGGGGTAGGGACCCTCTCTCTCAAAGTCTTCTAGAATAGCTCATTGGTCTATCATTCGATCCTTTCTTTCTCAAGCTGGTGCAAGTGGTCTAGTTGCTCTTTATCCCATCGAAGCTGCTTGAACTGAGCTTGGCATTCTGTATATCTCACAACCGCTTGCCTAATTTGATCTGTAGTGTGAGGCCTAGGGGGCCTAGGAGTCTCACCCTAGGGTTGACCTTGTCCAAGGTACTCTATGTTCTCCATAGGGTGCTTGCCTCTCTCGAGGTTCATCGCATTGACTTGAGGCTCGGGCTGGAACATGTGTTCATTATACTCAGTTGGCATAGAGGCACATCGGGCATGCATAGAATATTGTTCTTGAGGAAAATTTAGGATCTCCTCATGTCTTCCCTCTTGAATGAGGAAAGGTAGGGCAGAATTGGCTCACCCTGACCGATGAGTGTCATTCCCATCGGGCTGCATGAGTTGTTGTATCCTATCAAGGTGGCATGGAGGTAGAGTCATGTCGACTTGCTCCAGCCAGTGTGTGAAGTCATACTCCTACCTATGCTTAGGTGTGTCAGCCCTGATGGGTATGGATGCATGGCACCACTCTATCTATTAGTGCCTCAGCGTAGTTGCCTTTCACCAAGGAAGGCCTATGAAATATCTACATACCGAGAACACTCTCCCAAGTAATGCTCATCATCCCTCAGGGTGTCCTGGAGAGGATCCCTTCAGAGATGAGGCTCATGCCCTACTATCTTGGGGCTAGGTGGAGTGGAGGCTCACCAGGGAGGTATAACCAAGTCCCTAGGGCTATATCGGAGATGATTCATGTCTCCTAATCCACTCTCCATAGCTTCCACCCATGTTTGGGCTTGGCTGTGGGTGCGCACCATTGCGCTCCTCTATCAGTACCCCAAGTGATTATCTTCTTTACAAATTCTTAATGAAATAGTATACAAGAAAGAAACACTCAATAAGATAGATGATTATCTCTTTTAAGTTTTAAGTGTGAATCCCTAAACTATTTTGTGTGTTTCAGATGTGTTGTTTTGCAAAGAATGACCTCGTGTCACGTGTTTGAAATATTGTTGGATTGTAATCTCATGTTCAATTGGATTTCACCTGTATACTCATAGCTCGACAACCTGGCTATGAACTCCAAGTTGCGTTATCCCACCTATAATGTGTGGTGATGAGGTCCACACATGGCCAGGGAGCACAGGTCCTACCAGTTCCTCACCCAGTTCACCCGTAGTCTGCGATACACCTCCTCGAAGGGTGATGCATGCTATAACCCATGGGCTATGATGGATCTTGGAACCGGCCTTGGCAAGATGGATCGGGTTCATGGGATTTGAGCCAAGTGGATGGAGATGAAACCCACCATCACTTGCGCTCTACTAGTGGATGGTAATGAAGTCCACCTCACTAGCGTTTATATGAATCGTGGTGTGTGTGGTTCTTTATTATCCAAGAAAGTAAGCAAAGAAGCAATCAATGATCATTCACTAAATGCATGCAAATAAGTGCATTTTACTTTCATAAAATTAGGATAAAGAACCTACAAATGTGACTTATGAATGCAAATCCTAAATGCTAGCTCACCCATTGGGTAAGCCACAAGCAATCAAGCCACAAAGATGCATTGCTACTTCAAATTTCTTTTGATTTTTCTTCTTCATTTTGCTATGTGATGTTATAAGAAAATAAAAAATGTAACTTTTAACCTTTCTATGCAAGCAAATGAAGCAAGAAAACTGATTTTTGATAGTCTCTAAAAATGTAGCAGAAAAACAGAGGGTTTAGGCACTTACTTTGTCCATTTTGAGCTCTCCAAATTCTAAATTTTTGGGCAGAAATCTCTCTGTTTCACCACCGCTCTAGGGTGGGATGATTAGAAGCCTCACCACCATCCTAGGGTGGGATGGTGAAGCCACCATCCCAGGGTGTGCCAGATAAAGGCTCTGCCACCATTCCAGGGTGGGGAGGGGAGCACCTGCAACACAAAAAGGGCAAAAATTGCAAAATTGAGGTCAAATTTTCACCCAAATCATAAGGGACAAGGGTCCCACCATGATCACCAATAAATTAGGGAAAATTGGTGCACCTAATTAAGAGAAAAAATATGTGTATCTATCCCATATTGCACATGAGCATCAAACGGAAGCATGCATATGAAAATGAAGCAATACCAAGCAATAAAGAATGAAATGAAATGAGTGTCTTATTTATTAATTGGGTGGATCAGATCCAAGGTTACACAGAAGTCCCCTTGAGGGCTCAAAATGTGATACAATTGTTACAAATTTTGGGGTGCCCAAGGATCAATTCCTCCAAGGAATCAGGGTGCACATCCAATGCTTTTCCTCATACCCACAATCGAGGTGGGCGGGCCAATGCCACCGCTGCTTGTATCTTCAATATATGATGTCTGATATTCCTTCCCAATGCCTTCTAATAACCTTCACCTACACACAAGGAAGCCAAAGGGGTCAAATAGCAAGGGTGTATGGTGGAAAACATGCAATCCCCACAGGGGCAAAATAACGCATATATTAAAACTAAATCAAATCAACTCAGAATGACTTGAAAATTTGTGGAGATGTTAAAGAGGATGTTTTGAGAGGATATCACCAAAAATATATCAGAAATTGCATCCGTAGACCCCTCGATTTTGCGTCGCTCGCCTACAACCTACGAAAACCAAGACAAGCAAATCCTGAACCTAAACATATCCAAAACTCATGAAATTTGGAAAGAATGCATAAATAGACATTTCAAGACAACCCATATGGTTATATTTTAAAATTGAGGCCCAGATCCACCTGCATCAAATTGGGGTGCCCGGATGGGCCCTACGAACCTACAAAAACTTAAAAATGCTATAACTTTATCAATTTAACTCCAAATAACATGAAATTTAAACCATAGCATCATATGATAGTATAGAATAATATAATTAAAAAATAGTAATAAAATTGTGTAAGGATTTGTCCTCATCCTGGAGGGGCGGTGGTGACTACAACTAATTGGGGGCACCCTAGGAGGGGATACCCACCAATTCTGCCCACATTTTGCTACCAATATCACTAGGGAATGTTCCTAAACAATATAAGGGGTGTTTTCATCGAATTTGGTGAATAAATTCACCCGGATGGAAAAGTTATGCTCAAATTACCCTCTTGAAGTCACCCGGTAACCTCCTTGGCTAAAAGAGAGATTATGAGGGCAAAAAGGTGCAATAAGGTGAGGGGAAATATTGGAAGCACTCCATTGCATATCCTAGAACTCCTATACTTATTTTTGTGTGGATATTGAATCCATTTTATAGCCCAAAGGGGCTCATGTGCAAAAAGGCATGCAAGGGCATGCATGGCAGGAGGTGCCACTTGTCAAACGGGAGGCATGCAATGGGTGTGGAAGAGAATATCCAATTTGGGCCTCCATTAAGAAGTGTGTCATAAGGATTCAGTGCCCTCTGACCCGCATGCTCCATATGGCATGCTAAATGGTAGTTTTTGGGTGCCAAATGTCCCAGATTTGACTTTTTTTGGGTCAAACCTGCTCACCGTCCCACCCTGGGATGATGGCTCACCACCATCCCAGGGTGGGATGGTGGGAATATACCACCATCCCAGGGTGGGACGGTGGTGAATTTTGGGCCAAAACCTCCCAAAATTGGGCCGGTAGCCTCCAAAAACCCTTTTGGAGTGGCTAGAACCATTGTGAGCCTCCTGAGGGCTGCCCAAGGGGCCATATGATGTCAATTTGATCATTGTTTGTGGGTGCTTAATCGGGTTTACCATATTTTAGTGTCTACAGTTTCCTTACAAACTAGGGTATTATGATATTCTAATAAAAGTAAAAATTTCTTATCTCTAATTTCTTGTGGTAAGAAACCTTCATTGATAATTGTCTCAAACTCATGATTTGTTGTTTTAGTTTCACTTTTTGTGGAATAGATGTCCAAAGGTATTTATATTCTAAGATTTTAGATTGTGTTTTATGAATCTGAGTTTCTTGGAAACCTATGAAATCAATGGCCCCATGAAATCATTCTTCCACCATTCTGCTATACAATATTCAAGGTTCTCGCACCTTAGCCACATCACTTTAAACCAAAAGAGATATATAAACTTCCTTCTATTGGTTTGTGATTCCAAAAAAAGAGGATTGCAATTTGAACCAAGTTTGGGAGTGCACTCAAGGTAGCATTTCCAAATATGAGTAGGACATATTACAAGATCAGGAGTCGATCTAGTCTAATTTGGATTAATTGTTCAGCTAACCATCTATTACTCCAAGTATATTTGACCCCCCTGAGGTCCACATCCATAAACTCATTCTCATTTACAATTTGTTCAAAGTATTCCATTCCATCTATAATATTAGGATTTTCACCTTTATTATTTGATGGGAATAGAGGGGAATTGAATTCCCCAACTAAGACCCAAGAAATTCCTTGGAACACCCTTCTCATCATGCTTAGTTCTATCCATTGTTGTCTTCTTCCCATACTAGTATTTGGGGCATAAATGTTAGTCAAAATCCAACTTATATTAGTTTCATTACAATAGAAAACACATTAGTTAGTATATATGAGGTAGAGATTACTCTCCCCTCCACATTATTGCAATTCCACATGCATAGCAATCCACCTGAGGCTTTAGTCGTAGGATTGGAAATAAAACTAGTATCCTTCCAAATAGCTCTTCTTATTTTCTCTATTTTTTGCTCCTTCAATTTGGTTTCTTGTAGAAGAACAATTTATAGATTCAAGTCTTTCCTCAACAATGACACCAAGTGATGTTTGGATGGGGAATTGAGGTCCCTGATATTCTAGGAAATGATATTTATTTTTTAGATTTGGTTAGGTGTTTCTTCCCACCCATATTGAATGTCAATTGTGTTCCATTAGCTACATCCTTAGTTATTTCCTTCCGTCTAATTTTAGATTGTGAAGGCCTTCCCTTCTTGGGAGAATTTTTGGTAATTTTATTAGGGTTTCCCTGATCCTTCCTAAGTTCTTTTTTTGTAGGATATTTATCATGCACTTCCTAACCCCCCTCAAATATAACTGAAGTATCATTCATGTTTTGGGTTACCATCATAATGATATTTTGTTCATGTCCAGTTTCCATAATTTGAGTTTCTTGAACTTTTTCCTCTATTGAGTATTTAAGGAAATCAAAATGATTTTGAACAGTCAACTCATTTAAAACAAAGGGGAGATTCTTAGGATGTTAACTTACCTTTATCACTTGTATTATTTTGCCTTATTTCTGCACATTCTCCTATGGATGTGATGGGGGATCCACGTCCTCCCTACACTTAGATTATTATAATGATTGTAAGGAAGATATTTATATTCTCCACCATATATTTCATGAATCTTAATAATTTCATATATTGATATATTATTTGTTTTTTTTTGCTTTTTGAATTTACATGGTGGAATCGATAGCCGCCACGAATCCGGGCAGGCTGTCCAACTTTTTATGGTTGCCACAGTATTCTGTGTTGTCCACCCCGAAAGCTGCCACACAAATCTTTGCGTAGTCCACCACTATAACCACCATGCCACAATCATTTTAAACCTTTTAAGCCGTTGAAAGTACCAGGAAAGGGACAAGCGTTCAGTCCGATGAGGCTCGAGATTTGAACCTTGGACCTCCGCCCCCCTTATGGGGTTTGGATGAACCAATTGGTCTACACCTTGGACCTATATTATTTGTTTCTTAAATTAATACATTTACTAATAGAAGATGATCTCATATTTTTTTTTGTAAAATATAATTATAAAATAAAATATCACAAACTAAAAGATTGCATATTTTAACCTATAACAAATTGAATCTTAATTCACTTTATTTACACTAGTGATTTATTATTCTTTTTTATATAATTAGGATCATTATTGTTTGTCTATTTGTTTAGTGTAGCTTCATTGCATTTGTATTTTTAAAAGCCCTAAAAATACTCTCTATTCTTGAAATATTCACCCACTTGCATACTTTTGAAACTAAATATTTGATCAATGACTTAGATATTTGGGTGTGAATGATATTTCTTGTAGATCTTGTGGAGAAAAGGAGGATGTGCATCATCTGGTTTGGTCTTGTGTGAGAGCTCAAGAGGTTTGGTAGTGGATTTTCTCTTTTTTTCAGACCATATATGATAGGTCCTTGTTCTTGGGTGAATATTTTGTTAGGGGATCCACTTGATTTTTCTGAGAAGCTTGTTCTTGTGTGGCATATCTTTAGAGTAGGGATTCTTTTTCATTTGTGGAAAACTTGCAACAGAGTGATTTTTAGCCAGTAGGAGCCTTCTTCTACTTTTTCTCTTGCTGATAAGTATCAAATTTTCTATGATTGTTGGATGCAAATTTTAGTGCAAGCAGAAAAAATGAATATAGAGCTTCATCACTTACGATACCTTATTGATAATTGGGGTAATGCTCCTTGTGTAGTGAATCCTGTTCCTCCAGCCCCTACACAGCAATGATGCATAGTCTATTAGTTATTTTTTTTATGCAGTTCTCTATTTGGTTTTCTTGTGAACTTCTGTATGTTATTTTGGTAGCTCTGCTAGCTGTTTATCACATAGTTAGTGTGTTGGTTGTGTTCTTGGGGTGTGCTAATTCCACCCACCCTTTTTTATATGATTAAGCCATTTTAATATAATGTTTTTTTCATCCAAAAAAATTATTTATTTACATGTTTTTGTTTACCATTAATTTTTATCTTCTCATACATTGCATAAGAATATCTATGAGTTTGAGGGTAGGTCTTATTTCTTAGTTGTAAGAGAAACAATGAGAAGTCCAGCTATTTTATAATAAGTTTGAACTGATTTTTAATAAAAATAGAACTAAAATTATTATTGTGAAATGTTAAAAAATAATTTATCATATATTTACACTTTATAACCATATCTTAGTTATAAACTAAGTTGCATTTAAGTTTGTATTTGAATATGAAAAAAAAAAAAAATCACCACAAAAATAAGAGCAATAAAGTTTACCATTATATTAAAGTCATATAATAAATTCTAATATGATCATATAATTAAGGATAAAATAAAAGTCCACTATTATAAGAACACTTTAAATTTCTACCGATGTTATATTTAAAAAATTACAATTGATAAAGTAAGAACCAACAAGTATAATTTGCATAATAGAATCAATACAAGAACAAATACAAATATATTTTTTAAAATAAAGAAAATGTAAAATATATAAATCAAATAAAACATAAAACTAAAACTTTTATTTTACTATCTTGAACATAATATATTGATATCAAATGTAACTTTAAAAACACTTGTAATTATAAATTTATATATAAAGTATGACATCAAACTAACCAAGGAAAATTTTAAAAGTAATTATAAACATTAATTGCAAGATGACTTTTTGATATGGATACATTCTAACCATCATATTATATTTTCATTGGAACATATCATGTTATGGTATACAACCCTACCCTCACTAACATATCATGGTATGGTATACAACCCTACCTTCACGTATGATCAAAACCTTCATCCTCTTGTTTAAAGTTTCAAAATATTCATTATTATGTATAATGATACATAAGAAAAAAAAAAATTAATCATTTCTATATAAATAAACGCACTTAAATGAATCTTATAGAATTTAAGTGTTAAAGTTATATTTATTGAAAAAAATTTATCCAATATTTCTTATATTTAGAAAAATTAACCAACCTATTAACAAAATAAATGAGAATTGGCATATTATTTATTGAGGAAAGGATGCTTTTTATATGCTAAATTTTCAAAAATTGCCACTATTATAAGCCATTGAACTTGTAATAGTAGTCATGATGCTTTACAACTTTATTATGAAAGTTTTATATATTGATAATTCCGTATTTAATTATTTATACTTTTTTTTTTTTTTGGAGAACAAGGGCTTGTTCTCAGGTCTCCACCCTTGAAAAATCAAAACCCTCCCCTTTAAATCATATCTAGATACCTATATCATTTTCCATAAAATGTTTGAATTCTTGATTTTCATTTTTTGGATCTTCTTTAATTTTCTATGCGAATACAAATATTCTAGAATTTAACATCCTTCTTGATATTTTTCTACAACAACCTTCACAATATCAAAACTCCACATCTATTGTCTATGCATTGCATATTAGTAGAGAAATATTTCTAAAACATCACACTATCATAGTCTAATTTACCAGATCTAGATTACGAGTTTCCTTCTCGAAACATAAGTGCAACCACAAAAATTGTAATAAATAGTTCATATGAAAACACATTAATGTTATAAAATAAAGCAAATATTACCAATGAAAAACATTAAAGTAAATCTTAATCATTATTTGATTTAGGCAGTCAACATTTTCTTGTTAGCTTCATCTAAACATACTAATTCCTCTAACCATGGAAATTGAGAATTTAAATTCATGGTCCTCATTTAAAACTCCTCTATTGGCTAGCCTATATACATATTTGTTTCATTCCCTTAATGTGTAAACTTGATTTCTTCAAACTCTATAGAAATATCTTATATTTTCATAATTATCTCTAAAATATTTCATGGAGCCTTTGTTTTCCTCAAAATTTTATTTATTATTATTAGTGAATCACCTTCCATCCTTACTCTATTCCATTTCATTTATTGCATATTTTTAACCCTTCCAAAGCTGCCCAAGCTTCAACTTCATTATTTGTGTTATATCCACTATTGAAAGCGCAATGAGATCTCTTTCAACATTTATATTAAAGGAAATTAATTTAATAGAGTATTGAGTCTATATATAAACATTAAATTTATTATTTTCATATTTGAAATCATATAATTCTAAAAATAATCTTTATATACACAAAAAAATAATACAATAAGCATTTATTTTAGGAATATTTGAGATTATGAGAAATACTTTCAATTTTTAAAGGATTAAAATCTTTGACTCCATAAACTATATCTAAAAATATAGCCATGGTATTTTTACATTGCAAATATTATATGATTGCATTAAACACATGATGAGATGTTTGTATTCACCTTTTCCTTCATTATTTTTGACTTTGGAAGGAAGGTAAAATATATTCTAATATCCATAGTGTCATAGCCCATATGAGATGATCCTTAGGATAGATGTTATTTATCTATTACATAATTAGCCACCCATACTCTGATTACTGAACCATGGTATATAACCCTACTCTTTCTAGATTCAAACCTGGGACATCCTCTTTAGAATTTTAAATTCTTTACTATTAGACCTAGTTAGATTGTACTCATCAGAAAAATGTAATCATATTATAGAGAGATATTAATATATTTAGTAACAATAATCCATTAAAATTCAAGCTAGGGTAAAAGGTGTGTGCAATTTATTCTACACTTGCTTAGATGTTATATTATATGAAGTTTTCCTCAATTAATTCTATGGATATGCACCCTACTTTACATATAGAAAAATGTACGATTTAACATAGGTGGTTTATAATTCTCATGTTTAAAAACTAAACTTATAACAACTAATTTAAATTTTGATGAACAATGCCACCCAAAACATGAAAAAATTAATTATCGACCCTTTTGGGCATGCTTACCACTTCCGAATTGGCCACTTGAATTTTATTTTGCTCTAATATAGGGTTCTTAAAATGGTTATGGTATTTCTAATTTAATTATATGACATCGTTCCTAGAATTTCCCCACCTTACAATTTATAAAAATTATTTTTTGGTATTATATGTACCTATTATATCCATCGTTCTAAACTAAAATTTCCTATGGGACATTATAATCAACATGTATTTTTCCACCCTATATGCATCCATTATTCCTCCCACTTTTATGTAAATAAATAAATAAATAAGACTTAGAATAATCAATAATAATAAGTGGAGGCTTTTTTGCTAGAATTTTTTTGAGACCTATCTGGTGGGTTCTGCGGGGATGGCAACAGTTTCTAGAGGAGGTATGAACAACTGGAGGAATGTAGTGATGGCATCAAGTCCATCATAGAGCGTGCATGCTAGGGCTGGTATTTCTTTTAAAAATGATTGGAAGGAATATGATTTCCCATTGCATGCTAGGAATCGCTTGTTAAAGAACAATGGATGTTTGGAACGATGTGAAGCCAGGTCGGTTCTAGTGGTTCAACCAGACTCGATGGTAGAAGATGTGTAGTATTTAACCAAACATGCACTTATTGGTAAATTTATGGGCATCCAAATTTCTCTTCCCTTTGTGGAGGCTTGGGTTAGGAAGACTTGGAACCCTGAAGGTGATGTGGAGGTGATGCTGAGTGCAAATAGCTATTTTATGGTGGTTTTTTCTTGTCTTACGGATCGTAACAAAGAATTTGAAGGAGGTCCCTATTTCTATAACCAAATGGGACTCTTTCTTAAACCCTGGCATGTGGTTTTCAACCCATCAGAGGAGTGGCCGTCATGGGTTCCAGTGTGGGTTCGGCTTTCGTGGCTCCCATTGGAATTTTGGAGAAATGACATCTTGCATATGATTTCCCTTCTACTTGGGAAGCCGGTTGGGCCGTCACAACAGACGCTGGATAAAAATGTAATATCTATTGCCCGTATCTATGTTGAAATTGATTTAAACAATCCTATTCTAGATTCTATTGAAATATAGTTCGGATCAACCACATGGGTTCAAAAACTTGACTATGAAGCTCTTCCATTTCATTGCCGGATTTGCCATGAATATGGCCACTTACAAAGAAAATGCCCTAAGTTTGTCCTGCCTATGGCTTCAAATCCTGGGCCCTCTTGAGCTGTACAAAATATGGATAAAGGAAAAACCCTGATAAAGGAGGGGGATCAGGATAAGGAAGGCTTTGTTATGGTAAAACCTCAAAACAAAGGAAGAAATGCAAAAAGAGATATTAAGGATAACCAGCCAGATGCTCAGCTCAACCATTTTGAAATTCTAGAGAATCTTGATCAGTGCATGGAGATACCTGAAACATCGCTACCTATTACAGATATAACATGACCAAATTAGTTGTCTCTTCATGAGGTGGAACCAAGGGAACCAGATATAGGGGGTTTAAATGAAGAACATAGGGCTTTGGTTCCGAGTATAGGTGATATGGTTGGCCCTAGCCCTGGAAGTGAAGTTATCTTAGAAAATGGCACAGATTTAGATATGCCCTCTCTTACCAGGCAGCGATGCGATCATCCATGGGCTAGTAAAACTCCTACGATGTTTGGGATTGCAACATAAAATAATTAAAAAAAATGCTTGGGATAAGAATATGAAGGTGGGTCGAAAGAAAGACCAGGATAAAATTAAGTTAATGGGGGAGACTTTGGTAGAGTCAGGTTTGGTGAGAACATTGGACTCCCATTTTTATAACCCCCAAAAATTATTATACTTTCATGGAATGTAAGGGGGTTGAATAGCATCCCCAGACAAAAAGTTGTTCGTGATTTGATTCGTGTTCATTCTTCGGATGTGGTTTTTATTTAGGAGACTAAATTAGCTATTGATAGTTTGTTCAATATTGCTCCCAAGTTGTGGAGAAAGGGGCAATTTCAAGGTATTGGTGCATGTGGATATGTTGGTGGCCTTGCTTGTTTATGGGATCCAGTTAAGATCTCTCCTCTTACTTGGATTTCCAGCAGGTGGTCTATTTCGATGATCAGGCATGATAATGAATCTGGTGAGACCATCCTACTTACAAATGTGTATGCTCCTATTGATTACAATGGTAAAGTGAATTTATGGGAGCACATTGGCTTTGTGAGAATTCTGGCTCCCATATACCCATGGATTTTGGTTGGAGACTTCAATTCTATCACTTGTCTAGAGGAAAAATGTGGTGGGATTGATCGTCTTGAGCCTTTTTATTCAGTCTTCAATGCTCATATCTGGGCCTTGAACTTGGTTGACATCAAGCCGAATAATGGGATATTTACACGGCATAATAGAAGATGTGGGGAATATTCCATTTCAGAGAGACTGGATAGGTTTCTGATCTCTAGTTTTTGGATTGCCAATAATAGAAGTGCTAGTTCTGTGATTCTGGAAGGTAGAGGATCTGATCATTGGCCTATCAAACTCTCTGCTCTGGAGTTAGGGCTAAAAAAGAATCCCTCATTTAAGTTTCAACTTATGTGGCTGCAATATCCTAAGCTTCATGATTTCATGCGAGGCTGGTGGACTAATGGCAAACCTCCTCATGGCATCGCTATGTACTCATTTATGAAGCGGCTTCAATTTGTTAAGCATAAATTAAAGAGATGGAATAGACTAAATTTTGGGAACCTTTCCTTAGCTAAGCTGGCAACTCTTAGGAGGGTGGAAGAAGCCTCAAGGAAGATTAGAGATCAGGGACTCACAGAGGAGCTTCTTGTTGAGGAATCTGAGGTTGTAAAAGACCTTGTTGAATGGGAACTAAGGGAAGAAATTTTTTGGAAACAAAAAGCTCGAGTATATTGGCTTCAGGAAGGGGATAGGAACACAGCCTTCTTTTATAACTCTATTAAGGCTCATCGTAATGGTAACCTGATTACTTCTCTTGTTAATTCTCAGGGTGCCCTGCTTTCTTCTTTTAGGGATATTTCAGAAGAGACTAAGAGGTATTTTTCCTCTCTCTTCAAGGAGGATTCCCTCTCAGATGATGAGGAAGAAAAACTTATTCTAAACTTTATTCCCTCGATTATTTCTAGAGAGATGAATGAGCACTTGTTGGGTCCAATTTCCATTGAGGAGCTGAAAAGTGTTGTATTCAAGATGAAAAAGGGGAAAGCCCCGGGTCCGGATGGATTATCTATTGAGTTTTATCAAGAGTTTTTGGAGTTAATCAAATTTGACCTTTTGGAGGTGGTCTGTGAGTCCCAAAAGAACAAACAGATGCTAAGGGCCCTAAATGCTATCTTTGTGGTGCTTATTCCCAAGAAAGAGGGAGAAAATTCCTTGGATATGTTCAGGCCTATTGCTCTCTGTAATGTTGTATATAAGATCATCACAAAAATTATTGCTGAGAGGCTAAAGATATGGTTAAGCAAAATCATCTCTGAGGAGCAAGGTGGGCTTGTTGCTGGTCGACAAATCATGGATGGGGTTGTTATTGCCATAGAAGCTATTCACTTAATGGAAACTTCTAAGGAGAAAACTATGTTCATTAAGTTGGACATGGAAAAAGCCTATGACAGAGTTAGATGGTCCTTTATTCAAAAAGTTTTTGCTGCTTTTGGATTTGAGGAGGAATGGATTAGATGGGTGATGAGCTGCATTTCTTCTTACTCATTCTCTGTTCTTGTTAATAACGAGACATCAGAGCTGTTTGAGGCCTCAATGGGATTGAGGCAAGGAGATCCTCTATCTCCTTATTTGTTTATCATTATGGCATAAGGGTTGGGCAGATTACTCAAGTCTCAGGTCAGGCATGGTCTCATTCAGGGGTGGAAGTGGGATAACAGTTTGCCACCTCTTTCCCACCTTTAATTTTTTGATGATACTGCTTTGTTGGGAGTTGCCACTATCAAGGAAGCTGGAAACATTAGACAGTATCTTGACATATATCTTGGTGCTTCTGGATAAGTGATTAATGAGGACAAGTCCTTTATTTTCTTCTTTAATACCCCCCCTCTTATTCAAGCCAGGATTGCTCGCATTCTAAGATTCTAGGTCGGGACTCCCCCCTTCAATTATCTTGGGATCCCGATTTCATCTCATCCTCTGCCTAGATCTTCTTGGCAGTCTATATTTGATAAGTTTAGAAGGAAGGTAAATCACTGGACTATTAGATGGCTATCCTCTGCAGGTAGAGTATTGCTTTTAAAATATGTTATTCAAGATTTACCCATTTACAGATGTTTTGTGCAAACAGCTCCTCATTTCATCAAGGACATGGATGCTTTGTCAAGATAGTTTTTGTGGTCTGGAAAACTTGATCAATCTAAATGGAGTTTGGTTAGATGGGATTCCATTTGTAGGCCAATTCAATAGGGAGGCCTTGGGTTGCGACAAGCAACTCTTTCTGGGCAGAATTTGGTTGCGAAACTTTATTGGAGATGGTGTACCTTTCAAGATCAGATTTGGGCTAAAATATTATCTTATAAATACTTGAGAGGTATTTCTGAGGCAGATATCCCTAGAGCCAATTTGGTTGGGAAAGGTTCTGTTATTTGGGACACTCTCAAAAGAGGAGCTAATTTAATTAAGCAGGGTTTGTTCTAGATTTGCAATCGAGGATCAGATGTTCTTTTTTAGGAGGATTCTTGGGATGGCCACCCTCCTATCTTGACTCAATATCCCAGGTTACATTCCCTAAGAATTTGTTTCTTGGAAGCGGGCTGGTCGCATGTGGAGGACTTTAAAAAAATCTAGTATTTTGGAAATATGGAGATGTATAGATGGAAATATCCGCAGGAATGGCCCTAAGGGGGATTGTCCAAGGATAGAGATGTGTTGGCTCTTATTCTTGTAGGGAGGTACTGTTATTCATTGAGGGATAAAGACATTCTAGCTTGTAACCCTAATCCCAAGGGAACCTACTCTGTAGCCTATGGTTATCAAGTTCTTGATAAGCAAAATTTTGGGAGTCTCCTTGTCACATGGTGGAAAAAGGTGTGGAATAGATTTGCTTGGCCGAAATGTAACTTTTTTCTCTAGCTGGTAGCTCATAATAAATGCATCACTTGGGATAACTTGAGGAAGATGGGATTTTAGGGTCCCTCTTTATGTGTGCTTTGTGGTAAGAATGAGGATGACTCTTCTCATTTATTTTTCCAATGCTCCCTTGCCAGAGACATTTGGCACTGTTGGTGGAGTGTCTGGAACCATCCTTGTTTTCATGTGCTCTCCCTGGTGGAGTTTTGGAGTAGTCTGGGTAGACCTCCAGCCAAGGCCCCCTTCCTCCAAGTGGCTTGGAATTTGGGCCCTTCCTGCATCATCTGGCAGATTTGGCTCGAACAAAATCATCGCATTTTTTAGGGAAGTCATTTGGCTATTCAAAAGATCTGGCAAAGGATCCTATGTATGGTTCAAGAAACTATCCATAGTAAATGTGATGTGGACCCCCATTTGGACTCTAGGGAGGAAAAGGTACAACAGGCCCTTGGTTTGTTTGAGGTTGGTGTGAATTCTTCTAGCCCTAGTAGGATTCCTCAGCTTAGCAAGAAGGTTAGGAGAGAGGGAAGATGGAGACTGCCCCCTAGAGGAGTTTTAAAAATTAATACTGATGGGTCATCCAGGGGCAATCCTGGACATGCTGGAATTGGTGGTGTTGGGAGAGATTCTGTTGGTGTGGTTAGTTTTTTCTTTTCCATTTATAAATGTGTTCACTCCAACAATCTTATGGAAGCTCTAGCGATACTTGAGGCCTTGCAAAGGGGGTTTTCTCTTGGATGGCATAGGATTATTTGTGATTCTGACTCTCAAATTTTGGTTAATATTTTAAACAGCAAAAGAGTGGAGGATGTTAATTGGTAGTTGGCCTTTGTGACCATTCAGATTCTCAGAATGAGTGAAGAGTTTGAATTTATATCCTTTGTGCACATTCCAAGGGAATGGAATGGGGTTGCTAATTACCTAGCCAAAAGGGCTTCTGAGCTATTGGATACTCAGAGTATTGATAACTGGGAGAGTCTCTCATCTAGGGATTCTCAACACCTATGGGAGTTGATCCATAAGGATGTTCAAACTTAATGTGTTTTGTTTTTTTTGGTTTTCTTTGGGATTTGACCTTGTTTGGTGATTTAGCCTGTCTTGTTGCTTATTTGAGTCCTGGGTGGGGGCTCAACTGTACTTTGTAATCCAGACTTTTTATCAATAATTTTTTACCCCTTTATTTAAAAAAAATAATAATAAGTGGAATCCTATTTTGATTATTTAAGCAAGCTTTTAATTTTTCTTAAAGGCACCAATCTTTCATAATTGCAAATCCTTTCATCACAAGGAAAATTTATTCTCATTAGTTAAACATCATAATCTTCTTATTTCTTACTTTTGATGTTAGGATTTGATGCAAACTAAATGTCCTTAGCAAGGATATGTAGTAAAGAATGTGATTTTTTCTTTGTCAGACTTTAGAATAAATCAACATATCAAAGTTGTTCCTTATATTAATTTGTACAATTTTTTTAACTTAATGATGTAATAGATGAATACAAATTTATTTATTTTATTGGAAGTATTACATTATTTGGTACCTTGCAATATTAATGCAAGGACCATGTAAATAGTTTAGTCTAGGATGTGATTAAGTGTGAGTTATGTGTCATGTAAATAAGTGTGGAGTTATGTAGGTGAGGTGTCATGTTAGTAAGTGTGAGTTATGTGAGTGAAGTGTCATGTTTATAAGTGAGGAGTTATGTGCAATTATGAAAGTCTTTATCTTTATGTAAATATGTGAGAAATATGAAGAGTTAGATCTCTCATGAGTATGAGGAGATGAAGAGTTTATGTAAGTGTAAAGATCAAGAGTCTTGTGAATATGAAGAGTCTCATGTGTGTATATTGAAGATAAATATTTATAATAAGTAATCAAATAAGGTCCGAGGTGTAGATAAATTGGTTTGACCAAACCTCATAAGGGGGGTGGAGGTCCAAGGTTCAAATATCGAGCCTCGTTGGACTGAACGCTTGTCCCTTTCTTGGTGCTTTCAATGATGTAAAATGTTTAAAATCATTGTTTCATGGTGATTATAGGGGTGGATTGCACAAAGATCTGTGTGGAGGCTTCTAGGACAGGCAATGTAGAATACTATGGTGGCCATAAAAGCTGGATAGCCTACTCGGATTCATGGTGGCTATCGATTCCACCATGTAAATTCAAAAAAAAAGTAATAAAATAAACAATGCATTTATGCATTGCTTAAAGTAGATGTTTATCAATAATATTCAATGAGTTTTATGTTCATTGTTGTGGATTGATTCATGTATGTTCTTGAGATATTTCTTGATCCTAGAGATTGATTATCCTACAAGAATATTAGTGTTTTAATAAAATATTTATGTATTTTTGAATGTTGCTAGCAAAAGTATGAAAAAAATGTAGTGAAATAACACATTATTAGGATTGGTTCTATCAAGAGGATACAAAACATATGTAACATCAAGAAAAATCATGATAATATTATAAAATCATTGGTAACACACACCATAACCAATACTGAGTATCCAAGTCATATATAATAACATATACAAAACTAACCAAAGTAGATAGAAGCTTATAACAAACCACTTATTTTCCATCTTGTTGGCCACATCTACAATAGAGTTGTTGAAGTTATCCAAAAATTTTATCAGGTGATGAATAATTTATTTCTACATTTATACTTATAGCAAAGAGATCTTGAACTTGCTATTATAGGGCCATAATTTGGTTGGCTTGGTTTATTAAATTTTGTTAAAAAAAGTTAATCATTCCTTAATATTGATCACTTTGGTTATTATATCATGATCATGGCAATGTTGGACTTGTGTTGAATATTTTCCATGTTGTTCAAGTGGGACTAACTCTGAAAGGACTTTACACTCTACTTCTATCCTTGCTGGAGTTTGAGGTCAGGTCGATCCCTAAGCAAGATAATAGGGGTGACAACCCTTGTTTGGAGGTTCAGGGATGTTAGCCCCCAAGGAAAATGTTTTTGGGTTTAAACTATTTTTAGATCCATATGGGCATTTTTGGGTTAATGTAATATCAGCCAATGGTTTTGTACCCATGGTATTATAAAACCCGTTCTTGTGTTGTTGGTATATAAAACAACACTTGCATGAGGGTTTGGTAATGAATTTGCAAGAAATGTAATTATAAGTGAAAAGCAAGTGAAAATATATTATTGTATTGAATACCATCAAGTTTATACAATAAGAATATATTCTTGCTAGGTTTTTTATAAAAGGATTTTCCAAGATAAATTCTTGTGTAATGTGTTCTCTATTTTTTCTTTTGATTCTACACTTATTGTTTTTCTAGATTTTGTTTATTGGGGTTTATTTATCTTCATTTGGTATCATAGCTAGGTTCTAGATTTTTTTGAACAAGGGTTTCAACCCTAGGATAAATTAATTCTTGAGTGGGAGTAGTGTGCAGAAGAATCAAGGAAAAAATGATAGGAAGCACACAGGTAGAGATCAAAAAATTTAATGGATAGAATTTTGAGTTATGGAAACTCAATATGGAGGATCTGTTGGTGGATAAAGATGAGTGGATCATGGTATTAAGAGTAAAATCAATAGGAACAAAAAATAAATAATGTCTAAATATCAATAGAAATGTAAGAAGCTCTATTAGATTGTGCTTATCTAATTTGGTATTACTGAATGTATCGACAAAGGTTATGATAAAATTTTTATGGAAATAGTTGGGAGCACTATATCAAACAAAGTTACTAGTAAATAAACTATTTCTTTGAAATAAGTTGTAGTCTCTTTGAATGAATTATGGTGACTCTATGGTTGAACATCTGAATTCTTTTAACATTGTGGTAAGTCAATTAAACTTGGTAGATGTGAAAATAGATGAAGAGAAAAAGTGTATTACTTTACTTTGTTCATTACCTAACTCTTAGGATAATCTAGTTATGGCTATCACCAATACTACTTCTAAATTAAAAGTAGAGGATATAGTAGAAACATTGCTATATATGGAAATGAGAAAAAAATCTTCTAAGGATTATCATAAAAAGGATGCCTTGGTTGTGAGAGGTCGTTCTCAAAAAAGAAGCAAAAATAAATCAGGAGAAAGGACATCAAAATATAGGGGAATATTTGTTGTTCCTAATAAAAGAATATGTTGGAAGTGTGGTAAAATGGAAAATTATAAAAGGGACTACAAATATAAAAAGTTTGATGAAGGAACATCTACAAAAATAAAAACCACAAATAAATATTTAGGGGACCTATTCATAATTGCAACATGCTCAAGTGAACACCATGGCTCATGGTTGATTGAATCAGGTATTTTTTTCATATGACTCCTCATAGGGAAAGTTTTGAATATGAAAAGATAAATGAAGATGAAGTCTTCTTGGGAAACAATTCGACAAAGAAAATAATAGGTCAAGGAAGAGTCAAATTGAGGTTAAAATATGGAAGAGCTAAAACCCTTCTTGGTGTGTTACATATTCCAGGTTTGACAAAGAATCTGATATCTGTTAGTAATATGAATAACATGAGCATGACTATGGAATTGAATAAGGACAACTACAATATGGTTCATGGATGCTTAGTGTTGGTAAAGGGAGTTCATATAGAAACTTTGTTCAAAATTGAGGTTAGCATTGTAAGTATTGATTGCAATAACTCTTTAGTTGTAGAGGAAATTAATACTGTAGAAGAAACTCCAAGTATTCCTATAGTGAAGACAATATTGTGGCATTAATGCATGGGGACATTGGTGAGAAAGGCCTTCGAACATTGAAAATAAAAGTAATTATTGAACAAATTTTTGATTGCCTATTAAATTTTGATTTTTGTGAGCACTATGTTTTTGTAAAGCAAAATATTTGAAGGAATTTTACATCTAGTTCACATTGATGTGTTTGAACCTGCAAAAGTACCATAATTAGATAAATCCATCTATTTTATTACATTTGTAGATGAATTCTCGAGAAATTCTTGGGTATACTTTTTACAATACAAATCTAATATTTTCAATAAATTTAAAGAGTTCAAGGCTCTTTGTAGCACCCTAAAATTGGCACAGTTAAACCTTAGTAAAAAGATAAAAATTTGAATTTTAACCCCAAACCGCCCGTTAACCACTTGTTACCCGCTTTCCTTGTTTTTCGTGCCATTTTTAGGATTTGTTTTGACCGTTGGACGATATCGTCGTAGATCAGACGAAATCGTCCTAGATCTGACGAATTCGTCTGGAACAGAACGTCCAGACGATTTCGTCCCAAAACCAAATTTTCATAATTAGCTTCTGTTTCAACAGCTTCTCTAACCTGGGCAGAAAGCGTGTCTACGTAGTTAGAGTCTCCCCCATTGGAGATCTCCCAAATTGGGATGATCTCCAACCTCCTAACCTCTCCCTAATCCTATATAAACTGGGACTTTCTCAGTTTATCCCCCTGAACCCCCTAGCTGATGGATTTCCCTACAAATTTAGTTCCTTGTGCCTTAGAACACCTTCATACTTTTGTTTGCATTGCATATTTCAAATTTTCTTGCAGGAATCTTATTGTTCTTCAGCTGGAGCAAGCTTGGATCGTCGCAGGCGATTCCAGACGATTTCGGACGATCCTATCGTAGATCGACGATGATCTCGTACGATTGGAGGCGATCTCGACTGTAGTCCAGATTGGGGGCAATCAGAGCCCAGAGTTTGCATTTTCTTGTCGTTTCTCTGCATTTCTTTATGCATTATCTTAGTTATTATATTTATGCATCCTGGAGTTCACCTCATTTAGTATAGATGCATGATAAAGTCAAAATAAATTGTCAAATTGATGCATTTCCTTTTAATTGCTATCTGGATTTATCATTTGGGCAAGTTTACTATTATTTCTATCATTTCCCCTTGCTTTTGCAGTTGCATTTTTGGTATTTTGTATCTATTTCTGTGATTGCAGGTTTCTGACGAATTCATCAGATCGACGATGATCTCATCTGATCTCAGATGACCGACTGAGATCTGAGATGATTCTATGCAATTCTAGATGATTACGTATGATTTGAGATGATTTGGACTTCTACAAAACTCAGAATCTTCATCAGACATCCGAAATCAGGTATGTTCTATTTTATTTAGCATATTCTCTATGTGTTTAGAATTTATTCATGTTTTTTGTATTCATAAAAATCAGCATTGACATATAGAATAGTTTAGATTCATCTTGGCCAAACCTAGGAATTGAATGATTAAAGCACAAAATGAACACATCAAACCTACTCTCAACCTAGGTGTGGAAAGCGCCACTCAAAAGTTTCCTGGTGAACCCACCATCCATCAAAAATTCACCCTTATACCCCTCCCCCGAGAGGCGGGACCTTCAAAGGGCCTCTCAGTCCGAGGTATTGTCCCATCCTTCTCGCATCCCCCTTTCGGGCGTGGATCCTATAGCCTGAAGGTAAGGATGCAAAAAATTTGGAGCGATACATTTTGGTGAACCCGACGTGAAAACTAAAAACCTTTTGAAAACAATCCAAAAAAAAACAAAACATAAATGCATTTAGAATCAAAGATTGTATATCATATTTAGATGGTAGATTATAATAAAAGACGAGTTGTCACCATTAATGTTGAGAATCAATTAGCAGCTATAGAGATTACTTATGTACTTAGAGTACCTCAAACAAATAGGGTTCAACCTTTATGGGACGAACTTAATAGGAGATTGAATATCATTGAATCTAGATCAACCGAACTTAGGCAAATCAAGAGGTTTGTCCTAGATAGAATCCTGGATCCTGATCAAGTGACCTTATATCATGAACTTCAGAGAGCTTGCCATAGGTGGTTAGCAGATAAAAGAGCCCTTGTGTCTTCTGAGTTGTACACCTTTGAGGAATACCTCGACAATGCAGTTGTAGTACATAAATTTCTATCTCGTATAGAGGATCAAGAGGTCATCCTTACGGATAGAAAGAGATGGAATAGAGTTCCTAGAGCTGTGTTATATCGAGAGTATTGCCATGAGCTCTATTTTTACAAGTCGAAGTCAGAAGTAGATAACATCACCATAGCACACTTTGTCAAATTCTTGAAAAACCATTTCCAATTTGAAGAGGAGCATTTCATGACTCCTGATGAACTTGATCCTATCAATGACATCTATAAACTATTTATAGAAAACTAAGCCATTATTTTATTATTATTATTTCTTGCATTTAGTGTGTTGTTTGTTGTCTTTATAATCATAAAAAAAAAACAAAACAAAAATAATAACAAAAATCAAAACATTTTCTTTTAAGTATTATAGTAGGTATATAATTAAAATATATACCTCCCAAATTTGTTGCAAATATATAATATATATATATTAATATATATTTGCTAAAATCTAAATTTAAGCATAATGACTAGACTTAGGAATGGAAAACAGACTGAAGTAGAAGAAGATTGGTTAGGAAAACCAGTAAATAAACCAGATGTCCTTCCTGAAGACCCAATTCAGGAAGAAGGAACCCTAGACCAACAAGAAGAAGAATTTGTTGAAGGAAATGAACAAAGAGAAATTGTTAGAGAGGAAGGATCCTCATCTCCTAAAATATCTCCGGAAGGAGCTGTCACTTTTGAGAACATGGAACATTTCTGGAAGTTCCTCAATACTAATATTGGCACTCTTAATAGAGCAGTCCATATGGACAAGGATCAAATTAGTGATACTCAAGCAACCCTAGAAGACATATATCACACACGCACTAATCCCTTGTCCTTCGTTGATCAAGAAAGTGATCAAGCTGGACCATCCAATTTGGATATGGCCGCTATAATCCAGAACATGCAACAACAACAGGTTACCCAACCATCTAGAGTGCCTGTTACCAAGCCTAGGGTTATTCCCACACAAAAGAAACCTTCATTCACTGCTCTATTTTGCCAAGTTATTGATCAACATACCTCAAATCAACAAAAGCCTAAAACAAAACCTAACACCAATTTCCAACAATCTGGGATACAACATAATGCTACAACAAATCTTCTTCATAATACTCTTCCTACCAACCATTTGCATAATAGCAATATAGCATCTAATCCTTACGTCATGCCATCATATGCTCAAATACCACCGAACCAATATGGTGGACAAACTGGTAATCTGGAAGCCATGGTGAAATAGTTAGTCTCCCGCATGGACCAGATAGATCCCTACCATCCCTCGTACAATTATAGAGAGATGTGTAGTCAGCCTCTAGATCCTATAGTTGTAGCACAACCATACCCTAAACACTTTCCTATGCCTGTCCTACCTATATACAAAGGAACTGAAGATCCCATAGAGCATCTTCATATGTTTAGGATAGCGTGTCATGATATATCACATGATGACTTGTTATTACTAAAAATGTTCCCAAAAAGTTTAGGAGGAATGGCATTGGAATGGTATTATCAACTACCCACTCATTCTTTGAGGAATTTCGAAGAAACCGTCGAGTCTTTTGTGCATCAATTTAGTGCCTACATTGAAAGGCATGTAACCATTAAAGATTTATACAACCTAAAACAAGACAAAGATGAATGTTTTGCTGATTTCCTAGCTCGATGGAGACAGTTGATAGGAAAATTGCACTTTGTGTTACCTTATCGGGAAATGTTGGATATCTTTATCAATAATTTACAAGAACAACTATCCTATGAGTTATCAAGCTGCTACCTTGACCACCTTCGATCAAGCTATAGATTTAGCTCGAAGAGTGGAAGATGCTCTTATTAGGAGAGGTCAACTTAAAAAGAAAGATGATGAGAAAACATCCAGAAATCAATATAAAAATAAACAAGTTGTGGGTGATGGAGTCACTGATAGTAGAAATATCGCTACTATTAATGCTATGAAAACAATAGAGAAATTTATACTGAAACCTCTTGATAAACCACCTCGAGAATTTACTAGGTTAAATCAACCTTTATCAACCATTCTCCCGCAATTACTAGCACGAGGTTTGATCCAATTACCAAATATCCGGGAACCTGATCCAACTATACCCGGATAAAGAGCTGATTTACACTGTGATTTCCATAGAGGACCTGGACACGCTACCAACTCTTGTAAAATATTAAAACATAAAATACAAGACCTGATTGATAACAATGAGATGGAGGTGCAAGCCTTTCAACCTAAACAAAATCCTCCTAATAATGCTCAAAAGAACATCCCTCAAAATCAGAATCAGAATGCCAATCAATCATTGGACATATTTCAACATCCTTTACCAAAGCATGGTAAAGAAGTGGCTAATCAAATTGAGCATCATAATGTTCCCCCTCCTACCCGATATGTAGGAACTATTAGTGGACATTCACCTACTCATGATGTGGAAGTATTTGACACAACTTTATCCATGGTTACGACCAGACCTCTATATAATATTCGGACACCTGATCTTAGTGATACCGAATACGAGACTGAAAGTGACATGGAAATCACCTCAAATCAATCGAATAGTTCTGAAGATGAATCAGATCCTATTCAACCTATCACAAGTTCTATGGTTCCAGAAGAACCATTTCCAAGAAGAGTCACTACTCGACCATCGTCTCACCAATTACTTTCTAATGAACAAGCCATAAACGCTAGACCAAGACCCATTCATCATCCACAAAATAATATTGTAGGTACCATCGGAGCTGTTACTCGACAACAGGCTCAAAATTCTCAACAAGATCAAACTCAGAACGATGGATCAGCTCCATTTGTTTTGAAAATTCCTAATAAAGGGAATCATGCGCCTAATGTTCAACCTAAACCTCCTTATAATATTAATGAACAATTATCAAATACTACAGCTAGAATTTCCCTTTTGGACCTTTTAAGATCTTCTTCTACACATAGGGATGAATTAATGCTCACATTAAGCCAGATGATGGTACCACAAAATATTCAACCTAAAGCCATGTCCAATACTATCATAACTCGAGAAGTCGATTGTATTGACTTTCGGGATAGAGATATACCACAACATAGTTTACATAAGGATAACCCCTTATATATTACTGCCCTAATTGGAGATGTAGCGAGTTAAACGAGTCTTGATTGATAATGGTTCATCTTTAAACATTTGCACTTTTGACTTCTACCAAATATTTGGGTTTAGAAGTGATGAAATGAAAAGAACTGATATGATCATAAAAGCCTTCAATGATGAAACACAAGAAACGTGTGGAGTTATTACTATCCCATTGCAAGTTGGTCCAAGAACCTTAGACACAACCGTATTTATTGTACATTGCCCTGCATCATACAATATACTTTTGGGTCACCCTTGGATCAACGCGATGCGAGTTGTTCCCTCAACTTTACATCAGTGTGTTAAATTCGAATTTAAGAATCAGTTGGTTACCATTCATGGTGATCCTAGACCCTTTGATATGTGTGCTTTGGCAGAACCTGTTGGAGTTCAATTTTGCCCTGCTCTATCATCCACACATCCTAATTCTAATCATCCACCTAAACGTGTGAAACACACACTCATAACATCATCTACTTTTTCCCCATCAACTACACCTCTACATATAGTTCAACCATCTTCCGAACAAACCACATTAGGACCTCAAAAAGATCCTAAACCCACAACCAATGCTTCTTGTTTTACTCCTATAACTTCCATACCTATAGATCCATCCATAGACATCTCTACAACGTCTACACCTATCAGAGGCATGTTTTTCGCATCCGAAAACATAGGAAATGATCCTTCTACCTCTTACGCTCTTACTGATGAGCTCTTACCCGATTTATCTAAAATTCTTGTATCAGAAAAAACAAACGTTGCTATGCAAGATTCCCATATTTTAAATAAATTGCCACCCTCTCCTCGTACCTTGGGCCTCCCACAGCCTATGGGAAGTATCTACCAAGTCGGGAGCTGTGCTTTTATTTATAAGGGATATGACTGGGGAAGAATACCTAGAAACATCAAGACTCATTATGATGGGTATGCTCGATGTTATTTTGCTAATGAGTATATTAAAGCTAAGCCTATAATGCTTAAATTGGGATATAAAGGGAAAGGTTTGGGACCTTCCCAGAATGGTATGAAAGAACCTTTTGAGGTAGAACCATGGCCTGCCCGATGTGGTGTGGGCCTATTTCCTAGTAAAGGTCAGCCCTTCCCATTTGAGGATGATGACCATCTCATATCTTACCAAGATTATTTGGATGAACGCGATGCTTTGCATTTAAGGAATAACCCATTTACATGTAATATGCTATCCATAGCTTACCCTGAGATGATTGTTGAATCCGATGATGAGTTGGAGGGGATATCTTCCATGATGTCTCCATTGAAGAATTGTTATATAACGGATTTTATTTCGATGGCTCTATACCTAGTATAGCCCAACTTGAGGCCACGACTCCTCAAGACGAATTATCCAAGCTAACCTTGGAAGAATTACAAGAATTAGGCGTTTCACCCGCCCCATCTAATTTTGAGAGAGATCTACATATGGAAGTAGAAAACGTTATAAAAATTAACATTGGAACCGAAGATAACCCTCACATAATCAACATTGGATCAGAATTGAGTCAAGAAAAACAAGATAAATACATTGCATTCCTTAAAAAATATGAAGACATTTTTGCTTGGACATATGAAGATATGCCAGGATTAGACCCTTCTGTAGTTATGCATCACCTAGTAGTCCATCCGGATGCTAAACCTATTAAACAAAAACTTAGAAAAATGCATCCTAAAGTGGCCTTACTAGTCAAAGGAGAATTAGAAAAACTCTTGAAGGTTATTTTTATACAAGCCATTGATTATGCTGAATGGATCTCAAATGTAGTTTCGATAACTAAGAAAGAAGCTACCAAAGTTAGGGTTTGCATAGACTTTAGAGATATTAATGTTGCATGCCCTAAAGATGATTTTCCTCTTCCCAACATGGATCAGATCATTGATTTTACTACTGGGAGTGGAATGATATCCCTAATGGATGGATTCTCTGGTTATAATCAGATCAGGATAGCTCCTGAAGATCAGGCTAAAACAACCTTTATTACCCCTTGGGGAACCTTTTGTTGGAAAGTGATGCCATTCGGTTTGAAGAATGCAGGTGCAACCTATCAACGAGCTATGACTTATATCTTTCACGATATGATGCATGATATTCTACATGATTATGTAGATGATATTATAGCTCGTTCCATCAAAGAAGATGATCATTTAGATGACTTGAGAAAAGTCTTTGATCGGTTAAGGGAATATCTTATCCGACTAAATCCAACTAAATGTATATTCGGAGTTAAGTCCGGTAAATTATTGGGGGTTATAGTTTCTTTACGTGGCATCGAAATTGACCCTCTCAAGATCGTGGCTATCACTGATATGCCCGCACCCACAAATATATCTGAATTACGAAGTCTACAAGGTAAGCTTCAAGCTATTCGTCGCTTCATCGATAAGTTGGCGGACAAAACCGGACCCTTTCTTAAGCTTCTTAAGAAAGATGTCTCTTTTCATTGGGACGATGAATGTCAGGAAGCATTTGAACTCCTCAAACAATATCTTCTTAAACCACCGGTGCTTTCACCACCTAGATCTGATCGCCCATTTATCTTGTACATTTTTGCTTCAGATTTTGCCTTAGGAGCTATGTTAGCTCAACTTGACGATGAGAAGAAAGAACATGCTAATTATTACATTAGCAGAACTTTAATCAGTTATGAAACTCGCTATACAATATTAGAGAAGTTATGTCTCGCAGTCATATTTTCTACATAAAACTATGCCATTATATGCTCAGTCAGAAAACATATGTTATTGCTAAATTCGATCCTTTGCGATATCTCATGAGTCGACCTTATTTATCTGGTCGCACAACCAAGTGGGTTCTTGCGCTAAGCGAGTTTGAACTCATGTTTATAGGACAAAAGTCTATTAAAGGTCAAATCATAGCAGATCAATTAGCTGCTGCACCCTTAGAGTCTACCCATCCCCTCATCATTGAGTTTCTCGATGAATGCCTTAAATTAGAGGTAGACCATCCAGAGCAATGGTCCCTATACTTTGATGGAGCCCGATGCATGAGTGGGGCTGGTGCAGGTATTATTTTAATATCTCCATAGAAACATCTTATACCTCTGTCCTTCAAATTAACATTTGCTTGCACTAATAATACTGCTGAATATGAGGCTCTAATCCTTGGATTACGAGCTGCCTTGGCACTAAAAATTAAAAATTTATTGGTTTTCGATGATTCTCAACTTGTCATAAATCAAATCAATGATGTTTATCAGACCAGAGATGATAAATTACGCCCATATAAAGCATATGTCCTACAATTATTATCTTTATTTGATCAAGTTACCTTGGAAGCTATTCCTCGAACTAGCAACCGTGCGGTTGACGCTATGGCTGCAATTGCATCTCTTTTGCCCTTGGAGTTAGATGATGAATATGCTACCATCATTATTCATCGACTCCAGGAACCCGCTTCAAATAAATCATGCTTAGAACCTTTGGATGTGTTTCTAATCAATGAAACTACTCCTGAACCATGGTACAATGATATATTTAATTTTCTTCAAAATGGGACCTTTCTCGAAGGTTGTAATAGCAACCAACGTCGGTTATTACGTAGACGAGCAAGTCGCTTCGTAATTATTGGTAATACCTTGTATAGGAGATCTTTTGAAGGCATCCTACTGAGATGTTTGAATCTAGAAGAATCTAGATCAGCTTTGAGTGAAGCCCACAATGGATCTTGTGGGGGACATTTTAGTGGTAGCGCCATTGCTAAGAAGCTCCTTAGGATAGGATATTTTTGGCCTACCATGGAGAATGATGCACATGATTATGTGCGCCATTGCGACAAGTGCCAGAAACATGCTGACCTTGTCCATGCGCCTGCACAAGAACTGCAGGCTATTTCATCTCCTTGGCCCTTTTCAAAATGGGGCTTAGACATCATCGGAAAAATCAACCCTGTGTCATCTGATGGACACAAATTTATCATAACCGCCATTGAGTATTTCACGAAGTGGGTTGAAGCTATGCCCTTAGCTTCTTGCACTTGGAACCCAAGTTTCCAAATTTATTTTTAATCAAATTATTTGTAGGTTCGGAATTCCTGCAAATCTCATCTCAGATAATGGAACTTGTTTCAAAAATAAAGATGTCAAGAAATTATGTCAAAAATATAAAATTCAACATCGTTGGTCCACTCCCTATTATCCTCAGGGTAATGGCCAAGCAGAAGCATCTAATAAAACATTAATCAAAATCCTCAAAATACTTGGTCAATAAATCTGGTCGAGATTGGCACATCCAATTATATCCTGCTTTGTGGGCTTATCGAACTAGCGTTCGCACCCCCACAGGTACTTCACCTTTTGTTTTGGTTTATGGCGCTGAAGCTATTTTTCCCTTTGAATTAGAAGTTCCTTCTTTGGCTCTACTACTTCAAGATACTGAAGTAGGAGATGAATATCGTGTTGGCAGACTTAGTCAGCTGGAACTCCTAGATGAAAAGCGCATCAATGCTTTGGAGCATCTTCGTGCCTACCAAAACAAGCTTAAAAGAGCATACCTCAAGAAAGTTCATCATCGATCCTTTGAGATCGGTGACCTTGTCTTAAAAGAAAATCAAAAAATACTAATGCAACTAAAGACCTTAAAGGTAAATTTGAGCCCAACTGGCTTGGACCGTATATCATCACTGCTAAATTTGGATCGGGAGCATACCAATTAGCTACCTTAGATGGTAAAGATCTTAAAGAACCTATGAACATTATGCATCTTAAGCGTTATTATGCATAAAATTTGGTCATTTCATCATTTGTATATATTGTATTTTGCATATTGTTTCATTTTAGTCATTTATATAAAAAAAAAATTCAAAAACAATCACATTGTGTATCTTCTCAATTCATAAATTAAAATCAAAATATAAAAAACATCAAAATCATCAAAATCTTCAAAAACATCTTTTATTTTTGCACCTGTCAATTCTTGAAGTATTGCAGTTATATTTTCAGTTATTTTGGATAAATTAGCATTTATTTGGAATCCCGCACTTTCACACTCACATGAATAAATATCTTGATTTTATTTGGTATGATTATTAATCTCTCTTATATCAAAGTCCACAGTTGAATTAAATAAAGTTTTGAGCATAGAAGAATTGATCTTGTTATTTCCTTAAACCAAGTACATCTCTTCACATTAAAATGATTTCATTGCAAATTCGATATGATGCTACATAGTAGAAGTGGTTTCTTGAGCGAAAAGTTTCCCCTGCTATCCTATCATGCACATGGTCTAGAATCTTTGAGAATTGACAAAAGGACAAGCTCACCCCTACCCAGAATAAAAATCCCTTGCTCTACGACCAATCCGAGCAAGTATCCCTAGTATAGGAAGAAAAAGAAAAGTCAAAGAAAATGAGAAAAAGAAAAATATTATTTTGTACCATCTCAACAATATTTCAGCATTATCTCAAGTTCCAAGCAAAAATACAAAAAAAAAAAAAAAAGAAGAGACAAAGAAAAAGAAAAAGCAAAAAGCAAATAAAATCCCTTTCCCTACCCCTTGAAAAGAAAAGAAGGGTGAATGAGCTTGAATCCCTGGAATTCTCAATTATTCGAAAACTGTGAGGTAAGCCCCATAACAGGTGGTTTGTGCCCAACCCGCTTGGCCTTGGGTAATTCCTAGCGTGGTGATATGTCTGTCACATTAGCGACCTTCTTTTGTACAGACCTATATCTGCTTATGGATCAGCTAGCTCTTGATGACCCGACTTACATAGTAGTCTGGTACGGTTACATGCATATAAATCATGGTCAATGAACCCTTATTTGGTTAAGTCAAATTACTTGTATCAAACTTTCTTGCTCAAAATTGGTGAATGAACAATACAATTGCACACACATTTGTATTTGAGAGATTTTGTATCATTATGATAAATCAAGATCGGTAATGAACTCACATTTGCACATGAGGGTTCCTTATAAATCTACATTTTTGTCTTTGAGATAATTTAAAATATTTCTGCAACTCTTTTGGAATCATTTTATCTTCTTATTTAAGAACATCTGTTTAGTATAAAAACAATTACATACATTGTTTTCACAAATCACAAAATTCTTTCAAACAACATATTACAAAATCTAGTAAATAAAGTCAAGTTATATATTATTATTTTCTGTTTATCTCAAAATCAAAAATCAATCATGCAATAAAACTAAAATATCAATTTCTTCTTTGGATTTCGCGATGATGGTATAAGTCTATACCTATAATTCTATGCCTAGCGCAAACCATTGTTCTCATTTTATTTTCCCATTCATTTTAATTTATAAAAACATATGACTTACATCATTATGTTACACAATTGAGCTTTAAAATGAACGAACACTTATTCTATTTCATGTCATTATGTCAACATTCAATTTTGCAATGATGGTATAGTTCCTAGGGACTTATTCAAAAAATTTATCACACTTAGGAATTTATGCCTAGCAAAAATCATATTTCTTTAATATGTCATGCATAATATTTTTTATGAAAATCTGAAAACAAATCATCACCATCATCATTTCCATCATCACAACACAAAGTCTTAAGACAGTCTCTTAAGCACTCTTTTACTTTTAACAATATTTCTATACTGGGATTAGCTTGACGACCTAGCGAGCGGCGACTCCATGAAATGGTCTATAACAATGACAATGTCCTTTGAAATTATTGTTAGAAGTCTCTTTTATTTTTCATCAAATCACACCACAAAACAACCAATTTATTCACATCAGATTATTTCATTTACAATTTTATGCCATGACATAACATTATAATTTATTTCCAATGACATAATTACATAAATAATCAATCACAAAATTCAAAACTTAAAGCATCATAATACAACATATACACAAGTCATATCATCAAAAAGACAATCTATATATATCATCAATCAATTATGTACATCATCTGGATTGGTATGCCACAATCAAAACCCTGGCATACTCAATCCCCTCAAAAAGTAATAATAATACAATCTGCACTCTACAACAGCTAGCCTCGAGAAGCCCTCGAGCTCTCAGCCTCATCTCCTCCCCTGCCCTGAGGTGGAGGAGGTGGTCCCATAGAGGTCCGGGCTGTGTCTCGGGTCCTCATCGTCGATCGTGAGGATGTCCTCGATGATCCCATCATGACCGGCTCTGCAATGGGGGTTGGCAATGGTACCCTCTGTCCCTCTGGGACCACGTGATAGTATAACCCCTGGTAGAATGTGGTCTGAGCAATAGACCATGCCAGATCCCGAGTGCTCGCCCCTCCGCTCCGAGCCCTGAGCCATGTAGCCTCATCCTGTAGTGTCTGCACCTGAGCCCGGAGGCGGGCAACCTCAGCCCGGAGAGCCACCATCTCGCTGCTCTCCCCCACCTCGACACCCTTGCCCTTATCGGGCGATGGTGGTCTCTCCCCCTACTGAGAAGGGAATCTCTCCTCCCTCCTCCCTATCTACTGTGGCCTCTATGGAGCCTGTGCCATCCTCTGGCATCTCTCCTGGAGACCGTCGTTGCTCTCTCCTGCCATGACCCCGCACTGCCTCAATAGCAGCCTGACGTCGCCTCCCCATCCATCGCACCATGGCATGCACCGGACCCTATGCCCTCATCATCCGAGGAGGGTGGATGCCTGCGTACCAGGCATCGTATCCATCGGCAACCCCAGCATCGTCACCATCCACTGGCTGGATGGGGGCATCATCCATGTCTTGACTCCAGAACCGCTGCATGTCTGGAGCCCCGCTCAGTGTAGTACTATCCTAGATAGTCTAGGAGTACTCATAATCCTTGAGAGAAGGGATCCCCTACTATAGACCGAACTATCATAGAACCCGGTCATAGCGGTGGAGCTCTACCTCTCCCCGCTCCATCCTCAGCCAGTAGACTCGCCTGATGCGAGCCAGCTCCTGCCCATCCTCGGCCCACCCTAGATGCTCTCTCCATGGCCTCCAGGTGATCTAGTCCAGGATGAGGTCATCCAGCAACCTTCGTGACATCGATAGATCTATCCGCCACTGTGACCCCCTCTATAACCACCAGTAGAAAACCTGGGGCCTCTCTCGGTCAACCCCTATCAGTGGGAGCCCTACCGGCCTTCGCACCATGATGTGCTCCCAACACCAAACCTGTAGTAGTGATGTCAAGACCAGACATCGGCCTCCCTTGTATACGACCCCATGCAGGATCCTATACAAGGCGGCATAGCACAAAGCTGCCCCATGAATATCTATATCCGTGGTCTCTCATGTCATAGACCACATCTGAGAGGAGCCAGGGTAATCTGCACCCGCTCTGGTGGCACAGCAGCAAGCCACCTACCACCCCTACCAAAACCTGAGTCAGCCTAGATGCCCCAGGCATCTGCCTGAGAGACTCGATGTTCACTCCACCCTTCTCCAGGGTGAAGCTCGGGTCTCCGCTCAACCTCATCATCGCCTGGCCCTGATTGGCCGTAGGAGTCATCAGCCATCCCTGTATGGGGATCCTCAAGATCCTCCATACGTCCTCTAGTGTGGGAGCCATCTCCCCTATCGATAACCGAAAGTAGGATGACCCCGGATACCACCTCTCTGCTAGGGCTGTCAGTAGCCCCATGTCCATCGGTACTTGTGGCATCTCTGCCACATGCTGCAAACCGACCTGTGCTAGTCGGTCATGCTCTGCCTGGTCGAGCATGGCTATGTCATCTCTCAGCCCATCGTATTTCCACTCCCGACTCTTTAGTAATCCCTTCTGCAAAACAAACAATAAAACAATAAAATTCATTAATAAACCAATCATTAAAATCAAATTAAAAACATTTTAATCAAGCTTAATTTCATCAAATGATGATATCGTTCACTATTGGATGATATCGTCCTAAATTGGGCAAAATCATCCTTTGTAGGATGAAATCGTCTCCTATTTCGCAACTTGGGGATCGCCCCTTGTTGGACGAGATCGCCCCTAGTTCGTCGATTTCGCCCTCAGACGAAATCGACGATCTAGGGACGATTTCGATGAAATAGGGACGATTTCGTCCCGACGTCGTCGACGGCTTAAAAATGGCCGCGATGCCCCAAACAATCAAAATTTCAATCAAAAAATTGCACAAAATAAATTCAAACATAATTTACTAGGATTAGATCCTTACCCGTAGCCCGCGTCGGACCTCTGTCGATCGGTGCGCTGTCTCAACCATTTTCTTTTGTAGAGCTCTAAAACAATAAAAATGAATAGTAAAAATGAATTAGGGTTTTACCCTATTTTCTTAATTTTATTTTAAAAACAACAACTTTTTTTAAAATTTTGCTTTTTCGTGCTTTTACCTCAAACATTCGATTTGGGTAAAAACACGGAGGGGGCACCATAGTAAGCAGTCATACGATTCGACCAAGAATCGTCATCTAAAAAATTGAGTAAATTTTTGCTTTCTCATAAAATGGGAAGAACTCGTCTTTAACGCATTTTCTTCGAAAAATTCGCTAAAGAGGGGGCAAAATGTAGCACCCTAAAATTGGCACGGTTAAACCTTAGTAAAAAGATAAAAATTTGAATTTTAACCCCAAACCGCCCGTTAACCGCCTGTTACCCGCTTTCCTTGTTTTTCATGCCATTTTTAGGATTTGTTTTGACCGTTGGACGATATCGTCACAGATCAGATGAAATCATCCCAGATCTGACGAATTCATCTGGAACAGAACGTCCAGACGATTTCGTCCCAAAACCAAATTTTCATAATTAGCTTCTGTTTCAACAGCTTCTCTAACCTGGGCAGAAAGCGTGTCTGCGCAGTTAGAGTCTCCCCCATTGGAGATCTCCCAAATTGGGATGATCTCCAACCTCCTAACCTCTCCCTAATCCTATATAAACTAGGACTTTCTCAGTTTATCCCCCTGAACCCCCTAGCTGATGGATTTCCCTGCAAATTTAGTTCCTTGTGCCTTAGAACACCTTCATACTTTTGTTTGCATTGCATATTTCAAATTTTCTTGCAGGAATCTTACTGTTCTTCAGCTGGAGCAAGCTTGGATCATCGTAGGCGATTCCAGATGATTTCGGATGATCCTGTCATAGATCGACGATGATCTCGTACGATTGGAGGCGATCTCGACTGTAGTCCAGATTGGGGGCAATCAGAGCCCAGAGTTTGCATTTTCTTATCGTTTCTCTGCATTTCTTTATGCATTATCTTAGTTATTATATTTATGCATCCTGGAGTTCACCTCATTTAGTATAGATGCATGATAAAGTCAAAATAAATTGTCAAATTGATGCATTTCCTTTTAATTGCTATCTGGATTTATCATTTGGGCAAGTTTACTATTATTTCTATCATTTCCCCTTGCTTTTGCAGTTGCATTTTTGGTATTTTGTATCTATTTCTGTGATTGCAGGTTTTTGATGAATTCGTCTGATGAATTCGTCAGATCGATGATGATCTCATCTGATCTCAGATGACCGACTGAGATCTGAGATGATTCTATGCAATTCTAGATGATTACGTATGATTTGAGATGATTTGGACTTCTACAAAACTTAGAATCTTCATCAGACATCCGAAATCAGGTATGTTCTATTCTATTTAGCATATTCTCTATGTTTAGCATTTATTCATGTTTTTTGTATTCATAAAAATCAGCATTGGCATATAGAATAGCTTAGATTCATCTTGGCCAAACCTAGGAATTGAATGATTAAAGCACAAAATGAACACATCAAACCTACTCTCAACCTAGGCGTGGAAACTGCCACTCAAAAGTTTCCTGGTGAACCCACCATCCATCAAAAATTCACCCTTATACCCCTCCCCCGAGAGGCGGGACCTTCAAAGGGCCTCTCAGTCCGAGGTATTGTCCCATCCTTCTCGCATCCCCCTTTCGGGCGCGGATCCTATAGCCTGAAGGTAAGGATGCAAAAAATTTGGAGCGATACACTTGTAGAAAATTAGATAGAGAAAAGGATAAAGGTTTTGAGAAGTGATAATGATAGTGAGTATTGCTCTAATGAATTTTAGTAGTTTTGCAAGGACTATGGAATAGAAAGGCATACAAAAAATTTGTATACTCCACAATAGAATGGAGTTGTAGAACGAATGAACATAACATTGATGGATAAGACCATAAGCATGCTAAGCGGTGTAGTGCTAGAAAAGAAATTCTGGATAGAAGCCATGTTAACTGCTTTCTACCCCATCAATAGATCTCCTACCTTAGCTTTGATGGATAAAACTCCACAGGAAGTGTGTATTGGTAAGAAACCCTCTCTTAGTCATATAAGGGTTTTTGGTTGCAAATCTTATATGTATGTACCTAAAGAGAAAATGACTAAGCTAGACTATAATTTGAGAAATACATATTTCTGGTTATAGTACTAGTCTGAAAGGATATAAGTTGTGGAATATAAAAAAATAAAATATTACTTATAGTCATAATGTGATCTTTAGAGAAACAAAAGGGGTTCCAAAATAGGAAATGCAATCAAGCAAAGAACCAAAAATAGTTTAGATAAAATTGGAACATGAGGAAGAACATGTGGTAGAACATGATGCTATATAAGAATATGAATTACAAAGAAAGTCTAAAGAGAAATATTCAGAGGAATAAGGTGAGGAGGAAGTTGAAGATGCAGAACCTGGAACTCCAATTTTGAGGAGATCAAATAAGGTGAGAAGACTCCTAGAAAGGTATAGCCCTTCAATTTTTTATTTTTCATTTTATTTATTAGTTACTAATGAAGAATCAAAAAATATAAAGGAGACACTTTAGTCAAGTGAGAATAAGTCTTGGAAAAGGACTATGGAAGAAGAAAGAGAGTCCCTAGATAAAAATAATACATGAGACTTGGTGAAATTACCTCTTGGTAGAAAAAATCTTGGTTGTAAGTAGTTTTTCAAGAAAAAGTACGATGTAGAAGGAAATTTGGATAAGTACAAAGCTCACCTGGTCACAAATGGATTTTTTCAAGTTGAGGGAGTTGAATTTGGTGATATTTTTTCTCATGTGGCTAAACTAACATCAATTAGACTTTTTTTGACTATTTTTGCTACTTTTGATTTTGAAATAGAATAGATGGATGTAAAGATAGATTTTCTACATGGTAAACTTAATGAATATACATATATATCACAACCAGAATGCTTCAGGGTAAAAGGTAAGGAGGACTTGGTATGCAAGATGAAGAAGTCTCTTTATGGGTTGAAGTAGTCTCCAAGGATGTGGAACCAAAAATTTGACAAGTTTGTTTTAACACTTGGGCTTGGAAAAAGTAAAGCAGATCCATGTATATATTTCAAAAAGGAAGGTGAAAATTTTGTTATCATTGTATTGTATGTGGATGACATATTGTTAATTGGTAAAAATAAGGAGATGATAAAGTTACTAAAATCTCAGTTATCTTCTGAATTTGATTTGAAGGATTTGGATGCTACAAAATTTATTTTGTGTATGAAAATAATAAGGGATCGTACAAATAGAAAGTTGTGGTTAAATCAAAGGAAATATGTTGATTTGATACTACAAAAGTTTAGAATGCATGTTTACAAACTAGTATGTACTCCATATTTGATTGGTCAAAAGTTATCTGCTAAATAATGTCCTAATATAGATGAGGAGATTGAATAAATACATCATGTTCCTTATGCTAGTGTTGTGGGTAGTCTGATGTATGTAATGGTTTTTACTAGACCTGATATTGCACATGCAGTGGGAGTAGTTAGCAAATATATATCCAATATAAGAAAGGAACATTGGACTGCTATGAAGAGTATCTTCATATACTTACGCGGAACTATAGATTATGCTATCTATTATGAAGAAAATGTAGGAGACAATGATATTGTAAATCTACAAGGGTTTGTGGATGCTGACTAGGTTGGAGATCTTGACAAGAGAAGATCCATGAGTGCTTACATGTTCAAATTGTTTGGAGGGGTAGTAAGTTGGATGAGTAAAAAGTAAATAGTTGTTGCTTTATCCACTATAGAAGCATAGTACATTGTAGAAAATCATACTATAGTACTATAGAAGCAGTGTGGCTACAAATATTGTTTTCAATAGTTGTCATTAATCAAAAGGCTATGAGAATTGATAGTGATAATCATAGTACAATATTTTTGGTAAACAATCCTAGTTTTCATGATTGGTCAATACATATTGATATAAAGTACCATTTTGTGATAGATATGGTTGAAGAGAACCAGATGATGCTGGAGAAAGTTAATACAAAGAAGAATACTATTGATTCATTAAAAAAGGTTTTTCCTGCTCAAAAATTTTCTTGGTTTAGAAGATCTATGGGCATGGTTGCCCTTGATAGTTGACAATGGCAATTTTTAGCTCCTATGGAGAGTATTCAAGAAGTAGGAGAACATTGGACTTGTGTTGAATATTTTCCATGTTATTCAAGTGGGGATAACTATGAAAGGTACACTATCCATGAGGGTTTAGTAATGAATTTACAAGAAATATAATCACAAGTGAAAAGCAAGCAAAAGAATATTATTGTATTGGAGATGGTCAAGTTTATACAATAGGAAGATAATCTTGTTGGGTTTTCCCCAAAAGGGTTTCTTAGGATAAATTCTTGTGTAATGTGTTCTTCTTCTCTATTTTTCCTTTTGATTTTGCACTTACTACTTTTCTAGATTTTTTTTATTGGGGTATTATTTATCTTGAGGCTATGCATCTTACCAACCTACAAAAACATTTAGATAGAGTGGAGTTTTTATGTAGTCAAAAGGAGATACCATTAGAGAATTACTTCATGTGACATGATATCCAAATACAAAGGATTAAAAATAATTCATAATGGTTACATATAGAGTTGTTGGCATTTGAACTATGCATGCCAAATAGGGTAAACTCAAGATTAATATTAGTCTAGAAAAGCTCAAGGAACCATGTAGTTAAGAAGTTATAGATATCTTGAGCTTGTTTGTAGAATCAAAATATATTTGTTGAGCATTATGACATCTTGCATCTAGGATACAACATTCCATATAAAAGCATGTGATGAAGTAAAAACATCCAAAGAGGGGATTTGTCTTTTGACCTTAGTGCAAATACCAAAAGCTAGCAATTTGCTAGAAGATATATTATCTAAATATGTATGAGCTTTGTGATCTATTATTTGTCTCCTTTATAATTATAGTAAAAACATATTTAACCTCCCTAGTGAATTGAAGCCCTCTTACCTTGTAGTCATGGGATTTTTTCATCACATTGTCACTATCAAAATGACTATTTATCCAATGTTATCATGGAAGAACTAGAAATGAGCAAATGCAAAGCTCATCTCTAAGATCATACATGAGGTCCTAGATAGGGCTTTACTCCTAAATTCCAATATCCAATTTAGGTTGAATCAAATATAGAGTTCCTTTCTCCACCCATACCTTAGAAATATTTGTCTCAACATTTGGATATCATAGACTCCAACAAAATTATAACTTCTTGAGTGGAGGCTTATTCACATGAAGTTTCCCACATGCATGCCTAAAAAGACTTGGGATAACTAATGGCTCTTGTATAAAGAATTTATTTTTGCAAATATATGATTATTTTCTAAATATTTTTTATTTCCTCATATATTTAAGAAGATAGCAATTGATTTATATAAAATATCAATTAAATACATAAGAGACAAATATATATATGATTATTATAGCTACCATATATCATCAATAATTACTTGGAAAAATAAAAGCAATGCAATTTGCTTGATGGGTCAAATGGAAAAGCATGACTTACTACTTTGCAAACTTCAATAGCACATTAAAAAGTAACAATTAGTTAGTTAGTTTTTGAAATTACCATTGGCCATATCCTAAGTGATAGAAAGATGTGATTATTTTAAGGTCCAATTTCATGTTTAAGTTTGATGGCTTGCACAATGATTGTAAATGATTTTTTATTTTGTTATAATTTACAAATATTATTATATATAGCTTTGCTTGTCCAAGTTATTAATATTAGTTGAATTTATTATAATATTATTTAAGTTATTGAGCATATTATATATATATACTATATATATATAGATATAGATATAGGCAAATACAATTATTACAACTGTCCTTCCATAAAAATAAATTTAAAAAAATAAATAAAAATAAAAATAATATTTTTCTTATGAAAAATGACACATAACATAATTTGCATTTATTAACATAATTATCAATATTAAAATAATGTGAGAACATATGGATTATGTATATCATAATTATACCCCTAAATATAGGGTTAAATATAAGCTTGAAGCATTGGAAACAAAAATTTATTCATTGGAAATGATTTCAAAAATTACATACAATGATTCATATTGTAAAAGTCTAAAATCACAAACATAAACTATTTTTTTCAATCAATATGAACCTAGTTTCTATAACATATATGTTATATTCTCATATTTGACATCCTATCTTCTTAAATAAAACATCAATATAGTCATCAATAAGATATTTTGATATGAAGATATCCTATGGTGAAAAGTTATTTTGCATGTAGAAAATTCTTGAAGAAGACCAATGAACATTGATGTGAAGGAAAAAACATCGATTTTCATCAAATGTCATTAGCTCAACTGCATATAGTCCTCAAATTTCAAGGAGGAGACCTAGTTTTAAATCTTGCCAAGTGATATATGCATAAATTCCAAACTATTGTAATACCACTATGTGATCATGATGTAATACAAGTGATGCCCTTTTCAATCCCTTGTAACCAATTGATAAATGAACTCTTTTAAGAAAAATCAACAAGTTAAGGCATATGTATCTCCATTTTTGAGTGGTTTGTCTATGAATGCATGGTACCTACATCATGGTTTAACTCTTTTATTTTTGGGCTTATATTTAATTTGGCTTTGCCTTACATTAAATGATTGCGAACATTTACAATACTAGAATGCCATTCTAGTAAATGGGGCTATATCATTTGAATGTTGAAGGGATCAAGAATATTTTGACAATATTATATCCTATATTTTACCAAATTACTGTAATACTACTATGTGGTCATGATGTAATATGAGTAAGATGTGTTTCAATCCCATATAACAAATTGAAAAAGAAAATTATCTTTTAAGATAAATCAATAATTCAAGGCATACGTATCTTTATTTTTAATTTTTTTTAATGAATGCATGGTGCGTACATCATGGTTTAGCTCCTTTATTTGTAGGTTTATTTTAACTTTAACTTTTCCTTACATTCAATGATGTACAAAAGTATCATTCTAGTAAATTGGGCTATATAATTTGAATTTTGAATGGATCAAGAACGTTTTGGCAACCATATGTTTAATGTATCAAGGGGCTACATCCTAGTACCTAGTTCACTATGTCAATTTTTTTCTCTTGCCCTCTTTTTTGAAAATTGAACTTAAAAAAGGGAATATTCCAAAGGGGGGAATACAAATTTTTTTGTAAGGAATACACTCAATTTGAAATATTATATGGTATTGAACAAATTGGAGGGCATATGGATATGGTTTACACACCAAGTTCAAAGACACCCTCCTTGTCACATTATGAGTTCATCATGGCTTTTGGAGAGCCACACATGGGAAAAGGCTTGTATTTAAGGGAGCACACTTCCAATATCCATTTGGATTTATGCCCATGACATTATGGATAAAGGATAAGACCTTAGTACTTGGGACTAAAAGGTCCAAATTTCAAACTCCACTCCCAATTTTATAATGAGAGAGCTAGTGATACCGCTACAATTAAAATAGCATATGCTAATGCCACTGCAATTAACATGATGCATGATGATATCAACACTATTGACATGGGATATACTAATATCACACATGGTTATACATGATGATGTCACACCTGGTGATATAGTAGATGATGACATCACACTCGATAATGGTGACCTCAAACCTAATGATGTGGCACACTATACCATGGTATATTTTGATGTGGCATAGGCTAACATGGTATGTGTTGACATGGAAGTGGCTGATATAGCAAATTGGATGAGGTAGACATCAAATTTTAGGTATAAAATAAGGTTAACCAATCACATATATCTAGCTCATCAAGTCTTCTATTCTAGTACCCACATATTCAATAGTAGATGTGGTGCATCATGGATCTTAGTTAGCACTAGAAGGTGACATGTGGTATACTTTGGTTTGCTAGAACCCTATCTAGTGATACACCTTTATAACATTCCAATGACACCCCTTGCACATAATAGTGATATTTGGTAGTAGATATTTAGTGTTCCCTTGTCCAATCAATTCTCAAATGACACCCCCTTAGTTGCTCAATCACTTACACATGGCAGTCTTCCATTTGTTGAAGGTGCAAATAAGTTTTTTTAAGTTTTGAAAGGTTTTTGGTGGCATTTTGTATGATTTTAGGGCTAAAATTTTAGGGACCATAAATTTTGCATATGAAAGAATTTTAAGCCCTTTTCCAATTACATGCGTTTTTTTATCTCTTTTTATTGGTATTATTATTTCTAGTCACATCTACATGTATAAGACTATATATTGGTAGGAAAATTATGGATCAATATGTGTCCTTGTTTAGTGAACCAAATTATATCACTTGGAAAATCAATATTGAAGCTTTACTCCAAAGTAAGGTATTACTCAAATATGTGAACAAGGTCCCTTAAGACATTGATTCTAATGAGAAAAATAAACTACTCAAGGATAAGAAGAATAAGGTGCTTGGTGTTATTTCTCTTCATATTGACAATATCTATGACACTCATGTCAATATAATTAAGATCTGAAGGACCTACTTGACAAGTTTTAAAGCTTGTGTGATCACATTGACTATACATAAATCAATAAATTGGAGGTAGAGATTACTACTTGAACATGGATAACTTTTAGGCCATAAATGAGTATATTATTTGGTTCAAGAATATGAAGGGAGATATCCATAGTACTAGAGGTGTTAAAAATGTAAAAAAGGACACTAATGGGAAAAAGAGCATTGAGCTTCTCAATATTATGTTTAACAATATTTTTGAGACATATGAAATGATCATCATTATGTTTGAGATACTTTGGTGCTACTTTATAAATGCTACTCCACCTTCTCTTGATGTTATTTTCAAGTACCTTCTTCACCATAAGGCTAAATAACAAAGGTGTAATACTCATTCATTCACCATTCATGATCATGCAAAGAAAGTGATTAATATAAAGTTTGACAAGAAGCCAAAGCAAGATGAGAAGAAATATAAGAATCCCTTAAACAAGTAAGATTATAGTTTTTGTAAGAAGAAAGAACATAAGGTATATTTTTATAAGATATAGATTTATAAGCTTAAGAAAGCAAATTAAAATAAGGGTGTTGATATTACTTTCTTCTATGCTTAGGGTGAGGATGACCATGATGATAAGACCTCATAAGAACATGTAGATATTCATTCAATATACAAAATATCTACTTTTTCTAAATGAGTATATTATAGATTTAGGGGCAAATCAACACATCATCAAGCATCACCATCTCTTGCATGAGTATATTACACAATGTTTTGAAGAGCATATTATCATTGGGGATTATTCTTATTTATAGGTGGCTATATGTGGTGAGGTAAGTTGGTTCTTCTTCATTTGAAAAGTCATTCATGTTCTTAGTATAGGGTCCTATCATTTTTCTACAAATCACATCACTCATATGAATACAAAGGTGGAATTTTGGCTATATCAATCGGTGATCAATAAAATTGATAAGGGTTTCAAGATAGTTGTCTTAGGATATTATGATGTGTTAAATCAAATGTACAAGCAAGGTGACCATTTGAGTCCTTCTTCCTCTTCAAGGAAGAAATACTTTATTTCTCGGGTGACATAGATGGATTAGTCAATAATGGCATCATAGACTTGGGAATATTTATTGTGACTCCTTGAGGTACGTGAGTCAACATCAATTGGCTATTGGGATTCCTCCTATCATTTCTCTTAGTGGTGTTTTTAAGGGGTGTATTTTGGGGAAGCATTTTTTAAATTATATTCCAAAAGGTATTGTGAAACCAAATATAATCAATATAATGTGGAACCATATAGTCATTAATGCATTTTTATGGGTTATTCTGATGCATCTAATGCTTAAATTCTTAATGCTCCTAAGAGGAAGGATATTCTCATTCAACAAGATGTGATATTTGATGATGTTATTCTAATAGCTCCTTCAGGAATACTTTCTATTCTTTTAGATAATTATTCTTCTCCTCTATTTTCACTAAGGTATTCTAACACTCCTTTGGATATTCTCATTGGCACATTTTAGTTATTCCAGCTTCATCTTCAAATAAATATCCTTTAATAGGGTTTTTTTATTTGACTATTCTTCCCATAATTTCTTCACCACCACCTATAGTTTTGGTTCCTAATATAGATGAGCTTGCTCCACTTATGCCTTGTGTGATGATGATAGATTTTTACATATATCATGTGTTTGGTTTAGATGCTTCAATTTAGGATTCAATATTGTTATTCTATTAAATGTGTCCTAGTCTTCCATGGTTTGCCTCACACCCAAGTGGGTTCAAACTATCCTTTACGATGCTTAACCTATTATCTCTAAAGAGGATCATTAGAAGGCCCTTTATTAGGTATTTATTTCAAAGGTTGATGATTCTAGAGACCCCCTCATCAATTACTATGCAAAGGGCTATTTAGAATGGGAGGATGTTATGCTTGTCAAGCATGAGTCCTTAATGAATAATTAGACATTGAAGCTTATTTCTCTTCTAGAAGTGAATAATTTTGTTAGATGCAAATGTGTTTATAATACCAAGTAACCCTTTTATGGTTATTTTTAGAATCATATGGAATTATTTGTTGCTAAGATATTCTCTCATAAGAAGGTAATGATTACTCAAAAAAACTTTTCTATAGTTAACAATATGGAGTCTATTCATGCGATTCCTTATATAGCTATCTCTTATGGTTTGAAGGTGCATTAGATAGATGTGAAGAATGCATTTCTTCATGGTGAGATTTAGGAGGAGATCTATATGTAGTAGCAACCTCATTTTGAGCTTTATGGAATGATTCTCTTAGTATATCCTCTAGTCAAGTCTTTGTATGGGCTTAAGAAGGATCCTTGTGCATGGTATAAGATGATCCACTAGCTCTTTCATAGATATGGATTTTGACATTTATGAGTAATATCATGATGTCTAAACTAAGAATACATATGGTCATACATTGATGGTCATATTGTATGTTGATGATCTACTCATTATGGATAATTTGACATCTTTGACCTAGAAGATAGTCACAACTTTATAACACCTAGGATATGACATATTTGGGGATATTGTATTATTATTTTAGATTTATATTATCCAATCATACTTATCGATCACCATATATTATATCAATTATAGCTTGGAGCTTCTAAATATTTTTAGAATGGAGGATTATAGGCTCATTCGAATTACCTTTGCTTCTAGTTTGAAGCTATGAGTAGATTGCACTACTTCTTTGGTGGATGTTACTTTGTATTTTTCATTTGTTGATGATTTTATCTATATCACTCACACTTGGTCTAATTTTGCATTTGCTATCAACTATTATTCTAGGTACATACGAGCAATCATGAGAGTTACTAAATAGCAACCAAGTGGATTCTTCAGTACACCAAGGAAACATACCAAATAAGTATTCATAATTAAACTAAAGCACCTCCAATTTTAATAGGATTTTTAGGTGCAAATTGGGCTAGTTATTTGGATCAATAATGATCCATTATAGGGTTTGTTTTCTACATTATATCTAGCCTAGTATATTAGTATTCTAGACAATAGTCCATTATATTTAAATATTTTATCAAATTTGAATACTGTGTTGCCAATGAAGTTTCCATGCACCTTTAAAGAATGCTAATTATTTTTAAGTAAGTTAATATTCGTCAACAATTTCTAGCCACTCTTAATTGTGACAATTAGATCTCTATTAAGCTTATTTACAATCTAGTGTTTCATCAATGAACCAAGAATATTGAGGCTTGGATACACTTTGTTCTTTGATTTTATGACTATAGGGTGATTTGCTTAGTATATATGCTATAAAAAGTAGACAAAGGTTATCCTAACTAAGATTATCCTAAAAAGCATCTTAGAGTAGGATAATATCCAATAAAGGGGATTGATTGATAAGGGTCTCTCTTGGTATCCCCTATTAAGATTAAGAGGGGATGTTGGAATATGTGGTGTTAAGATTCACTTGAGACCCTGAATAATTTTTATATTATTCTTTGTATAGCCCTTTGGGCCCTTGTACACCTTATATAGGTAAATTATTATAATATTTTATTGATTAACATAAAGATCAATTATTTAATTGTAGACACCTAAAACATGTCATATTGAGGAGACTACTTGAATGAACTCCTTTTAGACCACCTAACCCACCTTGGGCAACTTCAGGGTTAAAACAGTGGTTCTCACCACTTAAATAGGTATAGTTACCCATAAACCGTGGTCATCTCACCCTGAGACGACCACTAAAATATGGACATATCACCCTGATATGACTGCCAAACCATGGCCATATCAACTTGATATGATCACCAAAAGCAAGTATTAAAATAAAAAATATGCATAATTAGAAGCAAAAGTATCAATTAACCCCGCATGTGATCCCAAGAAAGGCATTAAGCACCTGTATGGACCAAAATAGGAAAATTGCGCATGCACTTATCAAATCACATGAAATTTTAAAGATAGGAATTCACTTTTATTAATGAAAACTACCTCTTTAATTTTTCATACAGGGTGCTTTTGCTATTTTTAGCTTCTCTCCAAGAAATATATAAAATGGCACTCACCCCTCAATTTTAATGATCCAAAATCTTTGAATTTGTGCAACGAAGTTCTGTAAAATTTAATCCCTAACTTTGAGCAATGAAGTGCTTCCCTTTTCATCCTCCAAATGATATTGCTACTAAAAGCCATGCTGTCAGACTGTTAAAAGGATAAGAAGTTACACTCCCATATTTCATGTAATTAAATACCCTTATTTCGATGATCAATTTGATCCATCAAGCCACTCTCATAGTGCACAATCCATTGACAACACATCCAAGATATCTCACATGCCTCTTGGGATTAGTTTTAAGAAAACATAGTTCAGGGATAGTGGTTGTCTCACCTAGATATGGTTTGTAGGCAAGGCCGTCTGACACTAAGATGGTCCCAATCAGATATCTGGTTTTACTACTTTCTTTTAACATATCTTATATTAGCAAGTTTTATCATTATTGCATTTAGATATATTTTAGCTTTTACAAGATTTGGTCTAATTTATCTTATTTCATCACATTCAATTTCATTTATCATGCATATGTTTTTGATTCGTTTCTAGTTTCTTTGTGTGCAGATTACAGGATCCAACCTACGAAAAAGAAGCGCAAGATCTACATCATACTCTCTGCGATGGTCTTGAAAAACCTACCCCATACAATTTGTGATTACAAGAAGACCATACCCAGACATTTTATTTACATCCATTATATCATGGGTAGCATTCCCTTAGAGGGAACTTGATTGTAACACATTGGAAAATAAAATATCTAATACAAAAAGGGCCCCATATTTTCATTATTTTATCTTTGTGTTTACAATCACACATATTGCTATATTTTATTCAATTTATTGGTGCATAGTTTTTGAGTATATCAAATGGTGATCACTGTGGGACCTAGTCCCTATTTTTTATTTTATTGCTAATTGCTATTTATTTTTATGATTGCAGGTTGTAGGATTAGCCATATCTACCATAGGTGAACCCTGTTATGCAACCATATTAACCTAATATGATCCCTATTTAATAACTATCTTAACTTGAGATGACATTTTTTTGAAGTCGTCTCACCCCAAGATGGTCACAAATAAGAGACAACTTCTTGTACGGTTGTATGGATGGCAAAAATATTTTCCTTGGGGATCTACTCCTAAACCACTAAATAGGGGAGGGGAACCCCCCTGTGACTCCCCTTGGCATGATCGGTGCATACAAACAATGGAGGAGTACTAAACTCCACCACCATAGACCTTGTTGATCAGAATCTAAACAACAAGTGTACATTTTAACATAAAACTTAGGCTTTCAAGGTTATATTTCTATATTTTTCTTTCCTTATTCTATAAAGAAAGGTAGAAAAATATCTATTTATAGCATACTTTGGCAAGTTGTTATTTTTAGTTAGTTAGATAGTAATCGTCTCAGGGAGTGATAATATTTATTTGTAGTTTTTTGGTTTTCTTGTGTGGTAACATGCTAAAATATTGATCATTATCTAGGAAATATTGCATTCTAGGATTTTAAATTTGCATTAGTGAAATATCATCGATTGTTGTTTGATTTCATTTTTAAAAAAATTAAAAGAAACCTACACACACATTCATGAGGTATATATAACATTGACTAGTTGGATTTCATCACCAATGACCGATAGAAATCCTGTGACATGGGAATTCATATCATGGATTGACCCCTTAGATGCCTTAGTAGCCCCATGAGTGTATTTTTAGATTTTATCACCAAAAAATCCCCTACTTTTGGGTACATATCGAAGTAGGATAGGTGTAAGAATATATTTTGGTTGTTGTTGTATTGCTTCTCATTAGAGAGGTGGATGTCAACACAACTGGTTAGTATACACCTCATATATAGTCATAGGATTAGGTTTTAAATCAAACACACCAAAAACCAAAAAAAAAAAAAAAATCCACAAAAAAATCATTAAAATTAAAATACAAAAACATTGTTTTCTTGTTTGTTTATTTATTTACTGCTTGCATAGATTAGACAATGGTAACGACATGCAGTCAGCCTCAATCAAGAACTATTATTTCTAAACATCCACAAGGAGACATGTAACATATTTGATTTAGCCTATAGGATATTACCATCCCTGATTTTTACCTTGGTACAAGCCATCATGTGAATCCTTTATATAGGGAATTTGACCTTCAAGAAATTCCTATTAGGGAAGCACCCACAAGTCCTAAAGGAGACTTTCTTGACCTAGACACCTTGTTGGATTTCTATTAAAAAATCACCCACCAACGAAAGGGCCTATTAGGGTAGTTCTGCACATTCATGTCTTGACTCACCCTAAAGAACCATTAGAAGTAGCACAAGAGTATATTCCATACCAAGATGATTGCTACACCCCAATTGAGCATCTATCCATGCTTCATGAACATGACCAAGAGGATAATGTGTTAACCACCATCCTTGTAGACAACCCATGTTGACTCTTGCATTTGTTATCGATGAGGGTAATCCAAACCCCAATATGTTCCAAGAGAGATCGCTCATTTAAGAACATTACACCTCTACACTGCCTGACTATACAAAGCTCATTTATAAACTAGAATACCAAGTCAATGTGACCTTTAGGGATCATGGAAAACATATCATATAATATACTAGGGATGAAAGACAAAACAAAACCATTCATATTTTAGGTACAAGGGTAAACATACCCCACACAATTGAACAAATAAATCATACCCATTTGGTGCCTAAGCCAAACCTTAATAGATAAAAACAATTGGATTGACTCTGTTTCGACCAACAATAATTAAATGAACAATGAGTGGATCCATAATGGGTACACCTACAAATTTTGTATTAACAAAGCATACGAAGAGAAACAAAGGATATAGTAATAGCAATTGCAAAAATCATTGTATGAAGTGGTACCTACACCTAGTATCCAAAGAATGTAACAACATGTAAGGTACCCTACATAATATCAAAACCTTCCCCCTCAGCCATATCAAAATCGTGTTCAACATTAAAGGCTACTACCTAGTTATAATTAAGAACCTCATACTTCTTAATAGTACCAAGACCAATAGGAGGAGGAATTATAAGAAGAACTCCAATGGAGATATCAAAAACAAGTTGATACCTACCTTGAATCCATTTATGATGAGGTACCTAATGATCATATTTATCACCCATATCAACATCAAAATAGGCCCCCTTCACATAATAAAGGGTGATGGTAGGTAGATCATATTATTCCACTAGAGGCATACAAAGTGCTATCTGATCAAATAAATTCATTAAAGAAATAAGCTCAAGGCTCAAGTTACCAAAAACCCACCCTCAAGTAGCTTAGCAATCAACCTCTACATCCATTAGTGCCATCACCACCATACCCACCATATTTTGAGATGCCTAAAATTGAAAAGTTCAAAGGTGATGAATATGTTCAAGAGCACATGACAAGCTTCATCAATATGTGTTTTCGTCTTCAAGACAATGACTCCTTGATGTTGGAAACATTCCTTATAACATTGGTTGGGGGTGATTTGGAATGGTATAACCATCCACCACACCATAGCATATACACATTTGAGAAATTAGTAGATGTGTTTTTATAATGTTTTTAGTGTTAGGAAAAATGTAAACTTGACTGAAATGTCTAGCCTTCATCAATTTGATGATGAGCTAGTCATGGAATATGGTAGTAGGTGGAGAAAGGTTATATTAAAATTATCTTTCACCTTACCCATCATAGAACTTAATCGAATTTTCATTAGGATTTGTTTGAAGCCAATCTCACTTTGCTACAAATTTAGTAGTATCAAAAATTTAAGGAGACCTTAGCACATGCTAATATCATCGAGGACATTAAGGTCCAGGAGGGTGACATTAAGCTTCACAAAAATGAATGAATAAATAAGAATACTAAAGGTGACAACATGCAACAAAAGGTGGCCCCAGTAAATAAAGTTTTTTTGAGTATCCTTGAATCCTTAAACCAGGCCACACCACCTCAACCACTAGCTTAGCCTAATCTCTAGGCTCAACCTCCATTGACCCAATATCATTTGCAATAGAACTAGAGACAAGGCCAATAATTTTAGCCACAACAGTAATATACTCTATTACCAAAAATATTAGCATTGGTTTTAAATCAATTATATGAGGTGCATGCAATCAATCTCCTTAAGATCTGTTCATTAGACCCTAACAAACCTAAATCTAAAGTCGATGGGGAGGATCTATACTATGCTTACCATAAAAAAAGGGGCATACAAACATGTTACCCCTTTAAATATTTATTATAGGATATGATCAAGAGGTAAGATATTTAGATTGAAAATTCTCTTACCCCAAATAATCAAAACATAATAGTATGCAAAGACCCTTTGCCCACACATAAAATAAACACATAACCTACCAATAAACTAGAAAAATTGAAGTATGTGAATAAGGTGCATGCCAATCCATCTCACCAATATTTTGTAGGAATTATTAGTATTGTGATAGAGAACCAAATCTCTCCAATTTTATCTACAAAAATTGTAGCTCCATCCATTGTTCCCTCCACACAAGTGTTGCCACCATCGAATCCAGTCACATCCACTCCATCTCACCTGTTATCTCCATAGAATCAAGAATAGGTGTACCCACTACAAAAAAATGGGGGTAATCAAGCTACCATAACTGAACACTCTGAGCTGAATCAAGAACATGAGCATGTGGACATACCCACTAGAAAAAATCATCACGAACCATCCACATCTACTCATATGTTGAGGACTTTTGATCCGTATCTACCTAATTATCTCATGGAACCTACATCCAATCCACCTCTGCAAAACCAAAAATCCTCTAATAATACCAACATACACCTCCATTAGTCTTACAACATATCTTGTATCATCTAGTCAACATCGAGCTACAATTGAGTTGCCAACACACTCCAATTCTACAATAAATTTTAACTCGACTCACAAATATTGAGATACAGTTGAGTCAGTAGCAAACCACATCCCAAGCCAAACCACCTCTCCCACAACCTCACAATAAATTACAAATAGAAAAGCACAATAGGCATCCTATAAGGATCCCTCATGATCACACGTCGCTTTTGAAGTCTGATTCAATGATACTTCAAAAGCTTTATGAAGCACAAGAGATTACATTAACAAAAATAAGACCAAAAAACCCCAACCAAGCTAAGTCTAGTTCATATAGGAAAGATCACTATTGTCCTTATCATTGAATAGTAGGGGAGGCATCCCCATTCCCAATCCATCTCATCCACCTCATACAAAATACCAACCCCATACCTATACACCTCTACCCAAGCCCATATCGACCATATTTCAAGATTTGCAATATGTAAAAAAAAATGTTTTACCTAACATATACCCTCTTGATCCTAACATACCGAAACCAAAGTCTTATAGGGATGATCATTATTGTCTCTATCACCAAAAATTAGTCCATGACATCAATGATTACTTTATATTTAAAAATGTGGTTCAAGATATTATCAATAGGGGGTCCTTTCCAATAGACGGTATTTTCACCTTATATAATTAGAATATTGGAATCCATAAGAATAATAGCAGGGAAACTCAAGGTATCACACCTCCCCTATCATATACATCACCAAAAATAAAATAATTTGAGGATTCTCAAGGTATCACACCTTCCCCACATTCACTAGTCATGAAACACTTTAAGGATGCTTAAGGTATTACACCTTCCCCATAAAAAAATAACAAAAAAAATACAAAATCAAAAATCACAAATAACATTGTATTACTTACATCATCATGCATTACACATTAATGCATTTCATAAATTAATTGTATTAGGAATATTCATTCATTGCACTTGCATTCACCTATTTTGTTCTTGCATTTCATAGAGCACCATGCTTGTATGACTATCATGAGTCTTAATGAAACCTTTTTCTCTTGTCATCATTTGCATATTTTCTTATGATCTTTGTTAGAGTATATTATATCATTTGGTTCATGTAAATGTACCACATTTGGTACATAGTTAGAGTAGGATATTACTTTAGGAGGAAGTTAGCTAGTTACTTCAAGTAATGTAATAAATGCACAAGTATCAATGTGCAAGGTGTTCCCTTGTACAACTAAGTAGAGTGTTGGCCAAGGAACCTATATTCCTATATAAAAAGGGCATCATAGTAAGTTATAGATCATGACAGTAGGTAGTAGTAGTGTATAAGGTAACTCCATTGGTGATGGAGTACAATGTAGTCATTTAGTATATATTCATGGAGTGTCCATTTCCTCCATATCCACATTGTATTATTTTTGTCATTTCTATTTATAGTATAATTTAGTCATATTGCAGAGTTTAATTTCCTTCATATTTTTTACATCTAGAGATTGCCATCTCCCATAGCATACTTCATCAAAATCTAACAATCGTATGAGAGCCATGATGAATACATATAGGAATAGGAATATTCACAAGTACTAAAGTAAATCTTAATTCCAAAAATACTAAGATCACATTTGGGAAGAGTCTTTCCATAGAGTTGTAGAAAAACTCATGAAGACCAGGTTTCAACATTCATTCCACTAGATTTATGAATCAACTAGTGAATATTATTTATAGATCTATATTTTTCATGTTAACTATTGTATAAAGCTTTTTGTTGTTGAGAATTAACTATCAGAAGTTGGGACACTTACTACAACAAATAGATAAGGATTTCACCTTCATTTCCTAAAATTCTATGTGCTTTCCTCGTGCAAAAATTAGTTTTTATTGTATTGCAAAAGAGACTCTAGGAGAAGAGCCCTGGTGAATTTTGGACATTGGAGATATCCATTACTAGATTGAAAACTTCACATTTTAGAATAAAAGGCCACAAAAGCCTTGATTCATAAGAAAATGCAACATAAACCTTGATACAAAAGAAAAGGCCATAAAAACCTTGATCTAGAAGAAAAATCCATAAAATACTTGATCTAGAAGAAAAGGTCACAAAAGCCTTGATCCAAAAGTAGAGGCTACAGAAGCCTTAATCCTAAAGAAGACTCTAGTGAAGAGTATTTGATCTAGAAGAAGACTCTAGAAAAGAGTCTTAAATAGAAGATAAGATATTGGTGATTTCCATTGAAGATTATGAATTGCAGATTAGCTAGAGTCTTTCCACAAGACCGTGAAGACAAGGAATTATACCATTAGTTTCAATAATAACTAGTGAAGTTGAAAATGTCTTTGAAAATATCCCATTGGAAATAGCAGATTGAAGATCTGTTTTAGAAGAAGCTGAAGAGATCCATAGAAAATATTAATGGAAAACTTCCAATCTTGGAAGAGGTAAAGAGGGACTAGCAAAGTACTATTCCTGATATTAAAAGCAACAAAACTTAGATATTCAAGAATAAGATCTCATCACCAACACTTCCACAAAAATGTTGAAGAAATGGTCTCATTTAGAAGACCAGAGAAGTTGGAAGAGTAAAGACCTTGAAGAGGTGTAGAATGGTCTAAAGAGAATATATCTACCACTATTGCAACATAATGATCAAATTGAAAGCAAAGAACATAAGTATAACCAAATTCACAAGAAAGTAAGCCTCCTTTGTATTAATAATGGTGAAATAGGTTACATATACGTCCCTCTTAGGGATACCAAATGATACATGTTTACAATGGTGTTAAAGCCCCTAAACGAGGGTGATATATTCTAAGGGCTCCTTAGATATCCATAAAATTTACATAAGGGCTTAATAGGATGTCTCCTTATCCATTATCAAGAGGAGTTTATCTTTGTAAGTGCTTTAAAGCTTTGAAGGATCTGTCACATGCATACAAGAAACACAAAAATATATTAAAAGCATGTGAAGCCTCTCATGATGAGGCTATTATCCAAGAAATATAAGAAATGAGGAAAATACTTGAAATAAACATAAACTAAGTAAATATGCTCAAGATATCATCAAATGAGTGCAAAGCATGACTTGAAACATGTAAATCTAGCTAAAATTACATGAAATTTGAAGGATTAAGCATCAAAGAAGCTAATCTATGAATACTTGTAAAATAAAGCATACATGATGTAAATGAAGGTAAAGTTGCCTACTATGCTACTATTTGACCATAGGAATTATTGGAATAAGACTAATCTATTCTAGACAAACCTAAGTACATGACCAGAAACAAAAATCTACAGCTAAAATAGAATAATGAAAGCATCAAACCCTATCCACGGGTGCTTATAATGGCTAGCTATGTTAGCCATGGTTGAAAATTGTAGCTAAGCTTGTGGGTCACTCCTGCCAACAATGGCCATGAGAAAAGACTTCTTTCCCTCCAAAATAGGGTTGGAAATGGTCAAATCTTCCTTGTAATTGATGATCAAGGGTCGCCCTCATGTCCAAACACATATTGGTGGTTGAAATTGCTTGAATTCATGTCGGATAGGTGTGGAATGGCAAGGTTTACTTCTCAATCCTTTGGAAGCTCCATTTTTGCAAAGCTAGGTGTCAAACTAGAATTTGGCAGCATCTCCTTACTCTTCACAAGTTGCAATTGACTCTCCAGTTCGGAAGGGCTTCACTATATTTATATCAAGTTCTCATTGACCTCATTGAGGGGTCTATAAATAGACGATCCAATCCTAATATTGGATTCTAAAGGAAGAAAAGATCAAGAAATGATAGGCTGGGGTAGTTGGATGGAACCTTTTAGAGGATTTGTAGTCCATAACTGCTTGAATTGGTTGTAAATGCCATTGGAACAACCAATTTGGCTCAGCTTAGGAAGCCAAGTTAGTTACAGGGCTAGTCATGGTTTCTTAGCATAGCCAATATCCTAACCATTGTTTTCACCTACAACTAATATCTTAGCCATAGGTACCATCAATGACTAAGGATGAATAGGCCTAGGATGCCTAAAATGAGTGGTTGGAACCACTGATTAGCTTTGGAAGGGTCCAAGGTCATTCATATGGTCTACATGGGTGCCCATATGAGTAGTCTCCTAAACATGACATGTTTTAGATGTCTACAAATGCCCCTTTTAGGATGCATTGTGGGAAAACATGATGTTGAGAAAAAATAAACCACCTAAAGCCATGTTGCAGGTTTATTGATGATAATTGATCTAATCAACATTACATGCCCCTTTCCTACAAAGGATGCACATCCTAGAATTATTGCTTCCAGTGGGATGGAAGGTTTAATTTTGCAAAGCTTTCACATGTCCAATAGAAATCAGGTAGCATCTGTGCTACAATTGATTTGATAGGTGGATCGCTACAATACTTTAAACTAGCATATTTGCTTTTTACCGAGTAGAAGGGTAAGCTTGTGATAGTTGTTAGTAATAATTTGTAAGACAAACATAATTTCACAAGATCAAGTGATCCTTTGTTGATTTTTATTATGAATTTGATATTATGACTAACCCCTCAAGCGATGAGTCATTGAGGAAAGGATAAGGGATTAAAGCAACAAGTCACTTGACCAAGATGAATAATTTGGATGATTCAAGACTTTTGTAATTTTTTGATAGGATAAGCCTTATTACAGCTGTAATTGCAACCATTAATAGTAATCATACATCTCTATCCTGTGGTGTAGTCCAACCACAATAGCCTTCTTAGGGAATCAAGATGATAGTAATTCTATTTAAGCTTGTGGTGAATCACTATGTTCGATGATCTACTAAAAATTTCATAGAAGAAATGAAATGAATGCCTCATTCCTGTGGGGTAGTCCGACCACCATGGCCTTCTTCGGGATTGAAGTGAAGACATTTCAATTCAATGATGACTAATTTTCCCCAAATGGCCTTATGGTAATTTACTCATCTTGTTGGATTTCATGGAGTGCAAGTCGCTGCAACCACCAAGTGTATAGAATAAATAATTGAATACAAGGTGCTTTTGAATTATGATTTATGTGTTGTTTTTGTTATTTTTGCAATTTTTGGAAATTCTAGATTGAAAAATATTTTTTATTATCCATTTTGAAGCTCCTTATAGTGGTAATTTGGAGCATTTAATACTGTATGCTAGCCATAGTTTTTAGTTGCAGCTAGCTTTAGAAATTTTCTTAGTTGCATCTATCAACAACAACTGGCATTTGGCCAATCTGCACCTATGGCTGGCAACAATAGCTAAGGACCAAATGAGAAATATAAAAGCAAAATTAGGGTTTTTACTTTTCATTATTTCTAATTGATAGAGATTGATAATGAGAGATATGAGGGGAGAGAGATAGGATTTGACATGAAATACTACTAAAACAACTACCAACCTATATGGCAGTTCAACCTAAGGCTTCTATGAGTGGAAGAGTAAAAGCTCCTAAGGTAGCATTTCGATCTCTCATGTGTGATTTGCATAGTTTAAAATGAACCACACTAATTAATGGCTTAAATGAACCCAATTAAACTTGTTGGTAATGAACCTCACCCTAGCTTAGAATTAGCTTTAGGTTAGCTTAGAAGGATTGGGTTTTAAGTTTGGGTGGCATTTTAGATGGGAAATGACCTCAAAAGGGGTCATTCCCCATAGCCATTGGTGACATATGTGGCTCTCAATTTTGCAATTGGGGTCCGTGCTTGTCAGCCACGACTAGGTTAAAACACCAACAATCAAAAAGTTACCCATTGGAACTAGCCGTGGTTGACAATGGCTAAATGACTTTAGGAAAATTTTATTAATTTTTTGCTTTTATTTTTTATTTTTTTAAGTTTTTAATTGATTTTTTTGATATTTTTTAATTTTTGGAGTTGTGTTGTGCATGTTTTTTGAGTTTTTAAGCTTGATTTTTTATGTTTTTGAAATTTTGGATTAAGTTTTTTTTATTTATTTTGAAATTTTGAAATGCTTTTTGATTGGTTGTCCTTCCTTTTAGACCTTGATTGTATAGGTGTAGGACTCTAATTTACTATGCACGCTACTGCCCCAACTAAGCCAGATAGATCTAGATTGGTTCATGGCTATGGATCTTGGCTACATCCTGAGATTGCCCACCATTAGAGAAAATCAAGCGTACATTTGCTGGGATGCACAAACTAATACCTTTCATCTTCTAACTAGGGAGATGATTGTTACACTAGAGGATGTGTACCGTATCTTCAGGATACCTATAAATGGATAGGCCATCACTTATTTTCCTACCACAACAAATACTACCATCTTTTAGAGGGTTTTTGGGACTAGTATCGATGAGGCACTTATGAATACAGAGCACGATGGGGTACCAGTAGAGCACTGGTACAAAGTAGATGTATTTTCATGATGCCAAGCTATGCTCATGCATATCATATATGATGTTTTCCTACCTAACACATCAGGTGCAAGGTTACCATAGAACCTCTTGGCCACAGTACAAGATCTTCTTAGGAGTATGATAGATCATCCATTTATCCTATCATGGGGGAGTTCTATCCTCACCTAGATCTACAATGAGATCTACCGCATAACTCAGTGGAGGCGAGTAGGTGTAGGATGCAGTTTCCTACTATAGATATGGGCATGGGAGCATATTAGGATAGATCATCCTAGAGGGCTACCCCTAGAGATTATTATAGTAGAACCCATTCCTTAGTGTTACAGGTCTTGGTGGCCATGGGAGTTTGAGACTTACCGTAGTATATCTCATGTGGGCAATCTTCAGCACTACATGGATAGATTAACAGGGTTGCATGCTAGCTAGATCATATGGCATCCCTACATATACTATCCTACTTGGGAGGAGGTCGACTGCTACATGAGATAAGCTAGGCATGATCATTGGGTCATCGAGTGTAAGCCCGATGCATGGGAGTTTTTTCACTTCTCTCTAGTCACTCAAAATTTTGGGATACGGTATGATATCCTATGTTAGTATTAAGTGTTATTATAGTAAATTGAAGAAGATTTTTATTTGTTGTTTTAAACTATTTTTTATGTGTTTTAGGATTAATTGCATGATTTATGCTTATTGAAAATTATAATAAAGTAAATAATAATTTTATTAAAATTTGTGTACATTTAGATTATATTTTTCAACGATTTTATGTTGTAGCAATGATTTGGCATCAAATTTGCACTAGATTATTTTGTGTAATATTTTATTCCAAACACAGTGCAAGCACCTGCATAACAGAATTGTAAGAAAAGCACCAAAGCAATTAGACAAGAAAAAGTGCAAAATGGTGGTAAAAAGGAAGAACACGATAAAGTTGATGATCAACATTATTTTTTAGCATATGGTCAAAAAGGTGAGTTATGTATTTGAATAAAAAAATAGCCAATTAGTAATTGAGTAAATCTATGCATAAAGTGGGATTGACATGCCACATGATTTGGAGCCCCTACTATCAACCCTCACTAGAACAAAATAGAATTGAAGGAAAATTGAAGCTAGAAAATTGTGTTGAAAGTTGTATATTCAACCCAAATTTATCTTAGACTTATTTCAAGCTAGTCAACAACCAATAGAGATGTAAAAATAGGGTAACTTATCTAGTTTAACCGGTTTTTTCAAATTTGATCGGTCAGATTTAACATGTAGGTCTATTTAATCAATTATGGATAGGTAATTGCTCAAAATAAACCCCATTCATAGGTTGAATAGTTATAAATCTGCCTATAAATAATATTGTATACCCATTTGGAAAAATTAGTAGACAAAATAAATAGTTGAATAAAGTATGCAGTGATTTGATTGCTTGCATATTGTCTCAATCTAAAATTTTCAGCCTTTTTGCATAAAATATTTTGACCCCTTAGACTATTTTTTATATTTAGTTTTTCTTCCTTCTATTGAACCTCGAAGCAATGGCCACTCTCTAGAATAGTGGAAGGTCTATTAGCATTAGTTATATGTTTTTAATTATTTTCTTTCCTATTATTTATTTTCAACAATTAATTAGCGTAGTCAAAGTTAATAAATCTGCTTTTAAATTTTAGTTTTGCTTAAGTTAGTTTCTATTTTCCAGCAGTGTAATTTACTTTATTTTATTACAAAAGTGTGTTGCTATTTTCATTTAAAATCTGCAGTCTAATTTATGTTAATCCTAGTTCTATTTTAGCTTGTTTTTAGTTAATTTCTGCAATTTGATTTTGTTAGAGCTAGTTTCTTTTCAACATTTAATTTTTTTTTATGTTTTATTTTAAGTTTGGATTAGCTTAGTTATTTCAATCATTAGTTGATTTATTTTTCATTTAAATTAGATTTTTTTAGTTCAAAGTGTGAGATTTAGCATAGTTTTCTTTATGAATGCTATAAAAACATTGTGATTTTTAGTTTCCATAGACTAGTCTAGAATTCTGATATCCAAAATGTAATTCTAAGACCTTTATCACTTATAGCCTTAGTATGTTGTCCTAGTTTGAAATAGATAATTAAATTGAGATCAATAATGACATTCATCACCTTGGGGAAGCCCAAACCATGACTTTTCTATCATAGCAAAGCTCTATCAAATTTATATAAAATTTTGACCAATAAAGCCCTAGCAAAATTGGTCTAGATGATATCAATCTTGGAAACTAGCGAGAAGGATTTATCCCATCAATTGATCAATATTTTATCATAACAAGAGGTATGCATCAAAGTTCTTGAAGCTATAAGCTTATTTGAATCTAATTATTATGCCCTTTCATCCCCAAGCTTATAATTATTCTTTATTTTGGTCATTTTGTAATCATCTTCTCATTGCATTTATCTTTTTTTAGTAAAATAGATTATTTTTTACCATTTTATTATCATTTCATTATGTTATTATTTTCATAATAGTTATATTTTTGGTCAATCAAATAGTCATCTTGTTATCCCCATCAAAATCCTACACCTCTTTGTTAGGAATTCTCTTTGGATTATTTAAAAGTCTAGAGTCTTTTGTCCAAGACTCATTATATTGTACCTATAGGTAGGATCATCACAATATTTATCAATGGTCCTATTGTGGCTTGTTTCTACTGTAGAAGATATTGTGATTACACAGTCAGTTCATTATAAAAAGTAAAGTCACCACTAGTCGATAGAAGCATCTACGATGCTATCACTCCTTAGTGGCACTTTTTCCATTGATCTTGTTATTATCATTATAGTATTTTGTATTTGTATATCTTATCTTTTGTATAGGGGTCTAAGGCTGATCAAGGGAGTTAAAAATTCTCCACAGGTGTAGGCAGACCCCTCTATTGTTAACTCTATTATTTCTTGTCTATTTGTAAGTTTATCAAAAAATAGGAGTCATAAATGAAAGAACCACTAGACAAAAATAGTGATGACATCATTTCTAAACCTCACCAACACTTCTACCACTAAGATAAATTAGGTCAAAGGTTCCAATCATTGCCTTTGCCATTTTATATTAGGATTTTTGTTTGTCTACTTTGTATTTGTATCATTATTATTATTATTTTTTTTATTCATTAAATGACAAAATGAAAAATAAGGAATGATTTATTATATTTGATAGCATTAGGGGACTGGCTATAGTCTTTTATTTCATTAAAAATGAATTGCACATAGATATTTAGGGTTGTTTAATTTCATCACTCCCTTGCACCCTTGCTTTGAAATCATTAAATATCTTTGTTTATCCATAATCAAAAATTTAGAAGCAGGTAGTCCATAAAGCCTATCTTTTGCATTGATTAATGCATTTTTAGTTGTGATAGCAACATAATAAGATTAAGCTATCAAGGAAAATTTAGGTTTTTTTCTAATAGAATTTGTTAAACCCTTAGACTAGGCTAACAACTACCCCTATCCTTGAGGTGAGACACCATAGATATGATATTCAATGGGAACAAGGGAGCTAATGCACCTAGTATTGTAGGTCTAATAGGAGACCCTTTGTGATTTATTCCATCTCACACATAAATCTAGAAAGCCTAGGTATTTTTCTAGCTTCCCTCAATTAAAAGACAAGTCTCATATTTTAATAGAAGAGACCATAGACATAAATATAAGAACTCCATAAGAGCTTCAGGTTCTTATGTAAAGTATTGACCTTAGATAAGTATGAAAAGTATATTATGCCATTATTCAAATTTAAATACATCATTGCTTGATCATATGTCAATATGTATAGCTTTGATCCCTTAGTTTTTTATCATTTAGTTGTCATGCAATAAGTTAAACCTATTAAATAAAAGTTGTATAAGATGCATTTAAGAGTCACAATTCTAGTTAAATAAGAGCCTATAAATCTTCTTGACATTGACTATTCTAATAGGATTTCCACATTATTCCACTAGCCAAAAATAATAGAAGTGTTAAAATATATACTAGCTTTTGAGACATTAACAAGGCATGTCCTAAAGATGGCTTTTCTCTCCTTAATATTTATATGATCATTGACTTTACTATGGTATGTGTAATATTATATTTCATGAATGGTTTATCTGGATACAATAAGATTAATATAACTCTATAAGACTAGTATAATACATCCTTCACCACACCTTTGAGAATATTATGTTATAAGGTGATTTCATTTGGGCTAAAAAATGTAGGGGTAACCTATCAAAGAGCCATGACATACACATTTTATTATCAGCATGTTATTGTGGAAGACTATGTTGATGATATTCTTAGTCACTCAAATAATAAAGAAGAGCATATTCATGACCTAAGACATATCTTTGATAGGTCAAGAACATAAAAACTTAAAATCTTATAAATGCATCTTAGAATAAGTTCTAGCAATATTCTAGGATTTATAATGTCTAGGATTAGTAGAGAAGTAGATCCTAAAATATAGAAGCCATAGTTAACATACCACCTCCTAAGAACTTGATCCAACTTAGGATCCTCCAAGGTAAAATCCAATCCATAAGGACATTTATCTTCCAACTTGCTAACAAATTCCAATCATTCACATAATGGTAAGAAAATATACAAAATTTATTTGGCACAAAGGTTGTAAATAAACCTTCAATATTATTACATTGTTATGACCAACTAATCCTAATCTTAGTAAACCTTTATTCTTTACATACTTGCAACAAACTATGTTTAGCTTAATATGATTATAAATGTAGGGAAAGGTCAATCTTTGATATTAATAGAACATTAGTAATCTATGATACCTAACAAACCTTTTTAGAAATATTTTCTCTCCATAGTGTTTGTTTCTCAAAAGCTTATACTCTATATGTTAATTCATAAAACCTTTTCCATTGCACGGATGGGACCCTTTATGATATCTTATGACTAAACCCCCTCTTTCAAGTTGCACAGCTAGGTGAAATATATTGCTAAGTGGATTTGACCTAGAATTTATAGCCAAAAATATATGAAAGGTCTTGCAATAGCTAATTAATTATAATATACACCCTTGGAAACTATCCAACCCTTGAAGATTTATCCCTTAATAAATCCATCCTTGGTTTCAAATTAGAACTTCAGAAGGAGTCTTTATGGTCTTTGTTATTTTATGATTCTAGATGTATCAAAGGAATGAGGAAAATAATCATCCTAGTCACTCATCAAAACCAACTTATAACTTTATCCTTTAAGCTTAAATTTACTTGTACCAATAACATATTAGAGTATAAAGTTCTCGTCCTTGGACTTAGGGTTGTTAGAGCTTAGAAGATAAAAATACTTAACATATTTTGTGAGTCCTAATTGATTTTCAAATCAAATCAATGGGTTCTATCAAACTAAATATGATAAACTTAAGCCTTGCAAGTTGTTGATCAACTATTTATGACTTTTGATAAGGTTATAGTCAAAGCAATCCCTACATCTAAAAATTGCCATGCAGAAACTATGGCTTTTGTAACATATTTATCCCATTAGATCTTGATGATGAAAAATCCACCCTAGTCATAAGTAGCTTACATAGACTACAACCACAAATTCTACTCTATATCTTTTAAAAATATTCATCTTAGAAATTTATCTTTTGATTAGTCCATATTATCAAGATATTTACAACTATTTAAAAGACAACTTTGCTAAATGGTTTCACAAAGCTTGAACATAAAAATCTAAAGCAAAGAGTATGTCAATACATCATAGTTGGAAATATTTTATATCATTGTAGCCTTTATGACATCTTGTTTAAATACATAGACCAAACTAAATCGTAAGCAATAGTCTAAAATTTCCATGATGAGTTTTATGGCAGACACTTTAGTGACCTAGCTATTATAAAGAAGTTTATTAGGATGGATTATTATTGGAACACCATGGAAAAATACTCCTATGACTATGTCAAATGATGTGATAAGTGTCAAAAACATGACAATGTTATCCATTCACCATCCCAAGAATTACATTCCATTATTTATCCCTAGCCCTTCTCCATTTGGGAAATGGACATTATTGGGAAGATTAATGCTAAACCCTCTAATAGTCATGATATCATATCCATTGAGTATTTTATTAAGTTTTTTTATGGTATTCCCTTAGCCTCTACCAATAGTATCAAGTATCCAATTTTATCCAAAATCAACTTGTTTACAAATATGGTATTCCATTTATCATCATCTTAAAAAATAGAACTCCAATTAAAAATAAATATTTCAATAAAATGTGTGCTAAGTATCACAATGCAACACAAATGGTCCATCCCATATTATCCTCAAGTAATTGATAGGTTAGAGCTTATCACAATACTCTTATCAAAATCCTTAATAAATTTGTTAATAAGGTAAGGTGAGATTAGTATTTGTAGCTCTATCTCACTCTTTAGGCCAATCTTACTAGTGTTATAACTCCAACTAGTGCAACCTCTTATGACTTAGTTATGGTTCTAAGGCTAAATTTTCCTTTGATCTTAAGATTTTATAATCATAGATTCTCTTGCAAGGTGCTTTTATCAGTTATGAGCATCATTTAGCATGGCTCAATCAACAAGAACTATTTAATGAAAAGGGTATCCATGCTTTAAAATACTTGATGATCTACTTCCAAAGGCTTAAATGAGACTAGAACATGATGGTCATAACCCAATACTTTGAAATCAATGATTTGGTTCTAAATAAAAAATAAAGGAATACCAATGATAGAACTAAGATTAAGGACAAGCTTTAACCCAATTGGCTAGGCTCATTCATCATAATCAATTATGATTCAAGTGCATATCACCTCATCACACTTTAGGGAAATGAACTTAAATAACCTATGAAAATCGTGCACCTTAAATGATATTATGCTTAAGGGAAAACTTTATATCTTTGTATTAAAAATTGGTTGAATTTTTACTGACATTTGTTGATTTTGTTGGTTTTCTTGTCATTTCTTGACTGATGTTGGCTCTGTTGATTGTTTACTTTGGATTGTATCAGTAATGAAATTTTTTATTTTAAATAGTTTTTATTGCCTCTAGATATTTTCTTTCATTTTTTATGTTTCTTCATCTTTTATCCCTTAGCGTGTTTACTTGTATTCTTTATATTTATGATTTTATTAGTTTTCTTTTATTTATTTTCTTATATCTTTTGATTTCATTACTTTGTATTATTGATACAAGATTAAAACTCTTAATGATATGTACATGATGGTACTAGCTAGAATTAGTTATTTTCCTATTTTTCTAGGTCATTGATATTAGTGGGTGTCCATTATCATCATGACTATATTGTTATTTGTTTTTAGTGATAAAATCTACATTTACGTGAATATATTTGTTAAATATGAGAGAAAATTTGATCATTTGGATTACTTATAAATTTATACACAATCTCAATCTCTCATTATCTAGGAGGAAATATGTATACTAGAATGAATGGATACCTTTATCTAATTATTTGTATTGAAAACCTTATTGACTTGTAACTTAGAGGATAAATGTGAATTACATTATACCATTTGGTCAAATCATCTAGGTTGACCATTGCAACATGTTCCAACCTTATTATTTATCATATATTATTATCTTTCATCTTCATATTTATTCCAACCGTCATCTCTAATTATTTAATCTTAAAATCCAATATGTTTCATCATCTATATCAATGATGATAGGCACAAACTTATTTTATCTATGATTAGTTACTTTTTATTTTGATAGGTATATGATGTGAGTGGATAATCATCATTATCTTCATCGTACCATCAATATGTTCATTCCATTATGTACTTGGGATCTTCATATTTTTCCATAGATTGGCTTGCCCCCAAGATGGGAAGATAGATATATTCTTTCCTAGTACAATTCACATTGTGATGAAATAATAAATACTAATTTAGAATCTCATGTTGCATCCTAAGATGAGTTATCAAAAGTAAACAAGTATGTTGGCACAATTTTTTATCTCTAGTAATTTATCCCAAGATACAATATGTTCAATTCGTAATCTATATTCAAAATATTTATCTTATCATTTCACTTCTTCCAATTAAATTATTTGTAATGATTCAAAATATAGTGAATGTTTATCTTTTTTTTTTAATTTCTATCACCTTCTTTCATATCTATAAAATTGTTCTTTAATCCACCTCATTTACTCATTTCATCTTCACATTCATGGTCAAGTGATGAGTATTATAACTTCATAGATGTTGATGACTATGAATGTTCATCCTTTTATGTTCCCTTATCCTCAAATATTATTTTAGTATACTGACTTTAACCTTCTTATCTAAGAATTAGTGAAAATTCAAAGGATGAAAATCATGTGTTATTGATTTAGATGACAAATATTGCTTTGCATTAATAATAGTGAATTCTATTTCAATTCAAGCTCCTTATCATAAACTTCAAACTACTTATCTTACCCATATAATTATTTTATCTATATATTCATAATAAAAATATTAATACCATCCACAATTATTTATCATGATTAAAATTGCATCACTCTAATGATAGTGAAGATCACCCTTTTTATTATCTTTACTATCATCTATTTTCCAACAAATACTTTGTATGAAATCTATCCTAGGTCAGCTAGCAACATTCTTTACTTCTAATTAGACTATATTTTATCTACTCTAGCTTATTTTTTACCAACTTTACTTACCTCTTTATTAAAGGTATAACATTATCATGTTAGCCATCATTTCATTAATATTTGTTTTGTACCCATGCAAAATGTAGGGTGGCCTCACTAGGATGGCATTAAAGCACCTATGTAGGATCACCAAAACCATCCAAAATAAATATAGGTATTGAGGAAATATAATTTATTATATTATTTGAATTGCTTTCGAAAACATTTAAATTTAGGGTGGCCTTAATAGGAGTGCATATAAGTGCCTATGTAGGATTACCAAAGACCATCTAAAATACATACAATAATGGGGTAATTCAAATCACCCATCTACTATAATTAAAACACTATGTTATAAATATTATCTTTGGTTTATCTAAATCATGAATCTAACCTATTTTGTATATACTTGTACATATCTATACATTAAAAAAAAAAAATCATATTTAGCATTGTTTCATGCATAAAAATTATAATATTTTTATACAAAAATATTATTTTATTTTTCTCAAGTCTATATATATATATATATATATATATATATATATTAATTTTAAAAATAAATTAATTCAAATAAAAAATTCCTACATGGAATAACAAAGTGCTTAGGAATTTATAATGGGCAATAAACTAAAATACTCTACATGATACAATAGTATCCTCAAACTTTTGTCTAGGATAAATCTAGAAACTTTTATATGACATGGTAGCATCCTTAAACATTTGCCTAGAACAAATCCAAAAATTCCTATATGGAATAATAGAGTGTGTAGAATTATCTATGGGATACCAAAATTAAATCTAAATTTTATATTTAAATATAAATAGTACCATGTGGCAAAACAAAAGACCTTGAGTAGTTGTTTAATGTAAAATCAAATATCTAGAGTCTCATGTGTCAGAATTGAAGTCCTTGAGCACTTGTTCAAGGAAAATTAAATATCTGAAAGTTCTCTATAGCATAATATAATCCTTTAAGAATCTATTCAAGGCAAATACAAAGTCCTTTTAGGGTATATCTAAATGTTTGTACATAAAATATATCACAATATCTATATATTATACATAACAAATCCCTTTTGTGCACAAAAATCATCATCCAAAGTCCTATTGAAATATGTGGTGGTTAAGATTCACTTGAGGCCATGACCGAATTTGTATTGTATTATATGTATAATCCCTTTGGACCCTCATAAACATTGTAAAGGTACTTTTATAATATTTATATATAACCTAGATGTTGGTTCCTTAACCTTGAGCTAACTGTCAGTATAAAATACCCCCTAATACCAACCATTTCTTGTTGATTGGAGTGTATTCTATTTTCTTTTAGTGAGATAATTTGGTATTGCCTTTTAGGTGTTACTTTTTAGCAATTCTAGGTCATGTGTTAATTACATTTATTTTTCAAAACCATTAAAAATATTACATGATATTAGACCTTATGTGAATATACTTTACTAAATTACTTGTATTTGGTAAATTAGTTTCTACAAAATCTCATAAGGGCAATAGTGTTTGGAGTGATGAGAAGGTTTTCTATGATTCATTGATATTCTTTAGAAGAGGATTTTTTAACAAAACCCTAGGTGGACTTCAACCACAAGGATCTCATTGGATTTAGTATATTTTATCTAGGAGATATATTCACTAATACGCTTCTTGTTCTTCTCTTGGCACTTAATCCATTTTTTAATCTTTTGATTTTTAAATAGATGGATGCCCCACTTTTAGGATTGATTTTTCAAGGTTCCTTGATAACTTCATTTGTTTTTTATACATTTAAAAAAAAAATCCATTTCTTTTATCTTTTGATATTTATCAGTTTGCATAACCATTGAGGAATAAGAAAATAAGAGGTTGAACACCTTTTGATAGACCCTATATGCCAATTAATTCATGGGTAAACTTTCATGTATGACAAATGCCTCCAAGATGCTTGACAAAGTTGCTAATATGGTCTGACAACATTTTTATTGCATTGGCATGAGAGGACGTCTTGATTGGTTATGTTCAACAAAAATGCTATGTAGGAAAAACCATGACACATAAAAAGAAGTTGTCAATATTTTTAGACTCTATGAAATTTTAAAAGGGGACCTAGTTTAGCACTTTCTTGGTTATGCCTCCAAGTACTTGTATTCTACAAAAAAACACAAATTTTCCTCATTTTGTACATTTCTTAATTTTTAAAATTGAAATATTCTAGATAATACTTCAGGTAGGGGTATGCAAATAGTGCAATGTAGAGTGTATTTATATCATCATGATGTGTACTTACAACACATGCAAAATAAGAAGGGTGAAATATTAAACAAAGCATAATGTTTTGTTTGATATGGATGTTTGTGTTCAAAAGGTCTCCATGCCAAGGTGCCTAGAGGATCCCACATTAATATGTTGGGCCTCATAGGTCTAAGGACTAAACTATACTTGTCCATACTTTTTGTTAAAAATTATGACATAAAAAAACCTTGATGACATATGCAAAAATGATTTGGCACCTAATGTCATACCTCATGCTGACATGGTAGCTAATGATGTGGTAGGTGGCATGGTAAATAAAATGGTATATGATGACATGGTAGTTGATGATATTGTGCTTACTGATGTGGCATAAGATGGCATATAATGGGCTGATATATCAATGACTAATGTGGTAGGTAGAACACCATATGGAAGATATAAAAAGGGGTTCAACCAAAGACATTCTACCATCTCATAAAACCCAACAACTATGCAATCACACAATCATCACTAGACTTGGCAAAGCATGAATTTCATAGTGAATTAAAGAGTTATAAGTGGCACAATATAATTTATAGGTTGTAGAGTGAATCAAAGAGTGATAAGTGGAAAAATTAGGTTTGTTACAATGTTCAATGGCTTGCACATTTAGCACCCAATTAGAAAACCCTATTCCAGTAGTGACAAGTGGTATCACCTTATTTGCTACTATGTTGTCTAGTTAGCATCTAGTTGGCACCCCCTCAAGCACTTACATAGTGACACATGAAATTCTTTTATTTCCTATAGGTACAAAAAATAATTTATAAAGGTATTATGTGATTTTTGGGTCAAACTTTTGAGGGCCATAACATTTGAATATGAAAGCATATTGAGCCTTTTTTTTTAAATCACACAGTTTTTTTAGACCTCTACATTGGTAGTATTGTTTCTAGTCACAAATACACATATAATTTTACACTCTACTAAGAAAGGTATGGATTAACATGTGCCCTTGTTGAATAGTCTAAACTATGCCACTTGGAAAATAAAGATTTAAGCTCTATTTTGAACCAAGTAATTACTCAAGTTTATAAATAAGAATCCTCTAGAGACTAATCTAAGGATAGAAAAATAGTCAAATAGAGATAAGAAGAATGAGGCTCTTCATGTTGATAATATCTATGATACTTATGTTAGTAGCACTATAGATCCTAAGGAGCTACATGAAATTTTTTAGGGATTGTGTGGTTTTATTGATTTCAATAAATTAGTATATTGGAGGTAGAGCTTGCTACCTTGATTATGGAATCCTTTGATACCATTGTTAAGTATTTCAATCATTTCAATAAGTTTCAAGATTACATTTATACTACTAGAGGTATTCCAAAGAGGGTAGGAGAGAAAAATTAGGCTATGGATAAGGAGAAAATATTAATATTTTCAATATTATTTTCAATAATGTATTGAATATATATGAAATATTTTTAATTGTGTTTAACATGATTCATGTCTACTTCCCAACTTCTCCTCTTCCTTTGATTGCTAAAGTGTTCAAATTCCTTCTTCACCATCACACTCAAAGATATAGGTGTAATGGCCATCCTCTCATCAATCAAGCTCATGCAAAAGAAGTTATCAAAGATAAAATTGATAAGAAGCCAAATTAGAATGAGAAGCATCCCAAGGAGCATATTACAAACATTGGTCATCATTACAATAAGAACTATGTTGGATTAGAGTTAACCTCTAGGAATATGAAGAACTTTATAAAATAAAGAATAACATTGGCCTCAATATTTAAATGACATAATACCAATTGGTAGAATAACATTATCATATTACAAATATTGGCCATCATTACAATACAATGTATCAAATCAATAAAAACCCATGCATGGAGGAGCTAAACCACATTGCAGACACATGCACATCCTAGAAAAAATAATTCAAACATTGTGAGACACGTGTACCCTGTTGATGTGTCATGATAGTGTTGAACACTAATTATGATGATGTTTTATTTCATGGGATGGGTTGTTGAATATGGGATGGTAATATTTTATCTTTACCAATCTAAGAAGGATTGTTAAGGAAAAGCTCAAGTTTATTGAATTGACATTGATAAAAGTATTATACTTGTTTAATGATGTAAATATTATACTTAATAGCTTTAATTATTCTATACAATGATATTGGATAATCTTTAAAACTTATAAAAAAACATTAACAAAAATTCAAATAGTTGATCAAGCTTTAAAAAACATAAAATTGGACATTTGAAACCATCACATCTCATTACCATTATGGAAATGATCAAAACTAAAAAAACAACATGCCATAACCTTATAAGGTTGCATAAGAGTTTATAACATCATATTACCATTAAGGAAAGGACCACAGGTGAAAAACAACATGTCATAACCTTCTAACATGCCATTGGAGATTGGAGAGTAAAGCAAGATTATACATTTGGACCATCAAACAAATTGCTTTATATGAGAATTTAACTTTATATTTACTAATAAAAGCAATAATTGATAATTATCAAGGTCCTATAAAATAAAGGATGTCCAAAGTATCATAGAAATTAAACAAGGATGACCACTCTCTCCTACACTTTTTGGAGTCTACATTAATGAGCTAGAGGAAATAATAACAAATGCACTAGGTACCATAGATGGTTACTTTTATTTGACGTCTATATTGCTATTCTTCCATTTGTAAATGATGTTATCTTGATTTTCTACTTTGTGAGGGGTCTTCAATGAAAATTTGAACTTTTAGCTTCATTTTGTGACAATAATCAATTTTAGGTTAATTTGATAAAATAACATTTATTAATTTTAACATCACCAAAGAGGACGTAGATGATTCTTACTTATAGAGATGAGAAGGTTGAAGTTGTTTCTTCATATGTATATATAAGGGTACTCTTATTTATGCTACTCTTTAGATTAACTTCAACAATAAAGGTGAGGATGAGTAACAGGTATGTTGCCCTTAACTCCCTTGAAAAGCAATATTTTAGCTTTAGTTTCAGGATATCTAGATGAAGATCCTCCTCTTTAAATTAGGTCATACCTATTCTCCTATATGTTCATGGTTTGAGGACCTTATCTTCAATAAGTAGAATAAAATCAGACAGAGAAGGTATTTGTGTTTATGCTTTCCAAATATATTCATTAAAAGAGATTAATCTCTTATGCCATCATCCTTGCAAAATTTGGCACAATCCCACTCATTGATTCAATGATTTTCCATGTGGTGATAATGCTACACAAGTTGAGATGGATGGCCAAATCTCAGAATGATCATTCTAGATATCCATATCTTTCTCTTAAGTCCTCTATGGAGTAGACAATCCATGGTGTTGAGTCTTATTGGTATGAAAGAGCCTCCTTATTGCTTCACCTCATTAACATTGATATCACTAGGCTACCTCTATAGCCTTTCCATGGATGCTCCTATTATCTCCAAGAGAGAGATAAATAAGGGCATCTATATTGAGATTTATAGTGCCTACCTTCGATCCACATGGTTTGATCATAGAGAGCCACTATCCTTAAAACTACATCACTACTCAAATTTATATATCCAATACGACAATGGGCTCAATTGAACTTTGGGTATACCAAACTCCACTTACCATGTAGCTCGAGGCCCCCACTTCCTTAGCTCAAAGTTTGCTCCTATCAACTTCATATTTAGAGAGACCACCAATTTATTTGGATCTATTACTTAGATTTTGAAAGTAATGACCATTTAGTTTTCAGATACTCTTCTTATTATGAGATTAGAGGATAGTTATTTAATCTCTTTGGAGACTCACTCAACTATCTCTAGATTCTCATTGCTTATGAGGCCTAGAGATGCTTAGCCCTCTTCCTCCCAAATATGTTCAACCTTTGTTAGTGACTTTCCATAGGCAAGTCACCCTAGGGGGTTTACAAAATATTGATCACATCATATTTTCAGCCTTTTAATATTTGTAAGAAGAAGCCCCATGGCCAGATTCTAAACTTATATAGCATACTTACGAGGCATCATAGATTTGACAACTCACATAGCCTCATGTTTATCATATAATTTTTTATGAGTTTAAATGATAAAACACTTCTACATAGCATTAAATTTTATTTGTAGAATTATCCTCCTTATAAACCTTTCTATTATTTTTCATCATTTTATGTTGATGCTTACTTTTTTATATATATTAATTGAAATGTGACTCTCCTTTAATCTTATATTATACCTCTTATAATCATATTAACTAATTTTAATCTGCTATAAATATTACTATTAAAATTAAATTAAATATTTTTAAATATAATTTTATCTTTATAAATTTAATTAATCTATTTAAAAATCAACTCTTTTTAACAACCAGTCTTCCTCTACGTTTTGAAAATGAAGATATCTTTGAATATAAAATCTATTTGTTCATTTCTTCAAGCTAAGGTTTTATGTATTTTTTACAAAACGAGAAACAATCAAAAGTAAAAAAGCAAATATTATTTAAACCTCTTCAAGGTTATTTATTTTGCATCAAACTGGGAACGTCAAAAGCAACCAAAGGAAGTGGAATATGGATGACAGTAAATTTCTCGTCATAAAAAGATGTGCGCTCTTTAAGGTAACTTTCCTTTAAAAAAATTGAACTTTAATCAAAATGGGATGCAATTTAGTGGCTAGATTGAGTTTAAAGAAGATTATTTTATTTTAGTATTGTGTAAAGAATATTAATAATTTTTAGTTTGTTGGATAAAGATTGGTAAGTATTATATTATTATTAATTGGTTATTTTTTTTGGTTAAAATTTTGAGTTAAAAATTAGTATTTTTATTTGGGGTTCTAATCCCTTTTAAAAAAAGGTTTGAACTTAATAAATGAAAATTTAAAGATATGCCACTACAATATCTTTTATGAAACAATTAAAAAAAAATTATAAATCATAATAAAATGATAAAAAAATATTTAAAAAGAAATAAAAAGTTTATATATATATATATATATATATATATATATAATAAAATGATAAAAAAACATTTATGAAGAATATAAATAAATAACAATAAAGAATATATTTATGAAGAGTAAGAATATATGAAGAATGTATAAATAAATAACATAAAGAATAAGAGTAATAACTTCAATTTTTAGGGGGTTTGTTTTTTTTCCATAGGTTCAAGGTTTAAACCATTGCAAGTGTTGGTTGCCTGTTAATTCTCCATTGATAAGTTTAGCTCTCAACTTAAAAAGGGACTACTCAACCTTAAACTAGTTAAAGTTTCTCACACTAACCTAATTAAAATAAATAAATAAATACAAGTACATAAAAGCCAACACAATGTAATGTTATGATTGTAAGTAATAACCTTAAACTAGTAAAGGTTTTCACATTAACCTAATAAAAAATAAAAAAATAAATACAGGTGCAAATGGGGGCGGGACAAAATGTTTTGATGCTAGGTGCCGTACGTATATATGGGGTGAGAAAACAATGTATTTAGGTTGAGGTGGGAAACTTCGGGGAAGTTTCGTTATCTAATTAAATTAAGTATATAAGATACCCATTTTAAAAGCATCACTGAACATGCCTCAAGTGGCCGGAATTGCACGTGGTAGGCATGCCCAAAAGGTAAATAACTTTATTTTTCTAGATATTTTGATTGGTAGCATCATTTCTCCATCGAAATTTGAATTTATTGTCACGGGTTCATGGAAATCCACCTAACATGATATGGTACATTTTGTCTATACGCCAAAGTATCTTTCATGGGGACAAGGTTTATATAAATACCTATACAGGTAATATGTTTTAGTAAGACTCCATCCTCAACTGACACGTTTTACTATGATTCCATCCTCAAGTTTCCTTGTGTGATTATCAGTAATGACAAATATGGTTTTATATAATTTTTTTTTTTTAAACATGGTATACCCGTTGTTGTATTCCTTCAGCTCAGAGTTTAATTCTTGTGCTTGTCGTTATTCTTGCAAATATGTCTATAAAGTGAACTATTAGTTTTTCAAATATTTGAATTATGGTAATAGACTTTTTGTTTTTCAAAGATTTGAATAATGGTTATAGTGACTAATTTGTTTTTTTCAAAGAGAATATGTGAGAGGTAGATTATAGATCTTTTAAGGATTTGAATTGCAGTTGTGATCACTACTTTTTCTTTATTTTAATAAAATGTGTAAGAAGATCAACAACTTATTTAAGGTGATCGATTATTTATTTGCTTCTTTAAATAGAGTATGTATAAGGTTGGTAAGTGGATTGGTAAGTTTTTGTCTGGTTAGGTATTTGTCAAGGACACTCAAGTTCAAACCTCGGCGGCAATCTGTTTGCAAAGGTAGTAGTTTGATCTGAATCCTTTGAGTGCGTGCCAAACCGAGGATAATGATACGAATCCCGAACGACTAGTGGTCCCCTTCACATCAGTCAACAATAACGAAGCGGAATAAGTTTGGTGGAAGCAACCCATGTGGTTTGAACCCTGCACTTGTAAGTTACTAAAATAGTGTGGTTGTGACCAACTCTCCTATGTCACCGAAAAAAAAGGTAGACCACCAACATTTAAGGGAGTTGATTATATGGTGCATTCAAGAAAATGTGTGTTGAAGTGAACCATCAATCTTGTAGAACTTGAAATTATGAACTTTTATATTATTCTTATTGTATAGTCTTTTGGATCCTTTGACAAGAACTTGAAATTATGAACTTTTATATTATTCTTATTGTATAGTCTTTTGGATCCTTTGACATGATATATAAATCTTTAGATTTGTTTTTTAACTTTGATCTAAGGTGATATGTAATTGAATATTTATATCCTTTAAGATCAAACATTTCTTTATCAATTGGAATGTTTATTAATTTTTTTTTAGTATAATTATTTTGGTTCTTATGGACACCTTTTATATTACATTGTGTTTTTTTATTTTTTTTGTTTCTAACAATAAGACTTTGAAATTCCAAATAAGAGGTCCAAGGTTAAAATTTGGATGAGAGTATGATTGTATATCATGCTCTAATAACTAGAGTTTGGTTGTATAAACACACATTTAATAAAACATCCTTTATGAGGATTGTCCCATATGGATTATGGTCTCGTGGATCCTAAAAAAACTACTTTACTTTACTCTAGAAAATATTGTCAAACCCAACATGGTGTTAAAGTGGGTGTGAATCTCTATTACTTGACAAAAGGTTTTTGACAAACTCTCTTCTTTGGTGGTTCTAAATGCAATGTAGTTTTTTCGTAGTTTATGGAAGCTTTATGTGTTACTAACAATTTTTAGGGTTGCACCTAAAACCTTAGGTGATATTGGATTGTGAGGATCTCACTTGGTTGTAAAATATTTGATCCTACATGAGAAATATTCACCATGTTTATTTTTCCTCTTTTGACATTCAATTCTATTTGTTTTCTATCAGATGGATGACCTTGTTGTTGGATTGATTTTTTCAAGGATGTTTGAAATCCTCAATTGTCACTTGTCTTTCATAGATTTAAAAAATAGTATTTCATTTTCTACCTTAAAATTTGTTGGCATCAATGTAGCATAGATGACAAGATTATCTACATGATTGTAGAAGGAGAAAATAAAAGGATAAATGTTATTCGATAGCTCCTAAATGCTAAAGAAGTCATGGGAAAAATTTTGTGCATGGAAAAGACCTTTGAGCCACTTGAAAATTTTGTAGAAATGGGTCAACTACTTTAATGTTGCATTGATGAGAGAGGATGAGTTGTTTGGTTATATTCCAAAAAAAAATTGTGTAGGAAAAATTGTGGTATATATGGATTAATTTTCAACATTTCTAGATTATTTACAAAAATTTAGGGGGAGTCCTACTTCGACACTCTTCATGGTTTTGTTGTTAGTTATTTTTTTATCAAAAGATATTGTATTTTACCTCCACTTTTAAAATAATTGAATTCCAAAAAGATTGTTCTTGCAAATATTCTATGTTGGGTAGTAAAATTGAATGAGGTACGTTTTGGAGGAAGGATATTTTTCTTGGTTATAAGGTTCTTGTTTATAATGTTCTATCCCCAAGTCCATTGGAGGCCTTAGTGTAATGATGTTCCATTCCTTTATTAAAGCACTAATACCTTGTTTGATGTTCTAAGTTTATGTTTGGACATCCATGTGAGTATATTTTTGTCATAGAGTGGTGATTTGTGGGGGTTTGTGGAATACACACATTCACCATCTCAACTAGCATGAGTACACAATATTATTTTTATTCCCTATTTGAAACTAATATTTTATATTGTGTGATACTTTAGAAGCCTTATATTAAGATGTTCCTCCTCATGGGGCATGGGTTTATATGTCACTTTGTTCATTTTGCTTGGCTATGGAAGAAGTTTATGTTTGGTGCATGTGTAGGTGATGCATCCTTGTTTAAGTAAAATGTTTTGAAGCCAAAGTGCCCTTGTGGGATTTTGGCTAGAGGAAAACATTCTAAGGCTCTAAAACCTCGAGGTCCATGTTTTGAATCTCTTACCCATATTTTTTATTGGATTTGAATAGTCATTGATGGTCTAGTGGTAAACATGGCAATGATGAGGTGGTGGTTAGAGCTAAATTTTGTATATAGGATTGATATTGACCAATCAAACAATGACATCTTAAAATTTGAACTATACTTGTTCCTAATCAATCAAAAATAAATGTGGAGAAAAAGTAGCTTTTCTCATTTCCAAAAGGGACTATGTGGAAATCTATTGTTTGTTGATACCCTATCTAGTGTCTTGCACTGTTAGTGTCCTAGTGCTACCCCTATCATCAAGTTTAGTAACACTCGATGATAGATGGTTCATTGAAGCACTGATTGACAAACTAGTCAACATATAGTTGGCACTCTTTTATCATTCTATATGCGACACATAGCATCATCCTGTTTATTAATGGTATTTTAGGTTTTTTGCATGAATTAAAGGTTTTGGTGGAATCATTTTTATATGTTTGGGCCAAACTTCCAAGGGCCATAAATTTTGCATACAAAAGTATTTTAAGTTAACTTTTTTTAAATCACAATATTTTGTGCTCTTTCAATTATCAATATTATTTTTGGTCACATTTGCATGTAAGATACTATATTTTTGTAGGGATTCCATGGATCAACATGTGTCCTTACTAAATGGACCTAACTATGCTAGCTAGAAAATCAAGATTGAAGCTTTATTATGAAGTAAAGGACTCATCAAATATGTGAATGAGAACCCTAATGACATTGATTTTAAATAAAGAAAGTAGTTATATAAGGATAAGAAGAAGGAATTCTATGGTGTGATTGTCCTACATGTTGACAATATCGAAGATCCAAAATAAGTATTGGATAATTTCTAATAAATGTGTGATTATATTGACTCTATATAGATTGGTAGTTGGAGATAGAGCTTGCTATTTTGGACATTGATAGTTTTAAGATTATTCATGACTACATCAATTATTTCAAGAAACTATAAGAATATATTTGTACTGCTAGAGGAGATAGCAGTTGAAAGTTAGAACTTGATATTATCAATATGCGTTCAACAATATTTTAAAGCATATGAGATAGTTTTCATTGTACTTAAGATGAGTCAAATTTACTTTTTCAAGAGTCCCACCCTATATCTTGATGATGTGTTCAAATGCCTTCTTTACCATCATGCTTGACAATAATAGCGTAAAAGTAATTCTCTCATCATCTAGGCTCATGTATAGGAAGTGGCTCAACTATATATGAAAAATAATATAAAGCAAGGATAGAGAAAAGTTAGGAAGCATTTTAAGAAGAAAATTTACAATGTTTACAAGAATTAAGTACATAAAGTAGAGTTTTATCAATTATGGATTAAGAAGCTTGAAAAGAAATCCAAAAGGGGGTGCTAGTAATTATCTCTTCTTTGCTTAGGGTGAGTATGACCATGATGATGAGACTTGTAGGTATGTATAGTTGCTCTCTCAACATATTGGACATTTGCTTCCTTTTAAGAGTGGATTACAGATTCAAGGACAAATCAACATGACTAAGCATCGCTATCTCTTACATGACTAGAGTGAACAACTTTATGAAGAGTGTGTGTTCATTCTTGATGACTCGTATTTATTGATAGTTAGATGTGGTGTGGTGATAGTTGGTTCCTCCTCATGTGATAAAGTATTTCCTATTTCAAACATGATCCCTAATATTCATTCTATATATGATATCACTCATATAAATAAGAAGGTTGATATTTTGCAAGATTGATGAGTGATTAAGGATATTGATGGCGGCTTTAAAATAATTGTTTTAAAATATTATGATGAATTTGATCATATGTACAAGATTATTGTATATCCTTCTCATTTCTCATCCTCCAAGAAAAAAGACTTTATGGCTATGGTGTCATGAGTAGTTGATGATAGAAAGTGATGGCATCATAGGCTTGAACACATCGGATATGGATCCTTAAGATACATGAGTTGATATCAGTTGGCTAATGGTCTTCCTTCTATTTCTCTCCCTAATGGTGTTTGTGAGGGTGTATCTTAAGGAAGCATTATCAAGAGTCCTTCCCAAAAGGGATAACTAGGCATGCTACATAGCCCTTGGAGATTAATTATAGTGATATTGAATGGCCATGTAGTCCCTATCTCTTTCTAAGAATAAGTACTTCCTCATAATTATTGATGATTTTTCTAGGTATGTCTTGTTGTACATGATTTGTACTAAATATGAATCCTAGAACTTCAAGGATATCATGGAGAATTAATATGAATAGGATCAAGTTCTTGAGTACTAATAAAGGAGGTGAATATATTAGTTATGCCTTTGGTGATTTCTTGGCTCTTTATGATATTTATTTTTTAAAATTATTCACTATATATTGAATTAGAATGGGTGGATTAGAAAAATAAGAGGGTTATCATGGATATGGATAGATGTATCTTGCATGCTATGAAAATGAAGCCTAACTTTTGGAGATAAGAAATAATTTGTGATGCTCATATCATCAATCCAATTTTTACGTAGGTCATTAAAATGTATAACTCCTATTTAGATATTGATAGTTAATAAGATTTATATTTCTAAGTTTTCTATATTTGAATTCACTATATAGTCTCATATTTTGAAAGATACATGAAAAAAATTGGATTCCAAGTACCATCATTGCATTATTCTGGTGTATTTTGATACCTCCAAGGCTTGTTTCTTGTATTATCTCATAAAGTGAGATATTATTCAAAGAGATGTGATCTTTGATGAGGTGCTTCCATCTGCTTCTTCTAGACTAGTTGCTATACTTTTGGTCAGTGATTATCCTCTTGAGTCCCCTTAAATAGTTCTTATTCCCTCTTTGAATTTCTCATTGGTTTTATTTCAATTGTTCTAACTTCTCAACATTCTAATATAGGTTTATCAATAAGTTCTAGTATGTGAATCCTCTTATTTTAAATTATTATCTAACACTATAGCTCTGGATCCCATATTAGATGATCTTGATCCTCTTATAATTTGTGTAATGGTATTGTATGTTGAGGTGGATGATGAGCGTGGTAATGATACTCTAGTGTAGGTTTCAAAAACAACATCTATGTAGGATGTGCCATAGTCTTTCATAGATTGTTTAATTCTTAAGTGGACCTAGACTCTCGTTTAGGATGCTCAACCCATTTTCTATTAGCAACACCATTGTAAAGATCCCTCTTGGGTATTACTATTGAAATTTTATGTTTCTATATAACCCCTCACCTATTATCAAACTAAGGTTTATCCAAAGTGGGAGAATGTCATGTTGCCAATTATGAGTCATTGTTGAAGAATCAAATATGGGAGCTCGTTCTTCTTATGAGGAGACTAAAATTGTTATTTTCCAATGGATCTATAATATTAAGTACACTTTTCATGTTATATGGAGAAGCATAAGGTATGCCTTATTTCTAATGGATTATCTTAGAAGGAGGGAGTTGATTATAAGGATATATTTGTCCTAGCTGCATATATGAATTTTATTTAGATGATTCTCTCTATTGTTGCTTCTTATGGATGGAAGGCACATAAGATGAATGTGAAAAATATCATTTTTGTGGAGAACTTCAAGAGGATATTTATATATGATAACAAAATATTTTTATGCTTGATGGACCCTCCATTGATCTGCCGGTTGAAGAAGTCCTTGTATGGCATTAAGTAGGCTTGTCGTGCTTGGTATGAGAATATTCTTTCTTTCTTTCTTTCTTAGTTGTGTCTTTTAATGATTGAGACAAAATATGATGTCTTTATCAAGCTATTAGGATGGTTATAAGTTAGTCATTGTATTGTATATTGATGATATTATCATCATGGGGAGCTCAACATATTTGATCCAGGAGATGAAATCATGAGTAGAGATTCCTTGATATTTTTTAGGAATTTAGATTGATTAGTCACCTTCAAAGATCATCATTTATTAGCCAAAGTATACCTTGGATTTTCTATAATGATTTTGGATGAAGGACTACAAAACTTATCAATCTCCCTTTGCTTATGGTTAGAAGTTATGAGTAGACTATGCTACTTCTTTGGTAGATATCACTTTATATCAGTCACTTGGGGGAATTCAATATCTCACTTAAAATTGACTAAACATTGATTTTTATATTATTTTAGGTATATCCAGACACTTGTGAGAGTCACTATACAATCACCAACTAGATCCTTTAGCATATCAAAGGTACATACTAGATGGGTAATCACTACTTAGTTGGCACCTCTTTGTTTTGATAGAACTATTGATATAGATTGGGATGGTAATTTGGATCATTTATGCTCCACATATAGGTTTGTATTTTACCTTAGTTATGAACTATTCTCTTATTGTTATATATGATAGTCCACTACATATTAGTCTTCTATGTAATATAAATGTTATATTATCAATAAAGCTTCCAAACACCTTCAATGGATTCTCATGAATTTGAAGTAAGTTGGTTTTCCTCAATATTTTTTAGTCATACCTTTAATATAACAATCAAATTTCACTCAAACTTGCTAGGAATCCAAATTTTCATTAGTGTAATAAGCACACCTAAGTTTAGATTCACTATTTTTTATGGCTTAATGCTCATGTATACTTGATCTAGTCTATGTGCCACCAATAGAGCAAACAATGAATATCCTAACCTAGGTCATGCTCAAGGTGTCTTTTGCAATATTACACGATCTTCTTGTAATAGGATAATTCCAATTAAGGGGGATGAATGATAATGATCTCTATTCATGTCCCCCATTCGAGTTATGGGTGGATTTTGTAATATATTGTATTAAGCTTCACATGAGACCACAACTAACTTTGTACTATATTTTTTGTATAGCCCTTGGGTACTTGTACACATTCTATAGGTGGGTTTATTTTAATATTTTAATAATAAACCTTAAGGTCGATTCTTTAACCTTAACCTAAGTTCACATGTAATTTGGAATTTATACTCCTTGAGACCAGTCATTGGTTTATCGTTTGAAGTGCTTATCATTTCATTTTGTAAGATTACTTTGGTGCCTATGGACATCCTACATATTGTATTATCTTTCTATGAGATATTTATTTATTCTAGGTAATGTATTGATTTTGTTCATTTTTTAAAGTATTATCAAACCTACCATGATTGTCATATATGGTAAGCTTATAAGGCATTACATGTATTTACAACTTTTCCAATCTAGAAGTAGGTATTAGGGTGAGAGTTTTGAGATTGTGTTGTCATTTTCTTTCTCTATGATATTATATCTATGAAGGTGCTTGTGTGCTTTGTAGATTCCATAGATTATAACTAATACAAAAATTAATGAAAATTTATTTTTTTTATAGAATTTAATGACTACTTACTAAAATTGCATGAGGTCCTTCCTTTTAGAGAAAATATCTTTACATGAAAATATTTATCTTTCATCAATATATACATGTGTAATTATCCCACATTGGTAGTTACTATGCTTTTCCTTACGATAAAATTCCATGCATGAAATTTTTTTTTTGAAGTCGATAATGATGATGTGTTGGATTCATTTTTCTCTTTAATATTAACTTCACTTAATATAACATAATAAAAATCTTATGAATCCATTCTCTTTTAACAAACATGGGTTGACCCACATTACAATATGAGTTATCTCATATTAGTATTGATTGTGAGATACAACATGCTTATAAGGCATTATAGGTACTAATTTTTTATCAATCTAGAAGGATATAGACATGATGTGCTGTCATCTTCTCTCTCTTTGGTATTAATATAAATTTAGGTACTTGTATACTTCGGAGGTCCTCAAAAATTATAATCAATACTAATAAATGATACTTAAAAAGAACATAAATGAGACTTATAAAAGGTAATAGAGGTTAATAACCACTCATTAAAAACTCATTCATTTATGTCTAATTATTTTTTTATTGGAAAACTAAGTTTGTTCCTTTTGAATATATGACTAATATTAATACAATGCAATGAAAATCCCATGAAGCTCTTCCTTACTCTAAGTTTCCATGCATTAAAGATCCTATTTTTTTAACATATACACATATTGGTTATCCCATATTGATGGTGAATGAAAGATCTCATGGTCTCATAAGATATTTCATGTACATTAATTACTAGATATAATGGACCTATAAGGTACTATATGTAGTAAAATATTTGTCATTCAAAAGTATACATTTAAGTGAGTCCTCAAGATGATACTAACTTCAGTATTAACATTTATTAAGGGATTGCATACTTTATACTCCCCCATAAAATATAATTAATATAAAAATTTAATAAGATTTAGAAAGGTCATAGTTATTAATAACTACTCAATATGGAATCATTTTTCTTTGAAAAATGTCTAATATTAGTATAATGCAATGAAAATCCCACGAAACCCTTGAATAAATTTTCTTCCATGAAAAATCCAAATGAGTAATATCATGAAAAATTCAAATGACTAATATTAATACAACACAATAAAAATATAAAGAGTCATTTTTTAATGAAATTTCCTTAGGATGAGAATCTTAAGTCCTCAACAATAATTTTATTAGAATGAAGGATCCTATTCAAATCCAAATTTGGTGGGTCTAAAAAGTACATCTTGAGTAAGCCTAATAATATATACTTTGGAACTCCAAATAAGAGGTCTTGAGTGAGCCTAAATGAGGTAGGGTTGTATACCATGATCTAGTAGGGGAAATCCAAACCAAAGTCTAGTTTGATAAACATATGTTGGTAAAACAACATCTAATAATGGGAATCCACACTGAAATATTATCATATTTGTACTGTAGCCTCGTGGATGATAAAAAATTAAACAATTAGGAATAACGTTAATTTTTTAAGTAGTAAGATTATTTTTTCAATTATACTTAAAATTTTATCAATGTTAATAATCAAACCACATTCTATAGTCCAATGAACTTGATATCATACTTTGTTTATATATAAAAATATCATTTTTTGAGAAAAATGATAACCACTCTTATAATATACTTGTCAAACATAAAGTATCATTTCATAACATATCATATTAAAAACTAGAGGATAAAATTAAATATTGTGTTTTCAATTTGATTTTTTCTTTACAAATATTAAAATAAGGATCATTATTGATGATAATGTTGTTGTCTATAATGTATTTTAAATCCATCTATCCTATGTAGTTCAATCCATTTAATTATGTTTAGTTAGAATATAAATTTGAAAAAATTGATCTCTATGATATAGTTTCCAAGCTTTGTTTGACAAGTTCGATTTTTTTTTTATATACAAAGATTTGAATTTATGTATTTGTGAAGTTATATTTAATATCATACTATGATGAACATGAAAAAAGAATAAAATTTACTCTTCATTTTATTTGAATTACATATTTTACATTCTTTATTTTAATGGTATTTGGTTGTGTTCATTTGTTGATTTCATTGTGTAGATCATGTTTGTTTATTTTTAATTTAATAATTTTATTTTTTTAGCATTAATAACATCATCGCGTTAGATAGAATGGTTTATTTGGTCCCACTTATAGTGTTATTATAGTAGTAACTATCTAGTTACATCAATATTCCATGGTAATTTATGTCTTTGATAGAACTGTGTGATTTTGATTTATCTCATATTTCAAGTGGTAAGCCTTTATCTTGTCCTCATTATATAGCAATTTCATTTAAGGCTTTATTTTTAATGAGTAGTAACCATGTATTAATTAGAAGAACATGATAATATGTTTGAATTTTATGTTTAAAGTGAGTTATAATGAACTTCCTTTGTATTTGTTATTTTTGTTCCATGATTACAACACTATATTAGTTATTTTCTTTTCCAATCCTAAATTTCAAAATACCAGCACTTAGTTTCCAAGTCATAAAAGGACTTCAACCTACTGAGATTATTTTCTAAATAGTCATGTTTCACTAGTTTATTTTGTACTTAAATCTAATGCTTATATACTTGTCATATTGGACTTATAGAACACGATGGTTATTAAAATGAAATATAGACTAAGTTATTTTTCATAATTTAACAATCATATTTTTGTTTTTATTGAGGTTAACCATTAGGTTAAATTATCCTAAAATGTCAAAAGGCCTTCTAATTATTTATCTTATAATGGTAAGAATATCTATCCTCAAACCCTTACACTAAAAATATTATCTACCTGTTGGAATTATGTTGAATATTTTCCATTTATTCAGGAGGGGTTAACTCTAAAAGGACTTTACACTGTAAAAAAACTCTCATTGGGGTTTGGGATCAGGTCGGGCCCCGAGCGGGGGTATAGGGACGACAAACCTTGTTTGGGGGTCCGAGGGCGTTAGCCCCTAGGAAATTTCTTTTGGGGGTTTAATCTATTTTTAGACCCATATGGGTGTTTTTGGGTTAATGTAATGTCGGCCCATGGTTTTTTGCCCATGGTATTGTAAAACCCCTTCTTGTGTTGGTATATAAAACAAAACTTGCATGAGGATTTGGTAATGAATTTGCAAGAAAAGTAATCGCAAGAAAAAAATGAGCGAAAGGATATTATTGTATTGGAGATAGTCAAGTTTATACAATAAGGAAATATTATTGCTAGGGATTTTCTGAAAGGGTTTCCCAGGATAAATTCTTGTGTAATGTGTTCTTCTCTATTTTTCTTTGATTCTATAATTACTATTTTTTTTAAATTTTGTTTATCGGGGTATATTTCTCTTCATTTGTTATTAGAGCTAGGTTTTAGCTTTGTTTGAGGAATAAGGGTTTCAACCCTGGGATAAATTGATTCTTGAGTGGGAGCAGTACATGAAAGAATCTGGGTGAAGGAAAATGATATGAAGCACATGAATAGAGATTGAAAAAATCAATGGATAAAATTTTGAGTTATGAAAACTCAAGATGGAGGATTTGTTGGTGGATAAAGATCAGTGGGTCACAGTATTGGGAGTAAAATCAATAGGAATGATAGATGAGGAATGGATAAATATCTATAGGAAGGCAAGGAGCTCTATCAGATTATGCTTATCTAATTTAGTATTGTTGAATGTATCGATAGAAGCCACTACAAAATTGTTATGGGAAAAGCTGGGATCACTATATCAGACAAAGTCACTGGTAAATAAACTCTTTCTTTGAAAGAAATTGTATTATATTTGGATGAATTATGGTGACTCTATGACTAAACATCTGAATGCTTTTAACACTATGGTAAGTCAATTAAACTTTGTATATGTAAAAATGGATGAAGAGAAAAAGTGTATTACTTTACTTTATTCATTACCTGACTCCTGGGATAACCTAGTTATGGCTATCTCCAATACTACTTCTAAATTGAAAGTAGATGATATAGTAGGAACTTTGCTATTTGAGGAACCAAGGATTATCATCATAAGGATGCCTTGGTTGTGAGAGGTCGTTCTCAAGAAAGAAGCAAAAAGAAATTAGAAGAAAGGAGATCAAAATCTAGGTGAAAATTTGTTGTTCTTGACAAAAGGAAATACTAGAAGTGTGGTAAAACAGGGCATTATAAAGAAGATCATAGATCTAAAAAGGATAATGAAGGAACATATGCAGAAATTAAGACCATAAATGAAGTCTCTTGTATAAAATTAGACAGAGAAAAAGGTAAAGGTTTTGATAAGTGATAATGGTAGTGAGTATTACTCTAATGAATTTGAGCAGTTTTGCAAATATTGTGGAATAGAAAGGTTTAAACAACTTTGTATACTTTGTAACAGAATGGATTTGTAGAATGGATGAATATAACATTTATGGATAAGGCCATAAGAATGCTAAGTGGTGTAAGGTTAGAAAAAAAATTATAGGCAAAAGCCATGTTGACTGCTTGCTACCTCATCAATAGATACCCTACCTCAACCTTGGTGGAAAAAAATCCATAGGAAGTGTGGACTGGTAAGAAACCCTCTCTCATTCATATAAGAATTTTTGGTTTTGAAGCTTATATGTATGTACCAAAAGAGAAAATGACTAAGATAGACTATAAATCTAAGAAATACACATTTCTAGGGTATAGTACTGGTGTGAAAGAATATAAGTTGTGGAATTTAGAAACACAAAAGATTACTTATAGTCATAATGTGATAATTATAGAAACAAAAGGGGTTCAAAAATAGGAAATTGAACCAAGCAAAGAACCAAAAATAGTTCAGGTAAAACTGAAACAGGAGGAAGAACCTATGGTAGAACTTGAATTATAGAGATATTCTAAAGCGGAAAATTCAAAGGAAGAAGGTGAGGAGGAAGCTAAATATGCGGAACCTGGAACTCCAATTTTGAGATCATATCAGGTGAGAAGACTCCCATAAAGGTATAGCCCTTCAAATTTTTGTTCTGTATTTAATTTATCAATTATTGATGAAGAACCCAAGACTGTAAAGGAGGCACTTCAGTCAAGTGAGAATAAGTCTTGGAAAAGGGCTATGGAAGAAGAAATGGAGTCCCTAGATAAAAATAAGACATGGGACTTGGTTAAATTACCCCTTAATAGAAAACCTATTGGTTGTAAGTGGTTTTTCAATAATAAGTACAATGTAGAAGGAAAGTTGGGGGGTTTAATCTATTTTTAGACCCATATGGGTGTTTTTGAGTTAATGTAATGTCGACCCATGGTTTTGTGTCCATGGTATTGTAAAACCCCTTCTTGTGTTGTTGGTATATAAAGCAACACTTGCATGAGGGTTTGGTAATTAATTTGCAAGAAATGTAATCACAAGTGAAAAGCGAGCGAAAGGATATTATTGTATTGGAGACGATTAAGTTTATACAATAAGGAAATATTCTTGCTAGGGATTTTTCCAAAAGGGTTTCCCAGGATAAATTCTTGTGTAATGTGTTCTTCTTCTCTATTTTTCCTTTGATTCTGTAATTACTATTTTTTTGGAATTTTTTTATCGAGGTATTATTTCTCTTCACTACCTACATGAGTTGTAGCAAGATAAAGTTGAGGATAGACAAAAAAAGATTTTATTTTGAGAAAATATAATCAAAATATATTTTTTTATAATTTTAGGATTTATAAGGTTTTCAAAAAGCACTTTAAATGAGTGTAATTAAACTATTAAACATGCAACAATGATCCTAATGATGTAATTAAATAATAAGTCACTAGTATATATGGATAAAATCCATAGGGATTAATAAAAAATATAAATCTATAATAGCAAGTGATAATGCTATGATGATTCTAGTAGTGTAATGAGATTACAAGGTGTAATTTTAAGTAAAATATCAATAAAATAAAAATGATAATAGATCCATGATAATAGGAGCATGAAAAAATAATTATATTATTTAAATAATATATGTAGAGTCTTTACCATATGTCATGATCTCAAATGGTTAAAAATATGGGCTTTCAATGTGATATTAAGATTTTTGATGTTGAGATAGTATCTCAATTTAGCTATTCACATTTCAATTTTTCTCTAGGAAGAAATTTCAAAGCCTACAATTGACCATTCGGTCGACTTGTTATTTTTATTTAATTCAAGATTGGTCAATTGTTACTATTTTTGAATTCTAAGACATTCCCTATTTACTGGTCCCTTTGTCAAACTATAAGTGTGATATCCTTTTAAAATTTCTAAATGTCTACATTGAAGAGGTCTCTTTGTAGACACCTAAAAGTCGCACATTGCTATACCTACATACTTGTAGATCCTTTTGGACACTTGTAGGTTTACATAGGCGATCCTAGATATCCCTAGGCTATCGTAGACCAATGTAGGCTATTGTAGATCCTCCTAGACATGCGTAGACTACTGTAGTCATGCGTAGACTAGCGTAGATCGCCATAGATTATCGTAGCATTGCGTAGACTTCCACACACCACTTCACTAGTTTTTAGGTCCAAAACCCTAATAAGCTACCAAAATCACATCACAAACACTTCCCATGCATCGGGATACCCTCCATCAGCTTCCTAAGGCAATACAAGACTCCTTTATGCTTAATTGAGGCCCCCACGGGGCTATTACTTGGCAAAAGTAATTATTAAGTCAATTGATAAATCTAATTTTAAAGTGACTTCACTTAAGTTCACTTTTAGGGCTAAAATGATTAATTAGGTCCATAATCCCTAATTAACCCTAATTATTCCCTCCCACATGTGTGTGCACAAGATTAGTTAGGATATTTCTTAGGAAACCCTAACCTAACCCTAACCTAACCTAGAGTTGACTACCTGACCCTAGTTAAACCTAATCTCTCCTCACACATGTGTGAGGATGAGATATTTCCTCAAGGGAATGTGAGGATGCCACCTCACAAACCCTAACCTAACCTCCATGGGATCTCACCCTAGGGCTTAGTTCTCCTAACTACCCCCCTACACCTTAGGATTTCTTATAAATAGTGGGCCCAAACCTTCATTTCTCTCTCTCTCCACTTATGTCCAAAGTACATAAACTCTACCAAAATACGTATAGAAGCACAGAAACAACAATATGAACCTGCACATCAGCAGTAATTCAACAGCAAAGGAACCTCTCCATCGAAGGATTTTTGAAGAACAACATTCATAGTCAAATTCACCCCCTGCCCTGTGAATCCAACACCAATTTTCCCCTCTAGTGGTGAATTGGGTTTACAGGACCCAAATCAGCCCATATTTGGGAGGTAAGCTTCATTTAGCATTTTTATGAGGTTTTGCATCATTTATTTTAGTTTTTACCATGTTTTATGAGTCGATTTGTCTTTCTTACAAAGGGGCCTGACTGAGGCAAGCCCCCTAACCCACTAACCCCTTTTTGTAGGTTTATCATAGGACCAAGGAGGGAAACAACAACAACTACAACCCCATGGTGGTATGCAAGCCCATCTACATTGAGGAACATGAAAAGAAGGCATCAGGCCTATTGTAACATTTGTGAAAAGAAAGGAAAAAGGGGAATTCCCCCATTTGTAACCTATGCAAATCTTATCATGAATAAAATACATTTTCCTGTATAGCATGTGTCTTTAATGTGTTATTAGATCAAATGCACATCTTTTGGCTGTTTCATTCTGGCACGCCCGGTGGGACCCCCACAATGGATAGTGTTGGAATGACTATTTTACAAATATGATATTATCCTCTATTTCTATGTTTTGTAGGTACCATATCTGACTGATACAGAGACCTCCAAAGCCCTGGGAACCACCTCAGGCCTTCAAAATAGAGATCTGAGGTCTCCAAACCTGATTCACCCCCACCCCATGAACCAGATCTCAATTCACCCCCTAGGTGGTGAATTCAACTTGGCAGCCTCAGAAACCCCTAAAATTGTAGGGGTGAGCAGCAAAGGGGTCAACCAGACCACCCACAACATCAGAGACCAGGTATTTTACTTCATATTCTCTATTTTGTCATTTGTGTTGGTAAAAATGCTTACTAGTCAAAGCGCCATAGCTAGTAGCAAATTCTCCCCTCCTTCACATCTCCATTTACTTTAAAATGTTGTTGTAATTATAGAACCTGTAAAATTTCCAACAACTTTAAATTTCAAAATTTCATGTAAATTTTAATAAGTTTTAAATTGTCCTCTTGCTCCATAGCATTTGTTTCAAAGAAATTTTGTATTTCATTTTGAGAGTTAGGGTTCCTTAATCCCCTTTTTCTTATATTCCTTAAAAGCAAAATGCATATTCTTCTTTGCATGTGTAAATGTTAGATTTACTTTTTGTGTATTAATTCCACATTGCTTCTATAAATCCTCAGGGTAGATCATTTTGTTGTATTCTTGTTTACATGCATGGTATGTGATTGCCTATCTATACTTGCATAAATATTTCTTGCAAATCACTCCATGTTGTCACATATATTTAGGGTCACATAAACCCCTTTCTTCACACCCTCGTATTGCATGTTTCTACGCTTTGAAAAATAGAGTCAATTTCTTTTCCTAAAGGCATCTAGGATTAGATTCTTTGTTTACAAAAAGTATTTCATTCTAGTCTTTTGCTTTCAAAAAATGCATATAAGGCTAGCTTTTAATTTGAAAAGGCAATTAGTTAGATTTCCTATTTTACATAACATCGATAGCAAAACAAAACCCACACACACACACACGTGGTATTAAAACAAGTGGTGAGATTGGATTTCATCCCCAATCCATCACTCGAGATTGGTGTGGTAGGAGTTGTACCCTCCACCATCTCACCTCCCTAGACACCTAGCAGCCCCACAAGAGTGGTTTTCTAGATTTCATCACCGAAAAAACCCCCCACTTTTGAGACTGGGCTTCTGGATTTCATCACCAGAAGTTACCTTCGGAGTGGGAGAGGATTAGATGCCTTCGTTCACAAGGCTTACATAATTAGTGAACACGGTAACTATCATTATTGACTAAGCCTACCCGAGGGTGAAGCGAAAGCATGGGTATGCCGATAGCAGGTCTCAGACAATGCCACCTCTTCTCATGAGAGGATATAGAGAACTCACTTCAGCATAGTGGGTTCCCCCCTTTTAGGATATCATTTTACTACACCTTCCATACAGGTCACCTTTCACACGTTGTGATATTGTTCTATTCTATGCATCTTTGGGTGTTGCAGGAGGTTCGATACCGACAACATTCTTGATCTTCTAGAGTATTCACTCCACTACCCATGATTCTACTTAGGAAGTATCAACATCAAAACACACATAAATGAACAAAACACTTTTATTTTTAGCATTTAGAACTGATTCCAGTTTACCATTGTTTGCATGATCACAAACTGGTTTCAGCATAGTACACCACTTGTCACTTTATTGTTCGAGCTACATACAACACATCATTGCTTTACTTTTATATTAGATACAATTGAGTCTACACCACATAGGGTTATTCCTAAACCCCTTCACACAGCACACATAGAACTATAGGCTCTAATTCCTGCATAGTCCTAAACCTTCATGACACGACACATGTTGCCATGCCTGTTGTCACCCATAGTCAAGCGCATGAGCAAGCACACCTTATAGAGGAAGCACCTACCACCTCTTCTAGTCAGTCCACTCCTACTCCTTCGATCATGAAGGGGAAGGCCATACACACACTTGATTTACTCATAGGGTCTGATCTACAGTATACACACATGACACCTCAGGATGAGACATCCACTTTGAGTGAAGCCCTCGCTACTTCACTTGTAGAATATTATCCACTTCTTTCATCCCCATCCTCACCTAATCCACCGACCATGTTCTACGACCACATGATCTACACGGTGCTAGGACAACATCATCCATTCTTTACCATAGATGAGGAGGTCACACCTACTTTCCCTACCTTTGCACACCCCTTTTTCTAGAGTCTATCTCAATCCCTTTTTGAGAATGACTCCTCCCTCTTGAACCACACTCGCCCAAAGGTCACATCATTCACCCCTATAGTAGGAATTATTTTTGACCCTTCCTCTTCTACCATAGGTACCCAGAGGCCAACATTCCAAACTATGCAACAACAACCTCCTCTACAAGAACAACAAATACCCCCTCAAACATCATACCCATACTCTTCTCAAGAGTCCCAACCATCATCATCTCAGCAACCATTTTTCATAATGTTTGAGGACTTATCACAGAAGCCTCTCCAAACCCAAGTCACCCAATGTCAACAACAACAACCAACAACCCAAATTCATTTGAGAGTGGACACAAGCACCACCTCCTCTTCCCAAGCTCCTACTTCGGAAGCTTACCCATATTTTTTTGCTGCATTCCCACCTATATCTCAGGTTTCGAGAGTGTACAATGCCCAATCCTTTACTATACCCCCACCTTCATCGACCTTTAGGATACCTCCTCCTCCTCCTTTCCAAGCGCCTACCACTAATATTCCCCCTACCTATGGATCAAAACCCATAGCTTATACACCCACTTCCCCAAGCTATTCCACATAGTTTAGCTTCACCACCACCCATCCTTTAGGATAGAGATAGGTCCCAAATTTTGACACCTTACCTCGACCATCCCTAGCACCAGTAGCATCGATACCCCCACTCTCACCTACTAGGGCTACATTTTTCACACCTCCTCCTTCATGGTCATCACCTCCTATGACCCAACCATTACAGTAGGTTCCTACCCAGTAGGAACCCATGCCACAACAACACACATCCCAATCACAATATTACTACCCCCAACAAACATCTATTCCATAGCCTAGTATCCCACTAGCCCCTACATCATATGCCACTCAATACCCATCATACCAAGACCAGCTAGAACAATTCCCTCCATAATATAAGGAAGAACAACAACAACCTCACTATCCACCACATTCCCAGGCTCAACCAACCCTAGCGCAATCCTCCATGCCTTTAACACCTAAAATTCAACTCCTACGAGATGAAGTCAAGATGTTAAACCTATGCACCGCAAGCTACGGGCCACAAAAACCATCCTACGATGAACTCTGCAATGAGCCAGTTCATCCATCCATCCCTATCCCACCTTACCCCTACCACTTTGAGATCCTAAAGTTTGATAAGTATAAAGGTAAGGAAGACCCCAGAGAGCATGTCAGTAACTATCACTCAGCTTGCTACCAACTTCATAGTAGCAATCCCCTTACCTTACAGGACAAGCTTTAGATTGGTATAACATGCTACCATGACATAGCCTTTATACCTTTGAGCAATTAGCAAACACATTTTTAGAACACTTCTCCATTAATATAAAAAATAAGACTACCTTCTTAGATGTCTATGCCTTACGACAGGCTGATGATGAACCTATCATCGAGTTTATCTCCAGATGGAGAGCGATCATCCATGATCTCACCCATAGCCTCCCTACCATGGAGCTAGTGACACTCTTTTCCAAGAGTTGCCACAAACACATCTCTACCTCTCTACAACTTCACCAAAGCTGCACCTTCGAGGAAGCCATTTCATAGGAAAAGGTTATCAAAGATATTAAAGTCCAATCTAGAAAAATTAAGTTAAGATCAAAGCCTAACTATAGTTCAAACTTCTATTTTAATAGAAACACACCCAACCAACCTTATCCTCGGCCTCCACAAACCAACCAAGTGGCAGCTGCTACCCTAGCACCCGCACCAAGTCCACCACCTTACATTCCACAACAACAAGTATTTCAAACCAATGTGCCTTCCCCACCTAGGCCTCAGCAGTCTCATGGCATGCATCCACAAGGTCCACAATGTAACCTTACACCACTATCCGAACCCTTACCAACCCTTTTCCATAGGTTACATGAGGGTGGACATCTCCTTCTACCCGAGATTTGACCATTAGATCCAAACATACCTAAGCCTCATGGATACAATGAGCAATCCTATTATCCATACCATAGATAGTGTGGCCATGACATCGAGTCATGTCACTCTTTCCATGCTCAAGTGTAGGACCTAATCGATAGGGGTACCATTCAGGTATCGAACCCTTTGGCCCCACAAAACCAAAACCTAGGGATCTTCCAGAATCCTCTACCTGACCATAGAGGAACCAATCCCCAAAGACCTCCAACCAATCCTCCAGGACCACCTCACCAAGTGAATAGTGTCCAATGTGACCCTCCATCATGTGGTGTGGTCGGCATGATAAATATTACCATGCAAAACCAATGATATCCATCATATCAGACCACACCTATTATCTCCCCACCTACCCAATTCACATCACCATAGGTCTCCCAAACTCCTAGCACTATACCACCTCCACCCCAAAATGTGATCATGATTCATGGTAGCCTCACCCATCAATTACATAATGCCCCCACATGATTATCCATTTTTGACCTCTTACAACAATCTCAACCCCATCATGAGGCATTGAATGACATTTTACATTCTATAGATTTAGAAATGCATGATACAAATGCATTTGTAAACTTTATAGGGAACATCCCATGATGCCTCCAACCATCCATTAGTTTCCATGACCATGAGATAACAGAACTTGTAGGAGGAGTAGATCCCCCTCTCCATATACAAGCCACTATCAATGACATCACCTACAAGTGGGTCCTCATTGATATGGGCTCATCCATTAGTATCATATCTATGATAGCTCTACACCATTTACATATTCTGCCAGCCCACTTTGCCATACCTTCGCTTGACTTACGTGCATTTGATGACTCTATGAGACCTACGATAGGATCCATAGTCCTACCCATCCGAGTAGGTGTCCATACTATTTCCATCCTCTTCCATATAATCCAAGGGGAGATGTAGTACAACATCCTCCTTGGTCACCCATGGATCAAGGATATGCAATGTGTCCCTTCCATGCTACACCATTGTCTCAAGTACATCCATAATGGACTTGTCCACTACATCCCATTGACGAGAGATCCCTTTAAGTTTTACAACATTGTAGATCTTCCACCTGCACCTTCCTTCTCATCCATGCAATTATTCCCTATTTCTTCCCACCAATCAATCAGAGCATCAACATCCTCCCCTACATCTACCTCATTACCCCAATTCTCATCAAGGACACACACCTTAGTGTCAGTACCATTAGCACCATCATATGTAGTGCCTAACCCCACTACCATACCATTCTCACCTCCCATATTATGGCCACCATGACCATCCCAACCTTCATCCTCTACAAGCTCACCTCCAATGCCACAACCACCATCGCCACCCACATCGCACCCTATCACTCCACCTCAATCATCCTCCCCTATGGAAGCACCTATCCTCCCTACACCATGCACACCTCCCCTTCCTTTTCATCCATGGCCTAGGTCATTCACTTCCCCACATAGTCCAGTACCTACTCCTCCTCCTTCACAATTCCCATAGGCCAATCATCCTATACCAGCTACCACAGTCGAATGCCATGAGTGGGAGCAATGAGCATCTCACTTAGATGACCAACTGCTACACCCTTCCACTGCTACCATTAGAGAATCTTAAACTTCACCTTCATCATCTAATTCGGATTCACCACCTCATTCACCAGAGCATGCAACACCACACATATCTATTTTTATGACAAACTCAGGTCCAAGGGATTACAATGTGCGTGATGCTCATGTACGTCCACCTATCATCCAATCCATGAGACTTTGGCCACCCCTCAACCTCAATGTTGACTATTGGAACCGTCATACAACTAGGATCTCTCGATAATCATACCAACTTTGTCTACACTAGAGTTGATTCCTCGCTTCCACCTATAGTATCTCCACCACCACAATCTAGCTTTTGTGGTACAATTGATCACCTAGCTAATCCTTATTTTGCCTTACGCTACCTTCAACATTTCCATTGGCATGGGTTTGGACTAGGCCACTATGAGCAAGGGTTGCATACACCTATTAACCCTCATGTCCAATCCCCTACCAATAAATCTAGCTTAGGTTATCACCCAACCACCATCCATACGTTAGAGGATGAACTTCAAGATCTTTCCCTACATCCTTCTCCTCTTCCAATGCACACTTTGGAAGAGTACATTGACATGGACATCCTAGAAGACACTCCATCACCCCAATCTACCATTACAATCCCATGTGACTTCTTCAAAGAATCACCCGATTTTGACAACACATCTTCATGTTGTGTTGATGAATTGATGAGCCAATTTGTGGCCCTATCCTTGAATGCTTATTCCCTAGAGTAGGACGTGACATCCCCACCACCATCATCAACATATTTAGCCTCATTCCCACCTATACATCAACAACTTCAATGAGCTGCCACTCGACCATGTTCTCCACTAGTCATCCTGCACCCTCCTTTAAGCCTTTTAGGATGCTCGTAGGTTGTCGAGTCATCATCACCAGACTCTTCACCACCCACATCCCCCACAACATCAATTAATATGGTCAAGGTGGATCTTTTCTCTCCACTATGATACACACACCAGCCAACACGAGATGATATACCAAACCCCAACTTCATCGATCTCGTGCACATCTCACCCATACTAGCACCCCAAGATTTCCTACTCTCACCACATATCTTGTGCACTATGAATACCCCTTCATCATCTACACCACCTCACATACCGTAGGTGCACCACATGAACATTTACCTAGATGAAAAATATAAATTTATTGAGGCCATCGATGACCTCCATATTATTCCAATTCTAGAACAATTGTGTGATGGTTCCCACATGCTTATCGAGGAAACCATTGATGTTGACATAGGTGATGATCCCAAAACCCCTCACATAGTTAAATTAGCTACCAACCTCTCACCTGAGGAATGCATTTTATTCATAAATTTCCTTTACAAGTATATTCAAGTCTTCGCATGGTCATACAAGGATATGCTAGGACTCGATCCTACCCTAGTAGTTCACAACCTCACACTCGATCAAAATGCCAAACCAGTAAGGCAAAAGTTATGATGCATGCACCCAACCATTGCATTACTAGTAAAAATTGAGCTCCAAAAGCTCTTAGATGTAGACTTCATAGTACCCATAGACTATCCTGAATGGGTCTCTAACATGGTCCCCATACCTAAGCCATCCGATGAAGTTCGCATCTGCACAGACTTTCATGACTTAAACAAAGCTTGTCCTAAAGATAACTTTCCCCTACCTAACATTGACTCACTCATCGATTCTATCATGGGCCATGAGATGATATCCCTCATGGATGGATTCTTAGGTTATAACCAAATCAGAATCAACCCTGCTGATCAACACAAGATATCATTTACAACCCCCTGGGGGACCTTCTGCTACAAGGTCATGCCATTTGGCCTTAAAAATATTGGGGCAACCTACCAGTGCATAATGACCTACATTTTCCATGATTACATGCACAAAACCATGGAATATTACGTAGATGACCTCATTGCTAAATCCAAGAAATGCTCAAAACACCTTGAAGATCTTCGTTGGATCTTTGACCGCTTGTTAGAACACAATGTCCACCTTAACCCAAAGAAGTGTGTCTTTGGTGTTACTTCAAGAAAAAATTTAGGATTCATTGTCTCCCAACGAGGCATTGAAGTCGATCCTAGTAAAGTAAAATCCATCACCGAGATGCCCCCACCCACTACCCTGAAACAATTGCGTAGCCTCCAGGGAAAAATCACTTCTATCCATCGATTCATAGCACAACTGTCAGACAAGTGCAAACCATTCAACCACCTTTTACAAAAGGGAGTAAATTTCAAATGGGATCATAACTACCAACAAGATTTTGATGACATCAAAACCTACCTTACTTCACCACCAGTTATGTCACCCCCACACCCACAACTACCGCTCATCCTATACATTTTTGCTATAGATTTTGTGCTAGGTACACTTCTAGCCCAAAAGAACATGCTTGACAAAGAGCAAGCCATCTACTACATAAGTCGCATGCTAGTTAGCTACGAAGCTAGATACGGGTACATGGAGAAACTATGCCTAGCTATAGTATTCACCACCCAGAAACTATGCCATTATATGCTCAACCATACAACCTTTGTCATCACCTAAGACAATCCCCTCCATTACATGATGAACAAAAGCTATCACAATTCCTGCACAACTAAGTGGATCATGCTTCTAACCGAATTTGACCTCGAATTCATTTCACAAAAGTCCATCAAAGGGTAGGTCATAGCAGACCAACTTGTAGAAGCTCCCTTGTTCGATGACCAACCTCTCCTCATTCAACTCCCTGATGACTCCATATTCCACGTAACAGAAGATGAAGAATATGTTGAACCAGAGATGATAGCCGACTTGACTCTATTCTTTGATGGCTCCTGATGCATGCATGTTGGGGGTGCAAGCATTGTATTCTTCACACCTGAAGGTGAACCACTCCCATTTTCATTCAAGTTGGACTTCCCTTGTATGAACAACAACATAAAATATGAAGCCCTAATCCTCGGATTGAAATAGGCACATTCCATGCATATCAAATGCCTGCACATTATAGGTGATTCCCTCTTAATAGTAAACCAAGTGCAGGAGATCTAGAAATGCAATTGCCTAGTTCTCCAACAATACAAGCACATTGCACAACAACTCCTCTACCGATTTAAATGGTATGACATCGAAGCCGCTCCATGATCCTCAAACCATTTTGTAGATACAATGGCCTCCTTAGGATCACTAATCCTACAAAATCCAACATCAACAACCACATCCATGACCATTCATACACTCAATCAATCTACCATATCACCCACATCTCCTAAATATGATGGTGGCATTCATGTGGTCGATACCGAACCACATGACCCATGGTTTGCACATATCAAATATTATATTAAATTAGGATTTCTACCATGCGACTTACCACATGCTCAACATCGAGCATTTAAACAAAGAGCAATCCACTACACATTGTTGGGGGACATCCTTTATCACCGTAGCTATGATGGCATACTCTTGCATTGCTTAGAACCTCATGAATCTTAATGGGTTGTACAAGAAACCCATGATGGTACTTGTGGTGGCCACTTCAGTGGCATGGCAATCATGAAATGCATCCTTCGCATGGGATACTATTGGCCAAAAATGGAACATGACTATTGTGAGTATGTGAGGTGTTGTATCAAGTGCCAACAACATGCAAACCTCACACATCTTCCATCTCAAGTGCTCCAACCTATCCAATCCATGTGGCCTTTCTCCCAATGGGGCCTAGATCTTATTGGAAAAATTACACCTACCTCCTCAGGTAATCATAAGTTCATCATCACTACCACAAAATACTTTACAAAGTGGGTCGAAGCCATCCCACTTGTCCAAACCATAGGAGCAAAGATAGTGGTATTCATAATAGACCATATCATATGTCACTTCGGAATCCCTTCCCAAATCATCTCATGGGAAATCCTTAAAAAATAAAACCATCCATGCTCTTTGCAACAAGTTCAACATTCAACATAGTTTCTCTACCCCATACTACCCATAGGGTAATGGCCAGGCAGAGGCCACAAACAAAATGATTTGCTCCATCCTACACAAAATAGTAGTAGAATCACATCATGACTAGCACAACCAAATACCCCTAGCCTTGTGGGCATACCATACAAGCATCCATACCCCCACTAGGGCAACCCCATTTTCACTTGTCTACGGGGCTGAAGCTATCATGCCCCTTGAGCTTGAGATACCTTCCCTAAGGGTATCCATGAAAGAATTCATTGATGATGACACTGCCCACCAAGCCCATTTAGATCAGCTTACACTCCTCGATGAACGTCACATCCATACCATCGAGCACACACATGTCTACCAAGATCACCTTCATCATGCCTACAATAGTAAGGTACATCAACACAAATTCCAAATTGGTGATTTAGTTCTCAAGGAGAACCAACAAATCACAAGTCAGCCTCACCAACAATGAGACAAGTTTACCCCAAACTGGTTGGGCCCCTTCATTATCACACACAAATTTGGTTTAGGTGCCTATCGCTTGGCTAATCTGGAAGGCCTTGATGAACCTAAGCCTATCAACATCCTACACCTTCATGCATTCAATGCCTAACACACATAGGCATTCACTATCACAAGTAGTATACACTGCTATGCACAAACACATCACCTACTAGGCACATCACTATACATGCATCTCTTTTACTTTAAATGTTACAATACACATGCACTTTTACTTTTTTGTTGCCATTTATATGTTATTGGTATCTATATTTGCTTGCAATATTTACATCATCTACAACTACACCATCAGTAGTGAGATACGATAGCATCCACACACATCATCATGCAGGACCCTCCACCACCACCACCTATACCGATCACACCGGTTGACCTAGCCCGACCACCAGTCACCCTTCATACTAGGTGGTCTTCACATTCCTCACATTCAGACCATTACACTCCACCCCGATGCCTTTCCCCTCACCACCGAGGTTCATCTTACTCACCCCATTCTAGAGACAACCAAGTCTCCCTATCCTCCTTTGATAAAAAGGAGGAAACATCCCATCCCCGAACACAAGGGTCTCCCTCTCATCCACCTAAAGATACCAAGAACCCTTATTCACCAACTAATTCCCCCCACCACCCTCTAGGAGCTTACTACCCTCCTAACAGAGGATACACTCCTCATCCAACCCATCCTTCATGCCTACCGACCCCACTCCCTAATGGGGAGTCTTCTTATGCCCAAGCCTTGCAAGCCCATGTGGCTCAAGCTACCCAAGCCACACGCATGCACATGCCTCCATCCCACATGCACCACCATCCAGAGCCATATCCTATGCCACCTATCCTCCAGACACCACCCTCACCACTATGAGGCTTACCCTTTCAACAAGCCTCACAATCCCCAAGGTCATTCCACTCCTCCTCATCATCATGACCTCATCCATCTTCTCATGCATACCAGGCCACTCCATACACATTGGGGTCTTGATCACCACCTTCTCTGATACTATCACCTCCACACTATGATATACAACATCTCATTTCATATCTCGAGGCTCTTGAGCTATAGATGAGCCATTGCCATTGCCACATTCATCCATGCTAGTCCCCCATGACCCGTGCATCCTCACCTCCATGTAGATCCATTCCCCAACCTCAGATTTGACCCACATTAGACTCTCAACCTGCACCTCCACCATTGGACCTCCCTTCATCCACCCCTCGTTCACCTCCAGTGGAACCTTACATTTACCCCATGCCTATTCCATTCACTCCATTATCAAAAATGTTCTATCACCTCATGCATCAAGGTCTTCTTGAATTACCAAAAATTCAGCCCATAGACCCCTCGCATCCTAAACCATGTAATTACCATGAGAGCCAATATTGTATTTATCATCATCAACCAGGTCATGACATTGAAGAATATCGATCATTCAAGAACCTAGTGCACAACATGTTGCATGGTAATCAAACTCCATCACCTGAATGCTCCATCCCATTTAGCCAACTTTTGAGTCCTCCATGCCGCATCATCCCTAGAACTTTACCACCACATGAAACCTTGACAATGCCAACTCACTGTATTCACAACATATCCAACTACACCAACCATCGAAGTCCCAGTCATACCATCACTTCACCATCCTATTCTCGACCTAACCCATACCACTTTACCCATTAGTAGTTCTCATATTCTTCCTTCTTTCTTCTTCTACTTCTTACTTCCTTGCGTAGTTGTATGGTCATGCTTCGAGTGGCTACATACCTACATTGATCCACTTCCCCTCTTCTATATTCATTGGCTTTTGGTAATCCCCTTATCTTACCGATTACCAAAGCCTATTTCTTCTTACTTCTTCCATCTGTACATCCTACTCTCACATCCTCTTTCTTTTTATGATTATTACATATATTTGTATAGCTCATAGTTTATTCACCTACTACACACACACCCCACACACTAGGGCAACCATTATCATAGCATCATGTTTTTTATCATTATGATACACCATACTCATATGTAGATAAGTTCTCCCTCTACACTTCATAAGCTTCCTCTTGTAGATATTGCATTCCCCCACTTGCATCATTTACATTACCTCCATTGCATATATCCATATATTTTTCATTTTAATTTCTTTTATAGTCTGTATATTCTCCCCAAAAATGCGCCTTCAATAGGAGTAATACATGCACTTGTTAGCATCACCACCTAGATGTCCATTCCCCCTTTTTAGGATTAGGGTATACATAGGTGTCATGCTAAGATTTGACCACTTACTAGTTCAGTCAATCAAATGTCACCCCTAGCTGACAAGTTTTACATACTCCTTATGGTTCTTTAGGCTGGTTCAACTTCTCTCATGGACCATTCACAATAGGTTACACATTAAACGAATTTTGAGTCTAGGGAAGATGACACCTTGAGTAGATATTGCCATCTAGAAAACGGTTTTCCCTGCTCATCCTATCACTTGCATGGTCAACATACGACCTAGGGATAAACAAAGGGATAAGCATAAGCAAAAGTAAAACAATAGGGCAGAAAACAAAAGCCAATGCCCATAAAAAAAAATAAAAGAGAAAAGAAATAGAGAAAAGAAAAAGAGAAAGAAAAAGAGAAAAGAAAAAGAGCACCACAATAAATAGGTAAAAAATAGATGAGGGGCAGAAAACAAAAGGAAAAGCCTCCAGATATCACCAGTGTTATGCTTCATCACCTTTGGTCCTTAGGTTCAACATAACACCATGGGATGATTTCCATCACTAGCAATAGGCTCCAAGAGCCTACCTACCAGTGGAATAGTCTTACAAGTGGTGATATATCTACCACATTAGCTACCCACTTTTGTATAGATCACTATTCACTTATGGATAAGCTAGCTAGTTCAGCCATGTCTACAATGGGTTAATCCTACCTCCCTCAAAATGGATAAATGAACCTCACTCATTTACACACATAGGTCCATGACAGATTTTGAACCAGTCCGATTAGTTATGAGTTGCCACATAAACTTGCACAATTTTGGGTCCGAGATTTGATTACCAAAACTACATTGGTCAAAGCCATTACATATGCCTTATACCATCCTACATCTCTGAGATCATGGAATGGATCACATCCACATAGGTACATGCAACAATACAAGTGCTTCCTTGGCGCATTTTAGTCCCCTCATACATGCATCTACGCATCTATGTTACCTAGAGTCATCAAACATTACATCAATGCATTTATCCTACATACACTCTCTCACATTGCATCATCGCATTTCTATTACATGCATTCACTACAAATTGCATTTCATATTACATCACATTACATTGCATTCAAAATACAATCATGCATACTATTCTACAGTATATTCATACTATAGTACGATCATAGATCTACACCATACCACACATGTATATCCATGCATTATAGATACCTACAAATTATGTTATGCTATCTACGCAAACATAAAGAGAACACATTTCAAACCATAATAACAACACATGTATATATAACAGCCAAAACCAAAAGGTATATATATATATGTCATCCATCAAAAATACCCGTAGGCTACAAACCGGTACCATGCCCATCATCCATCATCCAAAATGCCCATAGGCTACAATCATGAGCAACCCTAACTACCACTAGGAGTCTCCCCACTCCCTCGACTAAACTGAAAGAATTCAACTTGTCAAGCATATCATCCAACCACCCAATGTCCTCGATGAATGACCTGCAACTGCTCATCGTCCTCCTCCCATGTCACCCCACCCAACCAAGGCCTCCATTTAATATCATCATGTTTCAACTCTCCGAACTTGACCCTCCACACCAAAGGATCACCCTCATGTGGCCTCTTAATGCCCTTCTCTACATCTGTCCTCCATATCAAAGCATAGGGTAAATACTCCTTACCCTCAACATGAGCAGGCTCAGGCAATAGCGATGAACTCTCAATGGATATGTGCTCCCATGCCCAAACCTGTAGCAGGGGAGTCCAGACCAAACCTATCCATCTAGCATGCACCACATCATGCAACTCTTTGTATACCTAGGCTAATAGTGCAGGCACCCATGCAAACACAATGCTTCACTCTATTATGTAACTCACCGTATCCAACATGTTCTAGGTAAAAAGTACCCCGAAAGTGTCAGGTAAAGCATAGGTAGAGATCATCATCATAACTACACACCGATGCTTAGATATCTTCTCCTTCATCCATAACCACTCATAATCAATATTTTTGATATCTATATCCCTCCACCCCTCACCAAAGAAGCGCTCTAGTACGGCCTCCTTAGAATCATCCAGTGCTGCTCTAACCGAAACACCCTCAATAGGTAACTTATAAATCCTATATATGTCCTCCAGTGTAATCATCATTTTCCCTATGGGAAAATGAAAAGTATTACGATTTGCATCCCATCACTCGCATAATGCAAATACGTATGCTCTATTGACGTGAATACTCTTACATTCCCACATGCATCTGAACCATATGGCATCCAACCATTCTAGATCATCGGCATTGTTCATTAGCTTATCAAAATCACCCTTCATATTGCATACATGATGACGAGGCTCGAGCATTTTCACCTATTCATCCACAAACAAACACAACAGAATATCCATTAGCCATCAACACAATGATGCAATCCAATAAAACTCAATCATCACATGAGTCCAATATACAAATAAAACTATTTAATTTGACACACACTTCAAGACATAAACAGTGCACAATTCACATATCAAAACATATCAAAAAAATAGTCGCATATTTGAATACCCATTTTGCAATTTCATGGTAACAATTCGAATAGATACGAAAAACAATACATATTTGGCTCCCAAGAATCAATTACAAAATTATCCACATACCCGCTATGCAATGAAATTTAAAATTAAGTCAATCCATCAGACATACAAAAAAAAATACATTTTTGAATACCCATTTGCCCACTTCATGGTGAAAATGTCGACAAAATTAAAAAACAATACACAAATCAGCACAGAGTTCGATGTCAATGTTACCACAAATACATCCAAACGGTACATACACCAAAATACACAACATTAAAAACACAGTCACAATTTTGAACACCTATTTGCCCACTTCTTGGTGAAAGTTCAAACATATATTGAAAACAGTGCAAATTGGGCTCCCAAAAATAAATTTCAAATTCAACACTACCCACATCTTGGCATGTAAATCAAACACATACCAAATGAAATCATATACCAAAAACAAATAATATTTTTAGACACCCATTTCGCCCTTCTACAGTGAAAGTCTTAATCATTTCTATAATGTATCTACGATGGAAAACTTAACAGTCAAAGTTTTCTAATTTACACCTTAAAACCACATATTCGAAAAACATGCCAAATGAAGGCAAAAAAAATAATAGTCGCACAAATGGATACCCATTTCCTACTTTTATGGATAAAATTCAACCACATTGCAAAAATAGTACACCATCGCTCCAAAAACGGACGGTCAAACTATGTAACTACTCTACCCATCACCCGGTCAAACTAATGCGAAAAAAAGTCAAACCTAAAAAAAATTACATTTTTGGGTACCCATTAGGCTAGTTTTACACTTTGTATTCCAATTTTAATTAAAATTTACAAAAATTTTAAAAATAAAATGAAAAACTCCCCTTTAATTCACATTTCTCTGGAAAATAAAAACAAAAATTGGTAAATAAAAACACTTACCAGTAGATCCCCATGCCTGTTGCCAGCTCCACATCATCCTCTCGTCATCCTCTCATTCAAAATTGCCAACCACAATATCCACACATCATCGAATGCTCCTCCCACTCGCTCTCCAATGTTCCCATTGTCAAAATGAGCCATTTCAAATCAAAAATTGGCTTAAATACACCTAAAACCCTAATTTGCCCCCTGCCCCATGATTTAGGTCCAATTTACCCCCCACCCTATAAATCAGGATTCAATTCACCCCCGCCTCGTAAATTGAGCTTATGACCTTCAAAATCAATCAAACTTCTTCCAAAACCCTAGGAAATCATGCAAATTTCTTCCAAAACCCTAGGAAATCTCCCAAATTGTCCTCTAATTGATTTTTTATCAGTTTCATCATGCATTGGTATTCTATCAATTGCTACATCACCAAATCACCACATTCCATTCACCTCATTGTTGATTCCTCGTTTGAGGGGGTATTCATATCCAAAGTCAGCTTTGCATGCAATCAACCAATCGAACATCTAAAAGCATGGATATCGCATCTATCTACAAATTTTTTACTAAAGATTATCTTATGAAATAATCTCAATCCCAACCAGATATTTGTTATATCACGAGAGCTATGCATTTCGATAAAGAAGTCAATCTAGCATTCATGTATGTCGAATACAGAATGAATGATACGTTTGACGTAATCATAGAGAAATATTTGGAAAAGGATTTCTGGCATTCATGATGCATAATGAATGACACGTTTGAATAATCCAAATGTCCCTTTAGCTCAAATGGTTTGACACTTGTCGCCATGTGCTCATAAATCAATCGACAACAAATATTTGAATAGGCATTTTTTCTATTTGTACTTTTGGACCATGCTGAATTGGTCGCAAAAGCAAAGCAATCAAAAGTTGCCTCCCCAAGCAACTAGTATGACATCAAAAATGTCATACAAGCTCAGAAAAACCACTGCATTGCATCCAAAATCATCCATCTCCATTTACCGGCATTGTTTTCATTTCATTTTATTTCTTTCCCCTTCTCATATTTCCCCTCTCCTTCTTGGCTATCGATCAATGTTGTATGGTCACGCTTCGAGTGGCTACATACCTTTGATTAGATCCCATTCTTTTCCATCTCTTCCCTGGATTCCCAATCAATGTTGTATGGTCACGCTTCGAGCGGCTACATATCTTTGGTTGGATTCCATTCTCCTTATATCCCTTTTCCTCTACACAAACCCTTCACATTTTTGTATTAAACTGTATTTCATACATTATAGTACAAAAAGGGGTAAAATGTAGACACCTAAAAGTCACACATTGTTATACCTACGTACTTGTAGATCCTTTTGGAAACTTGTAGGTTTACATAGGTGATCCTAGATACCCCTAGGCTATCGTAGACCAACGTAGACTATTGTAGATCCTCCTAGACATACGTAGACTATTGTAGATATGTGTAGACATGCGTAGACTACCGTAGACATGCGTAGACTAGCATAGATCACTCTAGATTATCGTAGCATTGTGTAGACTTCCACACACCACTTCACTAGTTTTTAGGTCCAAAACCCTAATAAACTACCTAAATCACATCATAAACACCTTCTACATGCATCTAAAAACCATCCACCAGCCTCCTAAGGTGATACAAGACTCCTTTATGCTTAATTGAGGCCCCCACGGGGCTATTAATTGGCAAAAGTATTAATTGAGTCAATTGTTAAATCTAATTTTAAAGTGACTTCACTTAAGTTCAATTTTAGGGCTAAAAAGGTTAATTAGGTCCTTAATCCCTAATTATCCCTAATTTCTCCCTCCCACATGTGTGTGCACTAGGTTAGGATATTTCTTAGGAAACCCTAACCTAATCCCAGATCTAACCTAGAGTTGACTAATCCTAGTTAACCCTAATCTCTCCTCACACATGTGTGAGGATGAGATATTTCCTCAAGGAAATGTGAGGATGCCACCTCACAAACCCTAACCTAACCTTCATGGGATCTCATCCTAGGGCTTAGTTCTCCTAACTACCCCCTACACCTTGGGTTTTCTTATAAATAGTGGCTCCAAACCTTCATTTATATCTCTCTCCACTTATGTCCAAAGTATAGAAACTCTGCCAAAATATGTACAGAAGCACAAAAACACTAATCTGAACCTGCACATTAGTAGTACAACAACAAAGGAACCTCTCCATTGAAGGATTTTTGAAGAATAACAGTTATAGTCGAATTCACCCCTCCGCCCTACGAATTCGGCACCAGTTCACTCCTCGGGTGGTGAATTGGGTCTACAGGTCCCAAATCAACCCAAATCTTGGAGGTAAGCTTCATTTGGTGTTTTTATGAGGTTCTGCATCATTTATTTTAGTTTTTATCATGTTTTATGAGTCAATTTGTCTTTCTTACTATGGGGCCTGACTGAGGCAAGCCCCCTAACCCACTAACCCCTTTTTGCAGGTTTATCACAGAACCAAGGAGGGAAACAACAACAAATACAACCCCATGGTGGTACGCAAGCCCATATACACTGAGGAACATGAAAAGAAGGCATCAGGCCTATTGTAACATTTGTGAAAAGAAAGGAAAAAGGGGAATTCCCCCATTTGTAACCTATGCAAATCTTATCATGAATAAAATACATTTTCCTGAATAGCATGTGTCTTTAATGTGTTATTAGATCAAATGTGCGTCTTTTGGATGTTTCACTCTTATCTAACACTGTTCCAATGTCTTGCTTGGTATACCTTCGATGTTTGGATGATTGATATGTCTCATTATGGAGAAATTAAAATCTAAACTTCTAATGATTATATCACTTCTTTAGTGCGTGTTTAGAGAAGCATTTTTTGAGTCTTTTGTAAAGATAATATTTTGCTTTTTTTTCTTCTCAAATATATTTTTAAACAAAGCAATGCCTTTTTTGTTGTTTTTGTTCACACTTTCTTGATGATGATGATCTTTCCTTTGATTGGATGCTTGTTGTGTACAAAGCTCTAGATCCTTGTGCTATATTTTGCAAGTCATGAATTGCTTGAGAGTGCCTTGAGGTTGGAAAATTTGATATTTTTGGTAAAATTAATACTTTGTGTCTATCTCATTCTATTGGTTCTTGTGTACCTTATGGGTGGTTAGTTCCAACTCCTTTTGGAATAATGTAAAGGGTGTGTTACATCATGGGGGTGTTCTTGCTCTCTTGAAGATTTTTCTTTGCAATATTTTTGCCTTTGTTCTTATTGGCAATCTTCAATCTTGATGCCTTGCTCACCTTCAATTTTATACTTTTAAATTTGTAAAAATTGTCTTGCTTCTTTTGTTATGCTATTTGGAAGTATTTTATGGGAATGTTTTACAAAGAGAATGATTACCTCTCTTTTTTTATTTTAATATTGGTCTTTTGTAGGGTTCTTTTCCCTAGGACCACTTTTTCAATAGAGTGTTTTTAGCCTCTTTAGATCGAAGGAGGAAGAGGATTAGAAGGAGAGTTGGCTCTTCCTTCTACTTTCTCTGATACCACATGTTAAAATTTAGTACAATATTTTATATTATGAAATGATAGATATTTAAATACAATGGATGCCCATTTTTGGTATAACATAATTCTAATTTATCTTGCAACTATACATAACTTTTAATGCATTCATAGTCCTTATGATGGATGGTTATACCATTCTCATATTCACATGATCTATGATATAATAATTCCTAATATTTTTCAGGTACCTCTATATTTAAACAAATATAACAACTTTTGCATATTTAATATGAATATTTTAATTGTAAAAGTTATTTACAAATTCTTTGTATTTACCAAATGGTAAAGTCAAATGAATTTTATACTTGAAATGCTTAAATTGTTTAGATTTGTTGTGAGGTGTATATATTGGTCTCCATGTTATTTTTAGACACTCTACAAAAATTATTGTAAATGACATTTGGTTTGAACATTTAAATATCCTTTATAGATTAATATGTTAGGATTATCCCCTACTACATTTTTGGTATGCACCTTTAACAAATGCATAAGTATTTATTCAATAAGTGCCTCTTATATAGTTATAATTCGAGGTATTTATATTACTAATTATGGTAGTGTTACTAACTCTCACTTCATGGTTGATTCTGCTTTTTCGTGTAAACTAAATAGGACAAAAGTCAACTTCAAGTTTTACATATGTTCTATTATGTATTAGGACCCAAAGTCTCATTACATAAGATAAAGTTTATTGTTGTCTTGGGTAGTGCTCATCCTCCATGGATATCTATGACATAAAGCAAATCTTCCATAGGAAAGTGATATGTTACATAGGTATACCTTTTAGATATAGTGTTTCTCCAAGATATCTACATCAATGGTTTATAATAATATTTTAAAATATATTTGATATCTAGACCAAAAATTATTTTATTGTTGTTGGAAGGTTGTAATGTCAACAAAGTATGTCTCACCATGCATGTATTTTAATTTTATCTATTTTTTGCTAGTAATTCAAGCTTACTAAGAATGTGAAGAATTCTTGGACAAAATGAGACTAGTCCCCCTTTTTATGGTAGGTGTATATTGGTTACCATATATAAAAATTCAAAATAAAGGTTGATTATGACATATAGACCCATGGGAATACGAAATATGTTCACTGAAAAAATGAGTGTCTAAAGCAATTATTGGTAATAAGTTGTGGAAAATAAACTTTTAACAATATATGTAACTAGTTTCTATCAAAGGGGCTTAAGGTGATATAATTCCATGATAAATTTCTTAATATTGTCCTCTTTCAAGTGACAACTTCTTTACTAGTGCATAGTATTTGAAGGCATGACAATTTACTATCAAAATTTTACCTTGGAATGGATCCACCTTACATCATAGTCTAAGCTTTCATCCTCTGCTATTTATTGGAACCAATTGGTTAGCTATAGTTGGAAGCCTTTTGGTTTAGCTTCTAATTTGAAGGATACAAATCTATTTAAAATATGTCTCATAAGGTTGATTAATTTATAAGGATATCAATAAACAATATAGAATATTTGATTTCATCTATGCAATCATTTTTTCTATTTTATCTTCTCATGAAGAGCCTATACTTTGTATTAGTCTAAAAGAAGATGCATCATGAAGTTCTCTATAGGCTTAGCTTGTAATTTTGAAGGATTAAGATGGTTAGATGGTTAAAGAATAACTATCATATAATTTTGAAGGATTAAGATGGATAAATTGATATATAATAACTATCATATCAATTTATTTTTATTTTTACAAAGGAATCTTTTCATAGTTTCATTTGATATTTGGATAGAACAAAAAGGTTTTGTAATTTTCAAGAACCTAGTTGGAGGTTTTTTATTCTTTTTATGTGAAAGTTGAACGCCTGTTCATCTTCCCAAATTTTAGGACGGGTTTGTATCATAAAATTTTCACTAAAATACAATTGGAAAAACTTAACACTTCCTCTTCAAGTTACTATACTTGTGGCAAGTCAAAAACCATTAAACATATTTTCTGATCTTATGGATATGCAAGAGAAGTTTGACATTTCATATAGTCCTATTGTCTAACTATGTTTTTTTTTTTGTTACATAGGAGGGTTGGTCACAACCACACTATTTTTAGTAACTAACAAGCGTAGGGTTCAAACCATAGGGGCTGCTTCCACCAAACATATTCCACTTCGTTATTGTCTAACTATGTTTTAAGAAAAGATGTTATAGAATACATATGATTACTAAAAATTTTCAACCAATTTTTTAAAATCATATTTGGTTTATTAAGTACTATTTTTTTGATTTATGGAAAGGGGGTTTTGAAAGGTCCCCGAACCTTTTACAATATCAAGACAAAAAGGGGATTCCCAGGAAGGGATCCCGTAGAGAGACAAAAAAAAGGGAAACCAAAAAGAGAGATGGGACTGACACAACAATCCTTAAACACAAGCAAAGACAGAGGGGAAAAACTAGGAAACCGACCCAAACCAGGGAAGTGAGCAGGATCATATCTGGACCTCAGGATCTATCTGCTTATCTTCGTCAGTGCTCTGGGTTAAATGACTAGAGATATAAGGATTCTTGATTTGGTCGATGACCTTCCCAGCTTGGGTAAGGAGGGAATTGGCCAAGCTAACCAAATCATGGAGGTTGCAGCAAAAATAAGAACCATAGCCGAAGAACCTTCAGGAGATAAAAATGAGGTGCACTGCGAGAAGGGGTTTGTATGCTAGTAATAGGGGATGTAGCAACATAAATGTCCTGATCCAGAAGCTTTCCTTTTCCTCTTTCTTTGCTAGATGACCTGAGACGTTTGGAGCACCAAATTAAGCAGGGGTGGCTTCATTAATGGGTAACGTTGTATGCTTCCCCAACTTCCCAGACACCTCAAACTCGAAGTCTGACTCAATATCAATATTGTCCTCAGCTGCAGGTGATCCCATACTAGGATTGGAGGCCATCGAATGGACTTCAACCCTTTGAACTGCAAGGGGAGAAATATGCAACGAAACCTATAGTGGTACCAGAGGGGGGACCTACGCATTCCTCTTCAACATGTGGTTGTAAATCATAAGATGCAGTCCTTGGTGCTTGGGTTGGACCGACTTCCCTTCATGAACACTGTTGGTGGAACATTGTTAGCGAAAAGCTCCACGGACCTAAATAAGTAGTCCGGTACATCGATAAATTTGGATTCCCTTAGGTGGTTGTGGAAGGCCACATGGAAGCTACGAAGTATCGAATTGGGGTTATCGATCATGAAGTACTGCATCACTGGGATGAATATCTTATTCTAGGGCACTTTCAGGTCGTTACGAAAAAAGCCACTATTTTTTTTGGCCAAGTGTTTGCCTTTGTCACAAAAATGATCCAATTCACCAACTAACGGAGTGCTTGTCACATGTGATACACTCCCCATCCTTCACAAACCCAAGCACTTCAGTAATTAAGTTTGAAGTAATGTGAAAAGAGAGGCCCTTCAAAGTGAAATTCCCATTATCCCAAGCTCTAACAAGTTCCATCCTCCTCCTGTTGAGTGGTATTTTCACCTGATTGTGAAAACACACTCTCTAATAGGATTTGGGTTCTAAATCCTCTGCTTGCAAAGAAACAATTTCTCCAAGGTTCCTGTTATGTTGGAATTCTGCATCTGTGTATTAATAATATAAAATGAAGATATTCATTTTAAATGCTTGGAACACCTTAGTGGTTGCAGGTAACTGAAAACAAAGGGCACTGTGGTTTATTTTACTGTGAAAAATTAATGATTGTTCATTGAACCCTAATAAAGTAAATGTGATTTGATCCTTAAATGACCATGCTGTAACTTCAAAATGTAAATTGATGAAATGCAATAGCATGGAGGAATTATTTATGGATTTTGGAGTTTTTTAATTTTTATTTTATTTTAATGCTTGAAAAATAAAATCGGGGCTTCTGAAAAATAAAATACAGCAAAAAGAAAATAAAATGTAAAAGAAAAGAAATTAAAATTGCATCCAGTTTGATGCTATCCCGTCCTGGCAAAACCGAAGACAATGAGGTTTTCATGCATGGAACCTAACCTACTGAACCTACAAAACATGCACAATTCAAATAAGTTAAGTGCTTGTCTCTGGGGTTTACTATTATTTTTCAGATTTAGACATTCGCATGAAGCAACCAAGAGAAATTGCATTAAATTTCATCTATAAGCATAGAAATCTGAAAAAGGGAAAGATAAACATTAAAACGTGCATGCAGAAAATAACACCTTCTTTCTTGCCAACAAAATGCAAATTTTTGAATATTCTTGCATTACAGATAAATCCTGTTACAACAACAGAAAATCTGGTTTTCTCAAACCAGCAAAGGAAGGAAAATAGCCTCAAAGCAGGCCTAGAATGACCCTCTGGCCTTTAACACTACAACTCTGCTCCAGCGGTTTTTGACCCCGTATCTTTCCTATGCTTCTGCTTTTAAAACTTGGCAATGCTCTCTGTTTTGGCCTGTGACGCGCTTCATCTTCCAGGTCGCATCGTTTCATATTCTTTGACTGCATGTGTTTTGGCCTTATGCCCGACATTGAGACGTTTGATCTTCTCTGTAATGCTTTTGCAGCTTGTACGCCACGTGTCCCACACTTTTTTGCACGTTCTGTAATGGCTCCCATGAAAATCATGATAAAAAAATGGCATGCAGCTTTTTTCGCCTTCCTGGCCACGAAAACACGACATGTCACAAAATCGTGACATGTCGCAATATCACGACATTTTCCTGTCAGCAACCTTTCTTGCCATCGCGCCCAGTGAAAACGTGACATGTCACAAAATAGTGATGCTTTTCATGTCTATACGCCTTCAGCTACCTCTTGTCGCAAAATCGTGATGATTTTTCGTTTGGAGCTATCCTGTGCCTTTCTGTCGCGAAATCGCGATGCCTTTTCACTTGGTATGCCTTCGCTAATTTTTGTCGCGATATCGCTACGCCTTTTTCGTTCCATACAGCTGGGATGCAACCTGTCGCGAAATCGTGACATTTTTCCACTTCGAGCACCTTCGCTGCAACCTATCGCAAAATCACGACGTTTTTCCATCTCAGAGCTGTCTTGCGGCTTTCTGTCGTGAAATCGCAACATTTTTTGAGTCCGTACTATCTAGCTGCTTTCTGTCACGAAATCACAACGCTTTTCTCTTTCGGGCTGCTTATGTTGTATTTGGCCGCAAAAATGCGACATGTCACAAAATCGTGACATATTTTCCTTCCATACGCCTTGGCTGCCTGGAGCCGCGAAAACGCGACCTGTCGCGATATCACAACGTTTTTATGCTTCATGCCTCGTTTGACCGTTTGACCCGTGACGGAGCAACATGTCACGATTTCACTACAACTTTTCATTTTCAGTCGCGATCGCGCAACACGTCGTGAAATCGTGACACTTTTTCATTTTTGCCAGCGACCGTGCAACACGTCGCGAAATCATGACACTTTTTTATTTTCGCCAGCGACCGCGCAACACGTCGCGAAATCGTGACACTTTTCATTTTTTCTAGTGACCACACAACACATCGTGAAATCGTGACACTTTTTCATTTTCACCAGCGACCACGCAACACGTCGCGAAATCATGACACTTTTTCATTTTTTCCAGCGACCGTGCAACACATCACGAAATCGTGACACTTTTTTTTTTTTGGTAGCGATGGCGTGACATGTCGCGATATCGTGACACTTTTCTTCCTTGTGCAATTTTGCCCCTTTTTCTTGATTTTTAGCATCTGGGTCACCGAGATTTTCTTTGAAAGCACGCAAAAAAGGTGGGTCCCCAATTTTGGGGTGTGTTGTGGATCAGCCATAATAAATGGCGACTCTGCTGTCAAATGCTCTTGAGCATTTTAGTGAGAACCCTACCTGGGAGTATACAAACACAAAAACAAGTTTTAGCACATAAAAAAATATAAGCAAATGCCCATAGATCAGAAATACATGAATCATCAGAATTATGAAGTATTAGCTCGGTGTGTGCAATGTGTTTCATTCCCCATCGTTTGAAATTGATCAACATTCCATCATCAGTTTTATATGAATGCATGTGTGAGATTGTGAATGACTTGTGTAACCTGATAACTATGCTTAGAGATTTTGTCCTTGTAAAGGCCTAAAATTTCTAGTATCATGCACAAACATTCAAGATTGCCAAACCCTCTTAGGATCCACTAATGAATTGCTTTATTATATCCCAAAGTTGGTTATGAGTCCCTACTATCTTGAACCCATGTGCAAGTGAATGTGAAATCAGAACTTTGGGGAATCAGACGCCCAACCTAACAAAGATGGGAGTTTAACCCTATCCTTACTATTCTAATTTAGAGTTCATTACCTCACTTTGAGCAAAATAATTTAACCAATTATGGAAGAAATGGTCATGCTAGTCTAACCCTTTGGACAATCAGTGGTCTTGTTTTTTAGACAAGACATGTTGCCATGCATGGGCATATCTAACCCCACAATCCCAGACTTATCTTCATTTCTTTGGACCTTGGGGATGACTACCCATTCTTTGTAAAGGACAAGTAGTACGATCCTTCCAATCCAATATAAAGATGATATGGGAAAATTTTATTTTTTTTACTTCTTGGACCTTAGGAATGACTACCCATCCTTGCTAGGGACATGTAGTACGATCCTTCCAATCCAAAATTTAAATGTAAGTGGAAAATATTAATTTTATTGCTTAGACCTTGGGGATGACTACCCATCCTTTGCAAAGGACAAGTAGTACGATCCTTCCGATCCAAACTTTATTATGAAATGAGACACAGGAGCTTTGGGGAATCAGATTCTCAACCTAAGTGAGATGAGAATTTATGCCCTATCCTTACTACTCCATGTAGGTCAAATCAAAGCTTTGGGGAATTGAATCCTCAACCTAAGTTCGATGAGGATTTGACCCTATCCTTACTACTCTGATTTTAGGCTTTAAGCTTTATGGAAGTGGTCAAAACAACTGTCTTAAGGATCGTGTTGCATAATAGGATAGATATGAAATACTTTTTTCGCCCAACCTTTTCTTCCAAGCAAGGTTTTGATCATTTTGCTCAAGATCCTTTTTAATGTGTATAAAATGTGCTTGGTTCAAGATGTCTCAAGACTCAGTTCCCAACCTTAGGATTTTCTTCTTATTTATGTGATAGCATAACCTTAAGAGGATTTGACACACTTTAATGATTTGTATTTGAAATGCATATGCAACTAAGATAGCATGTATTTGCAAAGTGAGATGTAATATGAATGCATTGTCCTTTGAAATGCAGATGAAATGTTGCCATATAAAACTGACTACTTCATGCATCACAAGTTTCAAACGATATTATTAAATTGTTTGTATTTCTTGCGAAGCTTTCTACCACATAATTCCAATGTTCCATATTTCCCCGATCTAGAGCATAAGTTAGCATCTCAAGGCAATTTTTTTCATCATTTTTCTCCTCTTTTTTTTTTTTTATATATAGAAAAACAAAACATGTCAAATAAACACACAAATTTAAATTAAACTCATTCAATCCAAAACCAAACTGCAATCCCAAAAATGAAGATTTGAAAACACAAACCAAAACCAAACCCAAAAATACCTTCAAAAACGATCTTGTAAACACAAACCAAAACCCAAAAAAAACAAAATCTATATACAAATGTACAATATAATACAAGGTGATGCAAAGCATGGATTATCACTTTCCTGGATCCCAAACATGGTTAGAACATTTCAACAAAAATATAACATGATATGCATGCCAAATGTTGTGGGAATCCAACACAAACAAGATTAGACCAAACAATGCAACAAATTTCCACTTGCCATGCTCACCATACCAATTTGATTTAGTTCCAATAATATTCCCATAGGTGAGCATCAAATTACTAAAATGATTAGACAATAAATGTCTATTCTTTAAAATGTAAATTTCATAATTCCTTCCTTGATTTAGAATTAGGCTATCTTTTTCAAATATGAGACTTTGTAAGCAAGAGCCTATTTCTAAAAATTTTAAAGCCAAATTATTTTCCAAATTTATAGGCCAATCAAATTTGTGTAATAATTTACAAGCATCTAGGATATTTACTAAATTAGGATCATTAAAAGTTTTTATCCTAGATTCAATTAGCAATTGTTGATGAATTTGATTTAACAATTCAAGTGCATCAACTTCTTTTCCATTCATTAAAACAATGTTATTAAAGGTGTGATTAAAAATTGTACCTTGTTTTTCATTTACCTTTAATGACATTTCATCATTCAAATTATTTAAATTCACAATATGATCATCCTTTTCAATCCTCAAACACTCTTGGTCAAAGTGTATGTCCCATGACTCATCTTGATGATCCTTCATTTGATTTGCTTCCAACTGATCAATCTCTTTGTCATTTGGTTCTAATTATTTGTTCACTATCCATGGTATCTCTTCATTTGAATCCTCCAAATCATTATGCAAACTTGCATCCACACTTTCAATGAATTTATATTCAATATGATCAAATTTTGTCACCTTTTCAAATCCTGTGAATATGAGATCTTCGTATGATGTAGAAGGTTCAACATCCTGCATATCAAGTGAAATATGAGTTTCATTTATAGGGATGTGAGAAAAGAATGCATTATCATACCTTCCCCAACCATTATAAAAATTATCTTCCAAACTTGTGGGATGAAACTCCATGGCATTTGTGACATGATCTTTTGGTTCATTCATAGATTCTTTTCTTTCTTTGTCCTTGGCAATAAGATCATTATAATCTTCCAAAATTTGATGAGATTTGAAACCCTCTTCCAAAACATCCTCAAATTGTACAGGAGTTGTAAAGTCTTCCTTCGAGTAGGCAATTATGTTGTCCTGTATATCAATTGGCACACAAGTTTCATTAGTAGTTTTGGATTGAGTGTAGTCTTCCCACTTCTTCCAAGCATCATAATAATCCTCTTTCAAAATCAAGTGGTGGCGTTCAACTACTTCTTCAACATCTTCCAATTCATCAATGTGTTTCTCATCAAATTCATCTTCACCTTCCTTAGATGGCTCAATTATTTCCAAAAGTGGGTTATTTCTTGAATTCAAATTTATAAGGCTATCATTGTCCAAATTAGTAACCCATGATTCATTATCATAATTTGGAGGGTGAAGAATTTCTTGACCCTTAATTTTACACATCCCATCAATAGTATCTTCCAAGAACAAGTGGTGAAATTCTATCACATCTTCAAATTTATTTATTGGTTTTCTCCCAATTTCACTTTCCATCACTTTATTTAATTCCATGGTGGGTTCCGTCTTATCACATATATCAAACATTGTTGAATTTAGAACCCCTTCATCCGGATAATCGTGTATCTCTATGAATGAGATCATTTTTGCATAATCCTCACTAGTGGATGTTGGCTTAGCACTTTGCACCTCCTCTTGGACTACATCTAAGGTGGTTGTAAGATTTGGGTATTCAGATTCATCCCCTTGATCATTTACCTTAGATATCATTGGAATGGAGGGTGCTATGTTTGATGGTTGGTGTAGGTTGGCATCAAAAGAACAATCTCTCATATGAACATGTTGTGCCTTTTCTTCTTCAAGACCTTGTCGTTCTATCTCTTCTAAGACCTCATGGATTTTCTCTAGGGACAAACCACTCAGTTTTTCCTCAATGAGTGAGGCAAGTGTGGGGTGTATGGCTCCTAGGTATACTTCCATGGCTTCCTCTTCTAATGTGTTAAAATTTTCCCACATTTGGGAGTGCAACTCACGAAATCTTCCATTGAATTGATTCAAGGATTCATTAGGCTCTTTACATATGGAGGTAAACTGATTTTTCAATATTTCTAAGTCAATTCGATTACCAAAATGATGAAGATAGGCTGCTTCTAGTTGCATCCAAGAAGTCCTAACCTCCATGGGTAGTTGGCTATACCAAAAGAATGGTCTATCATCCAAAATGTATGCAAATAACTTACAAGCCACCTCCTCATATAAAATCTGAAATTTACATAATGTATCCTTGTAGACATGCAATTTTTGCAAGTATCCTAGTGGCACCTCTTGATTAAAACACCGTAAAAAATCCAATAAAATTGTAGGAATATGATAGGGTATCACATGTAAACCTTCACAATAATCCTCCATTATTAATACCATTCTCTCTCTTAGAGATGTTACTTCAGCTCTTAGGGATATCCTTTGCTCCTCAAGCGTTGCCATTAGTGAAACTTAAAATGTAACTTTAGAACCAAATCTATTGAATATTCAACCTGCAATGTATAAACAAAAATCAAGTTAGCATCAATTAAGAGCTGTATTAAAATCAAATGAAAAATAATTGCATGAGACCAAAATTTTGAAAAATTAAATCAAATCACTTTAATTCTATATGAACAATCAGAAAAATATACAACATACCTGAATTGCTTAAAATAGAATAAAGTAAACAAATTCAGGCCATCCTTTTAACAATCTGCCGAGTGTTAGAGGAGTAATGCATACAAAAATTTAAATTTATATTACACTAAAAATAAACTCGTACGGCTCTCCTAGCACCAATCTGTTGAGTGGTGTTAGAGGCCGAAGATGCTAATAAAATGGACTTGAAATATTTAGCCATGTAAAGCTCTTAAACAATTATAAACCCGTAGCATCTAAAATCACAATAAAATAAAATTTTCATGCCCTCCTAGCGCCAATCTGTTGAGTGGTATTTTCACCCGATTGTGAAAACACACTCTCCGATAGGATTTGGGTTTTAAATCCTCTGCTTGCAAAGAAACAATTTCTCCAAGGTTCCTGTTATGTTAGCATTCTGCATCTATGTATTAATAATCTGAAATGAAGATATTCATTTTAAATGCTTGGAACACCTTAGTGGTTGCAAGTAACTGAAAACAAGGGGCACTGTGGTTTATTTTACTGTGAAAAATTAATGATTGTTCATTGAACCCTGATAAAGTAAATGTGATTTGATCCTTAAATGACCATGCTGTAACTTCAAAATGTAAATTGATGAAATGCAATAGCATGGAGGAATTATTTATGGATTTTGGAGTTTTTTAATTTTTATTTTATTTTAATGCTTGAAAAATAAAATCGGGGCTTCTGAAAAATAAAATACAGCAAAAAGAAAATAAAATGTAAAAGAAAAAAATTAAAATTGCATCCAGTTTGATGCTATCCCGTCCTGGCAAAACCGAAGACAATGAGGTTTTCATGCATGGAACCTAACCTCATCGAACTCCGCAAAACACGCACAATCCAAATAAGTTAAGTGTCTGGTCTCGGGGTTTCTTGTTATTTTTCAGATTTAGACATTCGCATGAAGCAACCAAGAGAACTTGCATTAAACTTCATCTATAAGCCTAGAAATCTGAAAAAGGGAAAGATAAACATTAAAACATGCATGCAGAAAATAACACCTTCTTTCTTGCCAACAAAATGCAAATTTCTGAATATTCCTGCATTACAGATAAATCCTGTTACAACAACAGAACATCTAGTTTTCTCAAACCAGCAAAGGAAGGAAAACAGCCTCAAAGCAGGCCTAGAATGACCCTCTGGCCTTTAACACTGCAACTCTGCTCCAGCGATTTTTGACCCCGTATCTGTCCTGTGCTTCTGCTTTTAAAGCTTAGCAATGCTCTCTGTTTCGGCCTGTGATGCTTCGCTTCATCTTCCAGGTCACATCGTTTCATATTCTTTGACTGCGTGTGTTTTGGCCTTATGCCCGACATTGAGACGTTTGATCTTCTCTGTAACGCTTCTGCAGCCTGTACGCCACGTGTCCCGCACTTTTCTGCACGTTTTGTAACGGCTCCCATGAAAATCGTGACAAAAAAATGGCATGCAGCTTTGTCCACCTTCCTGGCCACGAAAATGCGACATGTCGCGATATCGCGACGTTTTCCTGTCAGCAGCCTTTCTTGCCATCGTGCCCAACGAAAATGCGACATGTCACAAAATTGCGACGCTTTTCATGTCCGTACGCTTTCGGCTGCCTCTCGTCGCGAAATCGCGACGATTTTTCGTTCGGAGCTATCCTACGCCTTTCTGTCGCGAAATCGTGATGCCTTTTCACTTGGTATGCCTTCGATGATTTTTGTCGTGATATTGCTATGCCTTTTTCATTCCGTACAGTTGGGATGCAACCTATCGCGAAATCGCGACGTTTTTCCATCTCGGAGCTGTCTTGCGGCTTTCTGTCGCGAAATCGTGACATTTTTCGAGTCCGTACTATCTAGCTGCTTTCTGTCACGAAATAGCGACGCTTTTCTCTTTCGGGTTGCTTATGCTGTATTTGGCCGCGAAAACGCGACATGTCGCAAAATCGCGACATATTTTCCTTCCGTACACCTCGGCATCTTGGAGCCGCGAAAACGCGACCTATCGTGATATCGCAACGTTTTTATGCTTCATGCCTCGTTTGACCGTTTGACCCGCGACGGAGCAACATGTCGTGATTTTGCTACACCTTTTCATTTTCGGCCGCGACCACGCAACATGTCGTGAAATCGCGACACTTTTTCATTTTTTCCAGCGATCGCGCAACACGTCGCGAAATCGCGATACTTTTTCATTTTCGCCAGCAACCGCGCAACACGTCGCAAAATTGCGACACTTTTCATTTTCGCCAGCGACCGTGCAACACGTCGTGAAATCACGACACTTTTTCATTTTCGCCAACGACCGCGCAACACGTCGTGAAATCGTGACACTTTTTCATTTTCGCCAGCGACCGCGCAACACGTCACGAAATCGCGACACTTTTTCATTTTCGCCAGCGACCGCGCAACACGTCGTGAAATCACGACACTTTTCTTTTTTCGGCAGCGATGGCGCGATATCGCGACACTTTTCTTCCTTGTGCAATATTGCCCATTTTTCCTGATTTTTAGCATCTGAGTCACCGAGATTTTATTTGAAAACACACAAAAAATATGGGTCCCCAATTTTAGGGTGTGTTGTGGATCAGCCACAACACCTCCTCATACCCATTTTAATACTTCACAAAGATCATTACAAATTGAAAATCTTAAGTTATACTCTAACATCACATCACATGGTTTACTCTTTCAATGAATATAAAGATAATTATAAATAAGAATACCAAGTTAAGTTAAGATAATAGTGGAAAAAAGTCCTTACACAAGTTAGACATATAAAGATTGAGAAAGTATCACTTAAACAACATATTACAAACATTGTAAATGCCCTAATGATTTAATTCTTATGTTCAAATAGTTGATGATATGAATAAGTACATTGGCTGTAGTTTTTCTTTCCGTACTTTTATAATATACCTTTATGATAGCTCCTTTTCCATAATATAAAGGGATATATTTTTACATTCTTCAAATATATTCTCTTTATCGTTATAACGTATCTTTTTTAAAGTAAGAGGCTGTTTTGTTTTGGTTTTATTTGACTATAATATTACTTAATCAAGGCATATTACTCTTTATCACTGTTTTGTTTTGGTTTTATTTTACTATAATATTACTTAATCAAGACATACGGTTTAATGGTCTCTTTTACAATATAAAAAATTAATTAAAAATAATAATTATATAATTAAAATTAAAAGCTTTATGTTGACTAAACTAAAACCAAAGAACTCCTTTCAATTTTCAATATATGATGTTACTATTTACCAACTAAACTTGTGATTTTCTTTTTATAAAATAGTATGTTTCTTCCATGGTTTTAGACGATGATTTTGATTGTTTAATTTTATAGAAGTCTTTTATTTACTTTAAGTTTTGATCCAGGAATTTTAGTTCATTCTAAATGTAAAATATTATGAAAATAACATTTTAAAGTCCAATAAATGAGTCTGTGAACCTTTTAATAGGAATATTTTTAGGTAGCTTAATTTGTTTACCTGTTTTGTTGAAGCTCTCAACTTGTAAACAAGACTGTTACAGGTTTTATTGAATGTAAACACATAAAATATTCAATTACTTTCTTATGCACATGTTTTATTTTTTATTTTTAAATATTTACAATTATAATTTTATATATAAAAAAACCATCTTGAGGTTTTAACTGTTTGATTTACATTTTCTTTATACCTATGCATTATACAATTCATATCTACCAACTGTTTTCTAAAACTGCCCTTTTATTTATAATTATAAAAAAGCTATCACAATCTTCCGATCACAGTAATTCACATCTATCAACTGTTTTTTACACCTACCTCCTTAAGTTACTTTATACAACTCTCACTCTATTTTCCCTCACACACCTTCCACTATGCAATTCACATCTGCCAGCTATTTTCTACAGCTGCCCCTTGGACTGCTCTATGTACTCTCGTTCTATTTAGAGACTAAATGTCTAACTAAAAAAATTGCTGCCTTGCTTCTTGTTCTACTACAATATCTTTTTGATTTTTTTATATTTACAAGTAAAACATGTTTTTTTTTCAAATGTTTGAGGATGTTTTTTTTTTAAATGTTTTTATGTAAGATTGCCTGTTCACCTATATTAATTATTTTAATAAAACTTATAATATTTAAAAATAAAAAAATTATATAAATAATAACTATAATTTAATATAAATGTGATAAGTTAAGATAATTTATAATATTATAAATATAATTTCATTTATACAAGATATTTTTATAAAATTTTATTATTATTTAATATAAATGAATTTAAATACTGTTAGATCACAATTGACCAAATTTCAAATAGTGGAGTTCACAAATATCACCTAATAACATAATAGAGTGGCAGATCCATTAATTAATTGGATTTTATCTGTAATAGAGTGGCAGATCCATTAATTAATTGGATTCTAGATAAAGGTGATATCATATGCTATGAATTTCTTCCCCAGGTGATGGTCACTATGGATTCTGCCCAAGTGGTGGTCACTATGGATTTCTCCCCACTTGGTGGTTGCAAGTTAATAGGGTAGCGAATGCATTAGTTAATTAGGATCTAGATAAAGGGGATATCATATGCTATGGATTTCCCTCCAAGTGGTGGTCTCAGGTTGCAGCAGACCAAGGAGTTACTTGTCCATTCTCCATTTAGATGTTTTGTTTTGATTTGTTGCTCAATATTTTTTAGGTTTTATTTAACTATAGTATAGTGTTGTATGTATGTTAGTAGATCTCATAGTGAAATCAAATATAACCTCTGTATTATATGTATAGTAGTAGATCTCATAATGAAAAGAAATTTCATCTCTGTATTGTTAACAACTGATGTACAATTTGTTAAATTGAATAAATAGAATTAAAAAAAAAACTATTTTATATAACCTCAAAATTATATATACAAATTGTTTCCATAATTTAGATAATTATATGATTTGATATTGAGTTTGTATAACTATACATGTACCTTTTATCAAGTTTTCGACATAGGGTAATTGAGTTAATAATTTTAATAAAATATAAAATTTTATCATAAAACTTTGATTGATATTAAGAAATTTTCCACTTCCAACCAATTACCTTAAATCCAATAGACATACAATTTTCATTTAATTATTTAATATTTATATAAATTCTATCATCATATATTTTACATTAAAATGTAGGAAGAGAGGCGAGATCTACCCATTAGGAGGATTGAAGGAGTAAAATAATGGTAAAGAGCAAAAATACATTTAAGATTGTCTAGGGAGGAATATCGTAGTGGTAAGTTTTTAGGTTTTTATGTAGGAGATCTAAATTCAAACCCTAACAAGAGGGGATCAAGATTCTTCATAGAAATCCATGCTTTACTCTAACATTTTAACCCAAAAAAGAATAGGTTAATTGATAACGGTCGAATTTTGGTTGCCCCTCTTTGATTCTGGTTTAATTCTGTAGAGGACAAAGTGTTTGCTAGTTCAATTCTGTAGAGGCTTAAGGGTCCATTGACTTTGTATTTTTTGGTTACATAGGAGACAAATCAAACTACTACCTTTGCAAATATGCTACCCCTAAGGTTTGAACTTGAGTGTCTTCTTGGTAAATGCATTTTAATCATCATCAATCTAACACGTACTCAGAGGATTCAGATCAAACTACTACCTTTGCAAACAGGATGCCCCTAAGGTTTGAACCTAGGTGTCTTCTTGGTAAATGCATTTTAGTATCTGACAAGCGCAAGGTTCAAACCACATCTATTCCACTTCGTTATTGTTGATGGTGTGAAGGGACCACCGGTCACTCTGGATTCGTACCGTCATCATCAATCTAACACGCACTCAAATGATTCAGATCAGACTACTACCTTTGTAAATAGGCTGCCCTAAAGTTTGAACCTAGGTGTCTTATTAATAAGTGCTTGACCAAACACTTACCAATCCACCTAGCCCTTTGGATTCATTAACTTTATATTTACCAGGCAAACAAGAAATTATAAAAGTTCCTGCACATGAAGAAAAACAATCTTCTAAGATTTAAGCCTTGCTAGAGCTAATTATATATTTCATCAATAATATTCCATTCCATGAAAACTTTGCTTATAATACATGGCATGAGAAAAGGTCTTAAGTACTTTAGATTAAGGTTTTACACATAATATGAATATATTTTTTCAAAAAAATTAAAATGTTATTTAATTTTTTTTTTTTAAATTAAAATGTTATTATAAATATTAATTTTTACATAAAAACGAAATCAATTAAACTTAAAAAACACTAAACTATTATAGTCAAATGTTAGGTGGATTGTCTTTCCTATGTAGACAAATAACATTTCAAATTGAATAATGCATTTTTAAATGACTTAAGCAGCTTATAGTTAGTTGACATACGCTTACATTATTTCTTTGAAGTTGCCATTAGCATTAGAGGCCTACAATTCCATCATTCTTAATTCCGTGAAAGACCCTATGTGCACCTGTTGTTCCCTCCTGTGCTTATCTCTATCACTTGTCATGCAATATGACTCAAGACATCTACCATGATTATTGATTATGTATGACTTAAGGTCTCCAATTCTTGAACATGCATGTGCACAATTTGCTGAATATTTTCATAAATAAAATATGGTTGAATAACTATATATTATATAACAAGGGTTTGTTGACTATTTTTATAAATGAAATATGGTTGAATAACTATATATTATATATAACAAGGGTCTTCTTATATAATTTATGACGTGACAAGTGTTAAACATTTCTTTATCTTTTACCATTAATATTAACATTTAAAGTGGATTATTTTTTTATGTTGGTAAAAATTTATTGAATCAATAAAAACCTTATAATAAACAAAGAATCCCAAAACAAAAACAATAACCCTTACAAGGGTTAGAAGAAGAATCCCAAAACAAAAACAATAACCCTTACAAGGGTCAGAAGAAGAAAGAGACCCTCAAAACTACCAAGCACCTGATCAAAATATATCCAACAAACAACAACCTCAACATATCGGCAACAAGCAAATTAGCAAGATGACCAGAATAATCCAATAGGAGCTGATTCCATTCCCTAACATTCTAGTTTTCCCGAAACTCAAAAGCCCATTTTACCAAGCAATCAACCACACTATTCCATTCCTTGGGAATATGAACAAAGAAAATAAACTCGAGATGCCGATAAATTTGAATGATCTATCGAGCCACTAAGGACAATTACCAATGAACATTAGAAAGATTATGAATCTTCAATCATTCATTTTTTTTAATATATATGGTTTCTACCCATTTCAATAAAATTATTAAAAAGTTTATATTTTCTATTAGGTCAATTAATCCATAACTTAACATACATTTGTTATATAGATTTTTTTTTTCTGGTTACATAGATGAATTGGTTACAATCACAATTTTTAGTAGCACAGCTAGTAGGGTTCAAACTATCAGCGAAGGCTTCCAACACACCCACCGCCTCGTTAATGGTAACCCGGTAACCCGACGTGAGATGGAAACCACCGAACGCACAGGGTTCGCACCGTCTTCGTCAGTCTGGTTCAACGCGTCACATGAAGAGGACCGTCAGACAAGTAGGAAACAAATCACTGTCATCAGTCAGGTGCAACACGCAGAGGAGTCAAATTGGGCTACTGGCTATGCATGGGCATGCCCACATTTGTTATATAGATTTTAAAAATTGAATTTCATTAAGATAAATATCAACTCGGTAATTTAACCAAATGTTTTTTATTGCTCGTTACTTATTTCTATTTTTTTTTTTCATTAATAAATATAACAACTTAATAATTCCTTGATTTTTTTTTTCCTTATTCATACCCAAACCTTTCATCACCAATTTTTATTTTTATTTGTGGATTGAGCCCCACTTTTAATTAACACTTTTACTATTTGTTTCTAACATTTATCACATTCCAAACATTAATAGATTAAAAGAGTTATTATATTTAACAATTGATGACATAGCATAATAAAAATTATTTATTGATAAAACTTATATAATAATTTTAATTATTATTTAGTTAGTTCTAGGTTTTACTTGGGGTCATGGTTGGGAGGAGACTGCTCAGCCCTGTGACCAAAAAAATATTGTCATAAATAGATCAACTTGTTTTTATTTTTTTGCAAATGTTGATAGCCACCCTCAACGAGTTGGAAAAGATAAGATGTCATCCAAAAGAGGGTGATACATCCTATAAAAACAAGTAGTTAAGAGAGGGTGTGTCATTCAAAAGAGGGTGATACATTCGGTAAAAACAAGTAGTTAAGAGAGGGTGATACATCCGGTAAAAACAAGTAGTTAAGAGAGACCCCACATCATATAGTTGTACAACAAATTAAAGAAACGAGCTCAATTTAACACATATTGATTGCATGGTCGATTTATGATTACTCAATCTTACTCTAAATTAAGTTTTTATAATAAAAGTTATGAAGTATATTATATGAATTTTATGTTTGCTTTCAATTCATCCAAAAAAAATTGTACAAGGTGAAAGTTTTCTTCTTTTCATCTTAAAAAAAGGAAAAATTGTAAGTGGTCTTAAGGGGAAAAGTGTTACCCACCATGTATTGAGCATCCTTATAAAAAAATATATGTTTCACCATGTCTTGGGCATCCTTGTGACACATTAATTGTCTCACCATGTCTTGAGCATCCTTGCAAATCAGTATATATCACCATACCTTAAAGGAGAAATGTCTTGGGCATCCTTGTGACACATTAATTGTCTCACCATGTCTTGAGCATCCTTGCAAATCAGTATATATCACCATACCGTAAAGGAGAAATGTAGCTCACCATGCCCTTGGCTTTATTGTAAAAGCATTACATATCTCTTTGGTGCCTAAACTTAGTTTGATTCTCCTTCTTGAAATCTGTGTATGCATCTTAGGGAGGGAGAGTTTCTATAGTGTCCAATAGAGTTTTGGTAACAATGAAGGTCATGCATTAGAGTTTATTTAGTGTACTCTTGCTTACACATGAAACAATACATACATGACTCCAAATTTAGAAATATTTAGAAAAAATCAATGCCTAGGAAACATCTTGTTTCTCCACATCCATCTAGTTTAAGGAGAATTATGAGTAGTTATATGGTACATGGAGCCAAAAGACTCAATCCATGGATATAGATGCAATAGGCTCTTTTTCATGTCAATTTTTTTTCTTTTCTATGCTTATTTTTAAGAAGGTTAGCTTAAAATATAATTTTTTTTGTCAAAAATCCTTTGTTTGATTTGATGCACAAAGACTTGATGATATGGTTAGAGGGGTTTACATGAATATCTACTTATGATAATAGAAAAATATAAATGTCATATTTATTTTCAAACATGAGAATAGTTTGTTTTGGACTACATTAGAAGAACTTTAACATCAATACCATTGATGCTTAAATATTGGTAAAGAAAAATGGAAATGCCAATTATTGGGTAGTTGCCTTACTTTTAAAACTATGTGCATTATGCGGGTACTACCATAATACTTTCATAGTAAAAATTGGGTAACCTTCTCTTATTTTCCTTAGAATTGGTCAGCCTATGTGGACTAGTAAACTATGTCCAACTACTATTGAGGTTACTTCGGTAAAGTTTCTAGCCATAGTCTAATTGTAATGGTACTATTTTTCATTTCTCTTGTATTGTTTTAAAGGACTGTATCATTGGCTGCTTAAAAGCTTCCCATTTATGTAGCTACATTTTCATAGAGAACAAGAACAAGTAATGTTGTAAGCTCATTATTTTTATTATTTGATTAAAAGCTTAATGACTTCCATGAATAATGAAAGTTATGTGCTTTACCTTGAAGAAAAGACTAACGCCTCATCAATTTTCCCTTTTGGATTTGTGTTTAACTTGTCATGTATTGAATTTAAAATTTATTGTTTTAAAAATGTAGATACCTAAAATCGGATCACCTATTTTACATTGATTTTTGAAGCAAACTAACAAAAAAATAAGGTTAACCATAACAATTAACCCAACCTCAAGAACTATAGATAAAATTCAACAGTGGTGAATCAGTCAACTCAGAGTGAATCTATCCTAAAGTGAATATACTTTCAACTCGACATATTTACAAACAATTCAAAATTTCTCCATCCTCGCTAGACTTGACCTCTAATGGTTAGGTGCACGAATACTTTTGATTGTGAATATGCTAATTAACATATTCATTTAGGTGACGTATTTGCATCCAAAAAAAAAACTCTAAATTATATTCACAAAGGCCTGTCAAGGCATAAATCTTTCCCGACTACCCCTCTACAAGTGTAGAGGATCACTAGATGGAAAAGGAAGGAGGTGATTCCCTTTCAACTTCACAACTTGCCCAAAATAGATATTAATCAAAGGGTAGTTGGTTGCAAGTTGCAATCAATATCCAATCCACCATGTCAAGCCAATTAGACTAGCTCACATGCTGGCCAACTTACCCCTCCCACTTGGGAAATCTCTATAAATTGCCCCATTGGATATCATTCAAGGATTGAAATTTTCTCACAATAAAGTTTTTCCAAATTAACAATCAAAAGCTTGATGATATTCTCCTATTGTTTATTAATAAATTTAATTCTAAATTTTCATTTATGCTTTAGGATTAAAATCTATAGAATGTATGCTTATGCTTTCTATCATATAAGGCATGAAAAACTATGTGTCGTTGTGTATAGTTTTGTTGTAATTAAAAAAACTACCCAATGTCTAGAATCAATTCTAAAGACTATTATATAAATATAATAGGGGAATAATGTATTATAAATAAAAAAGTTATTTATAATATAGACTATTATATATAATTATAATAGGAGAATAAAATATTATAAATAAAAAGGTTATTTAATAAAGACTATTATATATTTTAATAGGGAAATATTATAAATATAATATAGAGTATTATATGTTATAATAAAATATCATTATGAATCAAAATTTATATTCATTATTATAAAAAAAAAGGTTATTATTTTAATATCTAAAGATAATAAAAGAGTTACTTTAAAAAGAAGAAAATAATAATTGAAAAAGAATGTTTTTCTTGGAATGGAAGAAGATATTTTGAAGTTGAAATATTAAATAATATTTTAGATGTTTTGAAATATCTTTAGTGTCTTGTTTTTGCATTCATTAAGTAAGGGCCTTATGACAGAAGAGGATAGGGGAGTTTAAGGCGGGTAAGTAAACATCTATGTTTAAAGAAGACTTTGGGTAGTAGTGGTTAGGATTTTTAAAATCGTATAAGGGAGAAATGAATAAGAAGGCTAGGTGACAAAGGAAAATGAGGGAGTCAAGAAAAAAAGAATAATCATATTTTTTGGAACAAGAAGGGAGGTGAGACTAGAGGAGAAGTCAAATAAAAAGACAATGTTGTCCAGGATGAACAAAATTGATTTAAGGGAATCATAGGTTGGTTTACACCACCTGTAAATAGATTTTATTAATTAAACTGGTTTAAAAATATTTTTGATCTACCTTTGTGTAAGTTCATTGTTGTTTACCTTCTCGTTGTTTCTCCTCTCGGGTGATTGGTTTTCCTTGATTTAGTTTGGGTCACCCATGTGTTGGTGGGAATGAAACCCTTCTTCTTGCACCGTTCGATGAAATGTTTCACCATGATAGTGTGGATGCCAATGTTGTTTTAACTTATCTTAAACCTGTTGTGGAAAACTTAGATCTTTGGCAGTGTCGAGCATTTTAAGTAAACCCTCATGGGGAACCTTAGCTTGATACTGGGTAAATATGCCCCACCTCTCCTTTGAAGCTAGACTGGGTAAATATGCCCCACCTCTCCTTTGAAGCTAGCATACTCCATCGAGTTGTGAGCTAAGTAGATGTTTTCCTCGATGGTCACTGATGTGGATCCTCGAGCGTCTTGCGAGACATAGTAAACCCTTAGGGCATTGCCTAGCTATCAATCACATCTTCTTCAAAACTTGATGCTTATCCAGTAACCTTATAACGTATTGCTCGTTATTCCTGTGTTCTTGGTTGGTCACCGCAGCTCTTCCCTTCTATTCAATTATTGTTGATGTGTTTGATTATTATGGTTTTGGAGAGCCTCTCCTAAATTTTGAAGTTCATAATAAAACCTAATATGTTAGGGAGAAATCAATGATTGATTATGTTAAATAGAAAGGGTATGTTTTATTTTAAATAATTAAAGAAAGTAGTCTTTGATTATGTTAAATAAAAGGCTTATGTTTTATTTAAATAATTAAAGAAAGTAGTCTTTGATTATGTTAAATAGAAGGACTATATTTTATTTAAATAATTAAAGAAAGTAGTCTTTGATTATGTTAAATAGAAGAGCTATATTTTATTTAAATAATTAAAGTAGTCTTTGATTATGTTAAATAGAAGGTTTATGTTTTATTTAAATAATTAAAGAAAGTAGTCTTTGATTATGTTAAATAGAAGGCTTATGATTTATTTTAATAATTAAAGAAAGTAGTATTTGATTATGGTAAGTAAAGGGGTTTATAGTTTTTTTTATTAATTTTTTTTTTTTACATGGTGGAATCGGTAGCTGCCACGAATCCGGGCAGGCTATCCAGCTTTTATGGCCGCCATAGTATTCTGCGTTGTCCACCCCGAAAACCGCCATACAGATCTTCGCATAGTCCACCCCTATAACCGCCATGCCACAATCATTTTAAACCTTTTACGCCATTGAAAGAACCAGGAAAGGGACAAGCATTTAGTCTAGCGAGGCCCGAGATTTTAACCTTAAAAGAAAAGAAGAAAATTTTAATTAATGGAAATAAAAGAAGAATGGTTTATTTTTATTAAGTAGTTTATTAATAAATTGAAGTAGAGATCTTGATTTAATAATTAAAGAAGAAAGTTTATTTTTGAATTCAAGTGATGAGACTTTGTTTTACTAAATTAAAGAAGGTAGTTTATTTTACGGATTAAAGGAATGTGACTTTGATTCATGAAGTAAAGGAAGTAGTTTATTTCTATGAATTAAGTAATGGGACTTGATTTATGAAAATAAAGGAACCTAGCTTATTTTATAGATTAAAGGTATGGAAATTTAATTTATTGAATAAAAGGTTGAATGAAATCAATTAAAGTAGAACCTAGAACCTAGCTGCATTTGTTGAAAGGATTTCCTTGGGTAATGGGAGGTGAAAATAAAAATGGAGATTTTTCTGATATCATCTATGCACTAGATAGTTAGATACTTTGATTGCATTTGTATAGTTGCAATTTGGAAAAGTAAATAGTAGATGCATTTAGAGGTATGTCTATCATCCTCAAATGATTGATGGAAAGAGGAGGATCGAAGAGATAGTTGGAACCATTGCACTAGTTTGTTCTCTACTTGCAACTATTTGATTATGCTCAAATAGACTGTAATTGTAGGGATTTGAATAAATGATGAATTATGTTATAAGTTGTTTTAACATAGTTTATAGTAAGGAAAGGTAGATTATGTTATAAGATGGTTTAACATAGTTTACATTGAATAAGTGATGAATTATGTTATAATTTGATTTAACATAGTTTAAGTTAAAAAAGCTAGATTATGTTATAAGATGGTTTAACATAGTTTACATTGAATAAATGATGAATTATGCTATAAGTTGGTTTAACATAGTTTATATTAAAGAAAGGTTATAAGATGGTTTAACATAGTTTACATTGAATAAATGATGAATTATGTTATAAGTTGGTTTAACATAGTTTATATTAAAGAAAGGTAGATTATGTTAGAATGTGGTTTAACTTAGTTTACATTGAATAGATGATGAATTATGTTATAAGTTGATTTGACATAGTTTATATTGAAAGGCTTTAGATTATGTTAAAGGAAAGATTACCATAGTTTATATTAAATTGTAGATTATATTCAATGGATGGAAATATAGTTTATATTGTCAGTTTATAGATTATGTTCAATGGATGATAGTATAGTTTATATGACAAGTTTATAGATTATGTTCAATGGATAGAAACATAGTTTATATTTAAAAACTTTAGATTATGTTATAAGATAAATAACATAGTTATTAGGAAAATTATGGATTATGCTAAGTATGTTAGTATAGTTTGTAATGAAATGGAAAGTTATGAATTATGCTAAGTATGTTAGTATAGTTTGTAATGAAATGGAAAGTTATGAATTATGCTAAGTATGTTAGTATAGTTTGTAATGAAATAGAAAGTTATGGATTATGCTAAGTATGTTAGTATAATTTGTAATGAAATGGATATACTAAGTATGTTAGTATAGTTTATAATGAAATGTAAAGTTATAAATTATGCTAAGTATGTTAGTATAATTTGTAATGAAATGAAAAGTTATAAATTATTCTAAGTATGTTAGTATAGTTTGTAATGAAATGGAAAATTATGAATTATTCTAAGTATGTTAGTATAGCTATAATGAAATGGAAAGTTATGAATTATGCTAAGTATGTTAGTATAGTTTGTATTGATATGAGCACAAATTATGTCCAATTAAGGGAATATAGTCTATGTTTAATTGGAATTGGATTATTGGATTAACTAAATGTATGAGACTTTAGTTAGTATAATAAATGGAATTGGATTAACTAAAGGTATGAGTCTTTTGCTAGTTTGATAAATAGAATTTGACTATTGGATTAACTAAATGTATGGAACTTTAGTTAATTTGATGGATGGAAATGGAAATATTCTCATGTATAAGTGGGTATCGATGTTATGAATACATTAGGCCCTTAGGGATGTACTACTCCTCTAATAGACTAGGAGGAAGGAGCTACTCCTAGAGAAGCAATTATAGAATCTGTTATGTGGATTAAAAGAGTAATTCACGATAAATTTGTGGGAACTGTGAGTTCCTACACATTATATTGGCATATATTTGGGAGAAAGGGATTATGGGATCCTTGTATTTGTAAAATACCAAACTTATGCAATAAAGGAAATATTTGAGGCTAGGTTTTCCCAAAAGGGTTTTCCCTAGGATATATATTGTGTTGTGGGTATTGATTCTCTCTTTTATATTACTTTTAATGTACCTCTTGCTTGTTGATTCTTATATTTATTTTGAATAGATATTTAGTATAATTATTCTTTGTTTGATCTAACTAGATAAACTTTGTGGTTGTTAGTATGTAATGATGTTTGATGTTGTTAGCTAATATAAAAAATATATATAACAGTAATAGTGATATCCCTTAAGCTAGTTAGGTTTTTAGGTTGCTACATATGGTATCAGAGTAGTAAGGGTAGGATTTTTTTTTTTTTATAAAGGAACTCTAGGGGACAATGAAGTAGAGGTTTCCTTGAAATGTGCTAAGATTTAGGTATCTTTCTATATAGGCCCTTGCTTAGTTAAGTTGAAGCCAAGAAGACCTTGAACTACCAGTTGCTTGAAGTCAAAGCACATAGTCATGGGACTATAAGCTTCCCTAGATAAGGATCTAGGTATGATGGACTAGAAGCTTCCTTGGATAAGCTAAGGATTGCTTAAGGATTGGTCCTAGGAAAAGAAAATTTACTCTGGTATACTATCTTATATAAAGCAAGCATAACCTTAGCCATTTGTGAATGAAATAAGATAAAATGAGATAGACGACTTTAGCTATCTCAAATGAGATATATGGATTAAGTCAACTCATAGCAAAAGAGATAGATGAATTTAGCTATCTTAGGTGAGATAAATTGATCGAGTCAACTCATAGCAAAAGAGATATATGACTTTAGCTATCTCAGGTGAGATAGATGGATCAAGTCAGCTCATAGAAAAAGAGATAGATGACTTTAGCTGATCTCATCATTAAGGTAGAATAGATGGATAGAGTTAGGTTAGATAAAAAATGAGATAGGTGACTTTAAATATTTCATTGATAATACTAGATAGATAGATAGAGTCAACTCATAACAAATATGATATGGATAACTTTAGCTATCTCATTGATAAAGGTGAGATAGACACCTTAAGTTGGCTCATCATAGGTGAAATGAATAATTTTGATTAATGTAATCATACTTAAGAATAGATGTAGAGAATCTAGGTGTTGTAGGTGAGTTGGAGAGGAGAGGGCAATCCTCCAAGGGAGGTCCTAGGTTCGAATCTCCATCCTACCAAAAATATGAATTGGATATCCAAAATCCAATTGATAATGTTGGTGCGAGTAGGGTCGGGTACGACTCCTGAGTGAATTTGATGGTGTAGAACCCCCTGGTCATGGTATCTTAGACCAAGGTGACCCCGTAAGGGGTATTTCATTTTAAAAAATAATAGATTTAGAGTTATATTCTTTGGATTTGAGCTTACTTATCTAAAGAGGAGTAGGTAGGAAATCTACTCTAGAGAGGATTATGGGGTCCTCTCCTTAAGTTGATTAAAGAATGAACCAAATTTTGAGTTTAGTAAACACTTAAAGGCATAAAGAATCCATATAGAGAGAAAATTATCAGACTAGAAAGAAAGAAAATCCTCTTTAGCTTCAACCCTTAAAGAAGACACACAATGATATGACTTGAAATACCTTGGATTGAATATAGAACAATTGAAGACAAAAATATAGGAAATTTTGCAGAAAGTGAGATTTTAGCACGGATTATGGACTCTTGTGCCTTAAGGATGGGGTATTTCTACCTAGAATTGGTAGTTTGAGGTAATGCGTTATGCAAAAATTACTATATTTCCTTATTTATCTTACCTTATAGGTACAAGGATGCAAGAAATTAGGAATAAAATCACCTTCTAGATAGATTGGAAGAAGGATGTTACTACTTATGTTGCTTAATGATTAGAATTTGCATCTCACATAAAGAAAATATAATATTGATGTTAGAAAGGGATGATGAAATCTTGTTTAAACTCAATAGAATGGAAGTTAGACATTATCCTTGATCATCTAACTTTGTGTAGCAAAGATGTTTTTACAAGAAACACCTAGGATGGTGTTTAGCCTTAGGGGGGTAGGATGTCATGAACTTCCCTAGTAGGCCTTAAGGCATGAAAAACTGTGTTGTTGTGCATAGTTTTCTTGTAATTAAAACAACTACATAATGTCTAGAATCAACCCTAAAGACTATTATATAAATATAATAGGGGAATACTGTATTATAAATAAAAATGTTATTTATAATATATACTATTATATATAATTATAATAGGAGAATAAAATACAACCGAAACAATGAAGGAGAGCGAAGGAGGATCCAATGAGAGGATCTACACGACGAAATGCGAGAAAGGATTCATCCCATTGATAGGAGGTAGGAATACCAACGAGGCAGATGGAGGTCATATGGGATCCAACGGGGATGAATCAGTGCACCCGGTAGCATAAGGTCAATAGGACAGATTGGAGAAGAAAGACAAGGACCACCCAGACAAAGGAGGCCAAAGGGGGGCCCCAACTCTAATGCGAGAGGATACTATGCCCACATGGTGGTGAGCCATGCAACCCCAGACAACTGCTTTACCCAGGAACTATTTCCATCTAGTGAGGATTTGGACATCCCCGACGAGGTCCTGAATAGTTTTTTGGAATTCAAAAAGTTTACCCTAATTGGCAAGTTCATAGGAGGACGCTCAGACATGGGATCCATCCACAAATGGGCTCTCTCCAAGTGGTGAATCTCTGGAATCATGGAGATTGCGACACTAACCCAGGGTTTCTTTGCCATCATCCTGAAAAACCAGGAGGATTACTGCAAAATCCTAGTGAGAGGACCATGGTTTCTAGGGTGCAAGAGCCTCTTTCTTCAGAAGTGGGGAAACGAATTCAACCCGAATACCCAAAACATCAACATTGCTTTGATTTGAGTAAGGCTTCCCAGCCTTCCTCTTCACTACTGGCATGAAAATTTTATCAGAGGGATAGCACGGTCCATTGGAGAAATGGTCTCCATTGATCCCCCCACTAAATCCTAGTCCAAATTAACCTAGGCTTGGTTATGTGTGCTAGCAGACTTGGACTTCGAGATCCCCTCCTTCATCAACCTACGATCAGGATCAACCTTCATCAAGAGATATGCCATTGAGTATGAGAATAGACCCACCTTTTGTTCTCACTACCGCACTCAAGAGCACCTCCAGACTCAGTGTCCAGCTGCCAAGGGCCAACAAGCAGAGGAGTTGACCAAAGGATCCACATACCCTTGAGACTCACAACTGGTGATGGGGGAGAAACATAAGAGGAATCCTCCTCCCATTGACCAACTCCTAGCGAAGCCCAAACTTGACTCGGGAAGACAACATGCTCAAGAGGAGAAACAGGATGGATATGTCAAGAAGCCAAAGTAAGGTTCTCAGCAAGGAGGAAACTCCCTTCATAAAAAGGAGCACCGAGATGTGGGTTCAAGCCTTCCACCCCAAGATGAAGTAGAGGAACCAAATTCCTAGGTAAAAATCTCTCCCATAACTAACTCCCCGCAATCCCTCATGGAATATTATTTGCTAGGCAATAAGAAAACCTCACCCCATACAAAAAAGGGGGAGTTTCCTTCTCATAATCATGAAAAAAGGGGGATCCTCCCTATTAGGAAGGTTCAGCCCTAGGAACACCAGAAGTAGGAAACAATCAGTGGATTTTGGGAATAAGAGGACAAGAGGAAGACCTCCTGGCAAAGATCAGAGAGACAAAAAAATAGTGGAGGATGTGGTGAATGGGACCCAACTATTGTTATTTTTAGATGATCCGAACACTTAGTGGGATGAAGCATAAGGAACCAAACCCCCATTCCAGATGGTGAAGGGAGGTAAGAAAACCTCCAAATCATCAAGATGAAGGTTCTCTTATGGAATGTGAGAGGACTGACTAGAGAATCCAAGTAGAGGATGGCTGCGAACCTCCAAAAATAATCAAATCCCTCTATCCTTATCCTCTAAGAGACCAAGGTTGATGTGGTCTCTACTAAAAAAACAATGAAAGATATATGGGCCAAAGTAGAGCTCATGTTCAGTCTAGCTCAAGGATATTCAGGTGGGTTCATGGTCTTATGGGACCTGACCCTTGTAGAAGTAAGTCTACTTTCTTCATCCAACAGGATTCTCAATATCCTCTTTCATTCTAAGACAGGCAATCGGTCATGGATCCTATCCAACATCTACGTTCCCAACTCGGTCATTAAGAGGGCTGAGATGTGGAAGACCATCACCTAGATGCGAAGGAATTTCAATGCCCTCCCTTGGATAATAGGGGGACTTTAACTATCCTTTACATCATTTCAAAAAAAAGGAGGATCTGATATTGGTTCTAGAAGCATAGAAGACTTCAAATATTTCATGGACACCAATGAGCTAGTTGAAATTGAGCTCAAAGGTTCCTCTTTTACTTGGAGCAACAGGAGAACAGGGAGTGGGCTTATCTAGGTCAAGCTAGACATGTTCCTTATCTCCCAGGAGGCTATTCCCTTCTTGGGGGATGTAACCCTCCTAGCTCTTCCCAGGATCAGATCATACCACAACCCCATCCTTCTTGAATCGGGTGAAGGACCTAGTTTCAAAATACCCTTTAGGTTAAGGTCCGAGGTGTAGACCAATTGGTTCATCCAAACCCCATAAGGGGGCGGAGGTCCAAGGTTCAAATCTCGGGCCTCGTCGAACTGAATGCTTGTCCCTTTCCTGGTGCTTTCAGAGATGTAAAAGTTTTAAAATTATTGTGGCATGGTGGTTATAGGGGCGAACTGCATGAAGATATGTGTGGTGGCTTCTGGGGCGAACAGTGCAGAATAATGGGACGGCCATAAAAAGCTGGACAACCTGCCCAGATTTATGGTGGCTACTGATTCCACAATGTAAATTCAAAAAAAAAAAATACCCTTTAGGTTCGAATGCATGTGGACTCATCATAAATATTTTAGAGCACGTGTAGCGGGATGATGGAAGCAGGAGGTAAAAGGATCCACCTCAAAATTCCTAGCCCTGAAGCTTAAATATATCAAATAAAACCTTAATATCTGTAATAATATCTTTGACACCATCTTCGAATTCAAGAAAGCCATATCCAAAAGCCTCAAAAACTTGGAAAGAAGGTTGGAGGCAGGTGTCTTCAGTGAATCTGACAAAAACAAAGAGAGAATCCTCCTGGCAGAATTTCACACTATCCTGGCCAAGGAAGAGACCTTTTGGAGACAGAAATATAGATATCTATGGCTAAAGGAAGAAGACTCCAACACTGAGTTTTTTCATGCTTCTACCCTTTGGCATAGAGGTTCCAACAAAATCAAGGAAATTTGACAAAGTGATGGTACGACTACCAAGGACATTGCTAAGATAAGAACTGAAGTAGTGGGCTTCTTTCAGGAGTTGCTGGGATCCTCCCCCAAAAGTGAATTATAGGCCCAAAGAAATATTTTGGTGAAAATCCCCTCTCTGGTACCCCAGGAGGCTAGCCTCAGGCTCCTGGATCCTTTTTCTTCTTTTGAGATCAAGGAGGCCTTATTTTCTATGCAACCTGACAAAACCTCGGGTCTAGATGGGTTTCCTCATCACTTTTTCTAAACCATGTGGGAGGTTGTGGGGAATGATGTTTGTGACACCATTCATGAGATCCAAGCCTCTGGATCCATCCACCCTAGTATGAACGCTACCTTCTTAGCTCTTATTCCAAAAACCTCTACCTATAGGACCTTTTCGGACTATAGACCCATCAGCTTTTGCAATGTTTTCTACAAGATCCTGACCAAAGTCTTAGCTAATAGGTTGAAGCCCATATTGCCCTTGCTCATTAACCCTTGCCAAGGCAGCTCTGTGAAAGGCAAAAACATCCTTTATGGTGTCATTTCTATTCATGAGACTCTCCACTCTGTGTCCTTGTATAATAAGGCTGCCCTCTTTCTCAAGCTTGAAATGAACAAAGCATTCGATAAGGTGGATAGGGATTTCCTCTGTGCTGTTATACTAAAGTTTGGTTTCCCTCCCTCTTGGATCAATCTCGTCCAAAGATGCATATCCACCCCTTACTTCTCTATCCTAATAAATGGGTCCCCCGTAGGCTACTCCTAGAGTGCGAGAGGGCTCAGGCAAGGAGACCCGTCCCCCATTCTCTTCATCATCCTGGAAGAGGTTCTGTGTAGAACCCTCAAGGAGAGCCTTCAAAGATAGAGGATTTCGAGCATAATCCCCACCTCTGTAATGGAAGCATTCACACACCAATAGTTTGTGTATGACACCCTCTTGTCTACTATCGCCTTTGTGGCCCAAGCTAGACACATCAAGAGGATCCTCTCCCTTTACGAGTGAGCTACAGGCCAGAAAGTAAACTACATCAAGAGCAAGATTTTATTCCTAAATACTCTCTAGGGGTGACAGATCCGCATTGCTAGAATCTTGGGATGCACGATCGAATCCCTACCTGCCACCTACGTCGAGCTCCCATTCTTCTACAACGGTAGGGCCAAGGACATCATATGGAATATGGTGGTGGAGCGAATTCATAGGAAGCTAGCCTCTTGGAAAGGTAAGTTTCTATCCTAGGCAGGCAAGGCTACCCTCACCAAAGCTTGCCTCCAAGGGATCCCGACCTACTTCATGTCAATATTCAACCTCCCAATGTTTGTCCACCACAAGATCGAACAGAATCAGAGGAACTTTATATGGTCTGGGAATGAAGATGAATCTAGGATCCCTTTGGTGGTGTGGGACAAGGTGTGTAAAATAAAATACCAAGATGGGCTTGGGCTAAGGAAAACTAGTATGATGAACCCGACCCTCGTGGCCAAGCATGCTTGGAGGATCTTGACCAACGAGCCTATGGAGTGGGTCAAAATCATCAAGAAGAAATACCTCGCCAACTGCTCCTTCCTAGATGCTGAGGCCCCCTCCGGTGGATCCACTTTCTAAAAAGTAGTCCTCCAAGCTAAGAAGCTACTCAGCAAGGGAGTCCGATGGATTTTAGGAGATGGGAAGACAATCAACTTCTGTAAGGATAGATGGGCCGAAGAAGATCCTCTATATCAGAAGGCTGATCTTTCCTTCCTCAAATCCTTGGTGGACCCAAACTCCTAGTAGAAGGCAAAAGACTACATTGTGAGGAAGGATGGCAGCCCTCAGTGGAACATCCTGATCCTCACCGGTCGTGAATATGAAGTTTCCTCTCTAGATAAGATCCTCCAGGGCATCACCATCTCGACTTCCAGAAGACCCGACAAGATGATCTGGATGAGCACTGATATTAGTGTCTTCTCGGTTAGGACAACATATGAGATCACTTCCAAGGAGGCTGAGGGAGATTTCCTGTGGTAGATAGTCTGGCAAAAAGGAGTGATCCCAAAGGTAAATTTCTTTGCTTGGATTGTTTTTCAGAATAAAGCTCTAACCATGGACAACCTCCACAAAAGAGGGTTTGCCTTCCCTAGTAGGTATTATTTGTGCATGGCTGATTACAAATTCAGAGATCATCTCTTCCTTAACTACCCGTTCACCACCATGGTGTTCGGCATGATCCTCTCCTCCTTTCAGGTCCCCTACAGCCCTCCCAAGACAATCAAAGAAGCCTTTGCTCAATGGCCAAACCTGTTCAAAAATCCTAAGCTCTGGTTCCTTTTCGATGCGTCCTTCCATAACATACTTTGGTAGATTTGGTTGGAGAGGAATGGAAGAGTCTTAGGTAATCCTCCAAGAGACCCCCTTCCACAGCCTTTAGAGATCTTGCCTTTGCAATAGAAAATTAAAAATTCACTCCGAGTCCCATTACCAGGATCCGATCGGAGGAAAATGTGTTCAAAAGGATGAACCTCAAGGAGGATCTAGACCAACCTAACATATTTTTGCCCAGGCTCAAGGTCAAATGGAGAAACCCCTTGGAGGGTTGGCTTAAGTTGAACTTTGATGGTACTGCTCGTGGCAACCCGAGGCCAACAGTTGCAGGAGGGGTGGTCAGAGATCATAGGGGGAGGATTGTCCTCACCTTCTATGAGAACTTGGGTATCCAATCTAATCATAGTGTGGAGGCCAAGGGTGTCCTCGGAGGGCTTCAAATCCTCTTAGAGGATCCTCACCCTTTGGTCATCGAAGGTGACTCTCTGAATATCATAATGTATCTATCGAATTGCAAAGATCCTTCATGGAAAGTTTTCAATATTGTCTCTGAGGCAAGGATCCTCCTATCTAGATGGACCAATGCCCAAATCAATCACACCTACCAGGAGGATAATAGGCTGGTAGATTACATGGCTAATAAAGGTCTTTTTACCTCTGTGTTGGTAGTATGGAGGTCATCCTTTCTAGATGAGGTGGAGAAGATAGCCAGATCAGAGTTTCCTCATGAAGACACATAAGCATAAAGGGAAGGCGCTCGAAGGTGGCACATCCTATCGGCCAAAAATTATCTGATCAAAATGCTAACCAGGATCAAGGAGCAGAATGTTAAGGATGACCAAGAGGATCCAGAGTAGTAGAGGATCCGGGGCTGCCTTCCTTGTGGTTTTTTCTTGTTTTTACCATGGTTTTATATTACATCCATTTTAGTTTGCTTCAGATTGGTTTTTGTCTGCCAATACTCTCATGGAGAGTCCCCTTTGTAAGCCCTGTGGGCAATTTTGAATCAGGTTTAGTTAGATTTTGCAAATCTGTTTGATCCTAGCCCTTGAGGCCTGTAAGGACAAAATGGGCTCAACCTTGTTTTTGTACATAAGGTTTTGGGATCCTCTATAAAAACCCACTATTAATACAATCAATCTACCAAAAAATAATAGGAGAATAAAATATTATAAATAAAAGATTATTTATAATATAGACTATTATATATAATTATAATAGGAGAATAAAATATTATAAATAAAAGGTTATTTATAATATAGACTATTATATATAATTATAATAGGAGAATAAAATATTATAAATAAAAGGTTATTTATAATAAAGACTATTATATAATTTAATAGGGGAATATTATAAATATAATATAAGAATATTATATGTTATAATAAAATATTATTATGAATCAAAAGTTATATTCGTTATTATAAAAAAAGGTTATTCTTTTAATATTTAAAGATAATAAAAGAGTATTACTTTAAAAATAAGAAAACAATAATTGAAAATTAATGTTTTTCTTGGGATGGAAGAAGATATTTTGAAGTTAAAATCTTAAATAATATTTTAGATGTTTTAAAATATATTTACTATCTTAGATAAGAATGAATTGTTTTTGCATTCATTAAGTAAGGGCCTTTTGACAAAAGAGGATAGTGGACTTTAAGGCAAGTAAGTAAACATTTATATTTAAATAAGACTTTGGGCAGTAGTGGTTGGGATTTTTAAAATTGGATAAGGGAGAAATGAATAAGAAGGCCAGGGACTCAAGAAAAAAAGAATAATCATCTTTGCTGAAATGAGGAGAAGGGAAGCGAGACTAGAGGATAACTCAACTGGAAAGACAACACTGCCTGGGAAAAACAAAATTGATTTAAGGGAATCACAGATTGGTTTATATCGCATGTAAATATATTTTATTGATTAAACTGGTTTAAATTTTTTTGATCTACCTTGTGTAAGTTTGTTGTTGTTTACCTTCTCGTTGTTTATCCTCTCAGGTGATTGGTTTTCCTTGGTTTTGTTTGGGTTGCCCATGTGTTGGTGGAAAATGAAACCCTTCTCCTTTCACCGTTCGATGAATTGTTTCACCATGACATTGTGGATGCCATTGTTGTTTTAACTTACCTTAATCCTATTGTGGAAAACTTAGAGCTTTGGTAGTGCTGAGCCTTTTAGGTAAACCCCGCTATGGAACCTTAGCTTGAGATTAGGTAAATCTACTCCATATATCCTTTGAAGTCAACATACTCCAACTAGTTATGAGCTAAGTAGATGTCTACCTTGGTGGTGCCAATGTGGATCCTCAAGCACCCTGTGAGACATAGTAAACCCTTAGGGCGTTTCCTAGCTATTAGCCACATATTCTTCAAAACTCGATGCTTACCTAGTAAAATTTTGGCATGTTGCTCGTTATTCCTATGTTCTTAGTTGGTTGCCACAACCCTTCCCTTCTATTTGATTAGCGTTGATGTGTTTTATTATTATGGTTTTGAAGAGTGTCTCCTAAATTTTGAAGTTCATAATAAAACCTAATATGTTAGGGAGAAATCAATGACTAATTATGTTAAATAGAAGGGGTATGTTTTATTTAAATAATTAAAGAAAGTAGTCTTTCATTATGTTAAATAGAAGGCTTATGTTTTATTTTTTTGGTAGGTAAAATATTTTAATTAATTTTTGGGTTGAAATGTCCGAATCCCTATTACATAGAGCATTCCGAATGCCAATAGTACAAACTTTACAACATCCCAAAGTCATAGGGATGAACATGAAGACAACCAACAACCTGTAAAAGTTTTATACACCCTGGCTCCAAGAACTAAACAAGGAGATTAAAAAAAAATACAGAATTGAATTCGTGATTAGGAGAAAAAACAACACCACCAAATTCAAAAATTTATGAGAAAACCATATTCCAACTACCCCACTCCCAATACTATTAAGAATCATATTCATCCTCCTATTTTGTAAGGAGAACATTGAGGGAAATCAAGAGTTCATGGAGATCCTTGATGGTGTGAAAAAATATGACACACGCCTCCCTGACCATGTTGGTTGCTATCATGAGTTGCTCCACCACTTTGGAAATATGTTCGATGGTCCTAGTTCGAAGTGCATCATCGAAATTGTACCTGTCATCTTACTCATCATCTAAAATGACCTTGGGTATGGGCTGGGATCTGTTAGCACCCTTCCTTTTTAGGCATCATGAAATTTTACGAGGAGAGGGTTGAAAAAATTTCCTTTTGCTCCTCAAGGGTTTACCTCTAGCTTTAGTAGCATGGGACTCCACTCTGGCTGAATCTGTGGGCTTCAATAGTGGAATTTTCTCATCTTTGTTATTGGTTTGATTGGGATTGACAACTTTCGATATGTCATCAAAAGGGGTAGAATACTATAGGGGAAATTTAGTAGAGGAGTTATTGGAAAGGGGAGAAACACCATAGAGCTCAATTGGGGGATCTGGATCATAGGAATCAAGACCATAAGCTGGCTTAGGAGAGGGCATAGTGATCTGAGGAGACACCAAAGGTTCGACTGTAGGTTGGGACAAGAAAGCATGTTTATAAATGATGAGGAATAAACCTTGGTGTGACAGATACTTGGATGTTTTCTTATCCTTTTAGTTTTCTATGGTAAGGTTCATGGACCAAAAAAAAAATCCAGGAATGCTAATAAGCTTGATGTCTCGTAGATGATTAATGAAAGTAACATGGAAGGAATGGAGGGGATTTTTAACATTGTCCACATTGATGTATTGCATAATGGGAATAATGACAGAGTACTAGGGATGAGGGAGAGAGGAGAGAACAAATCTCCTCTTAACCTAAGTCAACTCCTTGACTTTATCAGGAAAGTTGTTAGTTTATTCTTTGAAATTATGTCGGTCTTGTCTCACCACCTTGCCCTTGGAAGATAGCCTAGTAATTTCAGCCAACCTCAATCTGGATCCCTCGAATATGAATCATGTCATCATTCTACAAACTGATGAACTTTATAGTGACACCCTCATCAACACCACTAAAGATATCGAAGAAGAGAATGAATCCCTTGGCTCTAAGCAAGGCTTCAGCAATAGGTTCAAGCTACAACATAGAAGGCTCAAAATGGCTATAATGTTGAACATGCGCCAGTAGTAAAACACCAAGACAAAGACATCATGGTAAGGATACTAATCAAAAAATGATCTTGGCCTAGAATGTGGTGGATTAAGGAGTTCCAAAGGCTGCATCAGAAGGGATTACAAGATAGGAGGCACTTTTCCATGAATGTTGGAACTCCATTCGTAGGATAAAGACACTGGAACACATCATATATGGCATGGAAAAGGGAGATTGTTTGAAAAATGAAGAGGAACAAAATGAAGATAGGGAAGAAGGGGCTAGCTAATGAGGTGATGCAGTCAATGCGAATGGTGGATGGGTGCTGGAAATGGAAAGGTTGAAAGATGGACTTAGTGAAATGGGAGAAAAAGGGGTGGATAAAATGGAGGTACGGGTCGATGGGGTGATTCTGAAGGGACTTAGAAGCTTTTATATGTTCTAATAGAACCTCTTGGAAAGAGATACCATCAAAATTTTGAGAGGTAATGATTAAATGGGAAGGGGAACAAATAACCATGGTGTTAATGGAAACACCCATGGTGTTGAGAAAAACACCTTTGAAATGACACTTGCTATCATTTGACATTGTGCTCAACATCATTTTTAGCAGTGACGATGATGTCTTGAGGGAATGAGTCTTCCCATATGATGAAATCATTTTGATTGGCTGCCCTATTAGCCAACAAATCTGCAACCACATTGGCCTCTCTAAAAACATGTTGAACTGTGCTAAGCAGAAGCTGCCTGAGAATAGATTGGCTTTCCTGTATAATATTTTGAATATTCCACCCAGCCTTGGAGTTATTCTTGACATGGTTAACCACATTAAGGGAATCCCCTTCAAATATCATTGGGTTAGTTAGTCCTTTGCTGAGCTCAAGACTCCTCCAGAGGGCACGAGCTTCGACATAATTGTTGGACTGAACTCCCAGGTTTTCAATGAATGCTCTGATGATCTTGCCCTCATGATCTCGAATGACCCCTCCAACATCGACATCTCCAGGATTGCCTTTAGATGATCCATAAAAATTTACCTTGAGCCACCCTAGAGGGGGAGGGGTCCACTTGGCGGTGGCCCTATAGTTGGTATGAATAGGGGGTCTGGTGCACTCAGAAGGGATGCTAAGGGATTTGAACAGGTGGGCTTCCAACCCAGAAGCTGGGGTTTGTGGATAGGGGACCAAATTTGCATTCTCAATGGTAAAGCATAAAGCTTTATTGGCCACCGCTTCTGGATCCCTTGAACAGTCATTGAAGATTCTGCTATTGTGCTCAAGCCAGATTTACCATAGGGTATGATGCAGCAAAGCTTCCCATAAGAACTTGAGTCTGGGATTACGAAACACTTGGGGCCACTAGGTAAAAAGATCAACAATTGAATGGGGCTAGACCCACTTGACCTGAAACATATTCAACAGAATGGAGAAAGCACTGTAGGAAAAGGGACACTCGATCAATAGGTGTTGAGTGGATTCCCAAGCCTGTAAGCACATATAACATCTGTTAGGCACTATGACACCCCTCTTGATGAGGTTTTTTGTAGTGAGAATTCTATTTTGGAAAGCTAACCAAGAGAAGTGAGCAATTTTCGGAATGAGATGTTTGAGCCAAATTCTCTTAACAATAGTTGGGGCAAGCTGATTATGTTGTAGGTCCTAAGGGGATTCAAGCAGGAGGAAGGTAGACTTGACCAAAAAAGAACCATCATCACAACATTTCTAGAAGGGTTTGTCTTTTTCTTGGGCCATAGGGATGAAGCTTGATTTGAGAATTGCTTATAATGAAATGACAACTCTGTTTATATTTGCATCGTTTGTGCTGAAATGAAGTTGCTTCCACTTAGGGCATCCCTGATCTTGCACAATGAAGTCAACAACTTTTGGGCCAAACCTGTGATCATTTAGGGGTTTGAGAGCAACAATTTCTGGGTCATTGATAAGAGGCTCATCCCTAGCCCATGGGTCATGCCAAAATTTGATGGTTTTCCCATCTTCGAGCTGCCATTTGATTCCTATTTGAAGCAGGGGTCTGGTTTGGATGATTGAGCGCCAAAAGTGAGACCCTATTTGAGGGGCTTCTTCATCTCTGAAGGAGTGATGCTGCAAATATTTTCTTTTAATAATTGAAATCCATTCCAAATTTTCGTTAGTGAAAACTTTCCAAGCCTGCTTAGCTAAGAGGGCATGATTCATTTTGTTGATTCTTCGAAAGCCAAGCCCACCCTTATATTTTGGAGAGCATACTTTATCCCAAGCCACTAGGTGGAACTTTTTTTGATTGTCAGCTCCAGCCCATAGGAAATATTTTTGGATTTGTTCAATCATGGTCCCAACTGCTATAGGGATTTTAAACACCGATAAAAAATAAATAGGTATGCTTTGTAAAACTGACATGACAAGAGTAGCTTTACCCACTTGAGAGAAGGACACCTTTCCACCCTGCAAGTTTCTTATGAAACCTCTCAATAACATTATTCCACATCATCTTGGCAAGATTCCCCTGAAATATTGGGAGGCCTAGATATGATGTTGGGAGGGCTGCAATAGAACATCCTAGAATGTTTGTAATTTTGACTTGGTGGGGCACTGGGGTATTAATGAAATAAATATTGCTCTTAGTGAAATTGATTTTTTGCCCCGTAGCTTCTTCATAGAGGTTGAGAATATATTTGATGACTCTTGCCTCCGAAACTGAAGCTGAAGTTGCCAACAGAGTATCATCCACAAACTGTTGGTGAGTTGAAGGTTGGAGATTGGATGCAACTTTGATGCCAAAAATCAAACCCATGGAATAGGCAACTTTTATGGCTCTCCCAAGGCTCTCAACTAGAATTATGAAGAGGATGGGGGATAAGGGGTCCCCTTGTCTCAGTCCTCTAGTACTTGGGAAGTATCCTATAGTAGATCCATTCACTAGCATAGAAAACCAAGAGGTTGAGATGCATTGCATGATCAGATATACCCAGTCATCATGGAAACCAAACTTCTGGAGAACTTTGGACAGAAACTCCCTATCCACTCTATCAAAAGCCTTATTCATGTCAAGTTTTAAAAAGAAAGCAGACTTTTTGGAGCTGTGGGCTGAGTGAATAAGTTCATGAATGGTTATGACCCCATCCACAATATTTCTACCTTTAACAGAGCTTCCTTGGTAGGGGTCAATCAAGGATGGGAGAATACCTTTTAATCTATTGGCCATAGCTTTTGTTAAGATTTTGTAGACAACATTACAAAGGCTTATGGGATGATAATCAGATAGGGCTTTGGAGTTGGGGCCTTTTGGGATGAGGGCAAGAAAAGTAGAATTAACATCCCTGGGAATGACTCTGGACCTCTGCATTTCTTTGATGGCTTGAAAAAGGTCAGGGTCGATGATTTCCCAAAAGGTTTGGAAGAACCTTGGGGAGAATCCATCGGGGCCTGGGGCTTTGTCAGGTTGCATGGAAAAGAGGGCCTGGTGGATCTCCTCAGAACTTAAAGGTCTTAACATATTGGCATTCATGTTATCAGTGATGATTCTGGGAATGTGCATGAGGAGGGATTCCATGGCTCAGATAGAATGAGGAGGGCAGGAACCTAAGAGGGACTCAAAGTGAAGGACAACTTCATCATGGATTTCATGAATATTGGAAGTGAAAGTGCCATCGTTTTTGATTAGACCCTTGATCCTATTTGCTCCTCTGTGCTTGAGCATTGAAATGTGGAAAAATTTAAGTTAGAATCTCCTTCTTTCAACCACAAGTGCCTCAATTTTTGATGCCAGAACATCTCTTCCTTCTTCAATGTGTTATGGAATTCTAATATAAGAAGTTTTTCTTCAGCTCTCAAGTTGGCATCCCCTTGACCCTGCTAAAACTGATTTTCAATTATTTGGAGTCTATCCCTGATGTTCTGCTTGTTTTCAAAGATATTTCCAAAAATTTCTTTATTCCATACCTTCAATTTGGCTTTTATAGACCACAACTTCTAAGTAACTTGGCTAGTGAAATATCCTGGGAAACTCTCTCCCCACCACTCAATAATGCATGCTTTTAAGTTAGGGTGCTGAGTCCACATTGCCTCAAAATAGAAAGGAGTTTTGAAAGGTGGTCTATTGGCAGTTTCAAAAATTAGGGGACTATGATCAGACCCAATATTTGGTAGGGCTTGCAAACTGGCATCTCCAAATAGAAGTAAAGCATCCTGAGAAAGAAAAAACCAGTCAAGCCTTTCCTGAATGAGATCACACCCTACCCTTATGTTACTCCAGGTAAACTAGGATCCCCTTAGCTGAACATCCATTAGCTCATTTGCATCCACAAAATTGCTGAAGTCCCCCATGATCCTGGGAGTAATCTCTTTCCCTCATTTTTTCTTAGAAGGATATAACGGAGCATTAAAGTCTCCAACAAGGATCCAAGGGATATTTATGAAAGCATATCACATCTGAGTGAGGGTATTCCAGAGGTTCAATCTATCCTAAGGAATATTCGGGGCATATACATTCGTCAACACCCAAGAATGCTTTGAAACTGAATCATGAAAAAAATATTGGAAATTCACCCTTCGCTTGAAATCACTCTTCCTTCCACCTTGGTTGGATCCCAAAGGCAAAGGAGTCCACCAGATGTTCCAGAGGTAGGGCTAAAGGAAAATTCACATTTTCTCCATATGATTTTGGCAACTTTAGGTGAGGACTGCATGCCTAATTTGGTCTCTTGCATTATAAATATTGTAGGATTTGATTCCTTTTGCATCGAAGCAGCTAGTCTATATTTTGCTGCTCCATTTAACCCTCTCGCATTCTAGGAGAGGATTCTCATTTGGAACTCTTGGAGGGTTTTTTGCCTCCTTTGCCTTGCTGCATAGGAGGTTTGGATCTCTTTGATTCTTCTCTGTTGGAAATTCCTAGTTCTTGAAAGAGAGTTCTTTGGGTGTCGTTGGCTATGTCTTCTGCTATATCTCTATTTCTTTGCTCCGTAGTAGAGGGTTTGCCCTTCTTTTTGTCACTTTCAACATCAATTAGGGATTTTTTAAAACTTCTGGTCTATTTAGGAATCTAGGCTTTAGGAGACTCATGAGACAACTCAAGGCTATCAACCTCGACACCATGGGGATCGGGTGGGGGATGAGAAGGCCTAGACTTTTTGGAGGATGGGGGAGAGATGGGTGGGGGATTAGATGGTGGTGATGGGGATTGGACGGTGGGGGCTGGTGAGCATACACCATGGCCGATGGGGATTTTAGATGTGGATCGAAGGATGGGTGAGGAGGTTGCAGGGGAGGGTTTGCCTTCACGGGGGAAAGTTCAGGGTGATTTGAGCCAGGGAATTCCTCTCCGGGAATCTCCTCATTATCATCATTTGCATTGAGATTTAAATTGTTGAATAAACTAAACCTGTTAGAAAAAGCAAAAAGGGAACTTGCCTTATTCTTGTCACCATTTGGATATGGGGGAGCAGGTTTCTTACCTTTGGGATCATAACGTGGACCCACTTTAGCCCTCATTCTCTGCACCTCTCCTTTAGGTGGGCGTTGCATCTCCTAGTAATCATTTTGATTAAGCCTTAGTTTTGGACACTGGTTTTGAAGGTGCCCCTAGGTGTGGCACTCAATGCAAAAGGAGGGTTTGTTCTCATACTCCACCACTTGGGATCTACGGTATGACCCATAAATCAAGTTCACATGGGTCGGAAGTTGGGACTCCAAATTTGCATTAACATAGATACGGGCCTATGTCATCCTTGATCGAGCACGCATAGCAGGATCAATAGTGACAAGCTCCCCAATCGCGTGGGAAATCCCTTGTAGAACATCCTCATGCCAAAAGTGAGAGGGTAAATTTAGAAGTCGGACCCATATGGGAGCATAGTTGATGCTCTGGGTTTCTGGATCAAAATCCATGCCCCACTTGCAGAGGAATAGGCTCCTTCTCCCGAAGAACCAGGGGACCACCAGATAGAATGCGATCTGCATCCTCTTGAGTATTGAGTCGAATCATGAAGAAGCCTCTTGACATAGCAATAAGTTCTAGACAGCCCTTGGTTTTCCATTTCATAGCTGCCCATCGCCTGATAGCTTCCATATCAGGTCTTCCCCCCATAAATTTCTCGACTAGGGAAAAGGAATCTAAGGAGATGTACCTGGCCATGACTTCTTTTGGTAGGATTACATCACATCCATTAGGAATAAAGGTGCATGATGTAGTTGAGGAGGGTTTAGGCCTTCCCCTGACTATTTTTGCAAATGAGACTGCTTGGGATTTCCTATTTTCCATAGCTATTTTGTTTGGGGGTTCTTTCCCCCAAAAACATCAGTCCCATCTTTCAAAACCATAGAGTTAGTCTTGCCTGGGGCCCCATTCCCATCTTCTTGGCCCCCCATTCCATTCTTGGTCCCACTTCCATGCATGCCCATTCTATTCCCTGCTCTCGTACTATAGATTCCCTATTTCCTTCTCGATGAATATTCAAAATTCGGGGTTTCGCTCGCCATCGCTCTACCCAGTACACACTAATTGATAGTTGGTTTCGACTTATGTTTTATTTAAATAATTAAATAAAGTAGTTTTTGATTATTTTAAATAGAAGGGCTATGTTTTATTTAAATAATTAAAGAAAGTAGTCTTTTATTATATTAAATAGAAGGATTATGTTTTATTTAAATAGTTAAAAAAAGTAGTCTTTGATTATGTTAAATAGAAGGATTATGATTTATTTTAATAATTTAAGAAAGTAGTATTTTATTATGGTAAGTAAAGGGGTTTATGATTTCTTTGATTAATTGAAATAAGAAGATTTTAATTAATGGAAATAAAGGAAGAATGGTTTATTTTTATTATGTAGAGGTATGGGATTCTATTTAGTGAAAATTTAAAAAAATAGTTTATTATTAAATTGAAGTAGGAGACTTTGATTTAATAATTAAAGAAGAAAGTATATTTATGAATTCAAGTGATGAGACTTTGTTTACTAAATTAAATAAGGTAGTTTATTTTATGGATTAAAGGAATGGAACTTTGATTTATGAAGTAAAGGAAACAATTTATTTCTCTGAATTAAGTAATGGGACTTGATTTATGAAAATAAAGGAACCTAGATTATTTTATGGATTAAAGGTATGGGACTTTATTTTATTGGATAAAGGTTGAAAGGAATCAATCTAAGTAGAACATAGAATCTAGTTGCATTTGTTGAAAAAAAATTCATGGGTAATTGTAGGCCCAAAAAGGCCACATACTTAGCAAATTTTGTAAAATTTGGTTATTTTTTGAAAAACTACAAAGACGATGTTAATATATGCTGGAATACGAGCTCAGTGCAAAAATCCACGATCAAACTGGTCAAACAGGCCTTAGCAAAAATATAAGGAGCAAATTTTAGAAAGGGGAAGGTGAAGATAACTCCAAGTTTGTGTTAATTTCTGCATAGGAGATCTTACAATGTTAAATTCCATTGAAGTACAAAAATCCATAGTCAACACAGTCAAACAGGTCTTAGTGAAAACTGGAGGAGTAGATTTTGAATAAAGAAAGGTGATACAGTGTTAAAATCCATCGAGAGCCATATCAGTGCAAATATTCCATGGTCAACATAGTCAAATAGGCCTTAGTGAAAATTGGAGGATCGGATTGGAACAAAACACTGTGGAAAACAAGGTAAAGTCCACCAGATGAATTTGTAGTTATAAAATCTGCTCGGCTAACATACAATGTTAAAATCTAGTCAAACTAGTCAAAGTTAGCACAACAAAATATGGAGTGGATTTTTCAAAAGGAGATGACTTCAGTAAAATTTTCTCTCCGCAAAATGAGGTCCTATGTTATTTTCCACACACCCATGGCACAAAGCAAAATTCGGTGGTAAACATGGTCAAAACTAACCTAGCAAAATTTCAAGGAGCAAATTTTGAGAAGAAGGTGACCAACATCAAAAATTTTCAAAGATAAAAGACATCGTCAAAATTTAAAGGATCTTGGTTACCTTTGGGTTTTCATTCCACAATCAACATAGTCAAACCTAATCCAACAAAATTTTAAGGAGTGTATTTTCATACTATGCAAGTTCCAAAGCAAAATCAACTATGAGCAGATTAATTTTGAGTGGATTTTGAAGAAAAAAATGTATGAGATTTCGAAGGTCCTAAAGGTACAAAGTCACCTTTCATCTAAACCATTCAAAGGCACATAAGGGGCTAGGATGAGAGGGTTTGAGTCCATTCAAAGAGAAATATTTCGTGTTGATAAAGAGGTTGAACCCCCAACCTACATTATTGCTGATCACAAGCAAAAAAAACCAGGGGAGACCAAGCAATGCAAGAATCAAGATCCACCAACATTTTTAGTTATAGATTTATGGTGGAGAAGCCTAGTCAAGAATAGAGGATGGACCATATCAACCTACAACCAGTGCAACAGTAAAATTCTACAGAAGGCCAAGAAACTTGCAAATATCTGAGTTGTAGAGTTTCATGAAGTGAATCTCTCTTCTTTCTTTCAAAAAGCAAATGAGAGGCTACCACATCAGTACTCTACTGATCTAGCATAAAAATTTCCTTGTAATATTCTTGTATTTCTATTCATTGTAAAATATATATAAAGAGGTTGAACCCTCGATTTGAAGGGTCGACTTTGAAGTGTTTTCCTATCCTATTCTTGTAATTTTTTTAAGAAATCAATAGAAGGAGCATTACTTGGATGTTTGCCTCAAGATTTTATCTTCATTTTCTTATGAGTTTAATCTGTGAATTCAGTTTTGCTACTATTTTTATGGTTAGTCAATTCTGTTGATATTGGATTGCTAACTTAGGGTAAATTTGAATACTATTGGCAATTTTGGGTACCTTGGGTACATTACCTTTGCTCTAAGTGTAGATGTTGTCATTGATGTCAAGAAGGTCTTGAAGCAATTTGGTTTGATATCAAATAATGTGTCTTGATGAAGGTTAGAGCATGGACAATGAGTTTCCAAGAAGATCAGGGTAGCCTAGTTGCAAAAGATCAAGAAAAAGACAAGTAAGAAAAAGTATGCAGGTGGCTGGAAAAACTGTCACGATTTCGTGACATGTTTCAGGAGAGAGAAATCATTGGCAAATCTATCATGATTTCGTGACATGTTTGAGGAGAGAGAAAGTACTGGCAAAACTATCGCGGTTTCGTGAAATGTTGGTAGAGAAAGAGAGCAAGTTGGAAAGTGTCACGATTTCACGATCGATTCCTTCGAAAAGGTTTAACAGCCGGAAGGAAGAACTGGTTAAGAACACAATGGATTTTTTAGGTGGCAATGCAACATCTATTCTTGATGGATCAGATTTCGATCTGTGGAGTGCAAGAATGAGAGTTTATCTAATGGCACTTGGTAATGAGGTATGGGAAGTGATTGAATACGAATACACTATTCCTAAACATGGTCCTTATACCAAAGAAGACAGGCTCATGCTTCACAACAATTCAAAAGCCATGAATGCAATCTTGAGAGGCTTATAGAAAGTAGATATCACCAAAGTTATTCACTGCAAGACAACTAGTGAAATGTGGAAACAATTATAGGTGGTTCATACAGGTGATGCAAATGGTCGAAAAGCCAAATTGAGACATTTTAAAGGTATGTTTGAACAACTCAAAATGAATGATGATGAAAATATTAGTGACTACATGCTTCGTATGGATGAGGTTGTTAACTCCATGAAAGACCTAGGTCTTGAGATTGCTGAAAATGATGTGTGTGATAAGATTTTAAGATATCTTCCTAATAGATTTAGTGAAAATATTTCTGCTATTGAGGAAGCTAAAGATATAGATAAATTGAAAAAGGATGAGCTCCATAGTATTCTTACAGCATTTGAGTTGAGAACTCAAGTGAAAGTTGATGTCAAGAAAGAGGCAGCTTTCAAATCTACCAAGAAATTGATGGCGAGGTCAAGATTCAGAACACACCAGTCTCACAAATTGCAGTAAATTTCATTAATATGGTCTCTGTTACAGTTTTTCTCAGCACACTTCCTCCTCCCAAATCCCGAACTCACCATCCCTTTCCCATACAAATTTTCCCCGTTTTAATGTGGTCTCGGCCTTCCTTGCAATTAATGCTCCCGCCCAAAGACCAATTCGAATTTCATCTTCCCTCCGTTGAAATTTCAAGATTTTCCTTTCCTTTTGTTTTCTGCCATAAATGGCAACTCGTCCGATCCGTCCGGAGCCTCGCATTCATGGCTTCCCATACCCTCGCACCCACCGTTTTAATCTGACTGTCTTTAAGTACCGTTGTCTCCGCCATTAAGTCTTTCACCTGTAACTACGGTTTCTCCAGAAACAACATTCCAAGATACTTAAACTTGGTCGACATCTATATCTCTCTCCTCCGATTACGTGGCCCTCATCCTTATGATCTGTTACAAGTGTGTCTCCACGTGTCAAATTTAACTCTATCCCCCACTGGTCGTGTTGCCTTTAAGACACGTGGCAACCACGTGTCTATTTCACCCTGTCCGACCGTCCGCGTGTTCACTTCGGTTTGACCTTTTCTTGGGCCGCGATATCGCGACATGTCGCGATATCGCGACCCAACTGACGTCCGCCCTCAGCTTTGAAACAAAGTCGCGATATCGCGACGTCGCGATATCGCGACGTCGCGATATCGTGACAAAAGTACGTCCTGCACTTGTCTCTGCCTTTGACGTCGCGAAATCGTGACGTGTCACGAAATCGTGACGCGTCGCGATTTCGCGACTCCAACCCCCACTCCTTGCAACAGCTTCAACATGGTCGCGATATCGCGACGCCGCGATATCGCGACGTCGCGATATCGTGACCCCTTCGTAACTTAAGACTCGGCCAACCCAACCGTCGTGATATCGCGACGTCGCGATATCGCGACGAAACTTGCTCCGCCTTTGCTATAGCAAATGAGGTCGCGATTTCGTGACCTCACACCAACTTTTGCCTTAGTTCCTTTAACAACTTCCCTTTCTGTCTTACGACATCTCCTTCCCCGAAAAAGAACCAAATTGCTTCAAAAATACAAGAACTTTAAAGAAAATTAAAAGATGCAAGATTGCTCATACTTTCACCGGATGCTCCTGCATCAGACACCCGGGTAGATTAGAAGTGACCCTCACTTCTGTTTTGTTGGGGGAAGACCCAATCGGTCAACCTCCGCCTCCGATACCCAAGTTGCATCTTCAATAGGCCTGCCTTTCCACTTGATCAAATACTCAGTATACTATTTATTCCCAGGTGCTTCGACCTTCACGAGTATCTAATATTTCCTCGGCCTCATCTGTGCTTGGAGTAGATGCTGGAATTTGCCATAATTCTGGACTTTGCATTTCTGTACCTTCTCCCTCATGATATTCCACTAAATCTGAGATATTAAAAATTGGTGAAATATCAAGCCAACTTGGCAATTCCACTTCATACGCATTTCCTGACTCTCGCTTTCCCAATATTTTGCATGGTCCAAACCTTTTCATTTTCAATTTATTATAAGTCTTGGCAGGAAATCTCTCCTTCCTGAGATGCACCATGACCTCATCTCCTACCTTGAACTCCTTGAACCGCCGCTTCTGGTCCGCCCTTGTCTTATATTGATTGTTCATTTTTGTAATTTGTCTTCTTACTTCCTCATGCAGACTTTTCATATGTTCTGCAAATTCTTCTGCTTCGGCACTACATTTTTCTTTTCTGTCCAACTTTCTTAGTTCAGACACATTCCTCGGGCTGTGTCCATATATTATCTGGAATGGAGATTTATCTGTGCTTTTATTAACTGAACTGTTATACGCAAATTCTGCCTACGGTAAAACTAAATCCCATCCCTTGGGCTGATCTGCTATCAAACACCTCAATAGATTACCCAGGCTTCTGTTCACCACCTCTGTCTGTCCGTCAGTCTGTGGGTGGTATGCCGAACTGAATTTCAGGTCTGTTTTCATCTTCTTCCACAGAGTTCTCCAAAAGTATCCAACAAACTTGGTATCTCTATCAGAAACTATGCTTCTTGGCAGACCGTGAAGTCTAACCACTTCCTTGAAGAACAACCCAACAATGTGAACTGCATCACTTGTCTTTTGGCAGGGGAATAAAATGTGCCATTTTGGAGAACCGGTCCACCACCACAAATATTGAATCATTTCCTCTCTGTGTTCTCGGCAATCCAAGAACAAAATCCATACTTATGTCCTCCCATGGTCTCTCAGGCACAGGTAATGGCTGGTACAGCCCTGTATTTTGTCTTACACCCTTTGCCATCTGGCATATTCTGCAACCTTGCACAAACTTCCGCACATCTTGCTGAAGTTGTGGCCAGTAGTAATTTTCCTCAACCAAGGCAATGGTCTTATCCCGACCAAAATGCCCAGCCAACCCTCCGCTGTGCTTTTCTTTGATTAAATTCTCCCTCATGGAACTTCTGGGAATGCACAACTTACTACCTTTGAATAGCATTCCGTCCTGGATTAAGAAATCCAACCATTTTGTTCTATCCATAGTAATAGGTATCGAGCAAGCCTTCCAGGCTTCTGCAAAATCCGGATCTGCAGGGTACAGGACCCTTCGCTTCTTCAAATCCCACTACTTCTACTCGTCAATCTAGTCGCAGAGTTCGCCTTCCGCTTAAGGCATCTGCAACTCTGTTTGACTTCCCACTTCTATGTTTCAAGCACAAAGGTATAACTTTGGAGGAACTCCACCCATTTCATGTGCCTTTGGTTCAGCTTTTTCTGACTGTTAATGTATTGCAAAGCCTGATGGTCAGTAAACAGTACAAACTCCTTTGGTAATAAATAATGTCTCCACTTTTTCAGGGCTCGAACTATAGCATAAAATTCTTGATCATAGACTGAATACTTTTTCCGAGCATCATTTAACTTCTCACTGAAATAAGCAACTGGCTTGCCTCCTTGACTCAATATAGCCCCTATTGCACTGCCACTGGCATCACAGTCCACCTGAAATACCTTGTTGAAGTTTGGAAGTGCCAAAACAGGCTGCTCGATAACTTTTCTCTTTAATGTATCAAAGCTCCTTTCAGCTCCGGATGTCCACTTGAACTCCTTTTTATCTCCCCTCATTGTCTCCGTGAGAGGTGCACAAATACCGCTGAAGTTCTTTATGAACTTCCTATAAAATCGGCCGGACCATGGAATGACCTCACTTCTGTTGTGCTTCTTGGAGTAGGCCATTCAATGATAGCTCTCACCTTTTCGGGGTCCATCTTCAGACCTTCTGCTGAGATTACAAACCCCAAGTATACCAATTCCTTCTTGACAAAATTACACTTTTTCAAATTTATTAATAACTGTTCTTCTCGCAGCTTTTCAAAGACTCTCCTGATATGCATCAGGTGTTCCTCCAGGGTCCGGCTAAATATCAATATATCATCTAAATAAACAATAACAAACTTTCCCAAAAATTCTTTCAGTACTTCATTCATCAGCCGCATGAAGGTACTTGGTGCATTGGACAGTCCAAAGGGCATGACCAACCACTCAAACAGGCCTTCTCTTGTCTTGAAGGCTGTCTTCCATTCATCCCCCTCTCGGATACGGATCTGATGATAACCACTTTTCAGGTCAATCTTTGTGAAGTACTCAGCTCCACTTAAACAGTCCATGATATCATCCATTCTTGGTAACGGGAATCTGTACTTAATAGTAATTTTGTTGATGGCCCGTGAATCTGTACACATCCTCCATTCTCCATCCTTCTTTGGCGCCAGCACTGCAGGTACTGCGCATGGACTCAAACTTTCCCGAATTAATCCCTTTTCTAATAATTCTTGGACCTGTCTATTTAACTCCTCAGTCTCTACAGGTGTCATCCTGTGTGCAGCTTTATTTGGCAGGCTTGATCCTGGTACTAAATCTATATGATGGCTAATTTTTCTCACAGGGGGTAAGCCCTCAGGCACATTGTCAGACACAATGTCTGGAAATTCCTCCAACAGATTTAGAACTTCTGTTGGGGTATCCCGGCATTCCTTCCCCCTAACTCTAGGGATTATTGCATAACATAAATGTTCATGCTTTAACCCGTTCAGAAACTCTCTCCCCTCAACTAAACAGACTCTGGAAATATTACATACCTTTTCATCTGCATCCTTCAAGGGCTTTAGTTTATGGCGTACACCATTCTTTGTCAATGAGTAGGTGTTGGCACGGCCATCATGTACTCGCACTCCGGTCAAACCGCCAGGGTCTCCCCAAGCAACATGTGGCAAACATCCATGGGTAAGATGTCACACAGGACCTCATCACAATAATTCCCAATGTTAAATTTAATAGAACACTGCTCATTGACCAAAGCTCCGTGGTCCTTTTGTAACCATGCGACCCGGTATGGGTGTGGGTGTTTCTTCCTTTCTAACTGTAACTTTGTAACCATTTCCTCAGAAACCAGGTTATCCGTGCTACCATTATCAATAATGATATTGCAAACCTTGCCCGCACATTTACATCTAGTGCGGAATAAACTTTTCCTCTGGTCTGTGTCCTTCTCCTCGTTCAACAGGACTCTTCTTACAACCATTGTTTCTCCTCTCTCCGCTTCTTCGGAATGCTCGGATTCAACATCCTCCTCTCGCCACGAGCAGCTCCGGTCGGGCCCTCGGGCCTCTTGTTTGTTCTTTCTCGGTGTTGTGGACATTCAAATGCCCTGTGTCCTTCTTCACCACAATGGAAACATGTTCCACGAAATACTCCCCTTCCAAACCCTCGTCCAGATCCACCCCGTCCTCTTGGGTAGTCGTTTCCGATCTCGGGGCTGATAAACATCTTCTTCTTTTTGGTCCTGGTTACTACTGGCTTCACCAGTCTTCTTCGGATCCTTGTACTTTTCTCCACTGGTCCTCCCACCAGTCCTTCCACCTCGGCCTCTTCCTCTTTGCTTGCCTTCAAACCGCCTGGTTAGCTTTTCTTCTACCTTCAAGGCAAATTGATAAGCATCCTCAATGGTGTTTACTCGAACCAGGCTCGCTTCTTCCTGGATACCAAGCCTCAACCCATTAATGTAACGGGCTACTTTCTCTTTATTTGCCTCTAAATGCCCTCTTCTAATAGAAATTTTGTAAAATTCTTCAGTGTACTCTTGGACAGCTTTTGTTTGTCCTGTCTCAAGCTCGCATTTTTCTTAGCAGATCCAACTCGTAATCTGTCGGGATGAACTGTCTTTTAAGCTTCTCCACCATTCTATCCCATCTTGTTATTCTCTCTTTCCCTCTTCTCGTTTCTCTCCAACCGCATTCCCCTCCACCAAATGCCGGCATGACCCTTTAACTTTGTCTTAGCAAATCTGACCCGGTTAGGGTCTTCAATCTCCTCATACTCGAAATATTCCTCTAAATCATTTATCCAATCAATCACTTCTTCTGGATTCAGATTTCCCGAGTAGGTAGATACCTCCATTTTTGGCTGTTTTCCAATCTGAGAGATGGCCCTATACAACCGGGCTTGAGCAGGATCCACAGCTTCTTCTTCTTCCTCAAACTGGTCTTCTTCCTCAACTTCGTCTTCACTTTCCTCATCCCCTCCGGGTTCGCGTCTTCTGCGTAACTCTGCTTGCAGGGCTTGAACTTGCCTTTGCAAGGCCCGGAAATCTTCGGCCGGCACTACATTTCCTGCTCCGCCACGGTTCCTTCGTGGAGGCATGATATTTTCTCTGTATTATTATTATTTTTTTTTTTTAGAATTCTTCCACAGATCCTGGTGCAACTGCCTCTCTCCGGCGATCTGTTACACGCTCAGGAGCTCCCTCTCTGATACCACTTGATGGCGAGGTCAAGATTCAAAACACACCAGTCTCACAAATTGCAGTAAATTTCATTAATATGGTCTCTGTTACAGTTTTTCTCAGCACACTTCCTCCTCCCCAAATCCCGAACTCACCATCCCTTTCCCATACAAATTTTCCCCGTTTTAATGTGGTCTCGGCCTTCCCTGCAATTAATGCTCCCGCCCAAAGACCAATTCGAATTTCATCTTCCCTCCGTTGAAATTTCAAGATTTTCCTTTCCTTTTGTTTTCTGCCATAAATGGCAACTGTCCGATCCGTCCAGAGCCTGCATTCATGGCTTCCCATACCCTGCACCCGCCGTTTTAATCTGATCGTCTTTAAGTACCGTTGTCTCCGCCATTAAGTCTTTCACTTGTAACTACGGTTTCTCCAGAAACAACATTCCAAGATACTTAAACTTGGTCGACATCTATATCTCTCTCCTCCGATTACGTGGCCCTCATCCTTATGATCTGTTACAAGTGTGTCTCCACGTGTCAAATTTAACTCTATCCCCCACTGGTCGTGTTGCCTTTAAGACACGTGGCAACCACGTGTCTATTTCACCCTGTCCGACCGTCCGCGTGTTCACTTCGGTTTGACCTTTTCTTGGGCCGCGATATCGCGACATGTCGCGATATCGCGACCCAACTGACGTCCGCCCTCAGCTTTGAAACAAAGTCGCGATATCGCGACGGGTCGCGATATCGTGACAAAAGTACGTCCTGCACTTGTCTCTGCCTTTGACGTCGCGAAATCGTGACGTGTCGCGAAATCGCGACGCGTCGCGATTTCGCGACTCCAACCCCCACTCCTTGCAACAGCTTCAACATGGTCGCGATATCGCGACCCCTTCGCAACTTAAGACTCGGCCAACCCAACCGTCGCGATATCGCGACGTCGCGATATCGCGACGAAACTTGCTCCGCCTTTGCTATAGCAAATGAGGTCGCGATTTCGCGACCTCACACCAACTTTTGCCTTAGTTCCTTTAACAACTTCCCTTTCTGTCTTACGACATCTCCTTCCCCGAAAAAGAACCAAATTGCTTCAAAAATACAAGAACTTTAAAGAAAATTAAAAGATGCAAGATTGCTCATACTTTCACCGGATGCTCCTGCATCGAAATCAAAGGGCAAATAGATTCAAGAGAGTGATGAGTCTTCTAGTGATGAAGAGGCATATTACAGCAAGAAAGGCAAGTTCTCTAGAAAACAGAAAAGCAAGAAAAACATAAGATGTTTCAACTGTGGAAATTTTGGTCATTATGCTACTGATCGCATCTTGTTTCCAAGAATGAAAGTGATGAAGATATACAGGATGTTAAGAGCAAGGATTCCGAAAAGCACAGGTATTACAGAAAGAACAAAGATGAGCACAGCAATAAAGGAAAGAGGCATTCACACAAGAATAAGAAGAGCTTCTACCTAGACAAGGCAAGTAAGTGTTCTAGCAGTGATAGTGAAAGTTCTTCTAGTGATGATGAAAATGAGATGCTGTTCATTTTAGAAAAAGAGGAAGAACCGAAACATAAATTCATTGTCATGAAATGTTTTAGATGTGGAAATTTTGGGCACCTTGAGGATGATTGCACAAATAATAAATTGGTTGCTAGTATGTATGAGGATGCTTCAGAAAATGATAAAGAAGATGCTTGTATGGTTTTTGAAAAGGGTAGCACCTCTAGTGATAAGAAATCTGAAAAAGGCCTTGATGATTCAAAATGCAATAAAATAGAGGATCTTGAATGTGAACTTACTAATGCTCTTAGTGTTTTGAAAAAGGAAAGAAAGAAGAATGCTAGACTTAAGGATAAATTAGATGAATGTTGTATGGAGAGAGATGAACTCATAGAAAGTCTTGACATCTCTATGGCTAAGACACAAGAACTCAAGAATGAGTTAGAATCTAAGATGCTTGAGTATAGTGAATTAGAACAGAAAATGGCTGCCTTGAAAGAGGAAAATAAAGAATACAAGGATAAACTGTACAGGTTTCAAGAAAGATCCAAAAAGGTTAAATATCTTATCAAAGGACAAAGAAAGACAACAGATAAAATAGGTCTTGGTTTTGTTAAACCACATAAGGAACAGGTTGGGGAATCTAGTAAAATATTTCAAAAAGAAGAGAGTTCTGATAAAGAGAGTATCTCAGAGAAAGAGTCCGTGAGTGATAAATGCGCTGAAATAGAAAATAGAATTCTGAATGCGAAGAAGAAGTTTTTGGGACCCAAAAGGTCGATTAAAAGAATATTTTATGGTAGATGTTTTTCGTGTCACAGGTTTGGTCACATGGCTTCACAGTGCATAGATCAAATAAAAAGGGTAAACAACAATTTCAAAAGTTTTAGTTTCTTTCAAGGGTATTGCTACTCTTGTCAACAGTTCGGGCACAAGGCAATTTTTTGCAAGGCAAATAACAGGAACTGGGTTAGTCAGAATAGGCGGATTCAAAGAACAACTATGCCCGAAATAAATAATATTGTTACTTGCTATAAGTGCAACAATGCAGGTCACACAGCCAGACAGTGCAGAGATGATCTTCCAAGGTATAAGAACAAGAACAGTGGTATAAATAGGTCCAAGGATCAAGGTATGGACAAGAAAAGAGATGAGAACAAGAACAAGAAAAGTGACAAGAACAGAAACACTGACAAAGAGTTCAAGAGAAGGCTTGAAAAAGAAATTGTAGACACTGATGATGATGAGTGCCTAATGGGAGTTTCACTCCCACCCTTGTTTTAAATCACCTCATCAGGAGGTGGGGGAGAGACTAAGCTAAGAAGCTCATTCTTAGTCCCAAGCCCCAAAGGTGACCCTTTGCCATTGATGACAAAGGGGGAGAGATATGAGTAAGGGGGAGAGCTTCAAGTGTAGAAGAAAGCTTCAAGTCAGGGGGAGCAAAAACTTCAAAGGTAGATTCTCAGTTGTTGGATTAGTTGTTTTCAGTTTTGGCTCTTGACTAGTGTTTTCAATTAAGGTTTGCCATCAATGACAAAGGGGGAGATTGTTGGCAATTTTGGGTACCTTGGGTACATTGCCTTTTCTCTAAGTGTAGATGTTGTCATTGATGTCAAGAAGGTATTGAAGCAATTTGGTTTGATGTCAAAGAATGTGTCTTGATGAAGGTTTCAGCATGGACAGTGAGTTTCCAAGAAGATCAGGGTAGCCTAGTTGCAAAAGATCAATAAAAAGACAAGTAAGAAAAAGTATGCAGGCGGCTGGAAAAACTGTCGTGATTTCACGACATGTTTTAGGAGAGAGAAAGCACTGGCAAATCTATCGTGATTTTGTGACATGTTTGAGGAGAGAGAAAGTGTTGGAAAAACTGTCACGATTTTGTGACATGTTGGCAGAGAATGAGAGCAAGTTGGAAAGTGTCGCGATTTCGTGACATGTCGCATTTTTGCGACTTGAAAAGTGCAAGAAGGCAGAGGAGGAAAAGTGTCATGATTTTGTGACACATTGCCAGGAAAGTTGTACGGATGAAAAGGTGTCACAATTTCATGACATAATGCAGAAAAGAGAGTCCGCAGTGTGAATGGTCATGATTTCACAACATGATGCAAAGTTCCAAGTGAGGACTGTCACGTTTTCGCGACATGCTGTAGAGGTCAAGTTGAGGACTGTCACGATTTCATGACATGTTGAAAATATCGAAGTGAGAACTGTCACGATTTTGTGACATGCAGCAAAAGGGAAGAGTCTGAAAGGAGAAGCGTTGTGATTTTGCGACAGGTTGCAAGGAAAGCTTTATAAAGCTGAAAGCATCGCGATTTCGTGACAGGCTACAAAGAAGTTGTACAAATGCGAGAAAGTGTCACGATTTCAAGACAAGTTGAGATGGCAGCTTGCAATTGGAGAAAGTGTCATGATTTCATGATAAAAATAGTTAGCAAGTATTAAATAGAAGAAGCATCATGATTTCATGATGAATTGAAGAAGGAAGAGCTCGAAGGCAAAAGCATCACAATTTCGCGACATGTTCCAATTTCGTGGACATATGGCAGAAAAGAGCTTAAGGCAACGAAAGCATCATGATTTCATGACAGAGTTGTAGATGATGTCAGTAGAAGTAGATGTGTCATGATTTCATGACAAAAGCAGAGAAGAAGGCATTGTAGACTAAAGCGTCACGATTTCGCGACAAAGTGAAGATGACGTTAGCAAAAATCATAAGTGTCGCAATTTCACGACAAAAACTAAGAGGAAGGCCATGAAGACTAAAGTGTCATGATTTCATGATAGAAGTGAGATGACATCAGCAAGAGGCAAAGGTGTCGTGATTTCACGACAAAAGCACAAAGGAAGTCGACAAAGGCCAAGGTGTCACGATTTCGTGATAGCAGGCTATAGAAGGTGTACGACTATAAAAGTGTCACGATATCACGACATGTTGTAGTTTCATGAGAAAAGCTACAGAATAGTAGAGGCAGTTGAAGCCGACAGAGTTAACCTTGAGCCGACGAAGTGTAGGGTTGTGCAGCCAATGTTGTTTTAGGGATATATAGCCGACTAAGATCAAGAATCTAATCTTGAGATTGTTAGTATAAAAGGAGGGCTGTTCGGAGAGTTTGATCATCGAATGTGTGTGTCAAATTTGCACAAGTAAATTCTGCTATGCGTAAGAGAGCGAGTCAAGTCGAATCAATCAAGTGTGCCTTCGAAGTGTGATTTGTGCAAATAGAGTGTGGGGAGAAGTTCGATCGTAGAGGTGCATAAGTGGAAGTCTGATCGACTACTGTGTTTGCGTAGAGTGTGAAGACTGTGCTGCTGTGTTTGCACAGACAGTGAAAAGTTGGTTTTGACCAAGTGCGGCTATAACAAAAAAGAATAGAGGAAGAGGACAGATTTGTGCTAGACCGAAGGACTGTGTTTGGTGCGAATTTGAGGAACGGCTTTGCAGTGATGAGTTGAGGACAGAGATCTCGAGCCGGAGCAAGGGAAGACAGGTGTCTTCTATGGATAGAGTTCCACTTGCTAAGGGCGAAGGAGGTAGAGGTCTTCTAGAGGATCACCACTAAGAGCAGAGCTAGGGGAAGGTGTCTCCTTTGGGTTGGTGCCCATAAAATTTGTAATTGGGAAGGTTTCCCAAAGAACTGTGATATAAATTTTAGAGAAAAGTTTTATCCATGGAGTAGCCCACATTGGGTGAACCACGTAAATTGTTGTGTCACTTTGTGGATGGTGTGTTGTGCTTTTCTTTGATTACTGCTGTTATTACTGCTATCTATTCACTGCATTATACTGTTTTGAAAGTTGATTTTAAAGCAAATTAAAAAGTGGTCTTATACTGTTCACCCCCCCTCTTAGTATAAGCTTGTGTTCTTCAAATACTTCATGTTTAAACAAATGCTTAAAGAGCTTCTTTTTATATTATTCTAAATGTTGATCTAATACTACTATTTGGATTATTAACATTTTGGATGTTTGAAATAGTTCTTTGAGTATTTTTTGGTTTTGTAATGATGAAGATCATTTATTTTGAATGTTGTTAGTTACAAGTGTGGCATACTAGAAATGTGATCTATTAGAAGGTTCTTTATAGTTTTCAATATTGTTAGATTTATCCGACCATTATTCATTTAAATTTATTCTAACTATATCGCTCCAAATTTTTCGTATCCTTACATTTAGGCTATAGGATCCATGCCCGGAAGAGGGATGCGAGAAGGATGGGACAATACCTCAGACTGAGAGGCCCTTTTAAGGTCATGCCTCTTGGGGAGGGGGTATAAGGGTGAATTTTCGATGGATGGTGGGTTCACCAGGAAACTTTTGAGTGGCAGTTTCCACGCCTAGGTTGAAAATGGGTTTGATGTGTTCATTTTGTACTTTAATAATTCATACCCTAGGTTTGGCCAAGATGAATCTAAGCTATTCTATATGCCAATGCTGATTTATATGGATACAAAAAACATGAATAAGTGCTAAACATAGAAAGTGTGCTAAATAAGACATAATATACCTAATTTCGGATGTCTGATGAAGATTCTGAGGTTTGTAGAAGTCCAGATCATCTCAAATCTTACATAATCATCTGCAATTGCACAAAATCGTCTCAGATCATAGTCGGTCATTTGAGAACAAATGAGATCATCGTCGATCTGATGAATTCGCCAGCTGAATTCGTTAGAAACCTGCAATCACATAAATAGATATCAAAAACCAAAAATACAACTGCAAAGCAAGGGGAAATGGTAGAAATAACAATAAACTTGGCTAAATGATAAATCCAGATAACAATTAAAGGAATTGCATTATTTTAATAATTTATTTTAACTTTATCATGCATCTATGATAAATGAGGTGAACTCCAGGATGCAGAAATAGAATAAACTAAGTTAATTCATAAAGAAATGAAGAGAGAGGATAAAGAAATGCAAACTCCGAGCTTTGATTGCCCCAAATCTAGACTGCAGTTGAGATCGCCTCAAATCGTACGTGATCATCACCGATCTACGACAAGATCATCCAAAATCATCTGGAATCGCCAACGACGATCCAAGCTTGCTCCAGCTAAAAAATAGTAAAATTCCTGTAAGAAAACTTGAAATACACAATGCAAACGATGGTACAAAGGTGTTCTAATGCACAAGAAATTAAATTTGTAGGGAAATCAGTCAGCCAGGGGGATAAAATGAGAAAATCCTAGTTTATATAGGATTAGGGAGAGGTTAGGAGGTTGGAGATCATCCCAATTTGGGAGATCTCCAACGGGGGAGACTCTAACCGCTTAGACACGCTTTCTGCCTAAGTTAGAGAAGCTGTTGAAATAGAAGCTAATTATGAAAATCAATTTTGGGACAAAATCGTCTGCACATTCTATTCCAGATGAATTCGTTAGATCTGGGATGATTTCATTTGATCGACGATGATATCGTCCAACGATTAAAACAAATCCTAAAAATGGCATGAAAAATAAGAGCGGGTAACAGGCGGTTTTGGGGTTAAAATTCAAATTTTTATCTTTTTTACTAAGGTTTGACTGCACCAATTTTAGGGTGCTACATTTTGCCCCCTCTTTAGCGAATTTTCTAAAGAAAATGCGTTAAAGATTAGTTCTTCCCGTTTTACGAGAAAGCAAAAATTTACTCAATTTTTTAGACGACGATTCTAGGTCGAATTGTACGACTGCTTACTATGGTGCCCCCTCCATGTTTTTACCCAAATCGAACGTTTGAGGTAAAAGCACGAAAAAGAAAAATTAAAAATTTTGTTGTTTTTAAATAAAATTAAGAAAAATAGGGTAAAACCCTAATTCATTTTTACTGTTCATTTTCACTGTTTTTAGAGCTCTATAGACAAAATGGTCGAGACAACGCACAGATCAACAGAGGTCCAATGCGGGCTATGGGTAAGGATCTAAACCTAGTGAATTATGTTTGTAATTTGATTTGTGTAATTTACAATTTAAATTTTAACTTTTTTGGGGCATCGCACCATTTTTAGGCCATCGACAATGTCGGGATGAAATCGTCCCCATTTCGTCAAAATCGTCCCTAGATTGTCGATTTCATTTGAGGACGAAATCAATGAAATAGGGGTGATCCCATCCAACAAGGGGCGATCCCCAAGTTGAGAAATCGAAGATGATTTCGTCCTACAAAGGACGATTTGACCCAATTTAGGACGATATCATCCAATGGTGGATGATATCATCATTTTATGAAATTAAGCTTGTTTGAATTGCATTTAATTGATTGTAATAATTGTTTTATTAATGAATTTTGTTGTTTGATTGTTTATTTTGCAAAGGGGATTACTAAAGAGTCGACAGTGAAAATATGGGGGGCTGAGGAATGACATGGATGCACTCGACCAGGCGAAGCGAGACTGACTAACACAGGTTGGCTTATAGCATGTGGCAGAGATGCCACAAATACCAAAAGACATGGGGCTACTGATAGCCCTAGCAGAGAGGCGGTATCCGGGGTCATCCTGCTTTCGGTTACCGATAGGGGAGATGGCTCCCACACTAGAGGATGTATGGAGGATCTTGAGGATCCCCATACAAGGACAATTTATGAATCCTATGGCCAATCAGGGCCAGGCTATGATGAGGCTGTGCAAAGACCCGAGCTTCACCCTATAGAAGGGCAAAGTGAACATCGAGTCTCTGAGGTAGATGCTTGGGGCATCTAGGTTGACTCAAGTTTTGGCAGGGATAGTGGGTGGCCTACTATTGTGCCACCAGAGCGGGTGCAGATTACCCTAGCTCCTTTCAGATGTGGTCTGCGATATGAGAGACCACAAGTATAGATTTGCATGGGGCAGATTTGTACTGTGCTGCTTGTATAGGATCCTGTATGGGGTCATATACAAGGGAGACCGATGTCTGGTTTTGACATCACTACTACAGGTTTGGTGCTAGGAGCACATTGCGGTGCAGAGACCGGTAGGACTCCCACTAACGGGGGTTGACCGAGAGAGACCCTAGGTTTTCTATTAGTGGCTACAAAGAGGGTCACAGTGGCAGATAGATCTGTTGATGTCTTGGAGGTTGCTAGATGACCTCATCCTTGACCAGATCACCTAGAGGCCATGGAGAGAGCACCTAGGATGGGGAGAGGATGGATAGGAGCTGGCTCGCATCAGGCAAGTCTGCTGGCTAAGGATGGAGTGGGGAGAGGTAGAGCTCCATTGCTATGACCGAGTTCTATGATAGTTTGGTCTATAGTAGGGGATCCCTTCTGTCAGGGATTATGAGTACTCCCGGACTGTTCGGGATAATACCACACTGAGCGGGGCTCTGGATATGCAGTGATTCTAGAGCTAGGACATGGATGATGCCCCTATCTAGCAAGTGGATGGAGACAATGCTAGGGTTGTAGATGGATATGATGCTTGGTACGCAAGCATCCACCCCCCTCGAATGACGAGGGTACAGGGTCCGATGCATGCAATTATGCAACGGATGGGGAGGCAGTGCTAGGCTATAATTGAGGTAGCGCGGGGTCATGGAGGGAGAGAGAAGCGATGGTCCCCATAGGAGAGATGCCAGAGGATGCCATAGGCTCCACAGAGACCACAAAAGATAGGGAGGAGGGAGGAGGGATTCCCTTCTTAGTAGGGGGGAGGCCACCATCGCCTGATAAGGGAAAGGGTGTCAAGGTAGGGGAGAGCAGTGAGATGGTGGCTCTATGGGCTAAGGTTTCTCGCCTCCGAGCTTAGGTGCAGACACTACAGGATGAGGCTACATGGCTCAGGGATCGGAGCAGAGGGGCGAGCATGCAAGAGTTGGTGTGGTCTATGATGCAGACCACATTCTATCAAGGAGTATACTTCCAGCTGGTTTCAGAGGGCTAGAGGGTACAACTGCCAGCCGGCATTGCAGAACCAATTAGGATGGGATCGTTGAGGACATCCTCACGATCGACAGTGAGGACTCGAGACACGGCCCAGACCTCTATGGGACCACCTCCTCCACCTAAGGGTGGGTGAGGAGATGAGGCTGAGAGCTCGAGGGCTTCTTGAGACTACCTACTCATTGCACAGAGATTGCATATATTATTTTTTTGAGAGGATTGAGTATGCCAGGGTATAGATTGTGGCATACCAATCCAGTTGCGATATGATGTACATAATTTGTTGATATATATGGTCTTTTTGATGATATGACTTGTGTATATTTTGTATGATGCTTTAATTTTGGATTTGTTGATTGATTATTAATGATTCATGTAATTATGTCGTTTGAAATAAATTATAATTTTATGTCATGCCATAAAATTTAAATGAAATAATCTGATGTAAACAAATTGGTTATTTTGGTGTAATTTGATAAAAAATAAAGATACTTCTAACAATAATTTCAAAGGACATTGTCACTATTATAGACCATTTCATGGAGTCGTCGCTCACTAGGTCATCAAGCTAATCCCCATATAGAAATATTGCTAAAAGTAAAAGGGTGCTTTAGAGACTGTCTTAAGACTTTGTGTTGTGATAATAAAAAATGATGATGGTGATGATTTATTTTCAGATTGCCATAAAAATATTATGCATGAAATATATTTTTTCAAAAAAAATGATTTTTGCTAGGCATAAATTCCTAAGTGTGATAAAATTTTGAACAATTCCTTAGAAATTATACCATGGTTGCAAAATGGAATGTTGACATAATGAAATGAAATAGAAAAATGTGTTCATTCTTTTTAAAGCACAATTGCATGACATAATGATGTAAGCCATATGTTTTTATGAATTATAATGAATGGAGAATAAAATTAGAACAATGGTTTGTGCTAGGCATAGAATTATAGGTATAGACTTATACCATCATCATGAAATCCAAGAAAAAATAATTTTATTGCATAATTGATTTTTGATTTTTGAGATAAACAGAAAAAATATAAACGTGACTTTATTTACTAGATTGTTTAATATGTTGTTGAAAGAATTTTTGGATTTTTGAAAACAATGTATGTAATTGTTTTTATACTAAACAGATGTTCTTAAATAAGAAGATGAAATTATTCCAAAAAGAGGTACAAAAATATTTAAAATTATCTCAAAGACAAAATGTAGATTTATAAGGAACCCTCATGTGCATATGTGAGTTCATTTGTCGATCTTGATTTATCATAATGATACAAAAATATCTCAAATACAAATGTGTGTGCAATTGTATTGTTCATTCACCAATTTTGAGCAAGATAATTTGATACAAGTAATTTAAATTAACCAAATGACTGTTCGTTGATCATGATTTATATGCATGTAACCGTACCAAACTACTATGTAAGTTAGGTCATCAAGAGCTAGCTAATCCATAAGCAGAAAGAGGTCTGTACAAAATAAGGTCACTAATGTGACAAACATATCACCACGCTAGGGATTACCCAAGGCCAAGCAGGTTGGGAACAAACCACCTGTTATGGGGCTTACCTCATAGTTTTCGAATAATTGAAAATTCCAGGGATTCAAACTCATTCACCCTTATTTTCTTTTCAAAGGGGTAGGGAAAGGGATTTTATTGCTTTTTGCTTTTTGTTTTCTCTTTTTCTCTCTTTTTTTTTTTTTTGTATTTTTGCTTGGAACAGAGATAATGCTGAAATATTGCTATGATGGTACAAAATAATCATTTTCTTTTTCTCATTTTCTTTGACTTTTCTTTTTCTTTTTCTTCCTATACTAGGGATACTTGCTCGGATTGGCTGTAGAGCAAGGGATTTTTATTTTGGGTAGGGGTGAGCTTGTCCTTTTGTCAATTTTCAAAGATGCTAGACCATGTGCATGATAGGATAGTAGGGGAAACTTTTCGCTCAAGAAACCATTTCTACTATGTAGCATCATATCAAATTTGCAATGAAATCATTTTAATGTGAAAAGATATGCTTGGTTCAAGTAAATAACAAGATCAGTTCTCTATGCTCAAAAACTATATTTAATTCAAATGTGGACTTTGATATAAGAGAGATTTAATAATCATACCAAATAAAATAAAGATATTTATTCATGTGAGTGTGAAAGTGCGGGATTCCAAATAAATGCTAATTTATCCAAAATAACTAAAAATATAACTGCAATACTTCAAGAATTAACAGGTGCAAAAATAAAATATATTTTTGAAGATTTTGATGATTTTGAAGTTTTTATATTTTGATTTTAATTTATGAATTGAGAAGATACACAATCTGATTGTTTTTGAAATTTTTATATAGATGACTAAAATGAAACAATATGCAAAATAACAATATATACAATGATGAAATGACCAGATTTATGCATAATAGCGTTTAAGATGCATAATGTTCATAGGTTATTTAAGATATTTACCATATAAAGTAGCTAATCGGTATGCTCCTGAGCCAAATTTAGCAGTGATGATATACGGTCCAAGCCAGTTGGGCTCGAATTTACCTTTAAGATATTTAGTTGCATTAGTATTTTTTTGATTTTATTTCAAGACAAGGTCACCGATCTCAAAGGATCGATGATGAACTTTCTTGAGGTATGCTCGCTTGAGCTTGTTTTGGTAGGCACAAAGATGTTCCAAAGCATTGATGCGCTTCTCATCTAGGAGTTCTAGCTAACTAAATCTTCTAGCATGATATTCATCTCCTACTTTAGTATCTTGAAGTAGCAGAGCCAAATAAGGAACTTCTAATTCAAAGGGAAAAACTGCTTTAGCACCATAAACCAAAACAAAAGGTGAAGTATCTTGATATGTTGCACCTGCATTCTTCAAATCGAATGGCATAAATTTCCAACAAAAGGTCCCCCAAGGGGTAATAACGACTATTTTAGCCTAATTTTCAGGAGCTATCCTAATTTGATTATAACCAAAAAATCCATCCATTAAGGATATCATTCCACTCCCAACAATAAAATCAATGATATGATCCATGTTGGGAAGAGGAAAATCATCTTTAGGGCATGCAACATTAATATATCTAAAGTCTGTGCAAACCCTAACTTTGGTAGCTTCTTTCTTAGTTACTGGAACTACATTTGAGATCCATTCAACATAATCAATGGCTTGTATAAAAATAACCTTCAAGATTTTTTCTAATTCCCATTTGACTAGTAAGGCCACTTTAGGATGCATTTTTCTAAGTTTTTGTTTAACAGGTTTAGCATCCGGATGGACTACTAGGTGATGCATAACTACAGAAGGGTCTAATCCTGTCATATCTTCTTATGTCCAAGCAAAGACATATTCATATTCTTTAATAAATGCAATGTATTTATCCTATTTTTCTTGACTCAATTCTGATCCAATGTTGATTATGTGAGGATTATCTTTGGTTCCAATGTTAATTTTTATGATGTTTTCTACTTCCATGTGTATATCTCTCTCAAAATTAGGTGGGGTGGGTGAAACGACCAATTCTTGTAAGTATTCCAAGGTTAGTTTGGATAATTCATCTTGAGGAGTTGTGGCCTCAAGTTGGGCTATACTAGGTATAGAGCCATTAAAATAAAAGTCATGATGTAATAGTTCCTCAATGGAGACATCATGGAAGATGTCTCCCTCCAACTCATCGTCGGATTCAATAATCATCTCAGGGTATGCTATGGATAGCATATTACATGTAAATGGTTTATTTATTAAACGCAATGCATCACATTTATCCAAATAATCTTGGTAACATATAAGATGGTTATCATCTTCAAATGGGAAGGGCTGACATTTACTAGGAAATAGGCCCACACCACATCGGGCAGGCCATGGTTCTACCTCAAAAGGTTCTTTCATAACATTATGGAAAGGTACCAAACCTTTCCCTTTATATCCTAATTTAAGCATTATAGGCTTAGCTTTAATATACTCATTAGTAAAATAACATCGATCATATCCATCATAATGTGTCTTAATGTTTCTAGGTATTCTTCCCCAGTCATATCCCTTATAAATAAAAGTGCAAATCTTGACTTGGTAAATACTTCCCATAGGTTGTGGGAGGCCCAAGGTATGACGAGATGATGCAGGAGCATCCGATGAGGGAAAAGCAATCTTGCATTTTTCAAATATTTTTAGTTTCCTTTCTAAGTTCTTTGCACTTAGATCTATTATTTTCAAGTACTGTGAAAGGTTTGTGAAGCAAGTTTTGGTTTGGAAGGTTTTGAGAGGCAAGGAAGGGAGGGGTCACGAAATCGCGACATGTCACGATTTCGCGACATGTCACAAAATCGCGACATGTCACGATTTCGCGACATGTCACGAAATCGTGACCCCAACGCAGCGTTGCAACTTTGGTGAAGTTTTGTCGCGATATCGCGACGTCGCGATATCGCGACAGTAATGAAAGGAGGAGGCGAGAAGTCTTCAAACGTCATGATATCACGACGTCGTGATATTGCGACGTCGCGATATCGTGACGGTATTGAAAAGAAAGAGCGAGGGTCTTCAAACGTCGCGATATCGCGACGTCACGATATCGCGACGTCACGATATTGTGACGGTAATACAAAGAAGGGGAGGAGGAGCTCTAGATGTCATGATATCGCGACGTCACGATATCGCGATGGTCTTCGAAGGCAAAGCGGAGGAAGGAGTCCTGTCACGATATCGCGGCCAGTGTGAGGCCGACACGTGGCCGGTATTCCGATAGTGGTGAAAGTTAAAGAGAGATAGAGAACGAGACCAGGGGTGATTAGCGAACGGTCGGGCTAGACCAAACCGAACACATGGCAGTTGTGAAGGACACGTGGGTCGAGTATGTTGCGACAAGGAGAAATATTGGATGGATGTACACACGGCCGACCACGTGTATGCAAATTAATTTGGGGGTCTCTTAAGCTGTTAAGGAAGGTGTCGACCGCGCTCTTTCCGTCTTGGCTTTACTGGCATCGAAGCATTTACAGGTGATGGTTTAATGGAGGAGCTGATAGTGCAAGGACGGTCAGAACGACGTGGCCAGTGCAGGAAGACCATTAATGCCGATACCTTGGTAGATCGGGCAGATGGTTGTTTAAGACTGATATTTCGAAAATCCTGGAGGAGGGAAATTTGAATTTGAAATTATATTTGGTGGAGGCATTGATTGCCTAGAGGGAGGAGGCCTCGTTAAAAACTGGGAAATTTCTTGTAAAAAAAAAAGAAAAGGAGTTCGGGATTGGAGGCAGGAGGACAGGGGAGAACAGAGCCGAAGCCGAGACCGGCCATTGTAAGCCTGCGGGCTATTTTATTTTTTTTATGCATGTAAATATTTGAAATTGGAATGAGAATGCAGAGTTTGTTAGGTCCCTGTTTCACCGTCTCCGTCAGTGGTATCAGAGCCCGTAGCTCCTGAGCATACAACAGACCGTCGAAAGAGAGAGGCAGTTGTACCAGGACGTGTGGGAGGGCTTGAGTTCAGAGAAGATGCCTCCGAGAAGAAACCCGGTGGGTGGCAGAGGCATGGCAGTGAAAGATTTTCGGGCTTTGCAGCGGCAAGTCCAGGCCCTGCAAGAAGAGCTACGCAGAGGACGTGAGCCAAGAAGGGATGCAGACAGTGAGGATGAAGTGGAAGAGGGGAATGATTTTGAAGAAGAGGAGGAAGATGTAGACCCGGCACAGGCCCGGCTATACAAGGCCATCTCCCAGATCGAGAAGAGGCCGAAGTTAGAGGTTCCCACGTATTCTGGGAACTTGAACCTAGAGGAATTGATAGACTGGGTGAATGAATTAGAAGAATACTTCGAATATGAAGAAGTTGAAGACCCTAACCGGGTCAGATTTTCTAAGACCCGACTGAAGGGTCATGCTAGCATCTGGTGGAAGGGGGTGCAGCTGGAGAGAAACCGAAGAGGAAAGGAGAGAATAACGAGGTGGGACAGAATGGTGGAGAAGTTAAAAAGACAGTTTATCCCCGTTGACTATGAACTGGATCTACTACGAAAAATGCAAAGCTTGAGGCAGATGAACAGGACAGTTCAAGAATACACGGAGGAATTCTATAAAATCTCCATCAGGACCGGGCATTTGGAAGCTAGCAAGGAAAAAGTGGCCCGTTACATCAATGGGTTGAGACCGAGTGTGCAGGAGGAGTTGAGCTTGGTTCGGGTAAGCACCATCGAAGACGCTTACCAGTTTGCTTTAAAGGTTGAAGGAAAATTGAACCGAAGGTTTGAAAGCAAGCCAAAAGTGAAAGAACCAGGAGGAAAGAACGGTGGAAAGAAAGAAGGAAAGGAAGAGAAGAAGGAAGAAGAGAGCAGCATCCGGGATCAGAGAGAAGAGGAAGACCCAAAACCGCAAGTTCAGAATGATAACTACCCGAGAGGAAGGGGTAGATCTGGACGTGGGAATGAAAGGGGAGTATTTCATGGAACATGTTTCCACTGTGGTGAAGAAGGGCATCATGCATTCGAGTGTCCACAACACCGGGAAAATACGAACAAGAAACCGGTGGGTCCCGCCAAAGCAGTTGTGGCAGTTGAAGATGCTAATTCAGAACATTCTAAAGAAGCTAAAAAGGGAGAAGCCATGATTGTGAGAAGGACCATGTTGGTGGAAGAAGACAAATCTGAATAGAGGAGAAGCCTGTTCCGTACCCGGTGCAAGAGTGCAGGCAAAGTTTGCAATGTGATCATCGACAATGGAAGTACAGACAACTTAGTTTTCGAGGAGATGGTTACTAAGTTGCAGTTGGAGAGAAGGAGACACCCGCATCCATATCGGATTGCGTGGTTGCGGAAGGACCACAGAGCTTGGGTCCGAGAATAGTGTTTAGTAACGTTCCAGATTGGGAGATACCAGGATGAAGTCCTGTGTGATGTATTCCCTATGGATGCATGCCATTTGCTATTGGGTAGGCCATGGCAGTTTGATCGGAGTGCAGTGCATGATAGCCGTGCAAATACTTATTCCTTGGTGAAAGATGGAATGCGGCACAAGTTGAAGCCATTGCAGATCGAAGATGAGAAGGTGTGCGATAATGCCAGAATTTGCCTGGTAGAGGGCAGAAAACTTTGCCAAGAAGCAGGATTTGAGCCGGATATAAAGGTTGATGAATATTCGGAGATATTGCAAGGGACACAACCCGAATAGCGTAGAAGTGAAGGTCACTTCTCCTTTTTACCCGGGGTGTCTGATGCAGGAGCATCCGATGAGGGAAAAGCAATCTTGCATCTTCCAAATATTTTTAGTTTCCTTTCTAAGTTCTTTGCACTTAGATCTATTATTTTCAAGTACTGTGAAAGGTTTGTGAAGCAAGTTTTGGTTTGGAAGGTTTTGAGAGGCAAGGAAGGGAGGGGTCACAAAATCGTGACCCCAACGCAGCGTTGCAACTTTGGTGAAGTTTTGTCGTGATATCGCGACAGTAATGAAAGGAGGAGGCGAGAAGTCTTCAAACGTCGTGATATCACGACGTCGTGATATCGCGACGGTATTGAAAAGAAAGAGCGAGGGTCTTCAAACGTCCCGATATCGCGACATCGCGATATCGTGATGTCGCGATATCGCGACGGTAATACAAAGAAGGGGATGGGGAGCTCTAGACGTCGCGATATCGCGACGTCGCGATATTGTGATGTTGCGATATAGCGACGGTCTTCGAATGCAAAGTGGAGGAAGGAGTCCTATCGTGATATCGCGGCCAGTGTGAGGCCGACACGTGGCCGGTATTCCGATAGTGGTGAAATTCAAAGAGAGTTAGAGAACAAGACCAGGGGTGATTAGCAAACGGCCGAGCTAGACCAAACCGAACACGTGGCAGTTGTGAAGGACACGTGGGTCAAGTATGTTGCGACAAGGAGAAATATTGGATGGATGTACACGCGGCCGACCACGTGTATGCAAATTAATTTGGGGGTCTCTTAAGCTGTTAAGGAAGGTGTCGATCGTGCTCTTTCCGTCTTGGCTTTACTGGCATCGAAGCATTTACAGGTGATGGTTTAATGGAGGAGCTGATAGTGCAAGGACGGTCAGAATGACGCGGCCAGTGCAGGAAGACCATTAATGCCGGTACCTTGGTAGATCGGGCAGATGGCCGTTTAAGATTGATATTTCAAAAATCCCGGAGGAGGGAAATTTGAATTTGAAATTATATTTGGTGGAGGCATTGATTGCCTGGAGGGATGAGGCCTCGTTAAAAACTGGGAAATTTCTTGTAAAAAAAAAAGAAAAGGAGTTCGAGATTGGAGGCAGGAGGACAGGGGAGAACAGAGCCGAAGCCGAGACCGGCCATTGTAAGCCTGCGGGCTATTTTATTTTTTTATGCATGTAAATATTTGAAATTGGAATGAGAATGCAGAGTTTGTTACGTCCCTGTTTCACCGTCTCCGTCACGAGAGGGTGGCAAATTATTTAAGATAAGGGAATCTTACATAGCAGCGTTCATTTGCTCTGATATAAGAATTTTAGATAAATCGTGTAAGAGCTCATCAGTAAGAGCATAAGAAGTAGAAGGAACGTTTACCATATCCTCTAATGCAAAAACTATGCCTTTGGTGGATGTAGATGTTGTGGATATGTCGATGGATGATTCTATTATAGGTATAAAAGTTATAGGAGTAGAGCAAGAAGCCTTGGTTGTGGGATTAGGGTCTTTTTGAGGTCCTAATATGATTTGTTTGGAAGATGGTTGAACTATATGTAGAGGTGGAGTTGATGGGGAAAAAGTAGATGATGTTGTGGGTGTTGTGTTTCACATGTTTAGAAGAATAATGAGAATTAGGATGTGTGGATGATAAAGTAGGGTAAAATTGAATGACAAGTTCTGCCAAAGCACACATATCAAAAGGTCTGGGATCACCATGAATGGTAACCAACTGATTTTTAAATTCGAATTTAACACATTGATGTAAATTTGAGGGAACGTCTCGCATCGCGTTGATCCAAGGGTGACCCAAGAGTATATTGTATGATGCAGGGAAATGTACAATAAACACGGTCATGTCTAAGGTTCTTGGACCAACTTGCAATGGGATAGTAATAAATCCACACGTTTCTTATGTTTCGTCATTGAAGGCTTTTATGATCATATCAGTTCTTTTCATTTCATCACTTCTAAACCCAAATCTTTGGTAGAAGTCAAAAGTGTAAATGTTTAAAGATGAACCGTTGTCAATCAAGACTCGTTTAACTGCTACATCTCGGTTTAGGGCAGTAATATATAAGGGGTTATCCTTATGTAAACTATGTTGTGGTATATCTCTATCCTAGAAGTCAATACAATCAACTTATCAAGTTATGATAGTATTGGCCATGGCTTCAGGTTGAATATTTTATGGTACCATCATTTGGCTTAATGTGAGCATTAATTCATCCCTATGTGTAGGAGAAGATCTTAAAAGGTCCAAAAGGGAAATTCTAGCGGTAATATTTGATAATTGTTCATTAATATTATAAGGAGGTTTAGGTTGAACATTAGGTGCCTAATTTCCTTTATTAGGAACTTTAAAATCAAATGGAGATGATCCATCATTCTGAGTTTGATCTTGTTGAGAATTTTGAGCCTGTTGTCAAGTAACAGGTTCGATGGTACCTACAATATTATTTTGTGGATGATGAATGGGTCTTGGTCTAGAATTTATGGCTTGTTCATTAGAAAGTAATTGGTGAGATGATGGTTGAGTAGCGACTCTTCTTGGAAATGGTTCTTCTGGAACCATAGAACTTGTGATAGGTTGAATAGGATTCGATTCATCTTCAGAGCTATGCGATTGATTTGAGGTGATTTCCATGTCACTTTCAGTCTCATATTCTACATCACTAAGATCAGGTGCCTGAATTTTATATAGAGGTCTGGTCGTAACCATGGATAAATTTGTGTCAAATATTTCCAAATCATGAGCAGGTAAATGCCCACTAATAGTTCCTACATATCGGGTAGGAGGGGGAACATTATGATGTTCAATTTGATTAGCCACTTCTTTACCATGCTTTAGTAAAGGATGTTGAAATATATCTAATGATTGATTGGCATTCTGGTTTTGATTTTGGGGGATGTTCTTTTGAGCATTATTAGGAGGATTTTGTTTAGGTTGAAAGGCTTGCACCTCCATATCATTATTGCCAATTAAGTCTTGTATTTTGTGTTTTAATATTTTACAAGAGTTGGTAGCATGTCCAGGTCCTCTATGGAAATCACAGTGTAAATCATCTCTGTATCCGGGTATAGTAGGATCAAACCTCATACTAATAATTGGATATTTGGTAATTGGATCAAACCTTGTGCTAATAATTGTGGTAAAATGGTTGGTAGAGGTTGATTTAACCTAGTAAATTATCGAGGTGGTTTATCAGGAGGTTTCAGTATAAACTTCTCCATTGTTTTCACAGTATTAACATTAGCAATATTTCTGCTATCAGTGACTCCATCATCCACAACTTGTTTATTTTTATATTGATTTCTGGATTTTTTCTCATCATCTTTCTTTTTAAGCTGACCTCTCCTAATGAGAGCATCTTCCACTCTTCAAGCTAAGTCTATAGCTTGATCGAAGGTGGTCAAGGTAGTAGTTGATAACTCATAGGATAGTTTTTCTTGTAAATTATTGATAAAGATATCCAAAATTTCTCGATAAGGTAACACAAAGTGTAATTTTCCTATCAACTGTCTCCACCGAGCTAGGAAATCAACAAAATATTCATCTTTGTCTTGTTTTAAGTTGTACAAATATTTAATGGTTACATGCCTTTCGATGTAGGCACTAAATTGATGAACAAAATACTCGGTTGTTTCTTCGAAATTCCTCAAAGAATGAGTGGGTAATTGATAATACCACTCCAATGCCATTCCTCCTAAAATTTTTGCAAACATTTTTAGTAATAACAAGTCATCATGTGATATATCATGACATGCTATCCTAAACATATGAAGATGCTCTATGGGATCTTCGGTTCCTTTTTATATAGGTAGGACAGGCATAGGAAAGTGTTTAGGATATGGTTGTGCTACAACTATAGGATCTAAAGGCTAACTACACATCTCTCGATAATTGTACAAGGGACGGTAGGGATCTATCTAGTCCATGCGAGAAACTAACTATTTCACCATGGCTTCCAGATTACTAGTTTGTCCACCATATTGGTTCGGTGGTATGTGAGCGTATGATGGCGTGATATAAGGATTAGATGCTATATTTCTATTATGCAAATGGTTGGTAGGGAGAGTATTATGAAGAAGATTTGTAGTAGCATTATGTTGTATCCTAGATTGTTGGAAATTGGTGTTTGGTTTTGTTTTGGGATTTTGTTGATTTGAGGTATGTTGATCAATAGCTTGAAGAAATAGAGCAGTGAATGAAGGTTTATTTTGTGTGGGAATAACTCTAGGCTTGGTAACAGGAACTCTAGGTGGTTGGGTAACCTGTTGTTGTTGCATGTTATGGATTATAGCGGCCATATCCAAATTGGATGGTCCAGCTTGATCACTTTCTTGATCAACAAAGGACAAGGGATTAGTGCATGTGTGATATATTTCTTCTAGGGTTGCTTGAGTGTCACTAATTTGATCCTTGTCCATATGTACTTCTCTATTAAGAGCGCCAATATTAGTATTGAGGAACTTCCAAAAAAGTTCCATGTTCTCAAAAGTAATAGCTCCTTTCGGAGATATTTTAGGGGATGAGGATCCTTCCTCTCTAACAGTTTCTCTTTGTTCATTTCCTTTAGCAAACTCTTCTTCTTGTTGGTCTAAGGTTCCTTCTTCCTGAATTGGGTCTTTAGGAAGGACATCTGGTTTATTTACTGGTTTTCCTAACCAATCTTCTTCTACTTCAGTTTGTTTTCCATTCCTAAGTCTAGTCATTATACTTAAACTTAGATTTTAGCAAATATATATATATTCGAAACAAGTTTGTGAGGTATATATTTTAATTATATACCTACTATAATACTTAAAAGAAAACGTTGTAATTTTTGTTATATATATATATATTTATGATAATATTATAAAGACAAAAAATAGCATACTAAATGCAAGAAATAATAATAATAAAAGAATGGCTTAGTTTTCTATAAATAGTTTATGGATGTCATTGATGGGATCAAGTTCATCAGGAGTCATGAAATGCTCCTCTTCAAATTGGAAATGGTTTTTCAAAAATTTGACAAAGTGTGCTATGGTGATATTATCTGTCTTAGACTCTGACCTGTAGAAATAAAGTTCATGTCAATACTATTGATATAACATAGCTCGAGGAACTCTATTCCATCTCTTTCTATCCGTAAGAATGACCTCATGATCCTCTATACAAGATAGAAATTTATGTACTACAACTGCATTGTTGAGGTATTACCTAAAGGTGTACAATTCGAAAGACACAAGGGCTCTTTTATCTGCTAACCACCTATGGCAAGCTCTCTGAAGTTCATGATATAAGGTCACTTGATCAGGATCCAGGATTCTATCTAAGACAAACCTCTTAATTTGCCTAAGTTCGGTTGATCTAGATGAAATAATATTCAATCTCCTATTAAGTTCGTCCCATAAAGGTGGGACTCTATATGTTTGAGATACTCTAAGCAAAGAAGTAATCTCTATGGTTGCTAATTGATTTTCAACATTAATGGTGACAAATCGTATTTTATTATAATCTACCATCTAAATATGATATGCAATCTTACTTGTTTGTCTAATGATTCTAAATGCATTTATTTATTTTTTTATTTTTTTTTGGATTGTTTTCAAAAGGTTTTAGTTTTCACGTCGGGTTCACCAAAATGTATCACTCCAAATTTTTTGCATCCTTACCTTCAGGCTATAGGATCCGCGCCTAGAAGGGGGATGCGAGAAGGATGGGACAATACCTCGGACTAAGAGGCCCTTTGAAGGTCGCGCCTCTTGGGGAGGGGGTATAAGGGTGAATTTTTGATGGATGGTGGGTTCACCAGGAAACTTTTGAGTGGCAGTTTCCATGCCTAGGTTGAAAATGGGTTTGATGTGTTCATTTTGTACTTTAATCATTCATACCCTAGGTTTTTCCAAGATGAATCTAATCTATTATATATGCCAATGCTGATTTATATGGATACAAAAAATATGAATAAGTGCTAAACATAGAAAGTGTGCTAAATAAGATAGAATATACCTGATTCTAGATGTCTGATGAAGATTATGAGGTTTGTAGAAGTCCAGATCATCTCAAATCTTACATAATCATCTACAATTACACATAATCATCTCAGATCACAGTTGATCATCTGAGATTAGATGAGATCATCGTCGATCTAACGAATTTGCCAGTCGAATTCGTCAGAAACCTGCAATCACAGAAACAAATAGCAAAAACCAAAAATACAACTGCAAAGCAAGGGGAAATGGTAGAAATAATAGTAAACTTGACTAAATGATAAATCCAGATAACAATTAAAGGAAATGCATTAATTTAATAATTTAGTTTAACTTTATCATGCATCTATGCTAAATGAGGTGAACTCCAGGATGCAGAAATAGAATTAACTAAGTTAGTTCATAAAGAAATGAAGAGATAAGATAAAGAAATGCAAAATTTGGGCTCTGATTGCCCCTAATATAGAATGCAATAGAGATCGCCTCAAATCGTACGTGATCATCACCAATCTGTGATAGGATCATTCGAAATCATTTGGAATCACCAACGACGATCCGAGCTTGCTCCGGCTAAAAAACAATAAAATTCCTACAAGAAAAATTGAAATACACAATGCAAACGATGGTACGAAGGTGTTCTAATGCACAAGAAATTAAATTTGTAGAGAAATCAGTCAGCCAGGGGGATAAACTGAGAAAATCCTAGTTTATATAGGATTAGGGAGAGGTTAGGAGGTTGGAGATCATCCCAATTTGGGAGATCTCCAATGGGGGAGACTCTAACCGCATAGACACGCTTTCTGCCCAAGTTAGAGAAGCTGTTGAAATAGAAGCTAATTATGAAAATCAGTTTTGGGACAAAATCGACTAGACGTTCTGTTCCAGATGAATTCATCAGATTGGGACGATTTCGTATGACCGGTGACGATATCATTCAATGGTTAAAACAAATCCTAAAAATGGCATGAAAAACAAGGGGAGTGGGTAACGAGTAGTTTTGGGGTTAAAATTCAAATTTTTATCTTTTTTACTAAGGTTTGACTGCACCAATTTTAGGGTGCTACACTAACCCTTACCCTATTTCTATCGGTAACCTCACATTTTAAACTAAGCTTAATTGCGTTAACACACAATTAGTTGACAAGGTATACCAACCTACTCTGGAGGTTGGATTGAAGTAATATTTGATTCATTCAATGTCGAGGTTTAAGTTGTGATTAGTGGGTGTGCGCCTTATAGAATGTCATAGATTCATAGTCATAGCTCAATATTTCCTTGATGTCAATTCATAACCTAACAATAATGGGAGGTGAAAATAAAAATGGGAATTTTTATGATATCAACTATGTAGTAGATGGTTAGATACTTTAATTGTATTTGTATAGTTGCAATTTGATAAAGTAAATAGTAGATGCATTTAGAGGTATGTCTATCATCCTCAAATGATCGATGGAAAAAGGAGGACCAAAGAGACTGTTGGAATCATTACACCAGTTTGTTCTCTAATTGCAACTATTTGCTTATGCTTAAATAGACTAGAATTGTAGGGAATTGAATAAATGATGAGTTATGTTATAAGTTGGTTTAACATAGTTTATATTAAAGAAAGGTAGATTATGTTATAATATGGTTTAACATAGTTTACATTGAATAAATGATTAATTATGTTATAAGTTGGTTTAACATAGTGTGAATGCAAATTGAACAACACCAAAATATGAACTATAGAATTAAATAAGCACTGTAACACACAAAATTGTACAAAGAAATAAAATTTTATTATGATGCCCATGGATATTCAATGTTACAATAAAATATGCCCCAAATATGGGGTAACAAATCTTATTATGCTTGATACAATGAATACAATACACTAGGGTTCTTCGAAACCCTAATAAATAAATTGTGGTAGTGTCTTCACGTTCAATCTGATTCCAACAAAGGTGAGTGAGCCTTTTGATATCCTATATAGGACCCAACTTCAACAACTACCGATGATATGATCCCTACACCTACAAACAATAGACAACATACAAATAGTCAATAATACCTATGAGGGCTCCACTATGTGAGACCCTCTAAAAATATGATTACTAACCCTAGATGTTGTAGAATAATATTGAAAGCAATAATATAGGAATGAAATAAATACACACAACTATTTACCTTGTCTCACACTGACTTGTTGTTTTTTGATATTCATTGTTGTAGAAAATGGCGTGCAAATACTCTAATAACACCTGAGGGGTACTAGGGCTATAGAACTAGGGCTGCGAACATCTGCGAGTGCTCGGTGATGGTAGGAGATACCCAAAGGTGCTCGATGATGGAAAAAATTCCCATAGGTGCTTCAGGGAACTCGAAGGGGCATTCAAGGATTGAAATAGAAGCTGCAAAAGCAGATCTAGCTCATGCGAGGTAGGCAGTGGTGGACGCAAAGACAATGAGTGATGGAAGAGAGAAGTTGTGAGAATGCTTGGATGTTTTAGGACTTAAAAAAATTAGAGGTTGAGTCATAAAAATGAATCCTCTTTATAATCTCTCCTAGGGCATGTTAGGGTTTCAATGACATTATCTGTGTGGTCAAAAATTAAAACATAGCAGATGGTGGAGATTAAATCTAGGTATGTGGCATAGATTATGGTGGATGCGTGGTTAGGATTAAAACATGATGGGTGGCTGGGATTAATTCATACACATACATATATTTATTAAATATATGTAAAATATTATTATTTAGATATATATAAAATATATATATTTAAATAATGGGTAAATATGGTGGGAAAATATGGATGGATGATAAGTGACTAGATTTTGGTGTCTACAGATGCCCCTTTTTGTACTATGTTGCATGAAACACAATGCGGTGCAAAAATATAAGACACCTGGTTTGGCCTAATGCAGAAGCAACTTTCTTGTTGGAATGTAAAGATAAACTTGGAGACAAAAGAATTTTGATTGTGTAGCTTATACCCTCAATTGATGAATGAGTGATGGATGCATCTCACAATCCAATTGATAGATTTGTGCAGATGATTATTGTGAAATGGATGGTGCAATTGTGGAAGATATGAATGATGTAAATGTGATGATGTTTTTGCTCCAACGGTAGAAGGGGTTGTTGAAAAATGCAAGTGATTGTGTCTGTTTTTTCCCTAATAGAAAAAAAGTGTTTTTGCCAAGTGTAGATGCCATGATCATGTAAGATGTATCCCATTGTGATAAAAATAAAAGTCAAATATGGTTGCCCCAAGTTTGGGGTGATTCCATGCTATTGAAGAATGTGCCCTCTGACCTCATTGAAATGTAAGTATAAATGCAAATAGAAAAGAAAAATAGTCTTGCCCTTGAAGCCACTCATGATTTCAGTAATTCCCACATGGAATCATTTAACAGTTTCTCAATCACTTTACCCAGCCTATATCCTTAGATACTAGTGTAATTATAAATGAAATGATGAAATTTATGATTTTTTCCATGTTTCAAGCCCCACGAACAGGGCCATGAATGATAGCTTTTGAGAAAATTAGTTTGGATATAGTCTCACTCTATAGATGAGGTACCAAAATTGATTTTTATTTTTGAATAATGAAATATGTGATGATGAAGATGGCCAAGTTTCCTTATGGTGATTTATTCATCTTACCTAATTGCATGGATGTAAATCACTACAATCACTAAAGAGATAGAATAAACCACTAGATATGAGGTTCACTTGAAATTGTATATGAACTTGGTAAATGTAAATGCAATTTTTTATGGATTTGATGGTGACATGAAGATGTGATGATGAGAAATGTATTGATAGATGCAATATGGAGTGATTTTGTGGAGGTAAGCTACATTTTTGAATATATGGATGCAAGTTACTGAGTCTATTTTTACCCCAACAGATGAAAGGGGTTTTTGACATGTGTATGATTGATTCTACTTTTGCCCTCACATATGAAGGGGTTTTGATAATGTAAGTGTCCTTATGGTGATATATCCATCATATCCGATTACATGGATAACTAGTCACTACAATCGTTAAGTTAATAGGATAAACCACTAAATACAAGGTTCACTTGTAATTGTAAATGTATTTGACAAATGTTGAATGAAGTTTATGATGTGGAATGCGAATATAAATGAATAATGCAAATTGAACAATACCAAAATATGAACTATAGAATTAAATAAGCAGTGTAACACACATAATTTCACAATGAAATAAAATTTTATTATGATTCCCGTGGATCTTCAATTTTAAAATAAAATATACGCCAAATATGGGGTAACAAATCTTATTATGCTTGATACAATGATTACAATACATTTGGGTTCTTTGAAACCCTAGTAAATAGATAGTGGTGGTGTGGGCTTTTTTATATCCTATATAGGACCACTATAGCTTCAAAAACTATCAATGATATGATCCCTGCACCTACCAACAATAGATAATATACAAATAGTCAATTATACCTGTGAGGGTTCCACTGTGTGAAACCCTATAAAAATATAATTACTAACCCTTGATGTTGTAGAATAATATTGAAATAAATAATATAGGAATGAAATAAATACACACAACTATTTACCTTGTATCAAGCTGACTTGTTGTCTTATGATCTTTATTGTTGTTGCAGAAAATGATGCACATATGCCCTAGCGACACTCGAGGGGTAGTAGGACTACAAAACTAGGGTTGTGAATGCCCATGGGTGCTCGATGATGGTAGGAGGCATCCAAATGTGCTCGATGATGGTAGAAGGTACCTAAAGTAACTTTGATTAACTCAGAGGGACATTCGGGCATTGAACCAAAAGCTACAAAAGTAGATCTAGTCTGATCGAGGTAGATGAAAACAGATGCGAAGATGATAATGAGCGATGGAAGAGAGAAGTTGCGAGAATGCTTGGATGTTTTAGGACTTCAAAAACTTAGGGGTTGAGTTGTCAAAATGACTCCTCTTTATAATCTCTCCTAGGTCATGTTAGGGTTTCAACGACATAATTTTTATGGTCAATATTAAAACATGATGAAGGGTGGAGATTAAATCTGGGTATGTGGCATGGATGAAGGCGGATGAGTGGTTAGGATTAAAACATGATGGGTGTCTGGTATTAATTCATACATATATACATATATTTATTTAAAATATATAAATATAATATGTAAAATATTATTATTTGAATATATATTATATATAAATATATATAAATAATTGGTAAATATGGTGAGAAACTATGGATGGACGACAAGTGGCTAGATTTTGGTATCTACACATAGTTTATATTAAAGAAATGTAGATTATGTTATAAAATGGTTTAACATAGTTTACAATGGATAAATGATGAATTATGTTATAAGTTGGTTTGACATAGTTTATATTAAATTATAGATTATATTATAAGATGGTTTAACATAGTTTATATTAAAGAAATGTAGATTATGTTATAATATGGTTTAACATAGTTTACATTGAATAAAATATAGATTATATTATAAGTTGGTTTAACATAGTTTATATTAAATTGTAGACTATGTTCAATGGATAGTGTAGACACCAAAACCTAGCCACTTGTCTTCCATCCTAACTTTCCCACAATTTCCACCCACTGTTCATATATTTAATATTAATATTTTATATATTATATTATATATATTTTATAAATATATAAGTGAATTAATCCCAGCCATCCAATTTTATTTAATCCTATCCATCTATTTACATCAATCCATACCACACCCTAAATTTAATATCCACCCTTCGATGTGCTTTTATCTCAGCCACATGATTAGTGTTGTTGAAACCCTAGCATGCCCTAGGTTGGATTATAAATAGGAGTCATTTTTATGGCTCAACCCCTAAGACTTTGGCCTAATTTTTTGAATACCCTGAGTCCTAAATTCTAATCCTAAGTAAATCCTTTAGTTTCTTAAGTACCCTAAGCACTCTTGATTCCACCTTCGCTTGTCATCACCCCCATAGTCATCACCTTCTATTTCCCTCACTAGATTTGCTTCTGTAGAATATTTCCTCAACCACCAAATAACTTTGGGTGCTTTCTATCACCATTGATCACCTCTGGCTGCCTCCCTTCTACCACCAAGTTCCTTTGGGCACCTCCCTACTAGTCTCAAGTGCCCATGGGTGTTTCCTACAACTGTAGAGTGCCTGTGGGTGTTTTACATAAGTGTTCTAAAGATCTCCTAGCCTTCGAGCGATGCTAGGGCATCACCATGCCTATTACCTACAACAAAATTTCATAGATCAAAAGACAACAAGCAAAGTAAGGTAAAGCTACTGGTTATTGATTTCATTTTATGCATTTTCATGTCTGTTCACTCCATTTGCAACATTTAGTTAGGGTTTTATCATTGCTTATAGAGGGCCTCACATTGTGGAGCCCTCACATGTATTACTAACTAGTTTTTTGTATCATTATGTGCAGATATGAAGATGCTACATTAGCATTGGACAATTGTTTAAGCTAGAGTGACTTGACATCGGATATCAAGAAGCCCACTCAATTTTATTAGGAGAAAGACACACTTAAAGACACCACAACCTTATTTTTTAGGGTTTTGGAGAACCCTAACCCTTGTAAAATTGTATCAAAAAGGATTCAAGGATCCACATTGTAACAATGGAGTTTTTAGGCTCCCCCTGTTAATATAAGAATATCTATTGTGCAATTATGGTTTCCTTGTGTTTCATTTATATAACATTATTTTGTGCTACATTTTTGTCTTCACAAATGAAAATCATGGTGGGAATCCCTAAGGGTTTCTATTTATGATTTGCCTTACTAATTTACTTGTTATTTTCTATCATCTTGTAGGGTTTTCAGAAGTGTATATTTTGCATATTTTGTTGGATCTAGGGTTTCTGGAACTTCGCAAAAGTTACAAAAGGAGCGCAAAATGCCTAGCAGTGCTCGGAGGCCATCCAAAAATTGTCTAGGTGCATTTCAAAAATGTCCAGGGGCATTTTACAGAGAACTAGGAAAAATACATAGGCCCTTTATGAGTTTGCTAATAAAACCCTAGTTTTTTTTATTTACATTTTTTGGTTGTTTTATGTCTTTTTTAGGTTTTTGATATAAAAAAAACTTCACTAAGTAATCTAGAAAATAACATTCATATTAGCATGCATTTTAGGATTTAAATCAATCACTTGCATCCATTCACATATTTTGTTTTGAAATTTTTGAGTTTCTGTTGTGTGAAAAAAAATACTGCATTCTGATTGCATGTAAATCAAAATTGCATAATTAGTTTGCATTGTTAGGGTTAGAAGTATATTATTTTATATATCTAAGTAGGAAAATAAATAGGGTGCCAAGAGTATTCCTATCATTGGGTGATTTTAGGCAGAGGGGTGGACGAACCCTCTGGATTTTTTAACAGAGGGTCTTAAGCAGTGTACTTCACACCCTTTGTATAAATTGGCTTTATCTTGTTGGATTATAACTTAGATTTATGAAATTAGTTGCTTCTAACATTGTTTGAACACAATAGAAAATATTTTTTTTAAATTAATCACACACTGCACAATTTACATTCAACGATAGTGGTTGGATTTCATCACCAACCATTGCTTGAGATTTGGTGATGGTGGCATTCATCTCCATCCACCAATATCTACCCATAGAAACCCTAGGTCACCCCCAAGCAAACTTGCTAGATTTCATCACTAGCAAGAATCTCATTGTCTCAGCCTAGCCATAAATTTTACCTTTATTTGATTAATCCATATTAGCACATTTTAAACACACAATATTGAAACCTAATAAAATGAACTCACATTAAAATGAGATAACCATTGAAAAACATAAGACACATGTGTTAAACAAAACTAGTATTGGGTGTTTTTTTTTTATTGTGAAATTTAAATTGGGTGTTTCAATTTGCTGCAAAGTCTATAATTTGATTTATTTGCTTTATAGTCCTAAATCAAAAACAAAAACAAGCATTAAATAAAAATAATCAAATGGAACCTTCATATACCTTCCCCACCACTTCTGTGGTAGAATACTTGAATGTGACATAGGTAGATTTATCTATAGGTCCCTCACATTTCTTTCCATCCATAACCTTCCATATGGCTATGCCCCAAGAAGAGTCAACCTACCCTACCATAGACAATCAGATTACCCATACAGACATGGAAAGAGTAGAAGCTTTCATGAAGACTTCTAGTTATGTCTTAGAGTCCATTCCCGATTCACCCAGATAGGATTCTACTTTATAACAAGAGCCTATTTATTCCCAACCCACATCCACCTTCATCCAGGTATATACTAACCTTATTTTTGAGGCATCATTTGCACATTCTTCCCATATGTCCATTCCCCAACCCTCATCTTCTTCTAGAACCTCATGTACCTCCACTTACACCAACCCATTGTATGAAGCACATGTAAATGCTGCTTCACAAGTTCCAACTTCAAAAGTTGTTGTACCTAGTGTAAATTATACCCAAGACACATATTCCATACCATATATATACATACCCTTGGATTATGATAGAGAGATAAATGAGGCATGGGAAAACCTAAAAAAATTTATTATACAACATCAAAATGCTCAACAAAAAGTATAGGCAAACTTTAAGCCTTCACATAACTCTACCTAGACTATCCTTGTTAACCAGGGTCCATCATGAGCACCATAGTATTATGTGGTTACTATCCCTGTGCCCTTACCAAGTCATACCATCAACCATCCTATTCCCATTGGCTAGCCTAGTCATAACCCACATACATCAACATAATTTCATAATTTCCCATATTTTCATTATCAATATCCCATTCATCAAATTCCATAAAATTCACCTAGCCATAATTATCAATCGCATCATCACTTATTCACTCCATAACATTTCTCCACTCCACCACAAAATCATTAGGTAATTCAGGGTTTCCACATTCCTGAGGAAGACCCTCAAATTAATGCCATGCAAAAACAAATAGATCAGTTGATACAATTTAATCCTAGTTTTTTGAACCAGAAACCAACTTTACGCCAATTGATCAATAAACAAATTCATCCTTCGGTAACATCCCCACCTTATCTGGTAGATTTCATGGTACCTAATTTTTATAAATTTAAGGGAATCGAGGATCCCAAAGAACATGTGAGCACATTTTTTCATGCATACTTTAGAATTCAAAATGACATTGCTCTCATGCTTAAAAATTTTCCTCAAACATTAGGAGGAGATGCCATAGAATGGTATAATCAATTACAAAGACATGGTATTTATACTTTTGAGCAATTGATTGACCAATTATTTGAATGTTTCATATTAAATGTTAAAAATAAGATCTCATTTTTTGATGTCTATGCTTTAAGACAACATGATGATGAATCTATCTATGATTTTGGAAACCGTTGGAGGGTTGTCATCACTAAATTGCTATTCACCCTACCAATGGATGAGCTAATTAATATATTCAACAAAAGCTACTTAAAATTTATCTCTTTGATGATTCAAATGTGAACTTATCAATCATTTGAAGAAGCTTTAGCTCAGGCAAGTGTCATTGAGGACATCAAAAAGCCTAAAAATAAAGAATGGCATAACAAGGGCCAATACAAGAGCAACTATTCAGGCCAATCAAATTCAACACAAGCTATCTCAACTAGTCAACCCAATCAAGTTAATCAAGTAATCATGAGCTAGCCGATAATGGCTCAACAACAATCCATGCAACAAACACTTCAACAAATTGCATATCATGTGGTACCCTAAACAACACAATCCATGCAAAATACAATGTCAACTATGGAAAATTATCCTCGATGATAGTCTATATGAAAAAATCACCAATGCACACCCTTATATGAGTCATATGCTTCACTTTTTTGAAGGCTGTATGACACAAATAAACTTGCTTTATCCAAAATTAGACCTAATGATCCTTCCAGATATAATAAACACTATCAGGAGCATCTATTTTATCCTTATCATAGGCAAACCGGGTATGCCATCAATAATTTCCATGTATTTAAAGACATAATGCAATACCTCATTGACTAGGGGGCGATCAATATTGATAATCCCCTTGCTCAACAAAACCAAAACCTTGGTATATTTCAAACACCACTTCCTCATCATGAGGAGGTGCAACCAAATATAGGAGAAGGTAACATCAAAACTCCTCCTAATCAATTCAATCATGTCCAACAATACCAAGGGTTTTTAGGGGCCATCTATGTGGTCACTAGAGGTCAAAGAAACAACCAACAAAGGCAACCACCTCAAGCAAGGGTGTCGAAACCTTCTACATCACCATGCATCCAAGTTTTGACAAATCCTTCATTACCCATCCATATACCTATCCAATAAAATCCTCCAAATACACTCATCAATAATTTACCTAGACCATTCATCTCATTGAGTAGCCAGTTAACTATAAGTGTGAATATAGCTTCTACTAAATTGTCAATATTTGAGTTAATTCAACAATCTACTCCACATTGTGAGGCATTAATGGATATTTTGAAATCCATTGACTTACAATCGCAAGATCCTAATGCATTCACCAACTTTTTGGGGAGCATCCAAACATACATGAAGTCTTCCATAACATTCTATGACTTTGAGATTAAGCCAATCTCATCGGAATCCATAGATCCTCCATTGCATATTATGGCTCTAATTGACAACAAGCATTTTAAAAGAGTACTAATTGATACTGGTTCCTCTATCAATATCATCACCACATATGCTATTCATCATTTAAACCTTCATATCATATTACCAAGTCATGATTCACCCTTAAATCATTTAATGATGCTTTGTGTTCCATAGGTGGCACTGTTGTTTTGCCCATAAAAGTCGAGGTCAAAACATTGCATACCATGTTTCACATCTTGGAGGGATCCATGACATACAATATACTCCTTGGAAGACCTTGGATGAGGGAAATAAGATGTGTCACTTCAATACTACATCAATGCTTGAAATACGTTTATGAGGGACAAGTACATTGCATACTGGTGGACGTCGAGCAATTTAATTATTGTAATTTCATTTCAAATACTTATGAGTCCATGCTCCCTTCCACTCACCTTTTTCTTTCACCATAAGCCAATCCATACATGACTTCAACAATATCTTCATCAAAGGATCCCATTCCTGAAGAGCTCCCTATCACCAATCCTCATCAAGCTTCGATACCCCCATCATCTTCATCATTGACTACATGCACATGTGGTCACAATAAATCCACAACATTTCTCCACTCCACCACAAAATCATGAGGTAATTAAGGGCTTCCACATTCTTGAGGAAGACCCTCAAATCAAGGCCATACAAAAACAAATAGATCAGTTGATACAATTTAATCCTGGTTTTTTGAACCAAAAACCAACTTTACACCAATTGATCAATACAAAAATTCATCCTTCGGTACCATCCCCACCTTATCTGGTAGATTTAATGGTACCTAATTTTGATAAATTTAAGGTAATTGAGGATCCCAAAGAACATGTGAGCACATTTTTTCATGCATACTTTAGAATTCAAAATGACATTGCTCTCATTGCTCTCATTGTTGAGCCAAAAATGGCTCAACAACAATCCATGCAACAAACACTACAACAAATTGCCTATCATGTGGTACCCTCAACAACACAGGCCATGCAAAACACAATGTCAACTATGTAAAATTATCCTCGATGATAGTCTATCTAAAAAAATCACCAATGCACACCCTTATATGAGTCATATGCTTCACTTTTTTAAGGTTGTATGACATAAATAAAATTGCTTTACCCAATATCACACCTAATGATCCTGCCAGATGTAGTAAACACTATCAGGAGCATCTATTTTGTCCTTATCATAGGCAACACGGGTATGCCATAAATAATTTCCATGTATTTAAAGACATAGTGTAATACCTCATTAACTTGGGGGTGATCAATCTTGATAATCCCCTCACTCAACAAAACCAAAACCTTGGTATATTTCAAACACCACTTCCTCATCATGAGGAGGTGCAACCAAATTTAGGAGGAGGTAACATCAAAACTCATCCTAATTAGTTCAATCATGTCCAACAATACCAAGGATTTTTAGGGGCCATCTATGTGGGCACTAGATGTCAAAGAAACAATCAACAAATGCAACCACCTCAAGCAAGTGTGTCACAACCTTCTACATCACCACACATCCAAGTTTCCCCAAATCCTTCATTACCCATCCATATACCTAGCCAATAAAATCCTCCAAATCCACCCATCAATCATCCACCTAGACCAGTCATCTCATTGAGTAGCCGGATAACTACAAGTCTGAATATAGATTCTGCTAAATTGTCAATAAATGAGTTAATTCAACAATCTCCTCCACATTGTGAGGCATTAATGGGTATTCTAAAATCCATTTAATTACAATCGCAAGATCCTAATGCCTTCACCAACTTTGTGGGGAGCATCCAAATATGCATGAAGCCTTCCATAACATTCTATGACTTTGAGATTAAGCCAATCTCATCGGAATCCATAGATCCTCCATTGCATATTATGGCTCTAATTGATAAGAAGCCTTTTAAAGAGTTCTAATTGATACCAGTTCCTCTATCAATATCATCACCACATATTCTCTTCATCATTTAAACCTTCATATCATATTATCAAGTCATGATTCACCCTTAAAGCATTTAATGATGCTTTGTGTTCCATAGGTGGCACTGTTGTTTTGCCCATAAAAGTCAGGGTCAAAATATTGCATACCATGTTTCACATCTTGGAGGGATCCATGGCGTACAATATACTCCTTGGAAGACCTTGGATGAGGGAAATAAGATGTGTCCCTTCAATACTACATTAATGCTTGAAATACGTTTATGAGGGACAAGTACATTGCATACAGGTGGACGTCGAGCAATTTAAGTATTGTAATTTCATTTCAAATCCTTATGAGTCCATGCTCCCTTCCACTCACCTTTTTCTTTCACCATAAGCCAATCCATCCATGACTTCAACAATATCTTCATCAAAGGATCCCATTCCTGAAGAGCTCCCTATCACCAATCCTCATCAAGCTTCGATACCCCCATCATCTTCATCATTGACTACATGCACATGTGGTCACAATAAATCCACAACATTTCTTCACTCCACCACAAAATCATGAGGTAATTCAGGGATTCCACAATCTTGAGGAAGACCCTCAAATTAAGGCCATACAAAAACAAATAGATCAGTTGATACAATTTAATCCTGGTTTTTCGAACCAGAAACCAACTTTACACCAATTGATCAATACAAAAATTCATCCTTCGGTACCATCCCGACCTTATCTGGTAGATTTCATGGTACCTAATTTTGATAAATTTAAGGGAATTGAGGATCCCAAAGAACATGTGAGCACCTTTGTTCATGCATACTTTAGAATTCAAAATGACATTGCTCTCATGCTTCAAACTTTTCCTCAAACATTAGGAGGAGATGCCATAGAATGGTATAATCAATTACCCAGACATAGTATTTATACTTTTGAGCAATTGATTGACCAATTATTTGAATGTTTCATATTAAATGTTAAAAATAAGATCTCATTATTTTATTTCTATGCTTTAATACAACATGATGATGAATCTATCTATGATTTTGGAAACCGTAGGAGGGTTGTCATCACTAAATTGTTATTTACCCTACCAATGGATGAGATAATTAAGCTATTCAACAAAAGCTACTTAAAACCTATCTCTTGGATGCTTTAAATGTGAACTTATAAATCATTTGAAGAAGCTTTAGATGAGGCTAGTGTCATTGCGGACATCAAAATCCAATAAGGCATATTAAAGCCTAAAAAGAAAGAATGGCATAACAAGGGCCAATACAAAAGCAACTATTTAGGCCAACCAAATTTAACACAAGCTATCTCAACCAGTCAACCCAATTAAGTTAATCAAGTGGTCATAAGCTAGCCAATAATGGCTCAACAACAATCCATGAAACAAACATTGCAACAAATTGCCTATCATGTGGTACCCTCAACAACACAAGCCATGCAAAACACAGTGTCAACTATGTAAAATTATCCTCAATGATAGTCTATCTGAAAAAATCACCAATGCACACCCTTATATGAGTCATATGCTTCACTTTTTTAAGGTTGTATGACATAAATAAAATTGCTTTACACAATATCAGACCTAATGATCCTTCCAGATGTACTAAACACTATCAGGAGCATCTATTTTATCCTTATCATAGGCAACACGGGTATGCCATAAATAATTTCCATGTATTTAAAGACATAGTGTAATACCTCATTAACTTGGGGGTGATCAATATTGATAATCCCCTCACTCAACAAAACCAAAACCTTGGTATATTTCAAACACCACTTTCTCATCATGAGGAGGTGCAACCAAAAGTAGGAGGAGGTAACATAAAAATTCATCCTAATCTGTTCAATCATGTCCAACAATACCAAGGATTTTTAGTGGCCATCTATGTGGGCACTAGATGTCAAAGAAACAATCAACAAAGGCAACCACCTCAAGCAAGTGTGTCACAACCTTCTACATCACCACACATCCAAGTTTCCCCAAATCCTTCATTACCCATCCATATACCTAGCCAATAAAATCCTCCAAATCCACCCATCAATCATCCACCTAGACCAGTCATCTCATTGAGTAGCTGGTTAACTACAAGTCTGAATATAGCTTCTGCTAAATTGTCAATATATGAGTTAATTCAACAATCTCCTCCACATTGTGAGGCATTAATGGGTATTCTAAAATCCATTTAATTACAATCTCAAGATCCTAATGCCTTCACCAACTTTGTGGGGAGCATCCAAATATGCATGAAGCCTTCCATAACATTCTATGACTTTGAGATTAAGCCAATCTCATCGGAATCCATAGATCCTCCAATGCATATTATGGCTCTAATTGACAAGAAGCCTTTTAAAAGAGTTCTAATTGATACCATTTCCTCTATCAATATCATCACCACATATTCTCTTCATCATTTAAACCTTCATATCATATTATCAAGTCATGATTCACCCTTAAAGCATTTAATGATTCTTTGTGTTCCATAGGTGGCACTGTTGTTTTGCCCATAAAATTCAGGGTCAAAATATTGCATACCATGTTTCACATCTTGGAGGGGTCCATGGCATACAATATACTCCTTGGAAGACCTTGGATGAGGGAAATAAGATGCGTCCCTTCAATACTACATCAATGCTTGAAATACGTTTATGAGGGACAAGTACATTGCATACTGGTGGACGTCGAGTAATTTAAGTATTGTAATTTCATTTCAAATACTTATGAGTCCATGCTCCCTTCCACTCACCTTTTTCCTTCACCATCAGCCAATCCATCTATGAATTCAACAATCTCTTCATAAAAGGATCCCATTCCTGAAGAGCTCCCTATCACCAATACTCATCAATCTTCGATGCCCCCATCATATTCATCATTGACTACATGCACATATGGTCATAGTCAATCCACAACATTTCTCTACTCCACCACAAAATAATCAGGTAATTAAGGGCTTCAACATTCTTGAGGAAGACCCTCAAATTAAGGCCATACAAAAACAAATAGATCAGTTGATACAATTTAATCCTGGTTTTTTGAACCAGAATCCAATTGATCAATAAATAAATTCATTTTTCGATACCATCCCCACCTTATATGGTAGATTTCATGGTACCTAATTTTGATAAATTTAAGGGAATTGAGGATCCCAAAGAACATGTGAGCACCTTTGTTCATGCATACTTTAGAATTCAAAATGACATTGCTCTCATGCTTCAAAATTTTCCTCAAACATTAGGAGGAGATGCCATAGAATGGTATAATCAATTACCAAGACATAGTATTTATACTTTTGAGCAATTGATTGACCAATTATTTGAATGTTTCATATTAAATGTTAAAAATAAGATCTCATTATTTTATGTCTATGCTTTAAGACAACATGATGATGAATCTATCTATGATTTTAAAAATCGTTGGAGGGTTGTCATCACTAAATTGCCATTCACCCTACCAATGGATGAGCTAATTAAGCTATTCAACAAAAGTTTCTTAAAACATATCTCTTGTATGCTTCAAATGTGAACTTATCAATTATTTTAATAAGCTTTAGCTTAGGCTAGTGTCATTGAGGACATCAAAATCCAAGAAGGCATATTAAAGCCTAAAAAGAAAGAATGGCATAACAAGGGCTAATATAATAGCAACTATTCAGGCCAACCAAATTCAACACAAGCTATCTCAACCAGTCAACCCAATCAAGTTAATCAAGTGGTCATGAGCTTGCCGATAATGGCTTAACAACAATCCATGCAACAAACACTACAACAAATTGCCTATCATGTGGTACCCTCAACAACACAAGCCATGCAAAACATAGTGTCAACTATGTAAAATTATCCTCGATGATAGTCTATCTAAAAAAATCACCAGTGCACACCCTTATATGAGTCATATGCTTCACTTTTTTGAAGGTTGTATGACACAAATAAAATTTATTTACCCAAAATAAGACCTAATGATCCTGCCAGATGTAGTAAACACTATCACGAGCATCTATTTTATCCTTATCATAGGCAAAATGGGTATGCCATCAATAATTTCCATGTATTTAAAGACATAGTGCAATACCTCATTGACTTGGGGACGATCAATCTTGATAATCCCCTCGCTCAACAAAACCAAAACCTTGGTATATTTCAAACACCACTTCCTCATCATGAGGGGGTGCAACCAAATGTAGGAGGAGGTAACATCAAAACTCCTGCTAATAATTCAATCATGTCCAACAATACCAAGGGTTTTTAGGGGCCATCTATGTGGTCACTAGAGGTCAAAGAAACAACCAAAAAAGACAACCACCTCAAGAAAGTGTGTCACAACCTTCTACATCATCACCCATCCAAGTTTCTCCAAATCCTTCATTACCCATCCATATACCTATCCAATAAAATCCTCCAAATACACCCATCAATCATCCACCTAGATCAGTCATCTCATTGAGTAGCCGGTTAACTACAAGTCTGAATATAGCTTATGCTAAATTATCGATCTATGAGTTAATTCAAAAATCTCCTCCACATTGTGAGGCATTAATGGGTATTCTAAAATCCATTGAATTATAATCGTAAGATCCTAATTCCTTCACCAAAATTTTGGGAAGCATCCAAATATGCATGAAGCCTTCCATAACATTCTATGACTTTGAGATTAATCCAATATCATCGGAATCCATAGATCGTCCATTGCATATTTTGGCTCTAATTGACAAGAAGCATTTTAAAAGAGTTCTAATTGATACCAGTTCCTCTATCAACATCATCACCACATCTGATCTTCATAATTTAAACCTTCATCTCATATTACCAAGTCATGATTCACCCTCAAAGCATTTAACGATGCTTTGTGTTCCATAGGTGGCACTATTGTTTTACCCATTGAAGTTGGGGTCAAAACATTGTATATCATGTTTCACATCTTGGAGGGATCCATGGCATAACATATACTCCTTGGAAGACCTTGGATGAGGGAAATAAGATGTGTCCCTTCAATACTACATAAATGATTGAAATACATTCATGAGGGACAAGTACATTGCATACTAGTGGACGTCGAGCTATTTAAGTATTGTAATTTAATTTCAAATCCTTATGAGTCCATGCTCCCTTCCACTCACATTTTTATTTCACCATCATCCAATCCATACATGACTTCAACAATCTCTTCATCAAGGGATGCCTTTCTTGAAGAGCTCCCTATCATAACTCTTCATCAAGCTTTGATACCCCCATCATCTTCATCATTGACTACATGCACATGTGGTCACAATAAATCCACATCATCAACATCATTGCCATATTCATCATCATCATCCATTCAGTAGTGTTCCCAAACCAATCCACCACCATCATCTAATGCACCATCATCCATTCAGAGGTGCACGACTGTTCAGGTCTAGGCTATCATCTTCTTTCCACCACCTCTTCTCTTGAAAAAGTCTTCCAAAGGTGTAATCTCAATTTAGGATAAGAATCCCTCCATCCCAATAACTTTGATGATGAAATCTACGAAGAATTCAAGCTTATATCGATACTTTCAAATGATTTTGAAGAATAATCAGAGCCCATCATTCCCCATACCAAACAATATGAGTTTTATCTCAACATGTTCCCCATCCATGAGCCCATATTTCGCTTGATTCTTCCACAAGAGTGAGCCACACCTACAGGTGAACCTCCACCTCCATTCCATTGAGCCATTTCATAAGTCAAATTGTAACATATGTACATAATAAAAAAATAGTGGTTTTCACCACTACAAAAAAAATGAATAAAAAATCAACAAAAATATGTTTTCTTTTTCAGTATTGTATTTATATATCATTTAGTGAAATGCATTTTATGTTGCTTACTACTGTTTAGGTTAACCAAGACCCTAGCATCGGTTCTTAGGTTCCACCCATTCCATCTAACCTCATTCAACTCACCCATAAGTCAACATGAATCCTATTGATTTATTTACCCCACTCTATAATCCATACAATCCAAATAAACCAATTCCAATTGACACAAGCCTTATTTATATGAACCGAATTTCCTCACCTACATACTTTTTTAAATTTTTCTTGTTCAAGAAATTGTTAAGGGATTCCACCAACTACATTCCTCCATTCCCTATGCCTTTACATTCACCTTCACCTTTGGATGTCAAGGTTTTCCAAGAAGAAATATATGAGGATAAGCTAGAAGAGTTTTATGATATATTATATGACATTCATATGATCCCTACACCCCATTAGCTTGAGGAAGGTTCCCACATGTCTATTGAAGATACCATCGATGTGGACCATAGTTTAGATAAAGATAATCCCCAAATTATCAAGCTTGGAAAAATTTATCACCTGATGAATAAGAGCAATTAATTGCTCTCCTCAAGAGGAAGGACATATTTACATGATCATATACATATATACTTGGTCTTGAACCTATTTTGGTTATCCATAATCTCACCTTACAGCCTAATGCTAAGCTGGTCAAACAAAAACTTAGGAGAATGCATCCTACCGTGGCCCTCTTAGTAAAAATAAAGCTTAAAAAACTCTTAGATGTGAACTTCATAGTTCTTATCGATTATCCTGAGTGGCTTTCAAACATGGTACTTGTTCGTAAGCCTAACAAGGTGATACATGTTTGCACTAACTTTTGATATCTTAACAAAGCATGTCCTAAGGATGACTTCCATCTCCTAAACATTGATACTCTTGTTGATACCTATGCTGGCCATGAAGCTTTCACTAATGGACAGTTTTTCAGGATACAACCAAATTCAAATAAATCCTGATGATCAACACAAAACAACATTCAATACACCTTGGGGAACTTTTTGTCACAAGGTGATGCCCTTTGAACTCAAAACTGTAGGTGTCACTTATCAACATGCCATGACATAGATTTTCCATGACTACATGCATAAGATTATCGAAGACTATGTGGATGATTTCTTGGCTAAATCCAAAACTTGACAAGAACACATTGGTGTATTGAAGAAAGTTTTTGACTGACTTATAAAGCATAATGTAAGGTTGAAGCCTAAGAAATATGTCTTTGGTGTTACCTTGGGAAAAATTCTAGGATTTATTATCTCCAAAAGAGGCATTGAGGTGGATCCTAACAAGGTCAATGCTATCATGGAGATTTCTCCCCAACTAACTTAAAGGAATTGCATAGTTTAAAAGGAAATATTCAATCAATCCATCGTTTCATTGCACAAATTTAAAAAAAAAAATGTAGGTCATTCAATCACCTACTACAAAATGAGGTGCCATTCTCTTGGATAGATGAATGTCAAAAAAGCCTTTGATGACATTAAGTAATACCTAGCTTCTCCACCAGTCTTAGCTCCTCCTCGTCTAGGGGTCCCATTTTATCTTTATATCTCAACAACAAACTTTGCATTAGGGACAATGTTTGCACAAAAGACTAAATAAAATTGAGAGAAAGATATCTACTACATTAGTTGAATATTGGTAAGCTATGAAACTAGATATGCTTATGTAGAAAAACTATGCTTAGCAGTGGTTTGCTACTAAGAAAATTTAACATTACATGCTTAGCCACACAACTTATATCATAGATAAAGAAAATTCTTTGCGGTATATGATGTCTTGCACTTACAATAACACCTATACTGCTAAATGGATAATGCTCCTTACTGAGTTCAAATTGGAATTCATTAACCAAAAATCCATTAAATATCAGGAAATAGCCGATCAAAATGTGGAAGCTCCACTACCTAGTGATGATACTTTGATTATTGAGATCCTAGATGATTCGTTATTTGCTATCATTGAGCAATAAGAAGATGTCATTCTGGAGGAAGATGTCGATATCACACTATTATTTTATGGCTCTAAGTGCATGAAAGGTCAAGGTGTTGGAGTTATATTTCATACACCACAGGGGGTACCTATCCCTTTATCATTCAAACATGACTTCTAATGCACAAAAAACACTACAAAGTATGAAGACTTAATCCTAGATATTCAATAAACTATAGCTATGAGCATTAAGCATATTAAAATATTTTGTGATTCTCAACTTTTTGTTAAACAAATCAACAGAGAATACCAATGCAAATAACCTACCATTAAGCTTTATCACGAAGTAGCAATGAAGTTGCTCTCTAAGTTAAATTGGTATGAAATCAATAGTTTGTCATACTTGACTAATATATTTATACATGTGATGGATTCCCTTGGATAATTGATTCCAAAATACTCCTTTGGATAGGTGCAACCCCTTATAATTTCAATAGTTTCTAAATCTGTAATTGCCCGTGTTGAATCAAAAGATGAAAATGATATTTTTTTAATCCAATTGGATCCATATGAGCCTTAGTGGATTCAAATAGTAGCATTCCTCATGTTTGGAACACTCCCATATGACATGTCTTGAACTTCCAAAAACACATTCAAGAAAAATGTGGCTCATTTCGTTCTCTTAGGAGAGTTGTATAAATGTGGTTATGATGGAGTCTTCCTTAATTGTCTTGAATCTAGTGAAGCACAAAGAGCCATAGTTGAAGATCATGATGGTACTTGTGGTGGTCATTTTAGTTTAATAGCCATTGCTACGTATTATATGCATGGGTTATTATTGACCCACAATGGAATGTTATTGTTGCATATATGTTAAACATTGCAAGAAGTGTCAAGAACATGATAATTTAACTCATGTACCATCACAAGCCTTTCAACCTATTCAAAGCCTTTGGCCCTTTTCACAAGGGGGTCTAGATCTAATTGGAAAAATTTTACCTCCTTCCTTGGGACAACACACTTTCATCACCACAACCACTGAATATTTCATAAAGTAGGTTGAGGCAATTCCTCTAACCAGTACGATAGGACCTAGAATTGTGGAGTTTATACTCCATAATATCATTTTTCATTTGGTATTCCCTCAAAAATAATTTAGATAATAGCAAGTATTTCAAGAAAAAATATGTTCAAGCACTTTGTGAGAAATATAATATTCAACATAGTTTCTCGACACCTTATTACCCACAAGCAAATGGACAAGCTGAATTTATTTGTAGGAATTCATAGATGACGACACTACTAGACAAGCATGTCTTGACCAACTCACACTTTTGGATGAGAGATGAGTAAATGCCTTAGAGCATTTGTGAATTTATCAAGATCACCTTAAGTGTGCTTACAATACCAAAGTTCATCTACGTGAATTCCAAGTAGGAGATCTTGATCTTAGAGAGAACCAAAAAAATACCAATGCATTGCCACATATTTAGAATAAATTCACAGCTAATTGGCTAGGTCTATATGTTATTACACAAAGAGTGGGTAATGATACTTATAGTATTTCTAGTCTAGAGGGAGAGAGAATCTGAACCACTTAATGTTATACACTTGAGAGAATTCTATGCATGATTTAATATATATATATATATATATATATATATACATGGCTAATACACAAAAAAATTTGCATACATTTCATTCAAAACATTGCATTTCACTCACACCTACATTCCAAAAATAATGCATTCACCCATATTTTATATTGTATTTCACAAAATTACATGTCATACATTTCATTCACATCCACATTTCATATTTCATATTAGGGATAATTTATTTAGTTCAAGATCTTCATTGGTCCAATAAAATCATGTTGCCTTAATCAGAGGAACCCTAACAAAGTCATCCACTCAATTCCACTAAGTTATACTGCCATTAGCATAAGCCACACATTCATAATTCCTAGGTATTTTTAGTCACTCAACCACTCCTAGTATTTTAAGCAACCTCAAAAATACATTTCAAGTTATTTTTAGGACCATTGCACATATACATTAATAAAATATTAAGTTTTGGGAATTGAATCCAAAACATTCTTGAACCAAACACAATTTCACATATTAAAAACATATTGTGTCAAAGAGGGATAACACCATACTTAGTAGGAACATTGAAGTGACAAGGTTCATCCTTGCTAGTCCCATCATACAACATAGTCCATAAAAAGTGGTTTTCACCACTACCACAATTCCAAAAATAAAATAAAGAGTACAAAAAAATACCTAATAAAAACTCTAAATCTCTTACATCACACACCAATAATTAATTGGGTTGTAAGGATCGTTCTACATTTTTAGTCAAACGGTTAGGTAGTCATCACCAAAACTTAAGAGATCAACTAAAAAAGTCATGGACTATGGAGTTAGCCTCCACTGGAGCTATAAACACTTGACTGGAAGTGGAGTATGCTCATGCGTGGTGACATGTATATTTTAAAAGAGACCTTTGACTGCTCATACAGACAAGCTAGCTTCTTGATTTCATCCACAACATTTTTATCCAATTTACTCAATATGAGTTAATAAAATCAATTACACACACATTGGTTCTTGATTACCTCAAGTCATTACCATAATTTTGATTCGATAAATGAATTCATTGCACACACATTTGGTCCTAGAGAGATTAGGTATTTTTAGTGAGTTTATTTGATACCACTAGTATGTTTAAGTCTCTACAAAATAGGCAATTTTCCATATCAACATCCATATCTTATTCCATATCTTCTTCCATATCAACATCCATATCTTCTTCCATATCAAAATCCATATATTCTTCCATATCAACATCCATATCTTCTTCCATATCAACATCCATGTTAGTTCATGAGTCATTCATCCCATAGCCCACCAAGTTTGGTACCCCTAATAAAAAAAAATGTTATAAAGTGGACAAACATGATCTAAAATATAAATTATCATTAGTACATCCATACATTGCATATTGCATTAATCATTCATACATTGCACCTTTGCATTAATCATCCATAACATAACGTATGCATCAATCATCCATATAACATAAGCATTCCACAAAAATCATTACACAAAAAGCATTTACACAAAGATATAACACAAAAGGTAAAATCCATGTATATATATGTATGAATATCGCATGTACAATGAGTTCCAAAAGGCTAAATACAATGGAGCATCAAGGCTCATATACAAAAGTGCATCTAAGCACTAGCTATACCCCTCAAGAGGACCCCTATGACCTAGGAGGAGCCCTAGACCTAGAGCTATGCCTAGAATAACTTTGCCTTATACCCAAGGACATAGAGGAGGTTGGAGGATCAGGAAGTGGAATATGATGTTCCATAAATCTATCCTCCAATACCTTGATATATCTATGCTGAGACTGAAGGTATGCTATGTCAACATTATTCTAATGCTCTATCTCTACTAGCTCTACCTAGAACCTCATAATCCTCACATCCCACTCCACCACCTGCTACTCCAACTGTACCCAATCCTTATCACTTTGATCTAGAGGTCCATCCAAAACCTCCTCTACATCCTCCCCATATCCTCTATCTCCCCTAATCTAGGGAGCCTGCTGCACTGCACCTTTAACCCTATGCCTTTGTATATTGAATTAAAGGCACTACTACCACTTGGGGGCCGTCTGGGTCCCCTCATCCATGGCATCATGAGTACCCTCATACCTAGCCTCTCCACCTCCATCTCCATAGACAACTACATGAGGAGATGCCCATGGTGGTTGAGCTATGAACCATGTGTTATACTCCATGGTAGTCCTTGCATCCTCCATATTTGAGATATATATATCCTCATAATCCTCCAAGACCACCCTCCATGGATCCGTGCATGGTAGCCCTATATTCTCTCGATGTATCCTATAGAAAACTACTCATCGAGGACATCTTGCCTTAGCCCAAACTGATGGAGAACTCATGAGAACTAGAAGTACTCCACCTCACTTTGATGTCTCCCAACCACCCACCAAGCCTGCCACACCCATTACAAGTGCTCTACATCATTGGTCCATATACAAGCCCACCATGGCCTCCATATCACATGGGTGGATGTTAGTCCAAAATACAACTCCTAGTACCATTGACTTGTCCTTATTGGATGACTCTACTGTGCCTCCTTAGTCAATGCCCATATCCTAGAATAGGGTTTCTCCCTATCCAAGAACTCTATAGGTAAGCCCTTTGGCCAAGCAACGCTGAAGTGCTCCCATCCCAAATATTGTAGTAGCAAGTTGAACCCGAATATCTTTCACCCTTGCCTTATCACCTTATATAGTTCTCAATACACCTATGCCAACAAGGCTGAAACCCATGTGTACACCTACCACCTAGTGAGCATATGACTCACTACTCCTATCAAGTTCCATGGGAACCTACTACCAGTGCTGTTTGAGGCAACGATGTTGGCCAACATGAACATAACCAAGGTATGAAGTGGGTCCAACTCCTTGTCCACATACATGAACAAGGAATACCTCCACACTCCACCTTCACCCCCTACCATGCATCACAAAACATATGCATCATATTTATCTTCTGGTTGAGCCCAACCTCAACCCGAATCCCCTCTATTGGAACCTTGAGGATGCAATATACATACTCCAAGGTAATAGTCACCTCATCCATGGGGAGCTAAAATGTCCCCCTATCTACATCCCACCTCTTTGCCAAGGCAGAGAGGTACCCCTCATCAGCCCTCATCACATCAAACTAGGATACCTTCACTAGACCTACATCCTCCAAAAACTCCCACTCCTTATCAGATACTGCCTTCGTCATCCCGGGGATGTAAGGTGAGAAACAGTGCTAAGCCTCCAAAATCCTAACCTACAACACAACACAAAATATTTGTTAATAATTTTGCAAAAAAAATAACACACTAAGACTTTGCACAATACAATAGCATAATAAACAAGGTTTTACCTCAGCAAATTGTACCCCAACTATAGCCCTAGCATCCGCACTAGCTCCCTCTATCACCATAGCTTTCATGCTCCAAACACCTCACCTCACTTCACTCCACTCTCCCAGATGTAGCTTCTCAAACTCCCAAATACACAAATGAGCTTGGTTTCTCATATTGGTAGATATTTATAGTTGCTTCAGGTGCCTTAAGATGACAATGGGCATTTCTTGGTGCATTGAAGTGCCTATGGGTTTTTGCAGAGTGCCCAAACACTAAAGGGCATTTTTGTAGATCAAAAGCGCCAATGGGCATTTAGCATAAAATTGCACAAAAGATCAAATTTTTACAAAATAGTGGCTTCTCCCAACCAAATCACTCCAAATTTCATCCATGCATTCATTGCATTATTTTATTAGGTTTTGTGAAGATACCAACTGATTTGGATGCATAATTTTCATTTACAACCACATATTGCAAATTCACCAAACAAGTTACAAAAGCACCCCAAAATGGTCCAAATCCTCACAAAATAATGATCATAATCATGTTCATAATTCATACATCATAACATGATCATTTCACATCATCATTCCAATATTTATCAAGTTCAAACAACATTCAAGTGAATCTTGTATATAGTGGGTTTTTTCTATATACTTGGCGATTGCAGCGATTTACGTCCATGCAATTTGGTAAGATGAAAGATCTACCATAATAACACTTGGTCATTATCATTATTCCATATCTCCTTGTTTGAAATCATAATCATATTTGGTACTTCACATTTTGTGTGAAACCTTACCAAGAACAATTTGCACAAAAGCTGTCATTGATGGCCTAGTTCATGGGGATTAAAACATGGACAAAATCAAATCTCACCAATTCACATTTCCTTGAAATTCATCATGGTGACTATATTTAACTAGGGTGATTGGTTCTGATCATAGGAATTTTTTGACAGTCATTAGTTTACCCTTCGAAGTCGACTACTTTTACTCTTTGCATTTTTCATCTTTGCATAACAATGACATCGGAAGGCACATTTTTCAACAACATCAAATCATCCCAAATTTGGGGCAACCATATTCAGTTTTGACTTTCCCATAAGGGGATACATCTCACATGATCATGGCATACACACTTGGAAAAATACCTTCATCTATTGGGGTAAAAATAGACACATTTTTATCACATGTTTCACAAATCCCTTCATCTATTGGGGCAAAAATAGACACATTTTGTGTCACATGTTTCATAAATCCCTTCATCTGTTGGGACAAAAATATACATTCTTCATCACATGTTTCACAAATCCCTTCATCTATTGGGGAAAAAATAGATGCATCATATCACATTTTTCACCACTCCCCTTCCCACCATTGGGGAAAAAATGGTATCACATTTACATCATGCACATCATACATCATTCATTTGCACAAATTTTTCAATTGGCTCATGAGATTCATCTGCAAAATCATTAAAAAATTGAGGGGGTAAGCTACGAAAACTTAAATTATTTTATTCTTTTATCTTCAAGCTCGTGTTCCACATCCCAAGAGAAGCTACTTCTGCACATGGCCAAAAAATGTGTCTCATGTTTTTGCACTACATTGTATTTCACACGACACAATACAAAAACGGGAATTTATAGACACCAAAACCTAGCCACTTGTCTTCCATCCTAAATTTCCCATAATTTCCACCCACTATTCATATATATTTATTTTATATATATTTAATATATTATATTTTATATATATTTGATAAATATATAAGTCAATTAATCCTAGCCATCCGATTTCATTTAATCTTAACCATCCATTTACATCAATACATTTGACACCCTAAATATAATATCCACTCTCTGATGTGCTTTTATCTTAGCCACACAATTAGTGTCGTTGAAACCCTAGCATGCCCAAGATTGGATTATAAATAGGAGGCATTTTGATGGCTCAACCCCTAAGTATTTTGCCTAAGGTTTCAAATACCCTGAGTTCGGAATTCTAAGCCTCAATAAATACTTGAGTTTCATAAGTAACCTAAGCACTCCTACTTCCATCTTCACTTTTTGTAACCCCCACAACCATCACCTTCTATTTCCCTCACCATATTTGCTTTTGCAGAATTTTTCCTCAACCATCGAATGCCTTTGGGTGCTTTCTATCACCATTGAGCACCTTTGGGTGCCTCCATTTTGCCACCAAGTGCCTCTAGGTACATCCCTACTATTATTGAGTGCCCATGAGCATTTTCTACAGCCACAGAGCACCCACGACCATTTTATGTAAGTGTTCTAAAGACCTCCTCGCCTTTGAGCGATGCTAGGGTATCACCACGCCTATTACCTACAACAAAATTTCACAGATCAAAAGACAACAAGCAAAGTAAGATAAAGCTACTAGTTATTGATTTTATTTTATGTTATATCTATTCACTTCATTTACAACATTTAGTTAGGATTTTATCATTACTTATAGAGGGCCTCACATTGTGGAGCCCTCATAGGTATTACTAACTAGTTTTTTTGTGTCATTGTGTGCAGATCTAAAGGTGCTACATCAGCATTGGATAGTTGTCTAAAGTGGAGTGGCCTGACATAGAATATCAAGAAGTCTACTCAATTATGTTAGGAGAAAGACGTGCCTTAAGACAACACCTCCTTGTTTATTAGGGTTTTTGAGAACTCTAACCCTTGTAAAATTGTATAAAAAAGGATTCAAGGATCCACATTGTAACAATGGAGTTTTTAGGCTCCCCTCATTAATATAAGAATATCTATTATGCAATTATGGTTTCCTTGTATTTCATTTATATAGCATTGTTTGGTGTTGCATTTTTGTCTTCAAAGATAGAAATATAGTTTATATTACCAGTTTTTAGATTATGTTTAATAGATGATAACATAGTTTATATGGAAAGTTTGTAGATTATTTCAATGGATAGAAGCATAGTTTATATTGAAAAACTTTAAATTATGTTATAAGATAAATAACATAGTTATTAAGAAAATTATGGATTATTCTAAGTATGTTATTATAGTTTGTAATTAAATTGAAAGTTATGGATTATGCTAAGTATGTTAGTATATTTTGTAATTAAATGGAAATTTATGGATTATGCTAAGTGTAACAACTCAAAAATCAAGAAACAAAACACAAAAAAAAAGAAACAATTTTATTTTTACTAAGGAGAGGGATTCATAAACCCCTATCCAACCTTAGACCAACTTACATTTAACAACCCCTAAGTTTCTCAAGAACTATACCATACAAGATCCTCCTCATGCAAGTCCCTTCTACATAGGCATATCTCATGTTATGCACATAAGTCCATCCATATCATCAATATTGATGAGCTAGACTTACCACCCTCAATCATTAGAAGGTGTACACACATCTCCATATTCCACACAAGCCATTATGTGTGGGTATGCTACATGTATTGTGAGTTAAGCTATCAATCTTATCCTTTGATAAGTTATATTAACTCTGGTATGATCTTCTAAACCTAGTTACCAATATCCCTAAGGGGGTCTCAAGCCCTTAGGTCATCCTCTAAGTTCACCTAGAACTTACTATTATTTTGCAACCATTTTTAAAACAAGAATAAAGAATCAATCTAGATACTAAATCTAACAAAACATGAATCATTGGAAAAGCAAAGGATAACTAAAACATAAAGCAATAATTGAAGGATAAACTTGCAATAGAAAGGATGTTAATACAACTACATTCCATTAATGGTATACAAGGTGCATAAACCATATTGTTCATTTCTTCCACAAGTATGCATGGTAAAACCCATACTTAAAATATTGCATTACATCAATTTCATCAAGGAAATCTCCCCACGATTTTAATCTATTTGCATAAATAAGCATGATGTAAGGTAGAGAGCAAACTTGTGCATTGATCCATCTCATGACTTTGGTCCTCCTGCTCTTCCATCGATCAAGTGAGGATAGTAGAGGATATGAACACTCATAGATCAAGATGTAAATACTTCTAAATGAAATTGTTCATTTTATTTCCAAATTGCAACTATACAAATAACCCAAGCAATTTAACTTTCCAATGCATAGTTTATACTATAGAAACTACTCTTTCTATTTTCCCTCTCATATTCTCATGAGAGATATTCAACCATGCATCAAACCACATGCTCTACTTGCAATAAATGGTCTAACCCTTATTCAACAATCAAAGTCCCATACCCTTAATTGCTAAACCATCTAGGTTCTCATTTATTATCCAATCAAAGCCAACTACTTTAATCTTCAAATAAACCTTTTTCTTCATTTCATAAATTAAGGTCCCATACCCTTAATTTACAAAAAAAAACACATTCACATTCATTATCCAATTAAATCCAACTACTTTAATCTTCAAATAAACCATTTTCTTCATTTTATAAATTAAAGTCCCATACCCTTAATTTATGAAAAAAACACATTCACATTTATTATCCAATTAAAATCAACTACTTTAATCTTCAAATAAACCATTTTTTTCATTTCATAAATTAGAGTCCCATACCCTTATTTTACAAAACAAACCACATTCACATTCATTATCCAATTAAAGCCAACTACTTTAATCTTCAAATAAACCTTTTTCTTCATTTCATAAATTAAAGTCCCATACCCTTAATTTACAAAACAAATCACATTCACATTCATTATCCAATTAAAACCAACTGCTTTATCTTCAAATAAACCTTTTTCTTCAGTTCATATATTAAATTCCCATACCCTTAATTTACAGAACAAACCACATTCACACTCATTATCTAATTAAAACCAACTACTTTTATCTTCAAATAAATATTTTCCTTCATTACCCTAAAATACACCATTTTAGATAATGAAACACAATAAAAATTCCTTTTCTTTCATTACCCTAAAATACACCATTTTAGATAATGAAACACATTAAAAACTTATTTTCTTTACCCTAAAATACACCATTTTAGATAATGAAACACATTTAAAATTCATTTTATTTCATTACCCTAAAATACACCATTTTAGATAATGAAACACATTAAAAATTCCTTTTCTTTCATTACCCTAAAATACACCATTTTAGATAATGAAACACATTAAAAATTTCTTTTCTTTACCCTAAAATACACCATTTTAGATAATGAAACACATTTAAAACTCATTTTATTTCATTACCCTAAAATATACCATTTTAGATAATGAAACACATTAAAATTTCCTTTTATTTCATTAGCCTAAAATACACCATTTTAGATAATGAAACACATTAAAAGTTCCTTTTCTTTCATTACCCTAAAATACACCATTTTAGATAATGAAACACATTAAAGATTTTTTTTTTTTCATTACCCTAAAATACACCATTTTAGATAATGAAACATTATAGGTTCCTTCCTTTCCAACATACTCTAAGCTATCTCCTACTAAGCGACTAACTCACAGTTGACTCTGGCAAAGGAGGACAACTTAATAGGGAGTAGTTATAAGCAATGACAGACATGACTGAGACAACCTCTATAAGAAATGGCAAATGTGATTGAGACAAACTCTATCCATAGCAAACCAGAGTGTATGCATGGTGTTCAAGGGGGTTTTCATGGTGTCCATGAAAACTACAACGTGGTCGACCATCCCAGTTATGGTGCTAGTCTCTATTCCCAACAATGGTTTCTAAGCGGGGTTAAAAACCACTATTCCAACCTGCATAGATGCAAACATCTAAATAGGGGATAACTTTGTTGATCACGTAGATGAATTATCATAAGGTAAACCTAGGCTTAGTGTCATCCATGCTACCATCAATAGGTGGCTATTTGGAGCAACAACTACTATGTTAAACTTAATGTGGCCCTACCATAATCCACTATCCAATAAAGGAAGCTAAGGCTTGGTGGAGGAGATTAAGCATGGCCACATGCTCATGATGGATTCATAAAAAGTATGGTCATAGGACCACCTCATCGAACTTAACTCTATGCTCTAAATGAAGCAGGTTTACCATGGCCTAAAAGGACTGACATTACAAGTAAAAACCTAAGATGGGAAATAATTTAAACTAGAAAATGAAAGCATTAACATCTCTAAAGTTTCATGATCCCAACCAATTATCACATTTTTCCAATCACCTTTTTGGGTTGCACTCAAATACCCACTATCTTCGTCTTTTTCTCATTGGTTTCTTCTTTGCTTCATAGTGCTTTGTCACCTCCTCTCCTATCTTCCTTCTACTTAGTGTATTATCCTTCCTCTCTATGCCCCTATGACCTCTTGCCATCACCCTTATCACATTGTTTCCCCCTCTCGACCTTCACCCACCACCTACTCACCATACTTCCCCATCAGCATTCATTAAATGGTAGGGATAATGTTCCCTCCTTTGCAACTCCAAGACACTTGATATTAAGAAATCGCCCCTTCACATCAAAGGGAGCTTCATGCAGTTGGTCCTATAGGGCTTCTAAAGGGTGGCCTACTAAATGCAGTCTTATCATACTTAAACCAACATTGGTTGGTCATTTTGATTGAATGAATTTCCCCATTAATTTGATAGTCAAAGTCTATTCCCTAAGTTCAATGAAATGTGTTTCTTATTTTGAATAGAGAAGTTATTTGTTTAATGAGGTTATTTTATTTCATAATATAAACAACCATTTCCTTTATCAATTTGAAATAAATCATATATTTATTCGAATGGAAACTCTTTATCCTATAAAATAAATCAACCATTTGTCCAACAGATCTTCCTTAACATTCTTAAAATAAATCAATTATTTATTTTAAAAATATTTTTTCGCTTATTCAAATAAATCAACTATTTATTTAAATTGATATATCTTTGTTATTCAAATAAATCAACTATTTATTTAAATTGATATATCTTTTCTTATTCAAATAAATCAACTATTTATTTAAATTGATATATCTTTGCTTATTCCATTTACCAGGGCATACACAGAGTTATGAAGACAACTTATTCATTCATAAATCATAAACTATTAAGGCCATTAGTGCTAAAGTAAAAGACAATCATGCATGTGCAAAAAAAAAAAGGGAGTCTTTCCGTCAATCTAGAACATGTCTCAACCTCTAAAACTTATGATAGCTACTAGGCCATCAGTCTGGGGCTCAAGGTTGCTAGTTACTGATAATTATCCCTAACCAAATGCATGCCTATATGAATGTATCTATCCTTATTACCTTCAAGTTGCCTTATCATCACTTCTCAAATCTCAGGTACCCTCATATTCGATGGATGACTAAAATTATTCCACTTATGAGTGCACCTAATCCTACACATTGGAAATTTGTTAGTAGTATCACACTCTTCAATATCTATTAATATTGCATAGTTGCTTAATTGCACAAAATTGAGTATTAAAGCATCATCAGTTAATACATTGTTTTTCCATATTTAAGGGTCCATCTAGGAGGGTCATGATATCCTCCTCTACTAGGACGAAATGCTATCTCGGGTATTTCTCAGTTTTACACAACATACACAATGAAAAAATTATTACAATTTTTAAAGATCGTTAAACAAAAAATAAAAAATTAAAATACTTTTGCATATCTGTCACTTTCTCCCAAGTGGCATTCCTTTCTAATAAATGATCCCACTAGACCTTACATTGCTCCACGGTCCTATTCTGCATAGTACTAGAGTGGAATTTGAGGATCCTTATTGACATTACTTCGATTGCCTCTAGATTTGCCATTTACAAATTAGAAACATCCCACACATGTTCAGGGTTAGCAATATATTTTCTAAGCAAAGATATGTGGAAAGTATCATGGATTTTAGATAGTTTAAGAGGTCAAGCGAGTCAATATGCAACCAGACTGATATTTTCTATGATCTTAAAGGGTCCTACAAACTGTGGATTCAATTTTGTGGACTTGATTGTACTTTTCATTGGTTTTACCCTTAGGAATACTTTATCCCCAACTGAGTACTCCCTTGGAGTTCTATTTAAATCCATAACTTTTTTATCTATCGATAGCTTCCTTAAGTATTTGCCTAATTACCTTCATTTTCTCTTCCATTTATCTGACCATTTCTAGTCCAATCACAATTCTATTCTCTAGGTTATCCCATGACAATGGTGTTCTACACTTTCACCCATACAAGGCATCGAAAGGTGCCATTCCTAGGTATGATTGATACCCATTTTTAAGGAACCTACTATTGAAATAAAGCTCACACACACAAAATACTAAAATATAACTAAAATACATGCAATAATAGAATAATACTATGCAGAAAGTAATTGCATAATTGAAATAATATCACAAATAACTTAGAATCCTAGGCCTCTTTGAGGGGGAAAACTCCTTCAACATTTCATTAACTTACAAAAAGATACATTTGTACATGGCTTCATGCCTTTTAAAGAGGAATTTGAATGCAATCCCACCTAAAGTCTCAAGATTTGGCTTACATGCAAAATGCCACTTGAGCTAGAATCTTCTACCAAACATCAATTACGATATTGATAATGGTTACATGTGATGGCACAACCTGTCTAGGTGTCTTACTTGCCACATGCATTACAAAGTATTACAAAATAGCATTATAATAGAATCCCCCCACATTGGAAGTGGGTCATTATATAATAATAAGAATTACAAAATAACATTAGGATGAGATCCTAACATTTCCTTCCCCTTCCAAAAGCTTTATCCTCTAAGCTGAAGGTGAGGAAACTGGTGCTAGAGCTGATAAAGAGACTCCCATGTTGTATCTTCTAGATGGATCCCATGCCATTGAACAAGGACTAGTAATGGTGTGGTTGAGAAGAGTGTGAGTCTAATGTTCCAAAAAATGTTCGAGTTCAAGCAAGATAGAAACTTCTTCATATAACTCGAGGAGTGTATATTGAACTTGTACTTGATTGCCCACCACCTTTTTAAGAGAGGAAACATGAAAAATAGGATGGATCTTAGATGTAGGTGGAAGGACCAATTTTTAGGCTATGGCACCAATCCTTTGTAACACCTGGTAGGACCCATAGTATTTTGTAGCAAGTTTTTGGTATCTACAAAGCTAAAGGGACAACTATTTATATGATAACAAGTGAAGGAAAACCATATCACCTATGTCAAAATTGTGCTTAAAATGGTGTTGGTCAGCCTATTGGTGAATCATATTCTAGGCCATAACCAAATTCATCTTTAGTTGATGGAGGACATCAAAATGTTGGATAAGAGTCGTGTTGAATGCCTAGACCTTGGAGCTACCTAAAATGTAGAAGGAAGGCATGGGTAGAGGACGCCCATAAAATACCTCAAAAGGAGTAACCTTGGTTGCTGTGTGATAGGAAGTTTTGTACCACCACTCGAACCAAGAAAACCATTTCACCCAATGCATAGGATGATCAAAGGTAAAGAAAAAAAGGTATATTTCCAAACATTTGTTGAAAATATCCATCTAGCCATTCATTTATGGATGATAAGATGAAATTATTTTGAGCTGAGTTCCCTAAAACTTAAACAATTCTTTCCATAAGTGACTAGTGAAGGTTGGATCATGATAAAATACGATGGAGGAGGGTAGAGCATGAAGGGAAAATATAGAATCAAGGAAAATTTGGGTAATGATGGATGTTGTGTAAGGATGGGATAGGGAACAAAAGTGAGCATATTTTGAAATATGATCCACTACCACAAAGATAATAGATTTGCCTCCAGACTTAGGTAATCCTTTAATAAAATCCATAGAAATATTCTTCCAAACCTAGTCAGAAATGGGCAAGAGTTAAAGAGTGCTTGGAGAGTGCACTATTTTATCTTTCATCCATTGACAGGTATCACAAGCCGCCACAAAACTTGAATGTCATTTTTTATACCCTTCCAAAAAAAGTGCACTTAAGCCATTTATATGTTTTGAGAAATCCTGAATGGCCGGTAGATGGGGTAGCATGCAGTTTTATCATGAAAAGTTCCTGTAGTGCGGACTTATGGGGAACAACAAGGAATTGGTGGTAATGAAAATCTTGGCCATCCCAAGTGTATCTTGGACATGAAGTAGGCTTAGTGTTAGGAAAGCAACCAAATTCTGCAATTTAGAATCTTGAAGTACCTCCTAGTGTAAGGAATCGATTCATTGGGAAATAGATAATGAAATGGCACACAACATACTAAGAGCCTCAAATTGGCGAGAGAGAGCATAAACCACAATATTATCCTTGCTCTTATTATAGGTGATATCATAATCATAACCCATGAGTTTAGAAACCCATTTTTGTTGTTCAGGGGTGGCATCCTGTTGCTCGAAAAAGTATTTGAGACTCTAATGGTCTATTTTAATGGAGAAATGACACCTATGAGATACAATCACCAATGGTTTACTACATGCAAAATTGCCATCATCTCCTTGGCATAAGTGGATTTTTCTAAATTATGTATAGAGAGAGCTTTAATAGTGAAGGCTAAGGGTATCCCTTCTTGCATCATCATTGCATCAATACCATGACCTGAAGCATTGCTTTGAATGATAAATGCTTTGGAGAAATCCAATATGTCCAAAATAGGCGTAGTGGTCATAGCATGCTTCAATTCTAGGAAGACCTGTTCAATGAGTCCCATCCAAGTAAAAGATTCCTTATTTAACATGGAAGTGAGGGAATCTATAATTTTACCATAGTTATGAATACATTTATGGTAATTACCTGTAAGCCCTAAAAATACCCTAAAACATTTCAGAGTGTGAGGTTTCAACCATTCCTAAACCACTTGGATATTCTTGGGGTCAACTTTGATGCCCTCCTTAGTGATAATGTGTTTCAAATATTCCACTTTTATCAACCCAAAAGAACACTTGGAATTCTTAGAATAGAGTTAATATTGTGCCAACAACTGGAGAGTCTTCACATCAATAAGATGCTCTTCCCATGAGCAACTATACACCAGAATGTCATCCAAGAAGACTAGGAGGAAATTTCAAAGGAATGGGTGAAAAATGTTGTTCATGAGGCTTTGGAAAGTGGAAGGGGAATTATTCAAGATGAATGACATTACCAAAAACTCATAGTGATATTCATGAATATGAAAAGCAGTCTTGGAAATATCCTCATCCTTGAGCCTGATTTGATGGTACCCCGAGTGAAGGTTGAGTTTGGAAAAATACGTAATCCCATGAAGTTCATCTAGTAATTCATCCACCACCAGAATAGGAAACTTATCCTTGATGGTGATTTTATTGAGCTCATAGTAATTTATACACAACCACCAAGACCCATATTTATTATGCATCAGTAAAAATGGATAAGAGTAAGGACTGTTGCTTGACTGAATAAAATTGACTTTTAACAATTCATGTACTAACTTCTCAATTTTGACTTAAGAGCATGAGGGTACTAATATGGTATAATTTTGGGTGGTGAATTTATATATAACAAAGGAATAACATGGTCATAAGAGTGATGAGGCAGTAATTCTGATGGCTCAATAAAAATAGAATTGTACTTGGTCAAAATAAGTTTCAAATCTTCAGGAACAAAATCCTTTGAAGGATGAGGTCATATCATAAAAAAATGAACTATGACACCTTGAGAGGATTTTTTTAACAACTTCTCCATACGATTGGAACTAATAATATGTGAAGGCCCTACTTTTAAGACATAGAGAGTGTGGGACTATCCATTCTATGAGAATCACATCCAAAACTCAACAAAGTGCCATGAGATGACTCCCAATGTACCCAACCGTTGAGCTCTGTTGGAACCGATTCTTGCATCCATAGGATTTGATTGTCACATTGTAAAAATCCATTTGAAACCAACGAGCTATTACAGGCTCTGGTCAACCTGCCTCTTTGTTCTGATAAACACGAATATTGCTAAAAGAAAACTACAGAACGGGTAAGGAAACCCCAACGGTAATTTTATGATAAAACGTTGATTACACGCTCCAGATTAATGTAACACTATATGTATTAAAATGACCAAGCAAGAAAATAACCATTTGTTATGCCTTATGTAGACCGGTGCCTAGATTCATTGGGCTATTATAGCAATTTAACAACAATTTTGACATGAACAGAGAGAAGGGGGAAAAGAAAATTGGCGCTCTTAGACTTATTCGAATATCGTAATAAAACTAAAAGTTGACCAATGAAAGAAACGTATATAATGCATTCAAATAATGTAATCCATTACACAGTGACACACAATACCAAGACAAAGATATAATAGAAATGAAACCCAGAATTGTATTGATTTCATAAAATATTACATGCAGAGTGGGCAGGATGCCTTTTAACTCTATTTTTCTCAAAGAAATACATCAATACAATGAAGAAGACTCTGTTCAAATAATGTAACAGGTCTCTCCTACTCTCCTTGTTCCAATATGGTAACAGTAGAGTCTCTGAATCTCAGGCTCAATAGGATAGGAAATAATCTCAGCTTCTTGAGCACTTTCCTATCAAAATCCTGCATAGTAAAGGGAAGAAAGAAGAATGAATGAGAAAAATAGACACAAAAAGGAGATACAACAACACAACTCTAAAGGGCACTCAAGTATACCTCTTAGCAAAAATGCTATTCCCTAATTGCTTGATGATGATTCTGAATGTAGTTGCTTCCTTTTATAGCCTCTGGTTCTTGAAACTGTTATTTTTGGTTTATTTCTAGCCTTACACTTGTCCTCTTCTGAGTTGATCTTCAAAACTGGTACAACTGGCTTCCACTATCTCTTTTTGTTTATGTTGTACACTCTTCTTTGGCCTTTTCAAATAGTAGCTTATTTTAACCAGTGATGGTGGTATTGGGAGAGTCTATTCTTTCTTCCACTACTTCCTTTTCAACTGTTTTTTCTTGAACTATCCCCCTTTGAGCACTTGACTCTTTTGCTATTTCGGAGACTTTTTCTGTTGGCACAGGTCCTTGTTTAGTTGGAAGAGTTGAGCTCATTTCTAGCTGTTGACTAGATGTTTCAACCCTTTTCCCTTTTTGACCTTGTTGCAGCCACTTTATTTGTTTGCTGATTAGTCTCCAAACTTCTGTGTCAAAGGTGCCAGCAAACCTTAGCATTTTTACTTCCTACAAAATTCTATTTTTCTATGTGGCAATAATGGGCTTGTTTATTTCATATTGGAAGAGTAACATCTCCATAGTATTTACCAGAAAGGTAGATTGTCTAGTCATTTATGACTCATCATCTGACTCACAATCAAATTTTTCTATTATATGCCTGAGTAGCTCTTCTACACTGGGGGCTTCCAAGAATTGGTCTAAGGATAAACCAATATCTACCATTTTACCTATTGCATCTTCTATCAGATTATCCATTTCAGTTACAACATTGATCCACCTTTCCTGGTTTGCCCCAAACATGGCCACTTTCAAGAACTCAAAATTGAACTGGATTTTACTGCCATCATTTGTTATTATCTCTTGACCCTGCAACTCTTCAAAATTATCTCCTATTAAATCAAGGGTAGGATGAATGACTTCGAAGTCTTCTTCCTTCTCTTGTATCAATATCTGTATTTCTTGAGCAGTTATTTGAATCACCCTAATCTGCCTAAACATCTCGGTGAGCCCTTTGGCATGAGCTTGTATTTTCATTGACATTTCCTTCTTCATTGTATTTAGATAATAGGCATGATTTGGAATCCTTACCACTGAAGGGGGCTATGCCTTTGGAGTATCCTTTTGTGCCAATTCTTCTTGTTGTTTATTTATTAATGCTTTCATTTCATATTTTTCCTTCTCTTATCTTTTCAATTGATTCCTTAATTCTACAATTTTCTCAACTAGTTGGTCCATGGTTTGATTTTGCATTGCCTTGACAACTTTGACCATGTCACCTTCCTTTCCTAGTATTGATGAGCCTCCGGTCTCCTCATTGAATCTGAAGACAAGTGGGTCTTGTAGGGCAGGAAGATTTACTTCTACTATATCTAACATAGATGTTTCTAATCGTGGTTCATCTGTAAGTTGTTCTCCTATATTTCCCATTCCTACCACTACCTGTAATTCCTATTCATTTGCAGTAGTAAAGGTATTTTTCTCATCTATCCTCTCCAAAAAAACCCTTGTAGAAGGTAAAGATAATTTAGGCTTCTTCTTTTCTGTAGTGGTTATCTCTATTTGATTCTTCACTTGGTGACTTCAGAACAGACCCCCAAATCCACTAGTTCTTCTCATATTCATCCGTATCATTGATGGAACTTTAATCTCTTATCCTTTTATTTTTAGAGAGGTAGGGATGGCCATGGGTGCCAATTTCTTCACACTTGTTATAGCTAATACTCTGTCAGAAATGGGAATTATAGCTTGTTCTAGGAGAGAAGATTTTTGAACAGGTGTGGTCATAATTTCTTTCCCTTTAGTTATGCTTGGGCTTTTGGAAACCTCTTGGGAAGTGCTTGGTGCTACCTCTATTATGAGATGATCATCTCTAGGAGGCCTGACCTATTGTTCTATTATATCTGCAGTATTTATAGTGACCTCCATTTGATCAATACCCTATTCTTCTATCAACTCCAATAAGGGGTCTTCCTTGATTGCTTGAGCAGCTCCTGGTAAAATAGGTGCTACAGATTCTACTAAAATTTCTCTAAGCCTTCTCAATTCTATAGGGTAATCATAGGCTTCATGAATCTGAGTGTTGCCCCTATATTTAGGAGGGAATTCATTCCATACAACCTACAAATCTATTCCTTTTTCCATGGCTTCCAATAATATTTCTTCATAAGCATCTTTTCGATGTTGTATTTGAGCATACTCTCATTTTTCCATCATTCTACTGTATATTCCTTTTGGGTCATAAAACCTCCAAGTTATCTCATCAAAATCCATAGTGTCTAAATCAAACATTCCTTTGAGCAGAGCAGGGTAGCCAACAAATATATAGTCTCCAAAGTGACAGGGAACATTGAGCTAGGGGACTTTACCATGTTTCTTCACTAGTCTCATCTTGGCTTCCTCGACCACCTGCCTACATAACTCCAGAGCTACTAGGGACAATGGACAATACATTGGTAACAGCTTAGGGGGAATTTTGGCCCCATAGAGCCTGATATAGGTGAAACCTTCTGAGAAAAAGAAATCCCCAATATCCTTTTCTTTGATAAAAGCCCTTACTCCTGGCCCTAGCCTCTCAGGGAGCACACCGGTTAAAGTCCAATGGATTTCTACCATAAAATGGTCATAGAACCAGCCCATGTGAGTCCGCCCTTCATGTATTCTCCAAAAACTGGTCTGGACATAGGGGCTGTTAATGACTTCTACTCTTTTTTGGGCTTCTTCTCCTAATTGTCCCGCTATCAAGTGGATAAAAATTGAGTATTGTGAAAAATAGGGCATCTCTTGTCTTTGTTCAAAAACAACATTTTTCAATTCTACCATTTGCTCATGTATTTGGTTACTCAATTCTAGCTCCCATGCATAAATTGGGGTGTTATGTGCCCGATTGCTCTGTGCTACTAAATACAAAACTCTTTTACTCACTACACTGAGATCCTGTACCCCTAAGACTATGTTTATCATATCACAAAAATCTTGGACCCATGGCTTAAAAGCAGTCTTCCTAATTGGGAATTGATTAACTATTTTCTCATTTGTATCAAACAAAGATTTAAAAACTTCTAATCCTGTGAACATTCGAGATTGAAGTTCAATTACCCATTGTATCAAAAAGGTGGTAGACTCTATCAAATTGAAGACTTTCCTGATGTGCTCGACTTTGATGCTGAATACCAGTCGATCCCTATTATCTCAAAATGTTCTAGTCCTTTCATCATATGCCACTACTAACCATGCCATTAAATCCGAGGAGAAGTAAACCTTTGGACATATCAACTTCCCAAGGTTACTATTCCATATGTTACTTCTGGGAAACCCTTGTATTGTAACCTCTAGGCTTTATGAAATAGGTCAGCCATTATCCAAGGGGTTCTATTATCATTCTCCATCACACAGGCAAAACTCTTGATACAAGTATTGTCGATCTTGTACTTTTGTGTTGGAGTAGGTTTCTTATCAGCTCCACACTTTTGGGTGAATTCATACATAGTGCTACAGGCAGTCCAAAAATCTCAGAGTATGGTGACCGGTCTGTAATGAATTTCACTACTTCTCTAGTGTCTTTGGGCACAAAATGTCTCTCCCAAGATGCCATTGTGCTCATGGTAGTGAGTCTAGTTTCTCTAAAAAATAAAAGCTCAAAACTCTTCGTCTCTCTGTACCTCTTGCATATCAATTTCTGCTCTTAGATTACCAAGGTGGTAAATTGACTGATTTTGTGAGCTCAAATACTGGGTGGTGAAATGAGTTTGATATTTTTGCATGTTTTGTCATTAATACTATGTTACCAACTACTTTTTAAAATTGGCCAAAGGAAATTTGCCAACACATTTTCTTCCAAAGTTGGGCTTTTATGGTGGGTAGTGTCCTTCATCCTATGTGTCCCTGGGTTCTTTGGTTCGTGTACATGTAATCATTTACAGTTTCGCTATTGGTCGCTGAAGCTTCTTCTTCTTCGATGTGGAACTATGACGTGTGATAGGGGTGGCCTCCATTTTGAACATCGTGCCACCTTGGCCCTGGATGATAATTAAATCTTAGGGATCGACTACACTTTTAATTGGGCAGCAATCATCCTAGGGATCCCCATAAGATTTGGTTCTTGATGTGAGTGCCTGTCATCATCTTGGATATCTTAAAGTTACCTTTGAAGCATGCATCCTCATTGGATTATTTTGAGAGGGAGCACATCCATTGGATTCATCAAAGATATCCATTGGATTAGCCTCACTTGTATCTTATTATTTTGACTTTGACTTGATTACTACCATCAGATCCTTTTAATCTCAATGGAGCACTACCATCATTTTTGATATTTCATTACTTGACCTTTGATTTGATCCATCTGATCCTAAGAGGTTACACATCAATTTATTTTATAGATTATCTCATAAAAAACCATTTGATTAAACATTAACAGGTTAATAAATTAATACTTTTACCCCAACCTTAGAAAATATTCAATAAATTATTCAATAGAATCGTCAATTTAAACTATCCTTTTATCTTTTAACATTAATCATAAGATACTAATCTATTCAATTAAAATATTACCTTTGTCTTGGTCGACTTATCCTCCGATTGGCTCATTAAAGCACCACTGCTCGATTAAGTAAGAACGGAGCGCTACCCTTAGATTTAGATCGATGTGCTTGACGTAATGAATAGTGCATTACCTCTAATTTGCTTTTTTTTAATGAATTTATCATATCAAATCAACCTTGTTTATCCTTGGTAATTCATGATGAACGCACATCGTTGGATCAAATTTTTGATCAAGGCAACAGATCTTTGTGACCATGGTACTCAAGCCTTCAAAATTTATATCAGGGTGCTTTATTAAGTTGGGTGCATCCATCCGATTTCTCTTTGATGAGGCACTACCGTTAGATATCCTACAATATGCACACTCGATAACCGAAAGGGGTGCATCATTATATTTGATTAATCTTGATTTAAGCCCAAAGGGGGTAATTAGTAACGTATTATACCCTCACTAATGCATGATTAATATTAGCTTTACCTTCATGTTTACCCGATATCCTTACCATTCCATCATTTGGGTTTTAATTTCGGTGCAGCCATTGGATCTCGATCAATGTTGATGTGATCATTGATTCTCTTCAACCTACAAGGTTAGTTACCAAGGGGTACATGATTTTAAACTTTGATTAAGCCGAAAGGGGGATAATTATCCGATGCATTAGACCCTCGCTAATCTCATTTAATAGTTTTAATTAATATTGTAGTCTTTTACCTTTTTGATGCACCTTTTATGAGAGCGTCGTCGTCCGATCAGATCTTGATCGAGCGCTATCATTGGATTCATCTAATTAGCTCAATGTTTAATTTAAGGGGGTGCATACCCCTAATGTTTTTATTAATAATTATTTCAAAACTTTAGACTTTAATTCCTTTGACCACATCATTTTAAATAGTTATTTAATCAAATCAAGCACATCCATTGGATTCTTCTTTGATGAAGTGCTACCCTTAGATTTATTTAAGGTGCTCAATTTTTAACACAACGGGGCGCATACCCTCATGGTTTTAATTAAGACCTTTGATTAAACCTTATGTTTTAGACTTTAATATTGTGCTTAGATTTTTGGGTTTTTAGACCATGGCACTTGATTAAATCCTTTTAATACCTTAGGACTTTAATGATTTAACATTTGACTTAGGTCCAAATATGATTATTGATTTGGGAGACTAAACCTTGTATTTTTAATGGTCGGGTTTTATTAAAAGGGATTGACTTTTGTAACCTTTTTAAGATATAACAATTTTTTAAAGGTGCACATAATAGCAATGTTTAAGGTTAAACTTATGGAAAACCAACTTTTCTAATAAGATGCAAAGAGACCAGCAATGCTTGCTTATTTTGATGAAACCAAAAATTTAAATTTGGGGGTTTCAAAGTTTGAGTCAAATTTGGCTCCAACATAGGCTCTGACTGGGACAATGTGTTGAAAACATGAGGCACTTGAGAACCACATAATCTCCTGGTTTTATTGCAATTTTGGACAAAAATTCAAATCATCAAGATTGATAAACAAAACTTTGAAAAACAAAACATAACAATTTTTAAACTGAAAAACTGTACAAACAACAGGATATCAAAGTAATAGAGTATTGAAAAACTATAATTCCTTTTATTCACTTTGGAAACTAGGGTCAAAATTTTAGAAACAGATGAGTTTTTTTAGATATATTGTAATGTTTGTTTTAGCTAAGTCATAGGATATGATTACACAAAATTTTTCAAAGCTATTTGTTCCATCATGCTTTGGCCCATGTGTGTGTTTGTGCATTCATTTTGATTTCTAAGTCTTTCAGAACTTTGCCATATCTGAGAAAAATAGTTAAGCCTAATATGTGATTTCACTCTTAAAAATTTTCACCATTCTATAGGGCTCCACTACCAGTCAAGCGTCTATAGCCTCGGTGGAGTTGCTTCTAATCCCATCCGGTTTTACCCTACTGCCAATCAGGCGTCTATAGCCCCGGTAGAGGTTTTCCAAGATATCTCAGGCAGTGACTCAATTTACTTTATTTTTTATTTTTCTTTCTCGTTTGAGAAGTACTTGGATATATAAGCAAATTGTGCAAAGAGTATGCCTGAGTTGAGGATTAGTTTTTGGCTAAAAGGATGAGTGTAATGATTTTTGGCTCAACCACCCTCTCAAAGATAACTCGGTTCTTTGGACCTTTGAAGTCACCTTAAGTATCATTTGTAATGTGAGGCTTTGACATGATGTTTCAATCAACTCTGTTTTCATCCTGTTTTATCTCATATCAAATAACTATTGCATAAACACTCATATTTGAAAAATTGTAAACCTCATTAGAGTCTAAAATAAATCTCCTTTTTTCTTATTGTTTTTGGTGGAATCAATAGTAATGTATACTCATCAAACTAAGAATATCATGTGTACAACAACTCAGAATTATGCTAACAACAAAAGAAAAGCTTATCTAGTACACAAAATAACAAAATACATCACTCTATTTTTGGGGTTTTTTGTTTTTCCACTTTTTTTTATATATATATTTTATTTATTTTTCACCTTCAACAAGGATTGTACATTTTGAGGTGTTGGCCATTAATAGGGATAGCCATTATTTCTCCCTGCAAAGTCTACAACTTGTAAGTATTTTGCCCTATAACATGGGCTATCTGGTATGGACCAATCCATTTAGGTTCAAATTTACCCTTTTCACCATGCTTATCATTTTTAGGATCCCAATAGATGACTATATCTCCTTGAGAAAAAGGAGTACCCTTGGCTTTCTTATTAAACAATTTCATGGTTTTCTGGGTTTGTTCCATCATTCTATTAAGGGTCTCTCTTCTTTGCTCTTCTAATAGGACAATTTGGTCAAGCCTTCTCTGTAAGGGATTGGGGTCTTCATGGTCTTGCAAAGGAAGGGGAAAGTGCCAATTTTTCTATTCTTGAAGGTAATAAGGCCTTCTCTCCATATACCATCTCATAGGGGGTTCTTCCTATGTTTCTTTTTATAGACAACCTATCAGCCCATAGAGAAAATTTAAGTTCACTGTCCCACCCTCTTTTGTTCTTACCTAATGACCTTTTTATTCTAGTTATTACATTCTTATTTGATGACTCAACTAGACCATTTCCTTGGGGGTAATAATTAGCAGAATGGGATAATTCAATTCCATATTCAGCATAAAACTCTACCATTTCATATGAAACAAAATATTGTGCATTATTTGTAACCAGTTTTTGAGGAACTCCAAACCTGGTCAGAATGTTTTCTTCCAAGAATTTGATGATAGTGGTAGTAGTGGATGTTCTCAGAGGTGCAACTTCTACCCACTTTGTAAAGTAATATGTTGCAGTTATGATCCACTTGTGTTGGCCAGATGAATTAGGCTTGATCTCTCCAATTAAATCAATGCCCCATTGGGTGAATGGTGCTTCAATGATTACTAGCTTGAGGGGCATGGCTGCTAGCTACTTTTTTCCTACAAAAACCTAGTAGTTATGATAGTTCCTAACATATTTATATACATCCTTAAAAATGGAAGGCCAATAATATCCTGCTCTCATAATTTTATTAGTTGTGGCTCTTGGAGAAAAATGTCCTCCACAGAAACCATCATGAAATTCATTAATTATTTTTGGGATTTCACTTTCATATAAACAGACTAATAATACTCCATCAAGGTGTTTCCAATACAACACACCATCCTGTATATAATATTTTTGGGCTTGAAGCTTGATTGACCTCATTCTGTTTGTTGACATATCTTTAGGGAATGAAAGGGTTTGTAAGTATGACAAAATTTCTTCATACCATTTGCATTCGGTATTATTGATTCTTCTGACATCATATGCCTCATCTATTGTGAGAACATTTTCAAATCCTTCTTCTTCTTTGTTAGCCAACAGTTTAGCCAAACCTTACCCTTTGATAGTTTTAACTATTTTGAATTCAACATCATACTGCAGAAGCTTTACCATCCATCTTGTTGGTCTTCCTAATGGCTCTGATTGAGAAAAAATATATTTTATTGCTATAAAAGGGATACAACAGTAAACTTTATTTGAGCCAAATATACCTTTGAAATGTTCTAAATATTGGATGACTGCATAAGCATGTTTTTCTAGCAAGGTGTATTTGAGATGTGCTCCTTTCAGACATGAACTCATGAAGGCTATTGGCCTTTCATTATTTTCATCATATTTCTATGAAAGAACTACAACAATGGAGTGTTCAGATGCATAAGAGTAGATATTAAAATATTTTGCATAATCAGGGCAGCTTAGGGTTGGAGTGGTTGATATGGCTTCTTTGATCTTGTTAAATGCTTCCATATTTTCTATTGTCCATTTTATTTCTCCGGTTTTCTTAACCATATCATTTATGGGTTTGGTCATCTCTGCAAAATTTGGGACAAATCTTCTAATAAAATTTATCTTGCCAAAGAATGACCTAACTCCTTTTAAATTTCTGGGAGGGGGAATTTTGGAAATAGCTTCAATTCTTTCTGGATCAATGCTTATTCCTTTTTCTGAAACTATATGACCTAACAACTTTCCTTGTGTAGTCCCAAATATGCATTTCTTGGGATTTAAAGAAATTCCAAATTCCTTGCACCGAGCAAAAACTGTAGTTAAGTGTTCTAGATGATCTTCTAGATTTTTAGAAAATACTGTGATATCATCCAGGTATACAACTACTATTTTGAACATTAATCCTTTGAAGGCAAAATCCATTGCCCTCTGAAAAGTAGCACCTGCATTCATTAGTCCAAAAGGTATTCTTAAATATTCAAATGTGCCCCAAGGTGTAGTGAATGTTGTCTTATGTCTATCTTCTAGATTTATCTGAATTTGATTGTACCCTGAAAATCCATCTAACAGAGACAATCTAGTTGAGCCAACTACTGCTTGCAATAATTGTTCCATGTTGGGTAATGGGTAATTGTCTTTCAATGAACTCTTGTTTAAATTTCTAAAATCTACACAGAGTCTAATATCCCCATTATTTTTTTATTGGTACTAAATTGGATATCCAAGAAGAAAATCTTACCTTTCTGATTATTTTGGAATCCAACAATTTTTGTACCTCCTTTTGCATTATTGGGTGTAGAGTTGGGTTGTACTTCCTCTATTTCTATCTAAATGGTTTGGAATCTTCCTTCAGGGGTATTATGTGTGTCATTACATCTGTTTTGAAAGTTTTAAGGTCTTCATAAGTCCAAGCAAAATGTTCTTTGTTCTTTTTTAAGAAACTGATATATCCAACTTTTTCTTTAGCAGGTAAGGCCATGTCTACTTTCACTATTCTAGGTTCTTTCATTGAACCAATGTTAATGTCTTCAGATATTACTTCTCTACTTAAAGGCTTATAAGCTTTGTCAAAATCATCAAATAGACTCTCTAGAGAAACCAATCCTTTGGGTATTCTATTAGTTTTCAATTGGATTACTTCTACTGGCTCTCCTATTTGGTCTTTTAGCTTGTCTTCATCCTTTTCATCACAGATTACATCTGCATACTGATTTTGCAGAGTCATAAAATCTTTAATATCTATATCATCTTGAAAGACCTGTAGATAGACTATGTTATCTGGCACAGAAGGCTTATAGACTGAAATAGTTGGGAATCTATCCATATATTCTGTAGTTATCTCTGGGTGATCTAGACCTGAGGCATTTACAACTAAAATATCTGCAACATGATTTTGTTCTCTTGGAATATATGAGATATTGAAAGCTAAGAATTTATCAATTTCTTCCAATACTGCATTTTTATATTGCTTAAGCCTAGGGTGCTTGGTCTGATATTTACCTTTGATCTATTGTATAATAAGCTCTGCATCCCCTATTATAGTCAAGTAGTTAATACCTAATTCTTTTGCTTTCCTTAACCCTAGTAGTAAAGCTTCATACTCAGCTACATTGTTTGTGCAAGGGAATTCTAGTATGTAAGGAATACCAAGGTAATTTCCTTTTATATCAGTCAAATTAACACCTGCACCTACTCCAGATTGGGATTTAGCTCCATCAAAAGACATGGTCCACATTTCTTGGGTTAATACTCTATCTGATTCAGCATCTACCATTTTCATAACTTTTGGATCCATGTTCTTTGCTTCTGGTACTTCCACCAGGAATGGGTTGTGCCATATGGAGTAAACTCCCATCCCTTTTTCTTCCATAGAGTTTACTAAGTTTATCATGGTTTCATCAGTTTGAATTAACTCTACGGAGTGCTTGTTAAATGGTTCTCTTCATAATATTATGTTCTCCTTATCTGATATGGGGATTGTAGCATAGGACCAGTCCAGTTGAATTGAACCTCCCAGTTGTTCTGCCCAATGTCTACTGAGTAATAGTGAGAAGAATGGGTCAACATCAACTACTGCAACATCCATGACTATGCCCTTTTTGGGGTGTTGATCTAAGAAAACCAACAATCCAGTTATCACCCCTACACAAGGAATTTGTCTGCTATCCATTACAAAAATAGGGGCAGAATCTCTAGTACAGATTAATCCCATTTGATCAGCTATTAGTTTGGGCATAATATTGTGTGAGGCTCCACTATCTAACATGCAATTATGAATCACATACCTTTCTCCTTCATATGAATTATACCTCAATGATACATAGAAGGGTCTGATAGAGGATGGTGATCTTGTATCATGTTGATTTTGTCTAGAAGCATGGCAAGTTGGGTCTTCTTTTTGTTCCACTAATCCAAATGCTCTACAGACTTGTTCTCTATATTGTTGAACTTTCATAAGTTCTCCAAATGTGATGTTAACATTTTGTTTACTGAGTTCTGACCCAACATCAAATTCTATCTTCTTTATATCCAGTGGTTTATTACTTTCTTCTTTGGGAATCTCTTCCTCTAATTCTATTACTTCAGGAGTAATATTTTTGAGGATTCTATCAGTTTTCTCTTTACTAATATTCTTATTTGTGAAAGTTTGTTTTCTTGTTTCACTTGTAGAGGCTTTCTCTATCCTATCTGGGATAGTCCTATTTCTTAAATTCAAAGTATGGGTAGCCTCTAATTCTTCAACTTCTTGAGCAGTGGGGATTAATTTCCCTTGCTTCATCTTGTCATATCTTGACTCATGTGATTTCTACAAGATTTTAGTTCCTTCAGCTACTAATATTTGAGGATGATGATTTGAAGCATATTTATCCATATCTTCTTCAAACAACCTTTCTCTAGATTCATCTTCAATAGACCAACAAGCATTGATTCTTATATCCTCTTCTGATTCAACATGTAAATCTACATTGCGTTGGTCACTTAGGTGAATTCCACATGCATCAGGGTTATGAGGTGCATCACAAGTAGAGAAAAAATAGGGAAAGCCTTCTGCTACATTGGCAGATGGTATGGGGTTAGGAACATTATTATGATCTCTGTCAGAATCTCTATTTTTCTAGTTATTATTACCATTATTCCTACTCCTATTTCCTTCTTCAGAACCATTGTTGTTTCCCCAATTCCTATTGAAGTTATTTTTAAAGGGAGGATGATTATCAACATGAGGTCACTCTGTTTGTGATGATTCACCATTATTACCATTGTTTCTTTCGATTCTTGCTATCCTGTTGTTCATGTTATTGAGCATCTCAATCATTTGACTAGTCAATTTCTCCATTGGATCAATTTTAGTTTTTCTTTGTATATCAAATGCTACTCTTTTAGGTTTTCTATCAGGTAGGTTGACTTCTAGAGAATAAGGCTTCATCTTACCACTATCAAGCATATTTCTTTCTATATCCATTGCCTTTTCCATACAACCATCAATGGTAGTGGCTTGTTCTTGCCTCAACTCATAGTTAAACTCTCCTTGAAAAGCATTCTTATAAAAACAAATAGACTGAATATCACTAGGCCTAAGGTTGGTAGGGATTTTGTTTCTAGTCTTTGAAAATATTTTATTAAAGTCACTAACAACCTCATTCTCTTTTTTCTTCATAGTGGCTAACTCAGTTAACAGAGATTGTTCATTTTTTCTTTCACCATATTTCTTTAGAAACACAACTTCCATTTTGGTGAAGTTTGGGATATCATTGTCAGGAAGGGAATTGAACCATTCTCTAGCATATTTTTCTAAAGTCTATAAAAATAGTCTCAAGACTACATCTTCATGTTCAACCTCTAGACTATCCATCGCATACAAGAAACTCTTGATATGATCTTCTCCAGTTACTACACTATTTCCTAAGAATTTTGGAAGGTATTTGTGAGCTTTATTAGGTAAGGCATTAAGATTTATTGGTAACACAAAAGGCCTATATCTATTAGTTCTCCATAAATGAACATTAGCCTGGGCCATTGTTATTGTAGAATTCAAATTCATAGTAGCAATACCTATAGTAATATGGGTCTAGGTAGCCTGAATATAATCTAAGGGATTATCTACCTTAGTATTACTATTAATTGGACAATGAGAATAATCACATGTATCTTCTATAACAGAATTCAAATTTTCATCTACAGTGATATCAATAGTAAAAGTATTCTGATCTTTATTTTTCTTTACGTACTTTTTACCGCTAGAATTTGATCTACTATTATAAGTAGTATTCTTGAAAAGTGGAGTTTTTTGATTATGTATAAATACCTCTGGATTCTCGAGTTCTAGGAATAGCTCCTTACCGCTTCTCCTGGTGTTCGCCAACACGTTCTGCTCTTTCCTTTTTTATTTTAATCTTTTGGGTTCGTTCAGATAGAGTCGCCAGCACTGGGGTGCAGAAAGAACAATGTATACTTTATCAAGAATGCTTGATATTAACACTCATCCTCACAGGAGTCGGTTCTTGGGATAATTCAAGAAAATCAAGAAACGCATAAACTCACTTTAAAAGCAATTGAAAAACATGGGCAAGAAAGAAAATAAAGAACATGAAAGATGTGAAAAACATAGGTTCTTTATTCTAATTGGCCACTCATTTGATTAATATGTGTCATGAAATCCAGGTCTAAACTCATGAAGAATCTATCCCTAACAACGATGCCAAAAAACTATTGGAACCGATTCTTGCATCCATAGGATTCGATTGTCACGCTACAAAAATCTATTTGAAACCAACGAGCTATTACAGGTCTGGTCAACCTACCTCTTTGTTATGATAAACATGAATATTGCTAAAAGAAAACTATAGAATGGGTAAGGAAACCCCAATGGTAATTCTATGATAAAACATTGATTACATGCTCCAGATTAATATAACACTATATGTATTAAAATGACCAAGCAAGAAAATAACCATTTGTTATGCCTTATGTAGACTAGTGCCTAGATTCATTGGGTTGTTATAGCAATTTAACAACAATTTTGACATGAACAGAGAGAAGGGGGAAAATAAAATTGGTACTCTTAGACTTATTCGAATATCATAATAAAACTAAAATTTGACCAATGAAAGAAACGTATATAATGCATTCAAATAATGTAATCCATTACACAGTGACACACAGTACCAAGACAAAGATATAATAGGAATGAAACTCAGAATTGTATTGATTTCATAAAATTACATGCAGAGTAGGCAAGATGCCTTTTAACTCTATTTTTCTCAAAGAAATGTATCAATACAATGAAGAAACTCTGTTCAAATAATGTAACAGGTCTCTCCTACTCTCCTTGTTCCAATTTGGTAACGATAGAGTCTCTGAATATCAGGCTCAATAGGATAGGAAATAATCTCAACTTCTTGAGCACTTTCCTATCAAAATCTTGCACAGTAAAGGGAAGAAAGAAGAATGAATGAGAAAAATAGACACAAAAAGGAGATACAACAACACAACTCTAAAGGGCACTCAAGTATACCTCTTAGAAAAAATGCTATTCTCTAATTGCTTGATGATGATTCTGAATGCAACTGCTTCCTTTTATAGCCTCTGGTTCTTGAATCTATTATTTTTGGTTTATTTCTAGCCTTACACTTGTCCTCTTCTGCGTTGATCTTCAAAACTGGTACAACTGGCTTCCACTATCTCTTTTTTTTATGTTGTACACTCTTCTTTGACCTTTTCAAATAGTAGCTTATTTTAACCAGTGATGGTGGTGTTTGGAGAGTCTATTCTTTCTTCCACTACTTCCTTTTCAACTACTTTTTCTTGAACTATCCCCCTTTGAGCACTTGACTCTTTTGCTATTTCGAAGACTTTTTCTATTGGCATAGGTCCTTGTTTAGTTGGAAGAGTTGAGCTCATTTCTAGCTATTGACTATATGTTTCAACCTTTTTCCCTTTTTGACCTTGTTGTAGCCACTTTATTTGTTTGTTGATTAGTCTCCAAACTTCTGTGTCAAAGGTTGCAGCAAACCTTAGCATGTTCATTTCCTACAAAATTCTATTTTTTTGTATGGCAAGAATGGGCTTGTTTCTCTCATATTGGAAGAGTAACATCTCCATAGTATTTACCAGAAAGGTAGATTGTCTAGTCATTTCTGACTCATCATCTGACTCACAATTAAATCTTTCTATTATATGCTTGAGTAGCTCTTCTACACTAGGGGCTTCCAAGAATTGGTCTAAGGACAAACCAATATCTACCATTTTACCTATTGCATCTTCTATCAGATTATCCATTTCAGTTACAACATTGATCCACCTTTCTTGGTTTACCCCAAACATGGCCGCTTTCAAGAACTCAAAATTGAACTGGATTTTACTGCCATCATTTGTTATTATCTCTTGACCCTGCAACTCTTCAAAATTATCTCCTATTAAATCAAGGGTAGGATGAATGACTTCGAAGTCTTCTTCCTTCTCCTGTATCAATGTCTGTATTTCTCGAGCAGTTATTTGAATCACCCTAATCTGCCTAAACATCTCGGTGAGCCCTTTGGCATGAGCTTGTATTTTCATTGACATTTCCTTCTTCATTGTATTTAGATAATAGGCATGATTCTAAATCCTTACCACTAAAGGGGGTTGTGCCTTTGGAGTATCCTTTTGTGCCAATTCTTCTTCCTATTTATTTATTAATGCTTTCATTTCAACTTTTTCCTTCTCTTCTCTTTTCAATTGATTCCTTAATTCTACAATTTTCTCGACTAGTTGGTCCATGGTTTGATTTTGCATTGCCTTGACAACTTTGACCATGTCACCTTCCTTTCCTAGTACTGATGAGCCTCCTATCTCCTCATTGACTCTGAAGACAATTGGGTCTTGTAGGGCAGGAAGATTTACCTCTACTATATCTGATACAGATGTTTCTAATCATGGTTCATCTGTAAGTTGTTCTCCTATATTTCCCATTCCTACCACTACCTGTAATTCTTGTTCATTTGCAGTAGTAAAGGTATTTTGCTCATCTATCCTCTCCAACAAAACCTTTGTAGAAGGTAAAGACAATTTAGGCTTCTTCTTTTCTGTAGTGGTTATCTCTATTTGATTCTTCACTTGGTGACTTCGGAATAGACCCCCAAATCCACTAGTTCTTCTCATATTCATCCATATTACTGATGGAACTTTAATCTCTTATCATTTTATTTTTAAAGAGGTAGGGATGGCCATGGGTGCCAATTTATTCACACTTGTTACAACTAATACTCTATCAAAAATGGGAATTATAGCTTGTTCTGGGAGAGAAGATTTCTGAACAGGTGTGGTCATAATTTCTTTCCCTTTAGCTGTGCTTGGGTTTTTGGAAACCTCTTGGGAAGTGCTTGGTGCTACCTCTATTATGAGATGATCATCTCTAGGAGGCCTGACCTATTGTTCTATTATATCTGTAGTATTTACAGTGACCTCCATTTGATCAATACCTTATTCTTCTATCAACTCTAATAAAGGGTCTTCCTTGATTGCTTGAGAAGCTCCTGGTAAAATGGGTGCTACAGATTCTACTAAAATTTCTCTAAGCCTTCTCAATTATGTAGGGTAATCATAGGCTTCATGAATCTGTGTGTTGCCCCTATCTTTAGGAGGGAAATCATCCCATACAACCTATAAATCTATCCCTTTTTCCATAGCTTCCAATAATATTTCTTCATAAGCATCCTTTCGATGTTGTATTCGAGCATACTCTCATTTTTCCATCATTTTACTGTATATCCCTTTTGGATCATAAAACCTCCAAGTTATCTCATCAAAGTCCATAGTATCTAAATCAAACATTCCTTTGAGTAGAGCAGGGTAGCCAACAAATATATAGTCTCCAAAGCGACAAGGGACATTGAGCCAGGGGACTTTACCATGTTTCTTCACTAGTCTCATCTTAGCTTCCTCGACCACCTACCTACATAACTCCAGAGCTGCTAGGGACAATGGACAATACATCGGTAACAGCTTAGGGGGAATTTTGGCCCCATAGAGCCTGATATAGGTGAACCCTTCTGAGAAAAAGAAATCCCCAATCTCCTTTTCTTTGATAAAAGCCCTTACTCCTAGCCCTAGCCTCTCAGGGAGCACGTCGGTTAAAATCCAATGGATTTCTACCATAAAATGGTCACAGAACCAGCCCATGTGAGTCCGTCCTTCATGTATTCTCCAAAAACTGGTCTGGACATAAGGGCTGTTAATGACTTCTACTCTTTTTTGGGCTTCTTCTCCTAATTGCCCCACTATCAAGTGGATAAAAATTGAGTATTGTGAAAAATAGGGCATCTCTTGCCTTTGTTCAAAAATAACCTTTTTCAATTCTACCATTTGCTCATGTATTTGGTTACTCAATTCTAGTTCCCATGCATAAATTGGGGTATTATTTACTTGATTGCACTGTGCTACTAAATACAAAACTCTTTTACTCACTACACTGAGATCTTGTACCCCTAAGACTATGTTTATCATATCACAAAAATCTTGGACCCATGGCTTAAAAGCAGTCTTCCTAATTGGGAATTGATTAACTATTTTCTCATTTGTATCAAACAAAGATTTAAAAACTTCTAATCCTGTGAACATTCGAGATTGAAGTTCAATTACCCATTTTATTAAAAAGGTGGTAGACTCTATCAAATTGAAGACTTTCTTGATGTGCTCGAATTTGATGTTGAACACCGGTCGATCCTTATTATCTCGAAATGTTCTAGTCCTTTCATCATATGCCACTACTAACCATGCCATTAAATCTGAGGAGAAGTAAACCTTCGGACATATCAACTTCCCGAGGTTACTGTTCCATCTATTACTTCTAGGGAAACCCTTGTATTGTAACCTCCTAGCTTTATGAAATAGGTCAGCCATTATCCAAGGGGTCCTATTATCATTCTCCATCACATGAGCAAAACTCTTGATACATGTATTTTCGATCTCATACTACTGTGTTGGAGTAGGTTTCTTATCAACTCCACACTTTTGGGTGAATTCATACATTGTGCTACCAGTACAGGCGGTCCAAAAATCTCAGAGTATGGTGACCGATCTATAATGAATTTCACTGCTTCTCTAGTGTCTTCGGGTGCAAAAGCGTCTCCCCATGATGCCATTGTGCTCATGGTAGTGAGTCTAGTTTCTCTGAAAAAAAAGCTCGAAACTCTTCTCTCTCTGTACCTCTTGCATATCAATTTTTGCTCTTAGATTACCAGGGTGGTAAATTGATTGATTTTGTGAGCTCAAATACTAGGTGGTGAAATGAGTTCGATATTTTCGCATATTTTGTCATTAATACTATGTTACCAACTACTTTTTAAAATTGGCCAAAGGAAATTTGCCAACACATCTTCTTTCGAAGTTGGGCTTTTATGGTGGGTAATGTCCTTCATCCTATGTGTCCCTAGGTTCTTTGGTTTGTGTACCTACAATCATTTAAAGTTTCACTATTGGTCACTAAAGCTTCTTCTTCTTCGACATGGAACTGTGACGTGTGATAGGGGTGGCCTCTATTTTGAACATCATGCCACCTTGGCCCTGGATGATAATTAAATCTTAGGGATCGATTACACTTTTAATTGGGCAACAATCATCTTGGGGATCCCCATAAGATTTGATTCTTGATGTGAGTGTCTATCATCATCTTGGATATCTTAAGGTTCCCTTGAATTAACCATAATTATTTTAAGACACACCATCGATCAAATTCCATTGGATTAGCCTCTTGTATCTTATATACTAACCATCAATATCAATGCTACCTTTTTATATATTTCATAACATGGAGTTAGATACCTATCAAAGAAAACATGCTTAGCAAACCATCTATTTATTTTATCCTAAGATTAATTATAACAAAAGCAACCATTTGATTAAACCTAAGTTAATCGCTACCATGTAGTCTTGTAAAGCAGTCTAACATTTAATCAAGGTTTTTTAAATTTATAATTATGCTTTTACCTCAACCTTAGAATATGATATTCAATAAATTTGATTTTTTGAATAGAGCACATCCGTTCTATTTTACCTGGATGGAGCGCTGCCACTAGATCTTCTTGATTAATCAAAGGGTGCACATTTTAACATTAATCATAATTTCGATACATCATGCTAATCTATTCAATTAAAATATTACCTTTATCTTGGTCAACTTATCTTTCGATTGGCTCATTTAAGTGCCACCATTCGATTAAGTAAGAACAGAGTGCTACCCTTAGATTTAGATCGATGTGCTCAAGTTAATGAATGGGGGTGCATAATCTCAATTTGATAAATTTCATCCTAATTTTTATCTATATTTGGCATGTGATTTATCATGTCATTCATTCGTTTATCCTTGGTAACTAGTGATGAACGCGCATCATTGGATCAAATGTTTGATCAAGCGCAACCGTCAAATTTTTGTGATGGTACTCAATCGAGCTTTATATCGGGGTGCTTTATTAAGTCGGGCACATCCATACAATTTTTCTTTGATGAGGCATTGTCGTTAGATCTCCTACAAGCTGCACACTCGATAGCCGAAAAGGGGTGCATTATTATATTTGATTAATCTCGATTTAAGCCAAAAGGGGGTAATTAGTAACGTATTATACCCTTACTAATGCATGATTAATCTTAGCTTTTACCTTCATGTTTACCCGATAACCTTACCATTTCATCGTTTGGGTTTTAATTTCAGCACAGTCATTGGATCTTGATGAAATGCTAACACGGTCGTTGATTCTCCTCAACCTACGGGGTTAGTTACCAAAGGGCATATGATTTTAACCTTTGATTAAGCCGAAAGGGGGAATGATTATCCGATGCATTAGACCCTCGCTAATCTCATTTAATAGTTTTAATTAATCTTGTGGTCTTTTACCTTTTTGATGCACCTTTTATGAGAGCACCGTCGTCCGATCAGATCTTGATCGAGCGCTATCATCAGATTCATCCAATTAGCTCGATGTTTAATTTAAGGGGGCACATACCCCTAATGTTTTTATTAATGTTTCTTTCAAAACTTTAGACTTTAATTGCTTACCACATTATTTTAAAGAGTGGTTTAATCAAATCAAGTGCGTCCATTGGATTCTTCTTTGATGAAGCGCTTCCCTTAGATTTACGTGAGGTGCTCAATTTTTAACACAATGGGGTGCATACCCTCATGGTTTTAATTAATACCACTTTGATTAAACCTTATGTTTTGGACTTTAATATTGTGCTTAGATTTTTTGGGTTTTTAGACCATGGCCCTTGATTAAATCCTTTTAATACCTTAGGACTTTAATGATTTAAAATTTGACTTAGGTCCAAATATGATTATTGATCTGGAAGACTAAAACCTTGTATTTTTAATGGTCGGGTTTTATTAAAAGGGATTGACTTTGGCAACCTTCTTAAGATATAATAATTTTTTAAAGGTGCACATAATAGCAATGTTTAAGGTTAAACTTATGGAAAACCAACTTTTCTAACAAGATGCAAAGAGACCAGCAATGCTTGCTTATTTTGATGAAACAAAAAATTTAAATTTGGGGGTTTCAAAGTTTGAGTCAAATTTGGCTCCAACAAGCTCCCAAAATAATATCACATCCTCCTAGTTGAAGTATAAATATGTCATATTTGAGATTATAATTCTCAATCTTGACCTTAACATTACTATATTTACCTTTGCAAGGTAAGGTCGCACCATTTGCTACCATAACATCAAAGGAATTACATGTATGTACGTAACAATTTTCCTGCTTGGCAATGCGAGGATCAATACAATTATGTGTACTACCAAAATCAATCAATATGGTAAGACGTAGGTCCTTGAAATAACCCACAACTTTCATGGTTTGGGGAGTAGTAATGCCAACAAGAGCATGATAAAAAATTGTAACCTGTGGTTCATCCTGGTTTTCCTACTCTATTTGCGAGGTTCCTCTACTGATTCGGTCTCATCATCACTATGGTCACTGGTGTCAGGCTCATCAACATTGATGAGGAACAACTTATTTGCATGCACCTATGCCCATGAGAAAACTTTTCATCACAATTTTAGGACAACCCTTGGGTGCATCGTGCATCTATTTCAGTAGTGGTTAGATGTTTAGATGTAGAAGTGGGCGCAATAGGTTTTTGTTCATTCTGATTTTGGAATCTAGGAGGAAAAGAGGGTTTATCCTATGGAAATTTAGATATCCTCTTCTAAGTTGAAAATTTAGACTCAACCAAACGAGCCAAATAGATAGCCTACATCATGGATTGTGGTTTAAACATTATGACCTTAGCTTGGAGATCTTCCCTCAACCTGCTAACAAAACAACTCATAAAGAACCCTTCATTCATTCCTGTAGTTTTGTTGGCCAATATCTCAAATTGTATTTGGTAATCTCAAACTATAAAAGTTTATCTTAGCTTTGTCAATTGTCCTATAAAATCATCATACTCACTAGGGCCAAAGTGAGTGAGTAATTGAGACTCAAAGTCCACCAAGAAGGATTAGGGAGAGTTTTCTACAACCATTGGTACTATTTTAAGGCTTTATATTCTAAATTTAAAGAAGCCATTTGAAATCAGTGATAAATGGGGACATCATGGAGTCTAAATAATTGAGTAACACAACATAACCACCCATCCACATCCTTCTCATTGAACTTAGGAAAGTCTAGTTTTAGCATCTTAAAGGTAGTATCACGATCAAAGCGAAGGTGAGAGTCATTTGTTCCCTTTCCTTGACCTCGGTCAAAATGTGAGTGTTTAGTACGATATTCAGAATTTCTTGGAATAACTTGCAATTTGGACTCAACTTCTGCAAGCTAGTCTTCTAGGAAAATTTTGGAGGTATCTTGTTTAGTTTTGAAAGTTTGAAATTCTACCATCAAGGTTTCACTTGTGGTTTTCAAGCTCATAAAAAAACTCATTAGATTATCCAACATTGTAGTAGTGTTTTTATCTACCTCTTTTTGATGTCCACAAGTGCCACTTGCCATGTGGGATAGCCTTGAACCTTTTTTTATTGAATTACTAAAAATAGAAGTGTGGTTGTAGGAGTTACTATTTTTAGTAAGGAGTCCAAAAAGTGCTTGGGTGTTATATATCAATATGATCAACTCAAAAATATGATCACAATGATCTATATCCCACCATAATTTTTGGGGCACCCCAGACTCAGATTTTGTATTTGTGAAACATTTGGCTAAGAAGGGCTAGTGCAAAATGACAAATTTGAGGAATTTCAATAAAAAAGGGAGTTAAGACTCAAAATTTTTGTAAGAGGTGTAAAAGGGGCTAACTAAGATAAAAAAAATAAATTTGATGATTTTTGAAGTTGTCTAAGGCCTTTTATGATATTTTTGGTGCTATTTTTCCTAATTTCTAGTTTAAAAATTACTCAAAATAGAGTAATGATAAGACCACTACAACTTCTTTGTTATAGCTCTAATTTGCATAAATTTTGTTTTATTGGGTGCAAAATAAAAAGTAACAATTTTTATTTTTACGAGTCTCTTGGTGCAGTCGATTTTTTGATTTTGAGTTATAGCTCACAAGTTGGGTACGAGATCAACTATGTCCGATCCATGCATTTTGTCAAATGATCACCTTGTCACTATCCTATCACTTGTACTATAGTTACTGACACTGACGGTTTTGTTTTTATTTTGACCACCTATATTTTTTGACTATTACAGTTGGTTGTTACTATTACTGACCTGATTGTTATTGTCACTAAATTGAATGTTACTGTCACTAAACCTAACTATTATTATCACCGACTTGACTGGTACTATCACTAACCTAACTATTACTGTCACTAATATATATGGTACTAGAATATTTCATACTATTAAAGACACTTGTGGATTCCGTCCTAACTGCTAGTGCATGCAAGGTGTGTTATTCTGTGATAGGGAAGTCCTTCTCCATATGCTCACTTATTGGAATTGTGAATGTAGGTTCAATAGAATAGGGAGATATGTGTTTTTTGGTTGAAGTGTTTAAAATAACTAGGGTATGCTAGGTATAGGATTATGTAACACCCATAGGCCATTTTTTATACTGTAGTGATGAACAATAGTGCTTAGACCAATATTTTAGGCCACTACCCAAGGAGGATTCCACATATACCCTTAAGCACACTATCTGCCTCTTTGATAGTATGGGAGAGTAATCCTCAAGGATGTTGTGTCCCATGGACTATGGATGATACAAGGCTGAAAAGCTTCTTAATGGATAAAATTTTGTTCAACCTAGAATGGTCTCTCGATACACCCAAAGATGCATGGGATCTTGATTCTATGTGCGAGTGCTATTTGAGGCCTAGGTATTGGAGTCTGATTATCCCTCACTTCACTAGACACTTTATGGGCTATCTAGCTTAGCCAATAATGATAGCTCCTTCATAATATTTTAAAACCCCTAGAATAGATTTCTAGCCTACTCAACTACGAAAAAAATAGACTATGTTTTTTTGGTTTTTGCATATATTTTTTTAGCTTTTTGAATAAAGGAAAATAGAATGAAAAACATAGGAAAATTATACCTAACAAGCAAAAATGGCTGAGCAAGAATTATTGCAGTCATAGTAGAACTCGACCCTGGAAAAATATTTTGATACCACTTGTAAGGAACCTACTATTGAAATAAAGCTCACACACATAAAATACTGAAAGATAACTGAAATACATGCAATAACAAAATAATACTATGTAGAAAGTAATTGTAGAATTGAAACAATCTCACAAATAACTTATAATCATAGACCTCTTTGAGAGGGCAACCTTATTCAATATTTCATTAACTTGCAAAAATATACATTTGTACATGACTTCATGTATTTTAAAGAGAAAGTTGCATGCAATCCTAACTAAAGTCTTAAGACTTGGATTACATGCAAAATGCCACTTGAGATAGAATATTATACCAAACATCGGTTACAATCTTGATAATTATTACATGCGATGGCACCACTTGGCTAGGTGCCTTAGTTGCCACATACATTACAAATTATTATAAAATAACATTATAATAGAATCCCCCCATGTTGAAAGTGGTTCATTACATAATAATTAGAATTACAAAATAACGTTAGGTTGGGATCCTAACACCATTATTGTAGGTAAAATATACCAAAGGTAGGTAGTATTCCTATGGAAACTTGTGATCCATACAATACATGTAGAGAATTTCTTCTAGTACTTGGTTTATCCGCTTTGTTTGACCATTTGTTTTAGGGTGGTATTTCAAACTCATGTTTAACTTTGTGTCTATTGCATGATGAAGGGCCTTCCAAAATTTAAAATTGAACTTGGAATCCCTATCTGGGATGATCACCTTAGGAAATCCATTCAATCAGAACATCTCCTTGGTAAATCTATTTACCACCACCTGAGAATCATCCTTGGTGCTCCTAGGTATAAAATGTGCAACCTTAGTCAATTTGTCAACTACTACTAGAATTTCATCATGTTAGTACCTAGTTTTAGGTAAACCTACTATGAAATCCATAGATATGACTTACCATACTATGTGGATATAAATGACCTACGATATGCTTGCGTTCTACTTTAACCTTCTGAAATTAAATGTATAGAATGATAAAATTTATAATATCCTTCTTCATTCCTATGTATAAGAAGTTTCTTTTTAGATTTTCCCTCATATTTATCCCTCTGAGGTGAGCTATATAAGGAGATATATGGAATTATTGCATTATTAGCTTCCTTAAATCCCTTGATTTTGTATGATGATTCTACCTTTGTAACACAATAGGTTATCTATCACCTCAAACTCCTTATTGCCCTCGAGGTATTTATCCATTCTAGATTGAATTTCCTAGCAATATTCATCCTAATGTTGATCTTGCCTCACTTGGTCCATGAAATTTACATGGCTCTTGGTTATGGCTGTTATGTGTCTCCTTCTGCTCAAGGTATCAACAACCTTATTCTATTTTCCCTTTATGTACTCAATTTCAAAGTCATACTCAACGAGAAACTCCATCCACCTTCTGTCTTTGAGTATTGGTTTGGTAAATATATACCTTAAACTATGATGATTTGATTTTAACTCTAAATGTCTTCCTACCAGATAATGGTGCTATACATTTAGAGAATGCACTATGATGGCTAGCCGTAAATAATGAGTAGCATAATTAACTTCATGATTTTTAAGTTTCCTTGAAGTATAAGCTACTACTAGCTTTTCTTGCATGAGTACTCCTAATCCTTCTAGTGATGCATCAGTGCATACTGAAAAATCTCCTTAGGGATCTAGATTATTCAATATTGGGGTAGTAGTGAGTTTCTACTTCAATAAAGCAAAAGTGATTTCACACTTTTCCATCAATTTGAACTCCTTCCCTTTCTTTTGAAGGTTAGTTATTGCCAAGGCAACCTTTGAGAAATCCTTTATATAACATTTATAATTTCCCATCAACCCCATGAAGCTCTTTACTTTGGTAACATTAGTAGTGGGTGGTCAATTTAATATGGCTTTGATCTTCTTTGGATCCATAACAATTCCTTCTATTGATATGATATACCCTAGATAGTGCACCTCTGAAACATAGAAATCGCTCTTGGCTAGATTTCCATAAAGTTGATTTTTCCTTAGTAACTCTAGCATGATATTGAGATGCTTATCATGCTATTTCTTGTTCCAAGAGTATATTAGGATATCATCAAAAAATACAAGGAAAAACTAATCCAGGTGCCTTCTGAACACACTATTCATTAAATTCATGAAGGCAATTGGATCATTAGTCAATCCAAAGGGTAGAACTGTAAACTCATAATGCCTGTACCTAGTCTTAAATGTCATCTTATGAGTGTCCTCCTCATATATTCTCAACTGGTGATAACATGACATTAAATATATCTTGGTAAACATCATGAAATCTCTTAATTGAGTGAATAAATATTTTATTCTAGGTAGGGGATACCCATAATTTATTGTAGCTCTGTTCAAAATTTTGTAGTCAATACACATATCAAAGAGCCATATTTATTTTTCACAAATAAAATAGGTGCACCCCAAGGTGACACACTAGGTTTTATCAGCCCTTTATCTAATAACCCTTGCAACTGTACCTTTAATTCTTGCATCTCAATGGTTTATATCCTATACGAGGATCTATGAATGGATTCCAATCCTGGCATAAGATAAATAGTGAAATCAAATTCCCACATAGGAGGGATCCTAAGAAAATCCTCAAGAAATACATCCTTGAAATCCTATAGAATTGAATGTGTTTCCATAACCTAATTCTTTCGATATTCTCCTACTTTATTTAGTTCTATTACATAAAATATCCCTCCTTTTTTGAGGGCTTTCTTCAATAGCATAGCTAAAAATATCTGGGATATGAATACCCCTTGTTTTCTATGGATTCATAGCCTTCCCTTGCCTTATTTCAAATATTCTATCCACCTATCTTGGAAATTGATTACGAATTTATGGGACTATAACTAATCCATCCTTAGGATCACATCTAAGGCATGAAGTGGGGCTACATATAAGTAACCTTCCATGGTCCCACTAGATAAACTAATTTCCATCATAAAAAATATTGGTTTACGGAGTAGGTCTATCCAGAACCATACTCAATCTACCATCCATGAGCTAAATACCTTGGCCTTTCTAGCATATATTTTTCTAACTTAAAAGAAATAAATCTATCAGTGGCTCCACTATGAATTAATATATTTACTTCCTTATAAAATATATTATATTTTATGATCAATGGGGTGGTTTGTCCTTCAAGCTTCTAACTCTCAGTTGCAGCATAAATATTGTGCATAGGTTCCTGTCCTTTTAATGCTGGATGTACTTGGCCCTGGTCGCTATGGGCACTGGTTAGAAAATGTGGTCCTCTATAATTGTAACACTCATCCTTGGTCCCTTACCACTTTTCTAGTTTTTGATCCTCATCCTTGATCGTTGGAACTGAAAATTATGGTTTTTTTGTTGAGACTTAGCGTTATTGGGTTTGCTACCTTTTTTATAAAAGTTTTTCTTGAATTTTTTTTGGCTTCCATTAGATTTATTCTTTGAATTTTGAGGGTTCTTAGCCTTATGATATTGTTCTACCTCCAATTTTACATCCCCATTGCTATTCCTCTTCTTTAGTTTCTAATGTTCTTGCTCAGATAAGGTTTCATATTTATAACAAAAGTGTGACTTTGATTTCTTTGCTAGGTTGTATGTATTTTGCAATATTTTATGTTCCTTCATCTCTACATCATGCTTTATCCTAGACTGCAATCCATGAGTAAACTTATGAATCCACATTTTCCCATTCTAAGTGAGTACATACTTCAAAAACTTTACCATATTCCTTTAGTATATCTCCACTAAGTTGGTTCCTTGCCTTAAACTAGCAAACTCCTCAATTTTTAGAGCATAGAAATGATTTGTGAGGAACTTCTTATTGAATATGACTATATTTTCCTTTCATGGAATGTCTACTGGTTTAATTTTAGTTTCTTTATAATATGTTTCCCACCAATATAGAGTGGCTCCTTCCAGGTAAATAGTGGCCCAAACCATTCAGGTTCCTTATGAATATCCCTTTAATATGAAAAGTACTTCTAGTTCCCTTAACCAAGCCTTAGTTGCATCTCCTTCTCCTTCTCCATCGAATTTGGAGATACAAACATTCTTTAGATCTCTTACCATTTTATTTTCTAGGAGGGTTATAGCTTGTATCTGCTCTGCAGTCAACCCCTCATCCTGGTTAACTTATGAACCTCTAGATTGTGAATTTTGGTTTGTAATAGTTTCTAACACTTGTATTAAGTGATTTTGCAATGCGAAAACTATGGTAGTAAGATCTTACATTCCCGTATTGGGAGTTTCTAGATCCTCATTCTAGATCCCTTATTTGACATTACCTTGTCGAGTCTATATAGGTGGAGGCATTTCTCTCCTGGTCTTAGGTGACATCTTGATCTGATTCCAACCAAGAAAAGAATTAGATTACAACTTCTTCTTAAACTGAGTCACTACTCCAAACCACATTCCAGAGTTATTGCTAATTTATTAGAAATATAACTAGGATAATACTCCAAGGTTATGATGTATCATTAATACCACAACCCATACTAAGGTATCATAACAACCATCTTCCCTTGGGATCACTCCATTGGATTATAATAAGCAGAGACTTTAGGTCATCCCAGCTTTAAGCTTAATATTTAAGCCTTTATTTGAGACTTCCAAATCTATTTCAACATATAAGAAGCTCTATACCCTCATACCTAGAGCTCTGATACCAAATGTAATGACCCAAAAATCAAGAAACAAAACACACACAAAAAGAAAGATGTTTTTTTACTAAGGAGAGGGATTCATAAATCCCTATCCAACCTTAGACCAAATTTATTTAAAAACCCTTAAGTTTCTCAAGAACTATACCACACAAGATCCTCCTCATGCAAGTCCCTTCTACATAGACATATCTCATTTTATGCACATAATTCCATCCATATAACCAATCTTTATGAGCTAGACTTACTACCCTTAATCATTATAAGGTGTAAATGCATATCCATATTCTACACAAGCCATTATGTTTGGGTATGCTACATGTACTATGAGTTAAGCTATCAATCTTATCCTATAACAAGCTATCTTCACTCTGGTACAATATTCTAAACCTAGCTACCAATATCCCTAAGGGGATATCAAGCCCTTAGGTCATCCTCTAAGTTCACCTAGAACTTACAATTATTTTGCAACCATTTTTAAAACAATAATAAATAATCAATCTAGATACTAAATCTAACAAAACATGAATCTTTGAAAAGGCAAAGGATAACTAGAACATAAAGCAATAATTTAAGGATAAAATTACAATAAAAAGGATGTTAATAAAACTAAATTCCATTAATAGCATACAGGGTGCATCAACCATATTGTTCATTTATTACACAATTATGTATGGTAAACCCCATGCTTAAAATATTGCATTACATCAATTTCATCAGTGAAATATCCCCACAAGTTTAATCTATTTGCATAAATAAGTAGGATGTAAGGTAGAGAGCAAACTTGTGCATCGGTCCATCTCATGAATTTGGTCCTCCCGCTCTTCCATTGATCAAGTGAGGATAGTAGAGGATAAGGACACTCATAGATCAAGATGTACATACTTCTAAATAAAATTGTTCATTTTATTTCCAAATTGCAACTATACAAATAACCCAAGCAATTCAACTTTCCAATGCATAGTTGATACTATAGAAACTACTCTTTCTATTTCCCCTCTCATCTTCTCATGAGAGCTATTCAACCATGCATCAAACCACATGCTCTACTTGCAATAAATGGTCTAACCCTTATTCAACAATCAAAGTCCCATACCCTTAATTGCTAAACCATCCAGGTTCTCATTTATTATTCAATCAAATCCAACTACTTTAATATTTATATAAACCTTTTTCTTCATTTCATAAATTTAAGTCCCATACCCCTAATTTACATAAATAAACCACATTCACATTCATTATCCAATTAAAGCCAACTACTTTAATATTCAAATAAATATTTTTCTTCATTTCATAAATTAAAGTCCCATACCCTTAATTTACAAAATAAACCACATTCACATTCATTATCCAATTAAAGCCAACTACTTTAATCTTCAAATAGAAATTTTTCTTCATTTCATAATTTAAATTCCCATACTCTTAATATACAAAACAAACCACATTCACATTAATTATCAAATTAAAGCCAACTACTTTAATCTTCAAATAGAACTTTTTCTTCATTTCATAATTTAAATTCCCATACTCTTAATATACAAAACAAACCACATTCACATTTATTATCCAGTTAAAGCCAACTACTTTAATATTCAAATAAACCTTTTTGTTCATTTCATAAATTAAAGTCCCATACCCTTAATTTACAAAACAAACCACATTCACATTCATTATCCAATTAAAGCCAACTAATTTAATATTCAAATAATTTTTTTCTTCATTTCATAAATTAAAGTCCCACACCCTAATTTACAAAACAAACCACATTCACATTCATTATCCAATTAAAGCCAAATACTTTAATCTTCAAATAAACCTTTTCCATTATTACCCTAAAATATTCCATTTTAGATAATGAAATGCATTAAAAATTCCTTTTCTTTCATTACCCTAAAATACACCATTTTAGATAATGAAACACATTAAAAATTCCTTTTCTTTCATTACCCTAAAATACACCATTTTAGATAATGAAATACATTAAAAATTCATTTTCTTTCATTACCCTAAAATACACCATTTTAGATAATGAAACACATTAAAAATTCATTTTCTTTCATTACCCTAAAATACACTATTTTAGATAATGAAACACATTAAAAATTCCTTTTCTTTCATTACCCTAAAATACACCATTTTAGATAATGAAACACATTAAAAATTCCTTTTATTTCATTACCCTAAAATACACCATTTTAGATAATGAAACACATTAAAAATTCCTTTTCTTTAATTACCCTAAAATACACCATTTTAGATAATGAAACACATTAAAGATTCTTTTTCTTTCATTACCCTAAAATACACCATTTTAGATAATGAAACACATTAAATATTATTTTTCTTTCATTACCCTAAAATACACCATTTTAGATAATGAAACACATTAAAATTTCATTTTCTTCCATTACCCTAAAATACACCATTTTAAATAATGAAACATATTAAAATTTCCTTTTCTTTCATTACCCTAAAATACACCATTTTAGATAATGAAACATTACAAGTTTATTAATTTCCAACATACTCTAAGCTATCTCATACTCAGTGACTAACTCATGGCTAACTCTGGCAAAGGAGGACAACTTAATAGGGAGTAGTTATAAGCAATGACAAACACGATCGATATAACCTCTATAAGAAACGCTAGATGCAACCAAGACAACCTATATCCATAGAAAACTAGAGTGCAGGTGGGGTATTCAAGGGGGTATTTATGGTTTCCATGATAGTCGCAACATGGTCGACCATCCAGTAATGACACCATGCTCTATGCCCAATGACGGTTGTCGAGCGAGGTTAAAACCCACTATTCCAACCTGCACAGTTGTGAACATCTAAATAGGGGGTAACTCCATTGATCACATGGATGAATTACCATAAGGTAGACCTAGGATTAGTACCATCCATGCTACCAGCAACAAGTGGATATTTAGAGTAACAATTATGATGTTAAACTTGATGCAGCTCTACCATAATAAATTATCCCATCAAGGAAGCTAAGGCTTGGTGGAAGAGATTGAGTGCAGCCAAAAGCTCATGATGGATTCATTAAAAGTATGGTCATAGGACCACCTCACCGACCTTAAATCTACACTCTAAATGAAGTAGATTTATCATGGCCTAAAGGGGCTAATGTAATAGGAAAAAATACAAGTCAACCAACAATTTAAACCAAAAAATAAAAGCATTAACATCTCTAAAGTTTCATGATCCCAACCAGGTTTTACTTGTTTCCAACTGCCTATTTGGGTTATAAATAAATCAACTATTTATTTAAATTGATATATCTTTGCTAATTCAAATAAATCAACTATTTATTTAAATTGATATATCTTTGCTAATTCAAATAAATCAACTATTTATTTAAATTGATATATCTTTGCTTATTCTATTTACTAGGGCATACACGAAGTTATGAAGACAACTTATTCATTCATAAATCATAAACTATTAGGGTCATTAGTGCTAAAGTAAAAGATAATCATGCATGCAAAACAAACAAGGAGGGAGTCTTTTTGTCAATCTAGTCACCTGTCTCAGCCTCTAGAACTTACAATAACTACTAGGCCATTAGTATAGGGCTCAAAGTGGCTAGCTATTGACTATTATACCTAACCGAATGCATACCTATATGAAGGTATCTATCCTTGTTACCTTCAAGTTGCCTTATCATCACTTCCCCAACCTCAAGTACCCTCATATTCGATGGATGACTCAACTTCTTCCACTTACGAGTGCACCTGATCCTACACATTGGCAATTTGTTAGCAATATCATACTCTTAAATATCTATTAATATTGCATAGTTTCTTAATTGCACAAAATCGAGTATTAAAGCATCATTAATTAATACATTGTTTTTCCATATTCAAGGGTCCATATGGGAGGGTCATGACACTAAGTATGTTAGTATAGTTTGTAATGAAATGGAAAGTTATGGATTATGCTAAGTATGTTAGTATAGTTTATAATGAAATGGAAAGTTATGGATTATGCTAAGTATGTTAGTATAGTTGTAATGAAATGGAAAGTTATGGATTATGCTAAGTATTTTAGTATAGTTTGTATTGATATGAGAATAGATAATTTCCAACTAAGGGAATATAGTCTATGTTTAATTATAATTGGATTGTTGGATTAACTAAAGGTATGGGACTTTAGTTATTCTAATAAGAATATTTAGTTTTTTTGATTAACTAAAGGTATGGGTCTTTATCTATTTTGATAAATAGAATTATACTATTAGATTAACTAAAGGTATGGGACTTTAGTTAATTTGATTGATGGAAATGGAAAGATTCTCATGTATAAGCGAGTACCAATGTTATGAATACATTAGGCCTTTAGGTATGTACTATCCCTATAATAGACTAGGAAGGAGTTACTCCTAAAGAAGCAATTGCAAAATATGTTATGTGGGTTAAAAGAGCAATTCACGATAAAGTCGTGGGAAGTGTGAGTTCCTATGCATTGTATTGGAATATTTTTGGGAAAACAAGATTATGGAATATGTGTACTTGTGAAAGACCAAACTTATGAAATAAAGAAAACATTTAAGATCAGGTTTTCCTAAAAGGGTTTTCCCTAGGATATATATTGTGTTGTGGGTATTGATTCTCTCTTGTATATTACTTTTAATGTATCTCTTGCTAGTTGATTCTTATGTTTGATTTGAATAGATGTTTAGTAGATATTGTTCTTTGTTTGATCTAATTAGATAAACTTTGTGGTTTTTAGTATGTGATGATGTTTGATGTTGTTAGATAATTAAAAAATATAACAATAAATAGTGACGTCCCTTAAGCTAATTAGGCTTTTGGGTTGTTACACTCTCTGTCTTCAAATCTAATCATTATTGCTTTTGTCAAGGATTCTATTCTATTGATTTCATAGGTGTCTTAGCAAGCTATTGTAGGATAGAAACAACCACAAAATCCCTTATCACATTAGTAGAGGATATTCATAGCTATCCCATGGTTGGATTTGTCATTCCATTAACATATTGAGTTATCTATTAACCAAACCAATTTCAAGCAACATATTCGCATAGCATATTTATGCCCTTATTCTATCAGGTTAATAATCATCATCTATTTCAATCCCTAGAATGAATATATCAGCTATAACTATTGATGCAGGAGCATCCAACGAAAGGCAAAATACCGCAAAGTAGAAAAAGTGTCGCGATATCGCGACATGTCGGCAAAGAAGAAAAAGTGTCGCGATATCGCGACATGTCGGCAAAGAAGAAAAAGTGTCGCGATATCGCGACATGTCGCATTTTCATGACGTAAAGACGAGAGAAGGTGAGAGAGAGAAAAGTGTCGCGATATCACAACATGTCACATTTTCATGACCAGAAGATAAGAGAAGGCACAAGAGAGAAAAGTGTCATGATATCACGACATGTCACATTTTCATGACCAAAAGACGAGAGAAGGTGCAAGAGAGAAAAGTGTCGGGATATCACGACATGTCGCATTTTCATGACCAAAAAACGAGAGAAGGCACAAGAGAGAAAAGTGTCACGATATCATGACATGTCGCATTTTCATGACCAGAATACGAGAGAAGGTGTAAGAGAGAAAAGTGTCGTGATATCGTGACATGTCGCATTTTTGCGACCAAAAAATGCGACATTATCGCGACATGTCGCATTTTCATGACCATAAGACGAGAGAAGGCACAAAGGAGAAAAAGTGTCACGATATCGTGACATGTTGCATTTTTGTGACCAAAGGACGAGAGAAGGCGCAAGGGAGGAAAAGTGTTGCGATATCGCGACATGTCACATTTTTGTGACCAAAATATGAGAGAAGGCGCAGGGAGAAAAAGTGTCGCGATATCGCATTTTCACGACCAAAGGACGAGGGAAGGCGCAAGCTAGAAAAAGTGTCACGATATCATGACATGTTGCATTTTCATGACCAAAGGATGAGAGAAGGCGCAAGGGAGGAAAAGTGTCGTGATATCGCGACATGTCGCATTTTTGTGACAAAAATACGAGAGAAGGCACAGGAGAGAAAAAGTGTCGTGATATCGTGACATGTCACATTATCATGACTAAAATAGAAGAGGAATATCAAGAGGGAAAAGGTGTCATGATATCGTGACATGTCGCATTATCGCGACTACAAGAGAAGAGAAATAGGAAGAAGAAAAAGTGTTGCGATATTGTGACATGTTGGCAAAGAAGAAAAAGTGTCACGATATCGTGACATGTCGCATTTTCATGACCAAACAAAAGAAAAAATGGCAGGCGGTTACAGGGGCCGTTACAGAGGAAATTATCGAGCGATGGGTATACCAAACGTCATCATTGGTTGATAGGTAGATAGATTCTACAGTGGCAGCACTAAACAACACGTGGCACCAAGGTGTAATGAAAGCAGGCGAAGATCAAGAGTCAGAAAGAAATATGTTTCGAAAGCCAAGACAATGAAGAGGCACGAGAAATGAAATGAAGGGTCAGAAAATGGAAACAGAGAGTCATGCCAAAGATTTTAAAAGGGGAAGCAAAGGCATGCACAAGGGCTTGGAAAACTACTGAGATAGAGTTGTAGATTTGAAGGCAAGAGGGCCATTTTGGACCTGTTTGGGCTATTTTTCTTCTAGGGTTGGAAATGCTGTAAAATAAAAAAAATAAACTATCTTTCGGAATAAAGGAGTTTATTTGGCAGACTGCTGCCATTTTTGTAATCTTTTCCAAGTTTTGAATGAGAATTGAATGAGAAATTTTGTGGTATTGGGATGAGCAAGTTTGGATCCCCATCAACTATTACAGGTAGTATATTCATTATATATTTGAGAAGCCTTATATTTCTAGTCATTGTAGCATCCAATTCAACCAAACTCATCCCTATGCATTATTTTGATAATATAAGAAATCTCTATTTTTTAATATATTTGATATCACTTTAGTTTGGTTATAATAACAAATTTATCAACTACAAAAATTTTATTTTGCGTATTCATTACAAATGTCTTTGCATCTATATCCAAGGTAAGGCACCTTGATTTTTGTATAAACAAAGGGCTTGACTATTCTAATCAAGAAGAAACATTTTTCTTGTTGTTTGGTAGACCCCCAAATCATAATCATTGTATTTTTCTATTTTTTTATAGGTTTACATGAATCTACCAATTGAAATAGTTCTATTAAACGTATTCACATAGGAAGCTTATTCTATTCCAAATGGTGTATTTAAACCAGATACCAAAATAGGTAAGTACTCATTATCCTCTATTTTCTAGTTCATAGTATAGATTTTTCGTCTATTTTATTTTATTGTTTCTCCCATTAGCATAGTAAAAAAATAAAATCAAAAGGATATTTAGTTTAGCTAACATTTTATCTTACTTAGGCATTCAAAACATATATCTCATGTAGCCTTGCATTAGGCTATTCTTTGTGATTTCATCTATTTTGCACCTTTTCTCTTAATGAAATAAAAAGAAAAAATGTTTATGTTTTATAATTTGTATCCCAGTTAATAGTCATCAAATCAAACTTGCATATAGAGTAATACTTTTTCTTTTGCATCGTTGTTTTCATATTGCATCACATTTCACTCTCATATTGCACATTAGATCCTAGGATATATTACCAAACCTAGATGCTTGTTGAAATCAAACACATCAAAATAGATTAGGAAATCTATCAATATTTTGGTGAACCTGAGCCTCTCCCACCAAAGATAGCACTACACATAAAAATGTAGTCCTCCAAAATGATGGGTTAGTAACAACACTCTCCCATTTGAGTGTATATGAAGCTAAAAAAAAATGCATTTTAGGCTAGCACCCCCAAATGGGTATGCCTTTTTGACATTGCCACAATACCAAAATGGAGAGACCTGTTTTTATTAAAGGAAATTGCATAAATATTATTATCATAAAAATGGAAATGAGTGAGGTTTTATCACTAAATTGATAGGATTATTCCTAAGGTTATGTAACTAGATTTAAAAGACTATATGGATGAAAGACTCCAATGCTTTTATTTTTAATTATTTGTGAATGTCATTTTAAGACCATAAATCCAAATTATACCTGAGTAGGATGCATAATTGCTTTTTGTAATACATGTGATGCTATGATGACATTAGTAAACATATATCGTATATCAAGATTCATTATAACAACATGAACATCACCTCCATGGATATATTTTGTAAACCACTCTACATGAAGAGAGAGATAGATCTAAAAAGTAGACTTGTACACCATGAACTAGGCATAAGATTCCGTAATATATTTTCATTAACTTGCATTCATTCGTGGAGAGACGATATATTATAAAAAAATATATGTAGATGTGGGGTGTTATTTATATACATAGTAGTTGTATCATGTAGAGGGAATATTGATTGCTACACAATAATTTAGTGTTGTAAAATAGGTGGTTAAGCTTATTTTGAAGCCACAACTCACTTTTGTATTGTATTGTTCATATTAGCACTTTAGGCCCTTGTAAACCTTGAAAAAAGTAAATTTTATGATTTTTTTTATTCCTTAAGGTCAGTCACTTAACCTTCACCTAAGTGTAACTTGTATTTGGGATATAAATACTCCTTCATACCAATCATTTAATTATTGGTTGGAATGTCATTCTTTTCTTGATAGTGAGGTTATTTGCTATCCACAAATACCCCATATATTTTGTTCTTTTGATTTGCATGTATTTAAATTTTAAGCAATACTAAGTAATGCATTGACTCCTTTCATTTCTAGAAAACTATGAAATCCAACATGGTATTAGAGTGGGTGTAAATATCTATTACTTAATTGCTTCTATAAATAGTCTAGCTTCTATAGCTTCTCCCAAGAGAAACTATGCTTAGAGCAGCTAAGAAGAATATTTTTGGAAAGTTAATAGCAATATTGGAAGAAGGTTTTTCTAATAAAAATCCTAGATAGATTTGGATCTCGAGGATCTCACTCAGTTTAGAATATTTTCTTTAGGATAAATATTAATTGATGGGTTCTTTTTTTCCTCTCATTGAAACTCAATCCTTTTTTTTTTTTTATTTCTTGCTATATGGATGCCCTAGTTTCAAGATTAATTTTTTCAAGGTATTTTGAAAACCTTATTTTTATTTTATAGTGTTTTTCAAAAAATCCATTTCCTTTTCTCTTTTAGCTTCTTATGTCCAATAGCAACTTAGATCATAGGATATATTTCTTAGTCATTATGAAAGAAGAAAAGAATAGGTTGAATATTAAAAAAAAAAACTATCATGCTAGAGAACCCATGGGTAACTTTTGAGCTTGGCAAAGACCTTCGAGCCACTTGACAAAGTTGCAATTTTTTTGTTGCATAGGTATGAGAGGATGTTCTAACTAGTTGTATTCAACAAAAAGTTTGTATAGGGAAAATAATAAAATATACAAATGACCCATTAGCATATCTTTATTCTTTGAAAACATTTAATAGGGATTCTAGTTCAACACTTTTGTTCATTCCGCTTCTAGGTACCTCAAATTCATGTTCATATTTTTTTGCTTTTTCCCTCCAAAACTAAAATTTTTGAATTTATAAAATGGAAAATTTCAAGAACTATTTTAGAAAATATTATAGGGAATATTCCTTGATTTGATGAGAAAAGGTACATATATGGGTGTATGATTGCATCACACTAACATAATATTGTGTCAGCAAAGTGATGCATTCTTTATTTGTTTGTTTATATAAATGGATTCTCTTTTATATCCCAATGGGAGGGCTTGGGAAGATGGTCAGCCAAGTCTATGATAGAGATTTTCACAATGTATATCCTTAGTTTGAACCCCCTAGTGCCTTTATCATTTGAGAGTAGATGATATAGGAATGATGCATGATGACATAAGCATGATAAAATATAATGGCATGGAAAAAATGTTGACATGGCACCTAATGACATCATCCATTTTCAACCTATACCTGTTGATGTGGCACTTGATGACATGGAATTATGTACACTCTATACAACTAACATGATGGATGATATGACATGGCATTTGGTGTTTTATATAACTAATATGATAGTTTGTACAACTTATCTGGTAGGGCAGGTAGATTAACACATGGTAGGTGACATGGTTGTCTATATAGCTAACATTGTAGTCCATACAATTTATGTGGCATAAGAGATAGTGCAACACATGGAAAATGATACAAATTATTATGTGGTAGAAGTAAAAATATCAATATGGTATGGAAACAAGCATGAGGCTATATGTCACTTGGAACATATAAATATGACATCGACCAATTAAATTCTACTAACTCAAAAAACTTGACATGTAGCTAACATAGTCAATGGTAGACTATAAGAAACACTAATTTTGGATTGAATTAGTATGCGATAAGTGGTATAGTATGTTTTATAGACCAAGAAACCAATAAAAGCATGACAAGTGGTATATTCTAGTTCACTAGTATATTATCTAGTGGCATGTATAGTCAGTGCACAAGTGGAAGCCTCTCTAATAATGATAAGTATCATGTGACTCATTAGTATGATGTTCAAGTAGTACATGCTTGGAACCCCATCATCCAATAATGCAATAATATGTGGAATTATCTCATTTTTTATAGGTATCAAAAACATTTTTCAAAGTTTTCAAAGGTTTTGGTATTTTTTTATTATGATTTTAGGGTCAAACTTTAGGGGTCATAACTTTTGCATACGAAATCATTTTGAGATATTTTTTAAATAACATTATTTTTTTATTTCTCTATGTTAGTGGTGGTTTTTTATCACAACTATATGTATGAATTTTTATTTTGGTATGGCAATCATGGATCACCATGTGCCCATATTGAGTGGTCTAAACTATGGCACTTAGAAAATTTAGATTGAAGTTTTTCTCTAAAGTAAGGGGTTACTTAAGTAGCCTTATGGTATAAATAATCAATAAGTGAAGAAAATACATAGTGATAAGAAGGATGTGGATGATGGTGTCATAGCCCTTCATGTTGACAATATTTATGAAACATATGTTAATAGCACCATGGACCCTAAAGTGTTGCTAGAGAAAATTTAGGGATTATGTGATCGTATTGATTCCATACAAATTAGTAGGTTAGAGGTTGGTATTACAAATTTATCCATGGAATCATTTAACATTGTTTATGGATACATTAGTAATTTAAATAAAATCTAATAAGATATCCAAACTACCAGAGGACTACCTAAGGAAAAAGGAGAAGATCATGAAGCTTTAGAGAAGGAAAAACACTGAATTGTTTTATAGTCTTCAACATTGTTTTGGAGACACATGAAATAACTATTGTCCTCTTTGATATTATTTGTATATATTTTATAGTTTCTCATACACCACCAAATTATGGGCTACTAAAGTACTTTTAACATCATCAGGCTATAATACAAAGACATAAAGAAATTTTTATCTTAAATTAGGCTCATCCAAGGGAGGCTATTTCCAAATATCAAAAATACAAGAAGCAAAAAAATAATGAGAAGAAACTAAGTATTCCATTTAAAATTCTACATATAAATTTTACCAAAAAAATTTACAAAGCATATTTTTGCTAGATTCACATCAAGAAACTTGAGGAAGTAACAAGAAATGAGGGTGTTAATGCTACTTTATTCTATGCACAAGGTGAGGACAACTTTGATGGAGAAACCTCATAATAACATGTAGTTATTCATTCAACATGTTAGGCATCCACTTATTCAAATGAGTGGATTGTATATTGAAGGGAAACTAGACACATGGTGAAACACAAACATCTCCTATGTTACAACATATTATATTTAGGTAGTATTTTATTATTGGATATGACTCTTCATTGTAGGTTGTATGATGAGGATAAATTAGCATTGGATCATCTTCTCTTAATGAGATACTTCAAGTTCCTAAGGTTGGACCTAACCTATTATCTATTTATCATATTATTTAAAGAAATAAGAAGATAAAATTATGGCCTAATCAATGGGTAATTAAGGATATAGACAATGAATTTAAAACTATTGCTTCTGGGTATTGTGTGAGTTTGATCAAATGTATAATTTGGAAGAAAGTCAAACCTCTTATGTTTTCTCTTCTAAGAATAAATTTTTTTTTGTTATGATTGCATATATAGATAATGAAAGTCAAAAGTAACATTACAGGCTTGGGTATATTAACTATGGATCATTGATATACACGAGTAGTCATTAGATGGCCATTGGAATTCCTCATATATCCCCTCCAAGCAATGCACATATATTGTAGGGAAGCATCATAAAGATAATTTTCCAAAAGGGATTGTGAGATGGGCCTATAACTAGTTGGAGATCATTTACAGTGATATTTGTGGACCTATGGGTATCCCATATCTTTCAAGAAGTAGGTATTTCCCCCTTTTCATTGATGTTTTTCTAGATATGTATGGTTGTATACTATTTGAGCTAAGGATGAAGTCTTTGTGAAGTTCAAGACCCTTAAGGCTCTTGTTGAGAATCAATTGGATGAAAAAATAAAATACCCAAGGACATACAGAGGAGATGAGTACAATAGTCATGCCTTTCATATTTTTCTAGATTCTCATGGGATTCCATATTAGAGGAATATTCACTATAACATTGAGTAGAATGGTATAGGTGAAAGGGAGAATAAGGTGATCATGGAGATGGCACAATGTATAATTAATGCCAAGGGGATGAAACATAAATTCTAGGGTGAGGCCATAACTTGTGCAACATACATCACCAATAGGGTTTCCATTAGGGACATTTAGTGGATGAAACCTCTTGAGACACTAATAGGAGAAAAACCTAATATGTATCAATTACACATCTTTGGATATTCAATATGGTCTCACATTCTCAAGGATCCACAGGTACCAAAGAGACATAGGTATATATTTATGGGATATTCAAATACCTCAAAATAATATCACCTTTATGATCCTTAAAGGCATGATGTTTTGTTCAATACAAAGGTTATTTTTGATGAGGTCCTTCTAGGTGCTCGTTATATCCCACCACCTAAGATTTTGGTAAATGAATATTTTAACCCCTTGACTATTTCAAATTTAGCTATTTTTCAAATATTTTGGTTGGTCATATTCCCATTAGATCATCTTATTCATCTTCATATTCAAGTGGAGGTTCATTACCTATTTATTTGACCCCATCATAGGCAACACCATAGGTAGCACCTTATTTTCCAAATTTATGGTATGTTAAGTAGGACATATCAAATCAGAGTGCTTTAGCTTTGTATGACGAGGTGAGTGGTGGCTTTGAATTTCATTCTTTAGATATAGTTTCTAATATTGCTTTGTCATAGAGCATACATGACTATTAAGTTCATCCAATATCTAAATGGGTTAAGATGCTTAACCAATTTTATCTCAAGAGTGACATAAACAAGATCCTTCTTAAGCTTTGCTCTTGAAGGCTAAATCATTCTTAGGATTTTCTTACATATTATCAGGTTAAGGGCCAACCAAAATAGAAATATGCTATATTGGTTTAATATGAAGATTTTATGAACATGACTTCAAAGGTGGTTCCTATTCCAAAAGGGAAGAATGTAGTTAGCTATAAATGGGTCCATAGTTTGGATATTCAAGTGGAGAAGCATAAGGTATGCATTATTTCTAAAGAATTATTTCAATATAAGGGAGTCAACTACTCTAATAATTTTGCATTTATTTCTAATATGGACTCCGTCAAGATGATTATGTCTATTGTTGCATCATATGAATGTAAGGTTCACTAGATGGATGTGAAGACTACCTTCCTACAGGGAGATATTTATGAGGAAATATACATGCAATAGTTCTCTAAATTTTTACTTAAGAACCCTACTTTATTGGTTTGTCATTTGATTAGGTCCTTGTATAGACTAAAGTGGGTCCCTTGTACATGGTATGACAAGATTCATTTATTTTTTCTTAGTTGCAGGCTTTTACGATGTAATACTGAGAATGATGTATAAATCAAGCATCAAAATGAGGAAATATGGGTCATTGTTTGATGATCTTCTCATCATTGACAACTTTCCTACATTCATCTAACATATGAAGACATGACTTAATTCCACTTTTGAAATGATAAATTTGGGACTTTTACATTACTTCTTAGAGTTTTAGATTAATAATATAGGTTTTGGAATCACCATTTCATATCCAAAGTATTCTTTGGGTGTTCAATTATTTAGGATAGAAGATTGCAAATTTGCGTAGACTTATTTTGCTTTAGGACTTAATCTTAGGGATGATTATATCACTTCTTTGATGGATGCTAAGTTGTAACAATCTCTTTTGGGAGGTCTTCTCTTAACTTACTCACATTACAACCAATATACATTTTTTATTAGTTGTTCTTCTAGGTACATACAAGCACCCTTAAAATCATTGGATAGTGGATGATATTAGTTTTTGATACATTTTTTTGACCTATCAGATGGTTACTGCTAGTCTATTGACTCTCCTCCAATTTTGATAGGATTCTTAGATGTTATTTGGGATTATGATATGGATGAGTTATGATCCACCATAGGCTTTATATTCTATTTAGGATTTAGTCCTATTTCTTAGGGTAATAGACACCAATCCAATATCTATTAGTCTTCTATGAAAACTGAATATTGTGTTGCTAATGAGTCAATCAAACATCTAAGGTGGATGCTTGTGATTTTGGAGATTGGAATTATTTAGATTATTCTATTCACTCTTTGGTGTGATAATTAGACACCATTTGAATTGTTTGCTATCCAATGTTCTACTAGTAAATGAAGCACATAGATATTTGGATCTACTTTGTTATATGGCTTCATGCCAATAGGATGCTTGATACTATTTTTATGCCTTCTTCAAAGTAGAAAGTGAACATTTTGATCAGGATCATGGGCAAGGTAATATTTGTGCACATGCAAGAGCTACATGGGTAAGGAGAGTACCCTTAAGAGGGATGACATGTAAGGGCCTCTCTTCATGTCCCCAATTTAGCTTAAGGGGGATGCTGGAACATGTAATGATTAAGATTCTCTTAATACTAAGGGGGGATGTTGGAATATGTGATGGTTAAGCTTCTCTTGAAGATATGATTGGATTTTGTATTGTATTGTTAGTATGAATCCTATGTACCCTTGTGTAGACACCTAAAACACATCATGTGTAGGGGACTACTCATATGGGCATGCTAATAGACCATATGAATGATCTTGGATAGTTCTAAGGTGAAGTAGTGGTTTTAACCACTCAATATGGGTAAAGTTGGCATACTCAGCCTTAGCTACAGCTGTCACCCATGACTAATAGAGCTAGAAATACCTCAGAGTAGTGGATAGCATCTAAAAATATTTTGAATCTTAGGCCAAGTCAAATTTGGTTACAACAGTCTGGGCAATGGATATTCAAACGATTTTGGGTGGGGAAGCTTCAAGAGTTTTCCTCCCAACTGATCCAACATCCTAGATATTGATCTTGGCTTCCCAATAAATCCAAGATTAGAGATTATGAAGGCTATAATACCCCCATTCAAATTATGGAGAAGTATGGAACAATCTTGAGTTGAAATGTAGTGAAGCTCTGCCAAAATAGACAGTGAATTGAAAATCCCTTGAGGAGAGTCGAAATGCTGCCCAATTGTGGAGTGACAAATATGAATTCATCAATGGAGCTTCCAAATTATTAAGGAGCATTAATTGTAAAAGCAAGCCAATCAAATGTGAATCTTATCAAATTCCATTGCCAATCCATATTGGGACATAGATATGACCCTTGATCATCAATTCCATGAAGGGAATTAGAGATATAATCCCTGAATATAAGAGCAAGAATACTTTCAGCTTAGCCATGACTGCCAACCATGACTAATACTATCATTTGTACCTCAAACCCACGATGAGGGTTTGATCTTTAATTTTCTTTGTTTTAGCAATAGATTTTCATTTCTATTTATGCAATTAGTTTAATATAGAATAGATTAACATTGTAGTAGACATTTGACCAGTCAATTTAGAATTTAGAGGTAGATTTGCTTCCATTTACTTGCAATTATAAATTTAGACTATTTTTGTGCTTTTAAAGTTTTAATGGTTAATTAGGTTTCCTAATTTCTATATTTCATGCTTTATTTACATGTTTTACAATAATTTGATGATTTCTTGCATATCTTCATATATTTACATTCGTTCTTGTTTTATTTGTCATCAATTTATGAAAATTGTCTCAAAAGCCTCATCAAGAGAGGCCTCCTTTGTCATTAATCCTTTGTCATTAACCCCTTTCATGTTGTTTCTTGAACATAGGGTTTATAGGACCTATTAAATTTAAGGTATTCAAGGCAACATATGCCTCCAACCAAAGGAGAAGAAGGCTACCTTTAGCCTTAAGCAGTTCGTGTACCTTCTAAAAATTTTGTTGATTACACCACCCCCTCGTTTAGAGGGTCTTCAAAATTGTATCAATTGTATCAAAATTAACTATCCCTAAGAGGGACGTATTTGTAATCTGTATTTGACAAAGTTTTAATAAAATGAAACCCTATTTTCTTACTAAATTCATTGTTGTCTATTATTTATTTCTTTAATACTTGATTTCAATTGATGCACTAGTTAGGTGTATGCTTTTTAGATCGTTATAAATGGCGATCATGATGGAAAACACATAAATTCTGCAAGAATTGATGGATTTTTGAAAATTTTTTGGTTGTAGGTATTAGCCACACTTGAAAACCATGGTACACAATCTCCATCACACTTGACAGTTGCAGCTAGCAGTAGATCATAAAAGCAGACAATAATCGACTTTTCTCTCCATCAGATGAGGAATCCAAGTAACCCCGATCTTCTATAATTTTTTAGCTTGTTGTCTTCACTATTGTAGGTAATTAAAAAAACTAGAGAAATATTAAAGTGAATGAATTTGAATGTGAATTTCATGTTGTCTGTTAGCTACACCTAACAGTCATGGCTAGCTCTGTTAGTTGTGTCTATCAAACGCAGCTAAATTCTTGGCCCATGGCTTTGTCCTGCGGCCAACATTGTTACCTATGGTTATTTCCCGTGACTAATAGATAATATTTGTTTGTAGAATTTACCTATGGTGGAATTATTAGAGGCTAATTAGAGCATTTTTACCTACATTTTCTAAAAATAATTCAATAATTAGATGCATCTTTCTGAATATTAAAAATCTTTTTTCATTAGGCATATGGGAAAGAGCATTGTATGCTTGGTGATGCATTTTCCATTTCACGTAAAGTATAAAATGAAAACACACACACACCAAGTAACACTTAAATATTGGTGAGTTGGAAGTCATATCCAACCACTAGTAGGGTTCAACGATGGTGGCAGTGATTTCCATTCGTTGGTCCAACTCCCTTGAACCTTGTACTATTAGCCAATACTGACTCCAAGATATGTACTAACCATGCAAAATAGCATGAATTCCTCTTTGGAGGGGTATAAAACTACACACAAGATTCTAGGTGATGATCGGTAGGACTTGTGCTCCCTTCTTGGATGTGGATTTCATCTCCACATTTTGGAGGGTTTACGTGATCGTGACTTTCATTGTTAGTTGTCGAGCCATGAGCATACAGGTGAAAACTCTTAAAATATTGAGCATTACATAAAAATATTTCTTCCATGATGAGAGTAGTTTAATTTTTGAATAAATTTCAAAACACATCAATTAGTGTAGGGCTCATACACAAAATTTAAAAGAGATAATCATTATTTTTTGCTTTGTTTGATTTAAAATCTACATACGAGATAATACACATCATGTTTAGAACATGGAGAGACCAATATCAGTGCAGAATCAAGGTCAAAGCTGAATATCCACCCAATACATAGCACAATGCATCAAACCCTCAATCACAAGATCCTCCTGAATGACGTTCGATGAGCATTAGAGGGGATAAATCTATGCATGGGGGTTCTCATCAGAATACCCCACCCATAGAAGGCAATGTACATGTATTATGAGATAGATCTGAGTATGGAAGATCCCAACATGGGGCCTTTGAGCATGGGAGAATATATAATGATCGTACACCTCATGGATCCACTGGATCTGTTGAAGAGTACATCATTAAGGAAGGAACTGTAACCAAGTTGATTCCCATATGTACTTGAGCTAAGGATGGCTCAAGGCCCCCATTAGTTAAAAATAGACAAATAGAAAATCTACCCATTGAGGTATAGGAAGAGAGGGCTACTTCAAAGTATAGGTCTACATAGACTCCAAACAAAAATGAACTTTGTAAGTTCACATTTGATATGTCTAATATTAGAGTAAATGGTACGCCACCACATGAGTCATGGTGCAATAGACAATTAGATGGTCTAGATAGAGTCCTATAGTATCTAGGGTATAAACCCTTAGTTGTGCACTCTCATTCTATGAGTTCTTGTAGTGAGAGAATATGTAGGACCATTAGAGAACCAGGAGAATGATCTAAGCATTATCGTAGTATACTTGACCTATCGACCCATATGGGCATAGAGCATAGAAAACACCATAAAATGAAGCCATCTACATAGACAAGGGTAAGAGCATGGAAAATAATTTTGTTGGATGTCATGCCAACAAATCTTCTTGGATAGAACATAGAGACCACATATGGCTAATATTATAGATCGATCATAGAAACTAGTGTCAAAACAATGATAGAAGATCTTCCAAGACCAATTGGAATATGTCCAAAAAGAGAGTGAGCACCTCAAAAATGAGGATACTCAAAGGCAGAGGTTGCTAAGGTAGTGTCTTTTCAAGCAACGCATGCATGGGTAATGCATCCTTGATCAAAAGGAGCATGCTAAGTGAGAGGATCGATTGGCTTGTGCCAATTTACCCCCTCATAGTGAATACAAGGAGCACACTCATAGACGAGCTACTTCATAGCCTGATTTGCACCCTAAACACATTGAAACTCATACTCACCACATGGTCCAAAACATGATGCAGTGCCAAGTGCTATAACATCATGGGTGTACATAGTATGAAGAAGTGGTAGGAGATGAACAAGAATAGGAATATTTTGAGATATCCTTAGTATATGTGGAGGATGAGCCTAGTCCTCCACCTTGACCAAAGAATAACTTACCTCCAAAGGCTCCTCAATGACCTCTCAAAGAAGAGGAAATTCTATCTTCAAAGGCCTATCAAGACTTGGAAGACAAGGTTTGAGCTATAGAGAAATAAGATATGGCTTATAAAAATCCAACCTTGAACAAGATTCATAATGAGCCTTTATTCCCATCAGTACCCATTCCAACATATTCCGATCACTTTGAGATGCCAAAGTTGGAGAAGTTTCAAGGAGAAGAGGATGCTCAAGAACATGTTACAATATTTATGGATATGTGCTTTCAGATAGAAAGCAATGATGCTCTATTACTGAGAACCTTCATCACAACCCTTTCAGGCCCATCCCGAGAGTGGTTCAATCAAATTAATAGGCACAACATAACTAGCTTTGAATAGCTGGCTAATGGGTTTCTTGAATGCTTCTCCTTCGGCATCAAGAATAAGGTAAACCTATCCTATCTGGCTACTTTAATGCAACATGATGATGAGCTGATCATGGATTATGGGAAAATATGGAGAAATATAATGGTAAAGTTGCCATTTTCCATTCCAACCACAAAGCTAACTTGGATGTTTACCAAGAGTTTTGTGAAGCACATCTCGCTACTATTGCAGTTGTAAAATTATAAAATATTTGAGGAGGCCTTGGTACAAGCTAAGGTAATAAAGGACATCAAGTTACAGGAGGGTAACTTGAAGGTCCAAAACAAGAAGAAATGGAACAATAAGAACACCCAATATCAAAATCAACAAGCCAAGCTAGCCCACGTCAACCAAGTGGTGTTAAAACTCTAGAAAGGGGATAAGAGGCAGAAACAAAATTATCAAGCCCAACCTCTTCTTATGTGATACAATCAATGCAATAATAATAGGAAGGGTAAGAACAAAGAACAATGCCCACCTCATTAGTTTACACCTTTTTTAGAGTTGACATTGATATTCCATCAACTATGTAAGGCCAAGACCCTCAACTTACTAGAGATAAAATTAATAGACCCTAATCAACCCAAGCCAAAGGGGTATAGGGATGATCTATATTGCACTTTCCACAAGATGAATGGACATGGCATCGAAGGATGTTATAGCTTCAAAAATTTAGTACAAAATATGATCGAAAAGGGTGAGCTTATTGTGGACAACCCTTAGGCTCTGAAAAACCAAAATATAGGGATCTTCGAGAACCCATTACCAAATCACAACTCATCGAGGAACAATTTTGGTCATGTGAATAAAGTGTAGGTGGAACTGCCAACTCAAGGATTCATTGGTATGGTCAATGTTTTCATGAGACAAGGGAGGTATGAGCAACCAAATATGCCTCTATCTCCCATCAAAGTTCAAGATATGCCCCCTCAAAGGCTAGCGCAACATGTGCCAGGCCCACCAACTATATTGGTGGTGACTATTAGGAGTAGACTAGTTCAAATCCTACAGACAAATCCAGTGAAGTTATCAATCTATGAACTAATTCAATAGTATCCCAAGCATAGGGAGATGCTCATGGACATCCTAAGGTCCATCAAAGTTAAATTCTATGACCTTGAAGTATTTACAAACTTCATGGGACATGTACAACAGTTTAGTGAGCTAGTAATGCAATTTAATGATCACGAGATTAAGATGGTCTCCACTGCTATAGAGGACCCACCGCTACATATAATTGTGTGTTAATCGCACACCATTCAAATAGGTTTTTATTGATACAGGGTCATCAATCAAAATTATTACCACCAAGGAATTGACACATCTGAAGTTTCCAAAATCACATATTGTACCTTCTACCTTCACCTTGAGAGCATTTAACAATGCACTATGCTCAATGGTAGGTACTATAGTTATTTCTATTTAAGTTATAATGAAGACCATCCCTCTGATGTGTCATGTGATTGAAGGTTCCATGCAATATAACATCCTTTTGGGGAGGCCTTGGATTAGATAAATATGTGTTACATTCCCTTGATTTTACATCAGTGTATTAAATATATACATGAGGGACATGTTCATATGGTTCCTTTCGATGAGGAGCCTTTCAAATATGTGAACTTAGCAGATTTTCTTGGATATTTCATTCTCCCCTTAATGCATCTAGATATATTATTGACATTGCAAATCAAAAATCTAGAAGGTAAATTAAAAGGAGTGTGTGTAGGACCTTCCATGGTAGCACCACAACTATTAGAGCACACAACAACTTCAATAGAGCCTACAACATCCAAAATTATTAGGAATGACAAGAAGCTTAAGGGAGTTATGGGTAAAAAAGAGCTAAATAAGGCACCCATGGTAGTAATTGTCAAGGTTCCTAGTCTAATGGATGAAGGGGATGCTCAAAATCAATATGAGAAGGCACTTCAGCCTACCTCACCTGCTTCTTCAGTAGGGTCATTTGCACCATAGGTGACCATACATTTGGTTAATATTAGATTAGAATAATATATCATGTAGAACATGATGTTCACACCAATTTATCGAGACTATATAGGACATGGGCCAAACTCAAGCCCATCACTTTCCCATGGGAATGGTGGTACCATTGGGGGTGCTTCCCAACCAAAATTTATTTATGGAGAGATGGATCAACTTGCAAATCGCACACCCATAATTTAGAATGATGATGAACCATTCATGGTGAATATTCATTATTTATCTAACCCTAAGTTTGATTTACACTACTTTGAATGTTACCATTGGTATGGTTACAATTTATTATTATTCAAGCAAGGGCATTGAGTTCCCATCAAACCATAGTATTAGCTACAAAATTATAGGTTCGGGTTAGGCTACCATATAATAATACATGATGAGATCTTAGCAGCATATTCAGATAGTATGAACCTCAGTTTAGGGGATGATGTGGATTGGAATCGTTATCACCCTAACCCTTCTCACATATGAAGGCGTAATAGGTTGGTAACCTACATCTCTAATGAGCCACCTGAGATCTACCATTATAACATTGTAGTAGAGGTCATTCCAGGAGATATTCCAAGAGCTAAATTGGATATTGAAAGCTATGATGCTACCAATGACACTGGTATACATATCCAAAATCCGCGTATAACAATCTACACTGAATCAAAAGTTTCTTCTGAGGAAGTGCAAGCAGAGTCCATTATCAAAAGTGATGGACCCGATTGTGATTCTAGAATAAATGATAATGAGCAATCCTTAATCAATAAACAATATGAATATGGGACCGAGTTAGGTTACTTAGGTCCTCTACATTTACATCATTTATTGTCCATAAATATAGTGGGCAAGAATGAGGGAGCCCTCATTGATGATAGTGGATATGAAGAGCAGGCCTACCTAGGGCCTCATCTTGCTCATTTCCTGATTCATGTTGGATGATGTGAAAGACTCATATATAATAGTAATGATGAGGATGATACCAAGAGAGCCTATATTAGGCCTCACTATTTATGGCATCATCATGAGATAGTTGATATTGTCGATATGTATCAGTGAGTCTATCCTAGCTTGCACCTCAGAGAGAGACCACCCAATTTGGATATGATTTATCATATAGTCTTCCCTTATCCATCGATATACATGTAGCTACTCGAGCCAAGTGATCCTGCTTTCCAATATATTCATAGACTAGATCCATAGATCCCTATACCCCCAAAGCCACATCTTGGGTATGCAAAATAACACAGACAAGTTAGATTTGCACACACATGGTTCTAAAGATCTAATCCATCCCATCAATATTATATCTATTGATTTGACCACTCCACTTCATAATCTAGCTAATATTTCCAAATCATTGTATCTTAATATAGATACTATTGATTGGGATCACGTTGATTCACCACTAGAGTCTAAATATTTCTTCCCTAATGAAGAAATGTTACAACCTTTCCATTTTGTGCTAAGTTGTGCACATGATAATTATCATGCTGAGGGATGCTCTAATGTGGAACCATTAAACCCAGCTGATGACATTCACTTGATTCCTATGTCTCACCAACATGAGGAGGGATCACACATTTCAGTAGAGGAAACCTTCGATGTGGATATCAGTGATGATACCACTAATCCTAATAAGGTTAAGTTTGGAGAGAGTCTATCTCCTGATAAGCGTGCAAAAATCATCCCTCTTCTAAAAGAGAGACCTAATCTATTTGCTTGGACATACAAGGATATGCTAGGACTAGATCCAAAAATGGTTACTCATAACCTTTTACTAGATCCCTCAAAAAGGCCTATCAAGCAAAATCTTAGGAAGATGCATCCAACAGTTACTTTAATGGTTAAATATGAGCAATAGAAGTTGTTGGATGTAGATTTCATTATCTCCATCGACTATCCAAAATGGGTATCAAACATGGTACCTGTAGGAAAACTTGATGGAAGGATCTCATATCTGTATAAATTTTAGAGACCTCAAAAAGGCAACACCAAAGGATTCATTCTCATTGCCCAATATAGATGCTATTATAGACACAACTACAGGTCATGAGATGCTCTCCCTTATGGATGGTTTTTCTAGTTATAATCAAATTTTAATTAAAGTCGCAGATGAGCACAAAAATACATTCACAATGCCATGGGGAACATTCAATTTCAAATTTATGCCATTCAGCCTTAAAAATATTGGGGCCACATATCAATGAGCCATGACATACATCTTCCATGACTATATGCACAAAATCTTAGAATATTATATCAATCACTTATTGGAAAAGTCATTGCTACATTCTAAGCATGCAGAGGTCCTAAGGAAGGTCTTCGATCACTTGATAGAGCATAATTTCAGGTTGAATCCCAAGAAGTGCATATTTGGTTTAACTTTAGGAAAGCTCTTGGGATTCATCATATCAAAATTAGGGATCAAATTTGACCCAGTGAAGGTCAAGGCCATACTAGAAATACATCCTCCCATAAATAGAAAAGAGTTAAGAAGCCTACAGGTCAAAGTAGCATCCATAAAGTGATTCATCGTACAATTATCAAATAAATGTTGACCTATGAATCGACTGCTACATAAGGGGATCCCATTCAATTGGGATGAGGAATGTCAAGCATATTTTATTGAAATTAAGCAATACATGGAAACACCGTCAGTTCTAGCTCCACCAAGAATGTATGTACCTTTCTTGCTATATATATCGGCTATTGAATTTGCATTGGGAACCATATTGGCCCAAAATAATGCACAAGACAAAGAGCAAGCAATATACTACATTAGTCGCACCTTGGTGAGTTATGAGATGGGGTATGCATACATGGAGAAGTTGTGTTTAGTAGTGGTATTTGCAATGAATAAGTTGCATTATTACATGCTGAGTCATACAATGTATGTGATATTCAAACAAAATCCTTTGTAGTATATGATGAGCAAGACATATCATAATACACGTACTGCAAAGTAGATCATGCTATTAATAGAATTCTATTTGGAATTCATTAGCCAAAAGTCCATCAAGGGATAAGTCATAGCTGATCAGATGACAAAGGCACCTCTTGAGAATAGTAGGCTCCTCACCATAGAGTTTCTTGATGATGCAGTCTTTGCATTATCAAAATCTCCTAAACTCGAAGAACCAGATAACAAAGCTAACATGACTTTGTTCTTTGATGGTTCGAAGTGTGAGCAAGGGGGTGGTGTAGGAATTTTCTTCATGCCACAAGGCACTCCAATTCCCTTGTAATTTAAGTTATACTTTCCTTGTACCAACAACAATTCTGAATATGAAGCCCTAATATTGGGCCTCCAAATAGCTATCACCATGAAGATTAAATTATTAAACATCTTTGGTGATTTCCTTCTCAAATTCAATCAAGTGAAGCGACTTTTTCAATGTAGGTGTCATATCCTAAAATCTTATAAGGATCTTGTTGACACTTATCTAGCCTAGCTAGAGTGGTATGACATCGAGGCAATCCCTCGTACGTCGAATAGGTTTGTAGACACTATGGCATATTTAATCCCTTAGAATCCATAAACCGAATTTACTACCATTCATCTAAAGATGCTATCACATGCCATGATGTAGTGTGAGGCTTTTGATAACAAAGAATCAATCAACATGATTCATATAGAACCAAACCATGAGTAGTTCTATAAAGCTAAAGAATTTCACAAGAAGGTGCCCTAGGGGTATTTTATCTCATAGGGTCCTATGGGTAATGGCACTACCATTCACCACAAGGTTGTATCCTAGTCTACATTCATGCACAATGAAACTCCAAGGAAACAAGTCATATTGTTAGCAGAGGCAAAAGCTTATTAGGGCTGGATGTCACAATTACATGACTTCCTGAAGGTTGGTTTAATCCCTCAGGGATTTTCACGTGCTGTGAAACACACATTCAGATAGAAAGTGATAAAGTATATCTTGCTAGGATACATCTTGTATCATCAAAGCTATCATGGAATTCTCCTTCGTTGTCTTGAGCTCCAAGATTCAGCTTGGACAATTTCATAGGCTCATGATGGTACATGCAATGGCTATTTTAGTGGCATGGCCATTTTCAAGTGCATCCTTTTAATGGGTTATTATCGGCCCACTATGGATAAGGATTGCATCGTGTATGTCAAGAAATATGTCAAATGTTAGCATCATGCTAATATTATGCACTTGTCATCACATGCCTTACAACCCATCCAAGCAGCTTGGTCATTTTATCAATGGCGTTTAGATCTAATCAGTAATATTTCTCCCCTATCATTGGGTTGGTATACATTTATTATAATGGCTACTGAGGATTTTACAAAGTGGGTGGAAGTAATCCCTTTAACAATGACAACTGGGGCATGTATTGCAGAGTTTATACTTCATAGTATCATTAGTAATTTTGGGATACCATCAAAAATAATCTTGGATAATGGAATATTATTCAAGAAAAAAACTATGAGGGCTTTGCCGTCCAAGTACAATATACAGTACAGTTTTGCTACTCCATACTATTTGTAGGCAAAAAAGTAAGTTGAGGCTTCAAACAGGAAGGGGATGAGCTTGAATCCTTGGAATGGTCAATACTCGAAAATCATGGAGTGATACCCAATACAACAATGGGTTGAATGAATCTCCCATGACATTGGGGTAGGTCTAGTAATTCACAAATGAGCTAGCTCTAGGTGGCTTGTATTTCCTAGTGATCTAGTCCAACTAAGTACAAAACTAGGATTGGGTGGACATTTGAGGATCCCTAATACAATAATGGGTTGAATGAATCCCACTTGGCATTGGGGTATGCTTATGTTCCATCTAATATATTCATTTGCACACACAGGGGTAGTGAATAGCTTAGTCTTTCATAGCAAAAAATTTATCTTTCAGAAGTCTAGTATAGTCATTATACAACTTTTGATAAGTCAACTAGGGTGTTTGAGTCTCATGGAAAACCTAAAAAATTTCCAAATAGCAACAACTCATTTCAAATCATCAATTATAAAATTATTTTTATAAGTTTTTTTTATTAAGGGGTGTTCATAACATAGGATAGATACTGGATGGATATCAAAAATGATATTTAGACGACCACTGACTATGTTGTGCATATATTTTAAGTTGCAAAATATTATGAATAGAAACAATATCATCATTTCATCTCACATATGGGTGTCTAATTGATTAATTTTTATGATAAGATATATCAATTACGTTTCATGATTGTTATAAATTATGTGGTGTCATCCATTAGATTGTTAACTCATACTGCATTCATTCTCTATGTTTTAAGTGATTAAAGCATGCAAGTTCATTTACATTATATCATCATCATCATGAAAAAAATGCATTACATACATTGCATTCATCATATCATAACATAATAAATTAAATGCATACAAGTAAATCAAATTAAACATGCATTTAACATCTAAATTACCTCCATATGCATACATCATAGTAGTCCATCTACACATCTATATCACAATATCTAGTCATACATCCATCATATAGCTAGTGCATTCATCCATACATCACATCATATAGCATAATATAAACATCACATATAAGCATTGCATCCATATGCATCACATAAACATAAAATAAATAAATGTACACATATAATGAGTCATAAATCCAATGTCAAATCATATATATGTGTGTGTCTCAAAAAGTACATAGGTGTGTCCAAAATGCTCGTAGGCTACAAATGTGTAGGTCCTCAGACCTTACACTTAAAAATGATACAATATGCCCAATGCATGATCATGATTGGCATGCACCCCCTATCTATGAGGCTCTTCCATTTCCTCCACCCTCTCGGTGAGTCTGCCTAGAGCTGGTGTTTGTGGACCTCTCAGACTTGTGAGTCTTTTCATTGGCCTAAGCCAAGGACTACCCTGTATCTTGTGTCTAAGTCCCCTAAGTACCTATATCTCTGGATCTCTCTAGAATCTTACCACCATGGAATGTGACCTCTCCATCTAGGAGAGTGATGTGGGCCACATATGAAGCATATCGCCTAATGTGAGTATATACTAAAGCCTACAGTAACCTGATATCTGTATATGGATTGAATACTATAGATCCCTATAAAACTAGATCCATAGGAGTATCCTATGGAGTTGATGTATCACCTTACGCAATCACTAGTTCCCTATCCTAAGTCCTAAGGTATATTTGAGATTGTAGAAGATCCCACTCAAGAATAATCTTCTCTAGAGCTAGAGTGACACTCTCAATCTATGCTAGGTGAAGATTCCTCTCCTCCTGGTATCCATGCCATTGAGTTTGTACCTCTACAAGTTGATCTTGAGCTACTCTAAGCTATGCCTATAGAGTAGTATTGGAGGTGTCCCTACCTAAGGTCTACATCTGAGTGATCCCCAGCTATGATTTCAAACTAACAACCTAGGCTCTAATTTGTGAGGTCTCATCATTCAAATCCTCCTCACCCTCCTCCTATACCTAAGGCTCCTCCTCTATGACTATGCCATTGTCCCATCCAACCTCTATCTATTGGTGTACTTGTCACCCATGAGGATTTGCTGCCTCATCTACCCTAGCTACCTCTGCTCCTACTACTCCATCCCTAGCTCAGCCTAGTGGGCCATCACCCTGCCATATATTAGTAGTCCACTAGGAATCATAGTCAGTAGTGGTCCCCATATCTTCTAGTCTTGAATCCTGCTAGTCATCATCCTCCTCACCTAGTGGAGTCACAGTAGGCCAAGTCAAATACTTCACCTTAAGGTAGTGATAGAGAGTAGGCACTGGTGGAATATCCTAGCAGATCCCAAAATACCTCATGACATATGAGAAGTGGAAGAACTCATACATGTTAGGCTTACACCTGAGGAGCCGCATGTCTCATATTTTCTCCCTTAGGTAATTTTTAGCCTCTCTCCATGCAATTTTTAGCCTCTCTCCATGCAGGATAGTCCATGTAAGGTCACCATAGCACTTGCCGTAGTCACAGTGCATTCAACTGATCTAGGTAATACTACAAATCCCCTATCCTAGACTTGCCTTTAAAACCCTTAGCCTATTTGGGATAGCAAGTAGTGTAGCACTAGGAGGCCTCTACAATATATCCAATCTATCATGGAAGTCCTCCAGGGTGATCAATAGTGATGTGCTACCACACCCAAATCTAGAGTAGCAGGCTATAGGTAACTCTAATGTGGCATCATTGAGTGATCCAATATATATCATCGTAGATCTGTGCGAGGAGGGTGCTACTCCATGATAGAATTAGTGGCTACTCCCTAGTACTCCCTAGAAGGTCTTACATCCTATCTAAGAGGTTCCAATGGAACCTCTCTCTAGATGTATCTAGGAGTAGGACATGTATTCGCAAGTACATCAGGATGGCATACCACTCTTTGAAGACATGCATCCTATACCAGCACTCAATGGGAACACCCCCATGGTCAATATCCTATAGTAACTCATCACTATGAATGCCAAATATCCACTAGAATACTGTAACCTTCACCATGGTAAGCAAAGAGGTGATGGCATCATCATAGATAAGGATGCAAAAGATGCGATACAAATCCTCCAAGGTGACTATAATCACTCTGATCAATAGATGAAATGTATTGGTTTGTGCATCCCAACGATGGGCCAAAGCAGTCATGTAATCATGGTCAGCCCTGATAGTAGGCAAGTGGATGACATAACCAAGGCCTATAGCAGTGAATAACTCCTAGTTGGCATCACTAATCTAGTGAAGGAGGTTGCGAAAGAGCTCATACTCCCTCGATCTGGAAGTCAGCTAGAAGGGCAAATAATAATACATGAAATCAATCAAAAACATAAAAAAATATACTTCAAAATTAAAAAAAAATAAAAAAATATTAAAAATATAAAAACATTCATAAATGCAATAGAAAATTAAAAAAAATCAATTAAACAAAGTCAAAAATCAAAAAATAAAAAAAATGGAAAAAAATTCCTAAAGTTGCTTAGCCACGGTTGGGACCCGTGGTCAGGCACAACGGTTAAATTTTTTATTATTGGGATTTAAATCCCACCATGGCTGATAGCCGCAGTGCCTAATTTACAAATTGGGAACCGTGTTTTCCACCCACGACTAAGAGAAGCACCCCTTTCGAGGTCACTTCCCATCCCGAGCAACCCCAAAAATTAAATTCCCTCCCCACTAAGCTAACCTAGACTAATCCTAACTAGGTGAGGTTCTTTACCAACAATTTAATTTGGTTCATTTAACCTATTTCTTAATTAGGTTCATTTTAAGTTGGTAATAAAATAGGGAGGTTTGCGATGCTACCTTCGTGGCACCAAATTCACCACTGGAAGACACCTTTGGTTGGTCAGCCATGGGTATGAGTGTTTAGTTTAGTAGTGTTCTAGGTCAAATTATTAATCTCACCTCTCAGAGCTATCTTGGTAGCTACAGTGAATTAGAAAATAATGATTTGGAAATGACGTATTTTTATTTTATATTTACAATTTGGCCGTAGCCATGCTTGGAAAACATGGGCATAGAATTAGGATTTGCCAACCATGGATCAGAGTTGTGGCTAAGAAATTTGTAAAAATTTTCTGCGACTGACAAGTGTGGCTAGCATCCAGACATAGATACCCTCAAAATTTCACTATGAGGAGCTTCAAAATGTAAAATAAAAAATATCTAACTGGCCAAAACCCTCAAAATTTTCAAAAATAACAAAAAATTTACATAATTCAAAAATTTAAATGTGCCTCATATCCAGTTATTTACCCTATACACTTGGTGGTTGTAGCAACTTGCAATCCATGCAATTCGAAAAGATGAATAAATCACCATAAGGACATTTGGGGTAAAATAATTAGTTATTGGTGGAATGGAGGTGCTCCAGTCTAGGACATCATTCCACATGTGCGTAAAATTGCACTGGGAGGACCGCGAAGACACCACACCTCCTAGCATTAAAAATTTGATAGAAGGAAGTTCACATTGTGATTCAACACAAGCTTGAACATAATTGTTATCATATTGATTCTCTAAGAAGGTCATTGTGGCTGAAATGCTCCATGGGATAGAGATGTACAATTACTATTAACAGTTGAAATCATGGCTGAATTAGGCCTTGCCAAGTAATCAAAGTGCAAAAGCCTTCAATTGTTCAAGATCAATCATGTTGGTCAAATGACTCGTTAATTCATTCAATGCCCTATCCTCATCGACTCGTCACTTGACGGGGTAGTCATAATATCAATAATCATAATCAAATTCAATGAGAGATCACTTGATCTTTTCAAATTGAATTCGTCTTACGAATCATTGCTAACAACTATTATAAGCTTACTCTTTGCTAGGGAAAAAAGCAAATATGATAGTTAAGCTAGTAGCTCTCCACATATTGGTACAATTGTAGCACTAAAACTACTTGATAATTATGGATGTTGCAAATGCTTTGCAAATTAAGCCTTCCCTCAGTTGGAAGCAATGATTCTAATATGCATGTCCTTTTACAGGATTGGGCATCTAATTTTGATCAGATCAATGATCATCATTCAACCTACGACATGGTTTTAGGAGGTCTATTTCTGCTTAACATTTTTCATTCTCACAATGCATCCTAAAAGGGGCATCTATAGACACCTAAAATGTGTCATGTGTAGGAGACTACTCATATGGGTATGCTAATAGACCATATGAATAATCTTGGATAGTTCCAAGTTGTAGTAGTGGTTTTAACCACTCAATTTGGGTAGATTTGGTATACTCAGCCTTAGCTATGGCTAACACCCACAACTAACATATCTAGTTGTGTCTTAGATCCGTGGCTAGCATCTAAAACTATTTTGAATCATGGGCTAAGAAAAATTTGGTTACAATGGTCTGGGCAATGAAGATTCAAATAGTTTTGGGTGGGGAAGCTTCGAGATTTTTCCTCCAAACTGATCCAACCTCCTAGATCTTAATCTTGTCTTCCCAAGTAAGCCAAGATTAGAGATTAGGAAGGCTATAAAACCCCACTTCAAATTGGGGAGAATTTTGGAATAATAAGGAAGGATAAGTGAATTTACAACCCCTTGAGGAGAGTCAAAATGCTAGCCAATTGTGGAGTGATAAGTATGAATCCATCAATGGAGCTTCCAAAGTACTAAGGAGCATTAATCACAAAATCAAGCCAATCGAATGTGAATCTTATCAAATTCAACTATCAATACATCTTGGGACATAGAGGTGACCATTTATCATCAATTCCATGGAGGTAATTAGAGATCTAGGCCCTGATTATAAGAGCAATAATACTTTCAGCTCAGTCGTGGCTACCAACTATGGCTAATAGTGCCAACTGTGCCTCAGACCCACGACGAGGGTTTGATATTTAATTTCCTTTGTTTTAGCAGTATATTTCCATTTCCAATTATGCAATTAGTTTAATATAGAATAGATTAATATTTTAGTAAACATTTGACCAGTCCATTTAGTATTTAGAGGTATATTTGCTTCCATTTCCTTGCAATTATCAATTTAGACCAGTTTTGTGCTTTTCAAGTTTTAATGGTTAATTAGGCTTCCCAATTGCTAGAATTCATGCTTTCTTTACATGCTTTACAATAATTTTATGATTTCTTGCATATATTCATATATTTACATGCATTATTGTTTTATTTATCATCAATTTATGCAAATTGTCTCAAAAGCCTCATCAAGAGAGGCCTCCTTTGTCATTAACCCCTTTCATGTTGTTTCTTGAATGTAGGGTTTACAGGACCTATTCAATTTAAAGGCATTCAAGGTAGCATATACCTCCAACCAAAGTATAATAAGGCTACCTTTGGCCTTAAGAAGTTCATGTACCTTCTAAAAATTCTATGGATTACACCACCCCCTTGTTTAGAGGGTCTTCAAAATTGTATCAATTGTATCAAAATTGAGTATCCCTAAGAGGGACGTATTTGTAATATGGATTTGATATAGTTTTAATAAAAGGAAAACCTATTTTCTTGTTAAATTCAATTGAGGGTCTATTCTTTATTGCTTTAATACTCAATTTCAATTGATGCACTAGTTAGGTGTATGCTTTTTAGATCGTTACACCTTGTAAACCTTAAAAAAATAAAATTTTATAAATTTTTTTTAGTCCTCGAGGTTATTCACTTAAAATAGACCTAAATGTTAACTTATATTTGGGTATACATACCATTTCATACTAATGATTTAATTATTGGTTGGATTTTAATTATATTCTTGATAGTGATATTATTTGGTGTCCATAAACACCCCCATATATTGTGTTATTTTCTTTGTGTGTACTTCTTTTCAAGAAATACTAGGTTATGTATTGATTCCATTCACTTACGGAAACTACTATAAAATTAAACATCTATATGTAGTTATGAGTATATACTCACATATTCATGGAATGATGCATATATGACTATTACATTTTGCTAAGAGGGTCTCTTTAGCTAGTTTTGGTTCTATGTATAAACCCTTTTGTAAATAGTTAGAGTTTCACTTGTAAGGTTGAGATGAGAACATTCATACTTATGTCACTTGGTTGGGTGGAAAAGCATTGAGATGATGTATTCTCTCCATAATAATAGTTAGTAGTCAAAGAAAAATCTAACTATACAAGAAATGTATTATATATTTACATTTGTGTAATTATTGATCAAGATATTGTTATAAACCAATAACCAAATAATACTTTTGGTTCATGTGCAAGAAAATGTATTTCAATGATTAAAGTATCTTGTAAAACTCTATAGTTAGAAAGGGTAATATCATTATCTCCAATTTGGATTTCATAAGATATATTTTGATAGTTGTACTATAGGATTAAAACTTGATATCCAAATTTTATAACCTCCAAAATTAAATGGCATGCATATCTATGTTGTAATCTGAACCTCTACCTATATTATATTATGGAAATTATTTTGAGGTTGTGTGTGATGAATATATGTGTTTTTGCACTCTAATTTCTAGATAGTGCACTTATCATAATTACTCTATAAAAAAAACTTGTCATTGATGCTTGGAATGATGTGCATATTGAAATTGTACTTATGTAGGATAAACTAATATTGTTGTAAGGACTTTAATCCATGAACATAATACTTGTAACATGATATTTTGTAATCATGTCCCTAATGCTGTGTAATAAACTTGTATTATGATACCTTACATAATGACCTTCACAAGGATGCTTTATAATGAAGCTAATACTTATAAATATATTGAATTTGATATTTTTACTTGATTATTGTAAATGTATTGTATATTGAAATTGAATTTATATGTTAAAATATCTTGTATAATAGACTCAAAATTAAATTATTTATGTTTAATGCTTGTATTTGATGATTGTAAATGTATTGTATAGTGAAGTTGATGTATTTCAACTATCATGTATAATATATTGAAACTTAAATGTATTGAGTTTGATGCTTATACATGATGTTTGTAAATGTATTATACAGTAAAGTTGACTTGATATTATGTGAGGTTACGGTTGTTGGAATTCACACCAATTTACATAAACAAAAAAAGCAACCTATGCACTCAAATATTTTACAAAAACCATAAAAAAGGATAAAAATAAAGAGAGACACAAAAAAATGAACTCCCTTAGGAACCATAAATAATAATTGTTTTATATATGGATAAGGATCACAACACTTTGATACAATAATTGGATTGGTGTTGGTAATTTGTACCGATACAAAAAATTCCAAGTACATAATTAAGTTAACCTAAATTGACATAACAAGTGGAATTTAGGTAAACTACAAAATATAAGTGAGTTTAACTATAACAAGGTTAACCTCAGCCCATAGGGATTGCATAAATTATTTAAAAAATACATTGTACAATGAATGCCCATAGGCCTACATAAAAGTACATCATACAATGTTGGCCTTAGCCATAAGTCATATTACACTTTCAAAATCCCCTCATAATTTGAATTGAGAGCCGATGAGAGAAGAAATTAGTAAAAATAACATCTCCCCCCATAATGGATGCTCTAATGGAACTCTATAGCTGAGGAAGACCTATCTAAATTCCCCTTATCATATGAAATATGACCATCCAACTTAAAAAACTTAACTTAAATCCTTTGCAAATTTAAAAACCAATTTTTGGTAGAATGTCCTTCCTTCTAATAGTATCTACAAATGATATTTACTTTCTTTGATGAATTAGCTATTGAGATCAGGAGCTTAGGGTTAGAAACCAAAGAGTCGGAACAATAAAAATCAAATGAGCATAAACCATTAACAATAATAATCAGGTTACAAAGTTTAAATAGGAGCTAATTAACCATACGCCTAAATTAGGGGAAAGAGAATAGGGAGAAGGAAAATAGGGAGGAAAGAAGAAAAGGAAATTGAATTTGAGTTCTCTCTCTATCGCCCATGCCATCCAAACTTCGCCATCCATGAGGTAAAAGGTAAGTCCACCCTTTCACTGTGGTAATTTTTTTTTTTACCTAATGTAACTTCCAACATTCTCCACCTTAAAGTTGAGAGGACTGACTATACAGTCTCTCAGCTTTATAAATTGAGCTGTAGCTATACCTTTCGTGAATATATCTGCTATATTGTCCAAAGTGCTGCAGTATTTAAGCTCAACTATATTCTGATCCACCATATCTCGAATGAAGTGATACTTCATATCAAAATGTTTTGATCTTTTGTGATGGATTGGATTATATGCCAACTGAATGGCACTAATATTATCACAATTCAGAGTTGTTGTACCACTTTGTTTTTCACCAATCTCTTCAAGGATTTTCATCAACCAGAGGACTTGAGTACTAGCATGTGTAATGGCTATATACTCAGCTTCAGTAGATGATAATGCTACAACAGATTGTTTCTTGGAACTCCAAGTTATTAGTCCTGAACCTAGATTAAAACAGTTCCCTGATGTAGATTTCCTGTCATCTATATTGCTGCCCCAATCACTGTCACTAAAACCAAGTAACTTCATAGAGTTTCTCTTGTGGTAATGGATTCCAAAATCCAATGTACATTTTACATAACGTACAATTATTTTGGTTACTTGAAGATGCAACTCAGATGGGTTAGCCATAAACCTTGAAAAAAGAGAAACAACATACTAAATATCAGGTCTTGTGTTGGTAAGAAACATCAGACTCCCAACCATACTCCTGAAAGTGGTCATGTCAACCTTTGGTGATCCATCATCTTTGCTCAGCTGGATTCCATGTCCTGTTGGTGTTGTAACTGATTTGCACTGCTGCATAGCAAACTTATTGATCATGTCACTTGCATACTTATGTTGACATATGAAGATCCCTTTCTCTAATTGATGTACTTCCATGCCTAGGAAGTATCTCATTAATCCGAGATCTTTCACCTCAAACTGATTCATCATGAAGTTTTTGAAATCCATGTTCACTTTATTATTACTACCCATAAATATAAGATCATCCACATATAAACAAACTATGAGGATGTCTGTTCCATTCTTGAGGTAGTACAGAGTTGGTTCACTTTTGCTTTTAGTGAATCCAAGCTCATTAAAATAGCCATCAATGCATGAGTACCAAGCTCTTGGTGCTTGCTTGAGGCCATAAAGTGCCTTTTTCAATTTATAAACAAGGTTTTATTTTCCTTGTTCTTGGAAACCTTGAGGTTGCTGAACATACACCTCTTATGTTAAGTATCCATTTAAGAATGCACTTTTCACATCCATGTGTTGTATTGCCCAACCTTTGTGAGTAGCTAAGGAAAGAACTATTCTAATTGTCTCCTGTCTTGCTAGAGAAGCAAAGGTTTCCTCATAGTCTATTCCATATTTCTGAGTAAAACCTTTTGCAACTAGTCTTGCCTTATGTCTTTCAATGCTTCCATCAGAATTGAATTTGGTCTTATAGACCCATTTACAACCAACACATTTTTAACCTTTGGGTAGCTTCACAAGCTCCCAAGTATCATTTTTGTTAATAGAGGATATTTCCTCTTTCATGGCATCTTGCCATATACTTTTTGTACATGCTTTTTCATAGCTATATGGTTCTAGCTGTGCAGTAGCCAATAAAGCATAATTGACTACATCTCCTCTTGGTTCGTGAGATTCATCATCTCCAGACATGTGAAGATTTTCAAGTCTGGATAATATGTCATCGATCTCACTAGCTTGATTTCTAGTGTATCTTCGTTGGAAATTCCTATCCAAAATTTGAGAAGATGGATGATTCTGTAGTGTTCTTTTTCCTTTATTAGTATCTTTCCTTTGAGAAGATGGATAAATATCCATAGGACTTGGAGCACTTACAGATCTCTGAAATCTTCTTGGAGAGTTTGGTGGTGCCTTCAAAGGACTTCTTCTAGGACTTGGTGTACCACTCGATGTACTTGAAGAAGATTCATTTTGAGGACTCTGTGGTGGGGTACCACTGCTATTCTTAATTTGTACCTATGAAGAACTAGCTGAATCAGATTCTACATTAGCAAATTTTTGATGACCCCATTCTCCCCCTTCATCAAAAATTACATCTCTTGAAATAATTACTTTATGGGTCTTTGGATTGTAGAGTCTATATCCTTTTGTGGATTCACAGTACCCTAAAAATATACATGCTTGACTCTTGGGATCAAGCTTCTTTATTTTCTCTTCTGGAATATGTGCATAGGATAAACAACCAAATATCTTGAAATGCTTTACATTTGGCTTCTTGCCGTACCATCCTTCATAAGGAGTGATACCATCTAAACTAGAAGTTGGACTTCTATTTATTATGTATGCATTGGTTCTAACAGCATTTGCCCAATATGTGTGTGTTAGATGCTTTGTTTATAGCATAGTTCTTGCCATATCTACAAGGGTGCGGTTTTTTCGCTCTGCCACACCGTTCTATTGAGGAGTATAGTAGTAGTGAACTACCTTTTAATCCCATTCTCTCTACAGTATTGCAAGAATTCATTTGAGGAGTACTCACCTCCTCTATATGTCCTTAGAAATTTTACATGATATTCACTCTGCTTTTCTACATTATTTCTGAAATCTATGAAGCAATCAAATGCTTCATATTTATGTTTCAGAAAATAAATCCAGCACATTCTGGAATAATCATCAATAAAAGTTAGAAAATATGAATTGTTTCCTAGACTTTTTGTTTGCACAGGACCACAGATGTCCAAGTGCACTAGCTGAAGAGGATAACTGGCTCTCCAGGATTGTCTTTTAGGAAACTTTGATCTGGAGTGCTTTCCCAAAGCATAACCTTCGCATACTTTCTTGTGATCTAAAATATTTGGTAGTCCTATCACCATAGCTTGTGAAGTTAACATTTTCAAGCTAGCAGAATTAAGGTGACCATATCTCAAGTGTCACAGTACACTTGGATTTGAAATAGCTACATTTGCAAGTTGTGCTCCCCCTGGCTAACCAAATTTCAGAGGGAATAACCTATTTTTTGTCATAGGTACTTGTGTAATGACTCTATTACAATTGTTTTTATCAAGTATGGTACATCTACCTTCATCAAAAACAAGTTTGTAATTCCTCTCCATCATTTTCCCAACACTGAGGAGATTGTGTTGGAGCTTGGGAGTAAAATAAATGTCATTCACTTTTTTAAGGCCTTCTTTTGTTGGAACCTCCATGGCTCCAATGACTTCTACTTGCAATGTCTTGCTATCCCCTAACTTAATATGGGATTTATAATTTGAATCTAAGGTAGCAAAGAGTTCTTCTTTGCCACTCATATGATTGGAACAACCAGTATCTAGAATCCATGTATCATCTAGATTATGATCTGATTGTCCATATGAAAGAAAAATATTTGATGGGTCTTCTTCTTCTCCATAGAAGGAAACGTATTGACGGCTTTGTCCTTGTGAAGTTTTTGACCAGCAGTCATGAGAGAAGTGTCTTGGTTTACTGCAATTGAAACATGCTGTTTTGGACTTGTTCCTCCCTCGTCCTTGATTTCCATTCTGGCCTGGATTTCCACTTTGATTTTGGTTACCTCCTCTGTTCTAATTTTGTCCTCTATTTTGATTTCCTCCTTTGTAGGAGTTTACTCCTCTTGAGTTGTCTCGACCTCTGTCTCTCTGTTGTCATCCTCTACCTCTTCCTCTTCCTTGTCCTTGCCCTATGGCTTCGTTTGAAGTGAAGACATTGTCTTCACCTCCATAGCTTGTGGAAGGTCCACCCTATAACCTCTCCTCATGAGAAGTTAATGAACCTATTAATTTATCAAATGTGAGAGTAGAAAGGTCTCTTGATTCTTTGATTATGATTTCTATGTGATTCCACTTAGGAATAAGTGTTCTCAATACTTTCTTCACCACTATTTCAGGTTTTGTGTCATCACCCAAGGTTTGCATCATATCGATTACTGCTTTAACTCTTACACAGTAATCTTCGACTCTTTCATTGTCTCTCATTCTGAGATTTTCAAAATCTCTTTTTAGTGTTTGAAGCCTGACCTACTTCACTTTATCATTTCCTTGAAAACCTTCTTATAAGGCTTTCCATGCATCTTTAGTAGTTGTGCTTGATGCAATCCTAGGAAAGATACTTTTAACTAATGCCGCTTGAAGTAGGGATAGGGCAGAAGAATTATTTTTCTGGGCTTCCTTTAGGGTTTTCTTGTCTGCTGCATTCAAAGTAGTCCAATCCATTTGAGCTGTGTAGCCATCTTCGACAATATCCCATAAGCCTTTTCCAATGAGTAGTGTCCTCATATTGATGGAACAGTACTCATAATCATCCCCATAAAATTTAGGGATGGGTAGATTGTAGTTTGATGCCATTACAAACAATAACAAAAAACTACTATTATTGTGCAATTACAAGAAAATAAAGAAAATTACAAAGATCAAGCCTTGCTTGATTTTAACTTTTCACAAAGGGATTTATTCTGCTTGATGAGACTCTGCTATCTCCTGGTGCACAAAATTGTCTGCAACTTCTTCCTCGTTGTCACTAATTAAGATGATTTATGGTGAATCTGGTTCAATAATTTCAATGGAATTATGGTATGAGTATATTCTGATTCTACTGGAGCAATTGGTATTGACTCAGATTGTTCAAATCTGCTTCCAAAAGAATTATCTTCTGAATCTGCTTCGTAGCCTAGTTCAAGATTTCACTGATTTACAATTACTACATTTTGTAATTGTGAAAATACAGTGTTAAGTCCAAGCGTTCTTACATGCCCGTCAATATTTTTTGTGTTTGTTCTTAGTAAAAAACTACATGGAGCATGATAACACCCACCAGATCTGATCATCTAGATATTTTAAAGAAAATTTCCCTGAAATTTATTTTTTACAACAATTTCCTCTTAGGAAAATTTTCGAAGTTTTTACCTGTCAAAGCGTAAAAACTTTTACATTTATTTCCTCTCAGGAAATAATTTTTCTCTAGTTCTAAGAATCAAATTTGAAAGAGAATGCTAGAGATTTTCTTTTAAAATTTTTTAATATATATAATTTTTTTTTTTTTATAGTTTTAATCAAAAATTTTATAAACTATATATTTTTATAGATAAAAATTTAAAATATTTATCTATATAATATAAATTTATAAAATTAAAAATGATTAAAAGAAAATAAAAATATATATATTATATTTTATAAGCAAAAAAAACTTTGTTAGGCGCGTGTGGGGTTCGACCTCAACTTAACGCTGGCCCGAATAGCCAGTCAGGCTAGCGTATCCGATGGGAAAGGAAGGAAGATTCCTTCCTTTTATTTCCTGTCGGTGCTAGCTATAGGATTAAAAAACTGGGACTTTAGTCCCACATCCGCTGTGCGGATGTTTTTGTAGGCTTTAAAAGCCTAATGTCGTCGGTAGATTATCGATTGCCTACGGGTAATCGGGATTGCCTTTTGCCTCCCTGTGCAAGTCATGCCTCCTCATGCCATGTGTCAGTCTAGTCTACTCTTGTCTAGTCATGCCACATGTCAGTGTCTGGTCTAGTCTGGTCGTGCCATGTGTCAGTCTGGTCCGGTCTGGTCTGGTCTCCTCATGCCACATGTCCACGTCTCTGGTTCTGTCTGCTCCTTGATCTTTGTGCCTCCAGGGTCACCTTGGTTCATGTGCTACAGGCTAGGCTGACCTCATCAAGATTCATGCCTACCTCGACAATGCCCACCAACTTCGCTTCCAACCTGTTCTGATACCAGATATTGAGATCAAGAGCTTAGGGTTAGAAACCAAAGAGTCAGAACAATAAAAATCAAATGAGCATTAACCATTAACAATAATAATCAGGTTACAAAGTTTAAATAGGATCTAATTAACCATACGCCTAAGTTAGGGGAAAGAGAATAGGGAGAAGGAAAATAGGGAGGAAAGAAGAAAAGGAAATTGAATTTGAGTTCTCTCTCTGCTGCCCATGCCGTCCAAACTCCGTCGTCCATGAGGTAAAAGGTAAGTCCACCCTTTTACTGTGGTAAAAACATTTTTTTACCTAATGTAACTTCCAACATTAGCCTAGCCTTTGGATCCTTGGGTCTTTGTATCCTTAGATTTGAATTCCTTTACATGTTTTTTTTTAAGAAGTACCACCATCATTCCTAATTGCCACCTAGAAATAAACTAGGATGAAAAATAATGATCAAGAGATAAATATGTTTGTGTTTCCATATACATGGGAACCACATGAATTATGAGGTTCAACATCTACAAAGGAGGAAAGATATTAGAAAGGATAAACTCGATGTATTTTACATCATATTTATTTTATCTTAAAAATATGCAATATCTACTCTTAATGCCTTGAATATCATAGTATTGTCCTCAATGTTATTATACTCAACAATTTAAGAGAAGAGAGCTCTAATTCCAAGTGACTTACTTCAATACATACACACATATAGACACACACAAACACACACACACACACATAGTTTGTGTAAAAAATCCCAATTAGAATACCACTTTTGAATAAGTACCAAAGATGCCACCTACTTCAATACATTTACTATTCAAATAATTGATGCATTTTGATCATATATTGATAGGTTAATTCTCTTCCTTAATATTTTCAATCAATGAGGAGAATAGTCCAAGAGCTTATTCTTGCTTATGCTATTTAGTTTCTGTTAGCTTTTGGAATATATTAATTCACATAAAGCTTTAACTAAGATCAAATACAATTCAAATATATATCACTAGTTAAAATAACAATGAATCACCCATGTGTTGTAGGTGAGTTGGAGAGGGTATGGAAATCCTCCAAGGGAGGTTCCTGGTTTGAATATCTACCCTACCAAATGCACATTGGGTACCCAAAATCTAGTTGATAATGCTGGTGCATTCAGGGTCAGGCATGAATCCTAGGTGATGTCGATGGTGTATAATCCCTTGGTCATGGTTTCTTAGACTAATGTGGCCCCGCAAGGGGTTTTTTTGCTATATAAAAAAAAATAAAAATGAATCTCAATACTAGAATAACAACATTATCTCATGAATTTAACTCAGATGAATACAATATACAAATATTACATGAATGATATGGATTGAATACATTGCATGGAGCTTTACCTCTAATATATCATTTTACATGAGTTTTTAGTATTCTAACGATTGCTCTCCTATTTCATCTAGGAGATGAAACCTTTCATATTCCTCTCATAAATACATATCTCTCATCTTGCCATAAATCATGTGACTCTTTATTCTCTCTTGAAACCTTACACTTTTTATCATATTGACACATACATTATACAAATATAAATCATCTATCAAACTAATATTACAAGAGAGGAAAATAATGTAATATCTTCAATAATTTCATCATCAAGGGTTACTTTTTCCTCATGAAATATGCACCATAGGTTCTTACTATGTGGTAAACTAGTCATTTAAATTGACCATATGCTATAATTATTTTCATTTATGTGAATAACATAAAATTGAATATTTATTCTTATACAATTTGAACATATATAACATCATTGAACTGATGTTACAAATGCAAAGAGCTCAAAAAATCTATGATTTAAAAAAGGGCTCAAAATGATTATGTATGCAAAAGGTATGACCTCTAGACTTTTTTCCTTAATATACCATAGAAATAAAAAAACTCAACATCACAAACCTCATAAATGCAATATCATATTATCAATTGCCATTTGAAATCCATCTAATTTGCTAATGACTTCAACTCATTGTATGCCACCTAGTCACCAATGGACTATTGAGAAAGTTGTGGGTTTGACACTTGCCAAAATTTGTTTAGGTGAATTAGTTTAAATATATTATAAAAAGGATTGATAGGTGCTAAAATGGTCATGTTGGCCAATGCAACTGACTTTTTGTCAAAAAGGTAAAAAAATATCAATACAAGAGATCAAACTTGGGTCTCCTATAGGTTAGAAACTTCTCTCTAACCAATTTTTCCACCTTACACTTGTGATGAGTGAGCACTTGCTTTATCAAAAAACCTCTAAAATAGCTAAAAAATTAAAAGCATTGTAAAAAATGATGCTTCCAATTAGGAAAATATTTGTTTGTTTACACCACAACTCACCTAAAAAAGTCAAACCAACTAGTTGAGCAACATGTGTTTTTTGATCAACTATGCTCATGTCTCCTTATAGTACATTAAGTATGTCATTAAAACCTAAAAATACCTTGATCTTCCAAGTTGAACTATCCATGCATTAATCATCTAGAGAACATGATACTTTTTGAACTCCTGTAGGTTTCTAAATGTAGTGAAAATAATAATATGGGGGTTTGGACCAATTATCCAAAGTGTAATCCACCCTCAAACAACTCTGCCTATCAATCTATGCATAATCAAGGTGTGATCAACAACATGCATATTTTTATTGGTTATAATTATACGTTACTATGATCACACAAAAATTGTGAGATGAGAGGGTGCTTGTAATGAAAAGCACACACCTTTTTTCTAGGGTGCTAAATTCAAACTCAAAAACTAGGGTGCTTGTAATGAAAAGCACACACCTTGTAAGTAATAGAGTATGAATGGGGTATGATCCTCTTTTTTTTTAACATAACACAAGATATGACAAAGTTTTTTCTTATACAAAGATAGAGTAAGTACAACCATCTAAAGATATTTGAATGTAACTTATTATAATTTGTTATAGTCCTAATATCATAATTCATCTAAGTTCCTCTATACCACCTCACCATTACCATGAAAGCATATCACATTCTAGTCAATACATTTCCTACTTATTACATTTACAAGCATCAAGTTCATTTTTTACAAGGACTAAACTCAAGATATTTAAGTACTTCATTTATGTTGTAAGTGTAATCATACTTATGGCTAAGGGAAATATTGTATAAAATTTTATGATGAATTTTTTATAGGCCTATAAGAATTCATTATACAAAGTATTTAATTAGTCATTTATGTAAGGCCTATAGTCTATAACATAGGGTTATGCATAGTGGCTATTTATTGCCAAATTGGATAAAATTAGTATTTTTGAAATTTGGAATTGGCTAATATTTGGGATCCTTGACCAGGGCCCATTAGCCAAAAAAATTTGGGTGCAAATTTTTTTGGTCAATTCGCCCCAATTTTATAATAATTTGACCATTTTAAGTTTAAATTTCGAACATTACCTATAATAATAGTGAACCTTTTGCATGCATTTGGAAACTATTCGCTTGAATTTCAAATCCGATTCACCAAATTTTTATAAATACATTTTGGGGCTGATCCATTATGCATAACCCTAGGATATGGTTAACCTTGTTATGGTTAAACCCATATTATATTTTGTAACTAATCTAAATACCACTTTTTTTATATAGTTTAAATTTATCTGGGTTTTTATCAAGGGATCCAAAAACTTGATTACAACAATAGTGAAAAATGTTATAAATCCTTAAGGATACAACAAAAAATCCTTCCTCAAAGGATGTAAATTATAAAAATCCTAAAACCTACCCACACAACAAGTGGGACTAGCACACACAAAAGGAAAGAAATATAGGGCCATCCTGCATATAAATCCCACTTGTTATTTGGATTAGGTTAACTTGATTATCTAATAGGGATTTTTTGTATAGGCATAAATATCCCTACTACTCTCTCCGTTGTATTGGAGTGTTGTGATATTTATCCATAGATAATATAGTGATTATTTATAGAGCGTAAGGGAACCCATTAATTCTACGTATCTTTATTTATTTTCCATCCTTATCTATGCTTTATGTATAGGATTTGCATGCATCAATTACTTCAGTTTGATTCAAGTATCATTAGAACATTTCATTAACAATTTATTCAGAACATGGAGATGATAAGGTAAATGGCTAGTCACATAAAATTTAACTTGAAAATAATTAAATTTTAAAGTAATTTTGAAATGATATACTATATATGTTTTGATTTTTAATAGAATATTTTTTCTTACTATTTTGGGGTTATAAAAAAAAGTTGTTACATATGGTATTTGATGCAGGAGCATCCAAAGGTGGAAGAGCAATCTTGCATCACCCAAAAATATTTTTTTTCTAAGTGCCCAAGCGGTCGCAATATCGTGACACTTTTTTGAGAAAGGGTGCCAAGAGGTCAAACTGTCGCGATATCGCGACGCTTTTTGAGAAAAGGGGCCAAGGCGCAAAATGGTCGTGAAATCGCGACATTTTCAAAGCAAAGAAGCCAAGGCGCAAAATGGTCGCGAAATCGTGACATTTTCAAAGCAAAGAAGCCAAGGCGCAAAATGGTCGTGAAATCATGACATTTTCAAAGCAAAGAAGCCAAGGCGCAAAATGGTCGTGAAATCACGACATTTTTGAAGCAAAGGAGCCAAGGCGCAAAATGGTCACGAAATCATGACATTTTTGAAGCAAAGGAGCCAAGGTGCAAAATGGTCGTGAAATCGTGACATTTTCGAAGCAAAGGAGCCAAGGCGCAAAATGGTCGCGAAATCGTGACACTTCCGGATCAAAGGCTCAAAGGCGCAAAGTGGTCATGAAATCGTGACACTTTCGGAGTGAAGGCCCAAAGGCGCAAAGTGGTCGCAAAATCGCAACACTTTCAGAAGCAAAGCTCAAAGACGCAAAGTGGTCGTGAAATCATGACACTTCCGGGCCAAAGGCTCAAAGGCGCAAAGTGGTCACGAAATCGTGACACTTCCGGACCAAAGGCTCAAAGGTGCAAAGTGGTCACAAAATCATGACACTTTCGAAGCGAAGGCTCAAAGGTGCAAAGTGGTCACGAAATCATGACACTTTCGGAAGCAAAGCTCAAAGGTGCAAAGTGGTCGCGAAATCGCGGCACTTTCGGAGCGAAGGCTCAAAGGCGGCAAGTGGTCACAAAATCGTGACACTTTCGGAAGTGAAGGCTCTAAGGCACAAAGTGGTCGCAAAATCATGACACTTTCGGAGCAAAGGTGATAAGGTGCAAAGTGGTCGTGATTTCGTGACACTTTTTGAGAAAAGACGCCAAGGGACAAAGCCGTCATGAAATCGTGACATATTTTGAAAAGAAGAGCCGAAAGGTGCAGTTGTCATGAAATCATGACCCGATGGCAGAAGCCGAGTGGGAAAGGCAAGGACATCATGAAATCGTGACATGTCATAGTTTCACGGCCTGAAGGCGAAAAGCAAGCGTGGAAGGCGGAGGCGTCGCGATTTCATGATGTGTCATGAAATCATGGCCCAAAGGAGAAAATAGAGGCCGAACACCAAAATGTCACGATATCACGATCGAAGAGGAGAGAGAGTGTAAGGAAGCAAAAATGTCATGATATCACGATAGAACGCTCATGAATCCAGACAAGCTGACGGTTACAGGCCATTGCATAAGGGCATGCGACAGTGAATTACAGGTGGCCATGGAGTACTAGGCGGCTGTAGAGGCCATTGCAAGAGGGCACATGGCAAAAAACTATAGATGGATATAGAGAACTCCTTTGAATGATGACTCGATAGTTGATGGACAGGTGGCTACAGCGCACTCTGCCATTACATGCTATGATGATTCGAAGCACCTGGCAGCATCTTGCAGGCGACGGTAGAACATTCGTGTGGGCGGTTAGAAACCAATTCGGCATTCTATGTAATGATTTCCATGGGGGGATCAGGTCTGTTATAAAAGGTAGAACATAGATTGTAAAAGGGGTTGGCTATTTGAGATAATTGCTGTATTTCCGAATTTGAGACCTCTGTTAATGAAATTTTTGTGAATTTTTTTGTGTGTTATAACTGTTCTGCTTCAAGTGGTATCAGAGCCAGAATGTTCTGAGTGTGCAAACCGATCTTCGGTAGTGAGGCAGTTTGTGCCAGGATTGTGGTTGTGGGTGTGAGGAAGCGAGCAGGATGCCTCCACGTAGGAACCGTGGTGGTGTAAGGAATAGAGGAGCAGAGGTCGATCTTAGAGCCTTGTAGAGGCAAGTTCAAGCCCTACATGAGGAAATCAGAAGAGGAGTTGAGCCAAGAAGGGATAATACCCAACGCCCACGCAATCAAAACAACAACTACCCGAGGGGGAGAGGTAGGCCTGGGCAAGGGTTTGGAAGAGGTGTCTTTCGAGGAACCTACTTCAACTGAGGAGAAGAAGGAAATCGGGCATACAACTACCCACAGCATCAAGAAAGGACAAATTGAAGACCTAAGGGTCAGGTCCGAGCTGCTGTAGCAGACGAAGGTGTAGAATCTGAGCACTCTAAGGAGGTAGAACGAGGGGAAGCGATGATCATCAGAAGAGTCTTGTTGAATGAAGAAAAGAAGGCAGACCATAGGAAAAGCCTGTTTCGAACAAGATGCAAGTGCATAGGCAAGGTCTGTAACATCATCATCGATAATGGAAGCACTGATAACCTAGTTTCTAAGGAGATGGTTGCCGAGCTACAGCTGGAGAGAAGAAAACACCTGCACCCTTATCGGATTGCATGGTTACAAAAGGACCATCGGGTGCTGGTCAGTGAGCAATGCCTGGTGAAGTTCAACATTGGAACTTATCGAGATGAGGTCTTATGTGACATCTTGCCTATGGATGCATGTCACCTACTGTTGGGGAGACCATGGCAGTTTGATCGAAGTGTTATACATTATGGTTGAGCCAATACATATTCCTTGTCAAAAAATGGAGTTTGCCATAAGTTGAAACCCCTGAAGGAGGCGGATGAGAAGGTATGCAATAGTGCACGAGTTTGTCTAGTTGATGGCAAAATATTTTTAGATGGCATAAAGCCAGATCATATGTGCTATGCAATAATCCCTAGGGTCAGGGAAGAAGAATGCAAGGAAACTCCAGTGGAAGTCATGGGACTGTTAGAGGAGTTTCCAGATATCATTTTTGATAATGTTCCTGAAGGTTTACCACCTGTTAGGAAGATCAGTCACCGCATAGATTTGGTGCCTGGATCGAGCTTGTCGAACAAGGTTGCACACCGAATGACGCCTGTGGAAACTGAGGAGTTAAACCGGTAGGTTCAAGATATACTAAAGAAGGGGTTGATTAGGGAGATTCTTAGTCCATGTGTAGTACCTACAGTACTAGCACCCAAGAAGGATGGAGAGTGGATAATGTGCACAGACTCTCAAGCAATTAACAATATCACTATCAAATACAGATTCCCATTACCCAGGATGGATGATATCATGGACTGTTTGAGTGGAGCTGAGTACTTCACGAAGATTGACCTGAAAAGTGGTTACCATCAGATCTGCATTAGAGAAGGGGATGAGTGGAAGATAGCCTTCAAAACCAGAGAGGGGCTGTATGAGTGGTTGGTCATGCCATTTGGGCTAACCAATGCACCGAGTACCTTCATGCGGTTAATGAATGAAGTCCTAAAGGAATTTTTGGGTAAATTTGTTATTTTCTACTTGGATGATATCTTGATTTTTAGCAAAACCCTGGAGGAAAACCTGATGCACATCAGGAGGGTTTTTGAGAAACTGCAGGAGGAGCAGTTGCTGATAAATCTAAAAAAGTGTAACTTCGTGAAGAGGGAGCTAGTATACCTAGGATTTGTTATTTCAGCATATGGTCTCAAAATGGACTCCAAAAAGGTGAGGGCTATCATAGAATGGCCTTCTCCAAGAAGAATGATTGAGGTGAGATCGTTTCACGGTCTGGCCAATTTCTACAGAAAGTTCATTAGAAACTTCAGCAGTATTTGTGCATCCCTTACGGAGACAATGAGGGGGAACAAGAAGGAATTCAAGTGGATAGCTGGAGCAAACAAAAGCTTTGCTATGCTGAAGAAGAAGGTCATAGAGCAACCTATCTTAGCACTTCCATATTTTAACAAGGTGTTTCAGGTAGATTGCGATGTGAGTGGTAGTGCCATAGGGACCGTATTGAGCCAAGAGGGTATGCTTGTTGCTTATTTTAGTGAAAAGCTCAACGATTCTAGGAAGAAGTATTCGGTATATGATCAGGAGTTCTATGCCATAGTTTAGGCTCTGAAGAAATGGATGCATTATTTGTTGCCAAAGGATTTTGTTCTTTATACTAATAATCAGGCACTACAATAAATTAATAGTCAGGGAAAGTTAAATTAGAGGCACCTGAAATGGGTGGAGTTCCTGCAGAGCTACACCTTTGTGTTGAAGCACTGGAGTGGGAGGTCCAACAGAGTTGTAGATGCCTTGAGTAGGAGGCAATGTATACTAATGGAGATGAAGGTGGAGGTTGTTGGGTTTACTGAGCTCAAGGGTTTATACCCTGTAGACCCCGACTTCGCAAAAGCTTGGAAAGCCTGCACTGCACCTGTTACATTGGACAGGACTAAGTGGTTAAATTTTTTGATTCAAGATGGAATGCTATTAAGGGGGAACCAATTATGCATTTCGAGGAGCTCAATGAGGGAGAATATCATCAAGGAAAAGCACAATGGAGGTTTAGTTGGACACTTTGGTCGAGAAAAGACCATCTCTCTTGTTAGTGAAAACTACTATCGGCGCAATTGCAACAAGATGTGGCAAAATTCATGCAAAGTTGTAGGATATGCCAGATGGCAAAAGGTGTGAGGTAGCCTACTGGTTTGTATCAGCCACTACCTATACCCGAAAGTCCATGGGAGGATATTAGCATGGATTTTGTTCTTAGTTTACCCAGGACGCAGAGGGGACACGACTCCATATTCGTGGTAGTGGATAGGTTTTCAAAAATGGCTCATTTTATTCCATGCCTAAAGACTAGCGATGCGGTCCATGTGGCTGGTTTATTCTTAAAGGAAGTGGTACGCCTTCATGGGCTGCCAAGGAGCATTGTGTCGGATAGGGATACCAACTTTGTAGGGTATTTATGGAGAACCCTATGGAAGAAACTGAAGACGGATTTAAAATTTAGTTCTGCATACCACCCCCAAACAGATGGCCAAACAGAGGTGGTAAATAGGAGCTTGGGAAATCTACTGATATTCTTGGTCGGAGACAAGCCCAAGGGATGGGATTTAGTTTTGTCGTAGGCAGAATTCGCTTACAATAGCTCAGTCAACAGAAGTACCAATAAATCGCCATTCCAGATAATCTATGGGAGTAGCCCAAGAAACACTTCAAATTTGAGAAGAATGGATACAAGAGAAAAATGCAATGCTGAGGCTGAAGAATTTGTTGAGCACCTGAAGGGAGTGCATGAGGAGGTGACAAGGCACATTGCTAAGATGAATACTCAGTATAAAGCTAGGGAAGATCAGAAGTGCCGGGCTAAGGAGTTTGAAGTAGGAGATTTCGTTATGGTCCATCTAAGAAAAGAGAGGTTTCCTGTCCAGACCTATAACAAGCTGAAGATGAAGAAATTTGGGCCATGCAGGATCATTGGGAAACAGGATTTGGGTAATGCATATGAGGTGGAGTTGCCGAGTGAACTTAACATCTCATCGGTTTTTAACATTTCAGATTTGGTCGAGTTTCATGAAGGAGATAGCAGTGCAACACCAAGCCCAAATTTATGGAGCATTCCCATGGTTACTCCAATCGCAGACGAGATAGAATAAGTCCTTGATACTCATGAGGGCCGAAGTACTCGAAACAGGTGTTATTCTGAGTATTTGATCAAGTGGAAGTGTAGGCCCATAGAAGATGCGACTTGGTTGTCGAAGGTAGAGGTTGACCGCCTGGGTCTACCTCAGACATATCAGAAGTGAAGGTCACTTCTCAATTCACCCCAGGTGTCTGATGCAGGAGCATATGGAGGTGGAAGAGCAATCTTGCATCACCCAAAAATATTTTTTTTCTAAGTGCCAAAGTGGTCGCGATATCGTGACACTTTTTTTAGAAAGGGCGCCAAGGGGTCAAACTGTCGCGATATCGCGACGCTTTTTGAGAAAAGGGGCCAAGGCACAAAATGGTCGCGAAATCATGACATTTTCAAAGCAAAGAAGCCAAGGCGCAAAATGGTCACGAAATCATGACATTTTCAAAGCAAAGAAGCCAAGGCGCAAAATGGTCGCGAAATCACGACATTTTCAAAGCAAAGAAGCCAAGGCGCAAAATTGTCACAAAATCGTGACATTTTCAAAACGAAAGAGCCAAGGCGCAAAATGGTCATGAAATCATGACACTTCTGGACCAAAGGCTCAAAGGCGCAAAGTGGTCATGAAATCATGACACTTTCGGAGTGAAGGCCCAAAGGCGCAAAGTGGTCACAAAATCGTGACACTTTCGAAAGCAAAGCTCAAAGGCGTAGAGTGGTCGTGAAATTGTGACACTTTCAGACCAAAGGCTCAAAGGCGCAAAGTGGTCACAAAATTGTGACACTTCCGGACCAAAGGCTCAAAGTCGCAAAGTGGTCGCAAAATTGTGACACTTTCAGAGTGAAGGCTTAAAGGCAAAGTGGTCGCGAAATCATGACACTTTCAGAAGCAAAGCTCAAAGGTGCAAAGTGGTCACAAAATCGTGACACTTTCGGAGCGAAGGCTCAAAGGCGCAAAGTGGTCACAAAATCATGACACTTTTAGAAGCGAAGGCTCTAAGGCACAAAGTGGTCATGAAATCATGACACTTTCGAAGCAGAGGCGATAAGGTGCAAAGTGGTCGCGATTTCGTGACACTTTCTGAGAAAATACGCCAAGGGACAAAGCCATTGTGAAATCGTGACACATTTTGAAAAGAAGAGCCGAAAGGAGCAACTGTCATGAAATCATGACCCGATGGCAGAAGCCGAGTGGGAAAGGCAAGGACATCGTGAAATCATGACATGTCACAGTTTCATAGCCCGAAGGTAGAAATCAAGCGTGGAAGGCGGAGGCATTGCGATTTTGTGACGTGTCACAAAATCACGGCCCGAAGGAGAAAATAGAGGCCGAATGCCAAAACGTCATGATATCACAACCGAAGAGGAGAGAGAGCGTAAGGATGCAAAAATGTCATGATATCACGACAGAATGCTCACGACTGCAGACAAGTTGATGGTTACAGGCCGTTGTAGAAGGGCACACGACAACAAATTACAGGTGGCCATGGTGTACTAGGTGGCTACAGAGGCCATTGCAGGAGGGCACGTGGCAACAAACTACAGATGGATATAGAGCACTCTTTTGAATGATGACTCAGCGGTTGATGGACAGGCGGCTACAACGCACTCCGCCATTACATCCTATGATGATTCGAGGCACCTGGTAGCATCTTGCAGGCGGTGGCAGAACATTCGTGTGGGCGGTCAGAAACTAATTTGGCATTCTATGTAATGATGTCCATGGGGGGATCGGGTCTGTTATAAAAAGCAGAACATAGATTGTAAAAGGGGTTGGCCATTTGATATAACTGCTGTATTTCCGAATTTGAGACCTCTGTTAATGAAATTTTTGTGTGTGTTATAACTGTTCTGCTTTAGTATTAGATCTTATTTTAAAATCTAGGTCCTATCAGGTTCATCCATGTGTGCAACAAAATCACTAAAACAAATCCATAAATTGAAAATAGTAAAGAAAATTTAGTCTGATACATGAAATTAAGGAAAGGATAACCACATTGAAAAAAAAAGGTCAAGGGAGACTAAATAAGTAAGGAGATTCTCATTTCTTAGAATGTGGGACCTTAAAAAATTAAAATTAAGGGAGGGACAAATGGGCATCTATACAAGTTGAAAGGACCAAGATGAATATCAAATGCCCAAAATACATAGTTTGAAATAGAATTATATAAGTATCAAAATAAGATAACTCCTTAAAAGTATGATAGGAAAACCATTAGGGTGGAGCATAATTCCGACTTATAAAGATGAAAAAATATCTTAAACTACATTATTTTGTAGAAAAAACCAAGAACAGTTGGCATGAATACTAGTAAATAGGTAAGAAAACATCTTGGTGGGACAACTTCAAAGTCGAGAAAGATTTAAAATACAAAATCATTACTTGGGAATAATTAATCACCTTCTTTAGACAGTGAGGGTTGCCTCAGATATATTTTGATTAAAAATGATAGAGTTTAGAATTTTGAGTTACAATAGTCTAAAACATTTAAGATACAAAAGTTCACCATGGGTTTGAATCCATAAATTGGGTCTGATGTCGATTTACATAACCCTCTAACCATGGAGTAGGTCTTTGAGAAGTTCATCAAACAAGAATAAGATTATAGTTCATTTTTGCATAACACAAATAGTTAAAGTAGAAACAAAATATGGTGCAATAACAATGCACTTTGTCCTTTAATAAAAAGTTTCCTAAAGGTAAACCATTTAATAAAATCAAGGGAAAATAAAAAAAAACCTTCAAAATGAGATAATCAACAGCAAAATCAGTATATAAGGCCCCAAAAGCACTGAGATTGTAAATAAAGTGGTATAAAAGGTCACAAGGATGGGTTTTTCAACTATAGATAGGACCATTGTAAAAATCAGTACCCTCAAAGAAGAAATGGGGTTGAGTGTAAAATCACCTATGCAATAGCCACAATAGCCACATTGAATACATATGAAAGTGGACAATTGATAAACAAAGCACCAAAATATACCCATTCAAATATCAGGTATGTTATATGGAATTATTGTTTCTATTCTAATTAATATTGGTACAACAAAATTTTTTTCTTCCCCAAATGTTTTAGTTATGTTAAACAAAATTTTTGCATATATGTCAAAACCTTGAATATTTAGTATGGTAATTTGGATAAAAAGAGTGTAGAGCAATGTGTCTTTGTGACTAAGTTAAAACTTCCTAATTTCACCATAGAGGTAACCCTTTATATAATTCCCTTAGGATCCTATGATGTCATCATAGGTATTGATCAAATTTGATAACATAGGTCCAGAGGTAGCTATTTTATAATAGTAGTGGAATAGGTTTGAAGACTACAACTATAGAAAGTAATAGATCTAAATACTAGACCACCAATGATCTTGGTCACTCTAAGAGAGAAAAGTCTCATATCCACTTAGAGAGGGATAAGTCATGTATGCAAACTAGAGAAGACTTGAGATTACAAGTATGAATGATGATGATAATGATAATATAACTTCACTATTTCAAGACTAAAATAAATAAAAATCCTAAGTCTAATATCAACGGTTGACTAACCTAACCTAGGGCCTAAGTAATAATAAAGATAGTCAATGTGGCTATATTAAAGCTATTACATGGATACCCTTAGAAATATTTTACCTTAAATATGGAAATGACTAGAGAGTACCTATTAGCTTCCACACTACATCTTCATATAGAACATCCTACCACTTGAGGAGGAATTACTACACCTGGTACGAATGTAGACTATGGACTCGGGATTACAAGTTTGCTTTAGGTTGGAAATTGATTCAACCTACATCATATAGGACTAAAATATCTATCTAAGACTACAAATTTTGACCAATAACTTGTTTAAGAAAAGAAATATGAAAGACATGATGGATTCTATAATTAGGAGGAATATCTAATTGATATGCTACTTTTCCAATTTGGAAAACCACTTTGTAAGGACCATAGAAGCAAGGTGCCTAATTCCATTTGGACTTCATATTTAGGACTAATTATTTATAGGATTAAGCCACAAAAATATCATATGGCCCATAAAAATATATTTCTTTGAATAGTGCAAATCCTACACCTATTTCATATGATTTTATACTTGACATCCTTAAGGATATGGATAATGATCTAACATCATTGAAGTAAATAATTGACTTGGACCACCTTGGAGAATATTGAAACACAATCAACCATATATGATGGCTTTTGACCATAAATTACCTCAAATAGAGACATATTGAGGGAAAATAATATGAAGTATTATACCATTGTATGATTAGGGGAATCCATTTAACCCCATTGATACTATTTATATTAGGTGAAACATATGAGGTGTGTACCCAGATATTTGTTCATGATTGTTTTTGGCCATCCAACTAAGGGTCATAAAAAGAGATTATATTCAACTGAGTACAATTGAGACTTAATAAAATCTTTCAAAAGTTGCTTATAAAATATATATTATAGTCATTGATAATGGACTTAGGCATACCATGTAGTTTAAAAATAAAATCAAGAAATACCTTATCTACCTTATTGGCTATGAAAGGGTGTTATAGGGACATAAATGAGTATGCTTTGAAATACAATCCACCATAAAAAAAAAGAATATTGTACCTTCTAATTTGGGAATCTCCTTGATAAAATCCATGTAGATGTTCTTGATTGGTGATCAAGAATAGGAAAGGGTTGCAACAAGCTAGGAGACTTAATTATTTTTCTTTTATTTCTCTAATATACCCTACACTAGACCATAAATTTATTGACATAAATTTTTATTCCTTTTGAAGAAAAGAATTGTTTCACTTGTTGATAATTTTTTATAAAGTAAGAATACCCTACCAATGGTGGAGTGTGTAATTCTTATAGAATACTAGTAATGATCTTATAAGACTAATGGAGATAAATATGATCCTTTTTATTGAAACCCCGTATATATAAGTGAATGGTGAAGTGGTTAGGGAACCAAGTTACATATTATGTATCACATGAACTAAGTCTATATCTAAATACCATTAATCATAAATCTAAGAGAGCCATTGAGTAAGGGATACTATAGTGAAGATTCACTATAGTATTTAGACACTAAAATCTGGTCAGTCCGATTATGCTGCCAAAAGCAATGGCTAAATTGACATACCAAAGCCCTTAGGGCAACCCTCAGAGGTCATGCAGTGGTTCTAGCCACTCACGGTAAGGTTTTGGAGGGTTATGGCCCATTTTTGGGACCTTTTGGATCTTTATTCCTATTCGTCCCACCCTAGGATGAATACAAATCCTATTCGTCCCACCCTAGGATGAATAGCTACATTCATCCTAGGGTGGGGTGAATAGCAAGTTTGATCCCCAAAAAGTCAAATTTTGGACAAATGGCATCCATAAACTGCCATTTGCCCTACCTGTTTGAGCATGCAAGTCATAGAACACATCAAACCTATAAAATTATCCATGAATGAGGACAAATTAGGAATTTATCTTCCCCCTCCAATGCATGCCACTGTAGTGGCCAAGTGGCACATCTTGCCCTGCATGCCCCTGCATGCCTTTTGACCCATGAGCCTCATTGTGCTATAAAGTGGATCCAATTTACACACAAAATATAGAGATGAGTTTTAGGACAAGAAAATGAAGTGCTTCTAAGATTTCAATTCACCTTTTGTGCCCATTTTTATCTCATAATCTCTACCTAGAAAATGAGGTTTACGAGTGAACTAGTGGGCACAATTTGTCACATGAACGAACCATATGAGTGAATTTCCTTACCAAATTTGACAAAAAAAAATCCCATAGTGTTTTGGACCAATTACCAGTGGAATTGGTTGTAACATTTAGGTAGGATCGGTGGGCGTCCCACCCTCGGGCACCCTCCAATTTGTGACAGTCCTATTCATCCCACCCTATAATGAATAGAAATATGTCAACAATTTTTTGACTATTTTTAATTATTTATTTTATAAATGTTCATATTATGCTGCAGTTAAAATTTCAAGTCATTCTGAGTTATATTGGCCGAGATATCACAATTTTAGTGTTTTGTAGGGTCTCACGCAGGTCCATAGAGGTCATCTGGAGAAACACCTGAAATGTTACTGATTTTGCATATATGATCATATGGGTTTTTTTAAATGTTATTTTATGCATTATTCCCAATTTTTGTGTGTTTTGTACATATGTAAGGGCATAAATTATTTTCTTTGTGTTTTGTAGGTTGCGAACGATCATCGCAATTACGAGGCACCATCAGGCTCAATTTTGGCAAAATTTCTGGTGATATCTTCCCAAAACCACTTACTTTACATCCCTCTATAGTTTAGAATTTTGGATTTGATTTGATATAATATCTATGCATGTGCTCACTACTAGTCTTTTGATGCTTGTGGGGATTGCATGTTTTTCATCATACGCACTTGTCATTTGATATTTTTGGTTTCCTTGTGTGTAGGTGTAGGTTTCTACAGTGCATTATGAAGTATCACAAGACCTCAAGATCAAATATACAAGTGGTAGTAGCAGTAGCCTGCCCACCTTGATTGTGGGTACGAGGAAAGACAATGGATGTGCACCCAAGTTACTTGAAGGATTTTGATCCTTGGGCACCCAATTTGTAAATAGTTGTATCATCCATTTGAGCCCTCAAAGAGGACATTCTATAACCTTTATCTAATCCATTTTATTAATAAGAAAGCAATTTACCTTGCCTCATTTCTTGTTATTTGATGTCTTTTCCATATTACTTGCATGTCTCTGTTTGATGATCATAAGAAATAGGACATAGATACACATATTTTTTATCATAATTTGGTGTACCATTTTTCCCTACTTTAGTGGTGATCATAGTGTAACCTAGTCCCTTTTTATTTAGGTTATTTTTGGAGCTCATATTTCACCTTTTTATGTTGCAAGTGTTATTTGTTTTGTACTGAAACAAACCCTGACCTGCTATTCGTGCCACCCTGAGATGAATGCGAATTCATACCACCTTGGATCAAATGCAGACCTGCTATTCATCCTACCCTGGAGTGAATAGAAACCATAGAGCTTTCTGAGTAGAATTCCAAAAATAGTAAGTTTTGGCAGTGATGAGGTAGGCATTTGAATCTTCCATCTCTTTTTTGCACTTTTAGAAACTATTTTATTTGGTTTTTCCTGCATCTTTTGCTTTTTTAGAAAAGTTAAAAGTTATTTTCCTTTTTTTTTAAACAAAAAATAACAAAAACATATAAAAGGAGAAAAATCAAAAGAAATTAGAAGTAGGAATGCATCTCTTTGGATTGCTTTCAAATTTCATTTGTTCAACACTGTAATGACATTCCCCTATCAATGTACTTTAGTTCTCAAAGTTCATTTTTCTTCTTTTATAACATGATATTAGGACCATTACGTAGGTCTAAAAAATATTGTAAATTCATTCTTTACTTTTAAAAGAAATAATATCCATAGAAAATATTTTTCAATAAAAATGAAACACAAATAAAAAATATTACAAAATCCATGTTATTCACAAAATGAATATTTGCCCATCAAATTCTAATGAAATTTTATCCTTTAAAAATATCTCATCTTATATTATGTTTTATATTTCCAAGGATTATCTCTTTCTAAGTAACATTATCCAAGTGAATCCATTGCTTTCATAATGGCTATGGAACTAAACCTAGGGGTTGATATTGGAACTTCATTAGGACATTAATATTTTAAGGTTAGTAACATTATCCAATTAATCCATTACTCATAAAATCTATAAAACTAACTCTTTATGGTTGTCAATAGATATTTGTAAGTAATTTAGTTCAAAATAAAATAGACACTAAAAATAAAAAATATTGCTTAAAAACAATGAATACTTATGAAAAATAAAAGACGACAAAATTCCATTTGGAATAAAAATATATTGCTTTTACTACTCATGCTCAAGTTTAGAAATTTTCTATACAATAAGATATTGTAAGATATAACATAATTATATATTGTATTTTACACAAAAATTTAAAGAGATCATGCACTTCATCCATTAGGAATTCCAAAATATTTTAGAAAAATCATTTGAGTAATGTATTATTATTTCCATAATTGTGATTCATAATTTATCTTGTTTTCCTTATTTGATATTACATTAATTAAGAATCCATACATAAATCCTTTTTCATATCATATGCATAGCCTATATGTAATAGTCTAATCCCTAGAGAAGTTGTCCTAAGACTCTCTATCTCTGTCTTCTACTTAATTGACCTTGTATCTAGCTCAAATATCTTTTTTCATGCACCTATAATATCCTCTAGCAAGAAATGAAGAACACAAGCTTATACTGAGAGGGGGGTGAACAGTATAAGACCGCTTTTTACTTTTTCCTTCAATTCAACTTTCAATTCAATATTATGCAGTGTATAGAAAGCAGTATCAATAGCAGTAATCAAAGCAATGCACAAAACACCATCCACAATAGAGACACAACAATTTACGTGGTTCACCCAATGCGGGCTACTCCACGGATAAAATATTTCACTAAATTTTATCAAATCAAATTCTGGGAATACCTTTCCCGATTACAATGTTTATGGGCACCAACCCAAAGGAGACACCAATCCCCTAGCTCTGTTATGGATGGTGATCCTCTAGAAGACCTCTGCCTCCTCTGCCCTTAGCAAATGGAACTCTATCCACAGAAGACACCTGTCTTCCCTGCTTTGGCTGGAGACCTCTGTCCTCAACTCTATCACCTCCAAAGCTGGTCCTCGAAATTGCACTAAACACAGTCCTTCGGTCTAGCACAAATGTCCTCGATCTCTTTCTCTGATCTGCACCAAACACAGTCCTTCGATCTGGCACAAATGTCCTTGTCCTCTTTCTCTGGTCTACACAAAAACATAGTCCTTCACTCTTTTTGTGCAAGCACAACTGCACTTGATCAAACTTTGACCTTTGCACCTCTACGCAATCATAGCCGCATAGTCTTCGTGCACTCTGCTTCCTTGCAATCTCACTCACTTAGAAGATTCGATGAAATGCACTCTGTACACTGCTATCGAATTTTGCACTCTGCTTCTTGGCGATCGAACTTCTCCCCGCACTCTATCTACGAATGTCGCACTTCGAATGCACACTTCAAAATCGATGCCTTAACTCTCCAAATAGCCCTCCTTTTATACTAACACATTCAAGATTTAAACCTTGGTCTTAGTCGACTGTTACCCTTAAACTACGTTAGCTGCAAAACCCTAAACTGCATCGGCTCAAATTTAACTCTATCGGCTTCAACCGCCTCTGTGGTTCTGTAGCTTTTCTTGCGAAACTACAACATGTCACGATATCATGACACCTTTGCAACCGAACACTATCTTATGGCTTTTGTCGTGATATCATGACACTTTCTGCTTCTACTGATGTCATCTTCACTTATGTCATGAAATCGTGACCCTTCTGTCTTCATGGCCTTCTTCTCTACTTTTGTCCCAAAATCATGACACTGCCTCTACTGACATCATCTTCAATTCTGTCATGAAATCATGACCCTTTTGTCTTCATGGCCTTCTTCTCTACTTTTGTCATGAAATCGTGACACTTCTGCCTCTACTGACGTCATCTTCAATTCTATCATGAAATCGTGACCCTTCTCGCTTTCTCAACCTTTTCTCGGCTTGCACTAGCAAAAATGGAACATGTCACGAAATCGTGACACTTTCGCTACCTTATGCTATTCTCTGCCTTACGCCCGCAAAACTGGAACATGTCACGAAATCGTGACACTTTCACCTTCGAGCTCTTCCTTCTTGAATTCGTCATGAAATCGTGATGCTTCTTCTATTGAAGACTTGCTTCCTGTTTCTGTCGCGAAATCGTGACACTTTCTCCAACTGAATGCTGCCATCTCAACCTGTCACGAAATCATGACGCTTTCAGCTTCCGACTCTTCCCTTTGCTGCATGTCATGAAATCGTGACAGTTCTTACTTCGAGTTCTGCAGCATGTCGCAAAATCGTGACACTTTGTCTTGCTCCTTTCTCTCTCTTTGAACTTGTCATGAAATCGTGACAATTCACACTACGGACTCTCTTTTCAGCATTATGTCGCGAAATCGTGACACTTTTTCTTTTGGACTCTCTCTTCTACATTATGTCATGAAATCGTGACACTTTTCCTTTCGGACTCCCTCTCCTGCAACATGTCGCGAAATCGTGACACTTTTTCTTTCGGACTCCCTCTCCGGCAACATGTCGCGAAATCGTGACACTTTTTCTTTCGGACTTCCTCTCCTGCAACATGTCACGAAATCGTGACACTTTTTCGTTCGTACAATCTTCTTTGCAATATGTCACGAAATCATGACATTTTTGACTCCGAACATTCTCTCTCCTCTATGAGTCGCGAAACTGTGACATGTCGCGATATCGTGACACTTTTCCAAAAAGCTTTCTCTCTCCTGCCTAGGTCGCGAAAATGCGACATGTCGCGATATCGCGACACTTTTTCAAACTTACTCATTTTTCCAACTTACACTTTTCTTTCGAACCTGTCAGCTTGGAGTTTGCCAGAGACCTTTGAAACTGTCATGCCGAAACCTTCATCAAAACAAAGTATTTGACATCAAATCAAATTCCTTCATCAAATTCCTTTGAAAGCTTCTTGACATCAATGACAACTTAAACACTTGAGCAAATGCAATGTACCCAAGGTACCCAAAATTGCCAACAATCTCCCCCTTTGTCATTGATGGCAAACCTTTATTGAAAATGCTTCTCAAGAGCAAAAGCTGAAACAAACTGAGCTAACAACTGACCAACGTCTTTTGAAGTTTTGCTCCCCCTGACTTGAAGCTTTCCTCTTCACTTGAAGCTCTCCCCCTTACTCATATCTCTCCCCCTTTGTCATCAATGGCAAAGGGCCACCTTTGGGGCTCGGGACTAAGAATTAGCCTCTTAGCTTAGTCCCTCCCCCACCTCCTGATGAGGTGATTAATTTTGGGGTGGGAGTAAAACTCCCATTAGGCATTGATCATCATCAGTGTCTATAACTTCCTTGCCAGGCCTTCTCTTGAACTCATTGTCCATTTTCTTGTTTCTATTACTGTTCTTGTTCTTGTTCTCATCCCTATTTTTGTTCATGCCTTGATCCTTGGACCTGTTCATACCACTGTTCCTATTCCTGTACCTTGGAAGATCAGCTCTACACTGTCTAGCTGTGTGACCTCCATTGTTGCACTTATAACAGGTAACAATGTTATTTCTTTTAGGCATACCTATTCTTTGAATCCGCCAGTTCTACCCAAACCTGTTCTGATTAATCCTGTTCTGGCCGAGCCTGTTATTTATCTCGCAATAGACTGCCTTGTGCCCGAACTGTTGACAAGAGTAGCAATACCCTCGAAAGAAACTGGCACTTCTGATTTTGTCATTTACTGTCTTTACTTGAGTCATGCAATGTGCAGCCATGTGACCAAACCTGTGACACGCAAAACATCTGTCATGAAATTTTCCTTTATTCGACCTCTTGGGTCCCAAAAAATTTTCTTCTCATTCTGAATTCTATTTTCTATTTCTGTGCATCTATCAGTCATGGACTCAAGATCTGAAAAACTTTCCTCATCAGAACTCTCTTCCTTTTGGAGTCTCTTACTAGACTCTCCAACTTGCGGTTTGACAAAACCAAGACCTATTTTATCTGTTGGTTTTCTTTGATCTTTGATGAGTGATTTAACCTTTTTGGAGCTGTCTTGAAACCTGTACAGCTTATCCTTGTACTCTTTGGTTTCCTCTTTCAAAGAAGCCATTTTCTGTTCTAACTCACTATACTCAAGAACCTTCGATTCCAGCTCATCCTTGAGTTCTTGTGTCTTAGCCATAGAAAAATCAAGACTTTCTATAAGATCATCTCTCTCTATACAGCATTCATCTAACTTATCCTTGAGTTTAGCATTCTTCTTTCTTTCCTTTTTCAAAGCACTAAGAGCATTAATAAGTTCACTTTCAAGATCCTTTATTTGTTTGCTTTCTGAATCATCAAAGCCTTTTTCAGATTTCTTATCACTAGAGGTGCTACCTTTTTCAAAAACCATACATGCATCTTCCTTATAGTTTTCTGAAGCATCCTCATACATATTGGAAACCAAATCACTATTTGTACAATCATCCTCAAGGTGACCAAAATTTCCACATCTAAGGCATTTCATGATAATGAATCTATGTTTCGGTTCTTCCTCTTTTTCTGAAATAAACATCTCATTTTCATCATCACTCGAAGAACTTTCACTATCACTACTCGAACACTTACTTGCTTTGTCCAGGTAGAAACTCTTCTTGTGCTTGTGAGAATACCTCTTTCCTTGATTGTTGTGCTCATCTTTGTTCTTTCTGTGATGCTTGTGCTTTTCAGAATCCTTGCTCTTAGAATCCTGTTTCTCTTCATCACTTTCATTCTTGGAAATAGTACAGTCAGTAGCATAATGACCAAACTTTCCACAATTGAAACATCTTATATTTTTCATGCTTTTGTGCTTTCTAGAGAACTTGCCTTTCTTGCTGTAATATGCCTCTTCATCACTAGAAGACTCATCACTCTCTTGAAGTTGTTTACCCTTGGATTTCTTGGTAGCTTTGAAAGCTGCTTCTTTCTTGACGTCAACCTTTACCTGAGTTCTCAACTCAAATGCTGCAAGAATGCTATGAAGCTCATCCTTTTTCAGTTTATCCAAATCTTTAGCTTCCTCAATAGCAAAAATATTTTCACTAAATCTATTAGGAAGAGATCTTAAAATCTTATCACAAACATCATTTTCAGCAAGCTCAAGTCCTAAGTCTTTCATGGAGTTAACAACCTCATCCATACGAAGCATGTAGTCACTAATATTTTCATCATCATTCATCTTGAGTTGTTCAAACATACCTTTGAAATGTCTCAACTTGGCCTTTCTGACATTTGCATCACCTGTATGAACCACCTGCAACTGTTTCCACATTTCACTAGCTGTCTTGTAGTGAATTACTTTGGTGAGATCTGCTTTATGTAAACCATTCAGGATTGCATTCATTGCTTTTGAATTGCTGTGATGTAGGAGCCTATCTTCTTTAGTATATGGACCATTTACGAGAATAGTGTACCCATCTTCAATCACTTCCCAAACCTCATTCCCAAGTGCCATTAGATGAACCTTCATCCTTGCACTCCAAAGACCAAAATCTGATCCATCAAGAATAGGTGTCGCATTGCCACTTGAATAATCCATTGTGTTCTTTGCTAGCTTTTCCTTCAAGCTGTTAAACTTTTCGAAGGCACCCGCTCTGATACCAATTGAAGAACACAAGCTTATACTGAGAGGGGGGGTGAACAGTATAAGACCGCTTTTTACTTTTTCCTTCAATTCAACTTTCAATTCAATATTATGCAGTGTATAGAAAGCAATATCAATAGCAGTAATCAAAGCAATGCACAAAACACCATCCACAATAGAGACACAACAATTTACGTGGTTCACCCAATGCGGGCTACTCCATGGATAAAATCTTTCACTAAATTTTATCAAATCAAATTCTGGGAATACCTTTCCCGATTACAATGTTTATGGGCACCAACCCAAAGGAGACACCAATCCCCTAGCTCTGTTCTGGCTGGTGATCCTCTAGAAGACCTCTGCCTCCTCTGCCCTTAGCAAATGGAACTCTATCCATAGAAGACACCTGTCTTCCCTACTCTGGCTGGAGACCTCTGTCCTCAACTCTATCACCTCCAAAGCTGGTCCTCGAAATTGCACTAAACATAGTCCTTCGGTCTAGCACAAATGTCCTCGATCTCTTTCTCTGATCTGCACCAAACACAGTCCTTCGGTCTGGCACAAATGTCCTTGTCCTCTTTCTTTGGTCTGCACAAAAACATAGTCCTTCGCTCTTTTTGCGCAAGCACAGCTGCACTTGATCAAACTTCGACCTTTGCACCTCTGCGCAATCACAGCCGCATAGTCTTCGCGCACTCTACTTCCTTGCAATCTCACTCACTTAGAAGATTCGATGAAATGCACTCTGTACACTGCTATCGAATTTTGCACTCTGCTTCTTGGCGATCGAACTTCTCCTCGCACTCTATCTATGAATGTCGCACTTCGAATGCACACTTAAAAATCGATGCCTTAACTCTCCAAACAACCCTCCTTTTATACTAACACATTCAAGATTTAAACCTTGGTCTTAGTCGGCTGTTACCCTTAAACTACGTCGGTTGCAAAACCCTAAACTGCGTCGGCTCAAATTTAACTCTGTCGGCTTCAACCGCCTCTGTGGTTCTGTAGCTTTTCTCGTGAAACTACAACATGTCACGATATCGTGACACCTTTGCAACCGAACACTATCTTATGGCTTTTGTCGTGATATCGTGACACTTTCTGCTTCTGCTGATGTCATCTTCACTCCTGTCGTGAAATCGTGACCCTTCTGTCTTCATGGCCTTCTCTGCTTTTGTCATGAAATCGTGACACTTCTGCCTCTGTTGACGTCATCTTCAATTCTATCATGAAATCGTGACCCTTCTGTCTTCATGGCCTTCTTCTCTGCTTTTGTCATGAAATCGTGACACTTCTGCCTCTATTGACGTCATCTTCACTTCTATCATGAAATCGTGACCCTTCTCGCTTTCTCAACCTTTTCTCGGCTTGCACTAGCGAAAATGGAACATGTCATGAAATCGTGACACTTTCGCTGCCTTATGCTATTCTCTGCCTTACGCCCATGAAACTGGAACATGTCACGAAATCGTGACACTTTCGCCTTCGAGCTCTTCCTTCTTGAATTCGTCGTGAAATCGTGACGCTTCTTCTGTTGAAGACTTGCTTCCTATTTCTGTCATGAAATCGTGACACTTTCTCCAACTGAATGCTGCCATCTCAACCTGTCGCGAAATCGTGACGCTTTCAGCTTTCGACTCTTCCCTTTGTTGCATGTCACGAAATCATGACAGTTCTTACTTCGAGTTCTGTAGCATGTCACGAAATCGTGACACTTTGTCTTGCTACTTTCTCTCTCTTCGAACTTGTCGTGAAATCGTGACAATTCACACTACGGACTCTCTTTTCAGCATTATGTCGTGAAATCGTGACACTTTTTCTTTTGGACTCCCTCTCCTGCAACATGTCGTGAAATCGTGACACTTTTTCTTTCGGACTCCCTCTCCTGCAACATGTCGTGAAATCGTGACACTTTTTCTTTCGGACTTCCTCTCCTGCAACATGTCGCGAAATCGCGACACTTTTTCGTCCGTACAATCTTCTTTGCAATATGTCACGAAATCGTGACATTTTTGACTCCGAACATTCTCTCTCCTCTATGAGTCACGAAACTGCGACATGTCGCGATATCGCGACACTTTTCCAAAAAGCTTTCTCTCTCCTGCCTAGGTCGCGAAAATGTGACATGTCACGATATCGCGACACTTTTTCAAACTTACTTATTTTTCCAACTTACACTTTTCTTTCGAACCTGTCAGCTTGGAGTTTGCCAGAGACCTTTGAAACTGTCATGCCGAAACCTTCATCAAAACAAAGTATTTGACATCAAATCAAATTCCTTCATCAAATTCCTTTGAAAGCTTCTTGACATCAATGACAACTTAAACACTTGAGCAAATGCAATGTACCCAAGGTACCCAAAATTGCCAACAAGAAATCCATATCCAATAATATCTACTTATTATTCTTCTTCATGAGGCACTACTATATTTTCCATGTTGTTTTATCCCTTATATGATCCAACTTCATACTCTTTATGTCCAAACTAGTCCCAAATTTTATACTTATCAAATCCAATCTCGCATGACATGCCAAGCAAAGACATCCACATTAGGACCTACTAATTGGGAAAATTCATAAAGTAGTGGAATAGTAGTAATATCATAAGATATCTCAAGAGCAAAACTACAATAAAGGCCTTGATTAATAGGCTCCCAACCCCTTAAAGTTAACTACTATATTTCATGGATTAGTATTTTGAGCATTTTATCTATGACCTTTTTTACTAGAATTTATATTTTCTTATAGAAATAAATTAAAAGAATATGAATTTCAACCTTAATAATTAATATCTTCGTATACATAGGAAGTATTCTTAGATCCTTCAATCTATACAACCATATGAGTTTCTACTCCTATCTCATCCTTGCCCTAAAGGGGAACCCTTTGTCCCTCTTATCATCTCTCATCAATGGGGATATATTATAATATACCTTCCTCTATACTATCCCAATTTGTGCTTCTTTATCCTAGTACTACTCTCTACCTAAATTTATCTCCACTTCTAAAATGTCCTTCATTCCCCTTATACTTACTCCCCATCTAGTACTCAAATTTATAGCTTATATTTTATGATATACCTTTAAAAGTATATCCACCTTCCTTGAAACCTACCTCCTTGATGTTATTTCCCTCATATACAACAAGGGGTATGCCATCATCTTGGTGCATGGGCTTGATCACATCCACATCTAAATGTATGACCCTAAACTATATAAATGTGTCTTCTCTAGCTATGTCCTTCTCATTGATCGATAATTGGTTAGTCAATACCATACATATCACTAGAATATGTTTTTAATAAATTAAAAAATTATACAATTAGATCCATCTAACTAAAATACCTTAACATCCTACTCATGTACATCACCACATATTTGATGTATGATGAGATACTTTGTGTGAAGAGCCGCTTGTACCTCATACGTATCTAGTAATACATTGCATATATCCTTCATATGATGTCCAAGTCTAGATTCATATTCAGATTGAGTATTATCTTTAAAATTTAGAGTAGTAGGTAGTTTATCAACAAAAATTTATGAATTTATTATATATGGGCCTCTAAATATAGTGGTAACCCATAGGTTCTATACCTGAAAAATATCTCATGTATCCATCCTATGAACACGACTATATATTTCATCTATTTATTAGTCCACACATGGATAACAAATAATTCATATTGAGGTTGGCCAAGATGAGATTTTAATAGTTGAAACAAGGTTTTCGATTGAATACTATGTGCACACAATGTGTAATATAAAAATAATATCTATAAATTTGGATGATATGAAGGACCCAATATATTAATACCCCACTACCATATCCACATGAGCCTCTATATTTCTTGCATAATAATTATAATTACTTACGATGATTCCAACTAGGGGCACATATGGATATCCCCTAGGGGCACATCTCCCCTAGCATTGAGATGTCTAATATGGTATGTATATCCTCCAATATGATTTACATCTCATATGTCATCTCATATTTATCCCATATAAAAGTGTTGGGCATGGGTTTCTAACATTATAACAACTTTATTTCCAAATTTCCCGAAGGCCACACATGATATTTTTATTATTTCATCCAATCTATAATCCCTTGCCATGTCCTAGTCATCAGTTTTAATCCTTCCAATCACCTCAACAAGCTAATATGAAACCCTAATCCATGACCAATTTGCCTCTCTAGTAGGTGTTATTGGATATAACTTAGAAAAACCTAATCAAAACATGTGTTTAAAAGGTTCTAAATATTACTCCCTATTTTTAAAAACTACCATAATGCCCTCTTATTTTAATACCATCCCTTCTATACTCCAATTCTATTTTACTGATTTACACATAAAAGTTTAAATGAAAATTACCTCAATGAGTACTCATGGTATTTACCATTTCATTAAGGTGAACCTCCATGGTAAGCCTATTAAATCATAACCCACACTCATCCCCCCCAAAGCCATTATCTCTTTTATGAATAATCATCTATATTGCAAGAGCATAAAAGTATTAAAATAAAGGTTATAAAATTTGAATTAAAAAATAACATACTAGAATGTAGCTTACAATAGGAAATCTAATTGTTCTATAGTGCCAATGTACAATACCTTGAAGACAATAATGCCTTACTAATATGTATAATTTTCCTATAATGTTGGTATAAAGCACCTAAAATTTGAGGGTGCCACATTAAATTGTCTAAAATATGAAATAGTGTCAATAGATAAAAAGTAATGTTATTATTTTACATGAAATAGAAAATAAAAATTGGTAAAAAAATGAAATCTATAAGCAATTAAAGTCAATTTTTTTATCCTACAAAAATATATACATCAATATAGGCATTAAAAATTTAAAATCGCTCTCCTCTTCACATTATCACGGAGCATATGGAGCGATACAGAGTAGAGCAAAATAGAGCGAAGTCGGAACAACCCAGGTGTTTGAATTTTGAACCTCGTCGAAGCGAGAAAGGAGGCAACTCTGGTGGTGGTCACGGGTAAATCCCAGGAGGACATGGGGCACCCAATTCTGGTCTTCCCAAGGAAGACGATGGGTTGGAAGGGACAACTAATGAGGATGCTACAGAAGAGCCCCTTGGAAAATCCCCTGACGGGCCCAGTTTTCATGGGACCCCCTATAAGAGGTTGGGCCCAACCCATGGCCCAAATTATTCATTCATGGGTAAAGTTAGAATGAATACCCAATAGAACCACTCAAACTCCTTGCGAACCATTGATACATTATCTAATGACTGTAAAGAACTAAACTTCCTTGAAGACGTCATGACAGAGGTGCTAAGTAAAAAATACCTTTCCTTGGTGGGAAAGTTCATAGGATCAAGATCTGATATCAAATCCATCCATTATTGGGCGCTAGCCAAGTGGAAGACTTAAGGCCATATGAAACTTGTTGTTTTGACTTGTGGGTTTTTCCTCATATGGCTAAACAATGCAAATGATACATCTTAGATTCTAACGGGAGGACCCTGGTTCTTCAGGTGAAAGACCCCTTTTTGTTATGCGATGGAATCCTGGTTCCAACCCAGGCACACAAAGCATCAATTTGGCCCATATTTGGGTCAGACTATCCAAACTTCCCTTTCAGTTCTAGAATGAGAAATTTATTCAAAGCATTGCGTATGATATATGCGAACTGGTAGCCTTTGAACCGACCAGCAAAGCACATTCTTGAATGCCTTATGCTCACTTTTGTGTAATGGCAAATTTTTATTCTTAGCTCCCAACATACATTGATCTAACTTATGGGTCATACTGTTAGAGGCAGGCCTTCGAGCATGAGAAAAAAAATGCTTTCTGTGTGGGGTGCCAGAAGCAAGGACATTTAAAATCTCAATGTCCCATGGATAATAAAAATCTGAAGCTAAAAGAGACGATATGCAATGTATGCAATAGTAAAGACCATTCGAAGGAGATGTGCCCATCCCTAAAAAAAGAATTTTGTGGAGTTTGCCCTAGTGGGAGGCACCATAAGAATTTCAACTCTTGAAAAGAGTACCATAATATGCATCTATGGATAGAGAAAGGGAATAAAAAAGAAGTTCCACATGAATCATCATCCAAAGGACAAATTCATTGTACCCATGAGGTATTTTCTCTCTTTTCTAACCAGTTTAAATTTCTAATAGATAAAGATAGTGAAATTCCTTCTGAAAGATTTTTTGTTGAACAAATTCCCCATCCTAACCCATCCCTTGCGAATCAAGGTATTCCTTATGAATCCTTTATTTCCCAAGAAATCACAAAAATCCCTCAAGAGCCCCTCCCCTCCTCCTCCCCTCGGCCACCCACCTCCACCGCTACCTCTACCCCATCCCCTATCCCACCTAAACCCTCTCCATTCCCACCCACCACTATTGATGCCTCCACTCCCACCTCCCTATTACCCTCCCCCTCAAGCCCCTGACCAAAACCACCTTCGCATCTTCTCCTCTGGCTTCTCCTATCAAGCCAGCCTCCCCCCACCTGTCTTAAATTTCTTCCCCCTTGTCGCCTTCCCTTGTGTGCTCACCTTTGGGAAAGGAATATCCCACTTTGGAGATTTTTCTCTAGGTTCTCCTTCTGTTGCCTTTGCCTCTTTGGGCGGTGGTGAACCCTCCAGTTCCCCCATGAATAACACCAAAATTCATAAGAAACCCCAATGTGATGTGGGTATAGAGATAATATAGGGTCAACCACCCAACCCAAATTCTAGGAAAAAGCATACGGTGGATGACATAGCTAATGGTATCCAAACAACATTACCATATTCACTATATGCACCCAAAGAGATGTCTAAGGAATAAGGTAAAAGACCCAAAACCCTGCAAATGAAAGGGGGGAAGAAATCCACTCCTAAACCTTGCAAATGAAGGTCCTATATTGGAATTCCAAAGGGCTCAACAGAGCAGCAAAACTTTCTTCTCTAAGAAAGGAGATGAGACCCTCAATATTTATTGTCCAGGAAACAAAGGTAGAAGACCCAAATACAGATAAGGTGGTTAAATCAGTGTGGAGTAATTGCAAGTTTATAGCCAACTCTACCCATGGTGCTTTAGGGGGACTATTGTGCCTATGGGATCCAATAAAAGTTACTAGAGAATTGATATCTAAAAGTGATAGAGTTATCAATATCCTATTTAAATGTAATGAAACCAATAAACAATGGGTTCTAACAAATATCTATGCTCCAAATAATTTTGGTGATCGGCTTGGAATGTGGGACAGTCTCATGTAGATGCGTTCATCCTTTCCCTATCATGAATGGATGGTGGTAGGTGACTTTAATAATCCATTGTATCCCACTGATAAAGCTAGAGGTGCCCCAATTAACCCCAGGAGTTACAAGCATTTTGTTGACTTAATCAACTCTAATGAACTCATAGACATTGAGCTTCAGGATTCACTATTTACCTAGACCAATCAGCACACAGGAGACCAACTTATACAAATGAGACTTGATAGAGTTATGATATCCAAAGAAGTAATCCTGATATTTGGTGATGCTATATTGTCATCCTTTCCATGGATAGCTTCTGATCATAACCCACTTCTCTTAGAAGTTTCCAGGACGAATACTAATTTTAGACCTCCATTCAGGTTTGAGTCCATATGGCTCCAAAATCCAAATTTGAAGACAAAAATCATTGAGTGGTGGAGTCAACCTATCGATGGTATGAGTGTTTTCAAATTCTGTATGAAACTAAAAATTCTTAATCTCCAACTCAAAAAATGGAATAAAGAGGTATTCAAGAACATTTTTGAGTCATGGCAAGTAATCTTCTCCCAACTAAAAGAAATAGAAAAATTGGTTCCAAATGGTAATGCTACTGATGAAGTTTGGTTACAGAAGAAGATACTGTTATGTGAATTCCATAACTTGTTGGATAGGGATGAAACATTCTGGTGGCAAAATTCTAGAGCCTTGTGGCTCAAGGAAGGTGACCTGAATACAAAATTCTTCCATGCCACCACATTGAGGCATAGAGGGGTAAATACTATCAGATGTCTTCATAGAGAATATGGATCTCTAGTTGAAGGTCCTAAAGAAATCTAGAATGAGGCAGTGGAACACTTTCATAATATCCTAGGCCCATCTCAAGCTTACCCGATCAAAATCCCTTCTACAACACATCCCATCCCTCGTATCTCAGGCTGATAATGATATTCTACTACAGCTCTTCTCCCGTGATTAAATTAAAGAAGCTTTATTTTCTATGATAGCTGACAAAGCCCCTGGCCCCAATGGTTTCCCTCCTAGGTTTTTCAATTCTATTGGGATATCATTGGAGAAGATGTCTTTGAAGCTATTATGGAAATCCAAAGAACCAAGTTTGTCCCTAGAGAGCTTAACTCCACATTCCTTTCTCTCATCTCGAAAACCCATGAGTGCTGATCCATGTCTGACTTTTGTCCTATTAGCTTGTGCAATGTGTTATACAAAATCCTTACTAAATCCATGATGAATAGAATGAAGTTCATTATGCCTAAAATCATTGACAAGTATCAAGGTAGCTCTGTCCAAGGGAGAGTCATTACAGATAGTGTGATCATTATCCATGAGCTAATCCATACTATCATGGTCAATAGATCCCCAAGTTTTTTACTAAAATTAGACATCAGTAAAGCCTTTTATAGTATTTCTTGGGAGTTTCTCACTGCTGTCCTAGCCCAGTTTTGTTTTCACCATAGATGGATTCATATGATTAAAGCATGCATGTCCTCTGCATGGTTTTTGATCATTGTTAATGAAGAAACTACAGGCTATTTTAGGAGCACAAGGGGATTAATACAAGGTGATCCGATCTCACCTTTCCTGTTCATCCTAGTGGCAGATAGTTTAGGTAGGGCACTTAATGCAACATGCTCTGAGGGTAGTATTTTAGGTATCAAGGCTTCAAACGGGCTCCCTCTAGTTTCTCATAAATAATTTTTTGATGACACAATTTTAGCCAACCTCTCTAGTATCCTCAAATCCAGAGTTATTAAATCTATATTGGAAGCTTATGAGAAGGTTGTCGGGAAAGAGTAAATTATTTGAAAAGCAACATTTACTTCATCAATACTCCGACTGATAGACATGTGAGAATAGCTCAGATCCTGGGATGTGCCATTGTTGAGTTTCCTGCAACTTACCTTGGACTTCTATTGTTCCAAGGGAACCCAACTGTGAGGATGTGGGACAGTGTCATTCAGAGGGTTATGAAGAAGCTTGTTGGATGGAAGGGAGCCCTGCTCAGTACCGCAAGAAATTTCATCCTAATCCAATCTTATATTCAGAGTGTGCCAATCTACTTTATGTCAATGTTTTGAGATTCTATTTATGTATGTAATAAATTGGAATACCTTTAGTGGAATTTCCTATGGTCAAGAATAGAGAATAAAAGCATATTTTCCCTTGTCACATGGGATAAGGTCTACCTTACAAAATACAAGGGAGGACTAGGTCTGAGGAGAGTTAACCAGATGAATATGGCCATGATTTCAAAGCAGAGATGGAATATTGTGTCTAACCACCCAGCTCAGTGGGTTGATATTGTTAAGACCAAGTATCTTAGGCAATAGTCTTTGATAGATAATTCTCCCATGCCTGTTAGGTTTGCATTATGGAACTCGGTGTGCCAAACCCAATCTATCATTCAAAAGGGTGGATGTTGGAAGCTTGGAGATGGATCATGAATTATATTTTGGGAAGACCCATGGATTATGGCTCAACCCCTCATCCATGATCAGTTTGTAAGTATTCTTAAACCTATCACTGATCTGATTTTTGGTCCCAAAGTTGAGAATTTTATTAATAATGAAGCAGTGGTTCCCCATTGGGTTGACATCCCTACTGATCTATATTCTCTTGACCTTCGCTCTGTCTGCCTCTCCCTATCTGAGCTTCTCTAAAATTATTTGATTCCAAGCACCAGGCCACCTGATGTTCTCTTCTACCAACTCATCTAGTCTAGGAATTTCTCAGTAAAAACCGCATATATGGCTATGAATGAACCTGAAGATGATTTGTTCCCCTTAAATAGTATCTGGATCAAAAATATTATTCCAAAGATAGCTCACTTTTATTGGATAGCAACAAAAAATAGGCTATTGACCACCAATAAATTGATAACCCGTGGTATGATCTTGCTAAATAGATGCTACCTCTGCAAATACGCATGGGATTTAGTTAATCACATGTTCCTAGAGTGCCCCTTTTATGGATTTTTCCTGTTCTCGATCCTATAAAGTGTATCCATTTCTTGGGTTGCTCCTCAGTTTATCAGTGATCTTATTATCCAATGGCCAAACCCATTTAAGTCCACTTGCCTAAAGTTTTGGTGGTCGATCATTCTCCCTCACTTTATGTGGTAAATTTGGCTAGAAAGGAATAATTGAGCTTTTTGATTTTTGTGCCTTGATACGGAGTTGGTTTCTTTTAGAACTGTCATGTTTACCTCTAAAAATGCCAATATCATTCCTTTTGATGATTGTCCTTCATCCTCATTTGAGATTCAAGTGGCACGTTCTGCTAACCTATCTTTTGAGGTTTTTAGTCATCCCCAAGTTGTTGTGGATAGATCCCTTGTATCATGGATTCCTCCTCCCTCTCAATGGTTCAAGCTAAATTTTGATGGTGCATCAAAAGGTAATCCTGGCGATGCGAGTTGTGGAGGAGTGATCCGAGATGACAAAGATCAACTCATTTTGGCTTATGCAAAAAAACTTGGAGTCCAATCTAATAATTTTGTAGAGGCTTGGGCAACTTTTTGAGGCATCCAAATGGCCATCAAACTCAATATCCAGTACTTGATAGTTGAATGAGACTCCTTAAACACTATAAACTATTTGAAAGGGGTCTCGAATCCACCTTGGAATGTGGGACCAATCATTGAAGAGTCCATTGTCCAGCTAAGGGTGATTAGCAATAGGTGTATTCAACATGTGTATAGGGAAGGCAATCGGGTGGCAGATACAATGGTAAACTTTGGGTTAACTATTCAATCCCTTTCGACATGGCAAGGGAATCTTCCCCAATGTATCGTTGATTCTTGTAGTGAACTTGCAGCTACCAATGTTGATTAATGCCATGATGTCAAGGACCACATTGGCCCACAATGCGAAGTGCATCGAGGAACCCTATCACACTGCAATGCCAAGGTGGCACATTACTCTTCTTCAAATTGGCTACTCTTGGAATGGGACCCACTGCATTTCTTGCCATCTCAACGATGAGGTGTTTAATGTCAATGCCAAAAACACCTATTGGGAAAACGTGCATGGACAACATATTGAAGGAAGGCATCCATGGACACATGATTATTTTCATGTGAGTGAAATTATTCACTCAAGGACTATCACTTCATGCCAAGATGATAACCATGCAGAGGGAGATGATAATTTATCAGTTTTGTGAATGCTCTAGACGCTGATGTGGCGCTTGATGTCATGAAGGCCCATAATTGAAGAACTATTATAAATGTGGTGGGGATCCAATGATACACTTGGCCTTCCAACTATTCCAACCAACTTTTTCCACCACATTGGACACCTTTGATTCTGGTGCATGTTCTTGATATTATTCCTCAACACTGATCAGATCGAGCTCCAAGACATCTCACACCTGAGAAGTCTCATTCAAGTTCCAAGGCCATGCATATCGGTATGAAATAGCTTAGATAAGGGTTTTTAGTAAGGCATTATGCAAAGACAACCACCAAGTTGAGAGAGATTAGGCAAAGGTGGCATGAGGGCTTCTCTGTAGTGTGGAGAATAATGGTGCTTATTGAACCTGAATAGTTGCAATTGGACCCAACGGTCAAAGAAATCTTGGAGGCCTATGGATAGTTAAACTTCTTAAAAAATTTTGATGACCATGATCCTGACATTTCCAGAGAATTTTTCCAAACCTGGAAAAATGGCACTATGTCATTGAAAGGGTTAACCTTTGTAGTGACCATCAATATGTTAGTATAAATAATTGAATTACACAATGAAGGGGAAGTTTTCCAAAGGGACAAACACTCCATGGTCAAATAATTGGCTTTGTTCTATGATAAGGAAAAGTCATTAACTAAAAAATATAATGGGTTTGTCAGAGATGGGCTTCCACCTCCCTGGAATAGGGTAATGGTTCATGTTATGCAGTACTTGAAAGTTGATGAGTCGACGTTGCCACTACAAAGTTTTTATATGGCGTTCCTTAACTTTCTTAAGGATGTCGAGTAGATTAACATCTCGAAATACTTGTATCGGTCAATGGAGATGTTCGTAGACATCTTCAAGAAGGATAAATTGACTCACCCAACCACCAAGGCTTACACTATATCATTCACAAGTACATGAGTCAAAATCCTGACCAACACGTCGTAGAACAGGGGAGAATTGACAGAGGCCCTGAACCTATCCCTTTGGCAATTTTAGATGGCACTCAAGATGTTCTAGTGGTGGATGCAGACATTGGGCACTCCGAGTAGAGCTGGTCGTCCAAAGGATTTTCCTTAGATGGGGTCTTTTGAAACTCCAGTGCGATGTTATGTTTGGTTCAAGAATGTCAGAGATAAGCCAAGCCCATATATGGCTCGTAAGAGCCCAAGGACCGCGTCAGGCCTATATCTGAGAGGATCCAAGTTCGTGCAGTATATGGAGGATGTGGATGAGATTACGAATTTGAAAGATATCATAAATATTGCTACCTCGATGCTCCTCATATCTAGTAAGATCATCACTTTTATGAACAAGTAGAAGAGCCCCGTGGAGGATGATTCCAAAGATGATGAGTACTATGTCCTTGAGTAAAACAACTGATCCTGAATGGGACTATCCCCTTTTGTTTTCTAGGATGGTTTTTGTGCTCTCCCTACCTCTCTGTCTGTGATCATTTGGGAAGGTCCCTGCGATATCTATGTTGTTTTTGGTTTCTGTTTGTGCCCATGGATGGTACATATTGTAATTATTTAGGTTGTTTTTAGTTTATGGACTCTGTGAATGGTCCAATTTTGGCTTATCCTATAAGGAGTTGAACCTTCATGAGATCCTCCTTACAACTTGTTTATAAGGTTTTGGGTCCCTTATAAAACCCATTACTAATAAAAAAAAAGTTAAAATCACATAGAGTAAGCAAGTCCACTCAATCTAAGAACTCTTAGTTGCTAATACATGGGTTAAATTTTTTAATAGTAAACAATAAAACACATAGACGTTTCTTATGGGATGAAGTATGTTGCATAACTAGAATAGTTATACACTCATTTTTGAGTAGATAGATACAATAAGTAGATATCACCTTTCATGTTTTAGAGGTTGACCTCTCTACTAACATATCCATAGCCCATTATCTGGTGTGATAGCATGGTAGGTAGTGTTAGTTAGCAATAAGCGATCCCAACAATGTCTCAATCTAGATCATTAGGATCTACAATAATAGAAGCTACCTATAACAAAAGGACTAATAAGATTATATTTCTTCTTTGGACCATTTTACTTATTTTTAATTTTACCTTTCTATTTGAATTCTAGACTTGACTACATACCCTCAATATTGGTCATATGTCTCATGATATGATTATTAGTGTTCATGGTCTTTACTACCTTTCTTTCATTTTTCTTACTTACACTTTTATTTTTGTCTTGACCTCTAACTCCTCACCTAGGTTCTTCACCCTTCATGATAATTCATTATTTATTACATAACTAATATTTGGTACCAATCCATGGTGGCCTTGTGCTCATGTAGCATTTTATCATGGTTGTTGTTTGTAATATCATAATTTTTTGAAAGTATATATCCTTTATTCATAGAAGGCAAAAACAATTCTAACTTCAATACATAGGCACCTTTTGAGGAAAAAATATATATTACAGATTTGATTTCTTTATTGTTACTTGGAAAAGTATCCCTTAGATAGGAGAGAGTTGACCTTGAGAAAAGGATGTCTTATTGTTCAATCCCTTATCCCTAAAACTTGCCCAATTTATCAAATTTTTAATCATGTCCTATTAGAGTTACACAATTAACTATAACACTTATAGAAACATTCAAAAACTTATTATTAACTAAAGCACTTATATTTTTTACTATACTACCACTTTATACTATATCCCTACCTTATAGTGTTTTATAAAAAAAAGAGTTTCCCATGTAATAACTCATTGAAATGAATCCAAAACTTATCGAAACTATGTACTAGGCTTCTCTAGCCTTATTAGATTAGTTCTTGCATTATGGATATTTTCTGTAATAAGGCCTACTAGAGTGTCACACGTTTATTGATGTTATTGTTTTGGTAATATTAAACACTAAATTTGTATATATAACATATGTTAACATGTTATTTGAACATCATCCATCCATAAGCACATTTACATTCTTCAATAAGATAAGTGGATAATAAGTAGGGAACATATTGTTTCTTTTTTTCTCCTACTTGTAAATCATTATCTATCACTAATTTCCATTTGGAGTCTTCTATAACAATATTTTAAACTACTTTATAAGAAAACTAAGTAGTAATAGGTCCATCATACTATTACCCTTGACACAATTTATTGACCTAATTATTATCCTTTCACTAGAATTTTGACTTACCTCAAGATAAAACGAGGATCCATTATTCAATATTAAATAGGAATTATCAATGAGTATCATCAACCATACATGGAGCACATCTAAAGGACCAATGAGTGAAGATAAAACATCAAGTCAGGCATTCACCTCAAATATTAGTATATGTTATTTCTTTCATCTCTTACATAGCTATTTGATTTGATTTTACTCTATTTTTACTCCAAATGTATCGTACTATATTATATTTTACTAATTAGAATTTGTATGTGTGTGTCCCCTATCCTTCAATCCTTATATATCCTAAATCACACCCTTAGGTATATCCAATTCCTTGTTCTAACCTAGACTATGTATTTTTTAAGCCTTTATTAGATGTACCTGATTTGGGCTGACCTAATGCTACTTATATTCAAGGTTATATTGTTTTATGAGTTTGTCAAATTTAGGTAAAGCTATGTATATAATCAGCATATCCAATCAAAGGCTACCACACACAATAATTGAGATCTAAGTGCATTTTAGAATTTAAATTTAAACTATCTATTTTTTTAAAATCTTTATTAGATGTACGTAATTTGAGATTGTGATCTAATGTTGCTTACATTGAAGGTTATAATGTTTTTCTAAGTTTATCAAATTTAGGTAAAATAAGGTGTATAATCATCATATCCAATTAGGGTTATCACAGAGATCAACTGCATTTTAGAATTTAAATAAAAATTAGAATTTAGAGAACAAAAGTTTTCTATATGTAAGCATCTTCATTATTTTTAGATAACATGTTTTTTTAAAGCGAAAAACCCCTTGTGGGGCTACCTTGGTATGAGAGACCACCAAAAGGGAGTTCTACACCATCAAAGTCACTCGAGAGTCACTCTCAGCCCTGCTCGCACCAACATTATCAATTGGATTTTGGGTACTCAATTCAACTTTTTGGTAGGGTGGAGATTTGAACCTGGGACCTCCATTGAAGGATTTCCCTCTCCTCTCCAACTCACCTACAATACTTGAGTAGATAACATGGTTTTGAGGTCCTCATAGTGGTAGAGTTATTTCTATATTATTTTATTATCATCAACCTAAAATTATATAAGAACTTTATGAACTCTTACACTAGCACGTCTAATATCAATAAGATGAATTATGGTCTATGGTGGAAACAAATGAGTACTCTTGTTGAAAATAAGGGCTTTGAATGCATATGGAATTAAAGCAAAAGATCTTGCACTTGTCAACAACAAAGATAAGATAAATTGAAATAAATAAGTAAAGAGAAATCTCATGGTCTACTCACATTGCATGTTGGAACCAACTTTGAATTTTACATACCAAACTAAGTTTTGGTCAATATATTATATGGAATGCATTCTAAAAACTCTTTACGAAAGTCAATAGTACTTGGGTTAGTCAATTGGTAACAAAGCTTAAGAATCTCAAGTTAGGTGATTTTAATCATAATGAGGAGTATGTTACATGATTTGAGAATATCTAGAGCATATTCCAACTGGATGACAAGCTAGGAAGGACCATGATTAAATGTTAATAGTATTCTTAAATAACATATCTTTTATGTGTGAAATATTCACTAGTATTTTTATAGTACTTTATTGTTTATGGAGGATCTTAAAGAGTCTTCCTTTGAGGCTATATACTTAGAATCATGCTACTTTGAGAAATATGGGAAGACGTCCACCTAGACCTAGGCTCATGTAAGAAATTCCTAAGGAGCCTTCCCTTCATGAAGAATTAAAATTTTCAAAGAAAGGCATAGAAGAATTCTTCAAAAATAACTAAAGAAGTTTACATGTGTTTTTTTTTTTTTTTTTTGCAAGAAAAACATAATTTTGCCATTTCTTATACACAAATTTAAAAACTTGAAGAAAATACTAAATTTTCATATATGATAAGCAACTTTTTAAGTATCCATATGAATATGAGACTTACCTTATGTTCATGCTCTTTTTCTTAAGAATGTATTGTAGTTTGAATGAGTACAAGGCATGCCACTAAGCATTCTTAACTCTCCAATTAAGATGGTTTTCATGGGTGATGAAATATTATTATTGAAAATGATTTAGCCTTGACAATATCTACATGTAATGAAGTTTCCATTGAACATATCAAATTTTGAAAGTTCTTCATATCTTAGGTATTGATCCCAATTTTCTCTCCATCCATATCACATGGAATACATGTAAAGGATACAAATAATTATGTTAAAATATTATTCTTATATATTGAAATGAAAATATTTGAATACAAAAACTTGGGAGCCTTGATTAAAAAGATAAAAGTTTTATATCATTAAAAAAACCAATACATTTAATATCTATGAAAAATATTTAAAATATTTTAATTGAAAGTGTGTTCCAGGAAAGAATACTAACAATTAATCATTGGAAGTTTGAAAATAAAAATAAGAAATAAACCAACATCATTTTGCATTGAATGCAAAAAAAAAAGCATCTCAGAACTCAATGCCCATCTCTGAGGAAAGACATAAAAAAGGATGGACTCCATGACAGGAAAGGCCCAAAAAGTGGTCAGACTATGTAGTATTTTCAAAGAAAGAATCAAATTGATAAGGGTAAGCAAACATCTACTCAACCTCAGGCACTTTCACATACTACATACTGAGGACATTCCCAATCAAGTATGCCCCTTAATTGAGAGTCCTAATCCTTTCTTACCTCTAAGTGACCAAGTCACCAAAACCATAGTTACAAGTTTTTTTGGAGCCCCTAAGCCCCCTAGTATCCCTACTGAAGACTCAGACCAAATTTGTGATGCCCCTCCATCCCCCATCAAATCTAGTCCCTCATATCCCCAGTGTTGAGTCAGGAAAAATTTGAGATTGATGTGGGTAGGAATAAAAAGAAATATCGGCCCTCACATGGCCCTAGACATATTTTTAATAGTACAAAAGCTTCCACTGATCCTAATCATGTCTATTGTCTTGTGAATGAGGAGTCTCTTCTACTTGAGGCTTTATCCCTTGTCGTACCCTTGTTGTTTGAGACTCTTGTTGTTTGAGACTCTGGCTTATGAGCCGCTTCACAAGAAATGGTCGACGATGGCAATGTTAATAAGAAAGGATGTTTACACAAAAAAAAGTCTGAGTTCAAAAGGATCTGAGTGGCAGACCCTGTTTGAAAGGTGGCTGGAGCCAGGATGCAAATGCCCAAATTGCAAGGTATTAACTCATCAAGTGGAGGCGACCATGGTGAGGCGGGTGTTCTCAAAAATTTTATGATGAACCCTCCTTCGATGAAGAAAAATTTAAGACGAGGCAAAAAGTCATGAAGCTTGTTGTGTTGGTTTCTTGTAACTTGTTATTTTCCGGTTTTGGGTCTGCCTACCCTTCCCTTTTAGAGTCTGTGATGTTTTCCCTTGCCTTTCTCTTGTTCTTCCTGGTTGATGTCTCTTGTTTAGTTCGATGTTGCTCTCCATATATTGTTGAGCACTGTCCTTAATTTTTTTTCTTGTTTAAACCCCCTTTCATCAATCAAAAAAATTCTTTAAGATGCCATAAGGTTTTGTGTTAATATCCATAGTTTTTAATGAAAGGATCACTAATATAAATGTATGTAAATACTTTTATCAGTAGGCTTCGAATTTATCGTGGAATCGTTAGAAAAATTTTGAATTACAAGTTTAATTTTTCAGTGCTTGTTATCTTTGACTTCAGTAGACATGGCATCTCCCCTCCAAGTTACAAAAGGTCTAAATTCAATTATGAAATCAAGTTAAATGGAACAACGCCAAGAGTATGCTTACAAGCACAATGTGATTTTCAGACATAATAATAATAAAATGAAAGTTTCGTATTGTTTAAGGCAGTAGCAGAAGGATCTGAAACAATATTGTGACTTATTATCTGGGCTTATTTTTTTATTATCTCCATCCCCACATAATATAAATAAATAGGTATTGTAGATACGGTATCCCCTGGACTGATGTTACTGTCATATGAGCTTTGCATGAGGCTCATGTATTCATGCTATATACTCCAAAAATTAAGAGACATCATTATGTTTTTTCTCTGTGAATGGAACAAACCAACCTATATGGTAACATAAGTCATGATGACTTTGACTAGTTAGTTTTATTTATATATAAGGGCTCCGTATTTATTACTTTTATTTGAAAGGCCTCACAGGTTTCCATGAATTTTGTTTGTAACTGCTTAAAAAATGAATTTGCTCCACATGATGATGGTTGTTTGAAAAAGTGAATGGCATGCTTGTGGGCTGTAGCAATGTAGTACTATGAAAATGAGCCGCTACTGAACACATAATTATGCACAGAGCTACGTGTATTTTATTTTATTTTTTTTGGCATAAAATTGAAATCATGGGAATGATAGAATGGAAAGTGAAGAAGAAGGAAAAACATTAGAAGAATCTGTTAGAAAAGACGATGGACGAATCAGGAGATAACTAACAATTGAAGTATTTGATAATGAAATATCAATTGAAGTATTTGATAATGAAATATCAATTGAAGTATTTGACAAACCCTATCAATTGAAGTATTTGATAATGAAATGAAAAATCCATCATAGCCCGTCTCGTATGATTAGCTAGAGGAAGGAAATATCAACCAACAGAGAACTCCTTATAATCTTGATGTGATTACAGCATTGAATGCAAAAAAAACGAAAAAGAATAATATTAATTGGAAAGTTGGATAGATAAGTATTAACTTGCAAACAATAATTTAATATAACATCATCATAAAATCAACTCAAACAAAATTGGATTGCTATGGACTCCGGGTTTTTGCTTTGAAAGCTCTTTGGTTGGGTTGTTGTTTTAAATTTTATGATGAGTTGACTACTCAATGCTCTTTGGTTGGGTTGTTGTTTTAAATTTTATGATGAGTTGACTACTCGATTCTAAATTTATTGGGAATCATCCATGTTTGTTATTCGTCGCTATCCCATTGATCAATCCACTTGCGTTTTATAGTAATAATATGCTTTAATCTGTTGAAGGCTCCAAAAGGCATGCACAATAATCAAAATTTCATAATGATTTTCTCTTTTATTAACCAGTGTGACATACAATCAAAGTTTGTAAAACAACGAAATTGAATCTTAAATCTCTTGGTATTGTTGTGTCCGCGTCCTGGAACAGGTAAACTACGATTTTCTACTATATAGCATTTACAATATATCTCATATATATATATATATATATGAGAGTATATAGATATTTCAAGGTTATATAGTGTGTCGGTGGGTGGTGAGTGGTTATGTTAATTTCAGGGTGTGGGATATGCAGGATACCTAGATTCCATGTTAATGCCAACGTATAGGGTATAGAGATGCAAATGTAGAAGAATATAGGATAAGCAGATTCAAGTTAAAAATATTTATCTTTTTGTCTTGGTGGAATACTTAATGTGACATTAATATGCAATACTTTTATAATATTATATATTTTAGAAAAAATAAGAAAAAAGTAGCTCCATAGTTTTTGGGTAGGTGATCAACCTATTGACTTCATGGTGGAGGGTTACAGCTAGCTATGTCACAACTGGTTCGATGGGTGGCTACTTCAATACTTCTCCCCGTTACTCTTTACCTCTTAAAGCCTAGAATGTCTTGATAATTATAAGTAGCCAAAGAAGATAGTGGGATAGACAAGCTTGGAAAGAATCAATTTGCTCATTCTTATCAATATTATTAGCTTTATAATGTTATGGCATAATGTTTATACTATGAAACACCGAGTCGCTTGACATCCTTAATTATTCTATTAATAAAAATAAAAATACTTTTAGATATTAATTATTATGTACTTACTATGTAAGATGAATAACATTGTAAACTTTACTTTTAAGAACTAAAATTATATTCACTTTCAAACAAAATCATATATGATGAATGATAATTTTGATTGATTACAATAAAAATTACAAAAGTAGGAAATTTGTAGCTCATTTTTCAAAACTTAACATTATAAACGATAAAATTATATAACCACTCCATCCTAATTACATTTAGACACTAGTGAGATTATACAATGAACCTCATTTATTGTTGTCAACAACTAAACTTTGACCAAGGCAAGATGTTGTAAGAGTTGATTATAAAGCTCACTATCTTCTATATCCTAAAGGGTACCCAATAAATCCTGATTTACTATAAGATATGCTCTAATAGGAGCAAGTAAAGAGTCAAAGTAGAGGTTTTCTACTACATTTCTTTGATCCATATCCTTGATAATATCTACCATGATTGTAATCTATTGCAAGTTGTTCGAGTATAATCAAAGAATTAGAAATGCCAAAGGAAGAGTAGACTTGTTAAAGCTACTATAACATCTAAAATACCTTATATACCCAAAAAAAATTGTCTAAAGTATTACCGGATTTTGTTAAATTCCCTAGAAACATCTAAGATCACTTTCTTCCATTTCATTTGACTACTAAACAAGGTAGGACAATTAGGAAGAATTCTACTCGAAACTAATTTTGTTGAATGTCATTTTCAAAAAATATGTTCTAATATCTTAGGATGCCTATAATTCACACAACCAAGTGGTTATATCCCAAATGTAGCTAGCTTGACCCTATAAGGTAGATTGAGGTGGATGGCCCTCTAAGGAAGTATCTTGTAACTAATGGTTACCCTAGATTTCCAAACTTGAGCATGCATACTCCTTGAAGAAGTATCAATAAAATTTTACATTTCTCATTCAACCTAGAGACCACCACTATAAGAGGGAGAAATGCTTGGCATATGGTTATAATTGTACAACAACTAATTTTATTTCCATCCAACCCTCTCAAATCCTTTATTCTATTGAAAATCATAGATGTAGATAACTTTTCATGAAGCTCATGCTTGATGGCAGTTGAAGGGCAATCTCAATTATGTTTTGAGTAACTATCATAATTTCCATATAGCTACAACAAAAATCCAAAGGTCAATTACTTTATGTAGATCCTTCTTAAATAGTATTTTATATTTCATATAAAATACATATCCAAAGAATTTTATAAAAAAAAAAATAGATAATTCCATCAAATAAAGGAAGTGGTAAAACTATTAGGAATTTTTACATCATGAATAATGTGAACATAAGTTGAGTAACCACTCAACACATGGTTTGTAAGGTCAGCTAGAGGACAAAGGTAGTTGTAGGATTAGTTAATTTTTTATGTCATATATAGGCATCCATTTTATTTAAATATTCTTCATTTCATAATACAAAGAATTGAAGCATTGAGTTCTAACATGTGGTATTAGAGAAGGTAGAAGCAAAGGCCAACTCTCATTCTGATCCTCCCCTCTTATTTTGATCTAAAGAAGCTCAAGAAGCACTTTGTTAAAAATGAAGTTTCAATGGTAAACAACCCTATTGAAGATTGATTAAGGTTAACCTCAAAAGAAGAGGTAACCATATTTTCCATGGAGCAAAATTCCATAGAACATATTCTAGTTAAACTCTTGAAAAGAAAGGTCTAAGGATAAAAATCCTTCCAAAAGATCCTAGTAGAGGCAGAAGCAATACCAGGATAAAAAATCATGCTAAGGATCAACTTAAGAAATAATTTATACCATAAATTTGTAAACACAATTGAATATTATCAAGCATTTACTAAAATATATGCAATAAGAAAAAAAACATCTAAGCGTAAGAACCATTAATAGTACCATTCACTCAACAATCAATGGAAGGTACTAATGTGCTACAAAGAAGAGAAGGGAAGCACTCTATATAAGGTTTGCATGTCATTTTCTAGAAGAAATAAAATCAATCATCACAAGATGTTGTATAGTACGCAAATCTCTATACTATTGGAGAATGTTATATTATTTGGTACATGCTAATGTACCCCTATGGTATCTTTGGTATAATTCTAAATATTACAATAGGGTGTGAGTCAATAGTTTAGGTGTTGATTTATATTTCCCTAAAGTATGTGTATATGTGTAGGATGTATACAAGTGTCATGAGTGATAAAGTGTGCAAGTGTATAGAATGTAGGAGTGTGCAAGTAAATAGAATGTCAGGAGTCATGTATGCAAGTGGTAAGATGTAAAGACAAGAGGTTTGAGAGGTTTGTCTTATGTGTGGAATATAAAAATGATGCATCTCCTAAATATGTGAGGAGAGAAATAATCAAGTATTGAAGAGTCACCTTTCTAAGGTTATATTATGGAGACAAAGCTTCATGTATTGTATTGAAGAATATATTGGATTAAGTCCATTGTAACAAAAGACTTATCTAAGAATATTGAAGCTTGTATACAGTATTTTAAGCAATTATATTGTAATTTTTTTATGCATATTGCTATTTATATTGGCTTGTTAATATAAATTATTATTGTTATTTTATGAATGTTATGTTCATTGATATTAGCCATTTTATATTAATTGCTCTAATATTTGAGTCTACTCAAGATCCTAGATATTGGGACTTGTGATAATCTGGCTAAAAATCCAACACTAGTAGCATAGATACATTGTGTGAACTCTATCAAAGCTACAATAAAGCAAAGTAGCTTGAAGAATTATCTAACAAATTAACATTCAAGCCAAGACAACACTTAGAGAATTATGGTAACAATAACCATATTTATTCTCACTTTGAGTGGGAATATTTGAACAAAAAATTACAATATAGAAGCTAGCATCAGAGGAAGTCTTCTATGTGAATTAAATATTGAATTTGGAGGAAGATTCACATGAAGGGAAAATAGTCCAAATAAGGTTATTTTGGATTTTCTATTACCCTGATATTATTTGTAGGTAAAGTTGTGAGTCCATTGAAGAGAACATGGGCTAAAAAAAAAAAAGAGCACTGGTTATTGAACAAAGAGTCAAAGCATCCATAGTTTAGAAGGTAGAAAAAAATATATACTATGGTGGGATTGCTATTAAAAGTAGGCTAAAATAATATTCAAGCTATGTGTGCTTGAAAAAGATATCCAAATCAATCATTTTAGAAGCTAGTTCCTATGAGAGGGAGCCAAAGTAAAATAAGCCAAATATTCTAGTTAAGTACCTATGAGAGAGAGAGCTGAAGAAAAATCAGTCAAATAAGTTTTCTAACACCTAAATCAAAGGGAAAGATAGATCTTGTGATAATATATTAAAGGAATAACTTAGTCTTGACATATTTTGGACACCATTTCCTCCATTAGAATTTGAAAAAATATCATTGGCCTATGAAAACATTCTGATTAGAGTAGATATACGTCAAAGAAGATCCCTTGATTTACTAATGATGAGTTGCTTGAGAACTTATGATTTGGGTCAAGCTAGAATATGCACAAGAACCATTCTCTATGACTTCAAAAGTGCCTCTGTTGACTGCATTCAATGAAAGAGGAAGCCTAAGGGTTGAAGAGAAAATTAAAGCACCTCAAAGAGAATCATGAAGTCATCTAAAGACTTGGTGAAATCAAGTAAGAAAATAATTTGATAATTCTCATTGAGTGTAGTTCAAATGGTCAAAGGAAGATGCCTGCAAAGGGCCATGTGTGGAAGTGCATAAGAAAAGTATAAATTGGAGAACCAAGAATCATATGTCTACTAAATATTAGAGACAAGTTTTTTAGAACCATGAGGAAAATTAGAAGCATTGGATATAGTACCAAGGATCCTAGAGCACAAAATAAGTTTCTAGTGGAGAGAAAATGAGTTGAGTCATTGATATTAGTGATTGGAAGTGCTTGAGAGTGATTTGAATTGGCAATTTGTTGAACAAAAAATTACAAAGAATACAACGATGCCTAGGACTATGAATATTTGAGCCATGGTATAAATGCTTGAACTTGAAGTCAACATGAAGCATATTCAATAAAATTAGTGATGTTTACCTAAGGTAATGCCTAGAAGTTGAGTATTGAAGCAGTCGAAGTAACATTTGAAGTGAACATCACCGAATCAGTTACCACATGCAAGAGCACCAAAGTACTAATTATTTTCTTTAATATATATTTGAAATATTCGACGTACAATTTTATATATGGGCCAAAGTATTTGATAAGTTCTTGAATGCATATTGGAGTTATAAGTTTTTTGAATTAAAAAGAAATGGGAAAAATTAATTATTGAAATTTGATTTGATGCACAATTGAATTTTGCAAGTTTGAAAAATTTGAAAGCAATAAAAAAATTGAAGATTGGTTGTTATTTAAATTTTGGAGTCATAAGATTTTCTACTCCAAAAAAGAATTTGAAGAAATTGAATATTTAAAATTTGATGCAATATTGAATTTACAAATTTGATTATTTAAATATTAGGAAACTAGATTGATTGAAATTAAATTTGGATCTATAAGGACTTCTAATCCAAAGGAATTAAGAAATTTAAAAACTTGATTAGTGAATTTGCATATTTGAAGAAATTAAAATTTTGGAGATAAAAGGATTTCTACTTGAAGAATAGAATTATTGAGAAATTGAAAGAAAAATTACATGTGCAATTATTTGAAAATTGTTCAAGAAATGGTTTTGAATAAAAATAAAGAATATGCACTAGGAATGTATATTAAAGTATTTGTAAGTATAATAGGCATAGGGAATAACATAAAGGAACATATTTAAAATCTGAACTTCAAGCAATGCAAGAGCCAAATTAGAAGGACAAAGACAAAAATCAGATATTGAAGAATAAAGTCTTTAATAACCAAATAATGTAATACAAGGGGGTGTTGGAGAATATTACATTCTTTGGTACATTATAATGTACCCCCATGGTAGCTTTGATACAATTCTAAATATTAGAATAGGGTGTGATTCAATAGTTTAGGTGCATGATTTATGTTTCCCTAAAATACGTGTATATGTGTAGGATGTGTACAAGTCTCATGAGTGAGAAAGTGTGAAAGTGTCTAACAATAGAATGTACAAGTAAATATAATGTCAAGATTCATGTATGCAAGTGACAATATGTAAACCCAAGGGGTATGAGAGGTCTGTCTTATGTGTGGAATAGGAAAAGATGAATCTCTTGGATATGTGAGGAGAGCAGTAATCAAGTATTGAAGAGTCACATTTATAAGGTTATATTATGGAGATAAAACTCCATGTATTGTAGTGAATAATATATTGGATTAAGTCCATTGTAATAGAAGACTTATCAAAGAATTATGAAGCTTGTATACAATATTTTTTAAACAATTATATTGTAAGTTTATTTATGCATATTGCTATTGATATTGGCTTGTTAATCTACATTATTGTTGTTATTTCATGAATGTTATGTTCATGGATATTATAAATTTTATATTAATTTTTGTAATATTTGATTCTAATAAAGATCTTGGATATTATGACCTATGATAATTTGGCTAAAAAGCTAACATATACAAGTGACTCAAAAAATATTGAAGCAATAGGATGGAAGATTAAAGAGCATTGAGTTTCAATCATACTCAATTAAATTTCATGGTGCCAAAAATAATTTCAAGAGATATTACCCAGAGAACCAATCAAATATCAACATGTGGACAAAAAAGAAAGAGTATGCATGGATGATTTTTAAACAAGGCAGAAATCAGCGTTCAACATTTTTTTAAATACCTTTAATATCCTACATAGAGAGTAGGAAAATCATTAAAGCAAATATATTTTTTATTTTTCCTTGATGTGATTGTATGTAAAAAGGAAAAGTGGACATAAGAATTTAAAATGTGAGGAATCTTCCGTAGAGGAAGAATATTCTCTCTACCTTTCATTTTATCCATGAGACACTATTTTTCTCATAATACGAGGCATTATTTAAATTATGAGTTTAGGCGTATATATATTCATCGAAAAGCATTGTTTGAGGATAATTAAGTGAAAGAAAAATATTCAAATTTTGTGAATATTTACTATGGCTAGTGGAGAACCAAATCTATTTTGCCTGATTTCCAATTATTAAGGGGTAAAAATTATGTTGCCTGGAAGACCAAAATCATAACATAGCTTGATTTTGATAAAGTATGGAAAGTTGTAGATGAAACCATTACTCATCCTACTATAGAAGATGAAGGTCAAACAAATTTTAACAAGGTAGATAGAAATGTGAGACTAATAATCATGTTCAGAGTAGAAGATGAAGTACAAGCATACATTTAGGATTCAACCATAACCAAAGATGCATGGAAGAAGCTACAAATATTTTTTGAAGTAAAGAAATAGAATAATTTTTTTTTTATCTAGAGCTAGCTACATTGCTTGAAGATGAAAGTGGATATAAACTTGAATCTTTCATAAAAACAATTATTGAATTATGAGCGTGTCTAAAAGCATTGGGAGAAAAGGCATCTAACAAAACACTATTAATTATTTTAATATCTCTCACTTTCTCAATAAAATGTATTTGTGACAATATTAAATATCACTAAGCAAACACCAATATTTGAAAAGCTGGTGAATCTAATTAAAAAAGAAGAAGCCTCACATTCAAGACAAGAATAAGAATGAGTATTTATTACAAATTAAAAATAAAACTAGCCATTCCAAAGAATCATAAGAACTCAATAATGCATTTAATAGGGAAACAATTTCCATCAGCAATAGAAAATGTCATCATTGAATTCAAGTTGGAAAATGAAGTGTCAAAAAAATAACAATATTGTCAAAGATGATCATTCTAAAGGAAAATAGCATGCATTTGTTGCACATACTCAATTGAGTCATCTCAATTATTTTTGGTATGTTGATTCTAGAGAAACTAAACACATGATAAGACAAAGGTATTAGTTTCAAAATCTAAATTATTCCAGACATGCAAGAAATGTCTCTCTAGGGATTATACATCCTATGGTGTAAAAGGCATAAGTTATATCAAATTGTGACTTGGATCACACACATGCAAAATCAAATAGGTCTTATGGGTTCCAAGGCTCATAAAGAATCTACTATTAGTCAATCTATTATTTAAGCACACCTTGAAGGTTGAGTTTGACAAGCAACATGGATCCAAGGTATGCATCATTCATTATAAAAATAAGACTTCTAACATTATTCCATATGTAAAAGGAATAGGATTTTTTTTGAACTTCACATAATTCATCATGACAATTTAGCTTTAGTCATCAACTCCAATATATCTGCATCACTCTAGCATTGATGATATGGTCATCTAAGCTATGACCATCTTATTGCATTGTAAATAAATAAATAAATATATATATATATGGTTGAAGGTATTCCTTATTTAAACAAGTCCACATTTATTTTCACTTATTGCTCATATGAGAAGCACAATCTAGCTCCTTTTAGGCCTTTAGAATATCAATCTAAAGCACCTCTTCATTTGATTCATACCATTCTTTGTGAACCTATGGATCTAAGTTACAATGGGTCCATATATTTTCAACTCTTTGTTGCTGATCATAATAGAAAAATATGGGTATTTTTTTAAAAGAACAACTATGAAGCTTTCTTCTAATTCCAATAATTTAAAACCCAAGTAGATATTTCCACAGGAAGAAGGATCCATGTCCTTTGATTATATCGAGGGAGAGAATTTACTAGTAATGAATTTTTAGCATTTTTAAAGGAAAATGGTATTCAATGACATTTGACAATTGCCTACTCACCATAACAAAATGGTATTGTAGAAAGAAAAAATATAACAATAATGTAATGGTGTGATGTATGTTGAAGGATTCTCAACTTGGAAACTTTTTTTGGGTAAAATAAATACATACAACAATCTACTTACTCAATTGTGCCTCCACTACACCACTTGAACATATCACTCTAGAAGAAGCATGGAGAGGATGTAAACCATTTTTATCCCATATTTGAGTATTTTTTTGTATAGCATACATGCACATCCTAAAGGAAAAAAAGACTTAAATTGGATGAAAAATTTGAGTGATGCATTTTACTAGGCTACAATGATGAATCAAAAAACTAGAAAATATTTGATCTAGCTATAAAATATTATATATTAGTTGTGATTTCATATATGATGAAGAAGAGAAATCACTCCCATAACCACCACACGAATATTCATTTAACTCAATTCTAGTAATACTTGAAAGTGATGAAACTAAAGAAGTTACTAAACAAAAAAATTTCAAAGACAACAATGATGAAGTGGATCAATCTATTCCACCACAATATATAAGGAAAATTCCCAACTAGTAAACTAGCACATTGAGAGCATCATGGATATATGGAATTTCAAATACATATTCTACAAAACTAAGAACATAAAGAACAACTTGTATCAAAGGGGTATGCATAAAAATAAGGCATAGATTATGAAGAAACTTTTGCTCCTATAGCAAAAATAAAATCCATCAGAATCATTTTTCCTCTAGCTACAAAATTTGGATGGAGAATTCAACAAATGTATGTGAATAGTGCCTTCCTCAATGGGTTCTTAAATGAAGTGGTTTATATGACTCAACCAAAAGAATTCATCATGCCTAGACAAGAAACAAAGGTATGTAAATTGATCAAATCTCTTTGTGATCTCAAACAAGCTCCTCGAGCATGGTATACAAAAATAAATCATTTTGAAAATCATGGCTTTAATATAAATCCATATGATCCAAGCTTGTATCACAAAGAGCAAGGGGAGGAAATTGTGTTCATAAATGTATATTTAGATGATTTGGTCATCACAAGAAGTCTTGAAAGTAATGATTCTAGCCATAAAGAAATATTTGAAGAATTATTTTGACATGACTAACCTCAAATTATTACACTATTATTTAGGACTAGAGGTAAGATAGAACCATCACCATATATTTATTTCACAAAGTAAATATGATAAGAATCTCATTGAGAAATATCACATGAAATATTTTAAGCCTATGGAGACTCCCATGGGATCAAGTCTACAACTCACATTTTTGTATTCCTCTTCTCCATCAAATGCAACAATCTATTGACAATTAGTTGGGAGTCTCATCTACATAACTTACATAAGATTGGATATCATTTTTGTAGTGAGTTACCTTTCTTGATTTATGAAAGAACCAAAGTTGACATATTTGAAGGTAGGAATCATATTTCTAAGATATATGCAAAGGACCACTAAGTATGATCTAGAATTCAATAATAGTGGTTAGTTCCTCTTCATAGGATATATATATTTATATTATGTAGGATGCATTGATGGCTAAAATTCCACATTTGGATGTGTATTTTTGTTGGGTTCTACACCTATATCATGGGTAAGCAAGTAACAACAACTAGTTGCTCAATATTCCATCAAAGAAAAATATTGTGTAGCAAGAGGATCTATCTATGAAGTAATATGTTTGAAACATATGTTGAAAAACATGAGTGTACCACAAGATAAGACTACAATCATGCATTACAACAACAAGGAGTACTGAAACTTATTTATAATCCAATATTCCATAAATGGACCAAGCACATTTATATGGAGTGTCATATTATCCATGGACATGTTCAACAATACAAAAATTAAATCAAAATTTTCCCTACTCAAGAGCAACATGCGAACATATTCACCAATCCTCTTGGATGTATTAAATTTGAATATTTCTAAAGTTTTCTCTCTAAGACTATGATGTAACAAGAGGGGAATGTTAGGAATTATTACATCATGAATAATGTGAATGTAAGTTGAGTAACCACTCAACACATGGTTTGTAAGGTCCACTAGAGGACAAGGGTAGTTGTAGGATTAGTTAAAGTTTGTTATGCCATATTTGGGCATCCATTGTATTTAAATACCCTTCATTTCATAATATAAATAATCAAAGCATTGAGTTCTAGAAAAAACTAAGCCCTTGCCTCAATAAGGAGTTATCCCAATACAACAACTTAATAATTGCTTGCCAATCCTTCTAAAGACCTTGAACTAGAATGGAATGTTAGATAATATTACATTATTTGGTAGAATTATAAATGTACCATGTGGTACAAATGTAAATTGTAAATATTAGATTAGGGTGTGAGTCTATAGTTTAGGAGTGTGATTTATATTTCCCCTTAATATATGTGTCTATGTGTAGGATGTGCATGAGTGTCATGTAACAATGTGTGTAAGCATGTATAGTGAGAAAGTGTGCAAGTGATATATAGTAAAATGTGCAAATAAATAGAATGTCAAGAGTCATGTATACAAGAGGTAAGATGTAAATCCAAGGGACATGAGAGATATTTTTTATGTAAGGAATAAGAAAGGCTATATCTCATGAATATTTGAGGAGTGCAATAGTCAAGTATTAAAGAGTAAAATTTCTAAGGTTATATAATGGAAAGAAAGCTCAATGTATATATATATATATATATATATATATATATATGAATTCAAGCATCAAAATATAGAAGCTTGTATATAGTTTGAGTAATATTATTGTAAGTTTTCTTCATGTTATTTGCATGAATGATATTGGCCATTTATTTCATATTATTGTTGTTATTTTTATGAATGTTATGTTCATTGATATTGGCTATTTATATTGAATGCTCAAATATTGAATTTTATATTTGATCCTAAATATTGGGACCTATGATAATCTGGTTGAAAATCCATTAGTGGTATCATAGCTACCACACTCTATCCATTTATTGGAGGAGATATATTTGAAGGCTAGCATTGGAGAAGGATTCCAATGTGAATTTTTAAAGAGAATTGGGTTGATATTTGCACCCAAGTTGAGAATACGTTCAATTAAATATTTCTTGATAAGAAATATAGAATAGAGTGGTCAAATCCACTAGAGAAAGAGCAACAAGAATTAAAAATAATATATTGTAACAAAAAGGATTGAAAGAAAAAAGTTGCTACAAATTGGGGCATATAGATGTGTTGAAAAGCATATAGAAGAATTGCTAGAACCATCATAAGAGAAGACCAACAAATAATTTAAGAGAATAATTTGATATAGTTCAATATTTTCTAAGATATGAAGCCTAGAGGACATCATAGTGAAGCCTAAGATCCAAATCATGTGAACATAATCATGTCACCATAGAGCTAAAAAGCTTGAAGGTGCAGTCAAGTTGCCTGAAGAAGCTTGACATTGCCTAAGATTTGAAAGGAATTGTTTGAGGTCATACAAGATATTTTAATATAACATAAGGTCATCAAAGCATTTGAGGAAGCTTGGCATTTCTTGAGGAAGATTTGATATTCCTTGAGATGAAGAAATTGCTATCGAATAAAGTAGGAGATAGAGAAAAGTTACCTAATAATAATGCCCTTGAATGTTGCATGTAAAATTTCCACATGTGATGTTGATTTTCCCTAACACATGCCTTGACAAGTATTAACAAGAACCTAACTCATTGATGAAGAATCAAACATTCCAAGCGTGAATACCAAGTGCACTGGAAAAAGGTAAGGGCTGAATTTTGATTTTTTAGGCAATGATAATAATACTTTGGTCAAGACTTTTAGAACTATTTATTTTGTGGAGTAATAAGGTAAAAAGAACCTTTATTTAGCACATTTATTATCAAATATTTTTAAAAAATATTATTTTAAGATTTTAGTATTTAAACTTTGATTATTGAAAGAAAACCGGTAATTAAAAGAGGTAATTGGAGTGATAAGGATAATTTAAAATTTGAAATTGACTTCCAAATTTGATTTTTGAAAAATTGAAAAGTTAAAAATTATTTATTGTTTAATTAGGGAGTCAAAATGAATTCCACTCCAAAATATTTTTGAAATTGAATTTTTGATAATTGCAAAATTGAATTTGCAAATTGAAATTTGAAAAATTTAAAGTTGAATTTGAAAAATTGAATTTTTGGAGAGAAGGTTTTCTCCTCCAAAATAAATAGAAAGATTTTATTGATTGAAAATTAAGAAAAAAATTAGTGAGTTTACAAAGGGTTTTTATGAGGGCTCCTACTCCCCTCATACTGAGTGGGGTTTGAACCTTGAACCTCTCAAGGAGAGGCCAAAGCCCTTACCACTATAGTAAGTTTGTAGCTTAATTGCAAATTAAAATTGAAATTTAAACTTTGGAGAAATAAGATATTCTACTCCAAAGGTATTTAAGTCTTTGAAAATTTGATATATTTTTTTCTTTAATAAGTTCCACTGTGTCAAATATCAAAAATTTTATTTTCGAATCTTAAGTTTTGAAAGGACCTATTTTTATTTCATGGAAAAAAAATGAAATCAATTTTCGTTGTAGAAAAACTTTGGGAAATAGTAAATGGAACAAAGAAAATGCCTATTGAAGATGAAAGAGAAAAATAAAATTTTGAAGAAAGTGATACAAAAGCACTTATGTTAATTACATTTGGAATAATTGATGGGATAAAACCATACTTAAGTAAGGTAGAGACTTCAATAGTTGTTTGGGAGAAAGTATGTAAAATATTTTAAGGAAAGAACAAAGCTACCATCTTGAATTTGCACTCTTAGTTATATTCATTAAAGGTTAATAGTGGAGAGAGTATAGAACTCTTTCTTTGAAGAATAGCAAATATAAAAGCTAAATTACTAAATCTGGGAGAAAATAAAAATACAATTTCTTGTCCAAGTTACATTAAGAGTACTTCCAGAGAGTTACAAACATTTAGTTACTTCACTTCAAGTGCTAAATAATAAAACAACCTTTGATGACTTGGTTAATGTTCTTCAAGAGTATGAGGTGGAAAATCTAGTCAAACATGGAATGACTTGTAGTGCTTTGATATCTAAGGAAAATATACCAAGTAATATTACAACATCATCATAGTCTCAACCTAGATTAAAATAAGGACTATCACAAATGCAAGAAAAATGGTCATACTACAATTTGTGTAGATATATTTCTTTGAATCAAGGAAAGATCTTTCCAAAAATTTCAGGCAAGACAATATTAATCTCAATACCAATATGGGCAACAACAACAATGGCTACAACCAAGAGAAGAAAATAAAAAGGGCAATTTAGTTCAAGAAATTCAAGAGATAGAAGAAGCTATAGAAGGAAATAAAATTAGAGCCCTTACAACAAGAATTCTAGTTGAAGATCAAATTGAAGATAGTTATAAAAAGGATAAAAATGAATATTATTCAGAAAATTCTAATGACACTGATGATACATATGACAAAGGAAAAGTAGCAAAAAACAAGACTTCAAGAAAGGAAAGAACTTTGAGAAGCAAAAAAACATGATGAAGACTAAGACATAAAAGAACATAGTAAATAAATAGAAGAAGAATATCATAAAAGTAAAAATAATATAACCAAAGAAAATGCAAGAAACAAGAAGGAAGATAAACACCAAAATCCTAAGCAGTAAAAGAGCTAGAGTAGAAGAACAAAAATAAAAATTAGGGATGAAGACAAAGATTGAAGACTAAAGTATTCAATAACCAAATAATGTAATACAAGGGGGTTTTTTTGAGTGTACAAATGACACATTGTCAAGGGCATGTCAACTTACTTGGAGCAGAGATTTTTTCCCTATTGAAAGGAAAAACTTCTTTCCCCCAAGTTTTTGGTATGTTAGGTCTTGGCCAATGTGGATAGACTCAGAGATCGTTGATAACTATTCCTTTCAAGGGACCTTTGTTGGTTATGCTTAAAAATGAATTTCCTGGTGCAATGCTTGTAAAATAAATGCTTGACTGTATTAAAATAATGATTATTGAAGCTGTGAAATTTTAAAATACATGAAAGAAATACTAGTTTCAATGTTTTAAACATAAACTAATCTAATATTAATATAAATAAGCTCCAAATAAAAATCAAAGGTTGATGGGTGAGAGAAAATAAAATAAAACAAGTGATATTGCCCTGAACTCCAGCCCTAATCTGGTAAAGTAACAAATCCAAATTAAACCAATCTTAACCTAACTACTATTCAAACAACCTGAGGTTTGGGATGGTGCAATCTTCATAGGAACAACAGACTATGAAATAGAATGAATGCAACCACCATCAACATGCACAGATCAAACATGGTAGATTCCAGGAGCTTTTATAATAAAAGATAAGTCATTGAGTAGATTTTTTAGATTTGTTCACTCTAGTAGATTACAAGAGCAAAGCTCAGAAAGTAATAGCTACTTGGTTGAGAATCACCATCCACCTACAAAGAAGGAAAGAAAACTAAAAGGTGCCTAGCTAATAGATGGTTTTTTATCTTTGTATCTGGCTAGTGAGCCACTATTTATACAATTGTTGGCCTTCACTTAACATTATGTTTCATAATTAATTCTCATATGCTTCTAGGATGGACCTTTTGAAATTAATTTTCCCTCCATACTGCAGCCATGCCTCATTAAATGGAAAGTACTCTGGCCATGCTTCATAATGTCTTCATCTACAATGAGTTCTACAATTTCCAGACTTTATTAATTCTCCATTTGCATGATGATCAAGAAATTTGGAACCGCCACACCACATTAATTCTTCATTTTTCATTCTATAAAAATTTAAGGGGATCAAATATTTTCCATGCCTTCCATATTTGCATTGTCGTACTTTGCCCAGGTTTGCTTTAAAATTCCATGCCTACCATAACGTTCAACATTTAATGTAGCCACTAAAAAAAAAAAAATCAAAAGTAAAAAAAACAAAGGTTAGAACATTAACAATATTAGTAATTTAACTATTTTAAAATTATAAGGTTCTAATTTTTAAAAAAATTTAATTTTTTTCTAAGGTTTCAAAACCTTTAATTTTTTAATTTTTATTATTTTTCTATGGTTGCAACAAAATATTTTCTAGGTCTAGAATCATGCTTTCCTAGTATTAAATCTTCACTCATTGCTAGACTTCCTTTTTAGATTGTCGGTAAATCATTTTCTAATGTTGGAGCTTCATTTTACATTGATAGACTTCATTTTCAGATTTTTCTAGCTTTAATTGCATGGGCGGAGTTTTGGGATCTCACTTTTTCCATCAATGTCCCATTTTCTTGATAAAGTGCATGGGTGGAACTTTGTGATACTTACCTATTTTTTGGAGTTCCATTTTATTGGTAATGAGTGTCGGCGGACATTCGAGACGCTCACTTATTTTATGGAGTCCCATTTTTCTGCTCTAGGAGTGAGGGCAGATATTCGGGATGCTATTTCTTTTTGTCGATGCCCCATATTTCCACCCAAGCTCTTTCCTTTGTAAAGTGGTAGGATTTCAGGAACTCACCTTCTCCAAAAATATACGATTTTGTCGTCCAATGCAACTTTAAGCTAACAGAATTTTGGGACTCACCCAAAGTGCAATAGCAACCCATTTCTTTGTGACTTCCTTTTCAAATTGTTGGGAATTCATTCTCTAATGTTGGAGCTCCATTTTACATTCATAGACTTCACTTTTAGATTTGTTGGGCTTTAATTCCATGGGTGGAGTTTTGAGATCTCACTTTTTCCACCAATGTCCCATTTTACTGATAAAGTGCATGGGCGGAACTTTAGGATCCTTACTTCTTTTTTGGAGTTCCATGTTACTAGTAATGAGTGTGGGCGGACATTCGGGATGCTCAATTCTTTGATGGAGTCTCATTTTGCCACCCTAGGAGTGAAGGTGGACATTTGAGATGCTATTTCTTTTTGTTGATACCTCATATTTCTGATAAAACTCTTTCCTTTGTAAAGTGGCAGGGTTTCAAGAACTCACCTTCTCCAACAATATCCAATTTTTCCGCCCAATGCAAATTTAAGGCGACAAAATTTTGAGACTCACCCAAAGTGCAATAACAACCTATTTCTTCGCCCAATACAACATTAAGTTGACTTTCAATTTTTTTCTCAAGGTTGTCGAGCTTTATTTCCATGTTGAGTGTTGATGGGGTTTTAGGAGAGCCATTATTTTTCCAATGTCTCATTTTTTTGCCTAGGTTGGGCAGACTTTCGGGATGCTTCCAAAGTGCAATAGTGACCCATTTTTCCATCCTTGCTCACTTAGCAATTTTTCCTTTCTTAGTCGATGGATTTTATTTATTTGTTAAGTGTGGGCAGGGTTTCGGGAAACTATTATTTTTCTTAATGTCTCATTTCTCCATCCAAGCTTCCATACTTGGCAATTCTTTATTTTATTTTCTTCAAGGTAGGTGGAACTTTGGGACTCCATCAAGGTGTAGTGACATCCCATTTTGCCATAATTGCAACATTTAGCAACTTTTTTCTAGCATTATACATTGATTTAAAGACATATGTCCATATGTATTTTTTACTCTAAAGGCTTGCAAAGGATTTTCACTACCCAATAATAATTTTTAATGCTTAGAAATAAATTTGAAATGTCCCGAAGAGAAGAACGTGAGGTGCAAAATTATGGCAAAAATAAAAGTGCCTATAAATTTATGAAACTTTCTATATGTCTAAATGAGCCAAATGGGTACTCAAAACCACTAAGATAACTGAAAACATCACTCCAAATCATGAGATATTGCAATTAGAAATTTTAGGGCTGCATTTGGAAACTACTATTTCTGGAATACATTTCACGTCTGAAATTCTACAACTTTGACACCATTGTAAATATAATTTCACAATATTCCCAATAGGCTTTGAATCACATGAAACGGATTTTTCTATCAAAATATATGATATTTTCAAATTTGCATCAAAAATAGGTCAAGATGATGAAAATCAAAGAAACCTAAATTTGAACTTAAATTTTTTAACATTAGGATAAACCTTTGAAAAACATATTTTGAAATATTTAACTTGAAATAATGCCATGGAAGAGTGGATATTCAAAATATTCAAAGCAAATAATTTCAAAATGCTTTCTGCAAACCACTTCAACACCTTGATGTACATAATCTTAAAAAATGATGCAAGCAAGAATTTAAAATCTCGAAATAAACAAAAAAATGGAAATAAAACCAAATATTTCAAGTGGGTCCCTAGTCTATACTGTGGCATGTTGTGCAAACACAACAACAATTAGTGACTCTGCTGGAAAATGCTCCTAAGCATTTTGAAAATAGAAAGAACCCCTTCTAAAAAAAAATGAAACTTTCAAATCAGCAAAACCCAAGATTTGACACCCATCCAAGGTTGGGGTTGGGTAATTTTATCTGAAAGCAATACTCCATTTTATTTTAGAAAAATTGTGTGCATGTGAGTTCATTTTGTTCTAGAATTAGTTAAAATTTACCACCATAGTTTGGAAATTAGTCTAGTTTACCCCTGAGTGAACATTGGTCTACTTATGATGAGTTTTGTCACATAGGTAGACATGTCACCAATTTTCTTGGACATTTCTCCATTTCCATCCAAGCATCTATAGCCCCAATAGAGTTATCTCTAATCCCACTCTAGACCTTGCTCTACTAGTAGTTGGTAATTCATAGCCTCGATAGAGGTTTTCTGAATCACCCAAGCACATGAACCTTTTCTTTTATTTTTTTGAACATACATTTCTCCTTTTTATATATACCAAAATTTCAATAAGCACTCGATTCTACTTTTGGGTTTGGGATTACCATTGCAAATAGGAGGGTAAACACTTGAATGGACTTCATAATAAAAGACTAAACCATAATGGTTTCATTTATTCTGATCTAGAACTTTTCTTAAAGTATGTTTTCAATTTGGAGCTACAACATCATTTTGCATCACTTTCAGATTCATCTGGTTCATCCCAAACAATGAATAAACCTAAAATAGTTTATTAAAGTAATTTTAGATTCATTGAGTTTAGCATGGGACTTTTCATCCCCCAAATTACACAGAAACCTTCCATCTTAGAGCAACCACAAGCTAGTTGCACTTGGACAAATCATGCTAGACTAATGAAAAGCATAATATAAACCAAAATTGAAAACAACAAAGCAAAACAAGCATAAAAAATTCAAACACACACCAAAAAAAAATAAAAAATAAGAGAGGTCAACACACCAAAAATTGAAAATAAAAACTATGTACAAGTAAGGACTTGATATTTTTTCATATGTGAAAGATTCCTTAGCCGAAGAGGTCAAATTTTCCATGATTAAATTTTCTAGGATCCCAAACACGATTACCACAATTTGAAATATGCTTACCATGATAGGCATGCCAACTTTTATGGGCATCATTCCACAACAACATTAGTTCTAAAATCTTAAAGACCTCCATTTTACCTCTCTCACCCCACCAACTCAATTTAATCCCATTACTACCATACTTGGACTTTGATCCATTAAACTCAAGGGTCCACAACTGGTCTTGAATTATTTTTTGCTTATTGTGTGGGGTCTCTAATATCAAATAATTACCTTCAGTTATTTTTTTCACCACAATAGTGTAAACTCCCCATTTTGACTTAGTGCACAAAACCTCATTGGCATTTTTGTACTCAGTGATGAGTTTATTCATCATTGGACCTTTTTCTAAAAAATTAGTTTCATACAATATTTTTGATCAATCATGACTAGGTACCATCCCATAGGCATCTATGATATCCACGACTTGAAAATCAATGTATTTTTGTATCTTAGGTTCAGTAGCCAATTGCATGTGAGTTTGATGTAATAGTCCAACCATATTTTTCTCTATCTTGTCCGATGTAATAACCTTCATAACTTGAGAAAGTAGGAGTCAACCATAATTTTTGCTAATAACATATGGTGTCATATGACTAGAAGTACTTAAATCCACATGGTAGTTATGTAAAATTTTACTTGTAATTCTAGTAGTCAACAATGAAGGTGGGGATTCTACCTTTTATTTGTATAGAGCTACCTAAGCATCTACAACCTTTGTAGTTTCTTCTTTATCAATCAATAAATCCTTCTGGTTAGTTAACTAAACTACCTCAATCAAAGGACTATTTTCCTTGGTTTTCTTAAGGTCTTCAATAATGTCATATCCCAGATTACTTTATTTTGGATTTTTCTCTATCTGTGGTAATGGTATATTGACATCTAGCCATAGAGGTATTGCAGGATCCTTAGGTGGAACAAGACCTCCAGTTTATTGATATCAAGTGGGATCAAAGTTTTTGTGGGAGGTGTAGCCATGGAATTTTGACACACTTTAAAATTCCCATACCATAGTCAACACATTGTTATTCCCTAACAACGTACCCATCACCCTTCAGCCCCCTGCCTCATTTTCAACTTCAAAAAACCCTTATTTGAGCCATTTTTACTAAATTTGGATGAATACGATCGGCTCCGGCAAATTCGGACCATCCAAATTCATTCAAATCCCACTTGTGCCTATTTTGGGTGTGCTATCCAGATTTTTACATTAAATTTGGACAGGTTTGGATTTGGGATGAATTCAGATCACTAGAGTCCATCTAAAATGAGAAATTTCTAATTTCTATCAAAACAAACCTGGTCTACTTGCGTCTCCTCCCAGATTTTATGACCTACATTTGCTACTAAACCCAGAAGCCACCTAAAAAAGAAGAGAGATGAATATTTGTAGAGAGACTTAGAGAAGAAGATAATAGTTTTTTCTATTTTATTGTATGTTCCAGACTAGATCACGACTTCATATCTTCATCCCAGGAGCGCGAAAACATGATTATCATGATATATGAACTAGATTTTTTCTATCCTTAGCATAGATCTATCATTTTACATATTTTTCATGAATTCAAACCACCAAAATTTGTCCTTAGAATCCAAAATCATACTGATTTTACCATTGCAGGTTTACAGGTTTTGAATTTGTAGGAAATGGACTCATTTGGGTGACCCGAGACAGGTTCGAACGACCCAAATTTTTAATCCAAATTCGAACTCATCATTGATTTTTTAAATTTATATAATTTTATAGTAGGGACATAATTCTGATTCTTAATCCTGTCCTGTTAATGCACTTAAGTATCAAATTATTAGAAATTGCACTATCTCATAGTATTTGCATTCACCTATTGTTCCTTATTGCATTTAAATTCGTATGTTTTGCATTAAATCATTAGATCACATTTTATTACGGTTTATTAAAGAGCCGAGGGGATTTAACTATTACATATCATGACTATTGTGACCTATGCAAACCCCCCATCCCTAATTTTTTAGTTTGTTATTGTGAATGTTGTAGGTTATGATATATTTGGGTGATACAAATATTATTCGGGTGATCCAAAATGAGTTCGGGTGATCCAAAAATACTACATATCCGAACTCATTCAGAATTCAAATATTCAAACCATATAGGGTCTAAAATCAATTTTTTTGTACATAGAATTACAATTCTACAATTTTCTTTGCTCTATGGATTGTATGCATCTGAAATGAAAAGAAAAAAAAAAACATAGATTTAAATGCATTCAACACTTTACACCAAAAAGCATAAAAACAAAACACTCATGATTAGTCTAAAATTTATGTTGCATCTTAGTTAGATTTGCAACACTTTCTTGATAGAATTGTATGCCATTTTCTCTCAAGAAAAGATAAATTGCATATAGCTAAGTAGAAATTGCATTTGGTTAAACCCTAGGTGTATGCACTAAACAAAGAACACAACAAACATCCACTTTACCTAGGCGTGGAAATCACCACAAAAAGTGTTTCCTGGTGAACCCTCACCCCATTCATCGAAAAATACCAAAGAGAGAACAACTCAGGTGCTTCTCGTTCGAGGTGCAGATCCACTATTTCCAATCCCCCTTTCAAGTATGGATCCATTAGCTTGGAATAAAGGGATGCAAAAATTTTGGGTCTACATTCTTTGGTGAACCTGACGTGAACTACACCATCATAGTCAAATTTGTTATTTTTTTATTTTCATAAAAAAAAAAAAAACATAAACATAAACAAACATCTTTCTAAATGTTAGAAAATAGTATTAAAGAGTCTTTCTTTATAGACCTTATAAAAATACTCATAGAATGATAAGTTGACCTCTTCTACCAAAATTATCATTCTAAACATCAAGTGGACTTGTGGAAATACTTTTGTATCATTGAGAATAGATCTGAAGAAATAAGAAAAATTAAGAGAATTGATGTTACTAAAGCCCTAGAGCCAGGTTATTACTCTCCTTATTTTGAAATCAAAATAATTTGTGAATGTTGGGTTGCAAACAAACAAGCTAGTGTTCATTCAAACATCTATCCTTGGGATAACTATATGCAAAAAGCATTAAAATTTCCATCAATTCTTAGCATACTTAGAGAACAACGAGGTATCCCTAGAAAAAATAATAAGACATCACAAAGCACCTAGGGAAATCCTCTTTCGAGACTATTTTTATGAATTGCAAGTTCAACATTCTACCTCAAAAACTAAGGAGCTTACCCTTGTCCACTTCATCCAAATTTTAGTGCATTATTTCTCTTTTGAGTAAGAACACTACTCGAGTCCTTAATATTTAGAGCCCATTAATGACATTCACAAGTTTTTCAAGGAAGATTAAACCATTAGTAATGTTATCAAAAAAATTTAAATACTTGAGTTGAAATTATTTTCTCTTTAAAATAAGGACAAAAAACAAACAAAAACAAAAAAAATAACAAAATAATAATAAAAACAAACAAAAAACTTTCAATTAGCATCGATAAGAAATATGCCTAAAAATTTGAGTGGTAAACAAGTGGATGGCTTAGAAGACGAGTTAGAAACTAAAAATCCTAATGTTGAATCAGAAATAGAAGAAATTCCAAGAGAACAACAACTACAAATAGAATAAAATGAAGAAAATGAAGTAGTCAACCATATTTACCCAAATATGGGACCTCAAGGGGATGTTCATTTTCAATCCATGTAGCACTTTTATGATTTTTTAAACCGTAATCAAGCTGCCATCACTAATGTGTTGGAAATAGAAGATCAACTTGCAAGAGGTGACTTCTCAATGGAAGCAGCTCTAGAAGCAACTTTCCAACTTCACCCAAAACCTGAGACATATATAAATGCTTCATTACAACATGACACTTATAATGATCATTCCTTAGATAATACCCAAAATATAGTTCTTCAAGAAGATGATGCTCAAATGCAAATATCTATGGCACCGCAACAACAACCTATTTTTATAGCTACTACAACCATTTCCACCCAAAAGAAACCTTCTCCATATAATAATAATAATACTTTTCTTTCTCAATATTTCCAATATTTATTCGCTCAAAATCCTACTTCTCAAAAAAATAAAAATATGCAAATTCCCAATTCTCCTGGACAAAATGCTCAATAGAATGTAGCTCCTTATAAACTCAAAAACCCTCATACTTCAAACACTAGGTATAATAGTGTCTCCATTTCCACTTCTTATGTGATAGCACAACAAATAAATTATCCTCCACTTAACAACATAGTAGCAGAAAATAGACATGATGGGAAACCACATCATCTTGAAAATATAGTGAAACAATTAGCTTCATGATTGGATCAAATAAACCCTTATCGCCCTACATACATCTATAAGCAAATTTGTAAGCAACCCTTTGATCCTATTGTTGCCGCTAGGCCATACCCTAAATGTTTCCCCATACCAATTTTATCGATTTATAAGCGGGACAAAGATCCAATAGAGCATTTTCGTATGTTTAGGATAGCCTGTCACGACATTGCATATGATGATATGCTATTGCTAAAAATATTCCCAAAAATTTTAGGAGGTTTGGCATTAGAATGGTACTATCAATTGCCAACACATTCTTTAATAAATTTTAAACAAATTACGGAATTATTTGTACATCAATTTGGTGCCTACATAGAGAGGCATGTCACAATAAAATATTTGTACAACCTCAAAAAAGGAAGAGAATAGAGCTTCACACAATTTTTAGCTCGATGGAGAAAACTTCTAGGAAAACTACATTTCACTTTACCTCCAAGGGAAATGTTAGAAATTTTCATTGGGAATTTACAAGAGCAATCATCCTATGAGTTAGCCACAACTATCGTAGCATCCTTTGATCAATCTATAGATTTGGAAAGAAGGGTAGAAGAAGACCTAATCAGAAGGGGACAATTCAATAATAAATATGAATATAAGTCATCTAAAAATCAATAAAAAAACATGTGGTAGGAGATGGGGTTATAGATAGTAGACCCCCTCCAAATTTTAATACCATAGAAACTACACAGAATTTTGTGTTAAAATCACCCCAAAAACCTCCACAAAGGAACTTCACAAGATTAAATCAACCTTTGAAAATGGTCTTACCTAAATTGGTTGAAAGAGGGTTGATAAAATATCCAGAGATGCAACAACCTGACCCCTCTAAACCTTGGTACAAACTAGATCAACATTGTGATTTCCATCAAGTTGATGGACATCCAACCAACACTTGTAAAATATTGAAACACTTAGTACAAGACTTGATTGAAAATAAAAAATTGGGAGTGGAAAATCCTCCCCCTAAGGTTAATCCGGAAATAAAACCACAAAAGCAATAGGTGTAAAATGATAATCAAGATCTAGAAATCTTCCAAAATCCTTTACCAAACCATGGTAAGGAAGTTGTAAATCAGCTAGATTATAAGATTGTACCTCATCCAACACGTTATGTGGGAATTATTAGTATTCACTTACCATCGTAACTTTCACAAACTCCCTTTGTGCCTACTCAATCTGTTGTCACAATTGAGCGATTTTGAGGAAAGACAATACAATTCTCATCCTGAAACCATATAGAAAGTGAAATTGAATTTGAGGTAGACATTAGTTCCTTGCATTTTGAAAGTTCATAAGATGAATCAAGACCAATTCTACCCATCATAGATTCATTAACTTTAGAGAAACCATTCCCAAGAATGATAACAACAAGTCCTTATTCACAACAACATCTTCCCATAGAACAAACATCAAATGCTAGATCACAAATTGTTCAATATGATCCTCCCATTCCCCATCAATAAAAAAACATTGTGGCTACAGTTGGAACCATCACTAGACAACAAGATCAAACTTCAAATTCTCAGTTACCTAAAACTCAACCAAATAATGAGGATCAACCATCCTTTGTTCTAAAACCACCTTATAAGGGAAATAATGTAATTCGACCTCAACAAAAATCTTCCTTTGACATTAATGAACAACTAGCTAATACGATAGCTAGGATTTTCCTCTTAGATATTCTTAGAACTTCATCAATTCATAGAGAATAATTAATGAACACCTTGAGTCAAATGATGGTACCTTAGTACATAGAACCAACTATTGTAGTGAATGTTGTACCCTCTCAAAGAGTCGACTACATTGATTTTAAATACAAAGATATACCTCCACACAGTATGCATAGGGATAATATCTTATACATTATAGCATTAATCAAAGTTGTAGGCATTAAGAAAGTATTAATTGACAATGGATCATCCTTAAATATCTGCACCTATGACTTTTTGAAAAGGTTGGGGTTCAGAAACAAGGACTTAAGAAGAACTAAAATGATTATAAAAAATTTTGATGATCAAACCCAAGAGGCCTATGGTGTGATATCTATCCCATTACAAGTTTGCCCTAGAATATTAGACACATCTATTTTTTTTGTATCTTGTCCTACATCATACAATATCCTTCTAGGATGCCCTTGGATTAATGCAATGAGGGCAGTTCCCTCTACCCTACATCAATGTGTCAAGTTTGAGTTTAAAAATCAATTGGTCACCATCCATGGAGATCCTAGACCTTTTGATATGTGTGCAATGGTGGAACCTATTGATGTTCCATTTTTTCCAGCCTTATCTTCATCAATTCCTATTCCCCCTAAGTCTTCTTCTCCAAAAATTGAACCTTTACCTTCTTCTGACAATACTATACCATCTAAAACTGATAATCCTTCTACCTCATATCCCCTCATAGATGAAGTCTTACCAGACTTATCTACCATATTAGCACTTATAGAGCATACTAATTTTATTTGTACAAGACTCCATTGTCTTGTCCCAATTATCGCCATCCCCATGTACGACAAGTTTACCTCGCAAACGGGGAAACATATATCATGTTGGAAGTTGTACTTTTATTTTCATAGGATGTTCTCCCGATAAAATTAACATCAAGCAAATGAGCTTTACATTCGATGAGAATAGTTTTTCTCAATGTTATTTTTCCAACAAATATATAAAATCAAAACAAATGATGTGTGATATGGGTTACAGAGGTAAAGGTTTGGGTCCTTTTGAAAATGGCATACACAAACCATTTGAGGTTGAGGAATGGCTTACCCGATGTGGTATAGGCTATATCCCTACAAAATTTTAACCTTTCCCTTTTAATAATGATGATCATATCATCACATATGAGGAGTATTTAGAAAATCAAAAACATCTAATGAATAATAAGAGGAGAAGGTAAACTCATTTTTCCTACAATATGATTTTAATAGTCCATCCGAAAATGATTGCCACTCCAGATGATTGTATAGAAGGAGATATCTTTTTTGACATCTCCCTCGAAGAAGTCATGAGGAATGGTTTCTTCTTCGATGGGTCTATCCCATGTATAGCCCATGTCCACATAATAACCCCACAAGAAGAGTTAGCCAAATTATCCCTAGAAGAACTTCAGGAAATGGGTGTTTCACCTGCCCCTCCTAACTTTGAAAGAGACTTAAATATTTTGGTAGAAGATATCTTGAAAGTCAATATTGGAACAAAAATTAATCCTCACATGGTCAAAATTGGAGCTACCTTGAGTAAATAAGAAAAAATAAAATACACAACACTTCTTGTGGAATACCCTGATATCTTTGCATGGACGTATGCAGATATGCCTGGCTTAGATCCTTCTGTCATCATGCACCACTTAGTGGTACGCCCTGACGCTAAAACCAATGAAGGAAAAACTTAGGAAAATGCATCCTAAAGTAGCCTTTCTAGTCAAATACGAGTTGCAAAAGTTATTAGATGTTGATTTCATTCAGGCCATAGATTACTCTGATTGGATATCTAATGTCGTCCCAATAACTAAAAAAGAGGCTACTAAAATCAGAGTATGTACTGATTTTAGGGACATCAATGTTGCATGTCCCAAATATGATTTTCCCCTTCCTAATATGGATCAAATAATTGATTTCATAGTAGGAAGTGGGATGTTATCCCTTATGGATGGATTTTATAGATATAACCAAATCCGTATAGCACAAGAAGATCAACCTAAAAATACTTTCATTACACCTTGGGGGACTTTCTATTGGAAAGTAATACCCTTTGGTTTAAAGAATGTAGGAGCAACTTATCAATGGGCTATGACCTACGTGTTTCATGATATGATGTATGATATCTTACATGATTATGTAGATGACATCATAGCTCGATCCATTAAGGAAGAGGATCATATTCCCGACTTGCGATGAGTCTTTAATAGACTCCACGAATATAAAGTCTACTTAAACCTAGAAAAATGTGTTTTTGGAGTAAAATCAGGTAAATTATTGGGATTTATTGTGTCTATGTGAGGAATAGAGATAGATCCTATCAAAATCAAGGCAATCATTGATATACCACCACCAAAAACCTTGATAGAACTCAAAATCTTACAAGGTAAGCTCCAATCTATCCATCGTTTCATTGACAAATTGGTGGATAAATGTCAACCCTTTCTTAAGTTACTTAAGAAAGATACTTTTTTCAAATGGGATGAGGAATTTCAAGAAGCCTTTGAAGCTCTTAAGATGTATTTGCTCACACCACCAGTACTCGTTCCTCCTAGGCCCGAACATCCTTTTATTCTATACATTTATGCCTCAGAACTTGCGTTAGGAGCAATGCTAGCACAACATGATGAGGATAAAAAAGAAAGAGCTATTTATTACATAAGTAGAACCTTGATAAGTTTTGAAACTCATTATACTCCTTTAGAAAAACTCTGCTTAGCTTTTGTGTTTTCTACACATAAATTGCACCATTATATGCTTAGTCAAAAAAATTTATCATAGCAAAATTTGATCCATTAAGATACTTGATGAGTAGACCTTATCTATCAGGATGCACAATGAAATGGGTTCTGGCTTTGAGTGAGTTTGATCTAACCTTTATTGGAAAAAAATCCATTAAAGGGTAAGTCATAGCTGATCAACTCATCGTTGCCCCTCTAGAATCTACTCACCCTTTGACAATAGAGTTTCCAGATGAATGCCTTAACCTAGAAGGTGAACATTTAGATTCTTGGACTCTATTTTTTGATGGAGCCCATTGCATGAGTGGTGCAGGTGTAGGCATTATATTAGTGTCTCCCCATAAACAACTTATCCCATTATATTTTAAACTCCAATTTGCCTATACGAATAACACAACAGAATATGAAGCCTTGATCCTTGGGTTACGAGCAACTTTATCCTTGAATATTAAAATCTTATCAGTTTTTGGAGACTCACAACTCATGGTAAATCAAATCAATAATTTTTATCAAACCCGAGATGAGAAACTCCACCCTTATAAAGAGTATGTTTTGAAACTTATATCTTTATTTGAGAAAGTTACTATTGAAGCTATCCCTCGTACTAGTAATTGTTCTATGAATGCTATGGCAACAACTGCTTCTCTTATTCCTTTGGAGTTGGATGATGATCATGCTACTATCATCATTCACCAACTTTGGGAACCCACATCATTAGAATCTTTCCTAGCACCCTTAGATGTTTTCACAATTGAAGAAATATCCTCAGGATCATGGTATGGAGATATCTTCAATTTTCTCCAAAATGGGTCATATCCAGATGGCTTAGATAGGAATCAATGTAGACTATTACGTAAAAGAGTTGTTCATTTTGTAATTGTCAGAAATACTTTATATAAAAGGTCTTTCGAAGGTATCCTTTTAAGATGCCTCAACCTAGAGGAATCCAATAAAGCACTAAGTAAAGTGCACAATGGATCTTGTGGAGGTCATTTTAGTGGTCGAGCCATAACTAAAAAGCTCCTACGAATGGGCTATTTTTGGCCCTCCATGGAAAAAGATGCCAACGATTATGTGCATCAATGTGACAAATATCAGAGACTTGCAAATTTAGTCCATGCTCCTACCCAAGAGCTTTAGATTATTTCTTCCCCTTGGCCTTTTTCAAAATGGGGCTTAGACATTATAGGGAAAATTAATCTAGTTTCATCATATGGCCATAAATTCATCATAACAACAACTGAATATTTTACAAAATGGGTAGAAGCCATGCCATTGGCTTCTTGCATAGGAACCCAAGTCTCTAAATTTATTTTTAATCAAATCATCTACAGATTTGGGATTCCATCCATACTTGTTTCTGATAATGGAACTTGCTTCAAAAATAAAGACATACAAAAACTTTGTGCTAAGTATAAAATCCAACATAGATGGTCTACTCCTTACTATCCACAAGGAAATGGCCAAGTTGAAGCATCCAATAAAACTCTAATTAAAATCCTAAAAATATTGGTTAATAAATCAGGACGTGATTGGCATACTCAATTATATCCTACTTTATGGGCTTATCAAACTAGTGTTCGAACCCTTAATGGTGCTTCTCCTTTTGTCTTGGTATATGGTGTTGAAGCTGTATTTCATTTTGAGCTTGAAGTGCCTTATTTAGGTCTTTTACTTCAAGATGTTGAAGTAGGATATGAGTATTGTGTTGGAAGACTAAGCCAACTCGAAATTTTAGATGAAAAGTGCATAAATTCTTTAGAGCACCTTCGCTCCTATCAAGATAAAATCAAAATATCATACTCTAAGAAGGTTCATAACCGATCGTTTGAAGTTGGTGATCTAGTTCTTAAAGAAAACCAAAAAAATACAAATGCTCGAACTGATCTTAAAGGAAAATTTCAACCAAATTGGCTAGGACCATTCATCATCACTACAAAATTTGGATCAGGTGCATATCTTTTGGCAAATTTAGATGGAAAATATCTTAAGGAACCCATGAATATAATGCACCTAAAAAGATACTATGCATAAAATTAAAAAATCTCACCATTGTACATAATTGTAAATACCTTGTAGATACATTTCTTGCATCTACTTCAATCATATTTCACTTAGTTGCATTTATCTATGAATTTATCAAAATAAAATTATGGTCCAATTACATACGACATATGGTCACATCCAATTATTATCCTACTTATAAAATTAGACCTATGTTATCAAAATTCATAGTCAATTTTGGTTTCTTTCAGAGGAATTCAAAAATTATCTTGAACCACTCACCAAATATACACATTTTAATAAAATCTTGATTCTTAATATTGATTATAAATCTCTCTTGAACCAAAAGCACTATTGCTTCACTAAATAAATTTTGAATTTTTGGGAACTGATCCTACCACTTTTTGAACCAAAACACACTTACACATCTAAAAATGATTTTTGCACAAGGGAAGATGATGCTACATAGTAGTCCTAGCTCCTTAAGCGAAAGGTTTCCCTTGCTATCCTATTATGTGCATGGTCTAGAATGTTGAGAATTGGCAAAAGGACAAGCTCCCCCCTACTCGAATAAAATCCCTTGCTCTTTCCCATAAACCGAGCAAGTATCTCGAAAAAAAGGAGAAAAAATAAAAAAGCAAAGAAAAAATAAAAATTAGTTTTACTACAAAGAAAATAAAATCCCCTTGTTCAAAAACAAAAAGTGAACAAGAATCCCTACTCAAAGAAATCAAAATAAAATAAGGGGGTAATGAGCTTGAATCCCTGGAATTCCTTAGTTATTTGAACACCATGGGGTGATCCCTATTACAACAATGGGCTGAATGAATCCCACTTGGAAATAGGGTAGTCTTACGCGTGGTGACATGTCTATTACATTAGCGACTTTATTTTGTACATATCAATGTCATATTGTGGATCAGCTATATTTTGGTAGCTTGTATTACATAGTAGTTAAGTCCAACTGAATGCATAAAATCATGGTAAATGAACTCATTTTACACACACATTGGTTCTTAAAAGTTGGTTTGCATCATTACCTTACTCAAAATTGGTAAATGAATTTCATAAGCACACACATTTGATCCTTGAGAGATTTTGTATCATAATTAAGGTCAAGATGGACAATGAATACACAAATCACACATTGGTTCTTGATAAATTTGAACTCATCCTAGAAATTGCCAAAATTCTCCTTGAAGGTTGATTAGCAAAACATCATTATTTCATCATGGATTTATATGACTGTTAGCATATGCAATTGGTCCTAAAAAATAGTTCATCTTGCATTTTCATACCTATCACTTAACATAAATACTTCCATTTTACTATATTGCATGATCGCTTATCATTTACAAAACTTGCATTAATCATACATAATCACTTTCTCATATAACTACATATTGACTTCGTGATGATGGCATGAATATTTCTATTTATTTCACACTAGGAATATTATGCCTAGTGCAAGTCCTCTACCCAATTTTTCATGCTTAGTCATCTTCATCTAATAATACTTCCTTTAAGATTAAGTCAGAATTAATCTTAAAAATCACAAAATACTTTTCATCAACTTATCACTTTTAAATCAACAAAATTTCAAATTATTTTGTTGACCACAACCCTTTGATGTTAGCAATATGGTAAAATCTCATACAGGATTCGCTTAACGACCAACACGAGGGGCAGCCTCCATAGACGGTCATATACAAGCATACATCCTCGATATGTATTGTTAACTGATCAAAATAAATACGGTTCATTTTCAAAATACTTTTCTTCTACAAAAAAAACCAATCACATTATAAATTACACTTTACTTTTTCCATATCTTGATTAAGCATGATGAAAGAAAAATTAGCAATCAAACATGAATGAAAGCATGATTATGTACATCATAAAAAATAAATCATATTTTGCATTATGCATACACATAAAAACCAAAAAATGAAAAAGAGAACAGTAATAGTCATATGTATGTATGTGTATATATATATATATATATCATCAAAAATACATAGGGTACAAAAAATTGATTGGTAGGCCATAATCATAAAATAGGCATACTCAGTCACTAGGGGGTATACCACAAAATCCAACCTGGTATATCATCCCCTAGAATCCCTAGAACTTTGGGCCTCATCACCTGGAGGTGGTCTGGGCTCCTAAAATTGAAGAGCCCCAGATATTGACCTAGAACTTGACCGATAATGACTTGGAGGAGCAAACTCTAGAGGCAACGAAGCCCTTTGACCCTCATAAACTAGTTTATAGTACAAAGCCTAGTAGAAGGATGCTTCCTATGATGCCTTGACCAAATTTACCACTACCATCCTACTCCTTGATGACTAGCCTAAAGCCACACTCCTTGATTGATGGGTCCATGACTATGTCTGATGTGACCCATGTCCCTGCATTCGAGCTAACCGAGCCTAAGCATGACTCAATAAAGTCTAAGCCTATGAGAGTTGTCCCTCCAATGAATGGATCTAGCTTGCCTAAATACTGATCTAACTCCTTAGACCATATATCTCTAAATTAAGAGCAACAACCTCTCCAAAACTTCTTGACTCCCCAACCTCCATAGCTATGCCCTTCTTGGATAAACTAGGTATAGGACCATCCTACTGAGGAGATAGAGTTTCATGTTGTGGCACCTCAATATCCCTCTCTCTACCAATTTGAAGGGCTATCTCTTGCTGATATGTCCTCTATCTTTGTTACCCTCCTCTCTTACAAGGACCACCTCTCTATGTCCTCGACCTCTCTATCTTCAAGTGGCTAGCATACCTTCATCTAGCCACCTCTTAAAATACCCACTGTACCTAGCCTAACTCTTGAGTGATCCTCATAGTATGGATGGTATAATACCACTCTTGATATGCATCCGCTACTCCCACATCATCCATATTTGGAGGTATAATCATGGGGTCATCCTCATCCACCTCAATAAAACTCAGATCTGGTGCTCCACTAGTAGTCATGGGATCCTAAGAAAATCATCAAAATAGAAAATCCTATACTGAAGGAATCCCCTGTACTACTCCAAACTATCATAGCACCTAATATGCTTGATGTAGCTCTATCTCTCCCTTCTCCATCCTGAGCCACCAAACTCATCAAACTCAAGCTAACTCCTCAACATCATTATCCCAGCCTAGATGTCCATGCCAGGGTCTCCAACAAATGCTCTTAGTAGTCAACTCATCAATAGCCCGTCTGGCCTCCTCCAAGCCACTCATCCTCCTCCCTCCTACTCGACCTACTATAGGAGCCCATCGAAATACAATAGGTCATCCATCCTCTATCTACTGGTGAGGGAGCCCTATGGGTCTCCTAACTGCAATATGCTCCTAACACCAAATCTGTAGCAATGTGGTCATGATTAGACCACAACCCTTCTTATACACGACACTAAATAATGTCTTGTATAAGTGGTATAGTACAAAAGGTCCCCATGCGAACCGTTGACTGGAATCTCACATATCTACGACCACCTCTGACAAAGCCCAAGGTAAATGTCATCCACTCTGATGGCATACCAACAAACCTCCTACTACCCTAGATAATACCACTGTAAGTTGGGATACCCTCTCGGTAGATATCAATCCCTCTATGCTCACCTTGCTCTGCTCTATGGGAAAAAAGCCACAGGTAAATCGACCACCCATAGTACCTATCTATCATCATCACTCAAACCTCCAAGTTGATCATCAAAACCCTTATACCACCACTCACGGTTCTTAAGGGCACCTCTCTGCAAAAATCAAACAAAATCAATAATTAGAACATGTCATAATCATAAATCAACATAAAATAAAAAATACAAAAAAAAAATGTTTTCTCATTTACTTAATTTTTAGAATTTATATTTAAGTTGCAAAATTTGGATGCATATTACGAATTCAGATTACCTGAGACATATCCGGATTATAAATACATATGAATCTACAAATTTGGATAGTCTTAAGTCGCATAATAGTGCCCGAATTACACCAATTCAAACACTATTTGGAAAAATTTGAATGCTCGAATTCATCAAAGTAAAAGCCAAAATGCCAAAAAATGATGAATTCGGATGGTCTGAATTTACTAACCCAATATAAATTTTTCATAATAATCCGAGATGGAAAAAAATAGAGAAAAACGTAAAAATCAAAAAAATAAACCAAAAAATCCAAAACTAGAAGCTATAAAAACCTTACCCTCATATGTATGCTCGATTTATTCCTTGAATCTCGCACTACATCAGCTCGATGAAGAGTTTCTTCCATTTTCTCTAGAGCTCAATTTTCCAGAAAGTGAGGGTAAAAATGAATTAGGTTTTTACCCTAATTTCTATTTTATATCCCCTTTTTACCCCTTTTTCGCTTCAAATTTTAAGTTTTGCAATAAATTTCAATTTTTTTACAAAACTCGAAGGGGGTACCCTAGATAATCAACATAAAAAGAAAAATTGAATAAATTTTGGTTTTTTGCAAGCATAATACCTATTTTTTGCTACATCTTTCTTTAACGCATTTATTGTTCATAAATGCACCAAAGAGGAGGTAAAATGTAGCCGTGAAATTTTGACACACTTCAAAATTCCCATACCATAATCAATACATTTTTATTCCCTAACAACGTACCCATCACCCTTCAACAACCTGCCTCATTTTCCACATCGAAAAAACCCTCCTTTTAGCCATTTTTACTAAATTTGGATGAATTTGATTGGCTCCGACAAATTCGGACCGTTCGAATTCATTCAAATCCCACATGTGCCTATTTTGGGCATGTTGTCCAGATTTTGTGTTAAATTTTGATAGGTTTGGATTCACGATGAATTCAGATTGCCTGAATGCGTCTAAAATGAGAAATTTTCTAATTTATCTCGAAACAAACCTGGTCTATTTGCATCTCCTCAAAGATTTTCCAACCTACCTTCGCTACTAAACCCAAAAGCCACCTAAAACAGAAGAGAGATGAAAGAAGAAGATAATAGTTTTTCTATTTTATTACAGGTTCCAGACTAAATCCCAGCTTTAGATCTTCATCCCAACAGCCCAAAAATACGATTATCATTATGGATGAGTTAGATTTATTTTATCCTTAGCATAGATCTATCATTTTACATATTTTTCATGAATTTGGACCATCCGAATTCATCCTTAGAATCCAAAATCATACTGATTTTACCGTTGCAGGTTTACAGGTTTTGAATTTGCAGGAAATGGACCCATTCAGGTGACCCGAGATAGGTTCAGACAACCCGAATTCTTAATCCAAACCTGAATTCGTCATTGATTTTTTAAATTTATATCATTTTACAATGGGGATATAATTTTTATTCTTAATCATATCTTGTTAATGCACTTATGTATCAAATTATTAGATATTGCATTGTCTCACAGCATTTACATTATCCTATTGTTCCTTATTGCATTTACATTCATATGTTTGGCATTAAATTGTTATATATCACATTTTATTATGGTTTATTAAATAATCAAGGGGATTTGACTATTACAGATCATGATCTATTGTGACCTATGTAAATCCCCCATCCCTAATTAAAAATTATAGTTTGTTATTGTGAATGTTGTAGGTTATGATATATTTAGGTGATCCAAATTTGATTCGGGTGATGCGAAACAAGTTTGGGTGATCCAAAGTCGTACTGTAGATCCGAACTCATTCAAAATTCAAACATCCGGACTAGGTAAGGTCTAAAATCCAATTTTTTGTACTTAGAATTATAATTCTACAATTTTCTCTACTCTATGCATTATCTACATCTAAAAAGAAAAGAAAAACCAAAAACATAGATTTAAATGCATTCATCATTTTACACCAAAAAGCATAAAAACAAAACACTCATGATTAGTATAAAATTTACATTTTATGTCATTGCATCTTAGTCAAATTTACTAATGCTTTCTAGATAGACTTGTATGCCATTTGTTCTCAAGGAAAGATAAATTGCATATAGCTAGGTAGAAATTGCATTTGGCCAAACCATAGGTGTATGCACTAAAAAAAGAACACAACAAACATCCACTTTACCTAGGTATGGAAACCGCCACAAAAAGTGTTTCCTGGTGAACCTCACCCCATTCTACAAACACCAAAGAGAGCACAACTCAAGTGCTTCTCATCTGAGGTGCAGATCCACTATTTTCCCTCTCCCTTTCAGGCGTGGATCCATTAGCCTAGAAGAAAGGGGTGTGAAAATTTTGGGTCTACAGGAGGTGCAAAAGAAGTCAATGGTTCTTTCCCTTTACTTTGAAGAATATAATTGTTATCTCTTTGAAACTATTGGTGAGTTTGCACCTCTTCTTCCAAGCATTCTTCAGGTTCATATTTCATCCACTTCTAAGGATTTTTAAGTTTCTAAAACTAAGGTTATCCCTACATTTTAATTTTTGATTAACTTGATACCTACAATCCTTATTTGTGGGTATTGAATCTAAAAATTTCATCTCTTTTTGGACAATATCTGAAGTAGTTTTAAATTTTGGGCATTCAATTTCACCATACTAAGAAGTGGAATGGAAGTCAAAGTTCCTATTTTGAATTTTATTTATAGATGAGTTTTGAGGAACTTGCCTTTACAATTGAAGCATATCATTGCTCAATTTTTGAACCATATTTTGTAAGCTATCTAACTCAGGATTTACGTTATTAAATTGACTTGTTCCCTGTTGAGCTATTACATAATTTGCAGATGTATATGAGTTCAAAATTGTAGATAAACTTGGTTGAAAATTTGTTGGAAGTGTATGATTGAGAATATTTTTCATGGTCACTTGACTATCCAAATGTTTTGGGATGGTCTATTGATTGCTCACATTAGGTATCATTTGATTCAAGGGTGTCATATTGAATGGTTAGTACTAGTTAGGATACATAACTCCTAGAAATGGGTGCATCATGGGAAGATCTTGTCCAAGAGCTTGATTCATTTGTGGTATCTGATTGTGAGCTCCAATATTCCCAAGTGATGGTAATTGGACCATACTAAAAACTTGAGGAATTAATTATTGTTCAAATTTTACTACCTTATTATATACTATGGGCAAGGATGTAATTTGAGGAATTCTTCTCAAAAACATGGAAGTTAATAGATCCAAGACTCCAAAGTACATCTAGATAGTTGCATCCTTTGGAAGGATGTAAGGTGTCACCAGTCTAGTGTATAACTTATGAAACCTATCATTGAATAAGGATTCATTAGGTTATCTACGAGCAGAGGTAAACTGATGGTATACCATAGTTGGGTCAATAGGTTTTCTAAAATAGCTAAGAAATATTTATTCTAGTTGAATCCAAGAGGTGATGGAGCTTGAAGGTAAGCTTATATACCAATCATAAGCAAATTCATCTAATGTGTATGGAAACATTCTACAGGAAACATCCTCATCCATAATTTATAAATGGATTAAGGTGTCCCTATATGCCTAATATGTTCTTCAACTAACCTCATTCCATCATTTCTATAATGGGGAATATATCTTTCAACATCTGTAGGTATATCATGTGTAGGCCCAGGTATGTTTAGAGGGCTGCTTCCTACCATCCATGGAGCAAGAGCTGCCATTAATGGACCTTTGGTACTAACTTAGACAATCAAGATGTAACATACAAACACTATTCCAAGAAAAAATTAAGTCTCAAAATCTATGCCCTCCTTCTAGCACTAGTTCTATTGAGTGTGTAAATGACACATTGTCAAGGGTATGCCAACTTACTTGGAACAAATATCTATTCTCTCTTGAAAGGGAAAATTCCTTTCCCCCAAGTTTCGGGTATGCCAGATCTTGGTAAATGTGGATAGACTCAGAGGTCATTGATAATTATTCATTTCAAGGGGCCTTTGCTAGTTATGCTTAAAAATGGTTTTCCTGGTGAAATGCTTGAAAAAGAAATGCTTGACTACATGAAAATAATGATTATTGAAGTTGTGAAATTTTAAAATGCATGAAAGAAAAAACAACTTCAATAATTAATATCCTAATATAATCCTAATATAAATAATATCCAAATAAAATTCAAAGGTTGAAGGGTGAGAAAATGAATTTAAACAAGTAATACTACCCTAAACTCCAACCCTGATCAGGTAAAGCAACAAATCCAAATTAAACCAATCCCAACCCAACTACTATTCACACAACCTAAGGTTTGAGATAGTGCAATCTTCATAGGAACACTAGACTATGAAATAGACCAAGTGAAACCACCATAAACATGCTCATATCAAACATGGTAGATTCAAATAGCCTTTATATTAAAAGATATGTCATTGAGTACATTTTTTAGATTTTTCCAGTTTAGTGGATTACAAGAGCAAAGCTCAAAAGCAATAGCCACTTGGTTCAGAATCACCATATGACTACAAAGAAGGAAATAAAACTAAAATTTGCCTAGCTAATAGATGGTTTCCGATATTTGTATCTAGCTAGTGAGCCACTATTTATACAATTGTTGGCCTTCACTTAACATTACATTTCACAATTAATTCTCATATGTTTCTAGGATGGACCTTTTAAAATTAAGTTTCCCTCCATATTGCAATCATGCCTCATTAAATGGGAAGTACTTTGGCCATTCTTCATAATGTCTTCATTTGTAGTGAACCCTGCAATTGCCAGACTTCATTAATTATCCATTCGCATGATGTTCAAGAAATATAGAACCGCCACACCACATTAATTCTTCATTTTTCATTCTACAAAATTTTAGGTGGATCAAAGATTTTCTCTACCTTCCATATCTGTATTTTCATACTTTGCCAAGGTTAACTTTAAATTCCATCCCTTCCATCACGTCCGTCATTTAATGTAGCCACCAACAAAAATTTCTGCAAAAATCCAAAAAAAAACAAAGGTTAGAACATTATCAATATTATTAATTTAACTATTTTAATTTTTCTAAGGTTTTAATTTTTTTTTAATTTTATTTTTTTCTAAGGTTTCGAAACCTTTAATTTTTTAATATTTATTATTTTTCTAAGGTTGCGATAAAATATTTTCTAGGTCTAGAATCACGCATTCCCAAGATTAAATTTTTGCTCTTTGCCATACTTTCTTTTTAGATTGTCGAGAATTCATTTTCTAATGCTAGAGCTCCATTTTACATTGATAAACTTCACTTTTATATTTCTCAAGCTTTAATTCCATGGGCAAAGCTTTGGGATCTCACTTTTTCCACCAATGTCTCACTTTCCCAACAAAGTGCATGGGTGGCACTTTGGGATGCTTACTTATTTTTTGGAGTCCATTTTGCCACCCTAGCGCTAACTTCTTTGATGGAGTCCCATTTTTCCACCCTAGGAGTGAGGGCGAAAATTTGGGATGCTATTTCTTTTTTATAATGCCATATATTTCTACCCAATATCTTTCCTTTGTAAAGTGGTGGGGTTTCGGGAACTCACCTTCTCTAGCAATGTCCCATTTTACCATCCAATGCAACTTTAAGTTGATGGAATTTTGGGACTCATCCGAAGTGCAATAACAATCCATTTCTCCGCCCAATGCAACATTAAGTTGAATTTCAATTTTTTCTTAAGGTTTTCGGGCTTTATTTCCATGTTGAGTGTATATGGGGTTTTGGGAAAGCCATTCTTTTTCCAATGTCCAATTTTTCCACCCAGGTTGTGTTGGACTCTAGAGCATACTTTAGAGTATCTTACCTAAAATATATAGGTTCTAAATATTTAGTATTCATTTAAATATAGTTGCACCAACTTTACTATTTTAGAGGAAATCAATTTTGTTGTGAAAGCATATAGGGAATTGTTTAGAGTGTTTCTAAACATAATAGGAGCAAGTAAGATCTCCATAATAGTAGATATTTCAAACTGATTGGAGTGCTACAAAATAATTGTAAGTTCTTATGATTATTAATCTAATGAGTCTATTTTCTCATTTTGGTATCAGAGCCAGGTTTTCTTAGATGGATTAAAACCTATGGAGAATGAAATGAAGAGATCTGAGGCACGCACTTTGTCAGATAAACTCAAGTGGCCAGCACTCAGTAGACTTGCAAGGAAGAGCTTGAGTAAATAATTTATATCTCACGCATCTTGAGGTGTTTTTTGATGAAATTTTGAGCATTTTTATATAATTGCATCAAGAGGATGCAGTCAAAATTTCATGTAATTTGAAGCTCATTTGCTAATTTTATTAGAATTTTGAGTTTTGCAATAAAATGGTTGTATAAGGTGGAAGATAGGGTATTTGCTTCTAAAATTTAGGGAGAAATATTATTTAGATAAATTAATCATTCAAATAAAATTTCAGGTCGTTTGGATCTGTATTCATCGATTTATGTGAATATTTATTTTTTCTTCAAAAAATCCTAGATCCAGAATTGTGATATAAAGGGAAAAAGTAAATGATCACATATTTTTCACCTTTGTGAATATTCTTCTAAAATTTAGAGGGTTTTCATATTATTTTATTAGGAATACATATTTTAATTTTCAGAAATTTTTGAGCTGTATGGATTGATTTATGTGAAAAACATTGAGGTTGTCTCAAAAAACACTCTAAGATCTAGAAAGGGCAAAAGTAAATTGATCACATATTTCTCATTTGTGTGAATTTGCTTCTGAAATTTAGTGGATTTTTAGATACATATATCAAAAGTCTACAGTAAAAATTTTAGTTTGTTTCAATAGGTATTGGCTGATTTATGATAAATTTGGTGGTTGATATTTTGGTAAATAAAAAAGAAACATGTATTTTTGCAATCAGGGGTTAATTCTGAGAGATTGACTTAACATGTTGATTCAATTTAGTAAAATAAGATATGATACTGCTATTTATTGTAAAAATATTGTATTAGAAGTTATCTATATTATTCCAAAGTTTTTTGGACTAGCATTAATGGCTACCAATAACAATCTTCTCATTCCTGAATTTAATGGGTTAGATTATGAGTATTGGTCTATCAATATGAAGACCTTACTCATAGGCAAGGGGTTATGGGATATTGTATAAGAAGGCTACAATGAACCTTTAGATTGTAACACCATGAGTGTAGTTGATAGAACCAATAAAAATGATGCCCAAAATAAAAACTCATTTTCTCTCTACCATCTCCAAGCAACTTTGGAGAAAAGCATATTTCCAAGGATTGCTTCTTGTTCAACAGCCCTAGAAGCATGGACAACCTTGAGAGATAGCTATCAAGGGAGAAATCAAGTGAAGCAAGTGAGGCTTCAAACCTTGAAGAGAGATTTTGAGAATCTCAAAATGCAAACTGATGAAAAAGTAGGTGATTATTGTGTTAGAGTGAAAGCCATTGTAAACAAAATGCAAACCCTTGGAGAAGACATTAAAACTAAAGTAGTGGTAAAAAAAGTGTTGAGAAAACTTATTCATAAATGGAACCATATTGCTATCATTATTTAAGAGTCTAAATATTTATCTACTCTAACTTTTGATGCTCTTATTGGTTCTTTGATGTCTCATGAAGAAAGACTACAGGGTTCTACATCAACAAGCTATGGAGGTGATGACAAAGCATTCTCATCCAAGGAGGGTGAGCCTCAAGGAAGAGGACAAGGAAGAGGCCAATGAAGAGGTAAAGGAAGAGGTAGCTCAAGAGGTGGCAACCAAGGCAAAGGAAGAGGAGGTGACAAATCAAAGAAAGCTTGTTACAATTGTGGTAAGCTTGGTCACTTTGCTAAAGATTATTGGTCCAAGACTTCTTAAGAAGAGATACGTCAATATGGAAACTATGGAGAAGAGGAAGAAACTTATTCAAATCTATTCCTTATGGAAAATCAGATCAAAATCTTGATGAAACTTATATTTTGGATACTGGTTGTTCTAATCATATGAGTGGCAAAGAAGAGTTTTTTGCTATAATGGATTCCACCTATAAGTTAAAGATCAAATTTGGAGATGACAAAGCACTACAAGTTTAAGGCATGGGAGCCATGGAGGTTCCAAAAAAAATAAGGCACAAAGAAGGTAAAAAACATCTATTACACCCCCAAACTCCAACATAATTTGCTTAGTGTTGGACAAATAATGGAAAAAAACTACAAGCTTGTTTTTGAATATGGAAAATGTGTAATTTTTGACAAAAACAATTATAATAGAGTTGTTACACAAGTGCCTATGTCAAATAATAGGTTTTTTCCTATTATGTTTGGTAAAATAGGAGGTGCCCAATTTGCTATTGTGGCCATAGAAAATCCAAGTGTGCTTTGGCACTTGAGATATGGTCATCTTAACTTTCCAAGCTTGAAGTTGTTGACTTCTCGAGCTATGGTATGTTGATTGCCAAAATTTGAAGAGCACAAGGAGGTGTGTGAAGGATGTATTTTGGGAAAACACTCAAGAACCAAGTTTCCAAGAGGACAAGCATGGAGAGAAAGCCATCCACTACAATTGGTACATTCGAACATTTGTGGTCCAATGAATACCAAAAGCTTGGGTAATAATTCTTACTTTCTCACTTTTATTGATGATTTCTCTAGAATGTGTTGGATTTATTTTTTGAAAACTAAAGATGAAGCTTTTGAATTTTTTAAATATTTCAAAAATAATGTAGAGAATCAAAGTTAATATGTTGTAAAGATATTAAGGACTGATAGAGAAGGGGAGTTTTGTTCAAATGTATTTCTCAAATTTTGTAAAGATTGTGGGATCAAAAGGTAATTAACCACTACCTACACCCCACAAAAAAATGGTGTGGCTAAAAGAAAGAACCGCACTATTATATAAATGACTAGATCAATGCTTCAAACAAAGCAACTTAGTAACATGTATTGGGTTGATGTTGTTAGAATAAGTGTTTACATTTTGAATAGGAGTCCTACTAGTTTATATGGGATGACTCCTTATGAGGGTTGGTATGAAAAAAAGCCAAATGTAAAACACTTCAAATTTTTTGGTTGTCTTTCATATGCACACATTCCTGATGAAACAAGAAATAAACTTGACCCCCAAAGTCAAGCATGTATTTCCATTCGGTATTGTGAGTCTTCAAAGGCATATAGGCTACAATACAAAAACACATAAAGTTGTAATTTTTAGAGATGTGATTTTTGATGAAGGGAGAGTATGGGGTCATAAAATTTTTTTTGTTGATGATGGATCTCATGATGCAATTTCCTCTCAAGTGCAGCAAGTTTAGCCCAAAAATAGCAATGGAAGTCCTCCTCCAAGCCCAAGAATGAGTACTACTTCAAGTACAACAGATGCTACTCCAAGTCCTTCTCCACAAATATTAGCAAGTTCTTATCCAATAGATGTAGATTCACCATAAAGAGGTAAGAGAACACTTCAGCCCCATCCTTCTTTTCAAATGTTGGATAAGAATTTCCAAAAAAGGTACACTAGAAGCCAAGCTAGTGAGATGAATGCATTTTTTAAAAGACTTGAAAATTTGCACATGTATGGTTATTATGACTTCCAAGAGCCTAAGGGAGATGTTGTAAAATATTATTTAATGACTAGTGTAAACCTAGATCCATCTAGTTATGAAAAAATATGTGCTCATGATGTATGGAAACAAGCCATGAAAGAGGAAATGACCTCTATAAAAAGGAATGATACTTGGGAGCTAGTGGAGCTTCCTAAAGGTAAGAAATATGTTGGATGTAAATGGGTCTACAAGACCAATTTCAATGTTTATGGGAGCATTGAAATACACAATGCAAGGCTAGTAGCAAAAGGGTTTACTCAGAAGTATAAAATTAACTATGAGGAGACCTTTGCTCTTGTTGCTAGACAGGAGACCATCAGATTAGTACTTTCTTTGGCTGCCCACAAACGGTGGAAAATTAAACACATGGATGTTAAGAGTGACTTTCTAAATGGGTACTTGAATGAAGAGGTTTTTGTGCAACAACCTCAAGGATTTGAAGAACAAGGTAAGGAGCGCCTTGTCTACAAATTGAAGAAAGCATTGTATGGCCTCAAGTAAGAACCAAGGGCATGGTACTCATGCATTGATGGCTACTTTCAGAAGTATGGATTCACTCAGAGAAAAAAGTGAACCTACTCTCTACTACATGAAACAAGGTAAAGATATTCTTATTGTATTTTTATATGTGGATGATCTAATATTCATGGGTAGTAGTGCTAAGATGAATAAGGAGTTCAAAAACTCCATGATGAAAGAATTTGAAATGAAAGATCTAGGCTTGATGTATTATTTCCTAGGCATGGAAGTACATAAAACAGAAAAAGGGATCTTCATATGTCAACACAAATATGCTCAAGATATGTTAAAGAAATTTTCTATGGAGCAGTGCATGTCTGTTGCAACTCCAACGGGTCATGGTATCCAATTAAGTAAAGAATATGGAGCACCAAAAGTTGACATGACCACTTACAGGAGCATGGTTGGGAGTCTAATGTTCCTCACCAACACAAGGCCAGATATTCAATATGTAGTTTCTCTTGTTTCAAGGTATATGGCTGATCCATCTGAAATTCATCTACAAGAAACTAAAATAATTTTGAGATATGTAAAGGGTACATTGGATTTTGGGATCCATTACCACAATTTTAATTCTGTAAAATTAGTTGGCTTTAGTGATACTGATTGGGGCAGCAATATATATTATAGAAAATCTACTTCAAGAAATTATTTTAGTCTTGGGTTTGGACTAATTACATGAGGTTCCAAAAATTATATTGTTGTAGCATTATCATCTACTGAAGCTGAGTACATACCAATCACAAATGCTAGTACCCAAGCTTTATGGTTGAGAAAAGTACTTGAAGAAATAGGAGAGAGAGAAAGTGGTCCTAGTAGATTGTACTATGGCAATATGAGTGCCATCCAATTGGCACATAATCCTATCCACCATAGTAGGTCAAAGCACTTTGACATGAAGTATCACTTCATTCAAGACATGGTGGATAAATAGGTTATTGAGCTACAAAATTGCACCACTTTGGACAACATAGCAGACATATTCACCAAAGGAGTTGCGAAAGCTCAGTATATAAATTTGAGAGACTGTCTAGTCAGTCCTATCAACTTTAAGGGGGAGAATGTTGGACTCTAGAGCATAATTTAGAGTATCTTTCCTAAAGTATATAGATTCTAAATATTTAGTATTCATTTAAATATAGTTGCACCAACTTTACTATTTAATAGGAAATCAGTTTTGTTGTGAGTGCATATAGGGAATTGTTTAGAGTGTTTCTAAACATGGTAGGAGCAAGTAAGATCTCCATAATAGTAGATATTTCAAATTTATTGGAGTGTTATAAAATAATTGTAAGTTCTTATGATTATTAATCTAATGAGTCCATTTTCTTAGGTTGGGCAGACTTTCAGGATGCTTCCAAAGTGCGATAGTGACCCATTTTTCCATCCTTGCTCACTTAGCAATTTTTCCCTTTCTTAGTTGATGGATTTTATTTCTTTGTTGAGTATGGGTGGTATTTTAGGAAGCTATTATTATTTTTAATGTTCTATTTCTCCACCCAAACTTTCATTCTTATCAATTCTTTCTTTTATTTTCTTCAAGGTAGGCAAAACTTTGGGACTCTATCAGGGTGCAGTGACATCTCATTTTGCTGCCCTTGCAACACTTAGCAATTTTTTCTCCAGCATTATATGTTGGTTTTAAAAACATCTATCCATATGTATTTTTCACTCTAAAGTCTTGCAAAGGATTTTCACTATCGAGTAATTATTTACAATGCTTGGAAATAAATTTGAAATGTCCCGAAGAGAAAAATGTGAGGTGCAGATTTATGGCAAAAATTAAAGTGCTCAAGAATTTATGAAACTTTCTAGATGTCTAAATGAGACAAATGGGTACTCAAAACCACTAAGATAACTCAAAAATTCACTTTGAATAATGATATATTAAAATTAGAATTTTTGGGGCTACATTTGGAAACTGCTATTTCTGGAAAACATTTCACGTCTGAAATTCTACAACTTTGACACCATTGTAAATATAATTTCACAATATTCCCACCATAATTTGAGTCACATGAAATGAATTATTCTATCAAAATATATGGCATTTTAAAATTTGCATAAAAAATAGGTCAAGATGATGAAAATCAAAGAAATCTAAAATTTAACTTAATATTTTTTAATCTTAGGATAAACCTTTGAAAAATAGATTTTGAAATATTTAACATGAAATAATACCATGGAAGAGTGGACATTCAAAATATTCAAAGGATATAATTTCAAAATTCTTTAGGCAAGCCACTTCAACACTTTGATGTACAAAATTTTCAAAAATGATGCAAGCAAAAGTTTAAAATCTCAATGTAAAGAAAACAATGGAAATAAAACCAAAAATTTCAAGTGGGTCCCTAGTCTAGACTAGGGTGTGTTGTGCAAATGCAATAAAAAATTGTGACTCTGTTGGAAAATGTTCCTCAAAATTTTTGAAACAGAAAGAACCCCTTCTAAAAAAAGATGAAACTTTCAAACCAACAAAACCCAAGGACGCCCATTTAAGTCTGGGGTTGGGCAATTTTATCTGAAAGCAATAATCCATTTTGTTTTAGTGAAATTGTGTGCATGTGAGTTCATTTTTTTCCATAATTAGTTAAAATTTGCTGTCATAGTTTGGATATTAGTCTAAATTACCCCTAAGTGAACATTGGTCTACTTATGATGAGTTTTGTCACACAAGTAGACATATCACCAATTTGCTTGGACATTGCTCCATTGCCAGTCGAACATCTATAGCCCCGACGGAGTTATCTCTAATCCCACTCTAGATCTTGCTCTACTTCTAGTCAATCATTCATAGCCTCGGTAGAGGCTATTTGAATCACCCAAGCACATGAACCTTTTCTCTTATTTTTTTTTGAACATACATTTCTTTATTTTTTTATATCATAATTACAATAAGAATTCGGTTCTACTTTTGGATTGTATATTACTATGGCAAATGGGAAGGTAAACACTTGAACGGAATTCATAATAAAATATCAAACCATAATTGTTTTATTTCTTCTGACCTGGAACTTTCCTTAAAGTGTGTTTTCAATGTGGAGCTGCAACATCATTTTACATCACTTTCAATTTCATCTGCTTTAATCCTCAAATAGTTGTTTAAACTAATTTCAATTTAATTAAGTTTAGTGTGGGACTTTTCATCCTCAAAATTGCACAGAAACCTTCTAGCTTAGAGTAACCACAAGCTAGTTGGACTTGGAAAAATCATGCCAGACTAATGAAAAGCATAATACAAACCAAAATTGAAAACAACAACGAAGCGAAACAAGCATAAAAAAATCAAACCCACAACTAAACAAAAAAAAATGAAGCAAGGTCAACACACCAAAAACTAAAAATAAAAATTGTATACAAGGAAGGACTTGATATTTTTCATATGTGAAAGGGTCCTTAGCCAAAGGGGTCAAATTTTCCATGATTAAATTTTTCATGATCCCAAACATGATTACTACAATTTAAAATTTATGGGCATCATCACATAACAACATTAGTTCTAAAATCTTAAAGACCTCCATTTTACCTCTCTCACCCCACCAACTCAGTTTAATTCCATTACTACCATACTTGGACTTCAATCCATTAAACTTAAGGGTCCACAACTAGTTTTGAAATATATTTTGCTTATTGTGTGGGGTCTCTAATATTAGATAATTACCTTAAGTTGTGGTTTCCACCACCATAGTGTAAACTCCCCATTTTGACTCAGTGCACAAAACTTCATTGACATTGTTAAACTTAGTGATGATTTTCTTCATCATTGGACCTTTTCCTGAAAAATTAGTTTCGTTCAACATTTTTGACCAATCATGGCATAGTGACATTTGGCTGTAGAGGTATTGTAGGATCCTTAGGTGGAACAAGGCCTCTAGTTTCTTGCATATCAATTGGGATGAAAGTTTCTTTGGGAGGTGCAAAAGAAGTCAATGGTTCTTTTCCATTACTTTGAGTAATATAGTTGCTATCCCTTTGAAATTGTTAGTGAGTTTGCACCTCTTCTTCCAAGCACTCCTTAGGTTCATCTTCATCCACTTCTAAGGATTTGTAAGTTTCTAAAACTAAGTTTGTCCTTACATTTTGATTAACTTGATACCTAAAATCCTTATTGGTGAGTATTGACTCTAAAACTTTCATCTATTTTGGACAATATATAAAGTAGTTTTAAATTTTGAACAGTTAGTATCACCATACCGAGCAGTGGAATGGAAGTCAAAGTTCCTATTTTGAATGTTATTTGTAGGTGATTTTTGAGGAACTTGCATTTATAATTGAAGCATTTCATTGCTCAATTTTTTAACCATATTTTGTAAGCTATCTAACATAAGATTTATGTTATTAAGTTGACTTGGTCCTGTTTGATCTATTACATTATTTGTGGATGTAGATGTGTTCAAAAGGGTAGATAAAATTGGTTGAACATTTTTTGGAAGTGTATGATTGATAATTTTGTTCATGGTAACTTGACTATCCAAATGTATTGGTATGGTCTATTGATTGCTCACATTAGGTATCATTTGATTCAAGGGTGCCAAATTGAATGGTTATTATTGATTATGATACATAACTCCTAGAAATGCCTGCATCATGGGAAGATCTTGTGCAAAATCTTGATTCATTTATGGTATCTAATTTTGAGCTCTAGGATGCCCAAGTGATGGTAATTGGCCAATACTAAAAACTTGAGGAATTAATTATTGTTCAACTTTTACTACCTCATTATATGCTTTGGGCAAGGATGTAATTTGAGGAAATCTCCTCAAAAACATGGAAGTTAATGGATCCAAGGCTCCAACTTAATGGACCTTTAGTACTAACTTAGATAGTCATGATGTAACATACAAACACTATTCCAAGAAAATATTCTAGGAAAACATGGAACTCTCCTCAAGAGTTGTCATTAATGGACCTTTGGTACTAACAGACAATAACGATGTAACATACAAAAACTATTCATGGAAAGAATTGAGTCTCAAAATATATGCCATCCTTCTAGCACTAGTTTTATTGAGTGTGCAAATGACACATTGTCAAGGGCATGCCAACTTACTTGGAACAAATATATGTTCCCTCTTGAAATGGAAAACTCCTTTCCCCCAAGGTTCGGGTATGCTAGGTCTTGGCCAATGTGGATAGACTCAGAGGTCATTGATAACTATTATTTTCAAGGGTCCCTTGCTAGTTATGCTTAAAAATGAATTTCTTGGTGCAATGCTTGAAAAATAAATGCCTGACTATATGAAAATAATGATTATTGAAGCTGTGAAATTTTAAAATGCATGAAATAAATACTAGCTTCATTGTTTCCAACATAAACTAATATAATCCTAATATAAATAAGATACAAATAAAATTCAAAGATTGAAGGGTGAGAAAATAAAATAAAACAAGTGATACTACCCTAAACTCCAACCCTGATTCGGTAAAGCAACAAATCCAGATTAAACCAATCCCAACCTTACTAGTATTCACACAACCCGAGGTTTGGGATGGTGCAATCTTCATAGGACCAACAGACAATGTAATAGATCGAGTGAAAGCACCATCAACATGCGCAGATCAAACACAATAGATTCCAAGAGCCTTTATATTAAAATATAAGTCATCGAGTACATTTTTTAGATTTGTCCACTCTAGTGGATTACAAGAGCAAATCTCAGAAAGCAATAGCCACTTGGTTTAGAATCACCATCCACCTACAAAGAAGGAAATAAAATTAAAATGTGCCTAGTTAATAGATGATTTCCAATATTTGTATCCCGCTATTGAGCCACTATTTATACAATTGTTGGCCATCACTTAACATTACATTTCACAATTAATTCTCATCTACTTCTAGGATGGACCTTTTGAAATTAAGTTTCCCTCCATACTATAGCCATGCCTCATTAAATGGGAAGTACTCTGGCCATGCTTCATAATATATTCATCTTTAGTGAACCCTGCAATTTCCAGACTTCATTAATTCTCCATTCGCATGATGCTCAAGAAATCTGGAACTGCCCCACCACATTAATTCTTCATTTTTTATTTTGCAAAAATTTAGGTGGATCAAAGATTTTCCCTACCTTCCATCTTTGCATTGGCATACTTTACCTAGGTTCACTTTAAAATTCCATCCCTACCATCACGTCTACCATTTAATGTAGCCACCGAAAAAATTTCCGCAAAAATCCAAAAAACCAGAGGTTAGAACATGAAAAATATTATTAATTTAACTATTTTAATTTTTCTAAGGTTTTAATTTAAAAAAAAACATCATTTATTTTCTAAGGTTTCGATACATTTAATTTTTTATTTTTAATTATTTTTCTAAGGTTGCAACAAAATATTTTCTAGGTCTAGAATCATGCTTTCCCAGGAAAAAATATTTTCTCATTGCCAAAATTTCTTTTCAGATTGTTGAGAATTTAGATTCTAATGTTGGAGCTCCATTTTACATTGATAAATTTCACTTTCATATTTGTCAGGCTTTAATTCCATGGACGAAGTTTTTGGATATCACTTTTTCCACCAATGTCCCATTTTTACAACAAAGTGCATGAGTGGCACTTTGGGATGCTTACTTTTTTTGGAATCCCATTTTTCTGATAATGAGTGTGGGCGGATATTCGAGACACTCACTTCTTTGATGGAGTCCCATTTTGTCGCCCTAGGAGTGAGGGCAGACATTCTGGATGCTATTTCTTTTTTGCTAATACCTCATATTTATGCCCAAGCTATTTCCTTTGTAAAGTGGTGGGATTTTGGAAACTCACCTTCTCCAACAATGTTCCATTTTGTCATCCAATGCAACTTTAAGTCGATGGAATTTTGGGGCTCACCCGAAGTGCAATAGTAACCCATTTCTTCGCCCAATGCAACATTAAGACGACTTTCAATTTTTCTCAAGCTTGTCGAGATTTATTTCCATGTTGAGTGTGGGTAGGGTTTTGGGAAAGCCATTATTTTTCAATATCCCATTTTTCTGCCCAGGTTGGGTAGACTTTTGGGATACTTCCAAAGTGCGATAGGGACCCATTTTCCAACCTTGCTCACTTAGCAATTTTTTCCTTTTTTAGTCGATGAATTTTATTTATTTGTTGAGTGTGGGTGGGGTTTCGGGAAGCTATTATTTTTTCAATGTCCCATTTCTCCATCCAAACTTCCATTCTTGGAAATTATTTATTTTATTTTATTCAAGGTAGGCAGAACTTTGGGACTCCATTGGTGTGTGGTGACATCCCATTTTGTCGCCCTTGTAGCACTTAGCAACATTTTCACCAGTATTATACATTGGTTTCAAATACATCCATATGTATTTATTTTGTACTCTAAAGGCTTGAAAATAATTTTTACTAATCAATAATGATTTTAAATGCTTGGAAATAAATTTTAAAATATCTTGAAGCGAAAAATGTGAGGTGCAAAATTATGGCAAAAATGAAAGTACCCAAAAATTGATGAAACTTTTTGAATATCTAAATGAGCCAAGTGGGTACTCAAAACCACTAAGATAACTCAAAACTTCACTCTTTATCATGAGATGTTGCAATTAGAATATTTGGGGCTACAATTGGAAACTATTATTTCTGGAAAATATTTCACATCTAAAATTATACAACTTTGACACCATCGTAAATATAATTTCACAATATTCCCACTAGGCTTTGAATCACATGAAACATATTTTTCTATCAAAAGATATGGAATTTTCAAATTTGCATCAAAAACAGGTCAAGATGATGAAAATCAAAGAAACCTAAAATTGAACTTAATTTTTTTAACCTTAGGATAAACCTTTGAAAAATATATTTTGAAATATTTAACATGAAATAATGCCATGGAAGAGTGGAAATCCAAAATATTTAAAAATAATAATTTCAAAATGCTTTGGGCATTCCACTTCAACACCTTGAAGAACATAATTTTCAAAAATTATGCAAGCAAAAATTTAAAATCTCAACTTAAACAAAACAATGGAAATAAAACCAAAAAATTCAAGTGGGTTTCTAGTCTAGACTGGGGCATGTCGTGCAAGCGCAACAACATGTTTTAGATCTTATTAAATTATTTGATAGAATTGTAAATGTACCATGTGGCATAAATGTAAATTGTAAATATTCGATTAGGATGTGAGTCTATATTTTAGGAGTATGATATATATTCCACTTAATGTATGTTTCTATGTGTAGGATGTGCACAAGTGTCATGTAAAAATGTGTACAAGTGTGTAGAGTGAGAAAGTATATGAGTGTCATAAAGTGTGCAAATACCATAGAGTAAAGTGTGCAAGTAAATAGAATGTCAATAATCATATATGCAATTGGCAAGATGTAAATCCAAGGGAAACGAGAGATTTGTCTTATGTAATGAATAGGAAAGATTGCATCTCATAGATATATGAGGAGTGCAATAGTCAGGTATTGAAGAGTCACCTTTATTAGGTTATATAATGGAGAGAAAGCTCCATATCTATATATGAATTCAAGCATCAAAAGTAGAAGCTTGTATATAGTTTGAGAAATATAATTATAAGTTTTATTCATGTTATTTGCATAAATGATATTGGCCATTTATTTCATATTATTATTATTATTATTTTCATGAATGTTATGTTCATTGACATTGGCCATTTATATTGAATGCTCAAATATTAAATTTTATATTTGATCCTAAATATTAGGACCTATGATAATTTGGTTGAAAATACATCATCGAATCCTTGATTGAAAAATAGTGCACATTAAAAACCTTATCAAAATAGCAAATAGGTTGAAGACCAATTATCAAGAGCTTGGTTGTTGCTAAACCTAACTGCTCTCTTCTCCAACTTCTTTCCATTCAATAGTTTGGTAAATCACTTTGTGTAGACACCTAAAATACGTCATGTCAAGGGTGACTACTCATATGGACATGCTACAAGACCATATGGAATATCTTGGATAAACTCCAAGATAGAGCAGTGGTTATAACCACTCAATTTGGGCTCCTTGGCCTAATCAGTCTAAATTACAGCCCAGACCTGTAGTTTATAGCTGAATCGCAGCTGAGACCTACGGTTTGTAGTCTAGATCGTAGTTGTGACCTACGGTCTTAACTGATGTTCAGTTGGCCTTCAATCTGAGCCAAATCAGTTTGAACGATCATTTGATCTATAAGAAGGTGGTTAGAGGGAAAAATATTCCATTCCAACTGTCCTAACCACCCCTTCTTGATCTTGGCTTCTTTAGGAAGCCACACCCAGTCCTAAGGCATCCTATAAATACCCCCCTCCACATGGGGAGAGGGATATAGATTATTTGTATAGCGAAGCGCTAATGGATTATCAAGAGAGTGTGAATTTATCAAGCAAGAAGCAAAGCCCTGTCGAATTGCATACAAAATTCATGCATTGAAAGGCCATTTTGCTATTCATCCAATGATCAGTTTGCCATGGAAGTTCTAGGAGCCTAAGAGGATCAACAAATACAAATATGGGCAAACGAAGACCCATTACTATGATTCAACCATAAAACCTATCATAAGGACACCAAAGGCAGTCCTTGAACATCAATTAGACAAGGAGGTCAAGCCCAATGCCCTTGGAATTGAGGGTAAGCCTATCAGGGTGGTAACCATGGCTGACAGTTGTGGTTTATAGTGCAGACCACTCACCAGAGCTACGGTTTGTAGCAAAGGTATAACCCCCTTCCTATTTTCATTTATGTCCGACTAATTAGGTTAGATTAGTTGTTTTCATAGTTTAATGGCAGTTTAGCAGACTTTTGACCATAGAATTAGGTTAGTTTAGCTTCTTTGTGTTTATGCTTCAATTAGGACTTAAATGCTTTCTTTATGCATGTTTATGCTTCATTTTTTATATCTGATCCATGCATAGTGTAGCTGCTACTTTCCTTTATGCTATTATATGAATCTTGATTCAATTTGCATAGATTAGAAGTATTCTTTATGTTTTCTTGATTATGCATGTTTAATGGTGTCATTATACAATTTACTTAAAAGGGCCTCATCATGAGTGGTTGCCTATCTTTTTAACATTCTTGTGTTGTTTCTTGATCACAGGGAATAGTTTCAAAGGATAACCAACCATCAAGTTCCTTCCCCATTGCAAAAAAGAGGGCACCTCCACCCTAGAGCAGTTCGTGCCATCTTGAAAGGCACTTGGAAATCACACCTACCCTTAAGAGAGAAACAATTGTGCATTCCTATTGTAATATTGTATCAAAATGATTATCCCTAAGAGGTATGTACTTGTAATATAATTTTGACTTCAAATACAATGGAATAAAGCATTTTTTTTCTTCTTTCATTTGTTATCAATTTCTTTTTATTATATGCATGTTACACTTTTACAATTATTACAATAGGATACACAATCAGGTGTGAGCCTTTTTGGTGGTTACAAAGGCAATCACTGTGGGACCCTACATTTTGAGGATTTGACTATATTTTCTTGGTTTTTGCACTTGTAGGTACAAACTGCAACTATCAGATGTGGCCCAACAACTGAACCGCAAGTACAAGGTACGGTTTACAATAAGAACTGTAGGTCAAACCTATGGTTTCCTATTGACAACATAGACAGTAAAGTTCAGAATATCAACAAATGCATGACTTGAGGTAGGTCCTATTTCAAACCTTTGTCATTTTTTTTCTCTTTGTGTTTTTACAATAAGGTTAATTTGAATGCAAATTAGGAAATGAATAAAGAAAATGGTAAATCAACTATCCTAGTTTGCTTTTGTATTTTGATTTCAATAGAAAGGCACTGTTAGGAACAACGAACCTCTAATTGTAGTTCACCCTAGGCTACAACATGCTTGATAGATATGTGTGTATGGTTTGCATGTGTGAGTCCCAGTTAGTGGGCATTTAGCATTGTAATGTGCATAGTCTTAAAGAGCATCTAGAATAGCTTGTATTTTCTTAATTTGAAACGTCTTTCACTTGCATACCATTTATAAAATGAGCATGTGTGCTATATGATGCATTTATTTTATGTACATTAAAAGGAACCACACACACCACTTGGCACTTAAATTCTAGTGAGTTGGGCTTGACATCCAACCACTAGTAGGGTTCAATGACGGTGGGCATAACTTCCATCCGTTGGACCAAATCCTATGAACCCTTGATATATAGACCAATATCGGGTCCAAGAAACTTTCGTACCCTATAAAATTTGCATGTCTTCTCTTTGGTGGGTATAACACTGACTAGGGGAAAATGGGTGAGGATCTGGGAGGACCTGTGCTCCTTGTTCGGGTGTGGGATTCATTACCACACACGAGGGATTTACGTGACTTGGAGTTCATAGCCAAGTTGTAGAGCTATGAGTGTATAGGTGAAATCCATTAAACTAAGAATAAAATCCAACAAGTTTTGCAAAACACGATAAGAGTTTCTACACTGATACAACAAATATTGAAAACACATCAAACAATTTAGGGCTCAAATTTTAAAATGTAAAGGAGATAATCACATTGTTTACTTTGTATGCTTCTTTATTGCTTAATACATCAAGATAAGGCCCTCCTTGAGGCCATATTTTTCTAGTAAGAGAGGAAGCCTCTCGAGTCTTATTTAGTCGGTTCATCATGATGACTAGACATGATAGATCTCAATCACAAGATGATGAGTGAGAGAGTTCATGAAGGGGCTCTGAATGCTCCCGATGTTCTCCTAAGGATATTTCAAACCTCATACACCTCTTTGATAGGTGTCACACTCATTGTGCACCTGAGGATCCAATCCTCCAAGCATGACCTTCTAAGATTCATTGCGACCTCCATTCATCATGCAGGAGGTTCACCCATACAAAGCATGGGGTTTCTTCACATTTGGTGAGAATCCAAGTAACTAGGTCTCAGCCTAGGGAGATAGAGAGTTGTGGATCATATGCCATGAGTCAGTCCTATAGGGAATCTGAGTCTCATGCAGCCCATGAGAGGCAACTACTCCAAGACCAATTGGAGGAAGCACACTGCTAGTGTAAGTGCCTAGAGCGTGAGTCCACAAAAAGAAAGAGAGTGCATCAACAAAGGTTGGATGAGCTTCAATGTAAGAGAGGATTTACCAATAGAAAGCATGTGAAGAAAAATCATGTGAGGTAAATATTGAAAAGAAGCTCATACCTAGAGTGTTCAGGCAACAAGTCAATGCGATGTACCCAGTGCATCGTCAAGAGTTTCCACTTAAGCAATTAGATAGCCATTTTTTTAGACAGATAGACATGCCTAGGGTTATCTAAGAGTAGCCAAAAGAGATATATAAGGATCACATGCGTGAGCATGAGGTCGAGAGTAGTCAAGTTATACAATTGAGTAGTGCCAATGCTCAAAGGTTGTCACAATCCTAAGGGCATATATAGCCTATTCCACCATATAAGGAACCTGTGATTACTTTCCATAAATAAGAAGTCAAACATATCCCTATTAGGGAATCTAATACTATGCTACACATCATAGCAAAGATACAACAAATTACATATAAGCGGGTGCTGGTGGATACAGGATCATCAATTAATATCATTACGACCTCAGCATTCAAGCATCTCAAAATTCTACCTTCTCATGTAAAGTAAACAAATTTCATATTGCAATCCTTTAATGATGTGGAATCCCCTATAGTAGGCACAATAGTCCTCCCCATCAAGGTGGGACAAAAGATTATTCCTATATTGTGCTACATTTTAGAGGGATCAAGACAGTATAATATACTACTTGGAAGACCATGGATAAGAGCCATGGAGTGTGTACCATCAATAGTGCATCAGTGTATTAACTACACCCATGAAGTTAAAGTTCATGTAGTTGAAGCAGAACCAGATCCCTTCAAGTATTATAAGCCTGAGTATCATTCGTAGGAACTAGGTGAGGCGCCTGTGCATCTGTAAGCTAAATTGGATGAACTTATCCAAAGTGTGGATGCAGCTTCGTAGATGGTGTTGGAATTTCCATCCTTATCACTATCACCTGTGGAGTCACCTACAACCCCTACACTCTCAATACTACTTAGTAGGGAAGGATTAATGAATGTCCTTATAGAGTTGCTCATAGCTGCTTTTGAGGTATAATTAGAGGACCTTCATACTCCTATCAAGGAGGTAGAACCTAGCATGGTCATGGATGCACCTGAGTGTATCACAACCTATTCATCCATCATGACACCGAATAGTTCTTATGAGGACTATGGTGAATATGAAGATCTTATGGAGGCTAGTATTACGATGTTGCCCACCATAGAGTCCACTAAATATTTAGGTCAACTTTTCATCGAGTCTCCACCTACGAATCCTATCCCAGAGACATCATGTGAGCATGATGAAGGTTAAGTTATCATGACTAAAATATAACAGCCTTAGTATGTTGACGAAATACCCATGATGCATGCAGTTGTGGAGTTTTATCATGATTTTGTGGGGATGGTCAACATTAGGCTAGATGATCAAGTGATTCTTAATCACATAAAGCAAGAGATGGGATAATCCAATGGTATTTCCACATTTCCAGGGCCAAAAATTTTGAAATTGGTCACTCTTGACTCATTTCTCATGGCACCATCTTGAGAGCACAAAAAAGTAGGTTCCTCACATCAAATTGGGGGTACTAAAAGTGACACAGTTCAACACAATGAAGTGAAATAAGAGTTTGAGCTGAGTCATATGCATGAGCATGTGGATAACATTGATGAAATGTATCATCAAGAAGCATCCACATCAACTCAAGTGAAGGAAATAGGTGATTTGCAATTACCTAATGGATCCATAGCATCCTCTTTTCTATTTCTTTCAAATGACAAAGGTACTTTGAATCAGTCATTGAAAATACATATTAATTCTTTGTCAGTTTTGTAATCCATCTTAAGCCATCTATAGTGGATGGAGCATCGAATGGATGAGCAATATAAAGCATTGCATTTTATCAAGAGCCATATTGAAAATCTAGAATTACAAAAGCAATCCTTACCTAAGGACGAATCACTTCCTATGCAAATACAGGAAAAGCCTAGATGAAAGCAAAAGCCCGAGTGGCCAACTCAACCATTGGATTCTCAAAGAAAACCAATGCGGGATAAGAGCCCAAAATAGTCGTAGCATAGTGGGACTCCATTACAAGAGTCTATGTCTAATATCTTTCAGAAGATGCAAGAGGCTAAGGTCATAACCTTTCCTAATGTCGTCCCTTTGAACCCAAATAGAGTTAAACCTATGGGTTACAGGGAGCATCACTACTATCTCTACCACCGATTAGAGGGTCATGGCATTTGACATTGTCATGAATTTAATAGTGTGGTGCAAAATTTTATAGATAAAGGGGTGTATCATGTAGATGGTTCTCTAAGAGTGACCCAATATGATGGAGTGGAGGTCACGTCTCCTCAAGAGTGATCCCAAAGTCATAAGTCACCTCATAGGCCCAATAGGCTAGTGCAATGAGTAGTTTCATTTCAGATTACTACTCTAATTTTATTTCAAAAGTTACATGAGGCACAAGCATTCATATTACCCGAATTTAAGCATAGGGCATCCAAAACTAGTTCAACTGATAGAGGTCCATTTTGTGTGTATCATCGAGCGCATGAACATGAAATTCAGAGTTGCCAGTCATTTAAGAGGGTCATCGAAGACCTAATAGAATGGGATGAAATCCATTAGTATGGTTCTCTCGTTCACCCATTGATGAGCACCAGAAATGCTCATATTCTGTACATATTTCATTGATCAATATGTGGCTGTATAATAAGGATTGCGTACTTTTATGAATGATTATATAGATATTTGATATAATTATGCGTGTTATCTAATTTGTGTTTTTTTAGTATGTTTTGTGGAATTGCAGTTGATTTAGTTAGATTTGGAATAGTCGAGGTCTTTTGATGGACCTGGAACTTTATTTCATTGGGGGTCAATGTAGAGAACATAGGCATCGCCCTGCAATCGAAAGGCACCAAGGGAACAAATGCCTCCCTACAATAGGAAGGTGCCAAACAAAAGACGAGCACCTCCCTGTAGTCGGAAGGCGCCAACTGAATACGAGCGCCTCCCTACAGTCGGAAGGCGCCAACTGAATACGAGCGCCTCCCTATAGTCAAAAGGTGCCAACTTAATACTAGCGCCTCCCTACAGTTGGAAGGCACCAACTGAATACCAACACCTCCCTGCAGTCGGAAGGCACCAACTGAATGTGAGTGCCTCCCTGCAGTCGAAAGGTGCCAATTGAATGCGAGTGCCTCCCTGCAGTCGAAATGCGCCAATAGAAGGCAAGTGTCTCCCCATAGTGGAAGGCACTAATAGAAGTCAAGTGCCTCCCTACAACCAGAAGGCACCATGATAACAAGGTACCTTCCTCATAAGGAAGGCACCACTGATTCTTTTCTTGTTGACCAAATTCAAACGATGTGGACAGTAGCGGCTAGTGCAGTTCTAGCTCTGCGTCATGCAGAGCTAAATTGGAGATAGCACCAATGAATCAAAACATCTTACTAATGCCAGAAAAAGCATGAACCGAAGTTAACACGTTGCCATCAAAACATAATTCTAGACATTGATTGCATTCGCCAGACTGTTCTAATTTAGTCTGGGAAGAATCGACTATTGTAACCACTTCTATAATAGAAGTTCTACGGGTGTGTTATATAAACACACGCAGATCATTATGAGATATATATATCTATAAGAGAGAGAGATATATATAGAAATAATTAATTTATTTAGAGTTACAAAAGATATATTGTAATACGTTGATAAATATATTCCAGTTCTAGAAGTTCTAAAGCGCGTGTTCGATCGGGAAGAAGCTGCTAGAGCCTAGGCCCACTCCAAGCCAATATTTCTTCCCCATTTCATTTTTGTTTATTTATTTTAATTAGTTTATTGCTTTCATAGGAGCGTTCATTAGTTTGCTAGTTCCAGTATTTGTAGTAGGTTTATTTTCAGGAATATGTACATGCTTTATTTTTGTAGATTTAATTATGTTCTTATTATGTAATTTATTGAGGAGTGCGGGAATGATTAACAACCATTTCAATAACACCCCCCAAATGTAGGATTAGCAGATTCACCTCCAGTGGTATTGTAGTAACCTAATTATGACTCTTCGCAAGTTTACAAAGCTCCCTGGGTTGATAATTAAATGCACGGGCATGTGACAAAAGTAGGAAACCATTCACCTTATTTGGCCCGCAACATTTTGGCATTGTTGCTAGGGACTTGTCTTAATTAGATTACCCACAATACCCTAAAACCTTCCATCTGACCTTGTATGAGTTCTTCGAGAAGAAGAGGACCTAACGGTCGTTTTATAAGAACTAATCCATTAGGACCTGAGTCAGCCGAGCATTTTGGATTTGAGTTAGACTCGCCTGACCTACCAGCAGTCCATTGGAGTGAGGAACCGCACTTTGTGCAAAGTTCCGCCTCATCCCATCAACAAGGGGATGAACGAATCATCACAAATCCCCTATTTAATAGGACTCCTCTAGAGGAAGCCCTATTGTAGAAGGCTATGGAGGATCAGACGATCTCGCTAGACAACCTTAGAGCATTGATTCAAAAAGTTTTAAACGATCGGAAGGCCATAAACACTGCATTAGAAACCACATTTCCTAAAAAAATGGCAGATAACGATGAAGTCTCATCTGGCTTTAGTTTCCCAATAGAGGAGGGAGTAGGAGATACCAAAATGAAAAACATATCCCCTCACCTTTCGTCCTTCAAAGGACACCCGACTGAGGACCTTGACCTATTTTTATTCAAGTTTGATGTTTTTTGCAGGTCTGTGGATTACAAATCAAACACGCAAAAGTTGAAATTATTTCCTTCTACATTAGACGATGCAGCTCTGCGATGGTTCATCGGTATGGGAGACAAACACATCACCAGCTGGGACCAGATGAAGAAGCTCTTTCTAGAGCAATATCAAGATTTTAGGAGAGCAAGAGACTCCAGGGAGGAAGTCCTGAGCATGACACAAAGAGAAGATGAGTCTCTCAAGGAGTATTGGGAGAGATTCAGCTTTAATCTTCAACGGTCCCCTCACTCGAAGCTATCTGATAAGTCCCTCAAAAGTATCTTTTTGAGGGGACTTACCAATGAGTCACTGGAGGATCTCAACATGATCTCTGGAGGTGATGTCTATCAGCATGCTATGGACGACATCCAAAAATTATGTCGGAACTACTCGAGAAGGCAAGGCAAAATCACCACCGGAACCATGAAGGCGACCGCTCGATCACCAAAACAAAAATAGGCAACATGCTGGAGGATTTGAAGAGAAAAATGCTCTCATCTCTAGCACTGCATATGGATACGCTGCTGTTAGAAAAGAAGAAACAAGAAAAAGACGTAGCATTAGCCTATTTCTGCCCAAAATGCAAAGGAAGACACACAAAGATTGCATGTCCAAAAAACAAGGTCAGAGTATGCATAGTTTGTAGGTTGAATCATAAAACTTGATTTTGCCCACAACTGCCCAGTAACCAGGAAATGGCTGAGAGAATGGAGTCCTACTTCATAGGCAATAGGAAGAGTTGGCCACAGCCCCCCATGAGGAATATACCAGCCGGGATGCCATCATATTGGGGATGGTCATACATGCACCAAGGACACCCTCAACCACCTAATATGGTGTGGTGGGGACCATCACCCTGGACTAACGCACCCCCAACAACATTTTTGAATCAGTAGCCATGGATGACATATCCATATCCTCGGTAGCAATGGAGAGGCCACAATGCGTGGAATCAGACTCCACATAGTGCAGTGCCTGTTCACATCCAACAAAACTTACCAACATTTCTAGCAGTGAGACCTGCACAGCTACCAGCACAACTGACGGTAAACCCGAACAACAAAGTAAATCATCCAGCATACAATGTAGAAGGTGAGATGTATCATATGTACAATATTCAGCTTAGATCAGGTAGGCAGCTAGGAGTAGAGATACCGCCTCTAGTAGAAGAGGAGGGAGAAATAGTAGACACCTCCACTAGTAGAAGAGGAGGAAGAAATAGAGGAGACACCTGTGGTAGAAGAGGGAAAAGCACTCGAGAGAGCGGAGGCTCCATTTCCTATCCAGTTGCAGGAACAAAGAAAAACAACATAGCCAAAATTCAACATCTTGTCCAGCTTGAAGAATCTCATGGTGACAATCCCATTATATCAAGCAATTCGAGATGTCCCCATTTACACCAAGGCAATTAGAGAAATATGTCTAAGGAGACCGGGACGAAAAGCTACCTAGACAATCAATGTTGTGGGTAAAATGGTAGATCTAATGATGGGTAGAACACATCATCCGAAGTATACAGATCCAAGCAGCCTAGTGTTGACCATAAAAATTAGAGGACATTCCCTATCCAACACATTGGTTGACCTTGGGGCAGCCATCAACGTGATGCCTCAAGAGACCATGCAGAAGCTACAGCTCATGAACCTGAAGCCAACCATGACAGTGCTACAGTTAGCTGATTGATCAACCATGTCGCCGAAAGGGATGCTGGAAGATGTGATCATAACAGTCAGTGCATGGGAATATCCAGCCAATTTTTTAGTTTTGCAAACCAAGACCAGGCTAGGTGGTTACCCGCTCATTTTGGGGAGGCCATGGCTGGCAACAGCTGACACTTACATCAGCTGTCGGGATGGGCTAATGACCATATCCAATGGGCAAAACATCAAAAGGTTGACCATTTCATCGCCAGCTCAGTCTATGGACTCGACAGAACCTAGGATCACCGAGCATGGAACTACGAAGTTTTCCATAATCCAGCCAGTGATAACCTTGGAGGAGGTGGCATAAGAGGTCAATGATGGTGCTATCATGAAGTTTCTCCATGGAGAATCGTCCACCCCCACACCTGGATCACCGTTGACTGGCACCCAAGATCAGCACATCCGACAAATACACGTTGGGTCAGGGAGGATATTAAATGTCAACAGCAGGTTGACGCCCACACAACTAGAAAAATTGGAAGAGCTTCTGGTAAAACACCAGCAAGAATTTACATGGGACTACGCAAATATGCATGACATCAGCCTGGAAATATGTACCCATCGGATTTATTTAGATGACCAGGAAACTCCTAGTCGGTAGCCATAGAGAAGGATGAACCCAGCAATGAAAGACATTTTCAGAGAAGAATTGCACAAAATTTTGGCTATCAAATTTATATATCTAATTTCTGACAGTGAATGGGTATCACCATTAGTGGTGGTCCCAAAAAAGAACAAAAAATGGTGGATCTGCATGGACTATCGGGCGTTGAACAAGGCAACTAAGAAAGACCACTTCCTGCTCTCGTTCATTGATCAGGTCTTGGACACACTCTCAGGAAGAAAATATTTCTCCTTTCTGGACAGGTTCAGTGGTTATAACCAGATTCAGATAGGGGAAGAAGATCAAGAGAAAACAACGTTCACCTGTCCATGCGGAACGTTTGCCTATAAGGTATTGCCTTTTGGACTGTGCAACGCATCGACCACCTTTCAAAGGGTAGTGCTTAGCATATTCTCTGATATGATAGGATACGTGGTGGAAGTATACATGGATGACTTCATCGCCTATGGAGAAACCTTCGAGGAGGCAATGACAAATCTGGAAAGAGTGCTCGACAGGAGCAAGGAAAATCATTTGTCCCTAAGTAATGAAAAATGTTTTATGATGATGTAGGAAGGCATCGTGTTGGGACACCACCTCTTTGCGGAAGGAATAAAAGTAGACAAGAGGAATATCGAGGTCATCAGAGACCTACCTAGCCCCGAAATGTAGAAGGAGGTAAGAAGTTTCCTTGGATCAGCTGGGTACTACAGGCGATTTATCGCTGAATTTAGTAAGATTGCCAAACCACTGCACACCCTAATTTCTAAGGACGTAGAGTTCAATTGGATGGGAGACTGCGAAGAAGCGTTCCAATTGCTGAAAGAAAAATTGATATCTACACCAGTCTTGAGAGAACCGAATTGGGCCATACCGTTCCATATTTATTGCAATGAATCTAATGGTGCGATCGAAGCAGTCCTCGGGAAGAAATATGGCGAAGAATTTTATGCCATCTATTATGTCAGTAAAAACTTTGCGGGAGCAGAGCTCAACTATATAGTGACAGAAAAATAATTCCTCGCAGTTGTCCATGTAATAAACAAATTTTGCCACTATATAACGGGATACAAGGTCTTCGTCCATACGGACCATGCGGATATCAGGTATATGATGAGCAAGTCAGCCATTGGTGGCAAAATTATCAGATGGCTATTGCTATTGCAGGAATTCAACATCACTATAGTCGATAAACCGGGCAAGGACAACATCATGGCAGATTTTTTGTCTAGATTGATACTAGCAGATCATCAAGCAGTGGAAGATCAGTTTTCGGATGAACATCTGTTCGCTATTAGTGAACAAACTTTGTGGTATGCAGACATAGCCAATTACTTGGCCATTGGAAGGACCTCACTTGCTCTCTCCTATCGAGAAAAGTAGGCGGTCATAGAGAAGAGCGCATCATTCCTTTGGATGGATGGTCTCCTATTTAAAATAGGATGGGACCAAATTATAAGAATATGTGTAGCAGAATAGGAGTTTTCAGAAGTGCTCAAGGCATGTCACGATGAGCCATGCGAAGGAAACTTTGCAGGGAAATGAACTGCCTACAAAATCCTACAAGCTAGGTATTTTTGGCCCACTCTGTTCAAGGACGTGGCAGTGTATACCAGAAAGTGTGACGAGTGCAAGAGGATGGTTAGACCAACCCACCGAGATGAAATGCCCCTGCAGCCCAGGTACACCTGGAACCTTTCGATAAATGGGGCATGGACTTCGTGGGACCATTTAATCCACCTTCGATGGGAAGGAGGTTTATTTTGGTCTGCATAGATTACATCACCAAATGGGTGGAAGTGTAGGCATTAAGGGACTCAAAGGAAATAACGGTTGTCGATTTCTTATTTGCCCATATTTTCACATGATTTGGGGTTCCTCGGGAGATAACAACAGACCAAGGGCCCAAATTCACCTCCAAATTGATTGAGGAGCTGATGGAGCAGTATAGAGTTCAACACAATAAAACCACGCCCTACCATCCGTAGGCGAACAGGCAAGTAGAAGTGACAAACAGGGAGAGAAAACATCCTGACTAAAACCGTGCTATAACACAAGAAATATTGGGCCACACGGTTGTCGGAGGTAGTTTGGGCATACAACACCACGTGGAAATCCACCACAGGATGCACACCTTTCCAATTGGTCTATGGGAAAAATGCGATGATGCCCATCAAGTTTGAAATCAAAACTTTGAGGACAGCTTTAGAATTAAATTTGAGCTTGGACAAAGCTCAAAAATAGAGGATTCGCCAGCTAGATCAATTGGACAAAATCCAACTGGATGCTTTGCAGAGGACAGAGATTATACAGAAGCAGAGAAAGAAGTGGCATGATAACCACATCAAGCTGAAGAAGTTCCAGGTAGGGGAATGGGTACTATTGTATGATTCCAAGTTCCAGGAAAGGAAGGGCAAACCTATGAAGATGTGGATGGGGTCGTATGAGGTGGCAGAGCTCATTAGGAATGGGGTGGTGTGCGTTAATACAATTGATGGTAGCAACACCATGTTCACAGTCAATGGCCACCGACTACGCCCCTATAATACGTCCAAAAAATTACAGGTGGAATCCAAAGTAGGCGTGGGGGAGACCCCATCTTGCTAGATCTGGACCAAACTCTCACAGGTGAAATGGTGGGCACAAAAGTGCTCACCCAAATTTTTAGTTAATATAGTTTTTTTTGTAATGTGTGTTTTTGCAGGGATGATGCCCACATGCAAGCTGTAGGCATCCTAATCCAGGGCCTAACAGGCATGGAACACATATAACTGCCTTTATTTTCCTTTCTTTTTCAGTTGCTTTTTGTAGGTGGAGGACCTGACAACACGAAGGATAGGTATCTGGGAAACCAGGCCTGATTCGACTCAGCATTTCGACACCGGCTCATAGGTAGAATCTAGGCAGCATGAAAAAAATTGGGAAGACTTGATCACCCTTTTTCCAGTCAAATTGCCAAGCCTAGAAGAAGGTGCCTTACTACACCTGAAATGCGTCCATCAAGAAGAAGGTGCCTTACTTCATCCAAAAGGCGCCAAGTCCAGAAGAAGGCGCTTCACTACATCCAGAAGGTGCCAAGCCCAGAAGAAGGTGCCTAACTGCATCCGAAAGGCGCCAAGTCTAGAAGAAGGCACCTTACTGCATCCGAAAGGTGCCAAGTCCAGAAGAAGGTGCCTTACCACACTCGAAAGGCACCCATCCATGTAGAAGTTCAAAAAAAAAATTAAAAAATTAAAAAAATTAAAAAAATACATATGTACACGCCTCCAGTGACAGGAAGGCACTAGAAAAAAAAAAAATCCAGCCGAATATGCCTTCCAACATCAGGAAGGTTCATTCATCCAGCCGAATACGCCTTCCAAAATCAGGAAGGTGCAAACTAGAAGGAGGCGCCTCCCACATTGGGAAGACGCTTGCAGACAAAAGTGCCCTCCACCGCCAGACGATAGCCAATCAGAGGCACTTCCTACAGCCGGAAGGCACATCCGTTCGACGAAAAGCATCGACAATGTTGGAAAGGCGCTACAAGGGCACCATCCACATGGGGAAGGTACCAAAGAATGCCTTCCGTGTACAACATTTACATCTATCGGACACCTCGGGTAGAACGAAGCATCGCATGAATCAACGACATCAAATGACCACACCCCTCCCTCGTGTCACAAGTCAACAAATCAATGGGTACCATGACAACTGGAACGCTGAATCAGGTATGCGCATACTAAATAAAATATTTTATTTAATTATTTATAAATATGTAGTACCGAAAAAATACAGCTATCATAGAGATCGTACCCACCATAGCCGAAAACGCATGCCAATGAAAGAACGCCTTCCATAACTACTAGGGTTAGGCGTATTTTATATAAGAGTGCGCCTTCCTGAAGAAGGAAGGACGAAAAAAATATACAGCATCGAAAGGTGCCATGGGAGGAAGGTCCAAGAACCACGCGATCAAGAAGAATGAACCCAATGATACTGATGGAATCAGAGGGGCAGTGAAGACCCAATTCGAAGCCGAGGGGTGGCTCGAATACTGCACCCTGGTCAGGCAGGGCTAGGATATGGAGGCAGCTAGAGAATTTGCAACCTCTTTGAGGGGATATACGGCCCAAGTATGAGGGGTGGAAATTCTAGTCACCCCTGAGTTCATCTCACAGGTGACTGGATTGCCTCTCACGAGGGAATGTGCATACAAGGGCGGAGTGTTAAAACTGTACACCGAAATACTGCTGCCAGGAGGAAATGTACAGATAGACAGGGAGGGGTTACTCAAAAACAATCTCCCCATGAATATACAAAATATGTTCGAGCAGATTGCTCGATTCTTCACATGCACAGGGAAGTATACCCATCTAAACATTAATCATGTGCACTTCCTCAATCACCTAGTGCATGGGAGGAAATTAAATATACCCTTCTATCTGGGTGACTGCTCTGAAAGATGAAGCAGCTCGATACCAGAAGGGGGCATCGTCTGCCTTAGCCCACCATGGGCTGATATGGACATTGGTCTACCACACAGAAGCACAAAGACAAAACCATGATGCAGAGGGAGATGGCAGCCAAATAGAGCAACACAATGCGGTTGCCGAATTAGGGCAAGATGAAGCATCCCCTGCAGTGGAGATAATAAACATCAAGCAATTGGCATCACCCTATTTTCTAGGAGGGGTAGAGCAATCACCAGTTCCTGAAGACATAGAGAACAGAGGGCATTCCCCAGTGCCCGAGTATGAGCAGGAAGGAGCACCACTCGCTGGTGGTGAGGAAGAACCAATCCCTACGAGGAAACATCTACGACAATTCCTCTCGATAGAGGAAGGATAGAGTGACCTGAAGGTAGACATTGCCTCCCAAACCCTTCGAGATTTAATGAACCAGAGCCCACAAAATGAAGGAACTTCCGAGAGTAATTACCAGGAGGAGGTGCTCGAATGGCAAACCGATTGCTGGATGGCATAGCAAACTCTGGAAGATTGCTAGAACTAGCATAAAAGGGCATTGGAGGAAAGGGATAGATGAATCGCTCAGCTAGAGTAGCTGGTCTGGAAATTGCAGAAGGAAAATCAAATGCTTCAGGATAGAGGAACAACAATACAGGAGGTGGCCACTCAGACTGATTGGGTAGAAGAAGTGCTGACAAACTCTCCCACATCCGTCAAACGAGTATTCTCTTTGGGGGAGATTCAATCGGATGCCCGACAGAGCAGCCCGGAGGCAAGGGAGGATTCCTCTATTTTTAGGGGTGAAAAGGAAAGAAGTCCTACGATGCCCCCTGTCATTGTCCTGAGTGACACAGAGTAGGATGAAGGTCTCCAGTAGCAGATAATACCAGAGGATACAAAGGACCTCCCCAAGCCTAAAGGAGGAGAAGATCCTGAGGGGTCGACACCAGGTAGACAGGAGAACGAAGGATCACCCCTGGAGATAGCAGCATAACCGATCCTTCAGAGTAAAGAGAAGTCCCCAAAGGAGAAAGAAGAGACTCTAGTTTGAGTCGCTACATTTTTTGCAGAGGCCTAGGATGGCTCGATAGAAGGCGAAAGTGAATTTCGCCAAGTCAGAGGAGGACGAATGGGAAATGCAGTCATTCGTCGAAAGGTGAAAATATTTCAAGTAGCTACGCAACAAAATGAAAGCAGCCAAGGAGGCCAAGAAGGCATCCTCGAGGGTAAAAGGATATTCTGGCATCTGCATCAATATGACAGAAGACAACCAGTTTTGGGACATTTATGGTTCATCCCAAGGGCGACCTTCCATGATGAGGAGGTACTTGGAACAATGGGGAGTATATGGCCCAAAATTGGAGGCTGCTACAATTGCAAATGAGAATGCAGGGCTTACCCCTGAAGTGGCTGGATTATACAAGGCCCAAGTAGTGCATTCTAGAGGGGATAACTCAGATATCCCTCTGGCAGTGATCAAACCTCTAGATGCTGACCTCTGGCAAGCTATCGAAGCTGTATTTCAATTGGCAGGAACAACATTGGCTAGACCACCACCAGTAGCAGCCAGAACAAGAAGGGGACAATTGACAACCATAGTTTCCCATAGGCAAAGGTGAACCACACCTTCAAATGTCGACACGAAAATACAGACTCGGGCCACAAGGGCAGTCGAATCCTCCAAGAGATGGCGACGATGAAAAGTCAGAGGGCTACCTGCAGTTTGGATGCCACGAGGGCATGGCATATGTTAGGCATGGGGGGATGATGAGCACCAGAAATACTCATATTCTGTATGTATTTTTTTGATCAATATGCGGCTGTATAATAAGGATTGCGTACTTTTATGAATGATTATATAGATATTTGATATAATTATGCGTGTTATCTAATTTGTGTGTTTTTAGTATGTTTTGTGGAATTGCAATTGATTTAGTTAGATTTGGAACAGACAAGGTCTTTTGATGGACCTGGCACTTTATTTCATTGGGGGTCAATGTAGAGAACATAGGCGCCTCCCTGCAACTGAAAGGTGCCAGGGGAACAAGCGCCTCCCTGCAATCGGAAGGCACCAAACCAAATATGAGTGCCTCCCTGCAGTCGAAAGCTGCCAACTGAATACGAGTGCCTCCCTGTAGTCAGAAGGCACCAACTAAATACGAGTGCCTCCCTACAGTCAGAGGTGCCAAATGAATACCAGCGCCTCCCTGCAGTCAGAAGGCACCAACTGAATACCAATGCCTCCCTGCAGTTGAAAGGCGCCAACTGAATGCGAGCACCTCCCTACAGTCGGAAGGTGCCAACTGAATGTGAGCACCTACCTATAGTCGGAAGGCACCAACAGAAGGCAAGTTCCTCCCCACAATGGAAGGCACTAATAGAAGGCAAGTGCATCCCTACAACAAGAAGGCATCACAATAACAATGTACCTTCCTCATAAGGAAGGCACCACTGATTCTTTGCCCATTGACCAGATTCAAACGACGTGGACAGCAGTGGCTGGTGTAGTTCCAGCTCTACGTCATGTAGAGCTAAATTGGAGATAGCACCAATGTATCAAAATGTCTTATTGATGCCAGGAAAAGCACGAACCGAAGCGAACACGCTGCCATAAAAATAGAATGTTAGATGTTGATTGCATTCGTTAGACTGTTCTAATTTAGTCTGGGAAGAATCGACTGTTGTAACCATTTCTGTAATAGAAGTTCTGTGGGTGTGTTATATAAACACACGCAGATCGTTCTGAAATATATATATCTATAAGAGAGAGAGAGTTATATATAGAAATAATTAATCCATTTAGAGTTACAGAAGATATATTGTAATACGTTGATAAATATATTCCAGTTCCAGAAGTTCTAAAGCGCATGTTCGATCGAGAAGAAGCTGCTGGAGCCTGGGCCCACTCCAAGCCAGTATTTCTTCCCCATTTCCTTTTTTTTAATTTATTTTAATTAGTTTATTGCTTTCATAGGAGCATTCATTATTTTGCTAGTTCCAGTATTTGCAGTAGGTTTATTTTTAGGAATATGTACATGCTTTATTTCTATAGATTTAATTATGTTCTTCTTACGTAATTTATTGAGGAGTGCGGGAATGATTGACAACCATTTCAAGAACACCCCCCAAATGTAGGATTAGTAAATTCACCTCCAGTGGTATTGTAGTAACCTAATTCTGACTCTTCGCAAGTTTACGAAGCTCCCTGGGTTGATAATTAAATGCACGGGCATGTGACAAAAGTAGGAAACCATTCACATTTTTTGGCCCGCAACACCCATACCAAAACATAGGCACACTGGTGAGGTCCGATATTAACCTAGGGTAGTTGAGTTCTATCACTTTTCCTAAACAAGCTAATTATCTTTTAGTAAATAGTTGGGGGTCTTCAAGGTAGCATACCTTGCCCACCAGCCACGCCACATTCAATAAGGAGACACAATGAATTTAGAAGTATTGCACCTTCCTCATCATTTTCTAATGGCACACTCACTAGGGGTATATATAAGGCAGCATGCCCTACCCTAAAAGGCTCTCAGAGTTTGTTTAAAACTGCTTGGTCATCCCAAAAGGTTCCAAGGGTTCCTGAAAATCGCTTGGTCAAGTCAGTTAAAAAGCTCCAAACGCATGTGTAAGTCCTTTGGTCAACCTTAAAAATCTCCAAAGGCATCTGTAAGCCCTTTGGTCAACCTTAAAAATCCCCAAAGGCATCTATAAGCCCTTTGGTCAACCTCAAAAGCTTTGAGGGTTTGGTCAAAACTGCTCGGTCATCCCAAAAGGCTCCAAAGGTCCCTAGAACTACTTGGTTGTGTTAGTTAAAATCCTTGAGGATTCACTTATAATCGCTCGTTCATCCCAAAAATATCCAAAGGTATTTGTTAGCCCTTTGGTAAAATGCAAAAGGCACCAAGAGTTTCTGAAAAACTGCTTGGTCAACCCCAAAGGCTCCAAGGATTCTCAAAATCGCTTGGTCATCCTAAAATGCCCCAAAGGTACCCATAATCCCTTTGGTCAATCCCAAAAAAAAAAACTCCAAGGGTTCCTAAGAATTGCTTGGTCAATTGAAAGGCTCCAGAGGCATGTACTCACCGTTTGGTCAATTATGAGGCTCAAAACCTGTAAAAATTATAAAATCAATAAAAACAAAAAAAATTGGTAAAGCATAAAATCCAAAAACACTTGTATTTGTAGTTGAATTTGATATTTGCATTTTCATTTTGCATTTACACATGCATTCACTGCATTGCATATAGGTATTCGTCACCCGTTGTATTTCGTAATAGAAGGCATTTTGTTTTTCAGTCTCACAAATGACGCCACGTTTGTGTTTAAATCATGCATCTCTGCATTTATCATGATCCATCATTCATGTGAGCAATTATGTTTTTCAACACAACCTATAATGTTGCTATGGAGATATACTATGGTTTTTCGGTCACTCATCCATACCTAGTAGTCTTATCAAGAGTTGGTAGAAAGCTTACTTTGCTTTTGTAGCTAAGGTTCAGTTAGTATAGCCCTTAGCATATCATAAGCCTATCACTAATCAAAAAATTAAACAATCATAACAAGGACTAGGGGAAGATGAAATATGTGAAGCAGGACTGGGTATTTTGAAGCAAAAATAGTTTTTCTTGCTTATCCCTCTATGTGGATGGTATGGGAAATTTTGGTAGTTGGCAAAAGGACAAGTTAGTTCCCTACTCAAAATCCCTTGCTTACGATAAAATGAGGAATATCCCAAAGATATATCCCACATAAATCCTCATGATTGATACCCTAGATCGATATCATAGATCGAATCCCCAAAGTGATATCTCATATTGATATCATAAGATCTATATTCTGAATAGATATACCAGAAATAGTTTTTCCAAGTAAATCCTCCAAAGGAAAGTTTTTGAAGAAAATTATCAAGTGTAAATGTCGAAAAGTGAACATGAACATGACATTCATATTTTCCAGTCATTTAAGAGGGTCATCGAAGACCTAATAGAATGGGATGAAATCCATTAGTATGGTTCTCTCGTTCACCCATTGATGAGCACTAGAAATGCTCATATTCTGTACATATTTCTTTGATCAATATGTGGCTGTATAATAAGGATTGCATACTTTTATGAATGATTATATAGATATTTGATATAATTATGCGTGTTATCTAATTTGTGTTTTTTTAGTATGTTTTGTGGAATTGCAGTTGATTTAGTTAGATTTGGAATAGTCGAGGTCTTTTGATGGACCTGGCACTTTATTTCATTGGGGGTAAATGTAGAGAACATAGGCACCTCCCTGCAACCGAAAGGCACCAAGGGAACAAGTGCCTCCTTGCAATCGGAAGGTGCCAAACCAAAGACGAGCGCCTCCCTGCAGTCAAAAGGCGCCAACTGAATACGAGCGCCTCCCTACAGTTGTAAGGCGCCAACTGAATACGAGCGCCTCCCTACAGTCGAAAGGTGCCAAATGAATACTAGCACCTCCCTATAGTCAGAAGGCACCAACTGAATACCAGCACCTCCTTGCAGTCGGAAGGCACCAACTGAATGCGAGCGCCTCCCTGCAGTCGAAAGGCACCAATTGAATGCGAGTGCCTCCCTGTAGTTAGAAGGCACCAATAGAATGCAAGTGTCTCCCCATAGAGGAAGGCACTAATAGAAGGCAAGCACCTCCCTACAACCAGAAGGCACCGCGATAACAAGGTACCTTCCTCATAAGGAAGGCACCACTGATTCTTTTCTTGTTGACCAAATTTGAACGATGTGGACAGTAGCGACTGGTGCAGTTCTAGCTCTGCATCATGCAAAGCTAAATTGGAGATAGCACCAACATATCAAAACATATTACTTATGTCAGGAAAAGCACGAACCGAAGTTAACACGTTGCCATCAAAACATAATTCCAGACGTCGATTGCATTCGCCAGACTGTTCAAATTTAGTCTGGGAATAATCGACTATTGTAACCACTTCTGTAATAGAAGTTCTACGGGTGTGTTATATAAACACACGCAGATCATTCTGAAATATATATATCTATAAGAGAGAGAGATATATATAGAAATAATTAATCCATTTAGAGTTACAGAAGATAGATTGTAATACGTTGATAAATATATTCCAGTTCCAGAAGTTCTAAAGTGCGTGTTCGATCGGGAAGAAGCTGCTGGAGCCTGGGCCCACTCCAAGCCAGTATTTCTTCCCCATTTCATTTTTGTTTATTTATTTTAATTAGTTTATTGCTTTAATAAGAGCGTTCATTAGTTTTCTAGTTCCAGTATTTGCAGTAGGTTTATTTTCAGGAATATGTACATGCTTTATTTTTGTAGATTTAATTATGTTCTTCTTATGTAATTTATTGAGGAGTGCGGGAATGATTGACAACCATTTCAAGAACACCCCCCAAACGTAGGATTAGCAGATTCACCTCCAGTGGTATTGTAGTAACCTAATTCTGACTCTTCACAAGTTTACGAAGCTCCCTGGGTTGATAATTAAATGCACGAGCATGTGACAAAAGTAGGAAACCATTCACCTTATTTGGCCCGCAACATTTTGGCATTGTTGCCAAGGACTTGTCTTAATTAGATTACCTAAAATACCTTAAAACCTTCCATATGACCTTGTATGAGTTCTTAGAGAAGAAGAGGACCTAACGGTCGCTTTATAAGAACTAATCCATCATGACCTGAGTCAGCCGAGCATTTTGGATTTGAGTTAGACTCGCCCGACCTACCAGCAGTCCATTGGAGTGAGGAACCGCACTTTGTGCAAAGTGTCACCTCATCCCATCAACAAGGGGATGAATGAATCATCATAAATCCCCTGTTTAATAGGACTCCTCTAGAGGAATCCCTATTGTAGAAGGCTATGGAGGATCAGACGATCTCACCAGACAACCTTAGAGCATTGACTCAAAATGTTTTAAACGATCGAAAGGCCATAAACACTGCATTAGAAACCACATTTCCTAAAAAAATGGTAGATAATGATGAAGTCTCATCTGGATTTAGTTTCCCAATAGAGGAGGGAGTAGGAGATACCAAAATGAAAAACATATCCCCTCACCTTTTGTCCTTCAAAGGACACCCGACTGAGGACCCTGACCTGTTTTTATTCAAGTTTGATGTTTTGTGCAGGTCTGTGGATTACAAATCAAACATGCAAAAGTTGAAATTATTTCCTTCTACATTAGATGATGCAGCTCTACGATGGTTCATCGGTCTGGGAGACAAACACATCACCAGCTGGGACCAGATGAAGAAGCTCTTTCTAGAGCAATATCAAGATTTTAGGAGAGCAAGAGACTCCAGGGAGGAAGTCCTGAGCATGACACAAAGAGAAGATGAGTCTCTTGAGGAGTATTGGGAGAGATTCAGCTTTAATCTTCAACGGTCCCCTCACTCGAAGCTATCTGATAAGTCCCTCAAAAGTATCTTCTTGAGGGGATTTACCAATGAGTCACTGGAGGATCTCAACATGATCTCTGGAGGTGATGTCTATCAGCATGCTATGGACAAAATCCAAAAATTATGCCTGAACTACTTGAGAAGGTGAGGCAAAATCACCACCAGAACCATGAAGGCGACTGCTTTAGTCACCAAAACAAAAATAGGCAACATGCTAGAGGATTTGAAGAGCAAAATGCTCTCATCTCTAGCACTGCAGATGGATATGATGTTGTTAGAAAAGAAGAAACAATAAAATGACACAGCATTAGCCTATTTCTTCCCAAAATTCAAAGGAAGACACGCAAAGAATGCATGTCCAGAAAACAAGGTCAGAGTATGCATAGTTTGTAGGCTGAATCATAAAACTTGATTGTGCCCACAATTGCCCAGTAACCAGGAAATGACTGAGAGAACGGAGGCCTACTTCATAGGCAATAGGAAGAGTTGGCCACAGCCCCCCATGGGGAATATACCAACCGGGATGCCATCATATGGGGAAGGGTCATACATGCACCAAGGACCCCCTCAACCACCTAATATGGTGTGGTGGGGACCATCACCCTGGACTAATGCACCCCCAGCAGCATTTTTGAATCAGTAGCCATTGATGACATATCCATATCTTGGGCAGCAATGGAGAGGCCACAATGCATGGAATCAGACTCCACAGAGTGCAGTGCCTACTCACATCCAACAAAACTTACCAACATTTCTAGCAGTGATACCTGCACAGCTACCAGCACAACTGACAGCAAACCCGAACAACAGAGTAAATCAGTTGGCATACAACGTAGAAGGTGAGATGTATCATATGTACAATATTCAGCTTAGATCAAGTAGGCAGCTAGGAGTAGAGATACCGCCTCTGGTAGAAGAGGAGGGAGAAATAGTAGAGACACCTCCACTAGTATAAGAGGAGGAAGAAATAGAGGAAACACCTCTGGTAGAAGAGGGAAAAGCACTCGAGAGAGCGGAGGCTCTATTTCCTAGCCAGTTGCAGGAACAAAGAAAAACAACATAGCCAAAATTCCACATCTTGTCCAGCTTGAAGAATCTCACGGTGACAATCCCATTATTTCAAGCAATTTGAGATGTCCCCATTTACACCAAGGCAATTAGAGAAATATTTCTAAGGATACCGGGACGAAAATCTACCTAGACTATCAACGTTGTGGGTAAAATGGTAGATCTAATGATGGGTAGAACACATCATCCGAAGTATGCAGATCCAAGTAGCCCAGTGCTGACCATAAAAATTAGAGGACATTCCTTATCCAACACATTGGTTGACCTTGGGGTAGCCATCAACGTGATGCCTCAAGAGACCATGCAGAAGCTACAGCTCATGAACCTGAAGCCAACCATGACAGTGCTACAGTTAGCTGATTGATCAACCATGTCGCCGAAAGGGATGTGATGTGATCGTAACAGTCAGTGCATGGGAATATCCAGCCAATTTTTTAATTTTGCAAACCAAGACCAGGCTAGGTGGTTACCCACTCATTTTGGGGAGGCCATGGCTGGCAACAACTGACACTTACATCAGCTATCGGGATGGGCTAATGACCATCTCCAATGGGCAAAACATCAAAAGGTTGACCATTTCATCGCCAGCTCAGTCTATGGACTCGACATAAGAACCCAGGATCACCGAGCATGGAACTACGAAGTTGTCCATAATCCATCCAATGATAACCTTGGAGGAGGTGGCAGAAGAGGTCAAGGATGGTGCTATCATGGAGTTTCTCCATGGATAATCATCCACCCCCACACCTGGATCACCGTTGACTGGAGCCCAAGATCAGCACATCCGACAAATACACGTTGGGTCACGGAGGATATTAAATGTCAACAGCAAGTTGACGCCCACACAACTAGAAAAATTGGAAGAGCTTCTGGTAAAACACCAGCAAGCATTTACATGGGACTACGCAAATATGCATGACATCAGCCTGGAAATATGTACCCATCGGATTTATTTAGATGACTAGGCAACTCCTAGTCGGTAGCCATAGAGAAGGATGAACCCAGCAATGAAAGACATTGTCAGAGAAGAATTGCACAAACTTCTGGCTATCAAATTTATATATCTAATTTCTGACAGTGAATGGGTATCACCATTAGTGGTGGTCCCAAAAAAAATGAAAAATGGTGGATCTACATGGACTATCAGGCGTTGAACAAGGCAACTAAGAAAGACCACTTCTCGCTCTCGTTCATTGATCAGGTCTTGGACACACTTTCAGGAAGAAAATACTTCTCCTCTCTGGATGGGTTCAGTAGTTACAACCAGATTCAGATAGGGGAAGAAGATCAAGATAAAACAACGTTCACCTATCCATGGGGAACGTTTGCCTATAAGGTATTGCCTTTTGGACTGTGCAACGCATCGACCACATTTCAAAGGGTAGTGCTTAGCATATTATCTGATATGATAGGATACGGGGTGGAAGTATACATGGACGACTTCACCGCCTATGGAGAAACCTTCGAGGAGGCAATGACAAATCTGGAAAGAGTGCTCGACAGGAGCAAGGAAAATCATTTGTCCCTAAGTAATGAAAAATGTTTTATGATGATGTAGGAAGGCATCGTGTTGGGACACCACCTCTCTGTGGAAGGAATAAAAGTAGACAAGAGGAATATCGAGGTCATCAGAGACCTACCTAGCCCTAAAACGCAGAAGGAGGTAAGAAGTTTCCTTGGATTAGCTGGGTACTACCGGCGATTTATCGCCGAATTTAGTAAGATTGCCAAACCACTGCACACCCTACTTTCTAAGGACGTAGAGTTCAATTGGATGGGAGACTATGAAGAAGCATTTCAATTGCTGAAAGAAAAATTGATATCTACACCGGTATTGAGAGAACCGAACTGGGACATACCGTTCCATATTTATTGCAATGCATTTAACGGTGCGATCGGAGCAGTCCTCGGGAAGAAATATGGTGAAGAATCTTATGCCATCTATTATGTTATTAAAAACTTGGCGGGAGCAGAGCTCAAATATACAGTGACAGAAAAAGAATTCCTCGTAGTTGTCCATGTAATAAACAAATTTTGCCACTATATAACAGGATACAAGGTCTTCGTCCATACGGACCACACGGATATCAGGTATCTGATGAGCAAGTAAGCCATTGGTGGCAGAATTATCAAATGGCTATTGCTATTGCAAGAATTCGACATCACTATAGTCGATAAACCGGGCAAGGACAACATCGTGGCAAATTTTTTGTCTAGATTGATACCAGCAGATCATCAAGCAGTGGAAGATCATTTTTTGAATGAACATCTATTCGCTATTAGTGAACAAACTCCGTGGTATGCAGACATAGCCAATTACTTGGCCACTGGAAGGACCATACCTGCTCTCTCCTACCGAGAAAAGTAGGCGGTCATAGAGAAGAGCGCATCATTCCTTTGGATGGATGGTCTCCTATTTAAAATAGGACGGGACCAAATTATAAGAAGATGTGTAGCAGAATAGGAGTTTTTAGAAGTGCTCAAGGCATGTCACGATGAGCCATGCGGAGGAAACTTTGCAGGGAAACGAACTGCCTACAAAATCCTGCAGTCTAGGTATTTTTGGCCCACTCTATTCAAGGACGTGGCAGTGTATACCAGCAAGTGTGACGAGTTCCAGAGGATGGTTATACCAACCCACCGAGATGAAATGCCCCTACAGCCCTAGGTACACCTGGAACCTTTCGATAAATGGGGCATGGACTTCGTGGGACCATTTAATCCACCTTCGATGGGAAGGAGGTTTATTCTGGTATGCACGGATTACGTCACCAAATGGGTGGAAGTGCAGGCATTAAGGGACTCAAAGGAAATAACGATCATCGATTTCTTATTTGCCCATATTTTCACATGATTTGGGGTTCCTCGAGAGATAACAATAGACCAAGGGCCCAAATTCACCTCCAAATTGATTGAGGAGCTGATGGAGCAGTATAGAGTTCGGCACAATAAAACCACGCCCTACCATTCACAGGCGAACAGGCAAGTAGAAGTGACAAACAGGGAGATAGAAAACATCCTGACTAAAACCGTGCAACAACACAAGAAATATTGGGCCACACGATTGCCGGAGGCAGTTTGGGCATACAACACCACGTGGAAATCCACCACAGGATGCACACCTTTCCAACTGGTCTATGGGAAAAATACGATGATGCCCATCGAGTTTGAAATCAAAACTTTAAGGATAGCTTTAGAATTAAATTTGAGCTTGGACGAAGCTCAAAAACAAAGGATTCGCCAGCTAGATCAACTGGACAAAATCCGATTGGATGCTTTGTAGAGGATAGAGATTATATAGAAGCAGAGAAAGAAGTGGCATGATAACCACATCAAGTTGAAGAAGTTCCAATTAGGGGAATGGGTACTGTTGTACGATTCCCAGTTCCAAGAAAGGAAGGGCAAACCTATGAAGAGGTGGATGGGGTCGTATGAGGTGGCAGAGCTCATTAGGAATGGGGCGATGTGCGTTAATACAATTGATGGTAGCAACACCATGTTCACTGTCAATGGCCATCGACTACGCCCCTATAATATGTCCAAAACATTACAGGTGGAATCCAAAGTAGGCATGGGGGAGACCCCATCTTGCTAGATCTGGACCAAACTCTCACAGGTGAAATGGTGGGCACGAAATCGCTCACCCAAATTTTTAGTTAATATAGTTTTTTTTATAATGTGTGTTTTTACAGGGATGATGCCTGCATGCAAGCTGCAGGAATCCTAATCCAGGGCCTAACAGGCATGGAACACGTCTAACTGCCTTTATTTTCCTTTCTTTTTCGGTTGCTTTTTGTAGGTGGAGGACCTGACAGCACGAAGGATAGGTATCTGGGAAACCAAGCCTGATTCAGCTCAGCATTCCGACACCGGCTCATAGGTAGAATCTAGGCAGCATGAAAAAATTTGGGAAGACTTGATCACCCTTTTTCCAGTCAAATCGCCAAGCCTAGAAGAAGGCACCTTACTACACCCGAAATGCGCCCATCAAGAAGAAGGTGCCTTACTGCATCCAAAAGGTGCCAAGTCCAGAAGAAGGCGCTTCACTACATCCAGAAGGCGCCAAGTCCAGAAGAAGGTGCCTAACTGCATCCGAAAGGTGCCAAGTCTAGAAGAAGGCGCCTTACTACATCCGAAAGGTGCCAAGTCCAGAAGAAGGTGCCTTACCACACTCGAAAGGCACCCATCCATGTAGAAGTCCAAAAAAAAAAAATTAAAAAAATACATATGTAAACGCCTTCCGTGGCAGGAAGGCACCAGGAAAAAAAAAAATCCAGCCGAATACGCCTTCCAACATCAGGAAGGCTCATTCATCCAGCCGAATACGCCTTCCAACATTAGGAAGGTGCGAACCAGAAGGAGGCGCCTCCCACATTGGGAAGATGCTTGCAGACAAAAGTGCCCTCCACCGCCAGACGATAGCCAATCAGAGGCACTTCCTACAGCCGGAAGGCACATCCGTTCGATGAAAAGCATCGACAATGTTGGAAAGGCGCTACAAGGGCACCATCCACATGGGGAAGGTACCAAAGAATGCCTTTTGTGTACAACATTTACATCTATCAGACACCTCGGGTAGAACGAAGCATCGCACGAATCAGCAACATCAAATGACCACACCCCTCCCTTGTGTCACAAGTCAGAAAATCAATGGGTACCACGACAACTGGAACGCTGAATTAGGTATGCGCATACTAAATCAAATATTTTATATAATTATTTATAAATATGTAGTACTGAAAAAATACAGCTATCATAGAGATCGTACCCCCCATAGCCAAAAATGCATGCCAATGAAAGAGCGCCTTCCATAACTACTAGGGTTAGGCATCTTTTCTATAAGAGGGCGCCTTCCTGAAGAAGGAAGGACAAAAAAAATATACAGCATCGAAAGGTGCCATGGGAGGAAGGTCCAAGAACCACGCGATCAAGAAGAATGAACCCAGTGATACTGATGGAATCAGAGGGGCAGTGAAGACCCAATTCAAAGCTGAGGGGTGGCTCGAATACTGCACCCTGGTCAGGCAGGGCTAGGATATGGAGGCATCTAGAGAATTTGCAACCTCTTTGAGGGGCGATACGGCCCAAGTACGAGGGGTGGAAATTCTAGTCACCCCTGAGTTCATCTCACAGGCGACTGTATTGCCTCTCACGAGGGAATGTGCATATAAGGGTGGAGTGTTAAAACTGTACACCGAAATACTGCTGCCAAGAGGAAATGTACAGATAGACAGGGAGGGGTTACTCAAAAATAGTCTCCCTAGGAATATACTAAATATGTTCGAGCAGATTGCTTGATTCTTCACATGCACAGGGAAGTATACCCATCTAAACATTAATCATGTGCACTTCCTCAATCACCTAGTGCATGGGAGGAAATTAAATATACCCTTCTATCTGGCGATTGCTCTGAAAGATGAAGCAGCTCGATACCAGAAGGGGGCATCATCTGCCTTAGCCCACCATGGGCTGATAATGACATTGGTCTGCCACACAGAAGCACAAAGACAAAACCACGATGCAGAGGGATATGGCGGCCAAATAGAGAAACACAATGCGGTTGCAAAATTAGGGCAAGACGAAGCATCCCCTACAGTGGAGATAACAAACATCAAGCAATTGGCATCACCCTATTTTCTAGGAGGGGCAGAGCAGTCACCAGTTCCCGAAGACATAGAGAACAGAGGGCATTCCCCAGTGCCCGAGTATGAGCAGGAAGGAGCACCACTCATTGGTGGTGAGGAAGAACCAATCCCTAGGAGGAAACATCTACGACGATTCCTCTCGATAGAGGAAGAAAAGATTGACCTGAAGGTAGACATTGCCGCCCAAACCCTCTAAGATTTAACAAACCAGATCCCATAGAATGAACTTCTGAGAGTAATGACCAGATCGATGTGGCCTTGGAGGAGGCGCTCGAATGGCAAACCGATTGCTGGATGGCATAGCAAACTCTGGAAGATTTCTAGAACTAGCATAAAAGTGCATTGGAGGAAATGGATAGATGAATCGCTTAGCTCGAGCAGCTGGTCTGGCAATTGCAGAAGGAAAATCAAATGCTTCAGGACAGAGGAACAACAAGACAGGAGGTGGCCACTTAGACTGATTGGGCAGAAGAAGTGCCGACAAACTCTCCCACATCCGTCGAACGAGTATTCTCTTTGGGGGAGATTCGATCGGATGCCCGATAGAGCAGCCCGAAGGCAGGGGAGGATTCCTCTATTTTTAGGGGTGAAAATGAAAGAAGTCCTATGATGCCCCCTGTCATTGTCCTGAGTGACACAGAGTAGGACAAAGGTCTCCACCAGCAGATAATACCAGAGGATACAGAGGACCTCCCCAAGCTTGAAGGAGGAGAAGAGCCTGAGGGGTCGACACCAAGTAGACAGGAGAACGAAGGATCACCCCCGGAGATAGCAGCATAGCCGATACTTCAAAGTAAAGAGAAGTCCCCAAAGGAGAAAGAAGAGACCCTGGTTTGAGCTGCCACATTTTTTGTAGAGGCCCAGGACGGCTCGATAGAAGGCGAAAAGGACCTTCGTCGAGTTAGAGGAGGACGAATGGGACATGCAGTCGTTCGTCAAAAGGTAAAAATATTTCAAGCAGCTATGCAACAAAATGAAAGCAGCCAAGGAGGCCAAGAAGGCATCCTCGAGGGTAAAATGAGATTCTGGCATCTACATCAATACGACAGAAGACAACCAGTTTTGGGACATTTATGGTTCATCCCAAGGGCGACCTTCCATGATGAGGAGGTACTTGGAACGATGGGGAGTATATGGCCCAAAATTGGAGGCTGTTGCAATTGCAAAGGAGAATGCAGGGCTTACCCTTGAAGTGGCTGGATTATACAAGGCCCAAGTAGTGCCTTCCAGAGGGGATAACTCAGATATCCCTCTGGCAGTGATTAGACCTCTAGATGTCGACCTCTGGCAAGCTACCAAAGCTGTATTTCAATCGACAGGAACAACGTTGGCTAGACCACCACCAGTAGCGGCCAGAACAATAAGGGGACAATTGAAAACCGTAGTTTCCCATAGGCAAAGGTGAACCATATCTTCAAATGTTGATAGGAAAATATAGACTCGGGCCACAAGGGCAGCCGAATCCTCCAAGAGATGGCGACGATGAAAAGTCAGAGGGCTACCTGCAGTTTGGATGCCACGAGGGCATGGCATATGTTAGGCGTGAGGGGATGATGAGCACCAGAAATACTCATATTATGTACATATTTATTTGATAAATATGTGGCTGTATAATAAGTATTGCGTACTTTTATGAATGATTATATAGATATTTGATATAATTATGCGTGTTATCTAATTTGTGTGTTTTTAGTATGTTTTGTGGAATTGCAGTTGATTTAGTTAGATTTGGAACAGTCAAGGTCTTTTGATGGACCTGGAACTTTATTTCATTGGGGGTCAATGTAGAGAACATAGGCGCCTCCCTGCAATCGAAAGGTTCCAAGGGAACAAGTGCCTCCCTGCAATCGAAAGGCACCAAACCAAGGATGAGTGCCTCCCTGCAGTCGGAAGGTCCCAACTGAATACGAGTGCCTCCCTACAGTCGGAAGGTGCCAACCGAATATGAGTGCCTCCCTACAGTCGAAAGGTGCCAACTAAATACCAGCGCCTCCTTGCAGTCAGAAGGCACCAACTGAATACCAACGCCTCCCTGCAGTCGAAAGGCGCCAACTGAATGCGAGCGCCTCCCTGCAGTCAGAAGGTGCCAACTGAATGCGAGCGACTACCTATAGTCGAAAGGCACCAACAGAAGGCAAGTGCCTCCCCACAGTGGAATGCGCTAATAGAATGCAAGCGCCTCCCTACAACCATAAGGCATCACAATAACAAGGTACCTTCCTCATAAGGAAGGCACCACTGATTCTTCGCCCGTTGACTAGATTCAAACAATCTGGACAGCAGCAGCTGATGTAGTTCCAGCTCTACGTCATGTAGAGCTAAATTGGAGATAGCACCAATGTATCAAAATGTCTTACTGATGCCAGGCAAAGCATGAATTGAAGCGAACATGCCGCCATAAAAATAGAATGTTAGACGTTGATTGCATTCGCCAGACTGTTCTAATTTAGTTTGGGAAGAATCGACTATTGTAACCACTTCTGTAATAGAAGTTCTGTGGGTGTGTTATATAAACACACGCAGATCGTTCTAAAATATATATATCTATAAGAGAGAGAGAGTTATATATAGAAATAATTAATCCATTTAGAGTTACAGAAGATAGATTGTAATACGTTGATAAATATATTCCAGTTCCAGAATTTCTAAAGCGCATGTTCGATCAAGAAGAAGCTGCTGGAGCCTGGGCCCACTCCAAGCCAGTATTTATTCCCCATTTCCTTTTTTTATTTATTTTAATTAGTTTATTGCTTTCATAGGAGCATTCATTAGTTTGCTAGTTCCAGTATTTGCAGTAGGTTTATTTTTAGGAATATGTACATGCTTTATTTTTGTAGATTTAATTATGTTCTTATTACATAATTTATTGAGGAGTGCGGGAATGAGTGACAACCATTTCAAGAACACCCCCCAAATGTAGGATTAGTAAATTCACCTCCAGTGGTATTGTAGTAACCTAATTCTAACTCTTCGCAATTTTACGAAGCTCCCTGGGTTGATAATTAAATTCACGGGCATGTGAAAAAAGTAGGAAACCATTCACCTTGTTTGGCCCGCAACACCCATACCAAAACATAGGTACACTGGTGAGGTCCGATATTAACCTAGGGTAGTTGAGTTCTATCACTTTTCCTAAACAAGCTAATTATCTTTTAGTAAATAGTTGGGGGTCTTCAAGGTAGCATACCTTGCCCACCAGCCACACCACATTCAATAAGGAGACACGATGAATTTAGAGGTATTGCACCTTCCTCATCATTTTCTAATGGCACACTCACTAGGGGTATATATAAGGCAGCATGCCCTACCCTAAAATGCTCTGAGAGTTTGTTTAAAACTGCTTGGTCATCCCAAAAGGTTCCAAGGGTTCCTGAAAACCGCTTGGTCAAGTCAGTTAAAAAGCTCCAAACGCATGTGTAAGTCCTTTGGTCAACCTTAAAAATTTCCAAAGGCATCTGTAAGTCCTTTGGTCAACCTTAAAAATCCCCAAAGACATCTATAAGCCTTTTGGTCAACCTCAAAAGCTTTGAGGGTTTGGTCAAAACTGCTCGGTCATCCCAAAAGGCTCTAAAGGTCCCTAGAACTACTTGGTTGTGTCATTTAAAATCCTTGAGGATTCACTTATAATCACTCGTTCATCCCAAAAATATCCAAAGGTATTTGTTAGCCCTTTGGTAAAATGCAAAAGGCACCAAGAGTTTCTGAAAAACTGCTTGGTCAACCCCAAAGGCTCTAAGGATTCTCAAAATCGCTTGGTCATCCCAAAATGCCCCAAAGGTACCCATAATCCCTTTGGTCAATCCCAAAAAAAAAACTCCAAGGGTTCCTAAGAATTGCTTGGTCAATTGAAAGGCTCTAGAGGCATGTACTCACCGTTTGGTCAATTATGAGGCTCAAAACCCGTAAAAATTATAAAATCAATAAAAACAAAAAAAATTGGTAAAGCATAAAATCCAAAAACACTTGTATTTGTAGTTGAATTTGATATTTGCATTTTCATTTTGCATTTACACATGCATTCACTGCATTGCATATAGGTATTCATCACCCGTTGTATTCCATAATAAAAGGCATTTTGTTTTTCAGTCTCACAAATGACGCCACGTTTGTGTTTAAATCATGCATCTCTGCATTTATCATGATCCATCATTCATGTGAGCAATTGTGTTTTTCAACACAACCTATAATTTTGCTATGGAGATATACTATGGTTTTTCGGTCACTCATCCATACCTAGTAGTCTTATCAAGAGTTGGTAGAAAGCTTACTTTGCTTTTGTAGCTAAGGTTCAGTTAGTATAGCCCTTAGCATATCATAAGACTATCACTAATCAAAAAATTAAACAATCATAACAAGGACTAGGGGAAGATTAAATATGTGAAGCAGGACTGGGTCTTCTGAAGCAAAAATAGTTTTTCTTGCTTATCCCTCTATGTGGATGGTATGGGAAATTTTGGTAGTTGGCAAAAGGACAAGTTAGTTCCCTACTCAAAATCCCTTGCTTACGATAAAATGAGCAATATCCCAAAGATATATCCCACATAAATCCTCATGATTGATACCCTATATCGATATCATAGATCGAATCCCCAAAGTGATATCTCATATTGATATCATAAGATCGATATTCTGAATAGATATACCAGAAATAGTTTTTCCAAGTAAATCCTCCAAAGGAAAGTTTTTGAAGAAAATTATCAAGTGTAAATGTCGAAAAGTGATGTTCAAAAGTGAATATCGAGTGAAGATCATAAAGCAAAAGTTTGAGCGGAGATCAAATGAAAATCCAAAATCCAGTTCGAAGAAAGATCAAATGAAGATCCAAAATCTGGTTTGAAGAAAGATCAAATGAAGATCCAGAATCTAGTTTGAAGAAATATCAAATGAATATCCAAAGGCATTTAAAAAAGAAGATAGAATCGACTCCCTTACTTCACTACATATGAGCAAGTATCTCTAAAATTGAATGATAGAAAGGAATGAGCCTGAATCCCCGGAATTGTCAGCACTACTATACCTTACGCATGATGATATGTCTGACGCATTAGCACCTTGATTATGAACAATACCAATTTTTGAATGTAGAGGAGCTAGCTTCAGGTGTCCCACATTGCCTAGTGCCTTAGTCTAACTAAAATCTAAACTTGATATTGGATAAGACATTTGTGGAACCCATATCTTAGCAATGGGCTTAAAGAACACCGCCTGACATCAGGGAACGCTCATGTCTTGTCTTAAAATAATCATTTGCACACACAAGGATAATGAACAACTAAGGTCTATCCTAGCAAAAGTATTTTATCTCATAATTCTAGTATGATCAGTATACAACTTTTGATAAGATTGTTAGGGTGCTTGAGTCTCATGGAAAACCTCAAAATCTCTCTAAAGAGCAACAAATGCTAAAAATAAAAGCATAAACCATTAAATGGTAAAATTCATTGCAAATTATCAAATTGCAAAGTATACAAGAAGCGATACATCATTACATAAAGCACAATCAACATATAGGATAGATACCGGATGAATATCAACAATGATGTTTATATGGCCACTGACTATATTGTGCACATTTTTCAAATTTGTGAAAGAAAATCGAATGACACATATCATATGCATTATAAAAATTGCATACCATTGCATTTCATATATGGTTGATTAATTGATTAAATTCTTATCTTAACGATTTTCAATTACATTCATGATTTTTATACATTTTGTGACGTCATCCATTAGATTGATAAACATATTTGCATTCATTCCTTATGTTTTAAGTGACTAAAGCATACATGTTCATTTACATTAGATTACCATCGTGTAAATAATTCATTACATACATTAATGCATGATAAGAAAACAATATAAAATATGTGTTAAGAAAAGAACATCGCATCCATATGCATCCATCACAAAAATCACATCTAAGCATCTAGATCAATGCATATCATCATCATAAATCAAATAGCTATCTAGTGCATGTCATCCATACATCACATCATATAGAACTAGAATAACATAATCATTGCATCCATGTGCATCACATAAACATAAAATCAAAAATAAATGAGTACACAATAATGAGCCATAAAATGATTAGTCATATCATATATAAATATGTGTCTTAGAGTACATCGGGAGTACAAAAAATACCTGCAGGCTACAAATGTGTAGGTCCTCGACCTTACACCAAAAATGATATGTATCAAAAAGGTATCCTACATATAGTAGAGCTCTAGCTCTGATTTGCTCCCCCTATACCAGAGCTCTCACTGCCTCCCTCAGCACTGTGCTCAGGATCCTGCTCTGCCTGTTGCCCTGTTGTCTGCTGTGGATCCTACTGAGAGTCCTGAGTATCGCCTAGCTTGAAGAGGCCTAGTACTCATTCAATTTCCACCTATACAATGGGTACCTCTATGCACCAGGACCTGTGTATGGATACTATAGTAGACTGCCCTACCTCCTTAGTCCTAGTATGACTGCTGCTACCATGTGTACTAGAGGACATGTGTATCCTCTCGCTTCAATGGGTGTGATGGCTCGAGCTAGCAGTAGACTATCCTATAGTCTGAGATCTAGTCTACTAGGACTCTGGAGCATATGGATCCTTGGGAAACTCTACACCTAGCATCTAAATGTACCCAACTAGCTGGTCTACCTAAGAAACCTTGGATATGTGCTTGTCATTGGCACTCATAAGCAAACCCTGCAAGTATTAAATATCTGCCATAGGATTCCAGCCACCTGGTAGTACTATTGTAGGTACCACCGAAGGCCCCATAATCACCTGAGAGGATGAGGGATCCACCTCTGTGCCCTAAGAAGATCCCACTATGCTACGACCACATCCTTCTATGCCTATGCCAAGTCATGAGCATGGGTGAGCTCGCCAACCTGGGTCTCTATTGTGGTAGCCCATGTTGTTAGGCTACCAATCTGATACTCCATCTACATCAGTTGAAAATATCTCTCTATCAATTGTGCCTGCAGAGTCATGATAGTATTGTCCTGCTCCCTCTACTATGTCTAGAATCGCCCAAGCTAACTCTGCAAGTTAGCCACCTGTGCCAAGAGTAGCCCCTCTACAATATCAGGAGGGACCTCACCCTCCACAGGAGCCTCCTTAGTAGTAGCCTCTGTGGCCCTACTGCCCTCTGTCTACTGGCACATGTTGCACCCGTCAGGATCCACCTCTACCCCTACTTGATCTACAGCGTGGCCCAAAGGCCCTATCCCATACCAACGGAATATATACCACCATCCATCGTACTCTAGAGTGGTCATAGCTCTATCAACTCTAGTCTCTTGGAAGTCATATGGAGTGTCCCCTAGATCTGAAGGCTAGATCCATGAGAGTTCCCTCTCCAATGCTAGGCACCTGTAGATAAATGGGATCTTTGGGATGTCCTGCACCATGCCAAACTAATGTAGGATGCAAGAGAAAAATTGGTGCTCTCGGATCTCGGCCTTCCAATCAAGTAACCATCTATCTCGGTGAGACTGTCAAAGCCACTCACCAACCTTAGGCCAGTCAGGACACTCCATGTGGGGTCGCTACTCGACATCATCTACCCTGAGTCCTGCAAATCGGGTAATGTAATGTTGGACATTGCCAGCATGAGTCTTGCTATGGAAGCCCTCCTCCTCTCGAGTCTAGTAGGTAGCATAGCACTGACGATCATCATCGATCTCTATAATATGTATGGGTAGATCCCTAGGATGCTCCATCCTAATATGCTACCAGCCCTAAATCTGTAGGAGTAGATTGTAGTTGATCCCCTTATGGCTCCGATCAATGATATGATATATCTCTCGATACAGCTGAGCCATTAGAGTGCTCCCCAAGGCTAGGAGTAGTGACTGTCGGATAGATCTATGGATAACTCTAGGTACAGTAGCTAAGATATTCCAGTGAATCATCACACTCGAAGAGTTTGGAAGCACATATTGCACCACTAGGTGCATGAATATGACCTCATGCATGGAGAAGACATTCTGCCCCTACCAATAGCTGATGTGGACCCCTCCATGGTCAATGGTGTGCTGAGCCTTCTCACTCCAAGCACGAAATATGGCATCGAAGATGGAATCCTTAGTGCTAGAATTCAAGGAGATGATGGCCTTGCCATCAATGGGGATCGTAAAGATCCTATAAATGTTCTTCAATGTAACTATCATTTCACCTATATGCAGGAAAAATGTGTTGGTCCGCACATTCCAGCATCAGGCCAATGTAGTTAGATATGATTGATCTACCCAGATAGTGGGTAGATCCAGTACATAGCCAAAGTTGACAACTTTGAACCACTTTCACTCCCCAAGAGTGATCTCTCCATAGATATTCTTAATAAGGTTAGTCTCTCGAGATCTAGAGGTCAGTATCTAAAATAAATAGCATAATATAAGGAAAAAGCTAACTAAAACAAGCAAAAACATTTAAAAATGACCTAAAAATCATCAAAATAGTTTAAAACTAATAAAATTATAAAAACATGTCATCATGCAGGCCTACAAATTAAATTTTTCAATCAAATAGGTCAAAAATGCATTAAATGATATTAATTGCCTTTAAAAACCTAGAAAAATTTAAAAAATTACAATTTTTTCCTAAAGTTGGTGAACCGCGAGTCAACCCTGCAGTCCGCATACGGTCAAAAATTGACTATTGGGATTTTGAATGCTGATTGTAGCTAGTAGCTATGTTCCCCAATTGACCAATTGGGAACCACAACTAGTACTTGCGGTCTCTGATTAAGGTCTGGCCTGATGCGATACCGCGATCAAAAATACAAAAAAATGAAAAGCTAAGCTACCCTAGTCTAAGATAAGGTTCATTACTAGCAATTTAGTGAAATTGATTTACAAATTACTTAATTGGGTTCATTTTTTAGTAGTAATGGATGCGAGGTCTTGGTTTTTGAGTTACCTTACCCTCGCCTCATCCATCGTAGCTAGAATACGCTTGCCCGCACCCGACCATCGTCCTATGAGTAGGTGTGCGGGTAAAGTGTGGTATATTGTAGGTCAGTTTTGTTAGCTGTCAATGTTAGAGCTCCAGTTTTGCATGTTGCTATCAAGGAATAATGATAGACATTTGAAATTTGGACTTTTTATAGACTTCTCATGTTTCGCACGGACCGCAAGCCCTAGCTGCGATTCCTAAATTTGCAAATGGGAATAGCAGATCCTAGCCACGATTTGCAAATGGCAAGTAATTTTGTAAAATCCTACAATGTAAAGGGCCAAAAAGATAAATTAATGCCTCCCATTGGGTCAGAACTCAATAAAAGCAAACTAATTTGGAAATTTAGTGATAATTAAGCACCGAGATCCAATTAAAAATAAGAAAAGTTAGCTAAGATTATAAAGTACATTAAAGTGAGGTCATCATTATGACAATCCTTTCATGGAGTGACACACCTCCAAGCAAAATAAATAAGCATAATTCATATATCAAAATATTAAAAAAATATCAAATAATTCAAAACACCAAATGCGCCTCGTATTTAGTAATTTACTCTATACACTTGGCGGTTGCAACGACTTGCGATCCATGCAATCCGACAGGATGAGTAAATTACCATAAGGAAATTTGGGGAAAAAATTGTCGTCATTGATCTAATATGCTTCTTTTCAATCCTTAAGAAGGCCTTCATAGCTAGACTGCTCCAGAGGAACGAGGCATTGAATGTCATTTCCTCTATGACCTATTTTTTAGCAAATCATTGATAATTTGATTCAATACAAATTTAATTGGATTTGTATCATTTTGATTCCCTAAGATGGCTATTGTAGCCTGAATGCTCCATGGGATATAAATGTGCAAATAATATTAACAGTTGAAATCAAAATATGAACTAGGCCTAGCCAAGGCATTAATTTGCTCAAATCTAATTTTGTTCAGATCATCAATGGTGGTCAAGCGACATCGTCACTTCATACATTATCATTACCCTCATCAACTTGTTGCTTGAGGGGGTAGTCATAATATCAAATCATAATCAAAATAAATAGAATATCCCTAAAATCATAGATCCCTTGATCTTGTCAAAATTGCATTTGTCCTTACGAATCATTGTCAACAGCTATCATAAGCTTACCCCTTTGCTTGGGGAAAATAGCAAATATGATAATTTATTTGTATCTCGTATCCTTTTGGTTATATAGGCCACTCCTATTGTAGCATCAAATTCTACCCAAATGACTAATGGTGAGTGCAAGCTTTTCAAGTTTAAGCCTCCAAATATTTGGAAGCAATGATTCTAGGATGCGCATCATTTTGCTGGACCTAGGGCATCTAATGTTGATCTAACTAATGATCATCATAGAACCTTCAACATCATTTTATGAGGTCTATTTTTGCTCAACGTTTTTCAATCTCATAATGCATCTCAAAAGGGGTATCTGTAGACACCTAAAACGTGTCATGTCGAGGGTGACTACTCATATGGACATGCTACAAGACCATATGGAAGATCTTGGACAAACTCCAAGATAGATCAGTGGTTCTAACCACTCAATTTGGGATCCTTGGCCTAATTAGTCTAAACCACAACCCAGACCTACAGTTTACAGTTGAACCACAATTGAGACCTACGATTTGTAGTCTAGACCACAGTTATGACCTACGATCTTAACTGAATTTTAGTTGGCCTTCAATCCGAGCCAAAACAGTTTGAACAACCATTTGATCTATAAGAAGGTGGTTAGAGGGCAAAATCTTCCATTCCAACTATCCTAACCACCCCTTCTTGATCTTGGCTTCTTTAGGAAGCCACCCCAGTCCTAGGGCATCCTATAAATACCCCCCTCCAAATGGGGAGAGGGATATAGATGATTTTTATAGCGAAGCACTAATGAATTATCGAGAGAGTGTGAATTGATCAAGCAAGCAGTGAAGCCCTGTCTAATTGCATACAAAATTTGTGCATTCGAAGGCCACTTTGCTATTCATCCAACGATCAGTTTGCCATGGAAGTTCTAGGAGCCTAAGAGGATCAAGAAACACAAATACGGGCAAACGAAGTCCCATTACTGTGATTAAACCACCAAAATTGTCAAAAGGACACCGAAGGTGACCTTCGAACATCAATTGGACAAGGAGGTCAAGCCCACTTCCCTTGGAATTGAGGATAAGCCTATCAGGGTGCTAACCATGGTTGACAACCACGGTTTACAGTGTAGACCGTTCACCAAAGCTACGGTTTATAGCAAAGGTATAACCCCCTTCCTATTTTCATTTTTGTTTGGCTAATTAGGTTAGATTAGTTGTTTTCATAGCTTAATGGTAGTCTAGAAGACTTCTGACCATAGAATTAGGTTATTTTAGCTTCTTTGTGTTTATGCTTCAATTATGAGTTAAATACTTTCTTTATGCATGTTTATACTTCATTTTTATATCTCATCCATGCATTTTGTAGCTGCTACTTTCATTTATGTTATTATATGAATCTTGATTCAATTTGCATAGCTTAGAAGTATTCTTTACATTTTATTTATTATGCATGTTTAATGGTGTCATTATGCAATTTACCTAAAAGGGCCTCATCATGAGAGGCTGCCTATATTTTTAATATTCTTGTGTTGTTTCTTGACCCTAAGGAATAGTTTCAAAGGAGAACCAACCATCAAGTTCCTTCCCCATCGCGAAGAAGAGGGCACCTCCATCCTAGAGCAGTTCGTGCCATCTTGAAAGGCACTTGGAAATCACACCTACCCTTAAGAGGGAAACAATTGTGCACTCCTATTGTAATATTGTATCAAAATGATTTTCCCTAAGAGGGATGTACTTGTAATCTGATTTTGACTTCAAATACAACAGATTAATGTGTTCTTTTTCTTGTTTCATTTGTTGTCAATTTCTTTTTCTTATATGCATGTTACACTTTTAGCATTATTGTAATAGGATACGCAATCGGGTGTGAGCCTTTCTAGTGGTTACACTTTGACATCAAACTTACCCTCCATGAATCTATTAAATCAATGCTTCCCTTAGATATAAATTGTGTACAATGTAACCAAGAAACTATCACTTTTATCTAGATGCTAACCTAATATTTCCAATGGAAACTTCTAGCTAGATGGGTAAACTTATCATAATGTGCCTTGCATTAAAACCAATAGGAAGAATAATACATATTTTGTTCTACATTAGAGGCTAAGTTATATTTAGCTACAACTAAACTCATGATGGTCTTGTACATAGATAAATTACCTTTGACTCCTCAAGAGTTAAATAGACTCTCCATTATGAGGTCATTCACTACCTAGAAATACCTTTTGGATTTAGAGTTATAGTCATTGACACATGGAATTGGTTTCTCACTAGAATTAAAAATAAATGAATGGATAAATTTGTAATAAATAATTTATCACTTGCAAGAAGGTCATAGATTATCAATAATATTTTGATCTACAAAGTTTTAGATATTCAATGTTTCAACCTATTTTATCCATGTTAACAAACCAAATACTGAACTCATTTATTATTGAATTAAAGTATGTGTATGAAGGATGGATTCATCTAAGACCATAAAATCAATATTTTTTTTGGTTTGATAACAAACAAATTTTTGGGGAGCCCACCCTTTTTACAAAGCAAAACTGCCAAAGGTTAATATTACACCTCAATACTCTGGCAAGACCAATAGAGCAACAGGTAAAACCACCAATGAGAGAAAAACATAGTCACAACAACTAAAGCTTAAAAAATAGACAAGATCAATGACCCACAAATAACACCCTATGCAAGAACCTAAACCTGAAAAAAATGCTAGAACTAAGACTGCAAATACAGGTAGTCTTGAATCACTATGCATCCTCCTCATTTCTCTACTTTAGAACCATTCCATTAATATACTAAACAAAGTAAATCACAACCTGGAGGGCACCCAAAAATATTGATGTTTCCCATATAGGTCACTAACGAAGGGTAGTTAGGCCAAGGGCTCTAGTTCCATTTTTGGGAGAGCCACATAGGCATCATCTAGAGCTTCTGCAAATTTTAATTTTTCTTCACTAAGCCATTGTATTTCGAGTCTATCACCTTGACCGAGATCAAGGGCTTCTAAGATTTTCCATATTTAGAAAATCAATTCTAGCCAAAACCTCCTCCATTGCCATCCCTTTTAACTTGGCCACATTCTGAAACATAAGCAAGATTAGTCCTTGGTGAATTGGATCTAGATCCTTCCCACCCCTAACATCCATGAGGAATTTTTCCAGAGAGTGATATAGAAAAATAGGGGCGTTCATGAGCCACTTCCTTCTTAGCTTATTTAAAAACTTTAGGTGAAAACTTTGAAGCATATCTCTTCACATCTAGGTAAAATAATTCATAACAATCGAGATGACGCGGTCTCATGGTTCCTTGAGTGCTTTAGAATCGAATCCATTTTCACACTTTGGGAGATACTCCCCTTTACCCCTGAAGAAGTTTATTTTCCTCTTGAGTGAGTGCTTCTTTCGATTATGGGTGGCTCCATCAACTAATAGGCCTATCACTTCACCAATTAACTTCATCAAGAACTGAAACTTAACTCCACTTGCCTGAACTCGACCTCTGCTTCATGAGTGAGCCAACATTCTAGATAGGGCCCTATGGTGTCCATGGAAGGACAAAATACAATTCAATAAGCTCCCTTTTTGTAAATTTTTTCTCACTTCATCATCAGCCACCAAAATACTAGGCTCAATCATAACCTTACAATATTTATAGGTTGAGCACCGACCCATGTTGTATCTCCAACAAGCAATAAAATAGAGCACATACAACTCAACGCTACTATAGATTACACATAAAAAACCACCTCCTAGAAGAGCAAATTTAACAACTCAAGCCATCCTTGAAAAGTAACTTAAATGAGAATTTGAAGAGTTTGCCAAGGGACTCAAATCCACAAAAAAAGAGATGTCCTTCCAAGAAAAATAAGCAATCCTGGTGCAATCCAAAATTCTCCAATGAATTCAAGGCTTGCAGGATTGACATCTTAAACCCACAATGGAGTGATAAGGATGCCAACTTTACCCCACAAGTTCCATGGATGAGAGTGATAGTTTCCAATATCGTTTGCTCGTGTCAAGTTATCATTGATATGTCTAGGGAAAACCAAGCTTGAAAAACAGTGAAAGAACAACTAGAAAAACCAAGGCCCAAAGGAGTGAAAACACATGCCACGGGAACTAAGGTGGCACCCTATGGGCCAAGTGAGCATGAAAAAAAAATGCCACGGGTTCCCATAAAATCAATAATATCATAATAGTTTATTTAAGTTTTTTAAAACAAAAATATGCTTTTTGTAATAGGTTTTTTTATCAATCTAATTATTAAAAATGTAACTAAAATGATAAGATTACTCCTATTAAATACTTTGATCAAAATTTTAAGGGAAATACAATGTTAGGATCAAATACTCTGATAATAAAATTCCTCTTGTATCAAACACTATAGAAGCATAACAAGATATTACACAATACAATTTATATGCTCAATTTGAGTGCTACTGCACCATTTGCATATTCAATTGAATCAATACCCATGTGATAGATTTGTTGCCATACAAATATATAAAATATAATCAATATATCTCATAGGCTTTGTGGCCATATCACTCCACTCCATATAATCTAATCCAACTATGGACCATGCATAGGTTGGATGATCCACCTAAGGGAGGATATATGGATAATTCAACTAGTGGGGGATACAACAATATATAGAATCATTACAATGACTTTTCTTAACTAATAAATCACACTTTTCTATCTTTAGATATATACTTATATCTTTGAATTCACCCTTTTTATTTTTTCATTTTTCCTTTTATATTACCATTATTTTTCTATTTTTTTAACTTATTTTCTTCTTCTTTAAGAAAAGTACTTTCATGTATTTTTTATATTAAACATTAATTTTCCTAGTGTTATCCCCCGTAATCTTAATGTTCTAATTTTTATGTCTTGAATAAATCTCTCTTATAAACATGTTGTACATGCACCTTAACTACTATCCATACAAATTTACATATCTTCAAACTTCCAACTATTGGCTTTCTTTTCTTCTTCAACATGGATGTGATCTCACGACTCAACCATAAGTGTTCTTATGGTAATATTCTCATTGTACCATATTGCATGGATAATTAGTTGCTACAACCACTAGGTGTAATAAAATAAATCATTGCTTATGAATTTCACTCTATTGTTTTCCTCATCACTCCTCCTTTCTCTTTTGGGGATACTCATGCTACTTCTATGTTCATCACTTTTATTACTTTGAATCACATACCTTATTAAAGGTATGGACTAGGTCAAACTCAAATCTAGGACCTCAATATGTTGAGGTTGCTCTGCCATTGAGCTTTTAGCTTCTCCTTATATCATCCTTTGATTTGGATGGAATATTGCTATTTTTTATTGCTTCAACATCCCCCTAAGAACTCCATGAGTAATTAAGCATTCTAGCTTCAACACCAGCTTCGAAATTTAACATCAATGTTGATACCAAAGTTTAGGGTCAAAATTCTCTAAAAAGTATAATTTTCTCCCTTAAATAGAGGAATCTAATACTAAGTGAAATCTGAATGCAGGGTGACGACGTGCCAGACCAGATGGTGCAAACGAAATTGATATAAAACAATGATAAGTCCTACGAATGCAAGAAAGCAATGCACAAAGGAAACGACGCATAAACAAGATGTAAGCAAACAAAGACAAAGTGGGGCCTCGTTTATTAATGTTGATTTCAATTTGGTTACAATACGTCCCCCCTTTAGGGCTCAGAAAATTTGATACAATTTGTTACATCAACGGATGGTACACTTCTAGTGTCTTTTGCGTGCCTCACATTCGAAATGGGCGGGCCAAAGTTTGCCGCCACTTGCGTCTATGTGTTCACGTGTTCCTTTCTACCCCTCTAGTTTTTCTATTGATGATATCCTACACTCAGAGAAACAACAAATAGTTAATAGCATATGCGGATAGAGGGAAAAACATGCAATCCCTAAGGCCTCCGGCTAGTGAATACATAAAATAGAAAAACGATGGTCAGAACATGTCATAATGAATTCAAACTTTAACAGACACATAGAAACATCATCAGAGACACATTAAAAAAGGAACAATCTAGAAATAATGCATGGATTTCTAATCACTCCGGGGTGGGACAATTAGGACTATCACAAAACATGTAAAAGCAACCTTGCAAATGTCCAGCCTAGAGACCTCCAAAACTCATGAAAACTTGGGGTTAGGCTAAAAGGGGCATTTTGGGATGACCCAGAAGGTCATATTTGGCAGATTCTACCCATATTGTCCCATATCCGAAAGCGCTCCTTGTATGTTAGTAAACACATAAAATGATAAAAACATGGTCAAAATAGGTCAGAATGCAATGAAACTTGAACAATAGCATAAGTAAACCAAATAGAACATAATGCAAAGATAATAGTAGAGAAATTATTCATGGGTTTCTAATTGCTCCGGGGTGAGATTATTAGGACTGTAGTAGTTTAGGGGGCACCCGGGGGCAGGACGCCCGCCGTTTGGGGTCTGGTTTTGACACCAATCCACTTGGGATGGGTCCAAAACCTCATAGGGGGTTGTGTTGGAAAATTTTGTGTGGGTTTGTGGCTGATTGCTTGGGTTTTGGGTCTGGATTGTGTTCCTAGTGTTCACCTGATAACCTCTCTCCCAAAAGAGAAATTATGGATGTAGGAAACACAAAGGGGAATGGGGGCACAATTTGGCAGCACTCCATTGCTCCAAATGCTCCAACTTTATTTTTATTTTTGGGTGAGGAGGCTCACCCTTTTATAGACCTAGGGTCTCTCTCTTTGAATGCGCATGCGAGGGCACCACTTGGCTTGCCATGCCTTTTTGGGAGAGAATATTCCTCCCTAATTTAGAGTCTCCTTGCATGAGGCCTCCATGATCAGGGCATGCTTGACTGAAGTCCCTCTCTCATATTTGAAACCGTTCCTCACAATTGCATTCTCTGGAGACAGTTAAGTGGCAGATTTGTCGAGGTTTGACTTTTTTCCAATCAAACCTACTACTCGTCCCACCCTGGGACAATTGCTGCTAATCATCTCGGGGTGGGGCGAATAGGATCCTAATCATCCTAGGGTGGGACGAATAGGGAGAAAAGTGCTTAAAAGGTTCCAAATTGACCTCTAACCTTCCAAAACTGATTTGGGAGTGGTTAGGACCACTGTTTAACCTCTGGAGGCTGCCCTAGGGGGTATGTATGTCAACTCGATCAGTGCTTGTAGCCACATAATCAGGTTGGTGCTATTTTGGTTTCTACAGATGCCCCTTTTTAGGATGCACTATGTGCGGCACAGTGTTGAACACCGAACGTAGGGTGACGACGTGCCAGACCAGATGGTGCAAACAAAATTGATATAAAACAATGCTAAGTCCTACGAATGCGAGAAAGCAATGCACGAAGGAAATGACACATAGATGAGATGTAAGAAAACAAATACAAAGCAGGACCTCTTTTATTAATGTTGCTTTCTATTTATTTACAATACATCCCCCTTTAGGGCTCAGAACGTTTGATACAGTTTGTTACATCAACAGATGGTATGCTTCCAATGTATTCCACGTGCCTCACATTCAAAATGAGTGGGCCAAATGTTGCCACCGCTTGTTTTCGTGTATTCATGTGTTCCTTGCTACCCCTCTGGTGTTCCTTTCAGTGAGATCCTACACTCAGAGAAATAGCAAACAGTTAATAGCATATGCGGATAGAGGGAAAAACATGTGATCCTTAGGGCCTCCGGCTAGTGAATACATAAAATAGAAAAATGATGGTCAGAACATGTCATAATTAATTCAAACTTTAAAAAAAGCATATAAACATCATCAGAGACACATTGCAAAAGGAAAAGTATAGAAATAATGCATGGATTTCTAATTGCTCTAGGGTGGGACGATTAGGACTGTCACAAAACATGCAAAAGCAACCTTGCAAATGTCCAGCCCAAAGGCCTCAAAAACTCTTCAAAACTTGGGGTTAGGCTAAAAGGGGCATTTTGGGATGACCCAAAAGGTCATATTTGGCATATTCTACCCAAATTTTCCCATATCTAAAAGCGCTCCTTGTATGTTTGTAAACGCGTAAAATGATAAAAACACGGTCAAAACAGGTTAGAATGCAACGAAAATTGAACAAAAACATAAGTAAACCAAATAGAACATAATGTAAAAATAATAGTAAAGAAATTATTCATGGATTTCTAATCACTCCGGGGTGAGACAATTAGGACTACAGTAGTTTGGGGGGCGCCCGGGGGCAGTACACCCACCGTTTGGGGTCTAGTTTTGACACCAATCTACTTGAGATGGGTCCAAAACCTCCGAGGGGGTTGTGTCAAAGAATTTTGTGTGGGATTGTGGCATATTGCTTAGGTTTTGGGTCATTATTGTGTTCCTAGTATTCACCTGATAACCTCTCTCCCAAAAGATAAATTAGGGATGTAGGAAGCACAAAGGGGGAGTGGGGGTACAATTTGGCAGCACTCCATTGCTCCAAATGCTCCAGCTCTATTATTTTTTGGGGTGAGAAGGCTCACAATTTTATAGACCTAGGGTCTCCCTCTTTGAATGCGCATGCGAGGGTGCCACTTGGCTTGCCATGCCTTTTTTTGAAGAGAAGATTCCTCCATGATTTAGAGTCTCCTTGCATGAGGCCTCCATGATCAGGGCATGCTTGACTGAAGTCCCTCTCTCAAATTTTAAACCGTTCCTCACAATTGCATGCTCTGAAGGTGCAGTTAAGTTGTGGATCTATCGAGGTTTGAATTTTTGCCATTCAAACCTACTACTCATCCCACCCTGGGATGATTGCTGCTAATCATCCAAGGATGGGATGAATAGGATTCTAATCGTCCCAGGGTGGGACGAGTAGGGAACAAAGTGCTTAAAAGGTGCCAAATTGACCTATGACCTTCGAAAACTGATTTTGGAGTGGTTAGGACCACTTTTTAACCTCTGGAGGCTGCCCTAGGGGGTATGTATGCCAATTCGGTCAGTGCTTGTAGTCACATAATCGGATTGATGCTATTTTGGTGTCTATAGATGTCCCTTTTTGGGATGCGATGTGTGTGGTGTAGTGCTGAGCAAAAAAATAGATGACCAAAGTGCTTAATGATTAGGGTTTCTTATTAACCTAACCAAATTTTGATACCCCAAGTGTGGAAAAAGCACGCATTCTTGAATCCTTGCTTCTGACGAGCTAAGGAGCTTAACTCAAGTGTAACCCTTTTCATGAGGTGTACTTGATCTTGGACATTGTTCAATCATGAATAGGCAAAGGATGTAACCTTTTGTCTGGGGAACCTTGTCTTCATGCTTCCATAATACCAAGTGTTTGTTCAGCTTGTGATTATTGCTTGTTTACTGCCCCAAGTAGGAGCGTGATTGTCTTTGTCAATGACTCTTTGAATGCATGCCATTTCCTTGATTGGATGTGTATTTGTTGATTTGGTGACTAAGTGTGACTACCCCCTCAAGCGACGAATCGATGAGGGAATGACAAAAAATGAGAAAAGTGACGAGTCGCTTGATCCAAGATGACCTTTGTAAGGGTGCTTTTAGTGGTTTTCCGTTGAACGCATGCATTTTCCTAGCAATTGGACCTATTTTTGGTGGGTTTTGACCCTTTTTGTTGACGCCTATTGGGGTAGAAATTATCGAAAATCCTCCTTCCTATGGAGTGGTCCGACTATGGTAGCCTTATTAGGGAGTAGGATAGTGATAATTTGTGGTCCCGACGTCAGTTTTTCATGCCAGAAATGTCAGGTGCAAAGGCACATTTATTCGACAGAGTTATTGCTTGTTTTTGGTGGGTTTTGACCCTTTTTGTGACGCCGATTGGGGTTGAAATTGTTGAAAATCCGTCCTCCCGTGGAGCGGTCCGGCTATGGTAGCCTTATTAGGGAGTAGGATAGTGATAATTTGTGGTCCCGACATTGGTTTTTTATGCCAAGAATATCAGGTGCAAGGGCACCTTTGTTTGGTAGTTTTATTGTTGTTTTTGGTGGGTTTGGACCCTATTTTTGTGACGCTGATTGGGGTTGAAATTGTCAAAAATCCGTCATTCCGTGGAGTGGTATGATGATGGTAGACTTCTTAGGGAGTAGGATAGTGATAATTTGTGGTCCCGACATTGGTTTTTTATGCCAAGAATATCAGGTGCAAGGGCACCTTTGTTTGGCAGCTTTATTGCTATTTTTTGGTGGGTTTGGACCCTATTTTTGTTGTTTTTTTTTTTTTTTCTTGCTCTGTAATCATCCCAGGGTGGGATGAGCACTAACTAGAGCACTCATCCCAGGGTGGAATGATTATAGGCCTAACAGCCTATAAAAGGGACAAAACTAGGTTTTGGGTTCATTTGCAACCTTTTTTTTCTAGCGATTTGGAGCAGTGAGGAGTGCGAGTTTTCGTAGCAAAGCACTGCCAAGATTTTGTGGACACCATGAGTGCGAGGACTAGATATTCGAGTGGCGGAGCCGAGGTGATACCGGTAGGTGCTCCTCTCTACTTTATTTTTTTTTTCTTTATATGAAGTTAAAAAAACTTGCACATAATTGTTTTTATTTTGTGTTTTTTTGTTTTTATTTTGTGTTAATATTAAGATCGAAACCCTAGTATTAATTTTTGTGTTGTATTATGTTTTTATTTTTTTATTCACCTTAAGGTCAAAACCCTAGGGTGATGTTTTTGTTTATGTTTTGTTTTTTTGTTCACCTTAAGGTCAAAACCCTAGGTTGATTTTGTTTGTTTTGTTTGGTTTTTTTGGTTCACACTTAAGGTAAAAAACCCTAGAGTGATTTATGTTTTTGTTTGATTTTTTTGTCCACGCTTAAGGTTAAAAACCCTAGTATGAGTTTTATGTTATATTTAATTAATTATTTTTTCTTGTTCACACTTAAGGTTAAAAACCCTAGTATGAATTTGTTTTATTGCATTTTTTGTTCTTGATTGTACAGTTTATTTGATTTATCTGTACTTTGGATGTACAGTTCTATACTTTTGTTTTTCGTCTATATAGTTATTTGATTGATCAGTACTGTTGCTGTACAGTTTTTTTGTACTTTTGTTTTTCTTGTACTTTTTTTTTTGTCAATACAGTTTATCAAAATGTTTTTGTTGATCTGTACTATTGCTGTACAGTTTTTTTGTACTTTTGTTTTTCTTGTACTTTGTTTTTCGTCTATACTTGTTATTTGAATGTTTTTGGTTAAATTAAGGTTGAAACCCTAATTTTTTTTTATTGTGTTTGTGTTTTGCAGGTTGTTAGGAGTCAGCACCGCCAGCCGATTGTGTTCTCTGATGCCTCGGAGGTGCTGACAGTTACAAATTGGGAGTGGCTTGATTCCCTTGGTCTCAAGCAAGTGACACATTTGGAACCTATGGTGGGGGATTGGGTATATATGGCTGCCTTGATCAATTTGTGGGATCCTCGCACCAACACCTTTCATCTCCCAATAGGGGAGATGACAGTTACTTTGGAGGGCGTGTATCAGATTCTATGGATTTTGATAGATGGACTGCCCATTCGGATGACTCCCCGTGATCAGTGGATGACGATGCTGACATAGTGCTTTGGGCAGGCGGCAGAGATGGGGGTGGATAGGGCTATGGAGAGGTCAGAGGTAGACTACCTGATTGGTAGGATTCTGGTGTGGTGGTGGCTAGAGAAGGGCATTTTGGGGGTGAGGCATACGTTGCTCATGACCCTCATCTCCAACATGCTGCTTCCTGACTCCTCATGTGTGAGGTTCCCTTGGAATCTTATTGAGGTGGTGTTCAGACTGGTGGAGTGTCCGACAGTAGTGCCACTTATTATGAGGTGGGGTCAGACACTATTGGCATAACTTTACGATGACCTATACAAGGTTCACTAACGAAGGGGTAAGGGGATCTGGTGCAGCTATCTTTTGCAGTGCTGGGGGTGGCAGCACATAGCTATGGAGTGGCCACATGGGTTGCCTTGGACCACTCGAGGTGAGATGGTGGATAGGAAGATTGGGTATGCTGCTCTATGGCATATGTTAGAGGAGCAGGGGTAAATTCGGTGGTGGGAATGTGTCGTAGGGCACTATACTAATGCCTTATATCATATGATGCCAGGGTAGGTGTTTTAGCAACCGTACCAAGATTGTCGAGCCTAGCCTAAGGCTGGAGAGTGGCTCCAATAGGTGTGTAGGGGTAGGTGGCTGATTAGGCATCATGGAACAAAATAGGAGTACTTCTCGTATGTTCAGGTGACACGATAGTTTGGGGTGCACTAGGGATTCCCTGGTGATCCATTGATCTATCAGCGATACGGGGACGAGAGGACCCTAGTCTGGCCGATCATTGAGCCGTTGGGCAAGGGGTCCGATGCAATTATTGATGTCCTCGACATGGACAATGTTGGGGTTACTACAGAGTATGACTAGTGGTGGATGATGCTATGATGACGGGGTGAGGGGCCTCTAGGAGGTTTGGATGTGAAAGCAGTAGGCAATGGGGGTGCGAAGGCACCGGTGGAGGGTTGGGGGGATCTGCTCGATGATGCAGATATGGTGGAGGTGGATGACTTCACTGGGGATGATTTAGGGGTTCCAGAGCAACCAGATACATAGGACATCCTGGAGCAGTGGGTGTCGGAGCAGCATGCCTTCCCGAAGATGCCCATGCCTCAGGCAATCCCAAGGGATATGGAGACTAGGTTTTGTGCTAAGATAGCATGATTTGAGGATCTACTATAGAGACGGGATGAGGAGCACATAGTCGAGAGGAATCTCCTATGGGCTCAGTTGGTGCAACGGGATGACGCATTGGCTGCGTATGGCCTACGGGATGTGGAGTGGGGTCGATGCCAAGTGGATTCAAATGCCGATATTATCTGCCTTGGGGGACAGTTACCTGATCTCATTGGAGGTGGATCATCGTGCCATATGAGAGTTAGTGAGACTGAGCAGTCTGCATCCTCTTGTCATAGGTGGGTGGGTGAGGGTAGTGTTAGTGGGCATGATGCGAGGGCTGGTAGAAACCGCCCTGAGAGGTCCCATAGGATCCACACCACTGGGGGTAGTTCCAGTTGCACCGATCCTGTGTGATCATGGTGGCCGACTCCCTAGGCTTTAGGTATTTTGAGTTTTTAGATTTTTGTGAGGTCAAAGGACCGTATTATTGTAGCCTGAGGGCATTTTGACTCGATATATATACATGACTCATTTTTTTTTATGATATGCTTGTCATGGTTTATTGTTTCTTTTATGCACATTTTTTTATGGTTATGTATGCATATGTTGTTATGACTATGAATGATGTTAGCTATATGATATGGATGTATGCATATGGAATGGATGGATGATTTTTTGGGGCACCATAGACTGTACAGGATTTACTGGCTTTCTATACTATGTTATTGCTTTATGGAAGAACTTTGCATTTGTTAATTATTTTGTTGTATTTTCTAATGGTGATGTAAGTAATGAAATGTACAAAAATTTTTGTAAAATGTAGTTAAGGTTTTTTTGAGACTTAGCTGCTTTAACTAACTAATAAATATTGTACATTATCCTACAAGACTTTCAAACAAGGTACGAATAAGACTTGAGTTTGAGAAAGTTATTTGACATCCCTGTGTGTGCAATTGAATTCGTTTATGTGGTATTCGTAAGGATACCGCCAGTGCCAGGTAGGTTGTCCACCAGACTGTACTGAGGATCACCTAATTAGCTCCACTAACTCCTTTGTTGTATTTAGTAATATTAATCTATAGCACAATCTAGAATACCATAAGCTAGCTCATCCACATGCAAACATTGGTCTACACACATGCAAAGCTAATGTGATAGACATATCATCATGTGTTTAGGATACCATCATTGCCAGGTAGGCTATCCACCAAACCCGTAATGAGGATCACCTAAATGGTTTTTCAAATGTTGAGAATTCCAAGGATTCAAGCTCAGGCGTCTTTTGATTGCTCAACTTTTTGGGATGCTTGCTCTCATACATAGTGATGAAAATCACTGTTTATTTTTCTCTTTTGTTTTTTTTCTCTTGAGCAAGGGGTTTGAGTAGTGGTGATAACCACTGTTATTAATTTTATTGTTGCCTTTTAAGGATTTATATTTTGCATGTTGATTTCCAAGTTGAGCTCATGGGTTTTTGGCTTGTGAGTGGCATTGATCCTTTTGGCCTTGGGGATGACTACCCATCCTTCTCATGGATGTGTAGTACAAATCCTTACAACTTTGGGGACCAAAGGTGGTTGGGAATTTTACTTTGGAATGACATTGATATTTGAGGCCTTGGGGGTGACTACCCATCCTTTGCAGGGGTGTGTAGTACAAATGCTTACGACTTTGGGGACCAAAGGTGTGTGGAATTTTAGATGGTGGACATTTGGGATTTTTCTTGTGAATGGCATTGATCCTTTTAGGCCTTGGGGATGACTACCCATCCTTCTCAGGGATGTGTAGTACGAATCCTTATGACTTTGGGGACCAAAGGTGTTTTGGGATTTTTGACAGTGGTGAAAACCACTATTTACTGTGGGGGATTTGGATGGGGAAGAGCTTGTCCTTTTTTCAATTCTTAGCATTATTGAACCATTCGCATAGGGGGATGAGCAGGATAACCTTTCACCTATGGTACCCTAGACTACTTTTTAGGTTTCTCTTGTGTTCACACAACTTGGGAATTTTTAAGTGTTTTAATCTTGTGTTGGGATGTGATGTAACAAGGCGTGATCTAAGTAAAACTCTACCTTGTAAAAATCGGTCTGACTTCATACAACATTTGACCAGAAATCTAAAGACAACTGAATGACGAAAAACCCTAAAGACATTAGCAGACAACTGACTATGATATGGCAAAAATGCAAAGGGTGTTATTTTTTATGGATATTTTTACAAAATGAACTGAATTTGGAAAAATGATGGAATTGTTGAATAATTACTGTCTATGGTGCTTTTGACAAGTATGACAAGCAAATATGCAATGTATGTATGCGAAGCCTAATGCAGTTTTCATTTCTTTTTTGTGTTTTGATTGTTAAGAATATGCATGAAAGTGAGATGCATGTGTTTTTTTTATTTTTGTTTATATGTTGTTTTTTGAATATTCGTTATGGTTGGTTTATCCCGAATGGGTGCGGACCAAGTGAATCTTACGGATCCTTGGAAGTTTTGACCAAAGGGATTATAGATACCTTTGGGGCATTTTGGTTGACCAAGTGATTGTAGGAATCCTTGGAGCGTTCGGTTTGACCAAAGGGATTATGGATACCTTTGGGGCATTTTGGGTTGACCAAGCGATTATTGGAACCCTTGGGGCATTTAGTTTGACCAAAGGGATTATGGGTACCTTTGGGGTGTTTTAGGGTTGACCAAGCGATTATGGGAATCCTTGGAGCTTTTGGTTGGACCAAAGGGATTATAGATACCTTTGGGGCATTTTTGGGTTGACCAAGTGATTATGGGAATCCTTGGAGCATTCGGTTTGACCAAAGGGATTATGGATACCTTTGGGGCATTTTGGGTTGACCAAGCGATTATGGGAATCCTTGGGGTGTTTGGTTTGACCAAAGGGATTATGGATACCTTTGGGGCATTTTGGGTTGACCAAGAAATTATGGGAATCCTTGGGGTGTTTGGTTTGACCAAAGGGATTATGGATACCTTTGGGGCATTTTGGGTTGACCAAGCGATTATGGGAATCCTTGGGGCATTTGGTTTGACCAAAGGGATTATGGATACCTTTGGGGCATTTTGGGTTGACCAAGCGATTATGGGAATCCTTGGGGTGTTTGGTGTGGGCCATGGCTCTTTTAAATGTGGAATGGCCTCAAATGATTGATGTTCAAGGGTTCTAGTTCCTTGATTTCATCAAGAGAGGTGAGCTGATATGTTCCAGGTCCTATTTTACTATTGATTACATACGGACCTAACCAGTTTGCCATGAACTTGTCCCTTAAATGGGACGACAAGTTAGAATTTTGTTGGTTCTCTTTTAAGACCAAGTCACCAACCTGAAAGTCCCTTAGGTGAACTTTCATGTTATATGCTTTCTTAAGTCGCTCTTGATAGATACGTAAATGCTCAAGATCATTGATGCGTCATTCGTCGAGCAATGTAAGATGGTCTAACCGAGCCTGCCATGCAGTGTCATCATCGATAAACTCTTGCATTTATATGTGCAAGAAAAGTATTTGCAAATTGAGAGGCCTGACTGCCTTGGAGCCATACACCAGAAAAAATGGAGTGGCCCCAGTGGGCGTCCGAATGCTAGTGTGATAAGCCCACAGGGCAAGTGGTATTTGGATGTGCCAATCCTTATGATTATCTACGACCATATTTTTAATGATGGTGACTAGCATTTTTTTTTATGCATCTGCTTGCCCATTTGCCTGCGGATAATAGGGTATCAAAAAACTATGCTAAATTTTGTACTTTTTTGTCAAAGCACGTACATCTTTGTTCTTAAATGAAATTCCATCCAAGATCATCTCGGATAATGGAATGTCATTTAAGAACAAAGATGTACGTGCTTTGACAAAATGACATATGATGTTATGTAAAATAAACATGAAAATACGGGGCTCAGTTGTAGAGATAAGAGGAATTGCTTCCACCCACTTGGTGAAGTACTCTATGGTCGTTATGATAAATGTGTGATGGCCTGACGACGCAGGGGAGATCTTTTTTATTATATCTAAGCCCCATTGCGAGAATGGCCAAGCCGATTGGATCGGTTGCAAGGCCTGAGAAGGTACGTGTGTCAAATTAGCATGGTGTTGACACTTCATGCATTTTCATACATATTCGCAAAAATATCGCTCTAAATATGGCCAATAATAGCCCATGCAGAGAATGCGCTTGGCGATGGCCATACCACTGAAGTGGCCACCGCATGTACCATCATGCACTTGGGTTATCGCCCAAGCGGACTCCTACTGGTCCATGCAATGGAGGAGGATCCCTTCGTAGCTCCGACGATACAAAAGCTTTACCACTTTCTGTTTGAGTGATATTTTTGTAGTGTGCGACAATCCAAGTGGGAGGCTACCTAACTTGAGATAGTCTCTTATGGGTGTGTACCAATCCTACTGATCATAAACCTTGATGGTATGAACGGTTGATCCCTCTTGAATTTCATCCCTAGAAAAAGCTGAGTGGGAAAGAACTTGTAAGAATAGCATTGTTTTGCTATTAAGAGGGGTCAGGGAGAACAAGGACCCCCAGTTGGCATGATTCAGACTATCATGGATTCAAGATAACCTATCCTAAGATGGTTCAATCTGGATCAGGTGGATTCCTAGCGTTATGTTAGAGCTTGCACGCTCCATCATGGATTGCGATAATGTTTTGAATTGAAAGGTTGTCATCTCACCAAAAGGGTCTTACGAGATTAGTGACCCCAAGGGGGCCATAGTGTCCACAAAATGATTCGATGATCGAGGGAGTGCCTCGATGTCATACCATTCAAGATTTTACAAAAAAATTTCCACAAGGGCTTTGTAGGCCTGTAGAACTGGGCATTTGCATTGGAATACCCCTTTCACTTGGTTGACAATTAATAGTGAATCACCAAAGATATTCAAGCATTTGATGTTCATGGTGATGGATGTTTGAAGACCTATGAGCAAGGCTTCGTATTCAGCATTGTTATTTGTGCACGGGAAATCAAGTTTAAATGATAAAGGCATTGGAGCCCCTTGCGGTGTGAAAAACATGATTCTCTCGCTAGCTCCTTGCTCACATTTAGAACCATCAAAGAATAATTTTATGTCATCCGGTGACTCAGGCTCTTCAGAATCTGGTGATTCTAAGACATGGAAGACCCCATCATTGGGTAGCTCTATGGTCAGAGGCTGATCATATTCGAGAGGAGCCTCTACTAGTTGATATACAATGACTTGAAATTTGATGGAATTTTGTCCAATGAATTCGATGTCAAACTCTGTCAACAACATGATCCATTTCACCGTGTGACTACTGTGATAAGTATGACTCATTATGTACCACAATGGATTCTCCTTAGACACAACATACGTCATATTACTTAGCATGTAATGGCGTATCTTTTTGGTGGCAAATACCACCGCCAAGCATAGCTTCTCAACGTATGCATAGTTAAGTTCGTAACTGACCAAGGTGCAGCTAAGATAGTAATTAGCTTGTTCTTTATGTAATTCATTTTTTTGGGCTAGGATGGTGCCCAGTGCCACCTCGATAGCTGATATGTATAAGTAGAATGACACTCCTTGTCTAGGTGGTGCAAATATTGGTGGTGAAGCCAAGTATTGTTTGATGTCATCGAAGGCTGACTGGCACTCGTCATCCCAATGAAATGCTACCCCCTTGTGTAATAATTTAATCATGGGTCGGAACTTGTCAGGTAACTATGCTATGAAGCGCTTGATTGATGTGAACTTACCCTATAAGCTTCTTAGCTGCCTGATGGTGGTTGGGGGAAGCATCTCAAGGATTACCTTGACTTTGTTTGGATCTACCTCGATGCCTCATTTTGAGACTATGAAACCCAAGAGTTTTCCAGATGTGACGCCAAATACGCACTTCTTGGGGTTTAGCCTAACTTTGTGTTCAATGAGGCGATCAAGGATCTTGCGTAAGTCATCAAGATGATCTGGGTGTAAAAGAGATTTGGCCAACAAATCATCCATATAATCTTCCAAATTTTTATGCATGTGATCGTGGAAGATGTATGTCATAGCGCATTGGTAGGTGGTGCCAACATTTTTAAGGCCAAAGGGCATGACCTTATAAAAAAATATCCCCCAAGGCATTGTGAACGCCATATTTAGTTGATCATCAATATTGATACGAATCTAGTTGTATCCCAAGAAACCATCCATGAGGGAAAGCATTTCATGGCCTGTTGTAGCATCTACCAATGCTTCGATGCTAGGCAAGGGGAAATCGTCCTTGGGACTCGCTTTGTTTAAATCCCAAAAATCTATGCATATGCGAATCCTCCCATCCAGATTTTTAATGGGTACCATGTTGGACAGCCATGGTGGGTAATCTACGCAGATGACAAATTATGCATGCAACAAATTTTTTAGCTTGTATTTGATCATCAAGGCCACTATTAGGTGCATCTTACATAGCTTTTGCTTGACTAGCCTGACTATCGAACAAGCGTTAGATTATGAGTGACTAGCTGTGGGTCTAGCCCTGGCATGTCTTTGTAGGACAATGCAAAAACCTCCTTCTTTTCTTTGAGAAGGGCAATGTAATTGGCTTGCTCTTTGGGGGATAGACTTACCCCCAACTTGATGATCTACGAATTCATTGGATCAAAGCCAATGTATACATCAGTCATCTCTTCGACTGACATGTAGGATCCGTCCTCCAACTGGTGTGGAGTTGGGATAAGGTGGATATCATTCACTGAATTTAGATCTGCGTTGGGAACGTCGGGTTCCTTTTTAGCATGGAAGATATCCTAAGTTTGTCCTGGGGTAAAATGGAACATCTCATCGCAAGGCCAATACTCTGATGGGGATGGTGGTGAGTCAGCACTATCCCAGGCTATGGCATCTAGGTCTACATACAATGGTCATGTTGGATCGGCTAGGTTGTGGATGGGGGCGGTATGGAGATCATATTGATGGAATGAATTTGGTCTCCATTACCACACGAGTGTTGACTCAAACATTCTTGGTGATCCTTGTACCTCGTATCTGGCTCTATGGGTATTGGCACGAATGGATCACTCCTATGTGTGGATAGAAGGATAGGGTCTGCCCTTGGCACTGATGGCTTTATAGGGTCTCTAGGTGGAACGTGATCTACGTATGCCTAAAGTGGTAGATGCAGAACTTGGTACAACTATGCTTGGTTCAAATTCCACCTATGCCTTGGTCCCATGTTTAGCTATTCAAATATATCATCAATGTCCATGAGGTGTTATTTCTATCGCATATGGTTGAGATATGCCATCTCAGTCTCATATTAGTAGTATGTATCGAAGATCCATAGGCCTTCATTGGCTCCGAAAACTACATGCGGCATGTGAGGCTCGTTCTGTTTGAGCAAGTTGATTTGGTCCCATCGGGGTTGTTTCGCTCTCTACGGGAGGACCGAATTCTCTTGAGGTGGCAATTGCTAGATTGGATTGTCAAAGGGAAACATTGTCACAAAGTTCTCCTAATAGTCGTCTATGGGTGTCACTTATGAGTGATTGCTATCATATTCTAAAGGGTTCCAAGGTGCTACCTCGTAAGCTGACTCGTATTTAGAAGACTCTCCTTGATCTTGTTCATAACCCTCTTGGAGGTTATCCCTTGAACTTTCCTCTTTCTCGATCAAATGGGAAGGGTTGTTGAGGTCAACAAGGTTTGTTGTTAACCATGGGAGATAGTCCCCCATTGTGTATGTTGTGTTGGGTTTGGCATATGGATCTTGTGCCAACTTATCCCTGTTGCCTAGACCTAGGCATTGCATGGTTTCTACCAAAATTTTGAGGGGCAAAGGGTGGTTGAACCCTACTCCTAATTTATCATATGGCATCTGGTATCTTGGTTGACAAAGAATGCACATTCCTTTTTCATATCTGCCCAATCCATATCCATGCCAATTACATTGGTTAAGGTATTTCAAGGCGAATTCTGGGTTGGACAGACAGTCAACATTCTCAGCAAATGGCTCTTCATCCTCTTCCTCTTGTAGATAGGGTTCTAGGACATTTTTGAGGCCTCCATATACAAAGTTTGTCTAATTTGGTGGGTAACCTAAAGGGAATATAGTGTCAATGGGGAGGTGAGGTCTCCCCATGTCTTGCATGGATTCGAGTGTGGGTGTTGCCACTATGTTCTACACTAGGTACTCCCCTAGGCCTTGTTGTGGTTCATCCACAACACACCCCAAAAGTGGGGACCCACCTTTGTTTTTGCAGGTTTTAGGGAAGATCTCAAAGACCCGGATGCTAAAAATGAAGAAAAGAAGAAAAATGCCTAAGTGTTGAAAGGGTCGCGAAATCGCGACATGTCGCGAAATCGTGACTTGTCTCTCCATCGCTACAAGTTGCCGAAAGAAAGGTGGTAGCGAATCGCTACCACTTCGTGAAGCAAAGGCGTGAAAGAAGAGTGGTAGCGATATCGCTACCACTTTACAAAGCAAAAGGCGTGAAAGCAAGGTGGTAGCGATATCGCTACCACTTTGCGAAACAAAGGCTCGAGACAAAAAGTGGTAGCGATATCGCTACCACTTCATCGAAGGAAGGCTCGGAACCAAAGTGGTAGCGATATCGCTACCACTTCATCGAAGGAAGGCTCGGAACCAAAGTGGTAGCGATATCGCTACCACTTTTTGAAAAGAAGGCAAAGCAAAGTCGGTAGCGATATCGCTACAACGAGCTACCGCGGGCGTACGGACCAAGAACATGTCGCGATATCGCGACATGTCACGATTTCGCGACATGTCGCGTTATCGCGGCTAGGAAACGGAAGAGGCCAAATGCAAATTCTGTCGGGATTTCCACGGGAAAGCGTTACGAAAGGTGCAGGAGACGCAGGACACGTGGCGGAAATGACAGAACCAGAGTAACGTTTCATAACAACAGTTACTGGCCGCAGAGATCGAGCGTTACGAATGCACGCAAAGGTTAGAATACCAAAAGGCGGGAATTGAAGCGAAGGGTCCCGGGAGTCGAAACGAAGCGTCATGGAACAACCGAGAACGCGCGACAGAAAGGTTAAATAGCAGAAATGTAGATGGATACGGGGCTGGAGACTGTAACAAAAAGCATTATTTATTGAAATAAAGGATTTTTCTTTGGTAACACGACTTTTGTGTGTAAAATCAAAAGGAGATCGAAGCCAAAACTATTGTTTTACTGTCAATATTTCCGTTGCATCATTTTGTCTTGTATCTATTTCGTTTACGCCATGGGATGGGTTACGATAGGTGAATGGTAGAATGATGCGGTTATATTCTTTTCCTTAGAGTCTTGCATCTGATCTGATTAGATTGTGTGTTAGTACAGATCTGATCGGTTGGGTTGTTTTGGGGACTTCATCTCTTAACTTGGGATTTTGCAGGGAGGAGATCGTTAACCATTTTAATATCCTTCATTATTTTCCAGCTGACTCAAAAATAACAGTTTCTGTTTTATTCCTTGATATGCTTAATTTCATGTCAGAGACTAACATTGAAATAACAGAACTATTGAATAGAGATAAAACGAACAGGGTTAACCTTAGAATAAATTGTGAATATTAGAACATCAAAAGGATTTTTGTTTATTTTTGATTAATCAAACAAGTCAAGATTATAAAGTTCATTGAGAATCAACAAAGGCCCCTTGTTAACAGCTATCTGCAGGATTTGAGTTATTCTGGGATATATCAATTGTATGTATTAAATTGAAATTCATTTTTATATACGTAAAAGCTGTTTCACAAAGAAGCTTGGAGAAATAATAAAAGGAAGGAAAATAAAATAAATTATTTCTTTGCAAGAAAGAGTCTTTTGTTCGAGACTCTAAGTTGCGTGTTATTATTTGTAATATGACAAATTAACACTCAACATTTTGGCGCTAGAAGGAGGGCCTTCTGTATTGCTTTGCAATTTTGATTTGTTCTAACAATTAACGTGGGTAGTTTTGTTTCCACCTATTGTGTGCAGGTTGGACATTTAGGCGGTGGTGTTCCTTTGATTTCCTTTTCATTGCCTTAAAAAAAAAAAAAAAAAAAAAAAGGGAATAAAAGCTTGATGTTGAACGCATGCCTAAGATTGGGAGAATATGAAACATTGGAATCATGTTGTAAAAGCTCCACATGTAATACAAACAGTTAATTTAGATCATTTGAAGCTTGTGATGCATGAAAAAGTCAGTTTTGCATGACAAATCATCTCATTTGCAATTCAAGAAATAATGCATTCATGTTCCATCTCACTTTTCATACATTTCACCGTAGTGGCATATGCATCTTAGGTGCAATTCATTTGAGTATGTTGAATCCTCTTAGGGTTATGTTATAACATAAATCTAAGTAAATCCTAAGGTTGGAAACTGAGTCTTGAAGTATCTAGGACCAAGCACGTTTCATACATTAAAAGGGATCTTGAGCAAAATGATCAAAACCTAACTTGGAGGAAAAGGTTGGGCGAAAATGGTTTTCATGTCTATCCTATTATGCAACATGATCCTAAAAATAGTGGTTTTGACCACTTCCATAGAGCTTAAAGCCTAAAATCATAGTAGTAAGGATAGGGTTAAATTCTCATCTCGGTTGGTTGAGAATCTAATTCCCCAAAGCTTTGATTGGACCCACATGGAGTAGTAAGGATAGGGCATAAATTCTCATCTCGGTTGGTTGAGAATCTGATTCCCCAAAGCTCTTATGTTTCATTTCGTATTAAGTCTTAGATTGTAAGGATCGTACTATTTGTCCTCCGCAAAGGATGGGTAGTCATCCCCAAGGTCTAAGTAACAAGATTAATATTTTCCATTTACATTTAAAATCTTGGGTTGTAAGGATCGTACTATTTGTCCCTAACCGGGATGGGTAGTCATCCCCAAGGTCCAAGAAGTAAAATAAATAAATTTTTCCCATCTCATCCTTATATTGGATTGTAAGGATCGTACTACTTGTCCTCTCGCAAGGGATGGGTAGTCATCCCCAAGGTCCAAAGAAATGAAGATAAGTTTTGGATTATGGGGTTAGATAGGCCCATGCATGGCATCATGTCTTGCCTAAAAAATAAGACCACCGATTGTCTAGAGGGTTAGACTAGCCTGACCATTTCTTCCATAATTGGTTTAGTTATTTTGCTCAAAGTGAGGTAAAGAATTCTAAATCAGAATAGTAAGGATAGGGTTAAACTCTCATCTCGGTTGGTTGGGAGTCTGATTCCCCAAAGTTCCGATTTCACATCCACTTGCACATGGGTTCAAGATAGTAGGGACTCATAACCAACTTTGGGATATAATGAACCGTTCACTAGTGGATCCTAAGAGGGTTTGGCAGTCTTGAATGTTTGCACATAATACTACAAGAGTGACTATGCATTTTCTCATGGCATATTCAATAGGATACACAAATCATTCACAATTTCGCATATGCATTCATGCAAAACCGATGATGGAATGTGGATCAAATTCAAATGATAAGGAAAGGAATTCATTGCACACACCGAGCTAGTACTTGATGATTCTGATAATTCATGTACTTCTGATTTTGGGCATTAGTTATATTGATTATGGGCTAACCCATGTTTTCAAATTTGTGATTTGTGTTAGGTTGGGTTCTTACTAAAATGCTCAAGAGCATTTGACAAATAGAGTCGCCATTTGTTGTGGTTCATCCACAACACACCCCAAAAGTGGGGACCCACCTTTGTTTTTGCAGGTTTTAGGGAAGATCTCAAAGACCCGGATGCTAAAAATGAAGAAAAGAAGAAAAATGCCTAAGTGTTGAAAGGGTCGCGAAATCGCGACATGTCGCGATATCGCGACATGTCGCGAAATCGCGACGTCGCGAACGAATGTCGTGAAAGTTGAGAATGGTAGCGCTATCGCTACAAGTTGCCGAAAGAAAGGTGGTAGCGAATCGCTACCACTTCGTGAAGCAAAGGCGTGAAAGAAGAGTGGTAGCGATATCGCTACCACTTTACAAAGCAAAAGGCGTGAAAGCAAGGTGGTAGCGATATCGCTACCACTTTGCGAAACAAAGGCTCGAGACAAAAAGTGGTAGCGATATCGCTACCACTTCATCGAAGGAAGGCTCGGAACCAAAGTGGTAGCGATATCGCTACCACTTCATCGAAGGAAGGCTCGGAACCAAAGTGGTAGCGATATCGCTACCACTTTTTGAAAAGAAGGCAAAGCAAAGTCGGTAGCGATATCGCTACAACGAGCTACCGCGGGCGTACGGACCAAGAACATGTCGCGATATCGCGACATGTCACGATTTCGTGACATGTCGCGTTATCGCGGCTAGGAAACGGAAGAGGCCAAATGCAAATTCTGTCGGGATTTCCACGGGAAAGCGTTACGAAAGGTGCAGGAGACGCAGGACACGTGGCAGAAATGACAGAACCAGAGTAACGTTTCATAACAACAGTTACTGGCCGCAGAGATCGAGCGTTACGAATGCACGCAAAGGTTAGAATACCAAAAGGCGGGAATTGAAGCGAAGGGTCCCGGGAGTCGAAACGAAGCGTCATGGAACAGCCGAGAACGCACGACAGAAAGGTTAAATAGCAGAAATGTAGATGGATACGGGGTTGGAGATTGTAACAAAAAGCATTATTTATTGAAATAAAGGATTTTTCTTTGGTAACACGACTTTTGTGTGTAAAATCAAAAGGAGATCGAAGCCAAAACTATTGTTTTATTGTCAATATTTCCGTTGCATCATTTTGTCTTGTATCTATTTCGTTTACGCCATGGGATGGGTTACGATAGGTGAATGGTAGAATGATGCAGTTATATTCTTTTCCTTAGAGTCTTGCATCTGATCTGATTAGATTGTGTGTTAGTACAGATCTGATCGGTTGGGTTGTTTTGGGGACTTCATCTCTTAACTTGGGATTTTGCAGGGAGGAGATCGTTAACCATTTTAATATCCTTCATTATTTTCCAGACTGACTCAAAAATAACAGCTTTTGTTTTATTCCTTGATATGCTTAATTTCATGTCGGAGACTAACATTGAAATAACGGAACTATTGAATAGAGATAAAACGAACAAGTTAACCTTAGAATAAATTGTGAATATTAGAACATCAAAAGGATTTTTGTTTATTTTTGATTAATCAAACAAGTCAAGATTATAAAGTTCATTGAGAATCAACAAAGGCCCCTTGTTAACAGCTATCTACAAGATTTGAGTTATTCTGGGATATATCAGTTGTATGTATTAAATTGAAATTCATTTTTATATACGTAAAAGCTGTTTCACAAAGAAGCTTGGAGAAATAATAAAAGGAAGGAAAATAAAATAAATTATTTCTTTGCAAGAAAGAGTCTTTTGTTCGAGACTCTAAGTTGCGTGTTATTATTTGTAATATGACAAATTAACACTCAACAGGCCCGTATTGGCCATTTCAATGGTAATCATCAATGGTTGAGGGGGAGAGAATGGGAGTTCTTCCTGAGTCCACTCCATGTGGGGTGAATCAGGTGTCTCAACTTCCATTCGGCTAGACACCTCTTCGTTAGATATGGTTGAGACTAATGGTGGTGCCTCCTCTAGGGGCTTCTTCTTGTTGTCCTTCGGTGTGGCCACCATAGGTGGCATTGTTGGTGAAGGGACAGATGACGAAGATGGGCCAGGTCAATTACTTGAGGGACTCAATAGTGGGGATGTAGGCAGAATCGGACCCTAAGTGGATGGATTCAATTGAAATTCCAAATGTGTCGATGGTAGGGTTGATTGTGGCATCAGATGTACCGCATTGCAAAACTTGAAGGGCTCTAAGTCTTTTGGGACTACATGTACTTGCCCTTCATATGTGTACTTGAAGCATTGATGGGCTATCGAAGGGACACACTTCATGTCCCTGATCCAAAGCCAGCCTAGCAAGATATTGTAGGCCATCTCACCCTCAAGGATGTGACACAACATAGGAATGGTATTTTGTCCTACTTGGATGGGTAGGACAATTGTGCCAACCATCGAGCATAACGCGTCGTTGAATGCTCGAAGAGTGTAGGTGGATGCCACAATGTGGGATGCTAGCAGCTTAAGATGTTTTAATTCCGTAGTCATGATTATATTGTTGGACAAGCCAGTGTCCACCAACACCCTCTTGAATGGAATCCTATTGACCCGCACGATGACGTGCAGGGGTGGATCCACCATATCACTAGTCATCGATTTCAGTTCATCTTCCCTAAAGGTTATGACCGGTTCGGTGCATTGTCTCACATGTCCCACAAAGTTGTTGAAATAATTGGGTTCTTGGGGTTGTAGCTCAATGGATTTGAGTATCTCCATCAGAGCCTCCTAATGGGGCGGTGATTTTTAGATGAGCTCATAAATGGAGAGCCTAGTTGACGTGGTCCTTAATCTCAAGTAAGCTTAGTCCAAATCGTGGCCACTGGTCTAGGTGGGGGAGGTTGCGTAGGGTGTTGTGGAGGTTGCGACATTGATGGAACATCTCCTGTAGCTGCAGTGGGTGCAGCCGTGTTTGGGTATCTTTTGTTCCATGTCACGATGCTTATCATCCCCACATACCCTTGCATGGGGCAATTTTGTGTCACCTTGTTTGCTTGTATAGTTTTTTCCTGCGCATCACAGGCAGGCAAGGGGTCTTTGAAGACATCCATCTGTTGGTTTTTCAACACTACGGGATTGTCTATCGCAAGCGTTTTGTTGTCTATCAAGTCTTGCACCAATTTTTTGAATTTCCAACAAGTGAAGATGTCATGTCCTTTCTGCTAGTGGAATCTACAATATAAATCTTCCCTATAGCCCTTGGATTTTGGCGTGTTGGGGTCTATGGCTTGAGTCTCTAGTAAGTTTATCAGGTTTTCCGTGAACAAGCGGTCAAACAAGGAGTCTCTAGACTCTGTCAATTATGTGAATTGTCGCTTAGGGCGACACTGTTGATTTTGCTCTTGTTTGTGGTTTTCCTTTTCATAGTTAGCAAGAGGAACTGCTTGATAATTAGCCTTTTGGGGCTATGTCATTTGTGTAGGTAGTGGTATAGTTATGGCAACCTAATTGACCATGATGGGTTTCAGTTGCATGGGCCCAGTTTTGGCATTTTTGGTCCACTCTTTCTTGCATGGCTTCGTAATATCGTCGTCTTGAATTTTGATCTCCTCAATTATCCTGGATTGTGCCAGGGCTTATTCTAGGGTTGCATATTGTTGCAGCTGCAATAGCACGAATATCGACCTTATGCAACTCTTTGAAAACATTTGAGTCATGTCGGCCATGGGAGGGAGGTAAGGTAGCTTTGAAAGCAATTTCCTCCTTCGATTCCCATAAGTAGCTATGGTATCATCATCATATTGCTTAAGGCCAGCTAGGTCACTTACAGATGCCTTATTCTTAGTGTTGAAGGCAAAACATTCGAGGAACGCGTCCACTCGCTGGTCTAGATTATTGATGTTATACTTCGGTAATTGGGTAAACCAGTCCGAGGTAGGACCTGCGAATGTGGTTATAAACATTCTCAGAAGCAATGCATCATTGTCTTGAATGCCAAAGCATTGAATCATGAATCTCGCTATGTGCTCTTGGGCATCCTCATCCCCTTTAAAAATTTCCAATTGAGGCATTTTGAAGTGGTCGAGGTATGGGGGTGCTGGAACTGAAGGATGCACAGGGTGACTACAGAGCTGGCATAAGGTGGGCTTTTGGGGCCCTGAAGTCTTGGTCTCCATAGACTCTAAGCATTCTAACAGTGCTTTGTATGCATCATAGGATTTTATTTCCTCTTATTTGGTTTGTTCCAGTTGCGAATTGCAAGGAACTTGAGGCCTATGGACGGGCAGTCGGGTAGTGCCCCCTGCCTTGGTAGGGTGTTTCAGCCTGCTCTTCTTCTTGCTTAAATTCCTCATAGGCTTCTTGAGGATTTTTTGAGCGTGACCTATAAACATGAACGGGCACCCGAGGATGGTGCCCATCATTGGTTCTAGGGGTGGCCTCCCACTGAGGTCTCGGAGGTCTTGGAGGTAACACTTGATAAGTTCATGGAGACCTATCTCGCACTAAGGGGTTGTGCCTCTTATAAATTTATGTCCTATGTGTGCGAGGGGTTGGAATTCTTTCATGCGTAGTGTTCTAGAGCAACTCATTTGTCTAGCATCGAATGCGATCTTTGTTAAGATGATACAGTTGCTCTAACTACTGTTGATCTTGCCTAAGTTGCATGATTTGCGCTTGGCAGGTAGCATTTTTGGCAAATGCCAAGTCAATTTGTTCCACCGTCCTATGTCTAGGAGGCCTAGATGCCTCTCCTACATGTCTATCTTGGTTGTGGTGATCCAAGATCTTTATGGTTCAATTTTCTCTGTCGAGGTTAGTAGCATTCACCTGAGGCTCTTGCCTCAATAGGTGATCTTGATAATTAGTAGGTGCGGAGGTGTATTGCTCTCGTGCAGTGTATTGCCATTGAGGAATATACTAGTTTTCCTCATGCTCCCTTTCATACATGTGAAAGGGATGGATGGATTTGGATCACCCTGTCTGAAGAGCCTTGTGCTATAGATTTGGCCTATTAGTTCTAACAGTAATGAGGGGTAGAAGAGGAATGATATAATCATGTGGTCCCTCCTTATGACCCCTATGTTGCTCTAGCGCTTCATTGCATAGTGGCCACTCATAATGACCATCTAAAGGAGCCTTCCCATGTATGTACTCCTCATAAAAGGGTCTGTGTTGAATGGGGGTGCCCCCCAAAGGGGTGCCTCTATAGTCCTTTTCTGTAGTGGTATAGTGTGGACTACGTTGTGGGTCAGGCTGCTAAGGTGGTATAACCAAGTCCTTGGGGCTATAACGGAGGTGAATGGTGCCTCCTTGTACACTTTCTACAGCTTCTGCCCATGATTGGGCTTGGCTACGGGTATACACCATGGTGGTGGTTCTCTACAAGATATGTATGTTTTTTATCTCTTTTGCAATTTTTCTATGCTACACTAAACAAAAAGGGACCACATAAACAAAGAAATGATTTTCTCGTTTACAGATTAAATGTGTGTCCTAAATATAGTTTAGTGTGTTTTGATTTTTGTTGTGCAAACTGTGTAAATAATTTTTTTTTATTCATGCATAATGAGGGATCTTATATCTCCAAAATGGTTGTCCCTTCAATATACCACTGCCAGGCCATTATACCAAACCTCTCAATATACCCGTCCTTACGTGAGGGAAACTATTGGTACACGAGAGCAGAACAGTACATGGAACATAGGTGGTATGGAAGGGGGATCATTCTATTTTTGACACGTACCATATAAGACTTATCCTCATGCATAGGGAATCACCCCCATTACACTTGGTCAGATTTCATAAGAATTTATGTCTAGCAACAGTCACGATCAGGGTTATGTATGCAAAATCCAAGCCAAGGTGGTGATGAAATCCACCGTTGGTCTTGATCAAGTGATTGGGGTATTAAGACCAAATCCTTGATGTTAATATCATTACGTGGTGTGTGTGGTTCCTTTTACTTGCACAAAGAAAGAAATCATGCAGCAAACTTACCTATGCAAGCAAAGAAAATAGAAAAATTGCAGAGATAGAAACATAAAAACATAGAGGATGTTCAAAAAACCTACCTCTTCTCTGCCCAAACCAGATGCCTCTGAGTTTCTGCTCAGAAAATGTATAGAGATATAATCATCCTGGGGTGGGATGAATAGTAGGTTTGTATTCATCCTAGGGTGAGATGAATTTGTATTCGTCCGGGGGTGGCACGAATTCCAAGTCTGTATTCGTCACAGGGTGGCACGAGTAGCAGTCCAGTGCCCTAAGGATTAACACACCTGCAAGAAAAACACAAAATTTTGATCAAAAAATTGATCCCAATAGCATGGGATAGGGTCCCACCATGATCGCCACTGAAATTCGAACACAGGGTGATGGCGTGCCATACCAGATGGTGCAAACAAAATTGATATAGAACAATGCTAAGTCCTAGCATAGACGATATGTAAGCAAACAAAGACAAATAGGTGCCTCTGCTTTCAATTTTGTTACAATATGTCCCCCCTTTAGGGCTTAGAACATTTGATACAGTTCATTACATCAATGGATGGTACGCTTCCAATGTCTTCCGCGTACCTCACATTCAAAATGGGTGGGCCAAAGGTTGCCACCACTTGTGTCCATGTGTTCATGTGTTCCTTTCTGCCACTCCGGTGTTCCTGTCTATGAGATCCTATGCTCACGGAAAAAAAAATAGTTAATAGCATATGCAGATAGAGGGAAAAACATGCGATCCCTAGGGCCTCCGGCTAGTGAATACATAAAATAACAAAATTATGGTCAGACCATGTCATAATGAATTCAAACTTTAACAAAAGCATAGAAACATCATTAGAGACACATTGCAAAAGTAACAGTCTAGAAATCATGCATGGATTTCTAATCGCTCCGGGGTGGGACGATTAGGACTGTCACAAAACATGCAAAAGCAACCTTGCAAATGTCTAGCCCAAAGGCATCCAAAACTCCTACAAACTTGGGGTTAGGATAAAAGGGCATTTTGGGATGACCCAGAAGGTCATATTTGGCATATTCTGCCCAGATTGTCCCGTATCCGAAAGTGCTCCTTGTATGTTAGTAAACACGTAAAATGATAAAAACATGGTCAAAACAGGTCAAAATGCAATGAAACTTGAAAAGAAGCATAAGTAAACCAAATAGAACATAATGCAAAAAAAAAAAGTAGAGAAATTCTTCATGGATTTTTAATCACTCTGGGGTGAGATGATTAGGAATACAGCAGTTTGGGGGGCACCCGAGGGCAGGACACCCACTGTTTGGGGTCTGGTTTTGACACCAATCCACTTGATATGGATCCAAAACATCCTAGGGGGTTGTGTCAATGAATTTTGTGTGGTATTGTGGCCAATTGCTTAGGTTTTGGGTCGGGATTGCATTCCTAGTGTTCACCCAATAACCTCTCTCCCAAAAGAGAAATTAGGGATGTAGGAAGCACAAATGGGGAATGGGGGTACAATTTGGTAGCACTCTGTTGCTCCAAATGCTCCAGATCTATTATTTTTTAGGGTGAGAAGGCTCACCCTTTTATAGACCTAGGGTCTCCCTCTTTGAATGCGCATGCGAGGGTGCCACTTGGCTTGCCATGCATTTTTTGGGAGAGAATATTCCTCCCTAATTTAGAGTCTCCTTGCATGAGGCCTCCATGATCAGGGCATGCTTGACTGAAGTTCCTCTCTCAGATTTGAAACTGTTCCTCACAATTGCATGCTCTGAAGGCATAGTTAAGTGGTGGATCTATCGAGGTTTAACTTTTTTCCAGTCAAACCTGCTACTCGTCCCACCCTGGGACGATTGTTGCTAATCGTCCTAGGGTGGGATGAATAGGATTCTAATCATCCTAGGGTGGGACGAGTAGGGAGAAAAGCACTTAAAAGGTGCCAAATTGACTTTTGACATTCTAAAACTGATTTGGGAGTGGTTAGGACCACTGTTTAACCTCTAGAGGTTTCCCTAGGGGGTATGTATGCCAATTCGGTCAGTGCTTGTAGTCACATAATCATATTGGTGCTGTTTTGGTGTCTACACTAAGTAATATTTAAAATATTGTTCCTAGTAGCCATCTTAAACTACTACTACTACTAGATTTTACTCTCTTCACAATTCTAACTTGAAACCTTAGTAGAGCATGATTTCCTATAAAATGCATATGCCTAGGTTTAGATCAAACAAGTTCTACATAGAAAATACAAACATCTCTCCCCACAAATAAACCTTGCTTTGATACCAATTGTCAACATCAAAGACTCTGATAATGAAATCCTTCTTATATCAAACATTATAGAAGCATAACAAAATATTTCATAATACAATTCATATGTTCAATTTGAGTGCAACCACATGATTTACATATTACATTGAATTAATACTCATGTAATAGATTTTATACCATCCAACTTTATAAAACATAATCAACACATCTCATATTCTTTATGGCCATATCACTCCATTCCATATAATCGAATCCAACTATGGAAATTTATAGGTTGGATGATCCATCTGAGAGAGGATAGATGGATAATTCAACTACTAGAGGATACACCAACATATAAAATCATCACAATGACTTTTCTTAGCTAACAAATCACATGTTTTTTCTTTTGATCTATCTTTTTATCTTTGTTTTCCTTTTTTTTCATCTTTCTATTTTACAATTGCTTTTCTATTTTTTCTACTTATTTTTTCTTTGTTAAGAAAAGTGCTTTTATGTACTTTTTCACATTAAGCATTACTTTCCCCAACATTATAATTAGTCTAGTTTAAAAAATATAACTATAATGATAAGATTATTCCTATTGAATCCTTCAAGCAAAATTTTAAAATAAAGACAAACAAACCAAATCAAATTTAATACACAGTAAAAGTTAGATGAAACTTAGGGAGGTCTATGACATGCATCTAATGTATCATGTCATGTTGAATAGAAAAAATACCTCATTGTATCATATATAATGATCATGATACAGCCAAATTGGCTTTCATTAATTATTTGGTTTATACCCTTGGGATAGGTTGAGTTGGTCCTTTGGTGCCAGGGATGGTATTTATTAATTTGATAGTCTATTAATAGACAAAGATATGATATTGTAAAATTATCAATTCATTATTCTAAATTCTATCTCCTTGCTATGCATAAAATACTTTTCTCTCTTTAAGAAATTAAGAGACTTTGTCCTCTCTTAGTGGTTAGGATTATTTTTAAGATTTGGATATGGATCTATGTAAATTTGTTGGATTTGATATTCTAAAATAAATGAATTTTTTTTTATTGTAAATATTTTGGTGAATGGTGTGGAAATTCTATTTTCTTCAAGTTGTTTCATTGCAAGTGGTATCAAACTGATGATTTTGTCCCCTTATGGTAAAAAAAAATGACATTATAATTTCTAATGTACTAAAACTAAAATCTCTTTAGCCAAATTTACATTAACTAATGGGGTATTTTTGTATTTCTTTCCTTTTTTGCTTGCATTCTTCTAATGCAAACACCCCAATATTATGATTTAGGTAAAACTCTTCATGGCACCCAAAATTGAAAAAAATAGTATTGGCTATGTGGGGATCCTTGCAAGAAACCTATATTAGTTTGACTATCTTGTTTTATTGATAAAAACAACATATATAATTGATAATACCTTTTTAAGATGTTTTAAATCAACAAATAGACACACCATTTCCATAAATCATACATGTTGGATGTTTTTATTTCTAAATGTTGGATATGAATCAACAAGCAGATAAGCTAAAAAAATCTAATGGATGATGGGTGTATGAGATGCAAGAAGTATCATCAAAGGAATTAGGAAAGCACCACAATATCCCATAGGGAATTAGTGGATTCAATCCTCGTAATCATTTAGCTCTTGCCACCATGAATTCCTCCTCAACCTCTCCTATGGAGAATAATTAAAGTAATAAAATCTAAATTAGATGGAAAAATTACATATGTAAATAGTGGTATGAAATCGATTTAAAATTAGCTTAGAAAAATATAAATCATGATGAGGAGAATTTTTCATATGTTCTAAGATCAATAGAAGGATCAAAAGATTCATAAAATTGAGTAGGCACTCATAAGGTACTTTCAATGTATTTCTTTTGAGTGGAAGGATCCCCAAATTCATAAAAAAAAGCATTCACTCAAAGGGGACTTTTAGTTTCTTTTGAGCAAGATCCCAAAAACTCTAACTTCACCAAGTTACATACATATATCTTTCTAGATGATAATTCAATAAGTATTACTAATTTTTGGATTTTTTATTCTAATTTAGATACTACAACTAGTGGTATGACTTATCTCCTAGAATATCATTAGGATATTCTAGTACTAAGGTTTACTATGATGTACTTCTATGGATAGGACCCTCTGCTAGATTTCTAAAATATAATACCTTCTATATTTACTAATAATGGAAATACCATATTTATTGTCTTATAACTTGGTACCCATACTAATAAATGGATCTTATGGAAATTAAAATGCAAGGGATATCCTCTCACTTGGCCATAATTTAAGAACATGTTTTTGATAAAATTTTGATAAGAGTCACTCTTCCTATTATGTGGTCAAGCTACTTTAGATTAAGCATATAGTGACTGTTGATGGGTACTACAATGAATCCATGATCCTCCTCATCTACACATATCACTTAGATCCTCAATGGTAGTTTTAGAATTCAGATATATTATTAAGTGATAAATATAATGATAAGTTCATATGTATAATTTTCATAGGCTCCATGAAATAAAATGGTTACCCAAGGTAGTAGAGAATAAGATCTATACTTGTAGGACTTCAACAAGGATAATGATGAATGCCTTCAATTATATTTGGTTTAGATGTAGATCTCAACACCCATGGGATCAAGTGTGTGAAAAAATTGTAACTTCTACATATAAAATAAGGAATACAATTCTTAATAGGAGGTACCAACATCACCATGCCAAGAGAATCCAACTAAGCTAGATAACTTTAAATAAGGTATATATCCTATGGATCTCTTAGTATTTTTCCTAGTGGGAGTGCAAACCAATCATATCATCAAAGTAGGACTTGTTAAAAATCAACATATCATTTTTATAATTTGTTCTAAAAATACTCATAGTTTCATCATCCATGATATGGTCAAAACCCTAGGGTCATATGTTAGATCTTATAAAAAATTAGATACTTGTATTTCCAATAATGGTAATTTTATCTATGTGGAATGAATTATTAATACTCGACTCGCAATTGGTAGCTATTATTGGATCAAAATTCTCTATGTGATGTATTTAGGAAGTGTAATAATCCTCAAAGCTCAATGGTTATTTCAAGAGGGAGATATTACTTTGAATATAAAACAATTATTTACAATGGATAAATAATAGAAGCTATATTTTCTTCCAAAGGATGTAAAATTAACCATCCAAGTTATTTAGTTCTCACTAGATGGAAAAGAATTTAGACAAGGTTAGTAAGGGTATATTCACATAAATTTATTGTACAGAGGTCCTCACTACCAAGTAAGGATATCCTATTATTTCCTTTAGATGAAATTCCTCATAAAAAATATGCTAAATTATTTGAGAAATATAAAGATACTTCCCAAAGCATGCATATTATTATACTATCTATCTAGATGAGGGAATTTAGTTGTTAAATGTCTACCTATATTGATGTACTCAACCTCAAAAAAACAATTAAAAAGCTGGCTCAAAAAATTTTGCAACAAAGAATTATTTAACCCAATACTAACCACTACTCCTCGTTCGTAGTCATGATGAAGTGTAAGTATTACTATTCAAAAATATGCTAAGATTTATGACAACTTAGTAATATTACTATCAAATATAAGTTACCTATGTTTGATATTAATGGTTTATTGGATAAATTACATGGTAGTCAAACTTTTACTAAGCCAGACTTTAATTCTATATTTTATCAAATTTCAGTTAGAGAAAAGGACATTCCAAAATATACATTTCACACTCATGAGGTTCATTGTGAGCTTCTAGTAATACCATTTGGTCTTACCAGTGCCCAATAAACCTTTAAGAGTAATGAATTTTGTATTTCAACATTTCTTATGAAAATTTAGTTTGGTTTTTCTATGATATTCTAGTCTAAGTAAGATTTGGCAAGTCTAATTGAATCATGTGGAAAATTTTCCCAAAATTCTAGAGTAGGAATGACTAAATGACAATAAGTGTAAGCATTCTTTTGAGTTTGTGAAGTAGAATATCTAGGTCAGATTATATCTCATAAAGGTATTAATATGGATCCTAACAAGATTAAGAAAATAAAATATTAGTTCATACCTAAATCTCTCAATATTTTTCAAGGTTTTATTAGGTTTAATTGGTTATTATGACACCTTTGATACATTTAACTAAGAATAATACTTTTGTTTGGATTGAAGAGGCTATAAAATCCTTTACTCTAGTTTTGGATACTCCTAATTTTAGTAAGCCCTTTGTTATAGAATGTGAGGTGCAATTTTGATGTAATCATGTCAATTTATAGCTTCTAAAAGCAAAGCCTCTAGCAATAATCTTAGAAAATATACTTATGAGAAGGATATAGTAGCCATCCTACATCTTGTTGAATAATGAAAACCTTATTTTTTGGTTGGCATTTTATTATCAAAATCGATGATTTTAGTATCATGTATTTTTTGGATCGATTTCTATCTAATTTGAAATATATCAATTGGTTGATTAGGCTACTAGATTATGATTATGAGATTATATATAAGAAAGTGAAGGAAAATATGCTAGAAGATGTATTTTTAGGATCAATATCTATCTTATCAATAATATAATAAATGGTTGACTAGGATATTGGGTTATGATTATGAGATTGTATATAAGAAAAATAAAATATGCTAGTAAATGACATTTTAGACAAGTAAAATAATTTAAAAGTTTTCCTATTATATCTATCACTCTTCCCAAAAGCACGAAAAAACATGCATCGTACAAATGATAAACAACTAAAAGAAAAAATAGATGAAAAAAATATGATGTAATAAAAGAAACCAAATGGCAATGAATTTGAATGTATTAAACTTGTATTGATTTCTTTTAAAAAGGTATAACATAGAATCCTCTTTCAAGTATTTCACAAATGATACAGTATTATAATGAATACCACAATGTCTTTGTCAATCGGGAAGAACTTTTCTTGGTACAATCTAAGGGACTTTTTGTGCCCACAACAATGTCTTCAGGAGTGGGTTTTCTTGCGAACGTTGAGTGAGAGTTGGATTCGAGATCATTCATTGTTCCAAACCCTGTAATCATGCATGCAATGAAATAAAAGAGGAATAAATAGCAATTATGGATTCCACTAAGGTTGGACCCATGTTGATCAAGAAGTAAAGTGAAATAAAGTGCATGCATGAATTATATAATGAAGATTTAATCTATTATAAATAAGGTAAAATGCATAAAATAGAATATCTATGGATAAAAAAAACATGCAAGTATCAATCTAAGAAAATATGCAAAAAAAATGAAAAATGGTCACCTAAATGGGATTGTCTCGAGCAAGACAATCTCTATCTACAAACCATCTCAAGGTAATACAATCATTGACATAGACCTACAACTTTTGGAAACTAGGTCCTATGATGTTGGGGGTAATCCAAGGGTGTTTTATCAACAGATTGGTGGTGAATCTAAAGGTGAGTAAGTGGGTTCACATGATCCATAGTAGTGGTATTGATCAAGCGTGGATGAGGAAGGCAACTTTGAATCTTGCAAGATAATCCAATGGCATGGATGCAAGCAACAAAAAAATGTGGCACTATTTCAATAGCAATTCATTACTATGGCATTCAAAATATGGATTCTTAAAATGGAGGAGGGAAGCCTCCATTTTAGAGCCTCCTTAGTATACAATCAAAGAGGTAAGTAGAAATTAGGGGTAGCCTAATTGCCACTTTGCAGATGGTAGGGGTGACTGCAATTTGTTAGGCATGGGGAGAAATTAACCATCACATTAATAGGCAGTCCTACTACATGATTATTTCTTTTTGAATTAGCATTCACATGACCATATTGCATCGAGATGGTCCTAACTTAGAGACTATATTAGGTGATATGGTCATGCCTCCCATGGGGAAAAGTGCATTTTTTTCTAGAAAAATACACCAAATGGCCCTGAGGCTACCCTAGGTGGGTTAGATGGGTTAGAAGGAGGTCTTTTAGAGAGTCTCCTTGTGATTACACATTTTAGGTGTCTAGATATACCTTTTTTTGGAATGCTTTATGCCTAAGAACAATGCAGAGCAAAAATAAATGATCTAAAATGGTTGAGTTGATGATGGATGATGTTAAGTTGAAAAATTCAATGTGATATGCCCCAATCATAAAAAGGATGCACGTATTTGAATCATTGCTTCCAACACATTGATGAATTTGATTTAATTTTTGGTAACCCTTTAGCCATGGGTAGACAAGCTTGAGTCTACTCTTTAGGTTTTAGGCATACCAAATTTTTGTTTGATTTAAATTTTGCTTTTTGTTTGCCCCAACAAAAAGAGCTTATGATAGTCTTTGGTAATGATTCTTGAATGAACACAATTTTCATTTTTGAGTGTTTGATTGTTGACTTGATTTTGAAATGTAATTTTTGTTGTTATTGACTACCCCCTCAAGTGACGAGTCGATGGAGGAGATGAAAAATTGATGATAGCGATGAGGTGCTTGACAAGAATGAGACTATTAGCATGGTTGCTTTTGAAAAAGTGCCACTTTGAGATTATCTCAATATAATATGGGTTTATTTATTTATTTTTTAGTTTTATCTTTTTATTTTTTATTATTTGATCAGCTTATTAGAGCCTGACACAGCTTTTCAAACCATTATAATGATGCTCCTATTGCATTTCTGAAAAATGAGGATGACTATAAGTGGTTGAAGACCTTGGGCCTATTGCACACTACATGACTGGAGTCCATTCATTCTGATTAGGCCTACTTGATGATACTTATGGATAGATGGTACCTACAAACTAACACTTTCAACATGTCAACCAAGGATATCGCCATCAACTTAGAGGATGTCTACCAGATATTATGGTGCTCAATTGAGGGCCCATATATACACTACTATGACTACTCAAAGAGAGGTGGTTTTATAATGAGTCTATGAAGAGTAGTGAAGATAGATTGATTGCAACTTTGATAATGGTAGTGTCCATGTTGAGGATAGAATTCGCACACAAATTTTGATAGCTAGACATATAGTTTTGATGATGCTCATATATGACTTCATCCTTATAGAATCCTCTAGTAGTAGGTTCCCTTGGAATGTATTGGGCCTTATTTAGGATTTTTTGGAGTAGCCACAAATCATGGTATGAGACCCCAATTTTCTAGCATAGCTCTATAGAGAGTTGTATGAGCTTTGAGAGAGTCCAATAGGGCCTAGGATGTAGCTTCCTTATTTAGGTTTGGGGATGGGAGTATTTTAGCATTGATCGACCATAGGGAATTTCATGGGCTACATAGAGGGGCATGATAGATAGAGAGATTCTCTATGCCATGTGATGGGTAAATAAGTAGGATTAAAGTAGGAGCCACCCCTAGCAGGGTGACCTATAGGAGCAGATTGCTACTTTGAGAGAGTAGGTTTGGATTATCTAAGGGAAACTATCAAACTAGGACACAACCCACACCACAATGCAGAGTTAGTAGGACATAGATTGATAGATATGGTAGTGTTTTTTAGAGAAGAGGGATAACCTACAAGCATAGTTGGTGAGTCTGTAGGATGAGCTAAGCAGGGTGACAATAGAGTGAGAGACTCTACAGACTCAAAGGGTAGGAAAGACAATCGAATAGGGCTATCCATCCACAAGTGGATAGTCGATGGATAAGGTTGCTAAACTATGGGTAGAGAATACCCAGCTGTAGACTAGGATGACCAGATACCTCTCACAACACCAAGTAGATAAGGAGTACATTGGGTGACTAGAGAATATGATTGATAACCTAGGTGTGGTAATTCTCTCTTGAGATCCTTCATCTCAGTCACATTGGATCTAATGCAATGAAGCTTTTGGGGAGCCATTCATGAGACTTCTTGTTCCACTATTCATAGCACCAGAGACCTCATGGATATCAAGGGCTAGTGGATCTAAGTAGACTTGTAGAGATGATATTGAGGGTAACAGCGAGAGCAGATATGATGATGGCATAGGGCCAGCCTGAGGATGGGTTTGTCTTATACTAGCTTCATTTTTTAGATGTGATGTATAATGATCCACTAGCATTGTAGCCTGTAGGTATTTTTGTATCATGATGTACTTTATATATATATATATATATATATATATATATATATATATATATATATATATATATATATATATATATATATATATGAGATGAAATAAAGTGAATGCATGCATGAGATAATGAATATCTAAGCTATTATAATAAGACAAAGTGCATAAAATAAAATATCTATGGCTAAAAAAAAACATGCAATCTTAGTTATCAAGTTTGAGTTCATGTTCGAGTTCGACACTCTTGAAGTTCGAAAGAAATTCGACATGTTTAAAAATTTGGAATAAAATTCGACATAAAATTTGATATATTATAATTGTACATATATCCTTTCAATGTTATGTAAATAAATTAGTAAATGAGAATCTCAAACAGTATATTTATAAACGTACATATATTCTTTCAATCTATTTAAATTTTTCCTTGTCGTATATTTCCAAGCTTCAACATTACTTTAATGGTACCATTTTAAATAGTTTTTTTTGAAGAAAAATGTCATTTAATTTTACTTTCAACATTTAAATATAAAATTTTATTTAAATGTATTAAAATAATGTAAACCTACTTTCAACATTTTAATATAGAACTTTATTTAAATAAATAAATAAATATATAAACATAACCAAATAAAAAATTAATATAAAAACATTAAAATTAAATGTAAAAAACATCTTATTTAATTTTACTTTCTATTTAAAATATATATAGCACAAAAAAATGAGAAAATTCATATGAAAACAATAAATACATTACATTAAATCACCGCAAAAATAACTAAATCACAGTATAGAGAAAAATCTAATGCAGTTACAGAAGCAAATTTATTTAACCCAACAAAACTAATAATTCAAATCTAATGTAGTTAGAGAAGCTACAAAATCATATAGGCTCCCACTCATAGCTATTGCAAAACTCAAATTTTGATTTATAGATTTTACAAGTGTAGGAAGGGGAAACCACATGAGAAAAAATTCCTGCATGCATTTTTCCCTTCTTGTGTGAATTTCCCCCGCCTATTTCATTCCCAATTTTTTTTCTATCGAATTTAGGGTTTGTTCACCAAATTTATTTGCTAGGGTTTTAATTCGATGAATTTCAAACTTCATCTAAACAAATTGATGAATTTGATAACTAAGCATGCAAGTATCGATCTGAGAAAATATGAAAAAAATAGTGAAAATGGTCATCTAAACGGGACCATCTTGAGAAAGATGATTTTTGTTTGTGGATCGTCTTAGGGTGAGACACTCATTTTTGCATACCTACAACTTTTGGAAACAAGGTCTGATGGTGTTGGGGATGATCCAAGGGTATTTTACCAACATATTGGTGGTGACTCTAAAGGTGAGGAAGTGGATTTATGTGATCTAGAGTAGCATTATAGATCAAGTGTGTAGGGGAGAGGCAAATTTAAAACTTGTGAGATAATACAACAATATGGATGCAAGCAGTAGAAAAGTATGACATGGTTTCAGTAGCATTTCGTTGCTCTAGTGTTTGAAATTTGGATTCTTAAAACAAAAGGGGGAAGCATCCATTTTATAGCCTCCAAAGCATGCATCCAAAGATACAATTTGCAATCAAGGGTAGCCTAATTACCACTTTGAACGTGGTAGGGGTGACTATAGGTCATCAAGCATAGTGGGAAATTATCTGCCATGCTAACAATTAGTCCTACTACCTGATTATTCCTTTTTGAATTAGCACATGAATGATTGTATTTCATCAAGAAAATCCTAACTTGGAGACCATCTTGAATGAGATGATCATGCCTCCCATGTGGGAGAAGTGTCCATTTGTTGGTACAAGAAACCAAATAACCCTGAAGTTGCCCTAGGTGGGTTAGATGGGTTAGAAGAAGGTATTTTGGAGAGTCTCCTTATGATTATGCATTTTAGGTGTCTACAAATGCCCCTTTTTGGAATGCTTTGTGCCTAAGCACAATGCAGAGCAAAAATAAATGATCTAAAATGGTTGAGTTGATGATGGATGATGTTAAGTTGAAAATTTCAATGTGAGATACCCCAATCATTAAAAGGATGTACATTTTTTAATCATTGCTTTCAACACATTGATGAATTTAATTTAATTTTTGGTAACCCTTTAGCCATGGGTAGACAAGCTTGAGTCTACTCTTTATATTTTAGTCATACCAAATTATTGTTTGATTTAACTTTTGTTTATTTTTTTCCCCAATAAAAAGGCCTTATGATAGTCTTTAGAAATGATTCTTGAATGAACACAATTTTTATTTTTGAGTGTTTAATTGTTGACTTGTGTAGACACCAAAACAACACCAATCCGATTATGTGACTACAAGCACTGATCGAGTTGGCATACATAGCCCCTAGGGCAGCCCCCAGAGGTTAAACAGTGGTCCTAACCACTCCCAAATCAGTTTTGGAAGGTCAGAGGTCAATTTGGCACCTTTTTAGCACTTTTCTCCCTACTCGTCCCACCCTGGGATGATTAGAATCCTATTAGAATCCTATTCGTCCCACCCTGGGATGATTAGCAGCAATCGTCCCAGGGTGGGACGAGTAGCAGGTTTGACTGGAAAAAAGTCAAACCTCGATAGGTCCGCCACTTAACTGCGCCTTCAGGGCATGCAATTGTGAGGAACGACTTCAAATCAGAGAGAGGGACTTCAGTCAAGCATGCCCTGATCATGGAGGCCTCATGCAAGGAGACTCTAAATCAGGGAGGAATCTTCTCTCCCAAAAAAAGGCATGGCAAGCCAAGTGGCGCCCTCGCATGCGCATTCAAAGAGAGAGACCCTAGGTCTATAAAAGGGTGAGCATCCTCACCCCCAAAAAATGAAGAGAGCTGGAGCATTTGGAGCAATGGAGTGCTGCCAAATTGTACCCACATTCCCCTTTGTGCTTCTTACATCCATAATTTCTCTTTTGGAAGAGAGGTTATCGGGTGAACGCTAAGAATGCAATCCCGACCCAAAACCCAAGCAATCGGCCACAATCCCACACCAAATTCATCGACACAACCCCCTAGGAGGTTTTGGACCCATCCCAAGTGGATTGGTGTCAAAACCAGACCCCAAACGGTGGGCGTCCTGCCCTCGGGCGCCCCCCAAACTATCGCAGTCCTAATTGGCTCACCCCGGAGCGATTAGAAATCCATGAAGAATTTCTCTACTATTATTTTTGCATTATGTTCCATTTGGTTTACTTATGCTGCTATTCAAGTTTCATGGCATTCTGACTTGTTTTGACCTTGTTTTTATCATATTCATGTGTTTACTAACATACAGGGAGTGCCTTCAGATATAGGACAATATGGGTAGAATCTGCAAAATATGACCTTCTGGGTCATCCCAAAATGCCCCTTTTTGTCTAACCCCAAGTTTGCAAGAATTTTGGAGGCCTCTGGATAGGACATTTGGAAGGTCACCTTTGCATGCTTTGTGATAGTCCTAATCGTCCCACCCCGGAGCGATTAGAAATCCATGCATGATTTCTCTACTATTATTTTTGCATTCTGTTCTATTTGGTTTACTAATGCTGCTGTTCAAGTTTCATGGCATTCTGACCTGATTTGACTGTGTTTTTATCATATTCATGCGTTACTAACCTACAGGGAGCGCCTTCGGATACAGGACAATCTGGGTAGAATATGCCAAATATGACCTTCTGGGTCATCCCAAAATTCCCCTTTTAGCCTAACCCCAAGTTTTCAGGAGTTTTGGAGGCCTCTGGAGAGGACATTTGGAAGGTCGCCTTTGCATGTTTTGTGATAGTCCTAATCGTCCCACCCTGGAGCGATTAGAAATCCATGCATGATTTCCTGAATGTTCTTTTTGCAATGTGTCTCTGATGATGTTTTTATGCTTCTATCAAATTTTGGGTTCATTATGACATGTTTTGATCATCATTTTGCTATTTTACATACTAACTAGTCGGAGGCCTTGGGGATTGCATGCTTTCCTTCTATCCGCATATGCTATTAACTATTTGTTGTTTCTCTGTACATAGGATCTCACCACTAGGAACATCGGAGGGGCAGCAAGGAACACATGAACACATGGACACAAGCGGCGACAACCTTTGGCCCACCCATTTCAAATGTGAGGCACGTGGAAGACACTGGAAGCGTACCATCCGTTGATGTAACGAACTGTATCAAATGTTCTGAGCCCTAGAAGGGGGGATGTATTGTAACCAAATTGAAAGAAACATTAATAAAAGAGGCCCCACTTTGTCTTTGTTTGCTTACATCTCGTTTATGCATCGTTTCCTTCGTGCATTGCTTTCTCGCATTCGTAGGACTTAGCAGTTGTATATCAATTTCATTTGCACCATATGGTCTGGCACGCCATCACCCTGCGTTTGAGATTTTAGTGGTGATCATGGTGGGACCCTATCCCCTACTATTGGGATCAAGTTTTTGATCAAAATTTTATGTTTTTCTTGCAGGTGTTACTCATTCGGGCACTGGACTGCTACTCGTGCCACCCTGTGACGAATACAGACTTGGAATTCATGCCACCCCAGGATGAATACAAATTCATCTCACCCTAGGATGAATACAGACCTGCTATTCATCCCACCCTAGGATGATTAGCTCTCTATACATTTTTTGAGCAGAAACTCAGAGGCATCTGGTTTGGGCAGAGAAGAGGTAGGTTTTCTGAACATCCTCTGTGTTTTTTTGTTTTTGTCTCTGCAATTTTTTTGTTTTCTTTGCTTGCATAGGGAATTTTGCTGCATGTTTTCTTTCTTTGTGCAAGTAAAAGGAACCACACACACCACGTAATAATATTAACATCAAGGAGTTGGTCGTAAAACCCCAACACTTGATCAAGACCAACGGTGGATTTCATCACCACCTTGGCTTGGATTTTGCATACATAACCCTGATCGTGACTGTTGCTAGACGTAAATCCTGATGAAAGCTGACCAAGTGTAGCGGGGGTGATTCCCAGTGCATGAGGATAAGTCTTCTATGGTAGGTGTCAAAAATAGAGTGATTCCCCTTTCGTACCGCCTATGTTCCACGTATTGTTCTGCTCTCGCGTACCAATAGTCTCCCTCACGTAAGGGCGGGTATATTGAGAGGTTCGGTATAACGGCCTGGAAGTGGTATATTGAAGGGGTGACCATTTTGGAGATATAAGAGCCCTCATCATGCATGAATAACAAAATTTTCTTTACATGGTTTGCACAACAAAAATCAAAACACATTGAACCAGATTTAGGACACACATTTAATCTGTAAACGAGATAATCATTTCTTTGTTTGTGTGGTCCCTTTTGTTTGGTGTAGCATAAAAAATCGTAAAGGAGATAAAAACATACATATCTTGTAGAGAACCACCACCATGGTGTATACCCGTAGCCAAGCCCAATCATGGGTAGAAGCTACGAAAAGTGTACAAGGAGGCACCAGTCACCTCCGTTATAGCCCCAAGGACTTGGTTATACCACCTTGGTAGCCTGACCCACAACATAGTCCACACTATGCCACTATAGAAAAGGACTATAGAGGCACCCCTTTGGGGGGCACTCCCATTCAACATAGACCCTTTCAGGAGGAGTACATACATGGGAAGGCTCCCTTAGATGCTCATTATGAGTGGCCACTATGTGATGAAGTGCTAGAGCAACATAGGGTTCATAAGGAGGGACCACATGATTATATCATCCCCCCTCTACCCCTCATTACTATTAGAACTAATAGACCAAATCTAGAGTGCAAGGCTCTTCAGACAAAGGTGAGCCAAATTCACCTATCCATTTCACATGTATGAAAGGGAGCATGAGGAAAACTAGTATATTCCTCAAGAGCAATACACCGCATGGGAGCAATGCACCTCCGCACCTGCTAATTATCAAGATCACCTATTGAGGCCAGAGCCTCAGGTGAATGTTGCTAACCTCGATAGAGGAAAGTGACCCATAGAGATCTCGGATCACCATGATCGAGATAGACATGTAGGGGAGGCATCTAGGCCTCCTAAACATAGGACGATAGAACAAATTGACTTGGCATTTGCCAAACATGTCGCCCGCCAAGCGCAAATCATGCAGCTTAGGCAAGATCAGCAGTAGTTAGAGCAACTGTATCATCTTAACAAAGAGCGCATTCAGTGCTAGATAGATGAGTTGCTCTAGAACAATATGCATGAGAGGATTCCAACCCCTCGCATGCATAGGACAGAGATTTATGAGAGGCACAACCCCTTAGTGCGAGACAGGTCTCCACGACCTTATCAAGTGTTGCCTCCAAGACCTCCGAGACCTGAGCGGGAGGCCACCCCTAGAACCAATGATGGGCACCTTCCTCGGGCACCCATTCATGTTTATAGGTCATGCCCAGAAACTCCTCAAGAAGCCTATGAGGAATTTGAGCAAGAAGAAGAGTGGGCTGAAACACCCTACCAAGGCAGGGGGGCGCTACCTGGCTACCCCTCCATAGGCCTCAAGTTCCTCGTAATGCACAATGGGAACAAACCAAAGAAGAGGAAATCAAATCCTCTGATGCATACAAAGCACTGTTAGAATGCTTAGAGTCTATGGAGACTAAGACTTCAGGGCCCCAAAAGCCCACCTTATGCCAGCTCCGTAGTCACCCTGTGCATCCTTTAGTTTTGGCACCCCCATACCCCGACCACTTCAAAATGCCTCAATTGGCAATTTTTAGAGGGGATGAGGATGCCCAAGAGCACGTAACAAGATTCTTGAGTCAATGCTTTGGCATTCAGGACAATGATGCATTGCTTCGAGAACGTTTATAACCACGTTCGTAGGCCCTGCCTCGGATTGGTTTACCCAATTGCCGAAGCATAGCATCAACAATCTAGACCAGCTAGTGGACGCATTCCTTGAATGTTTTGCCTTCAACACCAAGAAGAAGGCATCCTTAAGTGACCTAGCTGGCCTTAAGTAGTATGATGATGAGACCATAGCCGCTTATGGGAATCGGTGGAGGACATTGCTTTCAAAGCTACCCTACCTCCCTCCTATGGCCGACATGACTCAGATGTTTTCAAAGAGTTGCATAAGGTCGATCTCCATGCTATTGTAGCTACAGCAATATGCCACCCTAGAAGAAGCCCTGGCGCAAGCTAGGATAATTGAGGAGATCAAAATTCAAGACGGCGAGATTGCCAAGCCGTGCAAGAAAGAGTGGACCAAAAATGCCAAAACTGGGCCCACGCAACCGAAACCCGCCATGGTCAATCAAGTTGCCATAACTGTACCACCACCTACACAAATGACATAGCCCCCAAAGGCTAATTATCAGGTAGTTCCTCCTACTAACTATGAAAAGGAAAACCACAAGCAAGAGCAAAATCAGCAGCGTCGCCCTAAGCGACAATTCACACAATTCACAGAGTCTAGAGACTCCTTGTTTGACCGCTTGTTCATGGCAAACCTGATAAACTTGCCGAAAACTCGACCCATAGACCCCAACGCGCCAAAACCCAAGGGCTATAGGGAAGACTTGTATTGTAGATTCCATCGACAGAAAGGACATGACATCTTCAGTTGTTGGAAATTCAAAAACTTGGTGCAAGACTTGATAGACAACAAAACGCTCACGGTGGATAATCCCGTAGCACTGAGCAACCAATAGATGGATGTCTTCAAAGACCCCTTACCTGCCCATGATGCATAGGCAAAGACTATACAGGTGAATGAGGTGACACAAAACTGCCCCATGCAAGGGTACGTAGGGATGATAAGCATTGTGACACGGAACAAAAGATACCCAAACACGGCCGCACCCATTGTAGCTACAGGAGATGTTCCATCAACGTCACAACCCCCACAACACCCTACGCAACCTCCCCCGCCTAGACCAGTGGCCATGATTCGGACTAAGCTTACTCAGAGTTTAAGGACCACGTCGGCTAGGCTCTCCATCTATGAGCTCATCCAACAATCATCGCCCCATCGGGAGGCTCTGATGGAGATACTCAAAGCCATTGAGCTACAGCCCCAAGAACCCAATTCTTTCAACAACTTTGTGGGACATGTGAGACAATGCACCGAACCGGTCATAACCTTCAGGGAAGATGAACTAAAATTGGTGACTAGTGATATGGTGGATCCACCCCTGCACGTCATCGCGTGGGTCAATAGGATTCCATTCAAGAGGGTGTTGGTGGACACTGGCTCGTCCAACAACATAATCATGACAGCGGCATTAAAACATCTTAAGTTGCCAGCATCCCACATTGTGGCGTCCACCTACACTCTTCGAGCATTCAACGACGCGTTATGCTCGACGGTTGGCACAATTGTCCTGCCCATCCAAGTAGGACAAAAGACCATTCCTACGTTGTGTCACATCCTTGAGGGTGAGATGGCCTACAATATCTTGCTAGGCCGGCCTTGGATCAGGGACATGAAGTGTGTCCCTTCGATAGCCCATCAGTGCCTCAAGTACACACATGAAGGGCAAGTACATGTAGTCCCAGCAGACTTAGAGCCCTTCAAGTTTTGCAATGCGGTGCAGTTGATGCCACAATCGACCCTCCCATCGACACATTTGGACTTTCAATTGAATCCATCCACTCAGGGTCCGATTCCACCTACATCCCCACTATTGAGTCCCTCAAGTAACCGACCTGGCCCATCTTCATCGTCTATCCCTTCACCAACAATGCCACCTATGGTGGCCACACCGAAGGACAATGGGAAGAAGCCCCTAGAGGAGGTGCCACCATTAGTCTCAACCATCTCTAACGAAGAGGTGCCTAGCCGAATGGAAGTCGAGACACCTGATTCACCCCACATGGAGTGGACTCAGGGAGAACTCCCATTCCCTCCCCCTCAACCATCGATGATTACCATTGAAATGGCCAATACGGGCCTAGGGGAGTACCTAGTGTAGAACATAGTGGCAACACCCACACTCGAATCCATGCAAGACATGGGGAGACCTCACCTCCCCATCGACACTATCTTCCCTTTAGGTTACCCACCAAATCAGACAAACTTTGTATATGGGGGCCTCGACAATGGCATCGAACCTTACCTACAAGAGGAAGAGGATGAAGAGCCATTTTTTGAGAATGTCGACTATCTATCCAACCCAAAATTTGCCTTGAAATACCTTGGCCAATGTAATTGGCATGGATATGGATTGGGCAGATATGAACAAGGAATGCATGCATTCTTTGTCAACCAAGATACCAGATGCCATATGATAAATTAGGAGTAGGGTTCAACCACCCTTTGCCCCTCGACATCTTGGTAGAAACCATGCAAGGCCTAGGTCTAGGCAACAAGGATGGGTTGGCACAAGATCCATATGCCAATCCCAACACAACATACACATTGGGGGACTATCTCCCATTGTTAACAACAAACCTTGTTGACCTCAACAACCCTTCCCCTTTGATCAAGAAAGAGGAAAGTTCAAGGGATAACCTCCAAGAGGGTTATGAACAAGATCAAGGAGAGTCTTCTGAAGATGAGTCAGCTTATGAGGTAGCACCATGGGACCCTTTTGAGTCCGATAGCAATCACTCGCAAGTGACGCCCATTGATGACTATCAGGAGAACTTCAAGGCAATGTTCCCCTTGAATGCTCCAATCGAGCAATTGCCACCTCAAGAGAATCTAGCCCTCCCGTAGAGAGTGGAACAACCCGAATGGGACCAAATCAACTTGCTCAAACAAAATGAGCCTCCCATGCTGGCCATAAGGCCAAGTGATCAAGAAATGCCTAGTGGGAGGCTATACCAAAAAGAAGAGCACATAGTTGTTGGAGCTAATGAAGGCCTATGGATCTCTGATAGTGACTATGAGGATGAGACTGAGATGGCATATCTCAATCATATGAGGCAACAAGAATACCCCATAGACATCGATGGTATGTTCGAACAACTGAATATGGGACCAAGGCATAGGTGGCATTTAAATCAAGAATAGTTAAACCAAGTGCTTCATCCACCACTTCAGGCATACAGAGAGCACCTCCCACCTAGAGACCCTATAGGGCCACTAGTGCCAAGGGTAGACCCTATCCTTCTATCCATACATAGGGCCGATCCTTTTGTGCCAGTACCCACAGAGCCAGATCTGGGGTGCAAGGATCACCAAGGATGTCCGAGTCAACACCTGCACGGTAATGGAGACCAAATTCATTCCATCAACATGATCTCCATTGATTTAACCACCCCCATCCATAACCCAGCCGATCCAACATGACCATTGTATCTAGACCTAGATGCCATAGCCTGGGATCATGCTGACTCACCACCATCCCCATCAGAGTACTGGCCTTGCGATGGGATGTTCCATTTCACCCCAGGATAGACTCAGGATATCTTCCATGCTGAAGAGGAACCTGACGTTCCCAACATAGATCTAAATTCAGTGAATGATATCCACCTGATCCCAACTCCACACCATTTGGAGGATGGATCCCACATGTCAGTCGAAGAGATGATTGACGTAGACATCGGTTCTGATCCAATGAATCCACAAGTCATCAAGCTAGGGGTAAGTCTATCCCCCTAAGAGCAAGCCGATTACATTGCCCTTCTCAAAGAGAAGAAGGAGGTTTTTGCATGGTCCTACAAAGACATGTCGGGGCTAGACCCATAGCTAGTCATGCATAATTTAATGCTTGATCCGACAGTCAAGCCAGTCAAGCAAAAGCTACGTAAGATGCACCCAAAAGTGGCCTTAATGGTCAAATATGAGCTACAAAAGTTGTTGGATGCACAGTTTGTCATCTGCATGGATTACCCACCATGGCTGTCCAACATGGTACCCATCAAAAAGCTAGATGGGAGGATTCGCATATGCACCAATTTTTGAGATTTAAACAAAGTGAGTCCCAAGGATGATTTCCCCTTGCCTAGCATCGATGCATTGGTAGATGCTACAACAGGCCACGAAATGCTTTCCCTCATGGATGGTTTCTCGGGATACAACCAGATTCGTATCAATCTCGATGATCAACTAAAAATGGCGTTCACGATGCCTTGGGGGACATTTTGTTATAAGGTCATGCCCTTTGGCCTTAAAAATATTGGTGCCACCTACCAACGTGCTATGACATACATCTTCCATGATCACATGCATAAAACTTTGGAAGATTATATGGATGATTTGTTGGCCAAATCTCTTTTGTGCCAAAATCATCTCGATGACTTACGCAAGATCCTTGATCGCCTCATCGAACACAAAGTTAGGCTAAACCCCAAGAAGTGCGTATTTGGCATCACATCTGGAAAACTCTTGGGTTTCATAGTCTCAAAATGAGGCATCGAGGTAGATCCAAACAAAGTCAAGGCAATCCTTGAGATGCTTCCCCCAACCACCATCAGGCAGCTAAGAAGCTTGTAGGGTAAGGTCGCGTCAATCAAGCGCTTCATAGCGCAGTTATCTGACAAGTGCCGACCCATGAATAAATTATTACACAAGGGGGTAGCATTTCATTGGGATGACGAGTGCCAGTCAGCCTTCGATGACATCAAACAATACTTGGCTTCACCACCAGTATTGGCACCACCTAGACCAGGAGTGTCATTCTACTTATACATCTCAGCTACTGAGGTGGCATTGGGTGCCATGCTAGCCCAAAAAAATGAATTACATAAAGAACAAGCTAATTACTATCTTAGCCGCACCCTGGTCAGTTATGAACTTAACTATGCATACATTGAGAAGCTATGCTTGGCAGTGGTATTTGCCACCAAAAAGCTATGCCATTACATGCTGAGCAATACGACGTATGTTGTGTCTAAGGAGAATCCATTGTGGTACATGATGAGTCATACTTATCATAGTAGTCGCACGGTAAAATGGATCATGTTGTTGATGGAGTTTGACATCGAATTCATTGGACAAAAGTCCATCAAAGGTCAAGTCATCACCGATCAACTAGCAGAGGCTCCTCTCGAAGATGATCAGCCTCTGACCGTAGAGCTACCCGATGATGGGGTCTTCCATGTCTCAGAATCGCCAGATTCTGAAGAGCCTGAGTCACAGGCCGACATAACCTTATTCTTTGATGGTTCTAAATGTGAGCAAGGAGGTGGCACGAGAATCATATTTTTCACACCTCAAGGGGCTCCAATGCCTCTATCATTTAAACTTGATTTCCCGTGCACCAATAACAATGCTGAATATGAAGCCTTGCTCATAGGTCTTCAGACAACCATCACCATGAACATCAAACGCTTGAATATCTTTGGTGATTCATTGTTAATTGTCAACCAAGTGAAAGGGGTATTCCAATGCAAATGCCCAGTTCTGCAGGCCTACAAAGCCCTTGTGGATAAATTCTTGGCAAAGCTTGAATGGTACGACATCGAGGCACTCCCTCGATCATCGAATCATTTTGCGGACACTATGGCCTCCTTGGGGTCACTAATCCCGCAAGACCCTTCTAGGTGAGATGACAACCATTCAAGTCAAAACATTATCGCAATCCATGATGGAGCGTGCAAGCTCCGACATAATGCCAGGAATCCACCTGATCCAGATTGAACCATCTCAGGATAGGTTCTCTCGAATCCATGATAGTCTGAATCATGCCAACTAGGGGTCCTTGTTCTCCCCAACCCCTCTTAATAGCAACACAACGCTATTTCTACAAGTTCTTTCCCGCTCAACTTTTGCTAGGGATGAACTTCAAGAGGGATTGGCCATTCATACCATCGAGGTTTCTGATCAGCAGGATTGGTACACACCCATAAGAGACTATCTCAAGTTAGGTAGCCTCCCACTTGGATTGTCGCACGCCACAAAAAGATCATTCAAATAGAAAGTGGCAAAACATGTCTTGCTAGGAGACATTTTGTACCATCGAAGCTACGAAGGGATCCTCCTCCATTGCTTGGACCAGCAGGAGTCCACTTGGGTGATCACCCAAGTGCACGATGGTACATGCGGTGGCCACTTCAATGGTATGGCCATCGCAAAGTGCATTCTTCGCATGGGCTATTATTGGCCATATTTAGAGCGAGATTATTGTGCATATGTGCGGAAGTGCATGAAGTGTCAACACCATGCTAACTTGACACACGTACCTTCTCAGGCCTTGCAATCGATCCAATCGGCTTGGCCATTTTCATAGTGGGGCCTAGATCTAATCGAAAAGATCTCCCCTACATCATCAAGTCATCACACGTTTATCATAATGGCCATAGAGTACTTCACCAAGTGGGTGGAAGCAATTCCGCTTACCTCTATGACTAGGCCCTGCATTATGGAGTTCATTTTACATAACATCATATGTCATTTTGGTATTCCATCCAAGATCATCTCGGATAATGGGACGTCATTTAAGAACAAAGATGTGCGTGCTTTGACAACAAAGTACAAAATTTAGCATAGTTTTTTGACACCTTATTATCCATAGGCAAATGGGCAAGCAGAGGCATCAAACAAAATGCTAGTTGCCATCCTTAAAAAGATAGTCATAGATAATCATAAGGATTGGCACATCCAAATACCACTTGCCCTATGGGCTTATCGCACTAGCATTCGGACGCCCACTAGGGCAACTCCATTTTCGCTAGTGTATGGCTCCGAGGCAGTCATGCCTCTCGAGTTGGAAATACCTTCCCTACGCATATCAATGCAAGAGTTCATCGATGATGACACTGCATGACAGGCCCGGTTAGACCAGCTTACATTGCTCGACGAACGATGCATCAATGCTCTCGAGCATTTACGTATCTATCAAGAGTGACTTAAGAAAGCATATAACATGAAAGTTCACCTGAGGGACTTTCAGGTTGGTGACCTGGTCTTAAAAGAGAACCAACAAAATTCTAACTTGCCACCCCATTTAAGGGACAAGTTCATGGCAAATTGGTTAGGTCCTTATGTAATCGATAGTAAAATAGGACCTAGAACATACCGGCTCACCTCTCTTGAAGGAATCAAGGAACTAGAACCCTTGAACATCAGTCATTTGAGGCCATTCCACATTTAGAGAGCCATAGCCCACCCCAAAAGCTCCAAGGATTCTAACAATCGCTTGGTCAACCTAAAAAGCTCCAAGGATTCCAATAATCACTTGGTCAACCCCAAAATACCCCAAAGGTATCCATAATCCCTTTGGTCAAACCAAAAGCTCCAAGGATTCCCACAATCGCTTGGTCAACCCAAAATGCCCCAAAGGTATCCATAATCCCTTTGGTCAAACCAAAAGCTCCAAGGATTCCCACAATCACTTGGTCAACCCAAAAATGCCCCAAAGGTATCCATAATCCCTTTGGTCAAACCAAAAGCCCCAAGGATTCCCATAATCGCTTGGTCAACCTAAAATGCCCCAAAGGTATCTATAATCCCTTTGGTCAAACCAAAAGCTCCAAGGATTCTCACAATCGCTTGGTCACCCAAAAGCTCCAAGGATTCCCACAATCGCTTGGTCAACCTAAAATGCCCCAAAGGTATCCATAAACCCTTTGGTCAAACCAAAAGATCCAAGGGTTCCCACAATCGCTTGGTCAAAAACAAATATTCAAAAACAAACAAAAACAACAGATAATAAAAAATAACAAAAAAATTGCATCTCACTTTCATGCATATTCTTAAAAATCAAAACACAAAAAAGAAATAAAAACTGCATTAGGCATCACATACATACATTGCATATTTGTTGGTCATACATGTCAAAAGCACCATAGACTGTAATTACTTGGCAATTCCATCATTTTTCCAAATTCAGTCCATTTTGTAAAAAGATCCATAAAATAATAACGCCCTTTGCATTTTTGCCATATCATAGTCAGTTGTCTGCTAATGTCTTTAGGGTTTTTTGTCATTCAACTATCTTTAGATTTCTAGTCAAATGTTGTACAAAGTCAGACCGATTTTTACAAGGTAGAGTTTTACTTGGATCACGCCTTGTTACATCACATCCCAACACAAGCTTAAAACACATAAAAATTCCCAAGTTGTGTGAATGCAAGAGAAACCTACAAAGTAGTCTAGGGTACCATAGGTGAAAGGTTATCCTGCTCATCCCCCTATGCGAATGGTTCAAGAATGCTGAGAATTGACAAAAGGACAAGCTCTTCCCCATCCAATTCCCCATAATAAATAGTGGTTTTCACCACTATCAAAAATTCCAAACACCTTTGGTCCCCAAAGTCATAAGGATTCATACTACACATCCCTGAGAAGGATGGGTAGTCATCCCCAAGGCCTAAAAGGATCAATGCCATTCACAAGAAAAATCCCAAAAGTCCACTATCCAAAATTCCACACACCTTTGGTCCCCAAAGTCGTAAGGATTCGTACTACACGTCCCTGAGAAGGATGGGTAGTCATCCCCAAGGCCAAAAGGATCAATGCCATTCCAAAGAAAAATTCCCAACCACCTTTGGTCCCCAAAGTCGTAAGGATTCGTACTACACGTCCCTGAACAGGATGGGTAGTCATCCCCAAGGCCAAAAGGATCAATGCCATTCACAAGCCAAAAACCCATGAGCTCAACTTGGAAATAAAAATGCAAAATCTAAATCCTCAAAAGGCAACAATAAAAATAATAATAGTGGTTATCACCACTACTCAAACCCCTTGCTCAAGAAAAAAACAAAAAGAGAAAAATAAATAGTGATTTTCATCACTATGTATGAGAGCAAGTATCCCAACAAGTTGAGCAACCGAAAGATGCCTGAGCTTGAATCCCTGGAATTCTTAGCATTTGAAGAACCATTTAGGTGATCCTCATTACGGGTTTGGTGGATAGCCTACCTGGCAATGGTGGTATCCTAAATGCATGACGATATGTCTATCACATTAGCTTTGCGTGTGTGTAGACCAATGTTTGCATGTGGATGAGCTAGCTTATGGTATTCTAGATTGCACCATAGATTAATCTTACTAAATACAACAAAGGAGTTAGTGGAGCTAATTAGGTGATCCTCAATACAAGTTTGGTTGACAACCTATCTGGAACTAGCGGTATCCTGACAAATACCACATAAACGAACTCAATCGCACACACAGGGATGTGAAATAACTTGGTCAAACTCAAGTCTGATTCGTACCTTGTTCGAAAGTCTTGTAAGATAATGTACAGTCTTGATTAGTTAGTTAAAGCATCTGAGTCTCAAAAAAACCTTAACTACATTTTAAAACAATTGTTGTACATTTCATTACTTGCATCACCATCTAAAAATACAAAACAAAAAATTACAAATGCAAAGTTATTCCATAAAGCAATCACATAGTACAGAAAGCCAGTTAATCCTGTACAGTCTATGGTGCCACCACCTGCATACCAACAAATCATTCCATCCATTCCATATGCATACATCCATATCATATAGCTAACATCATCCGCAGTCATAACAACATATGCATACATAAACATAAATAAATGTGCATAAAAAGAACAATAAACCATAACAAAGTAAATAATCCAAAAAGAGAGTCATGTATATATTAAGTCAAAAATGCCCTCAGGCTACAATAAAACGGTCCTCTGACCTCACAAAAAAATCAAAAACTCAAAATCCCCAAAGCCTAGGGAGTCGGCCACCATGATCACATAGGATCGGTGCGACTGGAACTACCCCCAGTGGTGTGGGTCCTATGGGACCTCTCAAGGTGGCTACTGCCAGCCCTCGCATCATGCCCACTAACGCTACCCTCACCCACCCACCTACGATGAGAGGATGCAGACTGCTCAGTCTCACTACCTCTCATACGACATGATGATCCACCTCCAGTGAGCTCAGGTAACTGCCCACCGAGGTGGATAATCTCGACCTCCAACTCCACCCGACATCGACCCCACTCCACATCCCGTCGGTGGTACGTAGCCAATGCGTCATCCCGCTACACCAACTGAGCCCGCAGGTGATCCCTCTCGATGTTGTGCTCCTCATCCCATCTCCGTAGTAGGTCCTCCAATCATGCTATCTCAGCATGAAACCTAGCCTCCATATCCCCTGGGACTGCCTGAGGCATGGGCATCTCCGAGATGACATGCTGCTCCGACACCCACTACTCCAGGATGTCCTATGTATCCGGCTGCTCTAAAACCCCTAAATCATCCCTAGTCAAGTCATCTACCTCCACCATATCTGCATCATCGAGCAGAGCCCCCCAACCCTCCATCGGTGCCTCCGCACCCCCACCACCTATTGCTATCGCATCCGGACCTCCTAGAGGCCCCTCACCCCGCCATCGTAGCATCGTCCACCACTGGTCATACTCTACAGTCACCCCGACATTGTCCACGTCAAGGACATCAATCACTACATCAGACTCCTCACCCAATGGCTCAATAATCGGCCAGGCTAGAGTCCTCTCATCGCCCCGACGTCGATAGATCAAGGGCTCCCTAGGAAATCCCTGGTGCACCCCAAACTATCGAGTCACCCGAACATACGAGAAGTACTCCTCTATCCCATGTCGCCCGATCAACCATCTCCCCCTATGCACCCATCGAAGCCACTCTCCAGCCTCAAGCCAGGCTGGACAGTCCCGATATGGCCGCTAGAACACCTCCCCTAGAGCAAGACGAGAGAAGGCATCAGTATAGTGCCCTACGACACCTGCCCACCATCGACTCTACCCTACTCCTCTGACCTCCACCATAGAGCAGCATACCCAATATCCCTATCCACCATCTCACCCCGAGTGGTCCAAGGCAACCCCTACGGCTACTCCACAGCTATGTGCTGCCACCCCCAACACTACAAAAGATAGTTGCACCCGATCCCCTTTCACCTCCGACAGTGGATCTCGTACAACTCATCGTAAAGCTATGCCAATAGTGTCTGACCCCACCTCATAATAAGTGGTGCTACTGTCGGACACTCCACCAGTCTAAACACCACCTCGAGTAGGTTCCAAGGGAACCTCGCACCTGAGGAGTCAGAAGCAGCATGTTGGAGATGAGGGTCATGAGCAATGCATGCCTCACCCCCAAAATACCCTTCTCCAGCCACCACCGCACCAGAATCCCACCAATCAGGCAGTCCACCTCTACCCTCTCCATAGCCCTATCCACCCCCATCTTCGTCGCCTACCCAAAGCACCGTGTTAGCACCATCATCCGCTGATCATGAGGAGTCATCCGAATGGGCAGTCCATCTATCAAAATCCATAGAATCCGATACACGTCCTCCAAAGTAACCGTCATCTCCCCTATTGGGAGATGAAAGGTGTTGGTGCGGGGATCCCACAAATTGATCAAGGCAGTCAGATATGCTCGATCCCCCACCATAGGCTCCAACCGTGTCACCTGCTTGAGCCCAAGGGCATCAAGCCACTCCCAATCTACAACTGTCAGTGCCTCCCGGGCATCAGAGAACACAGTCGGCTGGCGGTGCCGACTCCTAACAACCTACAAAACACAAACACAATAAAAAAAAAAACAAATTAGGGTTTCAACCTTAATTTAAACAAAAACATTCAAATAAAATGTATAGACAAAACAAAAGTATAGAAAAATTGTACAACAACAGTACAGATCAATCAAATAAAACTGTACAAAAACAGAAAAACAAAGTACAAAACAAAGTACATAAAAACATAGTAAAATTAAAAAACAAAACTATACAACAAAAGTATAGATCATTCAAATAAACTGTACAATCAAAAACAAAAAAATCAAATAAAACATAAAAATTCATCCTAGGGTTTTTAACCTTAAGTGTGAACAAAAAAATCAAATAAAACATAAAAATTCATCCTAGGGTTTTTAACCTTAAGTGTGAACAAAAAAACAATAAAACATAAAAATTCATCCTAGGGTTTTAACCTTAAGGTGAACAAAAAAATCAAATAAAACATAAAAATTCATCCTAGGGTTTTCGACCTTAAGGTGAACAAAAAAATCAAATAAAACATAAAAATTCATCCTAGGGTTTTCGACCTTAAGGTGAACAAAAAAAATCAAATAAAACATAAAAATTCATCCTAGGGTTTTCAACCTTAAGTGTGAACAAAAAAATCAAACAAAACAAAAAATCAACCTAGGGTTTTAACCTTAAGGTGAAAAAAAAACAAAAACATAATACAACACAAAAATTAATACTAGGGTTTCGATCTTAATATTAACACAAAATAAAAACAAAATAACGCAAAATAAAAACAATTATGTGCAAGTTTTTTAACTTCATATAAAGCAAAAACAAAAAAAACAAGAAGGAAGGAGCACCTACCGGTCTCGCCTCGGCTCCGCCACTCGAAGATCCAGTCCTTGAACTCATGGTGTCCATGAAATTTTGAGAGCTCTCGCTACGCAAACTCGCACTCCTCCCCACAGCTCCAAAACACCAAGAAAAAAATGTTGCAAATGAGCCCAAAACCTAGTTTTGGCCCTTTTATAGGCTGTTAGGCCTGTAATCATCCCACCCTGGGATGATTACCAAATTGGTATTCATCCCACCCTGGGACGATTACAGAGCAGAAAACAAAGCAACAGAAAAAGAATCCAAAAAATGCACCAAAAACAGCAATAAAACTGCCAAACAAAGGTGCCCTTGCACCTGATATTCTTGGCATAAAACACCAATGTCGAGATCACAAATTATCACTATCCTACTCCCTAAGAAGGCTACCATAGCCGGACCACTCCACGGGAGGATGGATTTTCAAAAATTTCAGCCCCAAGGCATCACAAAAAAGGGTCAAAACCCACTCAAAAATAGCAATAAAACTGCCAAACAAAGGTGCCTTTGCACCTAACATTATTGGCATGCAAAACCGATGTCAGGGTCACAAATTATCACTATCCTACTCCCTAAGAAGGCTACCATAGCTGGACCGCTCCATGGGAGGACGGATTTTCAAAAATTTCAGCCCCAAGGCGTCACAAAAAGGGTCAAAACCCACTCAAAAATAGCAATAAATCTGTCGAATAAAGGTGCCTTTGCACCTGATATTCTTGGCATGAAAAACCAATGTCAGGGTCACAAATTATCACTATCCTACTCCCTAAGAAGGCTACCATAGCCGGACCGCTCCACGGGAGGACGGATTTTTGACAATTTCAACCCCAATAGGCGTCACAAAAAGGGTCAAAACCCACCAAAAATAGGTCCGATTGCTAGAAAACTGATGAGCGTTCAATGAAAAACAACTGAAGGCACCCTTACAAATGTCATCTTGGGTCAAGAGACTCATCGCTTTTCTCATTTTTGGTCATTCCCTCATCGATTCGTCGCTTGAGGGGGTAGTCACACTTAGTCACCAAATCAACAAATACACACCCAATCAAGGAAATGGCATGCATTCAAAGAATCATTGACAAAGACAATCACGCCCCTGCTTGGGGCAGCAAACAAGCAATAATCACAAGCTGATCAAACACTTGGCATTCTGGAATCATGAACTCAAGGTTCCTCAGACAAAAGGTTGCGCCCTTTGCCTATTCATGACTGAACAATGTCCAAGATCAAGTAACACCTCACCGAAAAAGGTTACACTTGAGTTAAGCTCCTTAGCTCGTCAGAAGCAAGGATTCAAGAATGCATGCCCTTTCCATACTTGGGGCATCAAAATTTGGTTAGGTTACTAAGAAACCCTAATCATTAAGTGCTTTGGTTATCTATTTTTGCTCAGCACTGCGCCACGCACAACGCATCCCAAAAAGGGGCATCTATAGACACCAAAACAACACCAATCCGATTATGCGACTACAAGCACTGATCGAGTTGGCATACATAGCCCCTAGGGCAGCCCCCAGAGGTTAAAAAATGGTCCTAACCACTCCCAAATCAGTTTTGGAAGGTCAGAGGTCAATTTGGCACCTTTTTAGCACTTTGCTCCCTACTCGTCCCACCCTGGGACGATTAGAATCCTATTAGAATCCTATTCATCCCACCCTGGGACGATTAGCAGCAATCGTCCCAGGGTGGGACGAGTAGCAGGTTTGACTGGAAAAAAGTCAAACCTCGATAGGTCCACCACTTAACTATGCCTTCAGGGCATGCAATTGTGAGGAACGACTTCAAATCAGAGAGAGGGACTTCAGTCAAGCATGCCCTGATCATGGAGGCCTCATGCAAGGAGACTCTAAATCAGGGAGGAATCTTCTCTCCCAAAAAAGGCATGGCAAGCCAAGTGGCACCCTCGCATGCGCATTCAAAGAGAGAGACCCTAGGTCTATAAAAGGGTGAGCCTCCTCACCCCAAAAAAGAAGAGATCTAGAGCATTTGGAGCAACGGAGTGCTACCAAATTGTACCCACATTCCCCTTTGTGCTTCTTACATCCATAATTTCTCTTTTGGAAGAGAGGTTATCGGGTGAACGCTAAGAACGCAATCCCGACCCAAAACCCAAGCAATCAGCCACAATCCCACACCAAATTCATCGACACAACCCCCTAGGAGGTTTTGGACCCATCCCAAGTGGATTGGTGTCAAAACCAGACCCCAAACGGTGGGCGTCCTACCCCGAGCGCCCCCCAAACTACCGTAGTCCTAATTGGCTCACCCCGGAGTGATTAGAAATCCATGAAGAATTTCTCTACTATTATTTTTGCATTATGTTCCATTTGGTTTACTTATGCTGCTATTCAAGTTTCATGGCATTCTGACTTGTTTTGACCATGTTTTTATCATATTACATGTGTTACTAACATACAGGGAGCGCCTTTAGATACAGGACAATCTAGGTAGAATCTGCCAAATCTGACCTTCTAGGTCATCCCAAAATGCCCCTTTTTGTCTAACCCCAAGTTTGCAAGAATTTTGGAGGCCTCTAGATAGGACATTTGGAAGGTCACTTTTGCATGCTTTATGATAGTCCTAATCGTCCCACCCCAGAGCGATTAGAAATCCATGCATGATTTCTCTACTATTATTTTTGCATTCTGTTCTATTTGGTTTACTAATGCTGTTGTTCAAGTTTCATTGCATTCTGACTTGATTTGACTATGTTTTTATCATATTCATGCGTTACTAACCTACAGGGAGCGCCTTCGGATATAGGACAATATGGGTAGAATATGCCAAATCTGACCTTTTGGGTCATCCCAAAATGCCCCTTTTAGTCTAACCCCAAGTTTGTAAGAATTTTGGAGGCCTCTAGGCAGGACATTTGGAAGGTCACCTTTGCATGCTTTGTGATAGTCCTAATCGTCCCACCCCAGAGCGATTAGAAATACATGCATGATTTCCCAACTGTTCTTTTTGCAATGTGTCTCTGATGATGTTTTTATGCTTCTATCAAATTTTGGGTTCATTATGACATGTTTTGATCATCGTTTTGCTATTTTACATACTAACTAGCCGGAGGCCTTGGGGATTGCATGCTTTCCTTCTATCCGCACATGCTATTAATTGTTTGTTGTTTCTCTATACGTAGGATCTCACCACTAGGAACATCGGAGGGGCAGCAAGGAACACATGAACACACAGACACAAGCGGCGACAACCTTTGGCCCGCCCATTTCAAATGTGAGGCACATGAAAGACACTGGAAGCGTACCATCCGTTGATGTAACGAACTATATCAAACGTTCTGAGCCCTAGAAGGGGGGGACGTATTGTAACCGAATTGAAAGCAACATTAATAAAAGAGGCCCCACTTTGTCTTTGTTTGCTTACATCTCGTTTATGCATCATTTCCTTCGTGCATTGCTTTCTCGCATTCGTAGGACTTAGCATCTTGTATATCAATTTTTGTTTGCACCATCTGGTCTGGCACGCCATCACCCCATGTTCGAGATTTCAACTTGATTTTGAAATGTAAATTTTGCTATTATTGAAAACCCCCTCAAGCGATGAGTCAATGGAGGAGATAAAAAATTGATGATAATGACAAGGCACTTGATAAGATTGAGATTTTTAGCATGGCTACTTTTGAAAAAGTGCCACTTTGAGACTATCTCAACCCAAGATTGTTTCATTTGATTAGTTTTTAGTTTTTTTTTTGCAAAATCGTGGCCATCCCTGATGACCATGTGACACTACATGATCATCTTGGACAGTCTCAACCACATAAAACTATAAAAGCAAAAAAACCAAGGAAGGGTTATTTTTCGTAGTGCAAGATGAGAAATGAATGATACGATGAGGAGAGCTCAGTTTGTAAAGTAGAGCACTACCAAATTACTCACCTATTGCTACGATGGACCCATCCAAAGCTTCTATGAGTGAAGGAGCCGATGCAAGAAAGGTAATGATAAAAATCTAAACTTTTCTTTTTTAAAAGTAAAATAAACCAAACTAAATTAAACCAAAACAAACGGGGTGGGGTGGGTTAAATTGGTAGTTAGGAAAGTGAAAAAGTGGGTGGGTTATGGGTAGTTAATTTGTTAATGTATTTTCCCCTTTTTGTGCTTTTGTGTGTTTTTTTTTTTTTGAATTTTCATGTTTTTATTGTGTGTTTGGGGACCATCTCGAACTGATACGGTTCCATTTTGTGGCCATCTCACTTGGGATGATATATTTTGGGGATCATCTCATATTGATATGATCTCATGCCATGACCATCTCATGTCAATACGGTCATGTTTGGGGGTTGTCGCACTACAAGATAGTCATGTGTGGTGGTCATCTCAGTGCAAGACGATCATGTGTGCTAGTGTTGTTTATTTATTTATTATTATTATTATTATTATTTTATTTTTTGATTGAATGTTGTTCATTTGATCAGCTTATTAGAGCCCAAAATGGCTTCCTAAATAATTATAATGAGGCTCATGATGTATTTTTAAATAACGAGGATGACTAGAAGTGGTTGAAGACCTTGGGCCTGCACACTACATGACTAGAGTTTTTTCACACCAATAAAACCTACCTGGTGGCACTAATAGACAATGGGACCCACGGACTAACACTTTCGACATGTCGACTAAGGAGATCACCATCACCTTAGATGTCATTACCCTCCCTGGTGGACCTTTATTTTTGTATGAATAAGGTTCTAGTTATGATGCTTTGTTGACATAATGATTGGCAATATTTATGTAGTTGTGCAAACTATTTATGCTATGAATAAATGGTGCAATTCTTTTATGGTTGATTGATTATTTAAGAATTGAGTACTCTAAGTAGATATTTTATGAAAATATGATGTTTACTAATGTTTTGTCATGCTCTTTAGGAACAAATTTTATTGAGGAAGGAAGAATAGCATTATCTTTAGAGATGAAAGGTATTTAGATAATGTCCTTATAATATATCTTATTTATGAATAAATTGTTTTATTCATATTTTAATATAAGATATATATTAATTTGTTAAGTGTTGTTATGTGCTGACTTATGAAAGTATAAGTCTAGCAACAGTAAATATTTGAGAAGATCCACTCCTTGCAATAGTGGTTGAGTTGGCCATCACCTCAAAAGGAAGATCGAGCTAAGTGGTGAGGGATGATGAGCAGTTTTTGAGTGGGAAGCACGATGGGTGTTAAGGTTTGGTAGATGTGGATTGAGAAGGAAGAAGGTATTAATTTAATACTTCTTGGAAGGGGGATAGGAGAGAGGAAGGAGTGAGAAACAAAGTGTAGGAAAGGAGGATATGACTTGGTTTGGGAGTGAAGGGTGTTCATTCTATAATCATAGCAGATTGAGATAAGTCTCAAAATTGTCTCACCTTATTGAGATCACACCAATATACCTTAGGAAAGAAAGACTTTTGTTTCTTGTTTTAAACTTGGTTTTAAGTTTCTAATACGTCCTGAAGGATTTATTTTTCTAGAAACATTAGATTCATCAGTGTCATAACAAGATAGAAAATTTATTGTAGAGGAGAATCTATTTAAATGCTGAGTTTGAAAGACATCTAAATGAAAAGAACGATTTTGGTTATATTTTTTTAAGCTTAGAACTGAGTGGCATCCTTTCTATTAGAGAGACAAATGAACTTTGTAGAAGGTTAAAATTAAAACAACATTATTTATTTTTACTCATTGTCTATGGCTTAGCTTGTATACCGCTTATGGAATGTAGGTTTGCCATATTAAAACTTGATAGAATTTTTGTTAGATGCTAGGTTTAAGAAGTGCAACCTCCTCATTTTTGATAGATGGATAGATATGTGTTGTATAACCTTGGTTGGTTCTTGTTTTAGATAGAACCATAGGTGAAGTTGTGCTTGTTATAGTAGTGGGGAGTTGTTTCTTTAGATCTTACTTGAGAGTAACCCTCAATCATACATCCTAGAAGACATCAAGTGTTAGTATTGAGAGGTCATAAAGTCTTGTCTAGATTTGAGGACAATTTTTTGTGTCAGTGCTTACATTAAGAGCATCATTGTGTTACTGCAGTTGGGTGAGTTTAATTAGTTTTTTTTTTGGGCTTACTTAGTGGCTTAATAAAGGTTGTGTAGCAGGAAATACCGTAGAAATTGATTAAAAGGTAAAAATGAGTGAAAGGCTTAATGTTCCTCAATTTTTTTTATGATATATTATTGTTAACAATTTTTGCAAATGGTAATTTTATCACAAAATAAGTATGGAAATAACACAATTTTGAAACAACTAACTCATATGGTGGACGAGAGGGATAGTTGAATTCCAACATGCTCTTGACATCAATATAGAAATATTTATGTGGTGTGAGAAGGATAGCATACTTCTTTCAACATATAGAAAGAAGAGAGGCTAGCTCATTAAAATACCAATGAGAGGCTAGGGTTCATTTGGAGGCTGAATTGGTAAAGGATATTAAGTATTTAAAGTCTTCCAATCTTAATGGAGATGAGGATGGTGACAAAGCTAAATCTTGGATAAATGAAATAGAAACCTATTGTAACATGAAGAATTACTCCTTCGGGACTTGTATGTCCTATGCCATTTTATATCTTCAAGGTGTTGGCTTAGACTAGTGGGAGATAGTATAGGACTGGGTCTTGAGGTAGTAGTGGATTTGAGTTGGAGTGTGTTTGTAAAGGATTTTAAGGATTGATTCCTTAAATAAAATTTATACTCCCAAAATTTTGAAGATTTCACTAAACTTTGGTAGGGAATTAGGACAGTGGAAAACTACTATCAAAGGTTTATCAAACTTTTGAAGTATGTGCTAGCTTATAGTGAGAAATAAAGATCCAAAAGTTCATATTAGGAGTGGATCCTAGAATATGATAGAAGGTGGACATGCGTGAACCTGTTACCCTTTAAAAGATCTATGATTTGGCTAGAAAAGTTGAAACCTATCTCAAACCCTATTTTTATTATGATGGGTTAGATGAACATGGCAAAGAGGCTCTAAGGAAAATAAATAGTGTTGGCTTTGTTAAGTGGGAATGAGAGTAGGCTAGTAAGAACTTCCTTAAGTAGAACCAAGGAAATTATAGGAGACAAGGGAGGTTTAGAAAATTCTTTCAAGGAGAGAAGCGCAACCCCAATAATCATAAAAATGTTAACAACTAATCTACTCAAGGACAGGTTAATCCTCTCATCATAGAAGAGAAATAAGTTGAGGGATAGAGATAGAAGACACATTCGGGACCTAAAACTAGATATTTAAATTGTGGTGGACTGCACTACACTAACAACTATCCACCTAGAGTGGGATTCAGTTTGAAGGGAAAGGAACCAATGTACAAAGAACCTGCAAGCAAGGAACCAATGCACAAGATTTATACAGTGATAGGAAAATAGGATCTGGAAGGGAAATCCACTTTGTTACTGATAAGGGGTAAGGTATTTGGTAGGAGTATTAAAATTTTAATTGACAGTGGTGCTACAGATAGTTTTGTTTCCACTAATTTAATTAAAGATAAATCTATAAGACTTGGAGTCTTGGCACATGGGTGGACAATTGAGTATGGCTTAGGATAGACCTACTATATGAATCAATGCTACCCTATGGTAGAAATTTCCTTACCTAGTGGGATGACCATAGGATGTCTTTATGTAGCACCTTTGCATGCCAATTTATGTGATCCTAGGAATGGATTGACTATAGGCACATAGGGTTGTAGTGAAATTTCAAGATAGATTGATAGAGTACATGGATGGTAGTGGGAAAGTAAAAAGGGTGTACAACCTTCAAGGGGATTTCCAACCCCAAATCCTTCTAGCAATGCAACTAAATAAAGACACAAAGAAATGGGGAATGGTTTATGTTGTTAAGATAAATGAGCTAGATGATGAAAGGAAGGAAGATATGTTTGGTAGATACCCACTTTTGCAAGACTTTAGGGATGTATTTCTAGAATATTTACCTAGAATACCACCCAAACAAGATTTTGACTTCACAATTGAGATCCAACCTAGAGTAGAACCCATACATAGAGCTACCTATAGAATTAAACCCATAGAAATGCAATATCTAAAAGTGAAGTTGCAAGGGTTACTGGAGAAAAGACTAATTAGACCAAGTGTGTCACCTTGGGGTGCACAAATTTTGTTTGTGAAGAAAAATTATGGTTCCTTAAGATTATGTATTAATTATAGGATGTTAAACAAGGCAACTATCAAGAAAAAATATCCCCTACCCAAAATTGAAGGCATATTCGATCAACAAAAGGATGCCACAATATTTTCAAAGGTTTATTTGAAAATTGGATACCACCAATCAAGGATCCAAGAGGAGGATACTCACAAGTCAGCCTTTAAAACTTACTATGGATATTACGAGTTTACAATTTTACCTTTTGGTTTAACAAATGCTCTAGCTACATTTATGAATTCGATGAACAATATCTTTAGGAAGAATTTGGATAAATTTGTGTTTGTATTCTTAGATGATATATTTATTTACTCCTAAAATAAGGTGGAGCATGATAAAAACCTTAGGGTTGTGTTGGAACTACTAAGGAAAAATCATCTATATGGAAATTTATCCAAGTGTGAGTTTTATGTGTCAGAAGTACAATATCTAGGATACATTATTTTGGCATAAGGGATCATGATAGATACTAAGAAAATAGAGGTTATTTTGAATTGGTTTTTGCCTACAAGTGTGATAGAAGTCCACAACTTCTTGGGGTTGACTAGTTACTATAAGCGTTATGTGAAAGACTATACCAAGATCACCTCTCCAATGACTAACTTGTAGAGGAAAGGGAAGGAATTCAAATGGTTAGATAGATGTGAATTATATTTTAAATTTATTAAGAAAAATATTACCATGCCTACTATATTAAAGGTACCCTATCCTCAAGGAAATTTTTCTATGTATATAGATGCATCTTTGGAAGTTTTTGGAGTAGTGATTTCTCAGGAAGAAGTATTGATAGCCTTTGGTTCAAGGAAACTAAAGTGACATGAGGTCAAATACGTGATCCATGATCTAGATCTAGAAGTAGTGGTGTTTGCCCTCAAAAGCTAGCATCACTATTTGGTAGGAATATCATTTGAGCTAAGGACAAACCACCAAAGTTTGCAATACATATTCATTCAACCTCTACTTAATGGTAGACAGAGAAGGTGGATGGAATTTCTTGTAGAATACAATTTTGGCATTGAGTATTTTAAATGAAAAAAGAATAAAGTTGTTGATGCACTAAGTAGGATGAGACACATAGATATCTTGGTGCAATCCTAGTTGTGGTCAACAAATTGACCAAGGTTGTGCATTGTATATCCAAAAATACTAAATATGACATCATGGTTGTGGCTAATAGGTTTTCCAACGAGATATTTTGGCTTCATGGGTTTTCATAAGTAATCATATCGGATAGGGACTCAAGATTTACATTCCAATTTTGGTAAGCTTTGCATCGTGCCATTGGTACCCGACTGAATATATGTTCGGATTGTCACCCCAAAACTTATGAATAGATTGAGATAGTGAACTAGGTGTTAGAGGACATCTTCGTATGTACTTTATGGATCAAAAGACCCATAGGGAGGATTACTTGCATCTGGTGGAGTTTACCTACAATAACAACTACCATTCAACTTTAGGTATGACTCCTTTTGAAGAAATATATGGTAGGAGATTTAGAACCCCCTTGTCATGGGATAATTTAGAATATTAGATTATACTTAGTCTAGACATAGTCAAAGAGATGGAGCAGCAATTAAGGATGATCAGGGAATGACTGAAAGAAGTTGCAGATCAATAAAAGAGCTATGCTGATTTGAAGAGAACATCACGTGATTTTATTGTTAATGACAAAGTTTTAATGGTGGGACTGATGAAGAGTGTTATTAATTCCACAAAAATAGACCTCCGCTTTGTTGTACTCTTTGAAATTACAAAGAATATTAGCCCTATGGCATATTGACTTGCCTTACCACCCAACTTATCCAATATTTAGGACACCTTTCACATTTCTTTATTTAGGAAATATGTGGCTAACCTTGAACATGTGTGGGAATTTTCTAATTTGTAGATGATGAATCCAGAGGCTATAGAGGTTTAGCTAGTAAGAATCCTTGAGTTTCAATTCAAATAAATGAGGAAAGGAACTCTGGAGCAATGCAGTATCTAGTGGGACCATTACTCTGAGAGAAATGCTACTTGGAAAAAGTAGCAAATATGTAGATACATTTCCTTCATTTGTTTGAAAATGTAATGTAAACTTTTTTTTTAAGGTTAAAATTTTCATAAAGGACTATGGTAATCCTAAGGAGGGGATAATTTCATGACCCTCCTTGGAAGACCTTTTATTTTTGGATGAATAAGGTTCTAGTTATGATGCTTTGTTGACATAATGATTGAAAACATTTATTTTAGTTGTGCAAAATATTTATGTTGTGAAGAAATGGTGTAATTCTTTTATGGTTGATTTATTATTTAAGAACTGAGTACTCTAAGTAGATATTTTATGAAAATATGATGTTTACTAATGTTTTATCATGCTCTTTAGAAATAAATTTTATTGATGAAGGAAGAAGAGCATTATCTTTAGAGACGAAAGGTCTTTAGATAATGTCCTTATAAGATATATTATTTATGAATAAATTATTTTATTCACCTTTTAGAAATAAAATATTGATTAATTTGTTAAGTGTTGTTATGTGCTTCTTCTAATTTATGAAAAAATAAGTCTAATTATGAAAAATATTTGAGAATACCCACTTCTTCTTGTAATAGTGGTTGAGTTGGCCATCACCTCAAAAGGGAGATCAAGCTAAGTTGTCGGGGTGATGAGCATTTTTGAGTGGGAAGCACAACGGGCATTAAAATGTGATAGATGTGGATGGAGAAGGGAGAAGAAATTAGTTTGGCACTTCTTGTAAGGGGACAGGGGAGAGGAAGGAGTGAGTAGTTAAGTTTAGGAAATGAGGAGACGACATGGTTTGGGAGCGAAGGGTGTTCATTCTAGAATTGATAGTGGATTGAGGTAAGTCTCAAAATTGTATCACCTTACTGAGCTCACACCTATATACCTTAGGAAAGAAAGACTTTCATTTCTTGTTTTAAATTGGGTTTTAAGTTTCTAAGACATATTGGAAGGAGTTCTTGTTCCAGTAAATATTAGCTTCATTAGTATCATAACAAGAGAGAAAACTCATTGTAGAGGAGAATATATCTGAATGCTGAGTTCGACAGACATCTAAATGAAAATAAAAATTTTGGTTATATTTTGTTTAAGCTTGGAACTCAGCGACATCCTTTCTGTTAAAGAGCCAAATAAGCTTTGTAGAGGGTTGACATTAAAACAACAATATTTAGTTTTACTCATTGTCTATGGCCTATATTGTATACCATTTATAGAAGGCATGTTTGTTGTATTAAATCTTGGTAGAAGTTTTATTAGGTGTTGGGTTTAAGCAGTGCAACCTCCTCGTCTTTGATATATGGATAGATATGTTTGTATGATCTTTGTCTAGTTCTTGTTTTAGATAGCACCACAGGTGAAGCTATGCTTGTTATAGTAGTGAGGATTTGTTTCTTTAGCTCTTACCTAAGAGTAACCCTTAGTCATACATCCTAGAAGATGTTAGGTGTTCCTACCGAGAAGCTTGTAAAGTCTTGTCTAGATTTGAGGATGAGTTTTTGTGTCAGTGCTTGCATCAGGAGCATCGTTATTTTACTACGAATGAGTGATTTTACTTAGTGTTTATTGTGGGATTACTTAGTGGATTAATAAAGGTTGTGCAACAAGAAATATCGTAGAAATTGATTAAAGGGTTAAAACGAGTGAAAGGCTTAATGCTCCTTAGTTTTTGTTATGATATATTGTTGTTAACAATGTTTGCAAATGGTTCTAGAAAATGTTGTAGTGATAACATAGATTAATATGAGTGTTTTCAAATGGTTTCAAAAAATGTTGTAGTGATAACATAGATTGCTATGAGTTTTTGCAAATAGTTCTAGAAAATATTGCAGTGTTAACATAGATTGTTATGAGCATTTGCAAGTGGTTCTGGAAAAATGTTGCAGTGTTAACATAGAATTTCATGAGTGATTGCAAGTGGTTCTAGAAAATGTTGTAGTGTTAACATAGTTTGATATGAGCTCTATGTCATAAATAATTCTAAGATAGTAGCATGTTAATGTAGTAAAGGATAGAATACTTTTCTTAAATGTGTTCTCCTTTTACTTATGCAATGTTGCTAAAATCTGATTGATAAGATTATCAATGGTTATGATGTATCTCTTGTTTGGAAGAGGTTTAGCATGATATATTTGATGCATTAAAGGTTAAGAACACCGATAAACTAGTGTTAGTATAGTTAATGGGCACATCTAGTAGACACTGTATTCATGCATTGCTGGGAAGAGTGAAAATGAGAATGACTTAGTGTTGTCATTTGAAGATGACTGTTACAATGAAGAGAGAGACCAAATTTCTATTGATATGGTTTGGAAGATAATTGAACCTCTCCAGATAATTGACAATGGCTAACTTAGGAAGTTATCCTCTTTCAATGTATTATGATAGCTATCCTTGAATTAATGACTTTTGATTGTTGGGTTTTCCCTATGGGGCTTTCTCCTAGGGTAATTTTTGGTGTTATGCAAATGATGTGGAATGTTCTTTGTAATTGAATTGATGTAAATGGCTACTATGATGATGACTGGTTTCAAGTAATGGTTAGAGTATATTTATATATGTTTCTCGATCATGTAATTAGACTCTGATGTAAATATTGGTGTCTTCATACTCATCGAATGCTAATGCTATAACTTGCCAAGTGTAATAAATGTGCTTAAATAGTAATGAACCATGGCTAGTTGAGAGCTTACATATTGTTGCACATTCTTAATCAAATAATATTTTTAGTTGGCTTATTATATGTGAATATCATAATGTTAGCTAAGGAAGCTAAAACATTTCTTTTAAATCTAGCTCACATGCGAATGATTATAATGAGCTTATAGACTCCTTAAAAACTAAAATAAGTGTATTTAACCAGAGACATTAGAGAATGATGAATACCTTGTTGTGTTATATGGGTGAATCCATGTAGGGTTAATTATTTGAGAACCTTGCTTAGTGCGGGAAGCTGAGTTGATGTTATCACAAAATAAGTATGGAAATGGCATAATTTTGGAATGAATAACTCATCCCGTGGATGATAGGGATAGTTAAATTCCAATATGCTCTTGACACCAATATAGAAATACTTATCTGGTGTGATAATGATAACATGCTTCTTTCAATAGATAGAAAGAAGAGTATCTAGTTCATTAAAATACCAATGATATTGATGGCACACTTCTTTCAATAGATATAAAATTAGGGTTTAACTCATTAAAAGACCAATGAGAAGGATATCCCAAAAATTTATTACCTTATACCTAGCACTCTCGCATAGACAAAATAATGCAAGATGTGGAGATAGGTGTGCCTTGTGAAGAATTATTGATAATAGTAGTAGTGAGTAAGGTGAGCATAAATCTATGGGATTACTACTAGTCCTTAATGGATAAAGGGTTTAATTAATTATATATAAAAAAAAAGTGTTAAGGAAAATTGGGTTATGATATTAGAGGATGTCTACCAGATCTTACGATACCCGATCAAGGGAGCACCTATCTACATTTCTATGACTACTCAAAGGGAGGTTGCTTTTTGATGAGTCTATGAAGAGTAGTGGAGATAGATTGATTACGATGTTGATAGTGATGGTGTCCATGTTGAGATTGGATACTACACACAACTTTTGATAGCTAGACATGTAGTGCTGATGATGCTCATATCCGATTTCATCCTTTCGAACTCCTTTGACAATAAGTTCCCTTGGAAATTGCTAGGTCTTGTTCAAGATTTAGTGGATTAGCCATAGGTCATGGTATGAGGCCCCACTTTTCTAGCATAGCTCTACACAGAGTTGCATAATATTTGAGAGAGAGGTCAATAGGGCCTAGGATGTAGCTTCCTTCTTCAAGTTTAGAAATGAGAGCATTTTAGCATTGATCAACCATAAGGGCTATTATGGTCTGTGTAGAGAGATATGGTAGATAGAGATATTCCCTATGCCATGTGATGGATACATGATTGGGAGTGAGGCAGAATCCACCTCTAGTAGGGTGACATAGAGCATTACATAATCTCCTAGACTGGACTACAACCAGGCCAGGTGACATGGCAACCATGAAGAGGAGCACCAACTTGGACCAAGGTAGTCATGCATCTAAGGCAGGTGAGATAAATGATATGGTTTATATGGAGGCATGTGATAGAGAATGAGTAATTTAAGTACTCATGAGTGGACCGCTAGCTAGGAATCATTTAGGGTGTGCCTAAGGAGCCAATTTCCTAAAGGTGATGAATAATCAAGATGCAAGTAGTGTGACCATGAGTAGAGCCATTGGGGAGGAGGCCAATGAGGCCTTGGAAAACTTAGAGATAGAGGATCCAAGAACCACACCTAAGTATGATGTTTGATTCACATATCGATAGATTTATACTGATGTCGATGCTATACAGAAGACTAAGGAAACCAAGGATGGAGCAATGGATGGAGAGGGTGTTGATGGTGGGGATGCTGAGGTAGGAGGGGACTAGCCATAAAAAAGAGTACATCACCAAATGGATGAGAGTGGATCCCAAGGGGGTACTAAGGAGGCTCCTATGGGAAGTGAGGAGAGGGATGGAGGGCCAGATGAGGATAAATTATAAGAGCAAATTGTTGCTCTAAGATAGTAGGTTTACATTCTCTAGAGGAAGCTATCAGATCAAGATATAACCCAAACCACAATGTAGAGTCAGTGGGACACAGATCAATAGAGATGGTAGATTTGGTTAGAGGAGAGGGACAAATTACATGCATAGTTGGTGAGTCTGTAGGTTGATCTTAGCAAAGTTATGGTAGAGTGATATGCTTTACAAACTTACATGGTAAGGAAAAAATTTGGATAGGGCCAACCATCCATAGGTAAGCATTCAAAAGATGAGGTTGCCAAGCTATGGGTAGGTAATACCCAACTATAGGCTAGGGTAGCTAGACACCTCTCATGGAAACAGGCAGATAGGAAGTATGTTGGGTGACTAGAGGATATTATTGATAGCCTAGGTGGGGTACTTCCCTCTTGAGCTTCTTCATCTCAGTCATATTCGAGCCAATGCAGTAGAGCCTTTGGGGAGCCATTAGTGAGATTACCTATACCACTATTCATAGTGCTAGAGACCTCATGAATGTCAGGGGCCAGTGGATCCAAGTAGACCCATAGAGTTGATACTAAGGGTAGTGGAGAGATCAATGATAGTGGTGGTGTAGGGCTAGCCTAAGGATGGTTTTACCTTATACCAACCTCATTTTTTGGATGCGATATCTGATGATCCACTATCATTATGGCCTACAAGCATTTTTGTATTATGATGTACTTATGATCTCGATATATATATGAGATGATGTTTATTGATGCATGTTTTATGTTTATTGTGTATGCTTTTATGTGATGATGATTATGAAATGATGGATGATTATGGATGTATGCCTATACTTGTAGATATGATGATGCATATATGTTAGATGGATGCCTAGATATATATGATTTATTTATGCATAGACCTAGATATGTATGAACTATAATAATGACATGCGGTGACTTACATGATTTGAATGTATGTGTAAATGATAAAATGAATTAATATAAGATGCAATAACTAACTAAGTATAAGCACCATAGAATGTATAAAAGTCATGAATCAAAGTTGAAATAATTTCATCTAAGGCATACACTAAAATATATACCAAATGAAAATAAAATGTGTATTGACAATGTGTGAATGTAATGGATGGTGATTAGTGAGAAGTCACAAGGGAACAATAAGACTTTCAGGAGACTCAAACACCCTAGTTGACCAATGAAAAGTTGTATACTAACCATGTAAGAACCTGAAAGATAAGAATTTGCTACAAAGACCAAGATATTCAATATCACTATGTGTGCATAATGAAGTTCATTACTCTAAATTTATACTTAGTTGGACTCAACTATTTGGTAATGCAATCCACCAAAAGCTAGCTCATTCATAAGACAACATTGGTCTATACAAAAGGTCGGTAATGTGATAAATGTGTCGCCACGCATAAGGCTACTCCACTACTAGGTTGACATATTGTGGATGAAATTTTGCACCCTCCACCTACTCTTTCCTTTTTTAAGATGATGATTTTCAAGGCTTCACTAAGTTTTGAAGCACTAGTGGTTGGGTAGAAGATAGAGGTGGTATCAATAGTTATGTGCGACTACAAGTAGTAGGCAGGAAAAAGGTTGTTCAAGGAGGTAGGATGAAAAATAGAATGAGTAGACAATTAAGTTCTGCCTTCGAGTGATGGTATTAAAAAGAACTGACTGCTCATTGAACATAAAATTTAGCTGGATAGAAAGGGTGGAACTGTCTCAAATCCCAACCCAAATAATATAATGAAAACTCCCACCCATTATTGGATGGAACTCTAGGACATCAATAGGGTAGAACTTTGGTAAATTCCCACCTTCTTTCATAAGGTCTTCATGGGCAAAAAATTATTATCTGATAAGACAATTGAAGTAATCGCCCAAAATTTGGACTCCCACCATCATCTAAAATTTCAAATAGGGAGGTATTAATTACTTCATATACCTAGTACTAGTCATTTGTGCATAAAGGTGTTGATGTAAAATATGTTGCCCCCAAGGTAATTAATACATGTCATTCATCACCTAACTAGAAGACCATTAGTTGAATTAAGGGGCAAAGTAGATAATAACTAAATAACTAGGTAGAAGTGATAGAAGAATCAAGGGCTCAGATTAACATATAAGAATCTAACCCCCTCTAGAATATTACCACCATCTCGAGGAGTAGAATACTAGCTGAGTGCCTATCTACTTTAGTGCTATTTTCCTGCCTATCTCCATTAGTGCTTATATTTTGAATTCATTGAAATTTTTCTATAAATAGTGAAATTTTGTTCATTCCCAAGGGTGAGTCTTTAGCCATTACAATTCATTTGTAATACCTCTTGCTATTGTAAATATAAGGATATCACTGTTTGGTCTATAACTTGGTCTTCATATTTATCTATTTAATATTAATGTAATTATTTTTCTCTACTATCTAAGTGGGTCTCATTTAATTATGCTATTTGGATTTCATGGGGTTTTACTTAGTAGCTCTGGAATTTGTATCATTAGTGGGTTTAATTTTTATTTTTGCTAAAGTTGGTCAGGTAGGAGTGCTCTAATTCAGAATCATGGATTCCATGCACTTGCACACCAGTTTTAGAATTCACCTTTCGATCCACTATGCCAAAATATTGAGTGAGGGCTAGGTTAGCTGATCTGTTAGGTGGTACACCTATGTTTCCATCAGTGGGATAAGGTGAGCATATGTATTAATGTAGTGATATCCTATCCTTGTGAGTTTTTTCTATGACCTCCCTTTATCTCCTTTCCCTCTTCTCTTTTTAATTTCCCCTTGTGTGGCATAGATAGCTAGGACTTCCATCAAAGAACTGATCTTCTATAGAGATCGACTACCCTACCTTCTTTGGGTCTTAGCGGTGGTCGTTCAATGTTGGTTGAGGATTGTCGAGTGTACCCCATGCTATTTTTTTAGCCAATAGTTTTTTTTGACTCTATTGGAGAATCATAAAGTCTGTTTTTAAGGAAATCAAAGTTTGATGATGCTCTGGTTTACTCATTTCTTGTAAAATCACCTAGCTACTCCTTTGAGAAAAATATCTAGATCCAAATATTAGTTGTCTTTCTATGCTAAAATATTTCTATACTCCAAAGGAATCAATATTTGATGAGAAACCTTGAACTCATTAGCAGAGAAAGTATGCTCATATGGTGATTCCAACCTGGTGATGGTATATAGAGGGTATGAGGAACCAAAAATTCAATGGATCAGTTTAGTTTTCCTTCCTGGAATGATGTCGACCCCCTCAATCTCCTTGAATTGCATGATATCCCTGAGGCTGCTTCTAATGCCTTGCCAAAATATGATTGTGTTAGAGGGGTTTTGAATGAGCACCTTGAAAATATGGCTTCCCTGGCCACCCTTCATAATATCATGCATGAATATGTGATGATCAGGTTGCTTGTTATCTCTCTCGAAGGTAGAGCATTACTCTGGTACAAAATATTATAGCATGGAAGCATCTCCACATGGGTAGACTTGGTTGAACCACTCATAGATATATTTAGTATATTTGAGGACCTCTTCTAGCTACTAACTCAGTTCACATTTATCAAGAGGAACCCTCTTGAAAGTGTGGTGGACTTTAACATCCATTTTGAGAAGATTTGGAGAAGAATTCTCTATTTACTCCTCTTTTCCTCTACCCAAGTGTATCTATACTACATTCGGGCCTTCAACTTTGATATTGCTATCCTATTATGTAAATATAGGGAAAAAATATTTCCCCAACTTTATTCAGAAGCTATCAGAGCTAAGAAGATGCTAGTAGGGATATTACAACCATTACAACCCTGCACAAGTTTCACCACAATAATTCTTGTGCCATTTTAGGAAGCAATGTCACCACAAGGGGAAGAATATCACTACATCCATGTGCCCCTAAACAACTCAACAATTAAACCCTATGTCCAAGTGGACTCATGATATGACTGCATTAGAGAATATAACATGTATGAAGATCCAATGATGGAAATAATAGAAGACAAGGCTAGCACAACAAGATAGTCTTGAGAAAGAGCAACATTGGATTCAATCACCTGACATTCCAACATAAGTCAAGCAGAAGAATCTGGTAAAATTAATTCCCATTTTTTTTTACGACCTAAGTACTGAGGTGCTCAGGAAAAATAATAATAATTAATAATCATAAATTAATCACAATTTTGAGCCACTATGGATGGTTCCAGATAAAACACAAGCAACGACTCAAAATTAATGTAATCTTGTCTAGCCACTACATATTCACAGGGTGAATCACTGAATCCTTGGCTCAGGCATGTTTGACACATCATAATTTTATGTAAATACACAATGAGAAAATAAAAACTATGTAATAAACATGGTTGTTCTGATTAAGCATCATCATTTTTCTTGTGATTTACAATAAAAGTGATCTTGTAAAGAATTTCATCTGACCAGGGCATCAAAACTATTGAAAAGGGAGCATAACAAGGCTCTTCAAAATGTGTCTTGGAAATATAACATTTTCCTTATGTTTCTTTGATGTCTACCTTTTTATATTCCCTTCATGTTTATTTTTATGACCCCATAGCCCAATGGATGCAAAATAGCAGTGACCAAATGCCTTATAGGTGAATTCTAAGGATCTTCCATCGAATGAAGTAAAAGTGATCTAACAATGGATGATTCATAGGTATATTAGAAAGAGAATCTAGTTACATCCAGGTAATTGGTTCCAGATCAAGTATCATGAGTACAATGTCCACCCCATTAATCGATGAGATAAATCAACCTATAAATATGGCCACATCCATAACTTAGACATGGTTAGGAAGTGTAAAACTCAATAAGCAGCTAAAATATAATGATCCCATGGTCGATAGTAGTTAGTAAAAGAGGGCACTTGCTAGATTGTGTAAGAAAGAAGACTTTTAACAATAGATATGAATGTATGTGGCAATCTATCTGCTCTTGGAATATTTTTAGTTCTTGTTAGGCTTTGTGTAGGGATATTCGATCCGTAGGAATACCCTATGGATGAGGGTTTACACCCTATTAGTTTCACATGATGGGCCTCAGATTTATTTTTCCTTCATGTCTTCCATGTTCCATGCATGCCCCTTTCTTTCATCTTCCCCTTATTTTTATTGTCTACAACTCTTCTGGTTTTTGTCCTTCCTTCCCATGATCCTAATGTTTCCCATGTTTTCTCTTCTTCCCATTATTTTTTGGATTTATTTTCCTTTTTTTCCTCTTTTTTCTTCGCTTTTTATCCCTTTTTCCTCCTTATTCCTCTTAATGTACCACCATGTCATATGTGTCACTTCCTTTGATGTCCCCTCATGTCCCACAACTTGTCTAGGTTTCTCTTCATTGCTTCCTCTTCTTCTTTGTCCCTCTATTTAGGTTGTCATATTTTATAGTTTTTCTAGGTCCTTTTTTTCCACAAGATGGAAAATCCCTGTGAGTCGCTAAAAATGTGGGTGAAATTTTACACCCTACACCCACTCTTTCCTTTTTTGAGATGATGTTTTTCAAGGGTTCATCAAGTTTTGAAGCACTAGTGGTCATGCAAAAGATACAGATGACAATAGTAGTGATGGGCAGCTACAAGTAGCATGTGTGCAGAATTTTGTTCAAGGAGATAGGGCAAAAACTAGAATGGGTAGATAATTAAGTCCTACCTTTAGGTGGTGGTATTAAAAAAGAATCGCCTATTCATAAAGCAAAAAATTTGACTGGATATCAAGGGTGGAACTATCTCAAATCCTTTCTCGAAGAAGAGAATGAAAAATCACACCCATTATTGGGTGGAACTCTGAGACCTCAATAGGGAAAAACTTTAATAAGTGTACGCCTTCTTTCATAAGGTCTCCATGGGCAGAAAGTTTTTATCCAACAAGAAAAGTGAAGCAACCACTTGGCATATGGATTTCCACCATCGTTTGAAAATTTAGATAGGTAGGTATTAATCACTTTAGCTACCCATTACTATCTATTCATGTGTAAATATGTTGATGTGAAATATACTACCCCCAAGGTAATCAATACCTATCATTCATCACCTAACTAGAAGACTTCCAACTGAATGAAGGGGTAGAGTAGATAAGAATTAAATACCTAGGAAGAAGTGATAGAAGAATCAAGGGCTCAAATTAACACATAAGCATCTACCCCCCTCCATAATATCACAACCATATCAAGGAGCAGAGTACCAACCGAGTGTCTATCTACTTCAACACTATTTCCCTACCTACTCCATTAATGCTTGTATTTTGAATTCATTATAATTTTTCTATAAATAGTGGAATGTTGGTCATTCTCAAGGGTGGATCTTTGGCCATTAGAATTCATATGTAATACCTCTCGCTATTGTAAATATAACGATATCACTATTTGGTATCTAACTTGGTCTTCACATTTATCTATTTAATGTTATGTACTTATTTTTGCTTTGCTATCTAAGTGGATCTCACTGTTATCTGAATTTCATGGGGTTTTTCTTAGTAGCTGTAGAATTTGTATCATTAGCGGGTTTGGGGTTTATTTATGCTAAATTTGATTGAATATGAGTGCTCTAATTTTAAATCCTATATTTCATGCACCCACTCACCAATTTTGGAATTCACATTTTGACCCCCTACATTGAAATATCAAGTGAGGTTCATGTTAGCTGATTTTTTAGGTGGTACACTTATGTTTCCACCAATGGTATCGGGTGAGTGTATGTATTGATGCAACCACATCCTATAATTGTAAGTTCTAGCTATGGCCTCCATTTATTCCCTTTCCATCTTCTCCTTTTCCTTTCCCCTTGTCCAGCATAGGTAGCGAGGAATTCCATCAAGGAACCAACCTTCTCCGGAGATCGACCGTCCTACATTACCTAGGTCATGGTGGTGACCATTCAATGTTGTCCAAGGATCATCGGGCATACCATGTGCTATTTTATGACTAACATGTCTATAGCCCATTGTTGGCAATGGAGATTGCCACATGGGTTTTGAAAAAACTAAGAATTCTAGGGATTTAAGCTCTTTGCCCTCTTTTTTTTTAGGATACTTGCTCGATTTGAAGAAGAGTAAGGGATTTTATTTATTTTTGAGGGTTTTTATCATTTTAGAGAGTAGTGAAAAGGGATTTTTCTTTATTTTGGAGGGTCTTGCTCGATTTGAAGAAAATCAAGGGATTTTATTGCTTTGCTATTTGGGAACTTGCTCATTTTTGTAGAAGAGCAAGGGAATTTTTTTCTTTTTTTTGGGTGGGGGAGAGAAGGAGCTTGTGATTTTGTCAATTCTCAACTTTATAGACCATGCACATGATAGGACAGTAAGGGAAACCTTTTTATTTTGAGGCAATAACCACTTTGTAGCTTTATCTTTCCTTGTTCAAATATTGTATTTAAGAGCGTGAAAATGTGTTGGAATTTTGAGATAATCAAGGTACAATCAAAGCAAGACCCTACTAAAAAAAATATAGATGGCTTTCCACTAAATATAAAATGAAACTAGGGATGGCTGAATGACTAAAATACCTTAGTGGACACCCTATGACAAGAATGAAACAAGAAAAAAAAAAAGGTGAATGTGGATGGAAATGAACAATGAGTTGGGTGTTTTCCATATGTGTAGATCTAAAAAAAATGACACCAAACAATGCTAAATAAAATAAAATTCAAATAAATAAGATATTGCACAAATAAGATTTATATTAAATGGGGGGAGCCTAAAAACTCTGTTGTTACAATAACGAATTTAAAAATCCTCTTTGATACAATTTTATTTATAGGGCTCTTTGAAACCCTAACTACAACAAATGGTGGTGTCTTCAATTACATATTGCTCCTAAAATGTGTGAGTGGACTTCTGTGTATCCTATATCATGCCACTCCAGATTAATCAATTGTCCAATGCTTTTGATGTAGTGTCTAATCTTGCTCTTTACTTGTTGTTTTCTGATATAGGAAGTTTTGTTGTAGGTGGTAGGCATGTTGAAGCCCTAACATTGCTCGAAGGCTAGGAGGTACTCATAATGCTTATGTAAAATGCTCTCAGGTGCTCTACAATTTCAAGAAATGCCCATGGGATATCATGACTATTAGGGAGGCATCCAGAGGCACTTGGCGATGACAAAAAGCACACAAAGGTGATTGGTGGCTAAGAAAATATGCTACAAAATAATATCTGATAAATTCAAGGGATGCGGCAATGGTGATGGTGAGCAAGGGAATAATGAATATTATGGATGGAGTGGGGTTAGGGAACAAAGGCTAGGTTGGATATCTAAGGCACTTTGAAGGCTCGGGGAACATCAAGGGACTCAGGGAATTCAATCACCTAGGAAACTTAGGCACTTAGGGATCTTAGAGAATTTGAAAACTTAGGGGTTGAGCCATAAAAATGGCCTCTATTTATAATCCAACCTAGGGCATCCTAGGGTTTCAACGATACTAATCATTTGGCTGAGATAAAAACACATCGGAGGGTGGATATTAAATTTAGGGTCTGGCATTGATTGATGTGGATGGATGGATAGGGTTAAATGAGATTGAATGGTTGGTATTAATTCACTGATATAAATATATTTATTAAATATATATAAAAATATAATATATAAAATATTAATATTAAATATATATAAAATAATTGAAGAACACAAGCTTATACTGAGAGGGGGGTGAACAATATAAGACCACTTTTTACTTTTCTTTCCAAACCAATATTATGCAATGTGTAGATAGCAATATCAATAGCAGTAATCAAAGCAATGCACAAATCATCACACAATAGAGACACCACAATTTACGTGGTTCACCCAATGTGGGCTACTCCACGGAGAAAATATTTCTTCTAAATATTTCCTCAAACAATCTCTTGGGAATCCTTCCCAATTACAATGTTTATGGACCTCTGTCCAAAGGAGATACTGATCCCCTAAATCTAGTTTGTGGATCTCTATCCATAGGAGAACTCCTTCTCCTCTGCTCTGGCTGGTGATCCTCTAGAAGACTAATGCCTCCACTACACTGGCTTATGGATCTCTCTCCACTGAAGACTCTTGTCCCCACTCAGAAGACCTATCCTCACTACCCTGGATGATGGATCTCTATCCACTGGAGACTATTATCCTCTCTGCTCTATCACCTCCAAAGATCTATCTCAAATCTATACTAAACATAGTCCAATAAGTCTAGCACAAATATGCTCAACAAGTCCACTCAAATCTTACTAACATAGTCTATCTCTAGCAAAATCTTCTCAACATTCCAATCCAACTTCTCAAATTCTCAACAAGTCACTAAATTGCTCAAATATGCTCAATAGGTCCACTCGAACCTCTCAAATTATGCTCAACAAGTCCACTACACCTTGCTCAAATATTCTCAAAGTCCCCCAACCCCCAATATCCACTAGAACCTTCTCAAATATGCTCAATAGGTCCACTCAGAACCTGTTCAAATCTGCTCAATAGGTCCACTCAAAACCTATCCAAATATGCTCAACAAGCTCACACAGAACTTTTCCCAATCTGTATTGTAAGCTTCCACAAAAGCTCACACAAAATCAGTCCACAAGTCTTCTCAAAGACTTACCTCAAATCTACTTAACAAGTCCACACATAGAACTTGTCCAATCTCATAGAAACATAAAGAGAATTGTTAGAGACTCAATATGTTCTACTCTCAATGCACAATCACTTTCAAACCCCATCTCACACATAAAGAATTTTAGAATCCAATATTTCTATACTCAATGCTCAATCACTTTCACAACTCAAATCAGAATATAGAATAGTTTGTTTTATGGAACTTGAACAATCACTTCATACACCCACTTGACTAGGCTCAACCAACTCTACTCAATCAATTGCTCAAAGAAACTCCCCTTGCTCACAAACCCTAGTCCAAGCATGTATCAACCAACTCAAAATGTTTCCAACAATGCTCAACAACAAATCTCACATAACAATGATACTCATGTTCTTTTCAAACCCTAGTTCAAGTTCTTTGCACAATAACTCACTTCAACAAAAATGCTTATAAGACAATCTTCATATAACAATGATACTATGTTCTTTTCCACCTCAACAACAATGCTTATAAGTCAATCGTCACATAACAATGATACTTATGTTCTTTTGCAAAACCCTAACTCAAGTTCTTCACACAACCAATGGCTTCAACAACAATGCTTATAAAACAAGGTTTTAATCACAACTCTTAATTCCAGAAAACCTTGAAGCATTAACTCAAGCACTCTCGAAAAGGAAACCCTAATCAAGTCCTTTTCACTCCAAACATTATTTTCTAGTAAGCCAACCACTCAACTCAACTAAGGAAGAATTTGCCCATACCTTTTTGCTTGTCAAGGAGTTGATCTCACAAATCTGCCACACTCACAAATTCCTCTTTGCCAATCTCAATAAGGGTTAGAATACTTTCAATAAAACACAATACAAAAGATGACTAAAATACACCTTATCACTCCAACTTAAAAATAATATTCACCATAATCTTCTTTAATAGAAAAACCCTTATTAAAATAAAATCAATGCTCAATAGTCTTAATTCTCCAATATATCAATATATTAATTAAGACTTTAATAAACAATTAAAATAAAAACCTCCTTATTACTCCTAATAACAATACTCAAATACCACCACTTATCCAATAATTAATCCTTCTAAATTTTCACTAACAACCCTTATAACTCCAACATAGGCAAATAATCATAAAACCTTAAACACCCTTATACCTCCAACTTAGGCGGATAATAAAAATTTAATCAAAAATATTTACCTTGCATTCAGGGGGAATCGAACCCTCAACTATGCCCACGACATGTGCTCCTTAGCCACGGCCTCAACCATCGCATACGAGCTACGTGCTCATTTGAAACCAATGAAGCACCACGTGCTTCAAGTCGTGCTCCCTTTGCCCTTGGAAAAAACAATGTGTGCCTTGGGCACCTTTCAACCAACATGACCTCCAATGCAGCCACCGCATTTTGAACATAGGCCCTCTTGCAAACAAATGTTTTCGCACTTGCCCACTCGCCACTAGGCCACGCTGCCTGGTTGGCCTTCGAACAATTAATGCTTCCCTTTTTAAACTATTCGTTGTACACGAAAATCCAAATCTCACGAGCTCTTCTTCCTTTTCGCATGCCAATTAATAATTCGAGCAAGGATAATGTTTATGCCCTTTGGGCAAGGTATTTATATTTGCTTTCTCCACTCCTTGGAGAATGTCGGTGCTTCCAAAGACTCTCCTTCCACGACGTCGATGAAGGTTTAATAATTTTATAAGGTGCTTCGAATGCCTTTGCCTCCAAACCCAACTTTGGGTTTATGAAATATAATTAAACTTTATAAAACCCACTTTGATTTATAAAATATTATAATGAAAATTATAAATATTTTATTTGGGGTTTTCACCATATCACTTTAATATTATAATAACAATTATTATAATATTATATCCTTTTGATGCCTTGGATAAATTGCTTCCTTGGGAGAATTAAACCATCTTTTGACCCATTCTCTTGGGTGTAAAATATAGATATTTTAACCCATCATGAATTTCATTAAACTCCCACTTGCACTTGAGCTGAGCTATCACCTGGCACCTTGACATCAATGACAACTAACTTTGGACATCAATGACAACTGCTCAAAATGTCCAACAATCTCCCCCTTTGTCATTGATGGCAACCCAAATTATTTTTCCCAAAAGCTTGATCTTTCTTCTTCTGTGCTTCTCTCCCCCTGGGACACTGCTCCCCCTGGCTCAATGCTCTCTCAAATATCAAATCTCTCCCCTATACTCAAATATCTCTCCCCCTTTGACATCAATGGCAAAGGGTCACCTTTGGGGCTCGGGGCTAAGAATGAGCCTCTTAGCTTAGCCCCTCCCCCACCTTCTATTAAGGTGGTTAATTATGGGGTGGGAGTATTTCTACTCCCAGAAAGCACTGTTCTTTACCTTTATCCTCTTCTCTTCTTTTCTAAATTTTCTGATTCCTCTGACTGTTTCTATCCATGTCCATGTTCCTGTCTATGTCAACATTCCTATTCCTATTCCTGTTCACATCCATGTTCCTGTTCTTGTTCCTGTCCATGTTCACATCCATGTTCCTATTCTTATTCTTGTTCATATTCATGTTCCTATTCCTATTCCTGTTCATATCCATATTCTTGTTCCTGTTCTCATTTATGTTCAAGTTCCTATTCATACCTATCTCTGGAATGTCTGCTCTACACCACTTTGTTGTATGACCATCATTATTGCACTTATAACACTTAATGTTATTATTCCTTGGAGGTGCAAATGTCTTAGGATTTCTCCTAGTGAAGCCATATCCTCTTCTGTCATGAACCCCTGCAATTCATTGCCTTGTGACCAAACTGATTACATGAGTAGCAATACCCATGAAAAAGTTGTATGTTCCCATATTCCTATCTTTCATGTGTCCTGCATTGTGAAGCCATGTGCCCAAACTTGTGACATGAAAAGCATCTTCCATTGAAGCTTCCTTGTCTTGACCTCATTGGTCTCCTATTTTGATTGTTGTTCCATATGTATCTTCTTTGTGCATTGTTCCTATTTTTGTTGAACTCTCTATTGTCCAACTCATCCTCTAATGTCTCACTTTCTTTTACACTGTCTTCTTCTGAAGTATCTTCATCTGAGGTTTCTTCTCCTCCAAAACTTGAAGTTGACTCTCCTTCCCATTTCTTTTGAACCTGTTCAAATCCAAGACCTGTTTTGCTTGATGTAGTCTTTTGTGTCTTGATGAACTTATCCAAGTTCTTTGAGCTATTTTTAAACCCTTTCATCTTGATCTTGGAGTCCTCTAAGTCTTCTTTTAGTAGTGCCACTTCTTGTGCTAACTTCTCACATTCCAAGATCTTTGCTTCTAACTTATCTTTGAACCTTTTTGCCTTAGCCTTTGATTTTTCTAAATCCTCTATGAGCAATATTCTCTCTTCATCACATTCTTGAAACTGAATTTCAAGTTTAGAGTGTTGCTTCCTTACCTTCTTTACTGTGTCAAGGGCATAGATAAGTTCTCCCTTGAGATCATAACCATTCTCTTCTGAATAATCCTCTATTTGTTTACCTTTGTCCACATATTTATTCTCTTTTGGCTTGTCTTCTATAGGATCACTTCTTCTTCTAATGCCATTAGAAGATTTTCATTTGGTCCTTCAAGTGCATTCTCATACTCATCATCACTAAAACTATAACCATCCCTTGTACAATCATCTTCAAGATGTCCAAAGTTACCACATCTAAAACACTTGAGAATAATTAGAGTTTTCTTAACTGGTTCTTTTTCTTCAATCATAAATAGAACTTCATCTCTATCATTGTCTGAAAAACTAACATCACTATCACTTGAATACTTACTTGCATTATCCACATAGTAGCTTCTCTTTTGTATTTGAAAGAACTTCTTCCCTTGTCTACTTTGTCCATCCTTGCATTTCTTTTGATGCTTATCCTACCTATATATTTTTGATTCCCTGTATTTGTGATCCTATTTTTCTTCACCATTGTTGTTATTTGGTTCTTGACAATCTTCTTTCTTGACACTTTTATCTCCTTCATATATATTTTGCAATTTATCCCACATTTCTTTTGCAGTGTTACAATGCATAACTTTCATAGACTCTATTCTATGCAAACCTCTCACAAGTGCATTCATTTATTTTGAATTATAATGTTGTAGAAGCTTACCTTCCTTATATGTAGGAGGATTGATTAAGGGATCATATCCAAATTCCACTAATTCCCAAATTTCATTGCCAAGAGCCATCAAGTAGATCTTCATCATCATACTCCAATACATATAGTCACTTCCATCAAATACTGGTATTGAATTATTTGAGGACACTTCCTTAGGATCCATTGTGTTCTTGTTAGATTTTCCTTCAAGCTATTAAACTCTTATGAAGGCACCCGCTTTGATACCAATTGAAGAACACAAGATTATATTGAGAGGGGGGTGAACAATATAAGACCACTTTTTACTTTTCTTTCCAAATCAATATTATGCAATGTATAGATAGCAATATCAATAACAGTAATCAAAGCAATGCAAAAATCATCACACATAATAGAGACACCAATTTAACGTGGTTCACCCAAATATGGATACCTCCACGGAGAAAATATTTCTTCTAAATATTTCTCAAACAATATCTTTGGGAATCCTTCCCAATTACAATGTTTATGGACCTCTGTCCAAAGGAGACACTAATCCCCTAAATCAAGTTCGTGGATCTCTATCCATAGGAGAACTCCTTTCCTCTACTCTGGCTGGTGATCCTCTAGAAGACTACTACCTCCACTACACTGGCTTGTGGATCTCTCTCCACTGAAGACTCTTGTCCCCACTTGGAAGACCTATCCTCACTGCCCTAGCTGATGGATCTCTATCCACTGGAGACTAATGTCCTCTCTACTCTGTCACCTCCAAAGCTCTATCTCAAATCTATACTAAACATAGTCTAGTTGGTCTAGCACAAATCTTCTCAACAAGTCCACCAAAAAAAAAAAAAAAAAAAAAAAATCTAAAATCTCAACAAGTCCACACAAAACTTGCTCAAATCTTCTCAACAAGTCCACTCAAACTTCCAAATCTCTCAACAACCATAAAACTTGCTCAAATCTGCTCAACAGGTCCACTCAAAACCTGCTCAAATATGCTCAAAAGTCCACTCATAACTTGCTCAAATCTGCTCAACAAGTCCACTCAAAACTTGCTCAAATATGCTCAATAGGTCCACTCAGAACCTGCTCAAATATTCTCAACAAGTCCACTTAGAACTTGCTCAAATCTGCTCAACAAGTCCACTCAGAACCTGTCCAAATCTACTCAATAGGTCCACTCAGAACTTGTCCAAATCTGCTCAACAAGCTCACACAAAACTTGTCTCAATATGTATTGTAAGCTTCCACAAAAGCTCACACAAAAATAGTCCACAAGTCTTCTCAAAGACTTACCTCAAATCTGCTTAACAAGTCCACACATAGAACTTGTCCAATATCATAGAAGCATAAAGAGAATTGTTAGAGACTCAATATGTTCTACTCTCAATGCACAATCACTTTCAAATTTTCTCAATCTCATAGAAGCATAAAGAGAATTGTTAGAGACTCAATATGTTCTATACTCAATGCCCAATCACTTTCACAACTCAAATCAGAATATAGAATAGTTTGTTTTATGGAACTTGAACAATCACTTCATACAACCACTTGACTAGGCTCAACCAACTCAACTCAACCAATTGCTTAGTGAAAAATCCCTTTCTCACAAACCCTAGTCCAAGCATGTATCAACCAACTCAAAATGTTTCCAACAATGCTCAACAACAAATCTCACATAACAATGATACTCATGTTCTTTTTAGAAACCCTAGTTCAAGTTCTTTGCACAACCAATGGCTTCAACAAAAATGCTTATAAGACAATCTTCACATAACAATGATACTCAGCTTTTGGACAACTAACTCAAGTTCTTCACACAACCAATGGCTTCAACAACAATGCTTATCAAACAATCTTCACATAACAATGATACTCATGATCTTTGCAAAACCCTAACTCAAGTTCTTCACACAACCAATGGCTTCAACAACAATGCTTATAAAACAAGGTTTTAACAACTCTTAATTCCAGAAAACCTTGAAGCATTAACTCAAGCACTTTCAAAAAGGAAACCCTAATCAAATCCTTTTCACTCCAAACTTTATTTTCTAGTAAGCCAATCAATCAACTCAACCAAGAAAGAATTTGCCCATACCTTTTGCTTGTCAAGGAGTTGATCTCACAAATCTGCCACACTCACAAATTCCTCTTTGCCAATCTCAATAAGGGTTAGAAGACTTCAATAAAACACAATACAAAAATATGACTAAAATACACCTTATCACTCCAACTTAAAAATAATATTCACCATAATCTTCTTTAATAGAAAAACCCTTATTAAAATAAAATCAATGCTCAATAGTCTTAATTCTCCAATATATCAATATATTAATTAAGACTTTAATAAACAATTAAAATAAAAACCTCCTTATTACTCCTAATAACAATACTCAAATACCACCACTTATCCAATAATTAATCCTTCTAAATTTTCACTAACAACCCTTATAACTCCAACATAGGCAAATAATCATAAAACCTTAAACACCCTTATACCTCCAACTTAGGCAGATAATAAAAATTTAATCAAAAATATTTACCTTGCATTCGGGAGGGGATCGAACCCTCAACTATGCCCACGACGTGTGCCTTAGCCATGGCCTCAACCATCGCATGAGCTACGTGCTCATTTGAAACCAATGAAGCACCACGTGCTTCAAGTCGTGCTCCCTTTGCCCTTGGCAAAAACAACGTGCACCTTGGGCGCCTTTCAACCAACACGACCTCCAACATAGCCATCGTATTTCGAACATAGGCCCTCTTGCAAACAAATGTTTTTGCACTTGCCCACTCGCCACTAGGCCACGCTGCCCGGTTGGCCTTCGAAAAATTAATGCTTCCCTTTTTAAACTGTTCGTTGTACACAAAAATCAAAATCTCACGAGCTCTTCTTCCTTTTCGCATGCCAATTAATAATTCGAGCAAGGATAATGTTTATGCCCTTTGGGCAAGGTATTTATATTTGCTTTCTCCACTCCTTGGAGAATGTCGGTGCTTCCAAAGACTCTCCTTCCATGACGTCGGTGAAGGTTTAATAATTTTATAAGGTGCTTCGAATGCCTTTGCCTCCAAACCCAACTTTGGGTTTATGAAATATAATTAAACTTTATAAAACCCACTTTGATTTATAAAATATTATAATGAAAATTATAAATATTTTATTTGGGGTTTTCACCATATCACTTTAATATTATAATAACAATTATTATAATATTATATCCTTTTGATGCCTTGGATAAATTGCTTCCTTGGGAGAATTAAACCATCTTTTGACCCATTCTCTTGGGTGTAAAATATAGATATTTTAACCCATCATGAATTTCATTAAACTCCCACTTGCACTTGAGTTGAGCTATCACCTGGCACCTTGACATCAATGACAACTAATTTTGGACATCAATGACAACTGCTCAAAATGTCCAACAATCTCCCCCTTTGTCATTGATGGCAACCCAAATTATTTTTACTGAAAGCTTGACCTTTTTCTTCTATGTTGCTCCCCCGGGACACTACTCCCCTGGCTCAATGCTCTCTCAAATATCAAATATCTCCCCTATACTCAAATATCTCTCCCCCTTTGACATCAATGGCAAAGGGTCACCTTTGGGGCTCGGGGCTAAGAATGAGCCTCTTAGCTTAGCCCCTCCCCCACCTTCTATTAAGGTGGTTAATTCTGGGGTGGGAGTATTTCTACTCCCAGAAAGCACTGTTCTTTACCTTTATCCTCTTCTCTTCTTTTATGAATTTTATGAATCCTCTGACTGTTTCTATCCATGTCCATGTTCCTATTCATGTCAACATTCATGTTCCTATTCTTATTCCTATTCACATCCATGTTCCTATTCCTATTCCTATCCATGTTCACATCCATGTTTCTATTCCTATTCTTGTTCATATCCATATTCCTATTCCTGTTCCTATTTATGTTCAAGTTCCTATTCATACTTATCTTTGGAATGTCTGCTCTACACCACTTTGTTGTATGACCATCATTATTGCACTTATAACACTTAATGTTATTATTCCTTGGAGGTGCAAATGTCTTAGGATTTCTCCTAGTGAAGCCATATCCTCTTCTATCATGAACCCTGCAATTCATTACCTTGTGACCAAACTGATTACATGAGTAGCAATACCCATGAAAAAGTTATTTGTTCCCATATTCCTATCTTTCATGTGTCCTGCATTGTGAAGCCATGTGCCCAAACCTATGACATGAAAAGCATATTCCATTGAAGCTTCCTTGTCTTGACCTCATTGGTCTCCTATTCTGATTGTTGTTCCATCTGTATCTTCTTTGTGCATTGTTCCTATTTTTGTTGAACTCTCTATTGTCCAACCCATCCTCTGATGTCTCACTTTCTTTTACACTGTCTTCTTCTGAAGTATCTTCATCTGAAGTTTCTTCTCCTCCAAAACTTGAAGTTGACTCTCCTTCCCATTTCTTTTGAACATGTTCAAATCCAAGACCTATTTTGCTTGATGTAGTCTTTTGTGTCTTGATGAACTTATCCAAGTTCTTTGAGCTATTTTTAAATCCTTTCATATTGATCTTGGAGTCCTCTAAATCTTCTTTTAGTAGTGCCACTTCTTGTGCTAACTTCTCACATTCCAAGATCTTTGCTTCTAACTTATCTTTGAACCTTTTTGCCTTAGCCTTTGATTTTTCTAAATCCTCTATAAGCAATCTTCTCTCTTCATCACATTCTTGAAACTAAATTTCAAGTTTAGAGTGTTGCTTCCTTACCTTATTTACGGTGTCAAGGGCATAGATAAGTTCTCCCTTGAGATCATAACCATTCTCTTCTGAATATTCCTCTATTTTTTTACCTTTGTCCACATATTTACTCTCTTTTGGCTTGTCTTCTATAGGATCACTTACTTCTTCTTCTAATGCCATTAGAATATTTTCATCTGGTCCTTCAAGTGTATTCTCATACTCATCATCACTAAATCTATAACCATCCCTTGTACAATCATCTTCAAGATGTCCAAAGTTACCACATCTAAAACACTTGAGAATAACTAGAGTCTTTTTCTTAACTGGTTCTTTTTCTTCAATCATAAATAGGACTTCATCTCTATCATTGTATGAAAAACTAGCATCACTATCACTTGAGTACTTACTTGCATTATCCGCATAGTAGCTCCTCTTTTATCTTTGAAAGAACTTCTTTCCTTGTCTGCTTTGTCCATCCTTGCCTTTCTTATGATGCTTATCCTATCTATATCTTTATGATTCCCTATATTTGTGATCCTATTTTTCTTCACCATTGTTGTTCTTTGGTTCTTGACACTTTTATCTCCTTCATATATATTTTGCAATTTATCCCACATTTCTTTTGTAGTTTTACAATGCATAACTTTCATAGACTCTGTTCTATGCAAACCTCTCACAAGTTTATTCATTGCTTTTGAATTATAGTGCTGTAGAAGCTTACCTTTCTTATCTGTAGGAGGATTGATTAATGGATCATATCCAAATTCCACTGATTCCTAAATTTCATTGCCAAGTGCCATCAGGTAGATCTTCATCATCATACTCCAATACATATAGTCACTTCCATAAAATATTGGTGTTGAATTATTTGAGGACACTTCCTTAGGATCCATTGTGTTCTTGTTAGCTTTTCCTTCAAGTTGTTAAACTCTTATGAAGGCACCCGCTTTGATACCAATTGAAGAACACAAGCTTATACTGAGAGGGGGGGTGAATAGTATAAGACCACTTTTTACTTTTCTTTCCAAATCAATATTATGCAATGTATAGATAGCAATATCAATAATAGTAATCAAAGCAATGCATAAATCATCACACACAATAGAGACACCAATTTAATGTGGTTCACCCAATATGGGCTACCTCCATGGAGAAAATATTTCTTCTAAATATTTCTCAAATAATCTCTTTGGGAATCCTTCCCAATTACAATGTTTATGGACCTCTTGTCCAAAGGAGATGTTAATCCCCTAAATCAGGTTCATGGATCTCTATCCACAAGAGAACTCCTTCTCCTCTTCTTTAGTTGGTGATCCTCTAGAAGACTACTACCTCCACTACACTAGCTTGTGGATCTCTCTCCACTGAAGACTCTTGTCCCCACTTAGAAGACCTATCCTCACTACCCTGGCTGATGGATCTCTATCCACTGGAGACTATTGTCCTCTATGCTCTATCACCTCCAAAGCTTTGTCTCAAATCTATACTAAACATAATCCAGTCGGTCTAGCACAAATCTACTCAACAAGTCCACTCAAATATGTACTAAACACAACTACACAAATCTACTCAAAAAATCCACAAACCAAACAACATTCACCAAACTCAAAACACACCAATAAACACAAACCAACAATAAAACTTGCTCAAATATACTCAACAGATCCACTCAAAACTACTCAAATCTGCTCAACAAGTCCACTTAGAACTTGCTCAAATCTGCTCAATAGGTCCACTCAAAACCTGCTCAAATATGCTCAACAGGTCCACTCAGAACCTGCTCAAATCTACTCAACAGGTCCACTCAAAACCTGCTCAAATCTGCTCAACAGGTCCACTCAGAACCTGCTCAAATCTTCTCAACAAGTCCACTCAAAACTTACTCAAATCTGCTCAATAGGTCCACTCAAACCTATCCAAATATGCTCAACAGGTCCACTCAAAACTCTCAAATCTCTCAACAAGCTCACACAAACTTTCCCAACTCAAACCCCACTACCAAATATGTATTATAAGCTTCCACAAAAGCTCACACAAAATCAATCCATAAGTCTTCTCAAAGACTTACCTCAAATCTACTTAACAAGTCCACACTAGAACTTGTCCAATCTCATAGAAACATAAAGAGAATTGTTAGAGACTCAATATGTTTCTACTCAATCACAATCACTTTCTCACTCACTACATAAAGAGAATTTTTAGAGACTCAATATGTTCTATACTCAATGCTCAATCACTTTCACAACTCAAATCAAAATATAGAATAGTTTGTTTTATGGAACTTGAACAATCACTTCATACAACCACTTGACTAGGCTCAACCAACTCTACTCAACCAATTACTCAATGAAACACCCCTTTCTCACAAACCCTAGTCCAAGCATATATCAACCAACTCAAAATATTTCCAACAATGCTCAACAACAAATCTCACATAACAATGATACTCATGTTCTTTTACAAAACCCTAGTTCAAGTTCTTTGCACAACAACTCACTTCAACAACAATGCTTATAAAACAATCTTCACATAACAATGATACTCATGATCTTTTGCAAAACCCTAACTCAAGTTCTTCACACAACCAATGGCTTCAACAACAATGCTTATAAAACAAGGTTTTAATCACAACTCTTAATTCCAGAAAACCTTGAAGCATTAACTCAAGCACTTTCAAAAAGGAAACCCTAATCAAATCCTTTTCACTCCAAAATTTATTTTCTAGTAAGCCAATCAATCAACTCAACCAAGGAAGAATTTGCCCATACCTTTTTGCTTGACAAGGAGTTGATCTCACAAATCTGCCACACTCACAAATTCCTCTTTGCCAATCTCAATAAGGGTTAGAAGACTTCAATAAAACACAATACAAAAAGATGACTAAAATACACCTTATCACTCCAACTTAAAAATAATATTCACCATAATCTTCTTTAATAGAAAAACCCTTATTAAAATAAAATCAATGCTCAATAGTCTTAATTCTCCAATATATCAATATATTAATTAAGACTTTAATAAACAATTAAAATAAAAACCTCCTTATTACTCCTAATAACAATACTCAAATACCACCACTTATCCAATAATTAATCCTTCTAAATTTTCACTAACAACCCTTATAACTCCAACATAGGCAAATAATCATAAAACCTTAAACACCCTTATACCTCCAACTTAGGCGGATAATAAAAATTTAATCAAAAATATTTACCTTGCATTCAGGGGGAATCGAACCCTCAACTATGCCCACGACGTGCACCTTAGCCATGGCCTCAACCGCCGCATGAGCTACGTGCTCATTTGAAACCAACGAAGCACCACGTGCTTCAAGTCGTGCTCCCTTTGCCCTTGGCAAAAACAATGTGCGCCTTGGGTGCCTTTCAACCAACACGACCTCCAATGTAGCCACCGCATTTCAAACATAGGCCCTCTTGCAAACAAATATTTTCGCACTTGCCCACTCGCCACTAGGCCATGCTGCCCGGTTGGCCTTCGAACAATTAATGCTTCCATTTTTAAACTGTTCATTGTACACGAAAATCAAAATCTCACGAGCTCTTCTTCCTTTTCGCATGCCAATTAATAATTCGAGCAAGGATAATGTTTATGCCCTTTGGGCAAGGTATTTATATTTGCTTTCTCCACTCCTTGGAGAACGTCGACGCTTCCAAAGACTCTCCTTCCATGATGTTGGCGAAGGTTTAATAATTTTATAAGGTGCTTCGAATGCCTTTGCCTCCAAACCCAACTTTGGGTTTATGAAATATAATTAAACTTTATAAAACCCACTTTGATTTATAAAATATTATAATGAAAATTATAAATATTTTATTTGGGGTTTTCACCATATCACTTTAATATTATAATAACAATTATTATAATATTATATCCTTTTGATGCCTTGGATAAATTGCTTCCTTGGGAGAATTAAACCATCTTTTGACCCATTCTCTTGGGTGTAAAATATAGATATTTTAACCCATCATGAATTTCATTAAACTCCCACTTGCACTTGGGCTGAGCTATCACCTGGCACCTTGACATCAATGACAACTAATTTTGGACATCAATGACAACTGCTCAAAATGTCCAACAATCTCCCCCTTTGTCATTGATGGCAACCCAAAATATTTTTACCAAAAACTTGACTTCTTCTTCTATGTTTCTCCCCTTGGGACACTGCTCCCCATGGCTCAATGCTCTCTCAAATATCAAATCTCTCCCCTATACTCAAATCTCTCTCCCCTTTGACATCAATGGCAAAGGGTCACCTTTGGGGCTCGGGGCTAAGAATGAGCCTCTTAGCTTAGCCCCTCCCCCACCTTCTATTAAGGTGGTTAATTATGGGGTGGGAGTATTTCTACTCCGAGAAAGCACTGTTCTTTACCTTTATCCTCTTCTCTTATTTTATGAATTTTTTGAATCCTCTAACTGTTTCTATCTATGTCTATGTTCCTATCCATGTCATAATTCCTGTTCCTATTCCTGTTCCTATTCCTATTCACATCCATGTTCCTGTTCCTATTCTTGTCCATGTTCACATCCATGTTTCTATTCTTGTTCCTATCCATGTTCCTATTCCTTCTTGTTTCTGTTCATATCCATATTCCTGTTCTTGTTCCTATTTATGTTCAAGTTCTTGTTCATACCTGTCTCTGGAATGTCTGCTCTACACCACTTTTTTGTATGACCATCATTATTGCACTTATAACACTTAATGTTATTATTCCTTGGAGGTACAAATGTCTTAGGATTTATCCTAGTGAAGCCATATCTTCTTCTGTCATGAACCCTACAATTCAATGCCTTGTGACCAAACTGATTACATGAGTAACAATACCCATGAAAAAGTTATTTGTTCCCATATTCCTATTTTTCATGTGTCCTGCATTGTGAAGCCATGTGCCCAAACCTATGACATGAAAAGCATCTTCCATTGAAGCTTCCTTGTCTTGACCTCATTGGTCTCCTATTTTGATTGTTGTTCCATCTGTATCTTCTTTGTGCATTGTTCCTATTTTTGTTGAATTCTCTATTGTCCAACCCATCCTCTAATGTCTCACTTTATTTTACACTATCTTCTTCTGAAGTATCTTCATATGAGGTTTCTTCTCCTTCAAAACTTGAAGTTGACTCTCCTTCCCATTTATTTTGAACCTGTTCAAATCCAAGACCTGTTTTGCTTGATGTAGTCTTTTGAGTCTTGATGAACTTATCCAAGTTCTTTGAGCTATTTTTAAATCCTTTCATATTGATCTTGGAGTCCTCTAAGTCTTCTTTTAGTAGTGCCACTTCTTGTGCTAACTTCTCACATTCCAAGATATTTGCTTCTAAATTATCTTTGAACCTTTTTGCCTTAGCCTTTGATTTTTCTAAATCCTCTATAAGCAATCTTCTCTCTTCATCACATTCCTAAAACTGAATTTCAAGTTTAGAGTGTTGCTTCCTTACCTTATTTACGGTGTCAAGGGCATATATAAGTTCTCCCTTGAGATCATAACCATTCTCTTCTGAATAATCCTCTATTTGTTTGTCTAGCACAAATATGCTCAACAAGTCCAGTCAAATCTGCACTAAACACAGTCCAGTCGATCTAGCATAAATCTCCTCAACAAGTCGACTCAAATTTACACTAAACACAGTCCAGTCTGTCTAGCTCAAATATTCTCAACAAGTCCACACATAACTTGCTCAAATATGCTCAACAAGTTCACTCAAAACTTGCTCAAATATGCTCAACAAGTTTACTCAAAACTTGCTCAAATCTAATCAATAGGTCCACTCAGAACCTACTCAAATTTGCTCAACATGTCAACTCAAAACTTGCTCAAATCTGCTCAACAAGTCCACTCAGAACCTACTCAAATATTCTCAATAGGTCCACTCAGAACCTACTCAAATATTCTCAATAGGTCCACTCAAAACTTGCTCAAATATGCTTTATAGGTCCACTCAAAACCTGTCCAAATATGCTCAATAGGTCCACTTAGAACCTGTCCAAGTCTGCTCAACAAGATCACAAAGAACTTGTCCCAATATTCTCAATAAGTCCTCTCTAGAACTTAACCAAATCTGTATTGTAAGCTTCTAAAAAATCTCACACAAAATCAGTCCACAAGTCTTCTCAAAGACTTGCCTCAAACCTGCTTAACAAGTCCACACATAGAACTTGTCCAATATCATGGAAACATAAATAGAATTGTTAGAGACTCAATATGTTCTACTCTCAATGCTCAATCACTTTCTCAACTCACTCAATCTCATAGAAGCATAAAGATAATTGTTAGAGAATCAATATGTTCTGTACTCAATGCTCAATCACTTCCACAACTCAAATCAGAATGTACAATAGTTTATTTCATGTAACTTGAATAATCACTTCATACAACCATTTGACTAGGCTCAAATAACTCAACTCAACCAATTGTTTAGTGAAACTCCCATTTATCACAAACCCTACTCCAAGCATATATCAACCAACTCAAAATATTTCCAACAAGGATCAACAAAAAATCTCACATAATAATGATACTCATGTTCTTTTTAGAAACCTTGGTTCATGTTCTTTGCACAATAACTCACTTCAACAACAATGCTTATAAAATAATCTTCATATAACAATGATACTCATGATCTTTTCAAAAACCCTAGTTCAAGTTCTTTGCACAAAAACTCACTTCAAAATCCATGCTTATAAAAAAATCTTCACATAACAATGATACTCATGATCTTTGCAAAACCCTACCTCATGTTCTTCACACAACCAATGGCTTCAACAACTATGTTTATAAAACAATATTTTAATCACAACTCTTAATTCCAAAAAACCTTGAAGTATTAACTCAAGCAAATTTGAAAAGAAAACCCTAATCAAATCCTTTTCAGTCCAAACTTTATTTTCTAGTAAGACAATCAATCAAATCAACTAAGGAAGAATTTTCCCATACCTTTTTTCTTGATAAGGAATTGATCTCACAAATCTACCACACTCAAAAATTCCTCTTTGCCACTCAATAAGGGTTAAATAACTAAAATAAAACACAATACAAAAATATGACTAAAATACTCCTTATCACTCCAACTTAAAAATAATATTCATCATAATATTCTTTAATATAAAAACCCTTATTAAAATAAAATCAATGCTCAATAGTCATAATTCTCCAATATATCAATATATTAATGAAGACTTGAATAAACAATTAAAATAAAAACCTCCTTATTACTCTTGATAACAATACTCAAATACCACCACTTATCCAATAATTAATCCTTCTAAATATTCACTAACAACCCTTATAACTCCAACATATGCAAATAATCATAAAACCTTAAACACCCTTATACCTCCAACTTAGGTGGATAATAAAAATTTAATCAAAAATATTTACCTCGCATTCGAGGGAAATCGAACCCTCAACTATGCCCATGACATGTGCCTTAGTCGCGGTCTCAACCACCACACAAGATATGCACTCATTTGAAACCAATGAAGCACCACGTGCTTCAATTCATGCTCAATTTGCTCTTGGCAAAAACAATGTGCACCTTGGGTGCCTTTCAACCAACATGACCTCCAATGTAGCCACCATGTTTCGAACATAGACCCTCTTACAAACAAATATTTTTGTACTTGCCCACTCGCCACTAGGCCACTCTACCCAGTTAGCCTTTGAATAATTAATTCTTCCCTTTTTAAACTATTTTTTATACACAAAAATAAAAATCTCACGAGCTCTTCTTCCTTTTCACATACCAAATTAATAATTCGAGCAAGGGGGTTTTTCGCAGGACTGCCCAAACTACCAAACTCGTTTCGGCCATATCTCACTCATCCGGACTTGGATTGAGCTAAAATTTTGAGGGTAGATGCCTAAAAAACCCTAGAATGTCTCCACCAATTTTCATATCATTTGGAGCAACACAGATCCTAGCACATCCCTATGTGTGAACGATATATTTGGCAAGCGGCTATGCGAGGGTTTCATCTGGGTTGAGTGCAAGAAGCTCTAGAGGTTGGTTTTTAGGGCCTTCGGGCCCTAGCGGCCAATATTTTTGTGGTTTATGCTCAATATTTTAGCAAGAAATGTTGCAGGGGATACAATATGGGTTAGAAATTTATCTTTCAACAGATCATACTGTGAACTTGAGTGACAACGACTTCCAATTTGCTGCACAAAAGAAAAGTGAAAACCATACCTTTCCACGGCGTCTAGGGCAAGGATTAAAGAGATCACAAAACAAGTTTCAAGCAGTTGATCAAAAAATGGCTCATATCTCAAGTGAATCTGGTGCTAAGGTGCACCCACAAAATAATTCTACTGTGAAAACCCCTGTCAAGGGTAAGAATTTTGAAGACTCGGTCCCAAAAATGAATTTTAGGGATGCCCTTCATGGTGGACAGCCTCAGCCCAATGCTAATATCAATATTAGGGCTTCCCATAAACCTCTAAGAATGCCTAATATTGATCCCAGGAAAATGGAGTCAGGATGTCTTAAAGCAGTGGATGGAACTCCTATTGTTAAGCTTGATATGGGTAACATTCAGACTGGCATTGAAGATTTGGAAAAAAGAGGACTAATTTGTCGGTTCATGGGTTTTCGTCCGAGTCTATCTACTTTCAAATTCTAGGCTGCAAAAATCTAGAAAACTAAAGGTGAGTTACAAATATCTATTTATCCAAATGGTTATTTTCTTGTTTTATTTGCTAATAATGAAGATAGAGAGAAAAATTTTCAAGGGGGTCCTTGGTTTTTTGGAAGGGAAGGGCTTTTCATGAAGCCCTGGCATACTAAATTTAAAGCCAAAGAAGAGATGCCTTCTATAGCTCCCGTGTGGGTTAGACTCTTTGGCCTCCCTATTGAATTTTGGAATCCTACTATTTTTTCTTCAATTGGAAACTCTTTAGGAACTTTTATGATGATTGCTTGATTGTACTCAAAATTTTGAACATATTATTTATGCTCGGATTTGTGTTTTAATGGATTTTGACAAACCCCTACCTAAAAATATCACATTACAATTTGGGGAAGACACTTGGGAGCAAGTAGTGGACTATGAGAACATTCCTTTTCGTTGTAGAATTTGCCATGAATATGGTCATTTGGCAGTGCTTGCCCAAATAAAATTCTTGATCAAAAGAAAAAAGATATAAACTCAGCGAGGTTTCCAAATACCTAAGAAGAAGAACACTCGGAAAAAACCAGTTATGAAGGATCAATCAAAGTCATCTGCTAATATGTTTGAAATCCTTTCCACAAATGATGTCCCAAGTGAGGAAGAGGAAATAATGGAAACTGAAATCTTAGAAACACAATTTAAATATGAAGGGAAGAACTCGAAGACAAACCAACAAATCAAAGGTTTTCAAAAGAAAAAAAAAGGAGAAAATTTACACAAGAAAAACAATATTTCAAATGTCAAAACTTCAAATAATGCAGGTCCCAATATAGACTCCGTTGAACCATCTAGTAAAATTTTGGTTGTGTACGAGCATTCTTCAAGGTTAGAAGCCATCTCGGATTCAATTGGAATAAGTCAAGAAATAGGGAAAAAAAATTGAAGATGGATTCTAATCAAAAAGTAGGTCGCAAGACCAATCAATATCATATGGTAAAAGAAGGTGAAAAGCTTGTAGAGGAAGGTAAGATTAATGCCCTTCCCAACTTTTTTAGCCCTGGTATTAATGAAGATCATCACTTGGAATATTAGAGGACTCAAAGGGAGTCTTTCAAAACAAAATGAAATTAGAAGAATGATTCGGATAAATCATCCACATCTTGTTTTCCTTCAAGAAACAAAGATGTCAATGGAGGATATGGACTTAATTGCCGATAAAATTTGGCCAACTGGAAAAGTGGTTTCCCTCAGTTCCCAAGGGACTTTGGGTGGCATTGCTTGTCTTTGGGACCCAAAAGAGGTAGTTATTCACCATATGGTTGGTAGTTGGGGTTTGTTGGCTATAGCTATTCAAAGTAGACATTCCAACCAGATTATGCTCTGCATTACTATTTATGCTCCGACTTCTTTGGAGGAAAAAAGAAGACAGTGGAAGGATATTACTCATATTATCTCTCATTTTCCTAAATCTTGGATCTTGATCGGAGGAGATTTCAATACCATCCTCTCTCTGGATGAGAAAATGGGGGGAAATAGAAATTTGGACAAAAGCACCGACCTCATGAGCGAATATATTGCAAACCTCCATCTTGTGGATATCCAACTCGATAATGGCCTTATGACTTGGTCTAACAGAAGGCAAGGCTTAGCTTGTATAATGGAGAGATTGGATAGGTTTTTGCTCTCTGAAAATTTCTTAATCCATGGTCACATTCCTAAAGTGAAGACTCTTAATAATGCTGGTTCGGATCATTGGCCAGTCATGGTGGAAATGTGGAAAACCAATGTGAGTTTCTCTCCTTTTCATTTTCAATTAATGTGGCTTAGAGACATTTCCTTCAGACCTCGTGTGCAACAATGGTGGAAGGAAGGTAAACCTAGGCATGGGACTAAGATGTTCTGTTTTGCCAAAAGACTGCAATACATTAAATCCAAAATCAAGACTTGGAACTAGAAAGAGTTTGGGGATGTTCATAAAAAAAACATGAAGTTATTGCTCATATTGAAAATTTGAATAAGAAAATCCATTTAGATGGCCTCACAGAGAAGAGAAGTGCAGATGAAATTAAACTCACAACTCAGTTAGAGGAATGGGAAAAAAGAGAAGAAATCTTATGGAAGCAAAAATCTAGAATTCAATGGCTCAAAGAAGGAGATCGAAACACAAATTTCTTCCACAAATATCTTCTAGCTCGAAGATCTCACAACTTTATTTCTTCCTTAAAATCAGATTCTGGAGATGTTGTTTATACTTGGGATGGCATGAACTCTATTGTTGTTGATTACTTTTCCAATATTTTTCTGCTACTCCTCTTGACTCGACTTCTCAACATAATGTTCTTCAAGCAATCCCTTCTCTTATCACTTATGAGGAGAACTCTATTTTGACTGCTCATGTTACTATCAATGAGCTTCAACAAGTAGTTTTTAAAATGCAAAAAGGGAAAACCCCGGGTCTTGATGGTTTTCCTATTGAGTTCTACCAAGAGTTCTGGGATATCCTTCATGTTGATTTATTAGAGGTGGTGGAAGAAGCCAGGAAAGCCAAAGAAATTTTGAAGGTTATCAATAAAACTTATATTACTCTTGTTCCAAAAGCTCAAGAGGTTGATCATATCTCAGCTTTTAGACCTATTGCTTTATGTAATGTTCTTCTCAAAATCATTACTAAAATCATGGTAGAAAGGTTGAAGCCTCTTTTGCATAAGATTATTTCCCAGAGCAAGGGGGTTATGTGGAAGGACGTCAAATAGTAGATGAGATAGTTCTTGCTCAGGAAGCCATCCATTCCATGGATATGCAAAATTCTCCTTCCATGTTCATTCGGTTAGACTTATCCAAAGCTTATGACAGAGTGGATTGGCACTTCCTTATCAAAGTTTTGAGGCAATTTGGTTTCTCTAAGGATTGGATGGATTGGATTATGGGATGTATCTCTTTAGTTTCCTACTTAGTTCTTATCAATGGCAGGCCTTCTCAGTATTTCCCAGCTTCTAGAGGTATTAGGCAAGGTGACCCGCTATCCCCTTATTTATTCATCATTCTTGTTGAATGCTTGGGTAGGACTATAACCAAAAAGAGGGAAAACAAAACCCTTGAGGGAGTTACCATTGCTCATGGAGCTAGACCTATCTCTCATCTTCAATTTGTGGATGACTCTACTCTTTTAGGTAAAGCTACAGTTAAGGAAGCTTCTAATATTAAGCAAATCATTAGCTATTTTTCTAAGGCTATTGGGAAGTTGATCAATGAAGACAAATCTAAAGTTATTTTCTTTCACTACTCTCCTAGACAAGAATCCATGGTCTTGGATAAATTAAGATATAAGAAGACCTCTCTTCCAATCACTTATTTAGGTATTCCCATAAATATTCAAAGGCAAAAAAATAAAGATTGGAATTGGTTGTTGGACAAAGTCAAGAAGAAAATTGGAAAGTGGACCAACAAGTGGCTTTCTTCTAGGGGTAGAATCACCTTGGTAAAATCAGTCCTTCAAGCTATTCCTATTTATGTTTCTTCCATTTTGAATATCCCAAAGGTTGTTCTTCGAGAATTGGATCAAATCAGTCATCGTTTCCTTTGGAGTGGTACTAAGGAGAAAAGAAAATGGGCCTTGGTGAAATGGGATACTTTATGTCTTCCTAAGAGTGAAGGGGGGTTAGGATTCCGGTATTCAATTAATAACAACAAAGCTTTAGCTGCTAAATTATATTGGAGGATGTTGCATAACCCCAATGCTCTTTGGGCCAATAATCTTCATGCTAAATATGCTGAGAACAAAAGTCCTGAAGACCTTGTTCGCTATCAACTTCCTACCAAAGGTTCTCCCATTTTAGCAGTTCTTAAGACTGGTGAGGATTTGATAAAGAAAAAATTATTTTGGATCATTCATAATGGTCAACATGCAAATTTTTGGACAGATTCTTGGGATGGTCACAAGCCTTTGATAACTCGGTTTCCCGATTGGAGGCCTTGGATGGAGGAGCTTCACCGAGCTAATTGGATAAAGGTGGCTAATTACTATCGGTACCATACTGGTAATTCAAAGGTTGGTAGATATTGGATCCCTATTGAGGACTGGCCTATTCAAATCCCAGAAAGGCAAAGACAAGATATCCAAGGCATCCTTCATATGAGATCCCTCTCTTGGTCCCATGAAAAATATTGTTTTGGATGGAACAACACTACTAAGGGTGAGTATTCAGTTGCTCAAGGTTATTTGACCTTATGCCATAATAATCCCAACCATTCTTCTGACATATTTTCTCGATTGTGGGCTCAAAATATCTGGCCTAAGGTGAGGTTCTTTAATTGGCTTTTATTGCATCGTAGGGTGCTTACTGGTGAGCAACTTATGAAGCATGGTTTTCATGGCCCTTTTAGATGTGAAATGTGTGAAGAGAATGTAGAAAATATCAACCATATTTTTATTGAGTGTACTTTAGCCTCCGAGCTATGGAGGAGAATGGCCACTTTACTTGGCTTACGGTGGTCCAATTTTTTTACTTTTGAACAGCTTTGGAGGGATTGGCCTAATCAAGAGGGTGTTGATCATTTTATTAGGCAGTTAGTTTGGATGGGTTCTACCATTCTTCTTTGGAATATTTGGAATGAAAGGAACAACCAAATTTTTAATCAAGATAGGAAGGATATTCACTATATTTGGAAAAATACCATAGCCAACTTAGTTGAATCAGTCCATCAACTCCTTAATCACCCCCAAAACTCCCACCAAATATGGGATCAAGTGATGCAAAGATTGAAGATTAAACCTTCTAAGGGCAACCAACTTAAAGGGAATGTGAGTATTAGTAATATGGATAGGACTAGAAATTGGCAACCTCCTCCTAAGGATTTTGGAAAAGTCAATACTGATGGAGCCTCTAGAGGGAACCCTGGAAAAGCCAGTGTGGGAGGAATTGGTAGACTTTCAGATGGCTCCCTGGTTTTTACTTTTGCTGAGAATTTGGGTATTCTTTCCAATAACCTTGCTTAGGGGTATGGTATCCTCGGAGGTCTTCAGGAGGCTACTAAGGTTGGATGGGAAAAGGTGTTAGTTGAGTCTGACTCTCAACTTATGATTAATCTCTTGAAGACTCCTTCTAAGAATCATAAGGTGGATTGGAGAATAAAAAGAATTATTGAGAAGATTCAGTTAATCCAGATGGGATTTTTGAAAGTTGATTACAATCATGTGGTTAGAGATCAAAACAAGAGTGTTGATGCTTTAGCTAATTGGGCTTTGGAAAAAGGTGATCTTACTTGTTATGGCCACCCTCCTATATGGTGGGCTTCTCAAATTAGGGAAGCTCTTCTTTCTATCATTTCTTTGGATGGCTCCAGTTTGAAGGTACCTAGTTTCTTCTTATTTTTTTTTTTTTGCTTCTCTTTGGTTCATTCAGTTTTTTTTAGTTCCCTAGCTCATTCTATTCTTTATTTTGTTTCCTCTGTTGATTCTTGCCTTAATAGTCTTCTGGTCTAGATAGGTCATTGTTTTGTTCATTTTTTTTGTTTTTTGTTTTTTGTTTTTTTTGTTTAGTTTTTTAAGGTGGGTGGGTTCTTTTGTTTTGTTTTGTTTTTGTGTTCTTTGTGTTGTTTTTTGTTGTTCTTGTGTTTTTGTTGTTTTGTTTTTTTTTTTATGTTTTTTGTTATTGTTCTTGTGTTTTTTTCATTCTTGTTCTTGGGTTTCTCTTTGTTTGTGTTATTTCGTGTTTTTATGTGTGAGTGTTTTCTATGTATTTTGTTTTTGTTTATTGTCTATTGTTGGTTGTTTTTTATTTTTATTTTTATTTTATTTTTTTAATTTTTTAGGTTTTGGTTGTGTTTATTTTTCATGTTTTTTTGGGTTATGTCTTTGTAGTGTTCTGTTGTTTTTGTCTTGTTTGTGTTTTGTTATGTGGTTCTTGTGTTTTTCTATGTGGTTTGTGTTGTGGTTTCTTTTATCTTATTGTGCGTGTTTGGTTGTGCTTTTGTTTTTGACACACTCAAGGAGCATGTTTTTTATTTTATTTTATTATTTTTGTTGTTATTTACTTATTTTTAAATTGGTTTTGTGTGTTTGTTTGCTCCTTGAGTATGTCAAAGGTGGTAGGCCAGGTCCGAGTCCTGGGCATTTTTGGTGGAATGGATACCCCTGCCTCCTTGGGTCTTACCCGAAAGTGGCATCCCTTTTGGGATGTTTTCCACAAATAAAAAAAAAAAATAAAAAAATAATAATTCGAGCAAGGCTAATTTTTATGCCCTTTGGGCAAGGTATTTATATTTGCTTTCTCCACTCCTTGGAGAATGTCAACGCTTCCAAAGACTCTCCTTCCACGACGTCGGTGAAGGTTTAATAATTTCATAAGGTGCTTCAAATGCCTTTGCCTCCAAACCCAACTTTTGGGTTTATGAAATATAATTAAACTTTATAAAACCCACTTTGATTTATAAAATATTATAATGAAAATTATAAATATTTTATTTGGGATTTTCACCGTATCATTTTAATATTATAATAACAATTATTATAATATTATATCCTTTTGATGCCTTGGATAAATTGCTTCCTTGGGAGAATTAAACCATCTTTTGACCCATTCTATTGGGTGTAAAATATAGATATTTTAACCCATCATGAATTTCATTAAACTCCCACTTGCACTTGGGCTAAGCTATCACCTGGCACCTTGACATCAATGACAACTAATTTTGGACATCAATATCAACTGCTCAAAATGTCCAACATAAATATATATAAATATATGTAAATAGTAGGTAAAAATGGTGGGAAAGCATAGATGGATGAAAAATGGCTAGGTTTTGGTGTCTATAGATGCATCTTTTTGTACTACGTTGTGTGAAACACAATGCAATGCAAAAACATGAGACACTTATTTTGGCCAGGTGTAGAAGCAACTTCTCTTGATATGTGGAACACAAGGTTGAAGACAAAATAATAAAAGAATTTGAGTTTTGCATAACTTACCCCCTCAATTGGTGAATGAGTTTATGGATGAATCTCATGAGTCAATTAAAAAATATGTGCAAATGAATGATGCAAATGTGATACCATTTTTTCCCTAATGGTGGGAAGGGGTGTGGTGGAAATTATGAAATAATATGTATGTTTTTTCCCCAAAATATGAAGGGTTTTGTGAAATGCGTGATAGAAAATGTGTCTATTTTTGCACCAACAGATGAAGGGAGTTTTTTCCAAGTATATATTCCATGATCATGTAAGATGTATCCCTTTGTGGAAAAGTTAAAACCAAATGTGGTTACTCCAAATTTAGAATTATTTGATGTTGTTGAAGAATGTGCCTTTCGACGTCGTTGAAATGCAAGTATGCAAATGCAAAAATAAAATAAAAATATTCTATCCTCAGGGGCACTCATGATTGTAGTAATTCCTATACGGAATCCCTAAATGGTTGCTCAATCCCTTTACCTGGCCTACATCCTCGAAGACTATTGTAAAAGGAGATGATGAAAAGTTATGATTTTTTTCGTGTTTCAAGCCCCACGAACAAGGCCATCAATGATAACTTTTGAGAAAATTGGTCTTGGCATAGTCTCACTCTAAAGATGAGGTACCAAAATTGATTTTGTTTTTGAACAAGGAGATAGTGGATGATGAAAATGACCAAGTGTACTTATGGTGGTTTACTCATCTTACTGAATTACGTGGATGAAAATCATGATAATTGCCATGTAGATATACTAGACCACTAGATACGAGGTTCACTTAAGTTTGTGTTTGAACTTGGTAAAAATTGAATTTAAATGTAATTGTTGATGGATTTGATGTTGACATGAAGATGTGATGATGAGAAATGTACTGATGGATGCTATATTAATTCAAGTGACTGGGTCTATTTTTTCCCCAATATATGAAAGGATTTTGCCATGGGAAAATGTAATAACTGTGAAAATTACAATGATTGTATATATTTTTGCCCTAACAAATGAAAGAGATTTTTGACATGGGAAATTGCAATGTAATGATTGTGTTTGTTCTTTGCCCCAATAGATGAAGGGTTTTTGATGATGTAAGTGTCCTTATGGTGATCTATCCATCCTACTGGATTGCATGGATAACCAGTCACTGCAATCACTAGGTTAAATAGGATAAACCACTAAATACAAGGTTCACTTATACTTGTATCTAGTTTTTTTCCAACAAATGAAGGATTTTTGAAATGGAAAAAAAATATGATGAATGTGTCTATTATTTGCACTAACATATGAAGGGATTTTTGAAATGTGGAAAATTCAATGAATGGATCTATTCTTTGCCTAACAGATGAAGGGGGATATTATTGTGTATATTCTTTACCCCAATAGATGAAGGGGTTTATGCCATGGGAAAAATATGATGAAATTATTGTGTCTATTATTTGCCCCAATATATGAAGGGGTTTTTGAAATGGGGAAAATGTGATGAATGTGTCTGTTATTTTCCCTAACAGATGAAGGGGAAGATGATTGTGTTTGTTCTTTACCCCAATAGATGAAGGGGTTTATGAAATGGGAAAAATGCAATGAAGTGATTGTGTCTCTTCTTTGCCCCAACAGATGAAAGGTTTTTGATAATTAAAAATGAAATGATTGCATCTATTATTCGCCCAACAGATGAAGGATTTTTTATAATAAAAAATGAAATGATTGCATCTATTCTTTGTCCCAATAGATGAAGGGGTTTTTGATAATGAAAAGTGAAATGATTGTGTCTATTCTTTGCCTTAACATATGAAGGGGTTTTTGATGATGTAAAAAAAATGTGATGAAATGTATATGTTCTTTGCCCTAACAGATTAAGGGTTTTTGATAATAAAAAATGAAATGATTGTGTATGTTCTTTGCCCTAATAGATGAAGGGGTTTTGATGGTGTAAGTGTCCTTATGGTGATTTACCCATTCTACTGGATTGCATGGATAACAAATCGCTGAAACCACCAGGTTAAATAGGATAAGCCACTAAATACAAGGTTCACTTTTACTTGTGTATTTTATTTACCCTAACATATGAAGGGTTTTTGATAATGAAAAATGAAATGATTGCATATGTTCTTTGCCCTAACAAATGAAGGGTTTTTTTATGTGTGGAAAATGTGATGGATGTGTCTGTTCTTTGCCCTAATAGATGAAGAGGTTTTTGAAATGGGGAAAATACGATGAATGTGTTTTTTCTTTGCCCTAACATATGAAGGGATTTTTGAAATGGAGAAAATGCGATGAATGTGTTTGTTCTTGCCCTAACATATGAAGGGGTTTTTGATATGTAATGAATTGCATTTTTTTTTTCCTAACAGATGAAAGGGTTTTTGAAATGGAATGAATGCAAGGCAAAGGGTGCAACCTTTGACAAAATAATGTAGTCTTTTGAACCTAGCAATGGATGTGGATGATGTGAATGCAAGGCAAAGGGTGAAACCTTTGACAAAAGGACACAACCTTTTGAACCTAGTAATTGACTTGTTTATGATGTGATGTGTATGCATGATTGAATTATTTTGCTGAATTGGTGGGAAAGGTGTGATACCTTGAGCACCCCCAAGTTGTGATGTTTGATTGATTGGGGGAAGGTGTGATACCTTGAACACCCCCAAGTTGTGATTCTTGTTTTTTCGATTAGGGGAAGGTGTGATACCTTGAACACCCCCAAGTTCTGATGTTTTTTGTACTTTCTAGCAATCATTGCATATGCGAGTTATACACACACATATATATATACATGGATTTCACTTTTATATTATGCTTATGTGTGAGTGCTTATGTGTATGCAAATGTATATGGATGATTAATGCAATGGAAATGTGTATGTATGATTAATGCAAGTTATGGAATGAAAATATTCTAATGATCTTTCCTAGTTTGGAATTTGCTTGGCCATGTTTAGCATTGTTGTTTAATCAGGGGCACCAAACTAGGTGGTATGTATAGTGAATGGCTCATGAAGTGACATGGTAGAAAATATGAATGTTCATATGGAATAATATATGGATGTTGATATGGAAAACTGATTTTTTTGCAAAGACTCAGACATACTAGTGGTATCAAACAAACTCACTAAAACTGCCTAATCCCTCTAGGACCAAATGTGTATGTGCAAAAAAATTATTTATTGAATCAAGAACATGGTAATGACTCAAGGCAATCAAGAAAAAATGTGTGTGAAAGTGATTTCCTTAAATCATCTTGAGTAAATTGGGTAAACTTATTATGGATGAAACCAAGAAGCTAGCTTATCCTTATGTATGGTCAGATATCTCTTTAAAAGATACGTGTCACCATGCATAAGCATACTCCATTGCCAGTCAAGCATCTATAGCTCTGGTGGAGGCTAACTCCATAGTCCATAATTTGTGTTTTTGATCTCTTAAGTTTTTGGGATGACTACCTAACCATCTGACTGGAAATGTAGTATGATCATTACAACCCAATGATCAATGGTGTGTGATGTAAAAGGTTTAGATTTTTTGTTAGGTATTTTTCCCTACTCTATATTTTATTTTTGAATTGTGATAGTGGTGACAACCACTATTTTTGTGGACTATGTTGCATTATGGGACTAGAAAGGATGACCTTTTTCACTTCGAGGTTCATACCAAGTATGGTGTTATCTTTCTTTGACACAAGATGTTTTTAAGATGTGAAATTGTGTTTGGTTCAAGAATATTTTGGAGTCAATTCCCAAAACTCAATATTTTCTTAGTGTATATGTGCAATGTTCCTAAAAATAACTTGACATGTATTTTGGAGGTTTCTTAAAACACTAGGAGTGGATGAGTGACCAAAAACACCTAGGACTTGTGAATGTGTGATTTGTGTGAATGGAAATTTGACTTAGTGACATTTTTGTGGATGACTTTGTGAGGGTGCCCCTGATTAAGGCAACATGATTTTATTGGACCAATTAAGATCTAAACTAAATGATCCCTAATATGAAATGTGGATGTGAATGCAATGTATGAAATACAATTTGTGAAATGAAATGAAATGTGTGCAAATGAAATGTTATGCAATGCAATGTGTGAAATGAAATGTATGAAATGCAATGTTTATTTTTTGTGTATAAGCCATGTATATATACATATATGTAAATCACATTAAGCATGGAATGCTTTCGAGTGTATGATGTCAAGTGGCTCGGGTTCTTCTACTCCCCCTAGCCTGGTAAGCTTATGACCAAAGGGATTAAGTACCTTTGGAGCTTTTTTAAAATTGGAATGTGACCAAAGGGATTAAGTACCTTTGGAGCTTTTTGAAATTGATATGTGACCAAAGGGATTAGAACATTTGGGCATTTTTTAAATTGTCATGTGACCAAAGGGATTAAGCACCTTTGGAGCTTTTTGGAATTGATGTGACCAAAGGGATTAAGAGCCTTTAGAGCTTTTGAAACTGATATGTGACCAAAGGGGTTAGGTGCATTTGGGGATTTTTGAAATTGAGATGTGACCAAAGATATTAATATCCTTTGGAGCATTTTTAAATTGATATGTGACCAAATTGATTAAGAGCATTTGGAGATTTTTGAAATTGATATGTAACCAAAGGTCCTAGGCACCTTTGGGGATTTTTGAAATTGATATGTGACCAAAGGAATTAGAACATTTGGGGATTTTTGAAATTGAAATGTGACCAAAGGGATTAGGACCTTTGGGGCTTTTTGAAATTGATATGTGATCAAAGGTATTAGAACCTTTGGGTTTTTTGAAATTGACATGTGACCAAAGGGATTAGGACCTTTGGGGCTTTTGGAAATTGATATGTGACAAAAGGACTTAAGAGTCGTTGGAGAATTTTGAAATTGAGATGTGACCAAAGGGATTAAGAGACTTTAGAGCCTTTTGAAATTGAGATCTGACCAAAGGGAATAAGAACCTTTGGGCCTTTTTGAAATTGTCATGTGACCTAAGGGAATAAGCACCTTTGGAGATTTTTGGAATTGATATGTGACCAAAGGGATTAAGAGCCTTTGGAGCTTTTGAAATTGATATGCTACCAAAGGACTTAGGTGCCTTTGGGGATTTTTGAAATTGAGATGTGACCAAAGGGATTAAGAGCCTTTGGAGCATTTTGAAATTGATATGTGACCAAAGTTATTAAGAGCATTTGGAGATTTTTGAAATTGATATGTGACCAAAGGGATGAGGTACCTTTGGGAATTTTTGAAATTGATATGTGACCAAAGGAATTAAGAGCCATTGGAGCATTTTGAAATTGAGATGTGACCAAAGGAATTAAGAGCCTTTTGAAATTAAGATGTGACCAAAGGTATTAAGAGTATTTGGATATTTTTGAAATTGATATGTGACCAAAGGGATTATGACCTTTGGGGCTCTTTGAAATTGACATGTGACAAAAGAGATTAGTAATTTTGGGGATTTTTTAAATTGAGATGTGACCAAATGGATTAGAACCTTTGGAGATTTTTGAAAATTGGAATGTGACCAAAGGGATTAAGTACCTTTGGGGCCTTTTGAAATTGAGATGTGACAAAAGGGATAAAGTACATTTGGAGCCCTTTTTTTTTGATATGTGACCAATGGTCTTAGGTACCTTTGGGGATTTTTATAATTGAGATGTGACCAAAAGGGTTAGGTACCTTTGGAGTTTTTTTTTGAAAATTAGAATGTGACCAAAGGGATTAGAACCTTTGGGACCATTTTTTTTTTGTGAGGAAGGTGTGATACCTTAAGCATCATCAATTTTATTTATGGTTAATGATGTGAATGACTGGGATGATGTGATATCCTGAGAATTCCTAGTAACCTTGATGATTGAATTGGTACCAATGTCCTGATCATATGGGTTGGATTGACTATTTGTGGGAAATACTTTCATATCAATAAGATCTTGGACAACATCTTTAAATACACGACAATTATTGATGTCATGGCCCATTTGTTGATGATAGGGACAAAACAAGTGCTCCTTAAAGTGTTTTCCTCATTTGGTTGGGTCTCTTGGTTTGATTTCTAGAAGGGAAATCTCTTGTGCTTCATAAAGCCTTTGAAAAATGGTCAAATAAGATTCTAAAAGCACTGTGTAGTTTCGACGAGGCTTTGTAGGACACTTGGTGTGTTTATCCAATTGTGTTGGATTTTGAAATTGTGGTATAGGTATATGTAGGACCAAAATGGCCACATCCTTAGAAAGCATTGAAAAATTTATTCTAAGGTATGAATTTTCCATTTCATACATTCCCTAGTATATTTTGGAACGGATCCACAACAAGAGTTTTTTAATCCGCTCAACACTTGGTGCATTTTTACCTTAAAGCAAGTTAATTCCATTCCACTTAGTTTATAGTGTATTTGGAAGTGGATTCCATATGAGTCCCAATTTTGCAAAAGTTTTAGGTGATGATGATGTTAGCGCAAGAAGAAGTGCGGAATGATGATCGTGTGTATTTTTTACATGCTCCGAGCGACTAATTATCGGTAAGATCAATTCCACTGAGTTTCAAGAGTATTTTGGTATGGATTGGTGAATTAAAGATAGAAAGCACTAAATTAGGTAAAAAATGGTGATAAAGAGTATTTTACACCAACTCCAAAGAGGAATGGTGATAAATTTGGTTTTACACTATAAAGGATGTGAATTGGTAATGAAGTATTATATACACAAGCTTCGGTGCAGATTGGTGGTTCCACATTTTGACCAAGGTGATGATGATGTCCACATACTTTTTGTGTGGATTGCATTTTGTTTGGAGCTAAAGAAAATAAAAGGAAATATAATAAGCAGATTGATAGTAGAATGCATCCCGCTCACTCTCTAATGTATTTTATGTCAAAATTCAATTCCATAGAATTAAAGCCATAAAGGATGACATCAGTAATTAAAGTATGGAATGGTACTTTGGTATTTTTCCTACCAGTTTACAAAGTATTTTCTAGGTTTCAATCGTAGCCATTCATGATAAAGATCGATGGTCGAGAGTTTGATAACATTATTTGAGTACTTATTAGCAATTTTTTGCTAGATCAGAGTGTAGTTAGTTGGAGGGTAGGAAGACAAATCATCAAAGGATTTCAAGAAAAAGAACCAGAAGCAGTTGTATATCAACAATAAATTAGAGTGTTCAATAATGATCCACAGATTAGACGTAGTCTCTGACATATTGAATACCAACTGCCATCAACGAACCAACAAGTTGCAGAGAGCCAAGATACCATGACGAATTACTCACAATAGATTTCTCGAAGGCCATCAACCAGTAATATAATACTAGCAAAAACTCTTTACTGAGCTGTAAATATGTAATATTTGTAATGTCTCCTCAATATTTGTTTATTTATAGACTATAAATAGAGACCAAACCTTCATTTTCTAGGGTTGTCTCTAGTGCATTTACTTGCCCTACTGTAAATATTTCTATGAGCCAATGGAAGGAGCATTACTCTAATTTTTGACTCAAGTTTGTCATCTTCATCATATTGTGTAAGAGGTTCAAATCCTTGAGCTACATTTTTGTTAATACTTTAATGGTTAGTTCATTTTAGCTTATTGGATTACTAGTTGTGAGAGTAGTTGAAATTTGTTCATGGTTAGATTTGTGTTGTTAGAAATTTTATTTCTATTAAATCTAACTATTGGTCTATTCTACTAATTTGGATTATCAATATTAGATGTTGGAATTGCTTTCTACAATATATCTCTATTTATGTTTTAATATATTAATATTTCATGGATTTGGGTGTTGCTAATATTGAGTGATGGGACACTGGAAATAGCTTGTGGGAGCCTTTTGTTGTAGTTGCCTATGTTTTTAGCCTATTCGACTACTATTTTTCATAATACCTCTAACCCTAAACCTTTTCTAACCTTGATCTCAAAACCCTATTTGAGTTTTAATTGTGTCAACACCATTTTGAGTTGATGAGGAACCAACATACTATGGAGGTTGTATTGAAGTTGTCTTTGGTCCATCCAATGTTTGAGTGTTGAGCTGTGACTATCGGGTGCATGCCTGGATAGAAAATTGGAAGATTGAAAGTTGTAGTATTGAGTAAAACTTGATGTCAATTTAGTACCCAATAGTTTTTGGCACAGTCGATGGGACCAATTCACAAGGAATACGAAAACCCATCATATGAGTTATTGTTTTATCTCTACCTGGAGGAATCAATATTTTGTGAATTGTCTTAACATTGTTAAGCTGAGAATATAAAATTTACCTGGTGACTCCTTGGTCTTTAAACCCATAAGAGAATTCTCCCTATAGATTTGTGTCCTTTCATGTATACCAGGTCATTCAAAAGGAATAACCCTGACTCATATTTTTATTGTGAGCTAACTTATAGAGGGTTCATTGTTATAAGGAATTTAAACTAAGATTTTTACTTAGAAGAAGAGCTTCCTAAGGAAAGTCCCATTGTTAATTCAAAAACCACTCCAATAGGACCTATACCTAGAAATATGGCTGTAAATGTAGCCCCTAATTAGGGAAATGTACCTCCAACTCATCCTTTGCAAAATTACCCTAGCTGGAACATATTTGGTCCTCTTAGATTAACCTATATGAATGTCATTCCCTAGGCTGTGTCCAAGTCTATTCCCACTTATGAAAGATCTGGGAAGATGACATATGAGCACTATCAAGATATTTTGAATCTAGAAGCAATTCACAACATAAAGAATGAGGATGTTATTATGAGAATCCTAGCCCTGTCCATTAGAGGAAAGATCTTGCATTGGTTTAGGACTCTTGAGGATAACACCATTACTTCATGGGTAGCATTGGCTGAGCCTTTTATGGAAGAATTTAATGAATCTGTTGACCCTTTATCCTTGCTTAATCATTTCATGTCCATGTAGAAACATCAACAAGAGACTATCTCAAATTTTAATTTGAGGTTTAGCAGAACATGGAAGAGAATTCTCTATAACTAGACGAGATGCATGCCTTACATGTATTTTTTTAGAGCTCTCATATCAGATCTAGGCTTGCAAACCCAAAAATTTAGGGTGGAAATGTTTCCACAAGTTTATAATGTAGCATTTCATGCCAAAAATATCCTAATTAATGTGGGGAGATTACCTCCCAAAGTCATGCTACCTTACAATCTAGAAACCACAAATATCCAAAGCCAAGATACTACTTCATCTTATATGGACTCCCTTTCCTTATCATCCCCATATTCACAAATTAATCCCATTCCTCACACAAAAGCACCTTCTTTTGCAGTTCCTTTCCCTCCCTTTCCAACTCATATTTTCCAAGAATCCTTTGTTCTCCTAGATATACAAAATACTTTGAAAAATCTGAGTAATAGAATGAATTCAATGGAAAAGAGAGATATGGAGAGGTATCAACAAATGAGATTCCCATATGTGAATAAATATCAAATACCTAGCCCTAGTAACAGTGCTGATATTAGAGTAAATGCAACATATGAAGAGTTTGAATGTTCTTCAGAAACAAGTCTGGTAAATTTTTGGTGTTTGGTATGTAACAACCCTAATGATTCATAATCTTGTGTTATGTATCAACACCATGTTCATAAAGCTATGGATCAAGCAAAAAATAACTAGAAAGGAAGGGTAACCATGCTATGGTAACCCGACCAAATAATGGTTGGGAAAGAGCTAGATGAGGATGGCCCAATTGTTGTTATAACAAGGTTAGGGAAGAAAACCTTGCTATTAGATCCACAAAATATGGGACAATTCCAGGTTCCTTCTTAGAAAAAGAATGACCCACCTCCCCAAAGTAGTGATACTTTTCCTATTCCCTAGGCTAACGGGAAAAATAAGACAAACAGACTCCACAAGATATTTGAGAAAGAAACTGAGGGAGACCAAATGATGTCTAAATATGAATCTCAAGAGAGGCTTAGATTTCCTTCTATTACCAAAATATAAAGAATAGAAGCCACTCATAAATACAAGATAAAATATGGTGAGCTAGAAAGAAGGCCTGAGAGAACCACTTTGGCTAAGTTTAAATACAACATTATGGAATATATGAAGAGGATACCATCAAAAGCTAGTTTATATGATACTCTTTTCATTCCTATCCAAATAGACTTGCTTAAGGTTTCTCTCAAAAAGTACCCACAAGATAGGTAGGCCACCACTATCCTTAGTATGCCCTTAGAAAAGAAATAAATGTCCCTTGATGTTTTAAATAATAAACCCCTTCCTTTATATATCTCTTTGAGGATGGAAGGTTGGGTAGTCCAAAATTGTATGATAGACTTAGGAGCATCAACTACAATTATGCCTAAAGCAGTCTGTGAAGATATTGGTATGGATTATGCCCGATCCTGCCCTAGAGTACTACAATTGGATGGAACACCTATAAAATAGTGGGAGTAATAAATGATATTTTAATGAGACTACATAGAGCCCCTGAGGTAACAATAATACAATAAATAGTAGTGGTTGATCTAGAGCTCTACTTTGTCTTACACCTCTCAAGAGATTTCACTACAAAATTAGGTGGATGCATGTATATGGATTATTCCAGCATGGTCATTCCCTTCAAAGGGAAGAGGATAAGCATAAAACCTGAGAAGCTTGTGTCTTACCACATAGAAAAAAATGAAGAAGACATGTGCAACCTCACTCCTATTGAAGATTTTGAAATTATGGACAAATTTGAAGAACTGGAACTAGAAGATGAATTACCTTTTAGGGAGGATTATAGTCAGTTTGGGATAGGCATGGGCACATATAGTATTTTTGTAGAATTAGAGAAAAAAATTCCTTCTATATATAATTAGTATCTAAGAGAGATAGAGGTATGGACCATGCACTTTGATGGTGCTAGATGTAAAAATGGTGCTGGTGTTGGTGTGGTACTACAGTCCCAATCAAAAGGTACAAAGAGTTTTACCTATATATTAACATGGTCATGAACCAATAACACTATAGAATATGAGGCCCTATGCCTTGGATTGATGAAATCTGAAAATATGGGTATTAAGGTCCTAAAAATATATGGCAACTCTGAGTTAATCATCCATCAAGTAAGAGAAAGGTGCAATAGTAAGCACCATTACCTAAAAGTATACAAAAATAGGGTATGGGATCTGATGGAATCCTTTGATGCCCTAAATATAAACTTTTTTCCCAGAGAAAGGAATACTTTGATAGACTCCTCAACAGTAAGGGGAGCTAAATTCAACCCTTATATAGATATTGGAGTTAATGAATACAAGGAAATCAAAATGATTTTTAGGCCTACGATACTAGATAAGTAGATTTTCTAGTAGGTCTTCGAAAGTGATGAACAGATCATTGATTTTCTGGCAAGAGAAGCTTGTATCTCCACTATCCAAGAAGAAAATCCATAGGAAATTAATAAACATGAATTTATTCAACTTAAGAACAATCATATACCTAGATGTTTGGTTACTCTAGAGAGCCTGTTTGACAATGAAGATAGGAAAAGGATCAAATCCATGGAGGTCAATGACAAAATATATAAATAATTTGAAATAGAAAAAAATAATAATATCAAGTTTGGAATCCGATGTTCACTAGAGGAAGAAGAGTATGTTAAATATTTATGTATGAAATACCAAGACATTATGACTTGGTCATATGAAGACCTCAAAGTATATGATAAAAATATTATCCAACACACCATTGAGCTAGAGCCTGATGCAAAGACTTTCAAGTAGAAGAAAAGGCCTGTAAATACAAGAATCAAAGCCATAATGAGAGAAGATCTCTTGAATTTATTGAAGGCTAAGATATTATATCCAGTTAAATATTCTACCTAGGTAGCCAAATTGGTACCTATGAGGAAAAAGAATGGTGATATTCATTTGTGTGTGGATTTTAGAAATCTTAACCAAGTTTCTCTTAAGGATCGCTACCCTCTTTTATATATTGATCAAATATTACAGATAGTGGTAAGGGTAGAAATATTATCACTATTGGATGGATTCTCTAGATATAACTAGATTTGGGTGAAGAATGAAGATTAGTATAAAACAACATTCACCACAAAATGGGGCATATTTTCCTACTAGAGGATACCTTTTGGGTTGTCCAATGCGGGAGCCACTTTTCAAATATCCATGGACTATGCCTTTGGGGAACTTATTAATAAGGTCATTCTGATCTATTTGGATGACATGACTATGTTTTCCCACAAAAAGCATGACCATTTAGCACACCTTGAGCAAGTTTTTCAGAAGTGTAGAGAATTTGGTATTTCCCTTAATCCTAAGAAGTCATTTTTTGCAGTACATGAGGGAAAGTTTCTAGGTCATGTGGTCTCAAAAGAAGGTATGGCCATAGATATAGATAGAATTAAATCCATTCTAGCCCTTCCACTACCGGTGAATAAGAAGGCCTTGCAGTCATTTTTGGTCAAATAAACTTTGTCAGGAAGTTCATTTCTAACTTTGCACAGAAGGTGAGGCCTATATTAGAACTACTCAAGAAAAATGTAGAGTTCAAATGGACTGAGGTAAGAAAGCAAGACTTTGAAATAATCAAGCATTCCATTGCCACCACTCCAATGGTAGTAAATTCATATTTCAATAAGGATTTTATTCTTTACGCTTATGGACCTGAAGAAAGTTATGCCTCAATGCTTACCAAAAATAATGATCAAGGTGAGGAGCACCCCATATTATTTTGGAGTTAGAATATTCATGATTACTAGGTTCAGTATAATTTTATTGAGAAATAAGTATTTATTGTGATGAATTCATTGAAGAGGTTTAGGAAGTATTTGGTTCAAAGAAAGACCTTGGTATATGTTGTTCACCAAGATATATGAAACTTTATCCTACAAGTTGAACTAGGAGATAACAGAGTTGGTTGGATCACCAAGATCCAAGAATATGATGTGGAGATACATCCCACCAAGTTGGTGAGAGGTAGGTACCTATGCCAAGGTCTAATAGAGGTCGTAGTATCAACTGAAATAACATCTTATCAAGCAACAAAAGATTATCATATTGAAGAAGTACAACCAGGTGACTCTAAATGGGTAGACCAGATGATCAATTACTTTCAAATTGGAGTATGCCCTCCTAATATCAATGCATCACAAAGAAGAATATATAGACTTCAAGCTTTGAATTATGTCTTATTTATAGAAGGGCTATACAAAAGGAACCTTTATGGAGTTCTCCTTAAGTGCTTAAAAGATAATCAACAAAAAAATGTCATTGAGGATATTTCTTAGGTAAAGTTACATCTTTTAAAATCATAAGAGCAAGCTATTACTGGCTTACTATATTTTTTGACACCTTCAAAGTCACTAGAGCCTGTGACAAATGCCAATGACATGTAGGGAGGACAAATAATGCTTCACTCCCCCTCAAGCCAATACAAGTTGAAGAGACATTTCAACAATGGGGGCTAGAATTTATAGGGGTCATCAACCCTCATTATTTAGTAGAGCATAAGTACATTCTAACTGCTATAGACTACCTCACTAGATGGGTAGAAACTATTCCTACTAAGAAATCAGACCAAAAGGTTGTGATCAATTTTATGGAAAGTTTTATTTTAAGGTTTGGTGTTCTGAAAGCCTTGGTGAGTGATAATGTACCAGCCTTTATTGGAGCCAAATATATTGAGTTTTCCAATAAGTATGGCATAACCATTAAGAATACTTCAAATTATTACCCTCATGAGAATGGATTTGTAGAATCTACCAACAAAAACTTGTTAAGGATTTTGAGGAGATAACTAAAAGGGAATAAAAGAATTTGGCACCTAATACTAGAGCAAGCTTTATGGGCAGACAATATTACTATTAATAAGTCCATCAAGAATCCTCCTTATGCTTTGGTATATGGCAAGGAGGAAATGTTACCTTTCCATTTGGAAATTCCAACACTCAAACTGATAAATACAGAAGAAGAATCAGAGGAAAATCTAGTGGAAACAAGGCTGACACACCTACTATAGTTGGAAGAAAAGAGGGCTCAAGCCTATGAGAAATTTCAAAAGCATTCCATGGACATCAATGCATGGTTCAATAAAAAGGTAAGGTTTAGAAAATCCTAGATTGGAGACTCAATTCTTAGGTGGAATGTCGATAGAGCAAAACTAGGACATCATCAAAAGTTTGAATCCTTTTGGGATGGCCCTTTCAAGATAGTAGAGGTTAAAGAGACCAATGTTTTCTAGCTTGAATATCTATAGGGGAACATACAACCAATTCTAGTTAATGGTTTTAATCTTAAACTCTATTTTGATTGAAATATAATCTCATTATGATATATGTACATACATTGTATCATATTTGTTTTGATAACATGTTGTAAGAAAAAAAAAAGTGAAAATTTTGCAAAATTGGGTAAGTGTTCCCAAAGGATGTCGCAAGTTCCTATTCCACACTCAAATACACTAAGAGTGGAGTGGAATGACGAGTAACCTCTAATACACATTTATATGAACCACAATGCCAGTAGAATGATGCATGTGTTATTTTCTACACTTAAGGAGACTAAGTGGTAGAGGAATACTATGGAAGGCTAATCCACTAGATTTTGAGTCTACTTTTTTAGTTTCGAAATGAGGAGGGTTATAATCTACTGTAATTCAAAGTTATGTTGAGCGGGATAAAAGAAGGTTGCAATCCACTATTTTCAAGCCTAATTTTGATCAGGGCAATAATTCTACATTGTACCACTTGGAAAAAGGAAAATGTTTCATAATAAATGCTAAAATTTCCCATGCTTGAAAGGAGATAATAGAAAAATCGACATAGCAAGGGTATGAAGCACATTTGAATTTTGGCCAATAAAAAATTAGAACACCACCTCCAAGCCACCAAAGGGAATGAGTGTGATTTGAGAAGCATGCCAATGGGTAATTCATGTAGTAGCTGCATTAATGGTGGAGGATGTGCATGCACAAAAAATTAAAAGTTTCAAAGCACAAAATTTTGCTCATTTGACAAAGAGCAGTTTTCACTAAGTGAAGGAGAGCAAAAATGATAATTGAGTATCGTTTGTAATTTCTAGAGAATTGCTGATAAAAATGGCTTTCAAAGACACTGAAGAAGTTGAAACATCAGTGAAAAGGGTAGCAGGCCACTACATCGACAAAGTGGAAGTCGTGGCAGATACTGAGTTGGTCCTCACAAAGAGAATGAAGCTCAGAATGAATATTAACAATATATATAATAAAGGAGCAACTATGTCAACTAAAGGTAGATGTATTGTGCTTTCCTTCTTGTATTTTTACATTTGTGATTATGTTCATCCTTGTCTAGAGTTAATAGTGGCCATCGTTAAATTTTATGACCCAATGGCAAAGGTAGTAAAAACTGCTAGAGGCAAAACCCTATTTAGCATCATTGTTGTAACATGTCACAAGTTTTTTGCCCCAGTATCAGAACCACCTATGAGGCCAAAATATTTTAAAACAACCACCCAAGTCAGGTATTACTCTATGTAGAAGTGAGCTAATGATGGTGAGTCTTTCAAAAAATGGGTCTATAAACAACTCAAGGACACTAGGGCCAGGAAGGGATTGCCCCAGGTCCCAATTTCCATTGAACGGTTTGTTCACCCATAGCTATATTATATGTTGGTCTATATGGAGGGTTTGGACTCTGATAAAATGGTGAAAAGTTGGAAAATAGCCACTGCATATTGTATTTCCAATGAAAGGATGTATGAGGAAGGCACAAAGAAGAAGGGTATTAGATTTATCTATTTTGACTGTCCAACTTTCCTTGCTCAGATAATGCATGAGCAACTAGTAAGAATGAAAAGAAGCTCTGATGCACCTTGTTTTAGGCATTGCTCAAGCCTGGTTTGGATTTTTTATGCTATCGTAAGAGATATGATGCCATGGATTTCAATAAAAGACAAGAACAGTGAAGGAGACCCCATTCTATTTTATTACTAGACTAATGATAAGAGAAGTATTGAGTCTTTTTACAAATTCAACTTGGAATTATTAGGGCCAACATTGAAAATAATGTATGGAGAATGCCCTAGGCTACCACCTCTGGCTAATAAAATATTGAGAATAGAAGGTGTAGATGGAGGAGATTGGTATCTCCTAATAGATGGCACATTCATTAGACTGTATGGCTTTATGGGTAAGCCTTTTCTACTATCTTACTTTATTACAAATAGGATATTCACCTTAGAATACTTGAGGCAAGTAGAATTTACAGATTTGAATTATGGCTCTGGGAGAAAGAGGAGATCTATGTTAACATACCAAAATATTTATGATATAACTATTAACAAGAAGCGATAGGGTGAAAAAATTGACCAATACTTGGATAGGTTGGGTTTGTTCTACATTCCTTAGAGATGGAGTTATGATCCAGATGATATATTCTATAAAAGGAATATAGAATTAAATGGAGAAAATGCCTATAAATTTGAGAAGAGATCCAAGCCCCATTTTGAACAAGGTAGAAATAACAAATAAACTACTCTTTTGGAGTGGAATGTTTCTAATATGGATCAATTTCCTCCATGTCTATACTTTTATGAACAAATTGTTGATTTTTATCTAGACAATAATGTAAAACATCGGTTGAAGAAGTCTACCATAAAATATATTGAAGAAAAAATAGAAAATAAAGACGACCCTTAGTCTCAAGAACCTACAGGTGATGAAACAAAGAAAAAGGAGAAATGAAACAAATCCAACATATCAAACTGGTGGAGGATGAGAATAGAGATTGGTAAAGAAAAATTCAAGTTTGGGTTAAAAATTGATGGTGAATTTTCTAAAAGGTATGATGATAATGTCAAAACTTAGAAGCAGAAAGACCCAAGGAATATAGTGCTAATCTAAAAGAAGTCATAAAATGGGTTTAATTCCCCATCCCCACCTCTAGAATAAGAAGTTCAATAAGAGGAACATGATTCTCCATTGACTACTATCAAAATTCTGAAGACTTTTCAGCCTTCAATTAAGAAAATAGAGTAATTTCCAAAAGGAGCATAGTTGATGAGATGCACTATTCTGATGAGAGGGTTGTCAATGTACCAATCATAGAGATAGTAAATAGGCCTAAAAATATAACCCTGGGTGGATAGCCTCCAGATACAGATATAGATTGGAATTAAAAGGATGAGAAATTTAGGTTTACATCCCTGAGTTTCACCACTATAATAATAGTGGAATTAAATCCTATTTCTAAACAGATATTACATGAGTAAATAGTATAGGAAGGGTTGTCTGAAGAAGATACAAAAATTTAGAAAGTCACCTTTCAAGTTTTTTAGAGAAAAGCTAAAAGGGCACCAGAAAGAATGGATAAAGAGATTTCAAATAAACAAAGGTTGGATAAAGAGGAAATTGTTAAAGAAACAACTGTTTTAGATGTGGAAGAATTGACACAACAAGTAAAACATCAGAGCATAGAGACAACTACACAACACCCTACATCAGTAGGTGAAGGTATAATCTTTAATTTCTCTTCTCCTCTTCCTCCTTCAAATTTCCCAAGTAAATCTCCATCCCCTTCTGAACAAGAAATTGTAACAAATGTATCTTCTTCGCCTCATAGTTCACCACCTATTTCATCAGTCACTACGAAGATACAAACCAACTCATATCCTCCAAGATCACCTCAAATTCCACCTTCAACATCCTGAGATTTCCTTTTCATCATCTCCCATAGTTACATCCTCACCATTGCAACCACCACCCTCATCTGAGAAGCAAAATGTTTCAAGTACACCCACTCACCCATCTATGAGTCTCACTTCAATTTCCATGAGTCTACCAATTGCAACAATAGTTGTGGTCACAGATTCCACTGTGGTCATAGACTCTATTGTAACTACTTTTGCACAACTATTATCAACTATTGATTCTACACTTGCATATCTTGTGTCCTCTTCTCCTCTCCCTTCAAGTTAACCTACTCAAGCAATTTTGTAGAAGGAATAGGTAGCTACATATAAAATTCAAGATTTCTAGGCTGAAAAGTTGTCCAAGCCTTCCAATAGGATGGCCACAAAGAGGAGAAGCATATTTTTTGATCCAGTTTCAAGGCAAACGATATCTAGATTCATGATTCCCCTTGTGAGCAAGCCTAAAACTAAGATGACTACCCAAGATTATCGTATTGAAGAACATACAAAAGATATTGAGAAGCTACCCGAAGAAGATGAATTGGTCATATCCAAATCCCACTTGGAAAATTTTTCTGTAAACAATGATATATTCAAATAAAAAGTGGGTAAGTTGGAAAAACAAATAGAAAAGCTTCATAAAACTATTAAAAATCATAAAGAAGTGGAGAAAGCTCTAAGAAAAAAAGCTAAGATCTGGTAAGAGAAGTTTTAGGAAGCTAATAATCTCAAGGAGTAGATTGAAGAACACCAGAAAAAGAATGAGGAGTAGGCTAAGGAGATACAAAGTTTCAAGTAGCAGTTTCAGATTGAAAATACTAAATCTTCTAGTTTTTCCAAGGTTGGAATAAAGAAAGTGAGAAAGGAATTTCTCTCTAAAGTTCTAGAGAAATGCTCAAGGCTTTAGCTTATTATTTATTATTTAGATGATGATAGTTGTCTACTTCAAAACATTCAAAAAGATCTGGATAATTTCATTGGAGAGCTACAACCTATGGTAATTCTAATTGAGCAAAGTCATAGGCTTGTGGATAGTAGACTCAGTGATTCTACTAAGCCAATCCCTAATAAGGAGTGGAACATTGCTAGAGTTGTTGCCAGAATTGTAGTGAAGAAGCACAGAGCACTCCAAAAGGCTTGGCTATTGTTTGATAAAATTGAAGGAGTGATCAAGGATGTAGTGGATATTAACAAGGAAATAATTCAAATTGCTTTTAGAGGGTTATGGATGGAAGACCACAACCTACTATCAATTGAAGAAATTAAGAAAAGTACTGGTGAGAGGTTACAAGATGAATCTAAATTTGATGCTCTAGAAGAACCAATTTATCAAGAGTAAGCTTCACAAATAATTATTGATTTTAGCAAACTCTGAGACCTAATGGAGGACTTGGTAAACAAAGGGAGTGTTTCTAACTATGAGGATATTGGTAAACTACATTACATTTATAAGCAGTTGAAGGAGACTTCCAATCCATCTGAAGCAACATGGAAACAAGCCCTACAAATTTTAAAACTAATGGTGTAGCTGTTCTGTGATAATACTGAAGAGGAAAATAAAGAACAATCTTAAGCAAAAGAAGAAGCCAAGAAAGAGCTAGAGGATAATGCTGAGGAAGAGGCCCAACAAGAAGAAGAGCTAGATAGAGCTACTAGGAACCTTGATGGGGCACAAGCTTAGCTATTTTTGTTTTGTACATATGTAGTCATAAGTTGTATTTTTTGTTTGATTTATTTTTAATCTGACATGGTAAGAAAGAAACAATAAAATCATGTGTCTAGAGAGACATAGAAAACAATAGGTTTTGTGTGAAGGCATTCATATCAAGTATTATAAGAAGGCTTTATAAGAAGAACATAGTTGTGTTTTGCTAAGAGCATTGAAGCAGTTTTACTGGAATGACACATATATTAATATTTATGGCATAGTCTCCATGTGAACATTTATCCTCTAGTATGTATGGAGCATGGTCTCGATATGAACGTTTACCCTCTAAGGTGTTTATTTTCAGAGGGTAGTGTTCATATGGAAATTATTCTTTAAAGCATTTTTCTTGAAGATAAGCATTTTTGAATCCTAATTATCAATGGATAAGACTCTGATTTCTATGGCTTTGTGAGAAAATCCACCCATGAAGTGCCAGAATGTAGGTCCAAAATGGCCACATACTTAGAAATCATTGAAAATTTTATTCTAAGGTATGAAGTTTTCATTTCGCACATTCCCTAGTGTATTTTTGAGTGGATTTGCAACAAAATTTTCCTAATTCGCTCAACACTTAGTGCATTTTTACCTTAAAGCAAGTTAATTCCATTCCACTTAGTTTAAAGTGTATTTGTAAGCAGATTCTAGACGAGTCCCAATTTTGCAAAATTTTTGGGTGATGATGACATTAGCGTAAGAAGAAGTGCAAAATGGTGATTGTGTGTAGTTTTTGCATGATCCGAGCGACTAAGTGTCGATAAGATCAATTTTGTTGAGTTTCAAAAGTATTTTGGTGTGGATTAGTGACATAAAGTCAGAAAGCACAACATTGGGTGCAAAATGGTGAAAAAGAGTACTTTACACCAACTCTGGAGCGAAATAATGATAAATTCAGTTTTACACTACAAAGGGTGCGGATTGGCAATGAAGTATTATTTATATTAGCTTCGATGTGAATTGGTGATTCTACATTTTGACCAAGGAAATGATGATGTCAACATACTTTTTGTGTGGATTACATTTTATTTGGAGCTGAAGGAAAGAAAAGGAAAGATAATAAGTAGATTGATAGCTGAATGCATCCCGCTCGCTCTTTAACATATTTTATGCTGGAATTCAATTTCACAGAATTGAAGCCACAAAGGATGACATCAACAATTAAAAGTGTGGAATGGTGCTTTGGTATTTCCCCACCAGTTTGTAGAGTATTTTCTAAGTTTCTATCATAGCCATTCATGATGAATATCAACGGTCGAGAGTTTGATAACATTATTTTAGTATTTAAAAGCAATTTCTTGCTGGATCAAAGTGTAGTCAGTTGAAGGGTAGAAAGACAAAGTGTTGAAGGGTTTCAATAACAAGAACCATAAGTAGTTGTAGATCAATGACGAATCAAAGAATTCAATAATAATCCATAGATCAAATGAGGTCTCTAACGGCTTGAATACCAACTACCATCAATGAATTAACAAGTTATAGAAAGCCAAGCTGCAATGATGAATTACTCATAGTGTATTTCTTGGTGGCTGACAACCAGTAAGATAATGCTAGTAAAAAATCTCTAATGAGCTATAAATATGTAATATTTGTAATGTCTCCTCAATATTATTTCATTTATAAACTATAAATAGAGGCCGAACCCTCATTTTTTAGGGTCAACTCTAGTGTGTTTGTTTGCCCTACTATAAATATTCCTATGAGCTAATGGAAGGAGCATTACTCTGATTTTTGACTCAAATTTGTCATCTTCATCATCTTGTGCAAGAGGTTCGAAGCGTTGAGTTGCATTTATGTTAATACTTCAATAGTTAGTTAATTCCATATTATTGGATTACTAGTTGTGAGAGTAGTTGAAATCTATTCATGGTTAGATTTGTGTTGTTAGAAAGTTTATTTCTATTAAATCTAACTATTGGTCTATTTTGCTAATTTGGATTATCAATATTAGATGTTGGAATTTTTTTCCATGATATATCTATTTATGTTATAATGTATGAATATTTCATGGGTTTGGGTGCTGCTAATCTTGAGTGATGGGACACTAGAAATAGCTTGTGGGAGCCTTTTATGTAGTTGCCTATGTTGTTAGCCTATCTGACCACTGTTTTTCATAATACCTCTAACCCTAAACCTTTTCTAACCCTTATCTCAAAACCCTAATTTAGATTTAATTATGTCAACACCATTTTGAGTTGACAAGAAACCAACCTACTTTGGAGGTTGGATTGAAGTTGTCTTTGGTCCATCCAATGCTTGAGTGTTGAGCTACGACTATCGAGTGCATGCCTAGATAGAAAATTGAAAGATAGACAGTTGCAGTATTGAGTAAAACTTGATGTCAATTTGGTGCCCAACAGAGTATCATAATCTGAGATGTGGATTGTGAAACTAGATGTTTGAACTACTATGGTTTATGACATGAAAGATGATGGTGTTGATGATGACTCAATTGTAACTCAATTTTTGTGAGTCAAGTTAAAATTTATTGTAAAATTTTAGTATATTGACAATCTGATTGTAAGCCTTGGTTGGCTTGTTGAATAAATTAAGATGTGATGAATGGATTGATGAATGGATGAGATTGAGCATGTTTTTGGAGGTGTGATAAATTGGGGGCATGGAGTGAATTTGATGATGATGAGGTTGGTGAAGAAATGATTTTGAATGAATAAAATGATATGATGTATGAGGACTATGGATTGGTTGACTCATGGGAATGGAATGGGTTTATGGATATATAGGGATGGAAACCATCAAGGATGGTGGTACCCAATATGGATTTTGGTTACTATGGTGGGTTGAGTAGAGATTGGCTGAGATGTAGAGTTTACATGTACTTGATTATGAGCGTCTTTATGTTGTTGCAAAAATTTGTTCAGGTATTCCCATACCTCATGAATCTCTTGGTCAGAAGACAAGGGTATGGAAGTGGATGGGATGGAATATGTGGGTAAAATACAAGTTGCACTTGGCATGGAAACTTGAGAGGCAGACACTTGTGAGGTAGCATTGACATGCTCCTCATGCAAGGGGTTGGTATAGCCATAGGCATAAGTGGATGGAAGGGAAGTGCTAGGAGCACATGAAGGTTGGGGAATGGACATATGGGAATAAGGTGGAACTGATACCTAAAAAAGAGGATTGGTATACACCTGGGTAAAGGTGGATAGGGGATGGGAATAAACAGGCTCTTGCTATAAAGTAGAATCTTGTCTAGGTAAATTGGGAATGGACTCTAAGACATAACTAGAAGACTTCATAAGAGCTTCTACTCTTGCCATATCTATATGGGTAATGTGATGGTCAATGATAGGGGAGGTTGAATCCTCTTTGGGTATGGCCATATGGAAGGCTATGGATGGTAAGGAATGTGAGGGACCTATAGATCAATCTACTTGTATCACATTTAGGAAATCTACCACAAAAGTGGTGGGGAAGTTAGATGAAGGTTCCATTAAGTTATCTTGAATTATAGTTTTATTTTGGTTTCTAGTTAATACCATAATAAAATAAATCAAAATATAGATTAAAATATCAAATGTAACACAAAAATGAAATATTTAAGGAGCAAAAATAAAATAAACAACCAATGCTAAGTTTCAACCAGAGAAACTTAGGGTTAGCCAAGCATTAGGGTTAGAGGTATTATGAAAAAAAACCATTAGGGTTAGAGGTATTATAAAAAAAAACCATTAGGGATAGAGGTATTATGAAAAACAACCATTAGGGTTAACCAGTAATGAGGACCTTGGTAAAACTCTTTCCTCTGAGCAGCAGGATAGTCTTGGTGGTGGTTCTCATTCAATTCAAAATCTTGGAAACTCTAAGACTGCTCCTATCACCTCTCCTTTACCGAGTGGGGCCACTTCTGTGAGTGTCACTGGTGTTTCCTCTAGGCGAGAGGATTCTACATTTCATGGGTTGTCTTCCATCTCCAATCCTTCCTCGTAGGAGGGCTTGCCTAGTTTTGCCTCCGAGCAAGCTCTTACCTTCTAGGGTGACAATACTGATCCTAAACCTTCCTTCACTAAGGTTTTAGGTAACTCCTCTAGTTCTTTTGATTCATCCCCTCCTCCATTTGAAGTCTCGAGTAATAGAATCAAGATTCCTGATAGCATTGCTGAGAAATTCCTTGCTGAGGAATCTATTTCCTTAGTCAGGAAAGTTGTGGGTGGAAATCCTAGTCTCGATATTATTAGGCGTTGGGCCTTCCCTAGGTGGAAAGTGCGAGGGTATCTTCAAATATTAGGCCTTTCCAATGGCTTTTTTGACATTCGGCTTAACACCAAGGAAGATGCAGCTCAAATCCTGACTGGTGGTCCCTGGTTCATTGGAACCAAAAGCATATTTCTTATGAAATGGATGCCTGATTTTGATCCGCAAACCCAAAGCATTAACTTTGCTCCTATTTGGGTTAGACTCCCAAACCTTCCTTGGCACCTTTGGTGGGAACCTATATTTAAATCAATTGCTTCAACTATTGGAGACTTGCTCCTTATTGACAAGGTTACTCTGGCCAGAACAAGGATGCATGATGCTCGTCTTTGCATCAATGCTAATCTTGATTTGGCTCTTCCCACTTTTGTTAAACTAGAGCATGGTTCTTTCCTCTAGAAACATGCCATTGAATATGAAAAAAAAACTCCTTTCTACATTCACTGTCAGACCCAAGGCCATCTTCGTGCTCAGTATCCTTCTTTCAAAAAATAGACAAGTCTTATCGAAGATATTTTCGATCATCTCTCTCAAGGCAGAGACAAGGAGCTGCAGCCCTCTTTCAAGAAGGACAAAAGGTGCTTTCTTCCTTCTAAAAAGGTTATTTATAGGCCCATCAAATATTCAAGGTAGATATATGCTCAAGGCAATGCCTCCCTTCTCATCTCACCAAGCGACAAAGGGAAAAATATGGCTTCCCCTGCAGATGATCTTAATGAGGTTAGTCTCTTTTCTAATCAATTTCAAATTTTGGGTGATTTGATTTTCAAGGATGACCATGTGGTGGATGTTGCTGAAACTCTTAATCCTATTATTAATTCTCCTCCACCTCCTTCCTCTAAACCCTTAGAATCCCAGCTTGAGTCTGTTCCTTTAACTGCTAACTCTTCTCTCCCCGATGCTTTCAATCCAGACAATCCTCTGGTTGATGATGTTTCCATTTCTGCTTCCCTCCTTCAACCCTCCAACCCTATTGTGCAGAATTTTAGCCCCAAAGTCACTAGAAGCCATAAGAAATCTCCTATTGATTGTGGCTTTGAGAAAAAAAGAGGAAGGCCTTCTATTTCTGATCAATGGAAGCAAGGAAAAAATGATGATATTGCCAATGGTGTACAAAAAACTCTCTTTTCTACTGGTATTTTATCCAAGGAAGAATCAAAGTGTCCCAAACCTCCCCCACCAGCCGTAAAGGGAGGCAAAAAAGCATCCAAATATTCTAAATGAATATCCTCTCATGGAATGTGAGAGGCCTTAATGGTTTAGCCAAGCAGAGAATAGCTAAATCATTGAGGAAAGAAATCAGTCCTACTATTTTTGTGATCCAAGAAACCAAGATTAGAGAATCTCTTGATAAAAATATAAGCAACCACATTTGGAAAAACTATGAATTTTTTGCTTGTAAAGCCAATGGGGCCTCTGGTGGCCTTCTATGCTTATGGAACCCAAATACTGTGGAAGGAAATCTCATTCATTCATGTGATGAGATGATGAGCATCCTTTTCTTTGACAAAGACAATAACTCTCCTTGGGTTCTCACCAACATTTATGCTCCCAATTCTATTACTGGTAGGAGCCATTTATGGGATAACTTGGCTACTATACGGAGCGCTTTCCCAACTCTTCCTTGGATTCTTATAGGATATTTCAACACTCCTTTGTTTCCCTCTGATAAGAAAGGTGGAGTTGGTTCCTTTTCCAAAAGTATGGAGGATTTTTAGGGATTCATCAGTGACCACAATTTAATGGATGTTAATTTGAAAGGAAATCAATTTACTTGGTCAAATAGAAGATGTGGATCTCACTTAATTCAAGTTAAACTTGATAGAGTTATTTTCTCTCAGGAAGCTATTGACATTTGGGGGGATGCAAATCTCCAATCTCTCCTCAAAGTTGGATCTGATCATAGTCCTATCCTTCTAGATACAAACAATCCAAAAATCTACAAAACTCCTTTCAAATTTGAAGCTATGTGGATGCTCCATCCTGATTTCAGGGAAATAATTAATCAATGGTGGCAAATTGATATTCAAGGATCTCCTTCATTTGTGTTGGCACAAAAACTCAAACAGACTAAAGAGAATCTAAAAATATGGAACAGAGATATATTTGGAAACCTTTTCCAGAATAAACAGGATATCATCAATAGGCTTGCCATTATTGAAAAGGAAATTCAAGATAAGGGAGATTATTCTACTGAAGTCAGAGATATTGAAAGGAACTTATTAGCCCAATATCATAACATTCTTCAATGTGAAGAAATTTTTTGGAGACAGAAATCTCATGATATATGGCTGAAAAAAGGAGATTCCAACACAAATTTTTTTCATGCTTCCACTATGAGACATCGTAGCAACAATAGAATCAAAGAAATTCATAGTCAGGAAGGCAGAATCATCACTGATATTAAAGAAATCAGGGCTGAAGGAATAGCTCACTTTATGCAATTACTCCATGAGGAACACAGACCCAATTCCTTAGTTGCCCAAGATTTCTTCCTTCAATTCATTCCTCGCCTTATTACTGAAGACATAAACACCAAATTAAATTTAGTTCTTTCTGATGATGAAATCAAGGAGGCCCTATTTTCAATGAAGGCTGACAAAGCTCCTGGACCTGATGGTTTTCCTCCTAGATTCTTTCAGGCTTTTTGGGACGTTGTAGGCAATGATGTTTGCAAAGCCATTAGAGATATCCAAAAGACCAAAGTCATTCCTAGAGGCTTCAATTCCATGTTTATTGCACTCATTCCAAAAATTCCCAATGCTTCCAACTTCAGTGAGTTCCATCCTATTAGTCTTTGTAATGTTATTTATAAAATTTTAACAAAGGCTATTACCATCCGAATGAGGAATGTCATGCCTCTCATCATTAATCAATGTCAGGGGAGCTCTGTCAAAGGAAGATCTATCTTGGATGGGGTTATTTCTGTTCATGAAGCCTTACATTCCATTTCCATCAATAAAAAGGTTGCCTTCCTTCTTAAGCTTGATATGAACAAAGCCTATGATAGATTGAAATGGGATTTCCTAGTTGCGATTCTCCACAGGTTTGGATTTCACCCTGAATGGATCTCTCTCATCAAAGGATGCATTTCCTCAGCTTGGTTCTCTATTCTTATCAATGGCTCACCAGTTGGTTACTTTCAAAGTAGTAGGGGATTAAGACAAGGTGATCCTTTGTCCCCCCTCCTTTTTATCATTGTAGTTGAAGCTCTTGGTAGGTCTATTTTGGTAGCTAAAGAGGTAGGATTAATTTTTGGACTACAGGTCACCTCGCAATGTAATCCCATTACTCATCAACAATTTTTTGATGATACTCTGTTGTCTACCTTTGCTTCTGTCTATGAAGCCAAGATTATTAAATGAATTCTTCTTTTGTATGAAGAAGCAGCAGGTCAACGAATCAATTTTTAGAAAAGCAAATTGTATTTCCTTAATACTCCTCTGAGAAGACAGACTTTGATTGCCAACATTCTTCAATGTACTATAAGCAGTCTACCCTCCACATACCTAGGATTACCTCTTTTCATTGGAAGCACCAAAGATTGCCTCTGGGACAATGTCATTGAAAGACTCCAAAGAAAGTTGTCCACTTGGAGAGGGAATCTCCTATCCCAAGAAGGAAAAATTACTCTCACCATGGCCTACCTTCAAAGTATTCCTGTCTATTTTATGTCCTTATTCAGAGCTCCTGCTTCGGTTTATAAAAAAATGGAAAAAATACAAAAACATTTTCTTTGGACAGGATCTGAGAACAAACACAGGTTCCATTTGGTTGCTTGGGATAAAGTTTGCAAACCCAAAGATCAAGGAGGCTTAGGACTCAGGAGGATTTCTCTTCTCAATCTTTCCCTTCTCGCTAAACAAGCTTGGAGACTCATTTCCAATGAAAAGGTCGAGTGGGTTAAGATTATCAGAAGAAAATATCTTCAAGCCTCTGAATTCTTGCATGGACAAATACCTTCTTATGGGTCATTTTTTTGGAGATCCATTTATGAAACTCGATCCTTGTTGCAAAAAGGAACTCGATGGCAAGTTGGTGATGGCAAGTCCATTTTTTTTTGGGAGGACAAATGGCTCGGGGATAATCCTCTCAATCAAATTCCTATGTTCCAAGGAGTCATCAACATAACTAAGCAATTATTTGGTCCTTTTGTGGCTAATTACATATTGTCTGCCAATGGGATCATGAGATGGAAAAGAATTAATATCCCTAAATTTGACTTTGAATCATCTTGCTTGAATGACCAATTGGCATCTATTAAAATCCCTGTTGGAAACATCAAGGATCAACCCATTTGGGAACCCACTGACTCCGATGAATTCTCTGTCAAGTCTGCCTACTTGCTTTCACTCAACAATATTGAAAATCATATTCCTTTTAAGCTTGTTTGGACCAAGCACCTGATTCCCAAAATTGCTTCCTTTTCTTGGCTTTGTATCGAGGATCGGATCCTCACTATTGAAAACCTTTTTAAAAGGGGCATTATACTTCCTAACAAGTGCTATCTTTGTCATTCTGACTGGGAGTCCACTTCTCATATTTTCTTGTTCTATCCCTATTCAAGATCAGTGATTAGCAAGTTATTCCAAAGATTTCAGTTGGTTTGGGCTTCTCCTCCTTCCATTGTTGACCTCTTTCATCAGTGGCCCAATCCTTTTAAAAATCTGGTGCTCAAAGGATTTTGGAAATTTTGTCTCCAACACTTCCTTTGGCACATCTGGCTTGAACGTAACAGAAGAATTTTTGATAAAAAAAGCCCTGCATGCTGATTACATTGCAAATAGAATAATCCTTTTTGCCAAGGAAAATGTCCTTTCTGCTCCTTTTGATCTGTTTCCTTGTCCTCCTCATGAGAAGGCCATCCTTAATGCTTGCAATATATTCCTTGACAATCTCAAGCCTATTGATCCTTCCAATCCAAGGAGTAATGTCAAATGGATTCCCCCTCCTGTTGGGTGGGCCAAACTTAACTTTGATGGAGCTACCAAAGGAAATCCTGGCATGGCTGGAGCTAGAGGACTTCTTCGAGATCATTTAGGTAATTCCATTTTTGCCTTTTCAGAACCTCTTGGCATAATGACCAATCATTCAGCTGAAGCCAGAGCGGTTTGGAGGGGCCTCCAATTCCTCAAAGATACTCCTAGAAACATCATTGTTGAAGGAGATTCTTTAAATATCATCAACTACTTAAAGACCTCTAAGCCTAGTAGTTGGAGGATCAGATCCATCGTGGAAGAAAGTAAGCAAATCCTTCACCAGCAACATAACTTCATTGTTCAACATGCTTACAGGGAAGCCAACATGGTTGCTGACAGGCTTGCTAATTTTGGAGCTAACGCCCAAGGTATGATGACGTGGATGGATACCTTATCTCCTGAGGTGGATGAAATTATTAAGCATGAACAAAATAATATTACCAATGCCAAGACTTAAATTCCTCCTCATGTGCAATCTTCACCTTTTTTCCTCCCTTGTGATGTTCATGGCTCACATTCCTATCCTTTTGCTTGATCCCAATTCTGACGCCATACCTCACATCGGAAATAGGATGTTCAAAACCTTGTGTTTTTTTATTAATATTCTCACCACCTTTACTTACGCCCATTTTCATTTCTCGGTTACCAAATTTTGTTCCTTCCCCGAAACTTCTTTCAGCTTGATTTGTAATCATTTGCTTCCCACTTGCATTGATATGCATATTTTATTTTTTCCGAGAATCATCTTAAACCTTCCTATTGTTTGGTCCTTCCCGAGACCCTGCGTTAAGATTATTCCCATCCTTTTTGTGTCTTGGGCTAGGGCTTCTTACTGGCTACGAATTTTGTGCACCTGGAATGGTCAGTTACCTCCTGCGTTATTTTTCCAACCTTTTTTTGGTGCTATGTCCAATATCTTAAAATCTGCTTTGACCTTTGCCCTAGCCAATCCTCACCTATTACAAGGCTTTTTCCTTTTTCAACATGGCCTTATTGGTCTTCAAACAGAGATCCTAGAGGTGATTTCCTTGTCATTTTAACCAATTCATTGCATGCTCCAATCATTCACTAGCTTTCTATGTCTTTGCATGTCCTGCTATTCTCTTTGCCAAGCTTTCCCCTGTTTCGTTCTTTGTTTACCATCATGAAGGAAAGCAAACTAGTTTTCATCGAACCTATTGTGTTTGAACTTAACCCTTTGGTCAGAGAGGTGTGGAAGGACAAAACCAAAAGTGCTTTGATCGAGTTCTTGAAGACCTGGAATAATGGTTTTGTTACAGTCCATGGTGTGGAGTTCCACATCACCTTCGAGCTGCTGGTAGAACTAACCAGGCAACCTTCGAAAGGGAAGGTCATAAGGCGTAACAAGCACAACTAGGATGTTGAACTGGTGTTTTTTGAGAAGAATTCAGAGGTTTACAAAAACCACAAAAAATGTTTGTATCACAGCCACCTTTCATCTCCCTGGCAAGAAATTTTAGTTCCCATCATGCAGTATCTAACATGTGACAACCCTGAGTCCCAACTATGTTGTTTCCACTTAGCATTCATAAATCATTTTCGTGATGCTAAGACAATGAATATCCCTGCCACCATCTTCTGGTCCATTGACTATAATATCCTTACTCGGTCTAATAAATAAAATGGGTTACCTTGCCACCAAGGGCTTTTCAATGTCATTTACAGGTATCTCCTCCTTAAGTTCCCTGTAGGCAATATTCCAGCCTCTGACCCTGAGGAAGAGGATTCCTCCTCTTCGCCTAGCCCCAAAGTTTCAAAATCCAAAAGGAAGGCTAAAAATGATAAACCCCATTCTGCATATGTGTCCCATATTAGGAAGAAGGTCAAAGTTCATACCACTCCTGTCAAAAGTTCCCAAAGGCTTAAACATAAAGAGTTGGCTGAAACCCCTCCTTCCTCTTTGGAAAAACCCTCAAAGCCTCATTCCAGCTCACCTGACCTTGTCGAAAAGTACCTTCACAAGTTGGTCATCCATGCTACTTTCGCAACCATTGATCACCTAGAAACAACCCATGCAGCTATCGGCAAAGCAATTTTGTGTCTCAAGGAACAGAGGCATTCTCTGAGCCTGCTATTTTTCTATGACAATTTCAATGATACATCAATGATTTTTGCTTTTGAAGTTCCGTCTGAAGCAAAAGGAGGGGCCAAGGATGATGATGTGGTTGAAATCACCAAGAATGCTAGCTTTGAAGCCCTGAAGGACATTCCAAAAGACACTTCAAAGGATGATGTCAAGGACACCACCATGGAGAAAGGTGTCAATTCTCCTTTGCAAATTGACGTTCCTCTCTGAGCTTGTTTGCGGTCTTCTATAGCTGAGGGCATCCTTTCTCTTTTTCCTTTGATCTGAAGGACTATAGGTTTTTTGGTTGACTAGTTCCTATTTTGCTCCTTTACGGTCCTCTATCCTTGAGGAAGGCTCTTTCTGGGTTGTGCTTGCCTCTGTTTCTCAGTGTTGTTTTGTCAGTTGTTATCTTGAATCCTTCTGTTTCTTCTTGTTTCAATGTTGTACAAGGCATTAGGGTGCCTTTCAAATGCCCTGTTTTGAATAAATTTAACTTACCAAAAAAAAAATTCAACCAGTATGGCTTACCTTATTCATTGATTATATCCTTTTAATGTGTATTAATTTTAAGTGTCAATCTTGTGTGTTTTAATGTTATAATATTTCTTAATGAAACAAAGGTAAAAATTATGGTGAAGATAGGGCAACGATATTCTTGTTGGTGATGAAATCCAACAATTTTTATCGGGGGTATCCTATGGTTTCTATGGGCAAAGATTGGTGGATGGAGATGAATGCCACCGTCACCAAATCTCAAGAAATGGTTGGTGATGAAATCTAACCACTATTGTTTTGAGTAAAACGTGTTGTATGTGAATTATTCCTTTTAAATTTTCTATTTATTAATGTGGAAAAACAATGTTAGGAGCAACTCATTTCATAAATTTAAGTCAAAAGCCAACAAGAGAATGTCAATTTCTCCAAAGGGTGTGAAGTACACTGCTTAAGACCTCTCTACCTAGAATCATCCAATTGTAGGAATACTCTTGGCACCCTAATTATGTTCCTACTTAGACAAATAAAATAAAGTATTTCTAACCCTAAAATGTAGATCTAATTTATGCCAATTATCAATTCAAATGCAAAAAAAATGTAATATTTTATATTTGTGAATACATCAAAAGTAGAAACCCTAATTGGAATGTGTTAATGGATGCAAAAATAAACCTAAAATGTGGAATAAGATGAATTATTTTCCATATTACTTAATGAAATTCTTTTATATCAAAACCTAAAAAAATACACAAAACATCCCGAAAATGTAAACAAAAAAACTAGGGTTTGGTTAGCAGACTTACAAACAACCTACATATTTATCCTATATTTTTTTTAAATTCCCCTGGGAATTTATGAAATGCACCTGGGTATTTCTGGATGACCTTCACGTGCTACTAGGCATTTTGCGCTCCTTCTACAACATCTACAGAATTTCAAAAACCCTAGATCCACTAACATTTGTGAAATATATGCTTTTGAAAACACTATAAGATAATAGAAAACAACAAGTATATTAGTAAATAAAATCATAAAAAAAACCCTTAGGGGGTCCCACCATGATCACCATTTGTAGAGCTAAAAACGTGACACCAAACAATTCTAAATAAAATATAATTTGAATAAACCAGATATCACACAAAAAATGAGATTTATATTAAATGGGAGAGCCTAAAAATCTATTGTTATAATAGTGGATTTAAGAATACTTTTTGATACAATTATTACAAATATTTCTAGGGTTATTTGAAACCCTAGCTACAAAAAATGGTGGTTTCTTCAGTTGCATATCACTCCCAATAGAGATGAGTGGGCTTCTTTATATTTGAGGTTGGGATGCTCCGGCTTAAATAGTTATCCAATGCTAATGCAACACCTTCAGATCTAAACATAATGACATAACAAAATAGTTAGTAATACCTGTGAGGGATCCACAATGTGATGCCCTCTATAAGCAATGGTAAAAACCTAACTAAATGCTGCAAATAGAGTGAACATACATGAAAACACATGAAATTAAATCAATAAACATTAGTTTTACCTTACTTTGCTTTCTATCTTTTGATATGTGAAGTTTTGTTGTAGGTTGTAGGTGTGTTGATGCCCTAGCATTGCTCGAAGGCTAGGAGGTACTTAAAATACTTATGTAAAATTACCATGGGTGCTCTGCGACTATGTAAAATGCCCATGGGTGTTCAAGACTATTAGGGAGGCACCCAGAGGTGCTTGGTAGTGAAGGGGAGGCGCCCAAAGGTGCTTGGTGGTGATAGAAAGCACCCGAAGATGCTTGGCAACTGAGGAAAGATGCTACAAAAGTAGATGTGGCGAGGGAAAATGGATGGCGATGAATACATGAATTACAGTGAATGATAATGGAGGCAGAGGTAGTCAAATACACCAAAGTAAGATGAAGCTCAAGGGATCTGAGGGTATGAGTTGTTGAGGGACTCTAAAACTTTGGTTTCTTTGGGAACTCAAACAAAGTACTTAGGAAATTAAATCACTTAGGAAACTCGAGTACTTAGAAAACTTGGGAACTTAGGAAACTTGGGCACTTAGGGGTTAAGCCATCAAAATGACTCTTATTTATAATCCAACCTAGGGTATGCTAGGGTTTCAACAACACTAATCGTGTGGTTGAGATTATTGCATATCTAAGGGTAGATATTAAATTTAGTGTGTGGCATGGATTGAGGTAAATGGATATATGATATTAAATGAAATCATATGGCTAGGATTAATTTATTTATATAAATATATATTTATTATATATATATAATATAATATATAAAATATTATTATTTAAATATAATATATATATATATATAATGGAATGAAAATGGTGGGAAATCTAGGATGAAGGACAAGTGGCTAGATTCTGGTGTCTATAGTATGAAATTTCAAAAATTAAATGGTGTGCATAAAATAGTTAGTGGTTGGATGAACACCATTGTTGATGATCATACGGTATCTATCCTATCTTATGCAAATTGCTTAATAATAAAAAGATCACAAGAAAAAGTGTAAGCGATGACAAGAGAAAAAAGTTTGATCAAGATAAATGATAGTCATACACACATGGTTCTGTTCTCAGTGCTTACAAGAAGATACTTATGTACGTGCAATGATACAAATACCTAATGCAATATGATGACAAGTGTAGCTAGACAATGTGGAATGCAAAAATGAAGACATCTAAATGCATGGTGTAATAAATGTTAATGTTCAATGCAATGGGAGTGTTGAATATGCAATGCAATGGTAATGCTATGTTTTTGTGCTTTTTATGATGTTTTTATTTTTGTTTTTTTATGCATAAAATACCCACAGGTGGAGAATATTAAGGGGTTTAGGCTCCTCAACACCCTCAAATGAAGTTAGCCAATATGTTCCCCATCTCACTTTCTACGTTATTATGAATGGGCCTAACTAGTTTGTGGTAAATTTTTCATGTAAATGGCTAGTTAAGTTGGAGTTCTACTAATTTTATTTGACCATAAGATCACCAACTTGGAACTCCCTACGATGAACTTTTATATCGTAGGATCATTTAATACGATCTTGATAAACATAAATATGCTCAAGAGCATTAACTCATCCTTCATCAATGAGCATAAGCTGATCAAGGTAAGATTATCATGCAACATCATCATTGATGAATTATTGTAATGAAATACACAACAAAGGGATTTCAATATCTAGGGGCATAATGGCCTTAGTGCCATATACTTGCAAAAATGGAGTTGCCCCTATTGGTGTTTGAATACTTTTTTTGTAAGCCCAAAGTGCTAAAGGCAGTTGAATGTGCTAATCCTTGTGATGATTATTGATTGTTTTATTTAAGAGGAAAATAACAATTTTGTTTGATGCCTCATCTTGTATGATAGTTTATGGATAATAAGGGGTCAAAAATTTGTGTTGGATATGATACTTATTGCACAAAGCTCAAACATACTTATTTTTGAATGGTGGTTCATTATCCAAGATTATATTGTATGGGATACCAAAATAATAGATGATATTATGGAGTAAGAACTCCATGATGCATGCGCACATCATAGTGGTATATGACATAGCTTCAACCCACTTTGTGAAATAATCAATGGGAATTAGAATGAGCGTGTGTTAGACTAAATATGAGGGTAAAATTTTACCAATAAAGTCAAAGCTTGTACCGACCTAAAATTAGCTACAAGAAAAAACACAAAAATAAAATAATATTTTTTTACTACGGTGAGGGATTCATAAATCCCTAATAAACTTTTATATAAACTAATGTTTAAAATATTCTATGTTTCTTGAAGAGATACATCTCACTAGATACCCTAAAACAAGTCCATCTATGTAGGCGTATGATGTGTTACCAAAAATACGTTTATCCCTCTCATCACTCTTGATGAGATAAACTTATCACATTTAGTTCATCGAAGGAATACACCCATTTCCATTCTATACACAAGTTATTATGTGTGGGTATGCTATGCGTATTACAAGTTAAGCTATCCATCTTGTCTACACGATGAGCTATCTTAACTCAGATGCAATCTTTTTATAACTTAGCTATTAATCTCCCTAAGGGTTATTAATCCCTTAGGTCATCTATGTTCACCCTAAGGGGTCTCAATTCCCTTAGGTCACCCTCTAATTTCATCCTAGAACTTATTACTTAAGTTTCTATTATTTAGCAAGAAAACAGGAATAATTCTAGATACTAATTCTAATAAAAACATAATTCATAAAGCATGCAAAGGATACTAGAAAGGAAACAACATTTAAAAAAGATAAACATTAATTGAAAGGAGTTTAAATACAAAATATAAATAATCCAAAATAGTAATTTAAAGATACATCATCCAAGTAAATAAAAAATTATTACATGTAAGCAAGTATGGTAAATCCTCCATACTCTTAAAGAATAATATATTACATCAATTTTATTAGGGAAATATCCCTACAAATAATCTATTTGAGCATAAGAAAAACATTATAAGTAGAATCAACTAACACATTGGTTACAACTACCTCCTTGGTCCTCCTCAATTTCCATCGATCATTTGAGGGTAGTAGGGGATTAGGGCACTCATGGTTCTATGATAGACATACTTCTAAATGCATCTACTATGATTATTGCCAAATTGCAACTATATAAATCAAATCAAAGTATCTAACCATCTATCACATAGTTGATATCATAACAACCAACATTTGTATTTCCCCTCTCATTATCCCATAAGAGTCTTTCAACAAATGCAACTAGATCATAGGTCCTACTTTAATCAATTCATTTCCAACCTTTATTCAAAAAAATTTAGTCTCATACCTTTAATATTTAAATAAGATAGGTTTCTTTATTCCATAAATCAAGTCCTATTACTTAATTCATAAATAACTATTTTCTTCATTTCATAAATCAAAATCCCATACCTTTAATCTATAAAATGAACTATTGTTTCCTTTACTTAATAAATTGAAGTTCCATCTATAAAATTAAAAAAATAAAATATTATTTTCCTTAATAAATAAAGGAGCCATACCTTCAATTTAATAAATAAACTATTCTTTCCTTAATAAATCAAAGTTCCAGGTCCGAGGTGTAGACCAATTGGTTTGACCAAACCCCATAAGGGGGACAGAGGTCCAAGGTTCAAATATCGAGCCTTGTCAGACTAAACGCTTATCCCTTTCCTAGTGATTTCAACATCGTAAAAGGTTTAAAATGATTGTGGCATGGTGGTTATAGGGGTGGAATGCACGAAGATCTATGTGCTAGCTTTTGGGGTAGAAAGTGCAGAATACTATGGCAGCCATAAAAGTCGGATAACCTGCCTAGATTTGTGGTGGCTACCAATTCCACCATGTAAATTAAAAATAAATAAATACATAAATCAAAGTTCCATATCTCCAATTTAATAAATAAATGATTCTTTTCATTTACTTAATAAATCAAAGACCCATACCTTCAATTTAATAAATAAGGTTTTCATTCCTTTACTTAATAAATCAAATACAACTTATTTAATTAACTAAATAACTATTTATTCCCTTATATTTTTCATTTAAATAACATATTATTTAATTAAGGGAGTAAATTGTAACCATCCCTTTTCATTAAATGAACTAATACTTTAATAATCCATTTAATTGGCCAACCATTAACATGTAGTAATTACCACCAACCGCCATGAGGAAGAACAAATTAAACCTCAAGACAAGAATGAAACTTCAATGAAGTCCCAAAAGGTTAGCCTGGAAGCAACTCAAAGGAGGTGTGCTCAAATCCAAAATGCACTCCTTAACAAACCTAGGTTGGTTGAAAGGAATATGAACCTGCAACTACTAGACGCAATGGTTTCTGTAGCAGAGAAGTGGCTCTATGACCAAATTGAACAAAGACACCTAATGAGAATGGGTGCACAATGGATATGCCATACAAAGGTTGTAAACCCTTTTTCTCAACAAAACCTAGCAAAGAATCTTCATTTTTCTCTCTAACCACAAAAGGGATACTCAAATTAACTAGGGAGAAGCAATTATAGTATAAAATAGGTTCGAGTGAAATGTTATTTGAGGTATCCAAACAACTTGAACAATGAAAGCACTTAGAAAATGAGATAATGTGCTGCAACAACTAGCAAAATTGGACATCTAACAAAATCCCAACAAAGGAGTTTGACTTCCTAGGCTTGGCTAGAGGAATCTACTAAGCACTAGTAGCTCACACTTGAATACAAACAACACTATTAGAAATAATGGGGTGGCAACAGGTTAATTCCAGAACCATACCCAACATGCACACACACGTTGTATGATAGGGTAAAATTGTGGAGACCAAAATAACATAGCTACAAGTGAGACCATGGAGTGGCCCAACTAAAGGTTTCAAACAAACACTAAAACATAATCCAGTTTAGCATAGGTATAGGTAATTAGTCTTAGTTGGAAACATTAGAAGAGCTTAACAACCTAACCACATACACAAGACTAGGGAGACAATAATCTATACTTATTTACCTAAGAGACAAGAAAACATAAGGTAAACCAACCTGTGAACACAGGTAGATGAATTCCAATATGTTCAAACTACTCATGATTATTTACTGTATTTTTTGGTTCTCCTTTGTTAGGTCAAATAATTTTACCGCCCTCGTATTGCATTCTCATTTTTTTTATTTTTTTTTCCTGTAGCATAAAAAAACAATACCATTGCAATAAAAATGAATCATTGTATTATGTTCAAGAAAGTGGTCCCTTGTGATAAAAATTGACCCTTTGAGGGTGCATTTTACAATAAGATGTCCACAAGGGGGCAATCACTTTTACAAATCAAACATGGTATCTTCGTATCTTCATGCTACAATCGAGGTTGGAGGTGGGTTTTTGAGTTGTGACCATCGTTGAAATGAGCTTTCCACCTTGAGTTGAGTTTTATACCTATACACATGGAAGTAAGAAAGATGTTAGTAGCACCTATTTACAATGATTATGATAAAATGACTAATGTAAAATGAAAATGAAATAATATTATTATTATGATTGATTACATGAGTACAATATGAGCAACATAATATTAGCATTCCCCTCTCTTTATCTTCTCATTTTTCTTTGCCATGTGATGGGGCCTTTATAGGTCTTTGAGGGTTTTTTAAGGGAAGGATAGGTGACAAGCTAGGGCTGCCAAGTGGTAGGTACTAGATAGCCACCTATCCTGAGCAGTTGTAGTGAGTCCACAAAAGTGTCTCACTTAATTGGGGATATTTGGCAAGTGGGTAGGTGCAAGAGGATTGATGTGTGGAGTGAGATGTGAGATGTGGCAAGTGGGTAGGTGCAAGTGGAGTGATGTGTGGAGTGAGGTGTGATATATTCCAAGCGAGTATATGGAAGTGGTGTGAAGTGTGGAGTGAGGTGTGAGATGTGGCAAGTCGGTAGGTGCAAGTGGAGTGAAGTGTGGAGGGTTACCCCATGTGAAGGGACAAAGGGGACAAGGGTGTATGAAAGGTGGCAAAGGGGTGATGGTGATGTGGCCAGGACACATGTTAAGTGAGGAGAGAGGGTATCCTACGAGGATATTTCCCATATTTAATAAAATCTAGAAAATATATTTATGTGCATGATTTTATACCTAAGTCAAAACTTAGGCACATAATGTTATGCAGAACTAAAGTGTGCAATGTGAATGAATTATGTGTAGGAATTATAATCCTAAGTTTAGACTTAGGCATATATTATTATGCATAATTATTATGTGCAATGTGGGTGAAATGTGCATTAATTAATATGCCTATGTTTAGACCTAGGCATATATTTTAATATGCAAAATTATGTGACAAAATGCAAATGCCTATATTTTGGTTTCTACAGTTCCCCTTTGTTATGCCTCCTCTTTCTCCTTTCTTCCTAGCTTAGGGAGAGAAATCCTTTATTTTCCATGTTATCAATCTTGTCTCTCATTAAAACTCATCCGCTTTTCATTAATTCTATCTCATCCTTTCATGATTGCATATAGTCTTTTGGTTTATAAAAATCATTTTTCTCTTCTCACCAAAACTTTCCATCAATGAAGCTACCCCTTCAACATCAACAAAAGATTCATATTGCAACCTTGATCGAAATCCCTTGAAAGGTGGTCTCATGAATCAGATCTTGCAAGTTCTCTTTTAATCAAAGAAATCCTATTATTTCTCACATAAAATCTTTTCCAACTTGCTTAATGAACTTCCATTATCATTTGTGTGAGAGCTTCACTATCTATTTTAAATGAATTTCCATTATCATTTGAACAAAGCTTTAATACTAATTTAAATGAATTTACATTATCATCTAAATAAAAATTCTATTATTTATAAATTGAAACTCTACTATCATTTCAAAATAAAACTTCTATTATTTATAAAGTGAAACTCTATTATTTTTTTGATAGTTTAAATTTAACTCGATTTTTATCAAGGGACCCAAAACCTGATTACAAAAATAGTGGAAAATGCTACAAACCTTACGGAGACAATAGGAAATCCTTCCTCGAAGGAGGTAAGCAAAATAAATCCATAAAATCACCCACACAACAAGTGGGACCGACAAGATCTTAAGAAATTAAAATGGGATAGAAACATACTTACAAAATACCATATGTGTAATGCACAACACACGTATAATAAAAATAAAATAGGTTCATCTCGCACAAAATCGTCCTCGCAGAACATAGCACGTGAATTGAAAATTTAAAATAGGACCATCCCACCCAAAGAAACCCACCTAAATGGATGGAAATTTTGAAACAGGGCCATCCCACCCACAACAAAAATTTAAAATTTAAAACCAAAATTAAAGTGGGAAATGCAAAATTTTGGAATTTGAAAATTTATTCCTGCCTAAGGATGTCCTAGAATGCAGCTATAGGATGCAACCTAGGAAGCATCAAAAAAGGATACAACAGTAGGATGCAGTCTAAAAAATAGCAAGAACCTACGGACACCAAAGCACAAGGTAAAATAATTTGAAATTTCCTGCCCATGTAGGAAAAAAATAATTTGAAAAATCCCACTTAGGGAAAACCCAGAAACTAGTATCCCACCAAGAAAAACCGAACATCAAAACTGCCAAATGAAAACCATCCCCAGAAGGCTGAAGGAGAAGATAAATCGCAAAGAAGGATCATCCCACCCAGGGAAGAATGCAAGGATGCAAAAAATTAGGACTAGAACAACATCCTGCATAGGGCTTGGAAGATTGAGCAACAAATTTGAGGATTTCCACAAGCCACAAAATTGCCTTGCACACGAGGTAGACCTAGAAAAACTATGAGGAAGCTGGAAGAACTAAAGGAAGTAGCAGAGAAATATTGATGCACCACATATGAAGAACCACTGAAACCTAACTTCAAGAAGAAACCAGCAATAGATCTGGATTAGATCTAAGACCAACAAGAAAAAGGCATCCTAGAAGCACCATAGAAAACCCAAGGAGGGACCTAGGGGCATCCTAGAACATAGGCATAGGAATGAAACCCTCAAACCAGTTGGGAAAGGGGTAGACAAGTAGAAAAATGATATCCCATCCCAAGGAGATCATCTGCAACCATAGACAACCGAGAGGAAAGGATCCAGGAAGTGCCAAGGAGCTAGGATAGAGTTGAGCCACACCATGAAGGAAACCTACAAAAAATTGGGACAACCCAAAGAGCAGAAGGGAAAAATCCCTGAAGCACAAAAATAAACATAGGGATGGACCCAAGGACATCCCAAAGATCAAAAGGGAAAAAGAATCCCTAAAACACAAAAAAAGATACTAGGATGGACCCAGGGACATCACAGTCCAAAGGTACAGGAAGGAAACCCTCAAATCGATGAGAAAAGAGGCAGATAAGTGAAAAATATGCCTCCAACCCTAAGGAGATCGTCTACAACCACAATTAGTCGAGAAGGATCCAAAAAGTGCCAAAGAACTGGGATAGAACCAAAGGAGGGGTAAGCAAGGAAGCAGATCGGGACATCCCGCCAGATGTCTCTTTCTCCCCCATTAGTGAAACTCTATTATCATTTCAAAATAAAACTTCTATTATTTATAAAATGAAACTCTATCATCATTTCAAAATAAAACTTCTATTATTTATAAAATAAAACGTTGTCATCATTTCAAAATAAAAATTCTATTATTTATAAAATTAAACTCTATTATCATTTCAAAATAAAACTTCTATTATTTACATAGTATAGATTAAGAAGATTTTTTTTTAAGCAAACAAGGAGCTTTCAAAGGTAACCCAAATTATGCATACTTTTATTTCCCAAACCACCAATGCATATAGTGATGAAGTAAAAGACAATCAAACATATGCAATCAGAAAAATATGGAATCTTTCCATCAACCTAATCACATGTCCTATCCTGAGAGTTTACGATGACTACTAGGCTATCAATTTAGCCTCAAGGTGGTTAGCTATTGATGATTATCCCTAACTGAATGCATGCCTATATGAAGGTATCCATCAATGTTACCCTCGAGTTGCCTTAATTATCACTTTCCCAACCTCAAGTACCCCCACTTTTGATGGATGATTCTACTTTTTCCACCTACGAGTGTACCTAATCCTACACATTTGGCAATATATTAGCAGTGCCATGCTCTTCCAAATAAACTAAACATCATATAGTTGGTTCAATTGCTCAACTTAGGTATTAAAGCATCATAGATTAATACATTGTTTATTTGTGCCAAAAAGCCCACAAGGGAGGGTCATGACATCCTATCCCCTGGGACTAAACACCATCCTGGGTGTTTCCAATTTTATAAAAATTAAAATTATTAAATTACATATTTTCTAATAAGAAGATAAAATGACTTTGCATCTCATCCATTTTTTCCCAAGTGGTATTTCTTTCAGAAAACTAGTCCCACTGGACCTTACATTGCTCAAGAGTTGAATTCCACATAGAATTAGAATGAAACTCAAGAATCTTTACAGGAATCACTTCAATAGCCTCTAGATTTGACATCTACAATTTAGAAATATTCTTCACACATTCAGGGTCAACAACATATTTCCTAAGCAAGGATATATGGAATGTGTCATGGATATTTGATAGGTTAGGTGGTAAGGCAAGTTGGTATGCAACCAAACTGATATTTTCAATGATCTCAAAGGGTCCTACAAATTGAGGATCCAACTTCATGTATTTGATAACACTCTTAATCTATTTAACCCTTATAAAAACTTTGTCTGCAACTAAGTACTCCCTTGGAGTTCTCTTTAGATAAACATAACTTTTTTACCTATCGACTGCTTCTTTAAGTCTTTGCCTGATTACCTTTAACTGATATTCCATTTCTTTGACCATATCTATACCAATCACAACTCAATATTCTAGGTTGTCCCAAGAGAATGGCATTCTATACTTTTGCCTATACAAGGCATCAAAAGGAGTCATTCCTAGAGAGAAGTGATGTCTATTATTGTAGGTGAACTCTACCAGATGTAGGTAGTCTTCCCAATGAGACTTGTGATCCATGCTATACATGCAAAGCATATATTTTAGTACTTTGTTTACCTATTTAGTTTGACCATCTATCTCAAGGTGGTATGTTGAGCTCATATTTAGTTTTGTGCCCACTGCATGATGTAGAGATTTCCAAAATTTAGAAGTGAACTTGGAATCCCTATCTGAAATGATCACCTCAGGAAACCTATGTAATCGGAATACCTCTTTGGAAAATTTGTTAACCACCACCTGAGCATCATCCTTGATGTTCCCTAGTATGAAATGTGTAACCTTCGTCAATTTTTTGACTACTACAAGGATTGCATTATGTTGATACTTGGTCTTGGGTACACCTACTATAAAATACCTAGATATGACCCACCATTTTTGCATAGGTACATCATGTGGATACAATTTTCCTATAGGATGCTTGTGTTCTACCTTAAATTTATGATATTTGAGGCATCGAGCAATAAAATTGGTGATATCCTTCTTCATTCCTACCTAGAAGAAGGTTATTTTCATGTTTTCCCACATTTTGGCCCCTCTAGGATGGGTAGAATAAGGATATAGATGGGATTCTTGAATTATTAATTTTCTAAAATTTCCCATTTTTGGTATGACGACTCTACCTTTGTAGCATAAAATATTTTCTTTCATTCCAAATTTCTTATTACCCTTAGTGTCTTTGTTCATCGTCGCTCAAATTTCCTAGAAATACTCATCCTGATATTGCTCCTATCTCACTTGATCCATCAGATCCATGTGACTTCTAGTTATGGCTACTATGTATTTCCTTATACTCAAAGTATTAACAACCTAATTCTCTTTCCCTTTTATGTAATCAATTTCAAAAGTCATACCCAATGAGAAAATCAACCCATCTTCTCTATCTCACATTGAGTATAGGTTGGGTAAATATGTATCTTAGACTTTGATGGTCAATATTTAATTCAAAGGTACTTTCTACCAAGTAGTTGCACCAAGCCTTTAGAGCATGCACCACTACAACTAGCTCTAAATCATGTCTAGCATAATTAAATTTATGATTCTTGAGTTTCCTTGAAGTATATGCTACTACTGACTCTTCTTGAGAGAGTACTCCTAACCCTTCCAATTATGCATCCATGCATATTGAGAATTCCCCTTGAGGATCAAGAATCTTCAGTATTGGTGCGGTAGTTAGTTTATGTTTCAACAATGCAAAGACAACTTCACACTTTTTCAGCCACTTGAATTCCTTTCCCTTCTTCTGAAGGTTAGTTATTGCTGCAACAAACTTGGAGTAATCCTTAATGTAACGTCTATAGTATCTTGTTAACCCCATGAAGATTCATACTTCAATCACATTAGTGGTGAGTGGTCAATTCAAGATGGCTTCAATTTTCTCTAGATCCACAATAATTTATTTTGTTGATATTATATGTCCAAGATATCGTACCTCAGAAACATAGAAATTTCTATTGGCTAGATTTCCATAGAGTTTATTTTCCCTCAACCACTGCAACTAGATCTAAATCATATCTAGCATAATTAACTTTATGCTTCTTGATTTTCCTTGAAGTATATGCTACTACTGACTCTTCTTGAGAGAGTACTCCTCCTAACCCTTCCAATGATGCATCCATGCATACTGAGAAGTCCCCTTGAGGATCAAGAATCTTCAGTATTGGTGCAGAAGTTAGTTTATGTTTCAGAAATGCAAAGGCAACTTCACACTTTTTTGACCACTTGAATTCCTTTCCCTTCTTATGAAGGTTAGTTATTGCTGCAAAAATCTTGGAGTAATCCTTAATGTAACCTTCTATAGTATCTTTTTAACCCCATGAAGCTTCGTACTTAAATCACATTAGTGGGGAGTGGCCAATTCAAGATGGCTTCAATTTTCTCTATATCCACAATAATTTATTTTGCTGATATTATATGTCCAATATATTGTACCTCAAAAATGTAGAAATCACTTTTGGCTAGATTTCCATAGAGTTAATTTTCCTTCAACAACTCTAACATGATATTAAGATGTTTATCATGCTCTTATTTATTTTGAAAGTATATTAAGATATCATATAGAAACACAAGGACAAACTGGTCCAAATGTCTTCTAAACACATTATTCATTAGATTCATGAATGTAGTTGGGGCGTTAGTCAGTCCAAAGGGTAGAACTACAAATTCATAATGCATGTACCTAATTTTAAATATCGTTTTATGAGTATCCTCCCTCACGTATTCTTAAATGATGATATGCTGATCTTAGGTCAATATTGGTGAATACTATGGCATCTCTCAGTTGATCAAACAAATATTTGATCCTAGGTAGGGGATATCGGTTCTTGATTGTAGCCTTATTTAGCATTCTATAGTCAATACACAATCTTAGTGAACCATATTTCTTTTTCACAAATAAAACCGGTGCACCCCAAGGTGACACACTTGGTTTTATCAATCCATTTTATAATAGCCCTTGTAGTTGAACCTTTAGTTCCTTCATATTGATAGGATTCATCCTATATGGAAATCTATGAATAGATTTTTCTCCTGGCATAAGATCAATTGTGAAATCAAACTTCTGCATAAGAGGAAGTCCAGGTAAATCCTATGGAAATACATCCTTAAAATCTTGCAAATTTGGGTGTTTTCCTAGCACCACTTTCTTCTAATCATATTCCACTTAATTCAGTTTTACAACATACACTATCCCTCATTTCTTGAGGATTTTATTCAATTGCATAGCTGATAGCATCTAGGGTTTGAATACCCCTACTCACTATGAATTCTCAGTCCTTTTTTGTCTTTCTCTAAATACTCAGTCCATATGTATTGGAAATTTATCAAGGATTTATGGGCCTATAACCAATCCATTTCTAGGATAACATCAAAGGCATGAAGTGGAGCTACATAAAAAAAACCTTTGGTGGTACCACTAGCTAAAGTAATTTTTGTGATTGAATAATACTGGTTTACCGAGTAGGTTTTCCTAGAACCATAATCTACCTTCCATCCATGGACTAAATATCTTGGCCTTTTTGGCATACTCCTTGCTAAACTAGAAGAAAAAAAACTATCAATGGTCCCATTGTATATTAGAATAACTTATTAAAAATATTACCTTTTACAAGCAATGGGGTAGCTTTCCCCTTTAACTTTTGTTTCTTGATTATAGCATAGATTTGAGGCTTAGGTTCCTTTCCTTTGTCATTGGATGAACTCAGCTCTGGTTAGTGTGGATACTGATTAGGATAATTTGGGCCTCTACAATGATAACACCCATCCTTGGGTCCTTGCTTCTTTTCTAGTTTTTGTTCCCCTATCTTACTTATTGGGGATGAGGTTTACAATTTTTGAGGATGAGGCTTTGCGTTGTTGGGATTATTGTTGGTTTTATTTTGGAATTTCTTCTTGAACCTTCCCTATTTCCCATTATTTCCTTTCTCAAACTTCTAAGGATTTGTGATCTTTCGATCCTATTTCTCTTTCCATTTCAAGAGTCCTTGACTATTTCTCTTCCTCAGTGCTTATCAATTTTTCTCAGATAGGTCAACATAGTTAAATTGCAGGTGGGATTTTGCTTTCTTTACCAACTCATATGCTTTTTATAGAAATTTAGGCTCATGCATATTTACATCATACTTCACTCTAGATTCCAACCCATGAATAAACTTGTGAAACCTCATCTTCTCATTATAACCAGGCACATACTTAAGTAACCGAACCAAATTCTTATAGTATATCTCCACTATTTGAGTTCCTTGTCAAAGGCTAGTACATTCTTCAAACTTTAAGGTATATAAGTGTTGTATGAGAAACCTTTTTTTGAATATTTACACAAAATATTTCCATTTAATATCAACAAGCTTAACCTTATTCTACTAATAGTAGGTTTCCCATCAATCTAAAGTAGCCCCTTTTAAGTTGATCGTGGCCCAAAATGTTCGGGTTTCTAGGGAATAGCCTTTTACTATAAAATGAACTTCTAATTCTTCCAGTTAGGCTGCAACCCCTTCACCTTCTCCATAAAACTTGGAGATACAAATGTTTTTCAAATCCATAGTCATTTCCTTTTCTAGAAGGGCTCTAGCTTGCAATTGTTTTGCAGTTAGCCCATCAACTTGGAAAACCTTTGAGCCTCTAGATTGTGAGTTATAATTCATAATTGTTTCAAGTACTTATCTCATCTGATCTTGCATGGTAGTAACCCTAGTAGTGAGGTCTTCTACCTCTCCATTGGAATTTCTTGGATTGTCATCTTGAATATCTTCTTCGACATTATTTTTTCAAGTTCATATAGATGTATACCTAACTTTTTTGGCCTTAGGTGGTATTTTAATCTAGTTACAACCAAGTAAAATATTAGGTTATATCTTCACTTGAACTATACTACTAATTCAAACCATAATACAAAGTTCTTTTGCCAAAAGCATCAATAATATAATTAGGATGGTATTCCAATGTTATGATGTAACATTGATACCAAAACCCATACTCACTATATGTAAGGTATCCTAACATTCATTCACCCTTGGGATTAATTCCCATTAGATTCTAGCAAGCAGGAACTTTCTAGGTCATCCCAGATTTAGCTTAAAATTTAAGCAAGCCTTCATTGGAGGCACCAAATCCTTTTAGAACACAAGAAAATTTATACCCTCGTACCTAGAGCTCTAATACCAAATGTAACAACCCAAAATTTAGCTACAAGAAAACACATAGAAAGAAATAATTTTTTTTTACTAAGGTGAGGGATTCATAAACCCCTAACTAAATTTTAGATAAACTAATATTTAAAATCCCCTAAGTTTCTCGAAGAGCTACATCTCACTAGATACCCTAACACAATTCCATCTATGTAGGTGTATGAAATGTTACCGTAAATAAGTTATCCCTCTCATCACTCTTTATGATCTAAACTTATCACCTTTAGTCCATCGAAGGTATACGCCCAACTCAATACCACACACAAGTTAGTCTATGTAGGTATGCTACATGTACTATGAGTTAAGCTATCCATATTATCTACACAATCATCTATCTTAACTTAGATGTAGTCTTTTCTTAATTTAGATTTTAATCTCCCTAAGGGGTTTTAATCCCATAGGTCATATATGTTCACCCTAAGGGGATGTCAATTCCCTTAGGTGTAACATCCCCACTAATTTCCTACTTTTCTATTGGTTTTATTTTGAATAAGATACTACTGATGACCATATGTGAGTGTAAGAATCAAGGAAAATTTAGTGTACCTGTTACTCATCTCCAAGCAGAATGATAAATATTGTCCACTTCAGGTATGTTGGGATTTGATGCCAATGCTTTTACACCACCATGGTTGTGAGTACATGGAAGCTCATGGAGGTAAAATTATATAGGGACATATGTTGATTTTGATTGCATGATTTACCTATGACTACATGTTTTGCATTAGGTTATTGTTTGCCTCCAATTTGCTTTAAAGCATACATTATTTTGTCAAATTCAATTAATTATATATATGTATATAAATTAAAATTTGTAAACATATCTATATTTTTAAATAAAATAATATAAAACAAAATTAATAAAAATTAGATATATCATATAAATTTATATTTATATAATATATATTTTAAAAATAAATTGAATAAGGCACATAATCGATGGGTGGTTGACCACTATGCCACCTGGCGATAATCAAAATTTTCATGCTGCATGAGGATGCTTTCGTGTTGATAAGTGCTTGAGTCTCTGCTCCTTTAAGGGGGGTGCTTTTGTTCTTCAATGTTGGTAATGCCTAAAAGTGTTGTTGCTTGCTGAAATTCAATTGAAGCCTGTGCACTTCATTACCTGACGCACAAGGTCGATCTATTCTAACTTTGCATGCTTTTTATTTTCAATGTTACTCATGGTTCATTTGCATTTTTCATTCAATATTTTGTTTTCTTCCCAATAAGAATGATGTTGTAATTTGCTTTTAATTACTCCAAATCTGCATGCTTTCTATGAAAACAAAATGCTCGATCAATAGGACATGTTGCCATTTTGTCTACTGTTAGAGTGTATAAAAATATTGTGTAATGGTGTCTAATGTAAGATCAAATTTACACTTTGAAATCTTGAGTATTAATTGGGAATTATGCTCACAAGGTATTATGTCCATTTAAAAACTTTAGATAAATGAATCTTAAGATTAAAACTCGTTGTCAATATAAAAAAAGCTAGCAATACTGGACAACACTCTTAAATTTAAAAATACATAATGTCGAAAGAATTCTTTAGACTATTATTTATATGAGATTGAATATGCATTGCATGGTAGATAATGTAGCTACATTTGTGTGATGCACTATTAAAGGTAGTTTGCTACAAAGCATATAGTTGTATTTCATAACAACCATGTTGATCCCTCTCACAAGCCTCAATTTTAATCCTCTACTATGGAGTCTTTTCTTACGAGCTAGAGAACATGAAAGTAGTGACATTGGAGAGCCAGAAAAAGTTTTGAAAATAGGAACACAACCTTAAATGTGTTGAAGTTACCATAGCAAAACTGCTCCAAAATTATCCAAGGAAGCTAAAGCAATGCTATTTAAGAAGCTTATTGTTAAAATACTTATTGTACTTGCTTTCTGGTTTAATATATTTCTTGGATTAATTAATAAACATTGATCAACTTTGTAGTTATAGTGTAATTTTCTTAAAATATATATATATATATATATATATATATATATATATATATATATATATATATATGACGTAGGGATTATTTCAGAGAGAGATAAAAGAACGATGTAATTGTTCAATGATATATTGTGTTTTCTTGCGTTTAAGGAATTATCCAATGCAAATTCTCAGTAAGTAGCAAACTTTTCATTATAAGAGAAAAACTACCCCAAATATAAAATATTCATCTGAAAGTTAAAATGGAGCTGGCTATTATTTGTAGTATCCTTTTGGCTAATAATAAGTAATAAAATTTAAAATCAAGACCGAAACTATCCCTCTCATATGATAGAATTAAACTCTGAAGTAGATTTGAATTTTATATTGAAAATTATTGTATACAAAGATCAACTGCTATGTTGTTCTATGCAGATGTGAATTTACTTTTGGAAATTGTTAGGCATTTTATCTTCTTGATTTTTTCTATCGGGAGTGAAACAATATCTTATGTTTTTTTAAACTGCTAGATTTATAGTTTTTGTAGTGCGCTCACAATTTTACCATAAGGTTTGAATGAATTTCATTGTACCTCTTATTATAAACCTTGGCTCATGGTTTTGAAGTAATTAATAAACTTAGATTACCCCCTGTTCAATTATTAAATGAGTCTTTGTTAACCATAGAAAAGAGTGAATTTAAAAATACCATAGAATGTATGCTAGTTTAGGTGAATTATCTCCTCGAGGAATCATACTTATGATCATATAAAATTAACAAACAAACCTTATAAAATGGAGTTCAATCCAACCAGTGTTTTCTTTGGATCCGTTGGTGATATTTCAAGGCAAAAATCATAATATGAATAAATGTCTTTCTTTAAAATGACTTGGAATATTTTAATAAAGCCAATCTTGTGTCAAACTATGATATACAATATTCATGTGGTTTCAAGACCTCTTATGGAATGTTCTACATAAATTTGTTGGTGCAAATATTTTTAAATATATAGTCTTTTGCTAAACATGTCGTATCCCTTGTCTATCATGTTTTCTTAATAGTTTTCAATAGTGAATCTCTAGATGTATGTGTTGATGGCAAAAATAGTTTTCTTTTTTGTAGGAATTAAAAATGCCATATCATTTTAGTATTGCTTCAAGAAAACTAAGCTAGAACAATGTGCTAACATTTTGCTAGAAAGAAGATTAGCTTGGAAAGTGCACTTTTAATTATTTCTTTACAAGATTATTCTAAAACAATTAGCGACTAATTATGAATTATTAATTTTAGATGGTATACATGAAATAGTAGTTTGTATTTACCATTTTTCAAGTATGATAAAATGTAATTAAATCTTCTGGTTAAAAAGATATTTCCGCTACCATTAAGTGATTTCATAGAAAATTGAAATAAGGGCTATCAAATTTCTAATTCAAGGAAAATAGTAACCTGAATTCATAGTATAAACTAGTTTTTGTTCCCTTATTTAATTTTAGTACAATGCATATGTTATATGAATATAAAGTAAAATCAATCTTATCAAGAACTTTGAAAACTAAGTTTAGTCTTCTTTAATTTGTTGTTTTCAAACCTCTAGTTAGTGGGTAATCCTGCATGTATTTATTTATCTAAATAAAACTATCTAAAGTTAATATCAATTGGAGTACTTAATTAACAGACAATAAAATTTTCAAATATGTACAAGTGCTAATTACATTGTTTAATAATATTACTTTTCCATAAAGAAATTCTTGCATGCCATATGTGGGTAGCGTAAGCGAAGGCTTTAAGATATTATCTTAAACCTTTCAAATGCTTGAAATTTGAAATCATTGATTACCTTTGATATTTTCTTCTCGTTTAATACATAAATATTTTTATCATCCATCGAACTATGTGTAAAACCTATTGTATAAATATTTATTTGAGTATTATTATAACATATGCTTCTATTGCATGTGCTAGGAAAGTTAATACTATTTTAAAATACTTTAGTTAAGCATTGAGGTATTCATCACACGCTTTTGAATGTATTAATTGTTTACTTAAAATTTAGTATAAATATTATGATAGGATTTCTCTTGTTTTATCATAATATGTATTTGTTTTGAAAATAAAATGGATCCTACACTTTGTTGATTATTATTAAAATTATTGGAAGTTATAATTTTATAATCAAGATAGAGTCCTCTAAAAATCTAGACTAAACAGAATAATATAAACCTTTAAAAAGAAGGCCAAATTGAGTGATAATTTGTGGCAACACCCATATAGACTAGAACCAACTTAACCTGATGAACCTGACCGCCAAGAAGGATGAAGTATAAAAACATGAAATCCATTAAGAAGGATGTGGAAACATAGAATTAATGCCATCGAGAAGGATGTGCATCCACAAAACTTTGAAAGCTTGCAAGTGGCGATTGTTGTGATTTGAGGATATATGTTCTCTAGTAGGATTATAAGGGTTAGTGGACCTTATTCTATGGAGAGTAATGAACGACAAAATGGAATGTCATTCCAGTTTATCGTACGAGGTAGTACTGTGAGGGTTCTCATGTTTTATAGTCCAGTTGTGGAATAGCCAATAGTTACTCAAGACTAGGGGATATGGTCTTAAGGTTGGAAGGTCCAACGATAAATAATATGGGACATCTTATAATAAAATAAGATGTGATAAGAGATACCTGGACCCAAATCCAGTGTATTTGTAGGCCCTAATAGTATCTATAGAATTATGTATTGCTATTAGGAACTAGGTATAATAATGCTAACTCTAGTATGGGCTTGAAGAAAAACATGAACCAAGACCAAGTAATGATTAGTGAGACCAATTTCCTCCATGCTACGAGATGGGGAAACTATGCATCCACCCTTCAAGGTATTATGGGCCTTGGAAGGATAACCCCTTACCGATAATACAGAACTCAAGATGGGAGAATGGGGGTCTCATAAATGGAAACTTATTACAGGATTTGGCCAATATCGATCACTCATGATTCCATATGTACCGGTCAATGATCTCAGAGTGTGAAAACCTATGCCTATGTACTAATATAAAGTTGAGTGTGCATATGTCAATTTGTGACTTTGTTAACAAGTAAATCAAAAATTTTACTTTATGATTTGAACAACCAAGAGAGTTAGAACTAGGTTGTTGCAGTTGGTATCAAAGCCTAGGTTGAAAAAACCCTAGGTTACAACCATGTGATTTTTTGAATTGATATAGCTCTCTTATCATGAGGTATAAATGATAGGGACCTCCAAAAGAACAAATAGAGAGGGGATTGTATAGGTTTCGAGGAAGGAATTGAGATGACTCGTGAGAGAATCAGATCGTGTACAAATAGCTAAAGCACCTTAGTGTATTTTGATAAAATAAAAAGAACCTACAGTAGGAAGGGCTGCACAAAATAATGATAATATGGCCATAATGATTTATCTAATGCAAGAACAACTGAATCAACAGAAAGAGCAAATGGAAATTCAGAGAGCTTAGATGAATGAGCATATGGAGCAACAAAGAGCTCAACTAACTCAACAACAAGAAATTATCACCCAACAACAAAAGGTGATTAAAAATTTGACTAAGAGTAAGGAGTCAAAAAGGGTGCAAAGTGATTTTCCTGAAGGGTCTACAAGAAGGAAGGTCGGTGCTAAGCTATAAAGAGAAATCAAAAAATTGGACATCTCTAAATTCTATGGGAAGGTTGATGGTGAGGTAGCCAAAAATTGGCTAAGTGAGACTGAGGGATACTTTGCCATTCAACCCCTATGTTTCGAAGCTAATATTGCTTGGGTTATAGTACATTTATTAGGTCTTGCCTGAGATTGATGGACTACATATAAGAAAATTAGCCAGAAGGAGACCTATAATTTACCATGGGATGTATTTGAGAAGGAATTCATAGATATATTTCTTACCCAACAATTTTATATTGAGAAGTATGCTAAATTTACCAATCTTCATCAAGAAAATATGTCAATGATAAAGTACTATCAAAGATTTGTCTAGCTGCTAAAGTATGCACCTGAATATGACAAAGATGAGGAGTTTAAAGCACACAAATTTGTGCTAGGATTGCATCCCAAAATTGGATCTCCTATTGGATGGGTCAAGCCAAAGAATCTATTAAAAGCTTTTGATTATGCATGATATGAAGAATTAAATCAAAAAAATAAGAAGGCTTATTATCAAAGGTTCAAAAAATATGAATCTAGGAAAAGAAGAAACCTGAAACCAGCAAAAATAAAAGACCAATACAAGAAACACAGGGATGGAGATCATTATAGGGGAGACAACAGAAACATAGACAAATTTCTAAATAAAAAAGGGCAACATGAAAAGAGGAATTTTATAGAAATATATGTAACTCTATAAATAGGAAGGAATGATTCTAACCAAAACAAGGATGGATATAGAGATAAGAACAAAGGCCCAAACATATTTTATGTCTATGGAGCTAAGGACCATTATGCTAATCAATTCCTGAAAAGAGCAGACAAAAGAAAATCAGCTGAAGATGTTTCTCATAGAATTTAAGCAGCTATAGGTAACCCCATCCTCTTATGAGAGATGAATGTTTGTATTTTTTTAGTTTTGTCTACTAATAATTTGAAGGACATGTCAAAAAATCCTGGGATTATGTCAAAATAGGTGGTAATACGAGTAATGGTTTGGTCTAACCTATTCAACCGACCAACAATTATTGATTTCTAAAATACTCTACCATAAAGGGAAATAAGTTGGCACCTATAAGTAGTTTCTTTACATGTTTTGATATTATCTTGAGTGTAGTCAAAATTTAATCTCAATATCAATACTTCTTATCATTCAAATATTGATGGAAAAACCAAGAGGGTCAATTGATATTTTTTAGATTGATGGACAAACCAAGAGGGTCAATTGTTATGTTATGTACTCATGCCATGTTGGAAATAACTCTATTTAAAAGCCTATATGGGTGTAAGTGATGAAAACTTTTGATTTGAGATAATATGGATGATCGAGCAATGATCAGATCAGATAATGTGAAATGGAGGTCTAGCTAAAAGAAATTTGTCAGCAGTTGATCAAATCTTGAACGATTACCTAGAGAATTTACTATTGGCAAAAAAGTCTTCCTAAGAGTCAAACTTACTAAGAGATCTATAAAGTCCACTAAACTTAGTCCCAGTTTGTAGGACTATTTTAAGTCATTACCAAAATTAGTCCTCTAGCCTATAAATTAGCTTTTCCACCTAATTTGTCCAAAATCCAAAGTACCTTCCATGTGTATCTCCTTCGAAAGTATGTAGCAGACTCCTCACGCATTTTAGATGTTTCAAATTTACAAATATCAAAACCGTAATTCATTGAGGTTTACCCAGTCAAGATTCTAGAATTTAGATTCAAGCAGCTAAGGAATAGGGTTGTTTATCAATGTAGAGTCCAGTGGGATCTCTACTCTGAAAGAAACACCACATGGGAGGATGTGGTAACTATGAAAGAGAAATTTATGTTCTTAATTGAGAATTAATATTTTGGACATTGATGTATATATGATATGTGTGTATTTTTGTTTATAATCCATACCGTGGATGAACATTTTGATAAAATGCATGTAGCTTTTAAAAATTTTATAGCATATGGCATAATAATACTTGTAAATATAGATTAATGTGAGCATGCAAAACTGCTTTGGTTAACATAGGGATTGTGTTTAATTCTAGTGTAGGAGAATGTAACATCCCCACTACTTTCCTACTCATATATTGGTTTTATTTTGAATAAGGTATTGTTGATGACCATCTGTGAGTGCAAGAATCAAGGAAAATTTAGAGTACCTGTTACTCATCTCCAGGTAGAAGGATAAGGATTTTCCACTTCAGGTATGTTGGAATATGATGCCAATGCTTTAATAGCACCACGATTGCAAGTACATGGAAGCTCGTGGAGGTAAAATCATATAGGGACATATGTTGATTGTGATTGCAGAATTTGCCTATGACTACTTTTTTGCATTAGCTCATTGCTTACCTCCAATTTGCTTTAAATCATACATTCTTTTGTCAAATTCAATTAATATATATATATATATATATATATATATATATATATATATATATATATATATAAATTCAAATTTGTAAACATATATATATTTTTAAATAAAAGAAAATAAAATGAAATTAATAAAAATAACAAAAGTTAGATATATCATTTAAATTTATATTTATATAAAATATATGTTAAAATAAATTGAATAAGGCACATAATCAATAGTAATCAATTTTTTCATGCTACATGAGGATGCTTTCATGTCAATAAGTATTTGAGTCTCTTCTCATTTAAGGGGGATATTTTTTTGGTGAATGAAGGGGGGTGCTTCTGTTATTCACTATTGGTAACGTGTGAAAGTGTTGTTGCTTGCTGAAATTCAATTGAAGCATGTGCACTTCATTACCTGACACACGAGGTTGGTCTATTCTAACTCTGTGTGCTTGTTTTTTTTAATGTTGCTCATGGTTCATTATCATTTTCTATTTGGTGGTTTTGTTTTCTTACAAATAAGAATGATATTGTAATTTGCTTTTAATTACTCCAAATATGCATGATTTTTGTGTAAATAAAACACTCAATCAATAGGAGAGGTTGTCATTTTGTCTGTTATTAGAGCATATAAATAGATTGCATAATGGTATCTAATGTAAGATCAAATTCATACTTTGAAATTTTGAGTATTAATTGGGAGTTACGCTCACAAAATATTAGGTCCATTTGAAAAGTTTAGATAAATGAATCTTAAAATTAAAACTCTTTGTAATTGTAAAACTTGTTGGGCTTATTTTAGAGAGATATGATAGAACAATGTAATTGTTCAATGCTATATTGTGTTTGCTTGCATTTAAGAAATTATCCAATGCAAATTATTAGTAAGTAGCAAACATTTCATTAAAAGAGAAAAACTACCCCAAATATAAAATACTCATTTGAAAGTTGAAATGGAGCTGGTTGTTATTTGTAGTATCCTTTTGGCTAATAATAAGTAATAATATTTAAAATCAAGACCGAAACTATCCCTCTCGTCTGACTATATTAAACTCTAAAGTAGTTTTGACTGTTCTGTTAAAAATATGCCATACGCAGGTCAAGTGTTAAGTGTTATGCTGCTCTATGTAGATGTGAATTTACTTTTGGAAATTGTTAGGGATTTTATCTTCTTGATTTTTTTATCACGAGAAAAACAATATCTTATGTTTATTAAAACTGCCAGTTCATAGTTTTTGCAGTGTGCTCACAATTTTATCGTAAGGTTTAAATAAATTTTATTGTACCTCTTATTGTAAACCTTGGCTCATGGTTCTGAAGTAATTAATAAAATTAGATTACCCCCTGTTCAATTATTAAACGAGTCTTTGTTAACCATAGAAAATAGTGAATTTAAAAATACCATAGATTGTAGGTCCGAGGTGTAGATCAATTGGTTCATCCAAACCCCATAAGGAGGACGGAGATCCAAGGTTCAAATCTCGGGCCTCGTCAGACTGAACGCTTGTCCCTTTCTTGGTGCTTTCAGTGGCGTAAAAGGTTTAAAATGATTGTGGCATGGTGGTTATAGGGGCGGACTACGCGAAGATCTGTGTGGCGGCTTCTGGGGTGGATAGCACAGAATATTATGGTGGCCATAAAAGCTGGACAGCCTGCCCGGATTCATGGCAGCTACCGATTCCACCATGTAAAAAAAAAAATACCATAGATTGTATGCTAATTTAGGTGAATTATCTCCTCAAGGAATCATACTTATGGTCATCTAAAATTAACAAACAAATCTTATAAATTGGAGTTCAAGCTGGACAATGTTTTCTTTGGACCTGTCGATGATATTTCAAGGTAAAAATCATAATATGAATAAATGTCTTTCTTTAAAATGACTTGGAATATTTTAATAATTCCAATCTTGTGTCAAACTATGATATAGGATAGTCGTGGTTTCAATACATCTTTTGGAATGTTTAGGATATTGTGGTTTCAAGACATCTTCTGGAACGTTCTATATAAATTTTTTAGTGCAAAGATTTTGAAATCAATAGTCCTTTGCTAAATGCATTGGATATCGTGTCTATCATATTTTCTTAATAGTTTTCAATAACGAATATCTAAATATATGTGTTGACGGTGAAAATAGTTTTATTTCTCGTAGAAATTAAAAATGCCCTATTATTTTAGTATTGCTCCAAGAAAACTCAGCTAGAACAATGTGCTACCATTTTTCTAGAAAGAACATTAGTTTGGAAAGTGCACTTTTAATTATTACTTTACAATATTATTCTGAAATAATTAGTAATTAATTATGGATGATGAATTTTAGATGGTATACATGAAATAGTAGTTTGCGCTTACCATTTTTCAGGTACGATAAAGTGTAATTAAATCTTCTAGCGAAAAAGACATTTCCGCTACAATTAAGTGATTTCATAGAAAATCGGGGCTATCAAATTTCTAAGTCAAGGAAAATAGTAACCTGAATCCATAGTATAAACTAGTTTTTGTTCCCTTATTTAATTTTAGTATGATGTATCTATTCTATGAATATAAAGTAAAATCAATCTTGTCAAGAACTTTGAAAATTAAGTTTATTCTTCTTTAATTTATTGTTTACAGATATCTAGTTAGTGGGTAATCCTACATGTATTTATTTATCTAAATAAAACTAACAAAAGTTAATCTCAACTGGAGTACTTAATTGATGGACAATGAACTTTTAAAATATGTACAAGTGCTAATTACACTGTTTAATAATATTACTTTTCCATAAAGAAAAGCTTGCATGCCATATGTGGGTAGCTTAAGCAAAGGCTTTAAGATATTATCTTAAACCTTTCAAATGCTTGAAATTTGCAATCATTGATTACCTTTGGCATATTTTTCTCGTTTGATACATAAATATTTTTATGATCTGCCAAACTATGTGTAAAACCTATTGTATAAATATTTTTTTGAGTATTCTTATAACATATCATGTGCTAGGAAAGCTAATATTGTTTTAAAATACTTTAGTTAAGCATTGAGGTATTCATCACACGCTTTTGAACATATTAATTGTTTAATTAAAATTTAGTATAAATATAATGATAGGATATATCTTGTTTTATCATAATATGTATTTGTTTTGACAATAAAATGGATCCTACAATTTGTTGATTATTATTAAAATTATTGGAAGTTGTAATTTTATAATCAAGATAGAATCCTCTAAAAATCTATAATAAACAGAATAATATAAACCTTTAAAAAGAAGGCCAAATTGAGTGATAATTTGTGGTAACACGCATATAGACTAGAACCAACTTAACCTGATGAACCTAACCATCAATAAGAATGAAGCATAAAAACATGAAAGCCATCAAGAAGGATGTGGAAGCAAAGAATTAATGCCATCGAGAAGGATGTGCATCCACCCAACTTCGACAACTCGTAGGTGGTAGTTGTTGTGATTCAGGGATAATTTTTCTCTAGTAGGATTATAAGGGTTAGTGGACCTTATGCTATGAAGAGTAACGAACAACAAAATGTGATGTCGTTCTAGGTTATCGTATGATGTAGTACTATGAGGGTTCTCATGATTCATAGTCTAATTGTAGACAATAGTTGCTCAAGACTAGGAGAGATGGTCTTAAGGTTTGAAGGTCCAGTGATAGATGGTGTAGGACATCTTATCATCAACTGTGATGTGATCTGAGATACCTGGACCCAAATCCAAAGTATTGGTGGGCCTTGATAGCTTCCATAGAATTATGGGCTACTATTAGGCACTAGGCATAATAACACTAACTCTAGCATGGGCTTGAAGCAAAACATGAACTAGGACCAAGTAACAGTCAGTGAGACCAATGTACTCCATACTTCTATGCGTCCACCCTTCCAAGTACTATGGGACCTGGAAGGATAACCCCTTGTTGAGAACTTGGAACTCAATATAGGAGAAGGTGGGTCTTATAAATGACAACTTATTATGGGATTTGGCCAATATTGAACACTCATAATTCTATCTAGAATGGTCAATGATCTCGGAGTGCAGAAACCTATGCCTATGTACTAATATAAATTTGAGTGTGCATCTATCAGTTTGTGACTTTATTATCAAGTAAATCAAAATTTTGAATTTGTGATTTGAACAACCAGGAGAGTTAAACTAGGTTGTTACATTAGGTCACCCTCTAAGTTCACCCTAGAACTCATTACTTAATTTTTTGTTGTTTAGAAAGAAAACAAGAATAATTCTAGATACTAAATCTAATAAAAACATAATTCATAAAGCATGCAAAGGATACTAGAAAGGAAGCAACATTTAAAGAAGATAAACATTAATTGAAAGGAGTTTAAATACAAAACATAAATAATCTAGAATAGTAATTTTTTTTTTAAAAGCGAAAAACCCCTTGTGGGGTTGCCTTGGTCTGAGAGACCACGAACAGGGGGTTCTACATCGTCAAAGTCACCCAGGAGTCGCACCCGACCCTGCCCGCACCAACATTATCAATTGGATTTTGGATACCCAATTCAACTTTTTGGTAGGGTGGAGATTTGAACCTGGGACCTCCCTTGGAGGATTTCCCTCTCCTCTCCAATTCACCTACAACACTTGGGTGTCTAGAACAGTAATTTAAAGGTACATCATCCAAGTAAATAAAAAATTATTACATGTAATCAAGTATGGTAGATCCTCCATACTCTTAAAGAATAATATATTACATCAATTTCATCAGGAAAATATCCCCACAAATAATCTATTTGAGCATAAGTAAATCATTATAAGTAGAATCAACTAACACATTGGTTCCAACTGCCTCCTTGGTCCTCCTCAGCTTCCATCGATCATTTGAGGATAGTAGGGGATCAAGGCACTCATGGTTCCATGATAGACATACTTCTAAATGCATCTACTATGTTTATTGCCAAATTGCAACTATACAAATAAAATAAAATTATCTAACCATCTATTGCATAGTTGATATCATAAAAACCACTATTTTTATTTCCCCTCTCATTATCCCATGAGAGTCTTTCAACAAATGCAACTAGATCATAGGTCCTACTTTAATCAATTCCTTTCCAACCTTTATTCAACAAATTAAAGTCACATACCTTTAATATTTAAATAATCTAGGTTTATTTATTTCATAAATCAAGTCCTATTACTTAATTCATAAATAACTATTCCCTTCATTTCATAAATCAAAGTCCCATACCTTTAATCTATAAAATGAACTATTCTTTCCTTTACTTAATAAATCAAAGTTCCATCTCTTCAATTTAATAAATAAATTATTCTTTTCCTTTACTTAATAAATCAAAGTTCCATCTCTTCAATTTAATAAATAAATTATTCTTTTCCTTTACTTAATAAATCAAAGACCCATACCTTCAATTTAATAAATAAACTATTCTTTCCTTTACTTAATAAATCAAATACAACTTATTTAATTAACTAAATAACTATTTCTTCCCTTCTTTTTTTCATTTAAATAACATATTATTTAATTAAGGGAGTAAAATGTAACCATCCCTTTTCATTAAATGAACTAATACTTTAATAATCCATTTAATTGGCCAACCATTAACATGCAATAATTACCACCAGCTTCCAGAAGGAAGAACAAATTAAACCTCAAGACAAGAATGAAACTTTGACAAATTCCCAAAAGGTTAGCCCATAACCAATTCAAAGGATGTGCACTCAAACAAAAAATGCACTCATTAAAAAACCCAGGTCGGTTTAAAGGAATATGAACCTACAACTACTAGGAATGGTGGTTTATTTAGCAGAGAATTGGCCTTACGACCAAACCAAACAAGGACTCCTAACAGGAATGGGTGCACCATTAATATTCCATATGAAGGTTGTAAACCTTTTTTCCCAATAAAATCTAGCAAGGTATCTTCAATGTTATCTCTAACCACAAAAGGGATGCTCGAACAAACCAGGGAGGAGCAATGACAATGGGAAATAGGTTCAGGTAAAATATTGTTCGAGGTATCCCAATGACTTGAATAGCGATACACTTAGAAAAGGAGATAATGTGCCCCAAAAACTAACAATTTTGAACATCTAAAAAAATTCCAACAAAGGAGTTTGACTCCTTAGGCTCAACTAGAGGAATATACTAAGTACTGGTAGCTCACCCTTAAATACAAAAAACACTATTAGAGACAAGGGGGTGGTAACAAGTTACTACTAGAACCATATCCAACATGCACACACACATTTCTTGATAGGGTAAAAGTGTGGAGACCAAAATAATATAGCTACAAGCGAGATCAAAGAGTTTCCCAGCTAAATATTTCAAATAAACACTAAAATATAATCCAATTTAACTTAGGTATAGGTAACTGGTCTCATTTGGAAGTATTGGACAAGCTTGACAACCCAACCACATCTACAATGCTAGGGAGATAATCATCCATACTTATTTCCTTAAGAGATAAGCAAACAGAAGGTAAACCAACCTGTGAATGCACACAGATGAATCCCAAGATGTTCAAACTACTCATGGTTGTTCACTGCATTTTTTGGTTCTCCTTTGATAGATCGAGTCCTTCTACCACCCTCGTATTATGTTCTCCTTTGTTTTCCTTTTTTTCCCCTTTTGTTTTCATGGTTTCATATAGTCTTTTGGTTTAATGAATCATTTCTCTTCTCCCAAAAACTTGCCATCAATGAAGCTACCCCTTCAATGTTGGTGGAAGCTTCATATTACAACCTCGATCAAAAACCCTTGAAAGGTGGTCTCATGAATTAGATATTGCAAGTTCTCTTTTAATCAAAGAAATCCTATTATTTTTCATATAAAAAATTTTCCAACTTGCTTAATGAAATTCCATTATCATTTGCGTGAGAGATTCACTATCTATTTTAAATGAATTTCCATTATCATTTAAATAAAACTTCTATTATTTATAAAATGAAACTCTATTATCATTTCAAAATAAAACTTCTATTATTTATAAAATGAAACTCTATTATCATTTTAAAATAAAACTTCTATTATTTATAAAATGAAACTCTATCATCGTTTCAAAATAAAACTTCTATTATTTATAAAATAAAACTCTATCATCGTTTTAAAATAAAACTTCTCTTATTTATAAAATGGAACTCTATCATCATTTTAAAATAAAACTTCTATTATTTATAAAATGAAATTCTATTATCATTTCAAAATAAAACTTCTATTATTTACACAATAGAGAGTGAGATGATTTTTTTAAGCAAACAAGTAGCTTTCAAAGGTAACCCAAATTATGCATACTTTTATTTTCCAAACCACCACTATAGATAGTGATGAAGTAAAAGACAATAAAACATATACAATCAGAAAAAGAGGGAATCTTTCCATAAACCTAATCACCTAATTCATCCCGAGAGTTTACGATGACTACTAGGCCATCAAATAAGGCTCAAGGTAGTTAGCTATTGATGATTATCCCTAATAAAATGCATACCTATATGAAAGTATCCATCAATGTTACCCTCAATTTGCCTTAATCATCACTTCCCCAACCTTGAGTACTCCCACTTTCGATGGATGATTCTACTTCTTCCACCTATGAGTGTACCTGATCTTGCACATTTGGAAATATATCATTAGTACCATGCTCTTCCAAATGAACTAAACATCACACAATTGGTTCAATTGCTCAACTTAGGTATTAAAGCATCATAGATTAATACATTGTTTCTTTGCACCAAAAATCTTTCCAAGGAGGGTCATAACAAAGCCCCATTGCAAAAAAGGCCACAATGAGTGTATCAGTTGTAGTGATTGTCAAGGTACATCAGAGAAATTAGCATGTTGTTGAAATTTTATGAAACTTTTGACATAAGCACAACAATCATGCTCATGCTCCATCATAGGCTAATAATAGCCCATGTGTAGGATGCAATTTGCAATTGCCATGCTGCTAAAATGACCACCACATGTACTATTATGAGCTTACAAAATGACCCAAGTAGATTCTTGGGGCTCTAGAAATTGAAGGAGGACACCATCATAAATTTTATGGTAAAATATATCTCCTATAAATACATTTTTAGATGCTTTTTTCTTGAATTCTCATTTGGTGACATGTGACAGGTCTGTAAGAGGGCTTCCAAGATTCAAGAAATATTTGATCTAGGAGAACCAGTCTTGATATTTCTCAGATTGAACTAAATGAAAAGCTTGATCCTCTCTAAAAGTACCTCACAAGAATATCTATTGAGAGAGGATGTTAAGATATATGGTTATGACATTATCATAAGGGCCATGTGGGATTAAGGATCCCTAGGAAGCAAATTTCAAGAAGTCTTGAATTTGTAAGAACCAATCTTGATATGGTTCAATTTATACCATGTGGATTCTTTATTCTTTTGTAGCAGCATCTCATGAAATCATGGATTACGAGAGCATTTTGATATGAATAGTGGTGAAATTATTTGGTGGATTTTATGGAATTAGGAATCCTGAGAAAGCCATTGTATCTACAAAATTATTGGAGGACCGAGGGATGATCTCGATGTCATACCATTCAAAATTTATAAGAAAAATATCCAAAATGGTCTTGTATGATTTCAAGATTGAGAATTTTCATCGGTAGATTTATTTTACTTGATTGACTATGATCAAGTATTTTCCAAATATTTTGAGTCTCTTGACATTCATGGTGAGAGCTATTTTAAGATCCAAAAGGAGGGCTTCATATTTAGCATTGTTATTAGTGCCTGGGAAATCAAGTTTGAATGAACAGGGAATAGGAGCCCCTTAAGGTATGAAAAATATGATTCCTACACCACCCCATGCTCACATTTTGAACCATTGAAGAACAATGTGAGATCTTCTTTGTGCTCTATTTCTTTTGGTTCTTCTAAACTAGTTAATTCAAAGATTGGATCATCGGGTAGATCAATTGTGATAGGCTTATCATCGTGAAGTGGCACTTTTGCTAGTTGGTTTGTGATGACTTGACCTTTAATATATTTTTATCCAATGAACTCTAGGTAAAAATTTATCAAGAGCATGATCCATTTTACCATGTGACTATTATGATAAGTATGACTCATCATGTATCACAAAGGGTTCTCTTTAGATATGACATACGTTGTCTGATTTATCATGTAATGATGAATAATTTTGGTGGTAAAGACCACCACTAAGTGTATATTCTATCAACATAATAATACTTTATTTTGTACAATACCATGGTGTGACTAATATAATAGATAGCAAGTTCCTTATTTTTTGCATTCCTTTGGGTAGCATGGTCCCAAAGGCAAAATCAGTGGCTGATATGTATAGTAGAAAAGACACACCAGGTCTTAGAGGAGATAATATCGGTGTGGAAGCCAAGTATTATTTGATATCTTGGAAGGCTATTTGGTAATATTTGTTCCAATGAAAAGTTACCCCTTATAGAGAAGATTATTGAATGGTTTATAGTTGTCTAATAGTTGCATGATGAATCGTTGGGTGACATGTATCTTTCCTTGCAAGCTATTAAGTTGCTTGAGGTTGGTGGGGAAAGACATGCTTGTGTTTACCTCAACCTTCTTTGGGTAAAATTCAATGCCCTGTTTAGACACAATGAAACCTAAAAAAAATTCATATGTCACACAAAAAACACACTTTTTAGGGCTCAAGCGTACGTTATGTTCCAAGAGGTGATCAAAGACCTTTTCTAGAACGCCGATGAGGTCTTGACATAATAAATATTTAGCTAAAATATCATCAATATAATATTTGACAATCTTGTGCATGTAGTCATGAAAAATATATGTCATTGCTCACTGATAAGTAGTGCCCACATTCTTTAAGCCAAATAGCATGACCTTATAGCAAAAGGTCCCCCATGGCATAGTAAAGGTTATTTTAGCCTGATCTTCAATATTGACTTGAATTTGATTGTATCCCAAGAAGCCATCCATGAGAGAGATAATTTTGTGGCCTATGACTACATCTACCAATGTATCAATGTTCGAGAGCAGAAATTTACCCTTGGGGATAACTTTATTAAGATCATGAAAATCAATGCATATGCATACCCCCCATTCAATTTTTGAACTGGTACCATGTTGGACACCCAGTTGGGATAATCAATAGGTTGGATGAATCCTACATCCAATATTTTTTGTAACTCATATTTTATCATAAGAGCAATTATTGGATGTAACTTTTAAAGTTTTTGCTTCATCAATTTAATTGCTGGATTTAGTGTCAAGTTGTGAATAAATATATTTTGATCTAGACCAGGCATGTCCTTGTAGGACCAAGAAAAAATATTTTTAAAATTCTTTAGAAGAGCGAATAATGCCTCACATTCTATGGTTGAAATAACCTTTCCAAAATATGAGAATATGGGGTGTCCAGGATCATCTCTAACATCAATATCAATTATATCTTCTATTAACATATGGGATCCCTCCTCCAATTTATGAAGAATAGGGATCAAGTGAATGTCATCAGTTGGATTGAATGTGTCAGGTACATCATAAGACTTAAAATTAATTAGCTTGTAAGACATCTAAATAAGGATGATATGATAAATGAAATGGTTGCAACATATCCTCATAAGGAAGAAACTCAGATGGTGACGGTGGAAGGGTAGCGTGATCCAAATCAATACCCTCAATATTGAGAGGTAATTATTGAGAAGGGTTATAGGGATAATGGAGCAGAGTGGTGAGATCAATGGATATCATGTTGATGGTTTGTGGATGACCTCCATTCATGGGTGGAAACATGCAGTTAAATATGGGTAGGCAAAAATGTTTAGGAGGTTGTTGTTGTGGAATGGGGATTATGGGGTGCACCCTATGGGAAACTAGGATGACTGGATACTTAGGTGGGAAAAAATAACACCATAGGGATAGTGGTAATCTCAAGAAGATATGAATATAGAACTCATCTAGATCTACGAGAGACTCAATGGGAGCAAACTCTTCTTATGAGCTAAACAAGGTGATGGATAAGATCTTCCAATCATCTTTTGACCCCCAGTCATGTTCTAACTCTTGATCATTTCCTAACACCTCTTATGATGAGTCATCATTAGCAATATATAATATAGTGATATATATATGATAACTAATCAAATGATTATTACCAAGATCAATGCACTCATTACCATCAATGTCTCCCTCTAGGTATAAGTTAAGGCATTTAAAAGAGTCAGCAAGAATCTCATCAAGCATGCATGTATGATACCCCAAGCATGATTTATCTATTGGAAGTTGATAATGGGGTTCCAAGGGGTCTGAGGACCTTGATTGTATTACCCTAATCCATTTACATGCTAATGATGGTGGTAAAAGTACCACAAATCAAAGGATAGGTTTGAAAGATAACCAATATTTACTTGAAATGGCTCTTTCTTCTCTAGTATAGGGGGTTTCCATGGAGGTATACCACCATAGAAAAAATTGTTTGGATTGGGTAGGATACAATGGGTTCTATGGTACCTATGGGTAATGATGTGCTACACGGGTGACCAAAGTCTCTGATTGACTCCACAAGTGTTGTGAATGTAACATCTTGTACTAGATATTCACTTATACTTGGATTCATCATGCAAATTGTGACTTGTGGTGACTCTGTTGAATGAGATGATGATGAATATATGGGTTCTAATGAAATTTATGTAATTATGGGTGGTTCTTCCTCTACAAGGGAATCATGAGTGAAATTTGTATAAATGGTTAAAATTGAAGGTGTGGGAGGTGTAATGGATGGTTGAGATGAGGATGTGTTTTTTGGTGAAGCTGGAGATGAAGGTGATGTCATAGGTGCCTTCTCAAAATTTGAGGTGGAAGACCTGATGATGATGAAGGTATGTCTAAAGAAACTAATTATGGGGTTTGATATGGAGGTGGTGGTGGTGGAGTGATGGATGATCATGATGTGAAATTTGTGGTTTGTATGGGGTTGTTGGGCTGAATGTCTAGATGTGTGGAAGACAAGGTGGAATCCTAGGGATGCATGACCATATTATAATATTTGAAGGGCTCCAAGATTGAGAGAAAATAGTGCACTTGGACTTCTGGTAAGACCCCAAGGTCTTACTATAAAATTATTAACAAATTAATGTAAATGTAATCATAGGCCACTCAAAGGGGGCTCCCTTGTAATCACTTTGCCACTATAGGGGGCTCCCTCATTAGAATATATGCTTATTATTCTTATTATTGGATGATTTGATATGGATGGCCAACCTAATATATATATCTACCCTAAAGCTACATTGGTGAAGAGACATGATGGTTCACGTATGAAGAGACGTGATGGTTCACGTTATGAAGGGTTGTGATGGTTCACTTTATAATTTAATAATATAATAATTAAATGATTAATAATACTAACTAATACTAACTAATAATGTTAGGATTGAGGATCCTAACATGCCACCCTCCTTAAAAAGAGCTTTGTCCTCAAAGCTAAGATGTTTAATTCATAAATTTTGGTTATATTTGGGGGTTGTGTAAGTGCTTTGTGCCCTTCCATTATGCATAGGTTTGGGAGCAATGTAAGTGGTCGACGATTTTTCCATAAGTGATTTCCCTAATCGTTGTTGTGCATTGATTTTATCTTCAGCTAATTTTGCCAATCCATAGGTCTGCATCATGGTATAGGGATTGAACCTTGTCACCTCCATTCTAATTTCCTCTTTTAATCCCCTAATGAAGCCATTGATGAGAATTGATTCATCCAATCTTGTGTTGTGTTTGGTGATATCCTCAAATCGAGTTTGATACTCACACACATAAGTGATTTGATGAATATCTTTGAGCAATTCCCACATGACTGGGTCCCACATGGCTCTGATACCAAATGGTAAGGCCCCAAGGTCTTACTATAAAATTAATGTAAATGTAATAATAGGCCACTCAAAGGGGACTCCCTTGTAATCACTTTTCCACTATAGGGGTATCCCTCCTTAGAATCTATGCTTATTATTCTTCTTCTTGGATGATTTGATATGGATGGCCAACCTAATATATATATCTACCCTAAAGCTATGTTGGTGAAGAGACATGATGGTTCACATATGAAGAGACGTGATGGTTCACGTTATGAAGGGTTGTGATGGTTCACTTTATAAGTTAATAATATAATAATTAAATGATTAATAATACTAACTAATACTAACTAATAATGTTAGGATTGAGGATCCTAACACCTTCATGTATATACTTTATGCAGTGATGCAATATAGAAGGTATGCATTTCATGTCTTGAATCTAGGGCCTACCAAGAAATATGTTGTATTGCATGGTGCCTTCCAATATATGATACAATACATGAATAGTATTTTGTCCAACCTAAATAGGAAGGACTACTATGCCAATAGTGGAACATAGGGAATCATTAAAAGCTCAAAGGGTGAAAGTGGATGATGCAATGCAGGACAATGGAAGGTTGAGATACTAGAGGGTGGTAGAGGTGATGATGTTAATTGATAATCCTATGTCAATCAAGACATGTTTGAATGGGATCCTATCCATGCTAGCGATGATATGCAATGGTGGATCAGGTACCTCAGTGGGTATCATCTAAATTCATGATACTAGAATATAATCATAGGATCATGACATGTTTGAACATACCCCATAAAATTTATGAAATAATTAGGGTATTGTGGTTGCAGTTCAATAGATATTAAGATCTCCATTAGAGCATCTTGATGTGGTATCGATTTATAAATAAATTCATAAATAGAGAGCCTCACCGATGACATATTTAGAATTTGATTAAATCTATTCTTTAGTGTGAGCACTATATGAGGGCGAGTAGGGATGACTGGATTTGACACCAGTAGTTCTTGTGATGTTGACAAAATATTGGTAGGATCCACAGGTCATGTGGGTTGTGTTGGATATTGTCTATTCCTCATCACAATGTTGATCATTCACATCAAACCTTAGTTAAGTGGGGTGGTATGCACTTGATTAACCTGCTTAGGTTGTTTTTTTTTACAACAAGTATTGTATTTGATTTACGTTGGGTTAAGATATCTTGGAATACATCTATATTTTGGTTGTTAGAGGTAAGAGGATTATTGATTTGAATATCTTACCTCTTGATCATATCCTATACTATGTTCTTGAATGTGTAGCATGATTGAATTTCATACCCCTTTTGGTGATGATAGTTGTAGTATTGATCCTCCCTACATGATTTAGGCTTGGGATGATTTGGATCCATTAGTCAAATCTCAAGGAGAAAAATTGTTTGTGCCTTGCATAAACAATTGAATATTGATGCCAAAGACTTCAACAATGGTGTATATTTGTAAGGTGGTTGATGAGGTTGAGTTTGGAGTTATTATTGTTATGTATGGGTTTCTTGAGTGCTATATTATGCTGGTGGAGGTTGATCTTGATAATTAGTTGGCAGTGTTGTAGCTTGGTTTGAGGTCCCAAGAGCACTAAAGACAATATGATTCATCAGATATACCTTTGGTTGGCTTTGGACACCCTTTGCATTTTATTGGACCATTCCTTTTTACAAAGTTTATTTTCTTCTTCCTAGAACTTGATGTCCTCTATTACTTTTTTTGGGTCAAAGCTTCCTCGAAAGTCCTATATTGCTAAAGTTGCAATAATAATGAAATATGTTTGGTACAACTTCTAGTAAACATTTGAGTGAGCTCTATTATGGGTAGAGTGCAAGACACTTTTTTTATTACTACTCTCCATCTATTTCCATAGTCCATGACTCATCCTCAAACTATCGAAGATTGCATAAATAAGTCATAGTGGCATTTTTCTTAATGTTGAAGGTAAAAATATTATGGTGTGGTAAGTGGTTATACCACTCCAAAGCATCCCATGCAAGGATTATAAGCAACATTCATAGCATGAGGGGTTGTTGTACTAAATATGAAAGAAATTATTCATGAATCTTGTCACATTCTCTTGTGCATCTTCATCACCCTTAAATTTATCCAATTTTGGCATATCAAAATATTATGGATAGAGTGATGATAGAACATATGGGTGTAGAGGCTGATTGGTGATCTATCGTAGGGTAGGTTTTTGGTAATATTGCTTCTCTAAAGATTTGAGGTGCTCTATCAATATTTTATAGACCTCTGGTGATATGATGGCATCTAATCACCTTTGGTAATGATTGGTTTGAATATTTTATTATGTATTAGGTGGTTGACAAGTGGTATCAATAGGCATGTCACCATATGTTGCCTTAAGGTATGTATCAAGTGGTTCTTGATACACAAATTGTTGTTCCTCATAGGCTTCATTATATTGTTGATAAGGGTATGCTTGATATTATACTAGTGAATGGGGTTGATGATGATGGATGGGTGTCAGTCTAGGATGTTTATGATGAGTTTGATTCAGGCATGGGTAAGGTGGAAGATTTTTATTTGGGCACAGTGGAAGGTTGTGATGTTGTGCTTGGTGCCCTAAATGTTGTTGTGCTATTTATCTTTGTTGTGTAGGCATGGACAACCTATAATGCATCACCCATTGCATTTAATAGTCTAGGGTTATCCTGGGCATCTAGTTTCATTTTACCAAGTTAGTTGTATGTGGCCTATTCACACATATGTGAGTGGTATGAATAGGTGTGTGTTGCACTTTATCCCTAGAGATATCAATGATTTGTTTTCTAGAATCACTAGAGGCGGTATTGACTTGATATTTCTATCAAAATGTGGGTTTCGTATAATTAGGAGGTGCCAAAGCACACCATCCTTGATCATACTACATATCATAAGGCGTAGTGGGAAGATCAAGATCACCATGCTTGGGACCATGAGTTTTTATGAAAAAATATTGAGCTAATGTAGTAGCATTATCATTACCTTGAGTGGCATATGTATTATAATAATTGTACTTACAACTCATCCAAGGATGATCAACTTGGGTAGCTTGAATATCCCTATCTAGTTGTGAGGTGCACTCCTATTCTTGATCTAAGGGAATCACAGTTTGAGCCAAGATAAAAATGCATGATAGTGACCTCCTAGATGTTTTAACTTGGTTGTAGTTATCCTTATAAAATGCATTTAAGGTATCTTAATCTAGATAATCCATATATTGCTCATAGTTAGTACCTGTGGGTGAGTTGTGAATGGGGATGCCCGATGTGTCTAGGTCAGCAGAGTGATGTATGAAATTTGTGCCAAGATGGTTGCATCACCACTCTGGGATGATAATATCATGTGGATCAATCCAAAAATTATCCATGGCTCTAGGTGATGTATTAGTAGCATAAGATCGTGAATGATCCTAGCTGTATGTTATGACCATATTCTAGGCAAATGATGCATAAATAACCATGACTATGCTCTCAAGAAATTTCTAAACTATGCACAAAAAGAAAACAAAAAAATAATAAAGCACTCTTTTTATTTTTATTTTGATCCTTTTGATTTGATTTGATTTTTTTTCGAGTTGGTTTTTGTGTGTTTTTGTTTTTTAGATCTACTCCTAAAAACTAAGGAAGATGAAAATATCACTATAGAAAGGTATTTCATGTGAAACCTCTATTGAGGAATGAAACAGAAATGGTAAAAAGTGGCTTCCTATAGGTATTATATCGGCAATAGGTGATTCTATAAGAATAACACCCCCCAAGGAGGGGTCACATTGTCTAAATATTGCTACTTTCCTAGTTGGGATTTCACTTCACACTTGAGCATGCTCGAATAAAAATGATAGTTGATTATCAAGCCCTATAGTTAAGGGGCATCTAAATATAACCTACCTCAATATCCACCCAAAATTAGGGGGTCTCTTGGTGATGAAGTTTGATAAACTGCTCATGGAGGCTACTATGGTGTTTAGAGGGGCAAGCTAGAGGAAGGAGGTGAAATCCAACATTGCTAGTCTCGATTGGGGGTTGGTGATGAAGGCCAACCTTACCAATTTTTAAGTGATATGTGGTGTGTGGATTCCTTTTATTACTAAAAAGGAAAATAAATAGCACACAAATGATTCTAAATAATGCAAATTATAAAGCAAAATGCATCTATTTTTGCTACATGAGGATTCATATTTTTATCAGATAGCAAATGCAAAAAAACAAATAGAACTCAAAGACCATCTCGATTGAGATGACTATAAAATAGGGACCATATCACCCTAATATGATCACATACTAGAGACCATCTTGACCCAAGATGATCACTGTTTGACAACTTTAAAAAATAAAAAGAAAGAACATGCATGCAACTAGATGATGTATTCTTCTTATTTCTTAGTTTTATCTATCAAACATGAAACATTCTATCCTAAGGTGTGAAAATAGAAATTGGATTCCTTTTGTTTGATGTCGATCCTTGCAGATTTGTAGTTGTTTTATCTTTGGATAGAGACTATCTCACCCTAGGATGGTTGTAGAACAAAGGGCCATTTGGAAATAGTTTAGATAGCAGAGGGACCATATGAAATGGTTATGACTATGTACCTATAAATCACCAAATAAAACAACAAGAATTAGTTATTTTAATTCATAAAAACAACAAATGATGAAAATGGGAGACCCAAAAGGGGTCCCATCGTGATCACCATTTGAAAGAACAAAAAAACATGCACCATACATGATAGGAAATCATGTATTACCATCATTTATTTTTAATAAGTTTTTAGTTTTTGTAATGGATAAGGTTGTGTCATCATTATTTAATACAACATTATCTATAACCTATGCTTTGTAATTCCTATTTATAGGCATATTATGGTAATACAATGTAGTTTTGATCATATTCTTATATTTTGTGTTTATTGTAATCTATATCCATATCACTGGTATCAGAGCAAGTTATAGAGTAGGCAAGTATCGTCTTTGTCTGGTACATTTTTGGTTCAAATGAGGAACAAGAACACATCCTGTAGGTCTAGTCTGTGGACTATTTTTAATTCCTTTATAGATAGTTTTTTGTAGGGTTTACAAATATTTTATTATCCGTACGTGATCTCATATCACTTCGACCTTTGCATGATTTGATGATTCTCAATTTTTTTTTTCATATTTTCTCATTATAATTATGTTTCCATGCTCAATTTGAAGCTTGATGATGTCTCTGATAGACTTATAGACCTCACCATGATACTTCAATAGCTTCACATGGATATGCTTGAAAGGGTCACCACTACTGACGAAGATCTCCTTGATGAAGAACCTGATCCAGAACCTGTTCTAGAAAATGAATATTCTAAAGAAACACATGAAATTGAACCAATATTTATGGGTGAAACTCCCATCATATTACCATTAGATGGTGTTGCTAATGGTAATGATATTTTGTCTATTATAGATCAAGCAATTCAAGATATTGCAGATCTAAGCTCATTTGAAGCTCCTATTGCTTTGGCATAATATGTTACTCCATATTTTGTTGTTTTTGTGATTCCTACACTTCATGGCCTACTAGATCATTCATAATTTCTCCACTATAGTCTTATTGCTCGGTGGTTCTTATCTCGGATGCTAGTTTCCTATTTTCGGCCACCATTACATATATTTCTAGCTTTTCAATGTATTTTGCACCTTTTGGCATCTTCATAGCCTCAAAGTTTCAATATACTATTTTTAGGCATTTATCCACTACATAGGACCTTCACACTATCTTTCTTGTTTGCTCCTCAACTTCTCTATGAGTTTTCAATCTATTTCTATGTTTTTAGATGATGCTTTGCTGACTTCTTACAACTCGCAACTTTGTGTTGTTGCATTCATTGGTGATCCACTCTTCCATGGTCACCATCATGCCACAACAGACTCAACTCATCACCATGGATATATTTTAGTTTTAATCTACTATTTCCATCACATTTGCTACAATTTCATTCTATCCAATGTCACCCTCGTGCACCTCCGTGGTCAAAACTGATATGGTCACTTTGCCATATTTTCACCATTTTTAACATCACTATGATATTTTTATGTATTCTTATACATTTTATGGTGCCTACCCCAATGACCATACAACCTTTGGCTACTCTACATCAACTCTGGCTATAGATCGATGATCGTTGTCATCATCTTGATCAACATCATCTACTACTAAATCTAGTTGCACTAATGTCTTCCAACAACATCATTTACATCACTACCACCATTCTATTTGTTGCTCAGCCATCTCCATGGCTACCACCTACCAAATATCCATGATGGCCAAATTCTATTATCTATATAGGCAATACACTCGCTTTTAGTCTCACAAAGCATTTCCCAATAATCGTCCACTTATGTTCGATGTGGCCCAACAGTGTTCACTGCTACCTCATAAAATTTTTAGCTATCCATAATTTTTTGGTATTGAAATACATGAAACCCCTTGATTTGGCTATTCTAGTAGCTACAACACTATAACATAGCTTCCCGCACATATCTACCAACTTTTGTGTCATTTTTTGCATTTTTAGTATTTTCTACATAGTTCTAGCATCAACCTGCATATTTCGCCAACTCATAATCACGTTCTCTATGTTTTCATATAAATATCGATGACAGAACACTTCACAATGTGAAAAACTAATTTGCTTTATAAGATTTTGGATTTTCTAGTGCTATTCACCCTTTTTGGCTTTCACATTCATGTATTCTAACATCCCACCATTTTTCATCGTCATTTTTCCTTCCAACATCGTGTTTTCTATTTTTGGTAGTTATACGTAGTTTGTTCTCAAAGTAAATTTCATAGGTTTATCCCACATGGGCCTAGTTGTGGAATTTTTTATTGTTTGTCTTGCGGGTCTCAAATAATTAATAATATCCAACACTCAATGTGTTGTCTATCCCATTGTTTGGCTACACTACCTTACCTCCTCCACCATGGTTTTGTGAAACCCATGCCGCATGCTGATGTTAGACCATCTCCCTCTTTCTGAGCCATTAATATTTTTTTCTAATCATCCATTGCCATGTCCCTATATGCTGATGTGTTTCTTGTGTTGCCTTTGAAACCACCATGTGTCTTGCTAACATTACCCCCTATTGTATATTTCATGACCATTGTTGACCATCTTATTGCCACACGACTCCCTTGTCAGTCCATCTATCATTCACTATCTACAAGGCCTACCACCTTATCTTTAATAGTTCTATCAGTTAATTCATGTCTGTATGCTCTACCAGTATGTTTGGTACATGTCACCCTACCAATTAGACTTTCCTTCCATTCTAGTTGTGTTAGTAATCAGTAAACACTATCAGTCTAGTTGGGTCCAAATTTTCATGTTGTTCAACATCATCCACATAGTATAGACAGGTCCAACTTTTTGTGTCATGTTCTGTTCATGTTAAATAATTTGACTTATGTCAGTTCACCTATTGATCATTACCCTCATTACTTGTTAGCTTTTGATTCTACATATATTGAGAGATATCATTCACAAGATGTAGAAATAAATAAAATAGATCTGTGATATGACTAAAATACGCTATAAATAGAAATGGTAAAAATATTACAATAGTAGCATTGGAGGAAATGGGTACTCCATAAGATATGTTATTGCTCCATGAGGGAGCTCACACTATCCTACTACCTATCTACCATACACACTATGATGCTACTCTATCTTACTATTCTATGATCTACCTATGGCCATTATATAGGAAGATAAGTTCCTTGGTCGACACTCTATCTAGTTGTACAAGTGGACACCTTACACATTACATATTGCACATTCACACTTTTACATTTATTAAATTGTCTGAAGTACTTAGATAACTCACCCTAAAGTAATATAATGTCCTAAGTATGTACCAAGGAAGGTACATTTACATGACCCAAATAATGTCATATGCTCTACTTTATAACACCTCTTGTATTATAATATTTATGTATTGAAGAATTTTATCTTCAATGTGGATCTTCTTTCATTTGATATATTTGAATTGGATCTTCATATTCAAAATTATCTTTGAAAGAAGTATATAAGCTTGATTTGATAAAACCTATATTGATACTTGATCCTTATGGGCTTCTTTATGTCTCTCTAGTAATGAGAATGAGTACTCTTCATGATTGTAGGTTTTGAATATAGCTTATATATATATATATATATATATATATATATATATATATATATATATATATATATATATATTTAAAGTGCCTTTGAGAGATCTAGTTCAATCTTGGTTGATTTTGTAAAGTTATAAAATGCTAAAAATCAACTTCTATTGTCTTTATTGCTCCTATTGAACTAAGCACTTTTTCTAGATATCAAGAGCTTTTTAATGTTGGATATTTTATCTCTATTTGAGAGGATTTGAGACAAGTAAATATTATAATATCCAACCTTTATATCATATTGATAAACCTCTAATAATGGCCCTTTAGAATTTGATTTCAATTTTTCTAATTTCCAATAAATCAATTTGTAGTAGTAGACCTTATGACTCCCAACTTTGGAAAATTAAAAAAGATAATAATATTTGCAAAATATTTAAATGTTAAAACCTAAGTATAAGGCCTTATATCTCCTAGGTTAATTTGCAAATAGTATTATAATTTTTCTTAATCTCCTATGTCTTTGCTTTCTCAATCTTAAAATTTAATCCATAAAAATGTAACCTTATAACTCCAATGTTTGAAAGCAATATTAATGAGATATTTTTCTTACCTTAGCCCTCTTAACTTCACACTTAGATGGCATTGATTTGGCTGAAGTATGGCAGTCCTCTACATACCCTTTTTACAGTGCTTGATTTTATGAGCCTGAGGAAACAAGTGTGGTATGGTTGTTGGGATTCTTCATTGATGCTTAGAGAGTAGACACTGGTCCTTTCAATGAATTCTATAATACTCCTACGTTATCCTTCATACACGCTTGGTATGGATATCAAGCTTATGCATTTACACTAGGAGAATAAATATTGGACCTTTCAATCGAGTCTTTAATGATCAAATTCTCTCCTTCCACGCTATGGATTGATTGGACTGTGCTTGCTTTTCAAACTCTATGGATGTTGGACATGAATGCTATCTTTGTTTCTCTGTGCTACATATATGGGCAATATTTGATAGATAAATGACACTCGATTTTATTAGTAATGCTACCTCCTCTTCTTGTAATGTTTCTCTTCCAACTAGGTAGTCTTTGATAGACAAGTGATGCTCTGATTTGCTTAGTAATGTTGTCTTATTTCATTTTAATGTTACTATGCAAGCCATTATATATCCTTATTTCTTAAGCACTCTCAATATTTTTTTCTTTAGCATTAGATAAATGATAGCCATGAGGTAATAATGTGCGAAGTGGTACTCAACCCTTTATTTCAAAACATAAAAATAATTTCTTTTGAGAGTAATAATAGTGCAAATAGCTCTAACATATTCTACTTTTAATGCACTAAAAAATTATACCTTATCACTCAAATCTACACTCAATAAAATTCACTTAATCAATTCACTGTAACTAATCAAGAATAATATAAAATGAACCTTCAAGATTTATTGTTTAAATTATTTACAAGTAATATATTAGAATATAGTCTTCTTTTTCTTTCCAAAGTAGATAATAGGCTAGTTGATATATTATTAACAATTCTAAAATATAATCAACTCCTAATGTGCAAATAAACCTTAAAAATAATATTTCTTTTTGCACACTTGAAGACTGTAATACAAATCTCCTTTTTGTAACTTTAATCAGGATGAAGGTGCTTTAATAAATCTAATAAGTAATTCACCTAATGAATCTACTTGCACGTGAATAACACAAGCTTATACTGAGAGGGGGGGTGAACAGTATAAGACCTCTTTTTACTTTTCCTTTATACTTAAAAACAATAAAGAAATATATCCAAAGCAATATCAAAACAATGCACAAGATCATCCACAAAGTGACACAGCCATTTACGTGGTTCATCCACAAAACTTTTCTCTAAAATTTATCTCAAAGTTATTTGGGAAACCTTCCCAATTATAATGTTTATGAGCCTCGGCTCAAAGGAGAAACCTTCCCCAATCTGAATTCATGAGCCTCTGCTCAAAGGAGATACCTTCCCTTACCTCTGCTCTAGCTGGTGATCCTCTAGAAGACCTCTGCCTCCGCTGCCCTTAGCAAATGGAACTCTATCCACAAAAGACACTTGTCTTCCCTGCTCTGGCTAGAGACCTCTGTCCTCAACTCTATCACCTCAAAGCTGGTCCTCGAATTTGCACTAAACACAGTCCTTCGGTCTAGCACAAATGTCCTCGAGTTCTACTCATAGAACCAATGCACCTCTGTCCTCAAGTTCTTTGATAGAACTATCAAACTCAGCTTCACAAGTCCTCTGCTAGGACCTGTCCAAATCTTCTTACAAGTCCCTAATGGAACCTGTCAAAAACCTGCTCACAAGTTCATCAAGAAAACTTGCTTGGCATGAACCCACAAAGAGAATTTTTAGAGATCCAATGTGATTCATCAACCTCATAGAAGCATAAAGAGAATTGTTAGAGAATCAATATGTTCTATACTTAACTCCCAATCTCAATCCCAACTCAATCTCAAATCTCAAAAGAATAAGATAGATGTAGTATGTTTTTCTCAAGAACATGAAACACAACCCAACAATTTCCAACCATGCAATATCTCATATAACAATGATACTCATGTTCTTTCCAACAACCAATATCTTTTCTCAACCAATTTGGGCTTCAACAACAATTCTCATAGACAAGGTTTAACCAACATCATTCAACTCAACATTAACCTTGAAGCATTCTACCAATCATCATAAAAAAAGGAAACAAGTAGAAATCCTTTTCCCTCCAAATATATTTGAACAAAACAACCACCCACACAATATCACCAAATGCAAAGAATAACTTGTTCAAACCAACTCAATGGAGTAAGCCCAATATCATGTATCAAGTAAAAGCAATAACTTGATCAACCAACCTCTATGGAAGCAACTCAATCATCAACCTCAACACAACCATCCAAGGATTTCACCTACTCAAAGCAAGTATCAAGACTCACATTCATAAACCCTAGTGCACAATGCTTCCACTACCTCAAACCAGAAATATGCATTCACCAAAACTCTCATCAATGATAACAATGCATAAGTAGTCTTCAACAAACTAGAAACTAGGACTTATTCCCAACCAAAGGAAACCTAGTAGAATCCCTTTTCACTCCAAGCTTATTTCAGAAAAAACATACACCAATCATACTCATAAGAAGAATGTGCCCATACCTTATTGAAGTGAAGGAACCTCTTTGGAAATCTGCCACAATCACAAAGTTCTTTTTCCAATCTTCACAAAGGTTAGTAGATCACAAAATAATCAACATTACTCCACTTTTCAATCATCATCACCAAAGCCCTTAATTGCACAACTTCCTTATCTCTCCTAAAACCACTTGTACCATAAAGTAAAATAAATCACAACATTGCATAACCTTATGACTCCCAAAACCACTTATACCATAAAAGTAAAATAAAATATTTTATATCATTCATAAACATTCCACACTCTAGTTATGACTCCCCTAAACCTTATTACTCCACATAAGTATCAAGCATTAATAAAAACAATGTCAAAACAAGAATTACAACTTATACCTCCATCAGATTAACATACCATTCCCTTATCTCTCCTAATAAAACTAATAAGCCATACCCCCTTTTGAAATACTTCAATAATAAAAGAAATACTAACCGCTTCACTGTCGCTGCGATTCGATCCAGTGATCTGCCGTAGCTTAGAAACGTTTCTCAACCGGCTGCGATGCCTCTGCCCAACAGGAGTTTCCAATTTTTGTTCGTGGGATCTGCCTTTCATGTGTGATGCACAGCTCTGCAGTAGCCCATCCGCTATGAAGGCTAGAATTGCTGCCTCCGTTAAGCGCTGCCACCGTTAAGCTCTGCAGTAGCTCGTCTAACTCCGTCGCTTAGTCTCAACTCGTCGTCGCGTTTGGTAATTTTCGCTGCTCACCATCGCCAAACTGAACATCGCTCACTCGTTTTGATTCGCTATGCAGACGTCACCGATGTTGGACCTGTTTTCCATCACACTATCTTGCAAACTTATGTGTGAGCTCTGTTCCGAACCTGCATTGTTAGATGGTTGAAAGATGTGCTCCGAGGACCCGTGAATTTTTACATGCTGCTCATATATATCAAAGACATTCCTTCAATCGGTCACGGTTGCGCACTGCTTGCTGCGGATCCAACACCTACGAAAAACATCTCAAACTCCACGTGCGCCTCCTCTTTGGCACCGCGACCAATTCGACACAGTAAAGACTTGTCCACCACGTATGCCTCCTTCGCTGGCGCAGACGAAGATGAAAACGAAATGCACATCGATTTATATCGATTACTTAACACCCCCTGAAATGAATTTATTAGCCTCATTATATATGCACTTCGATGCATTACCAAACACGTCGGCATTTCCAAACACATCGGAAAATACTTTAATTTAATTTTAAAATATTAATTTAAATTTTAAATAAATAAAATTTAAACTAAATATTTAAAATTAAATATCTTCATCACCGGGGCACCTTTTTCAACGAAACGAAGAGCCAACTTGGGTTTTAAGAAAAACCCATTTCAAATCTGTTGTCCCTAGTTTTAAATAAAACCTTTTATTTTGTCTGTCTTGGTTTTCACAAAAACCCTTCCACTTCTTTACATCAATGACAACATCAACACTTGAGCAAAGGCAATGTACCCAATGTACCCAAAATTGCCAATAGCACGGACAGTTGCATACCTTTTTCTGAATGCTTTTGCAGTTCCTTTTATGATTCTATAGAGGATGCAGATATTGGTGCCTAAGAACACCAAGTTGCTACCTTGAATAGGATCTTGTAGCTCTTTGTAGATTATTTTTGAACAATTCCTTCTTCACCAATTTTATGGTCTCAAACTTTCTTTCACAAGCCTAGGGTTTGGTGACTTTGATATCCTCTTGTAATATCTTCCTTCTACTATAGATTTAGAGAAGTTTGTATCTCTAAATTAGTGACCTCTTTTTGTATGTGGCAATCTTCAAATCTCCTGGATTTGATAAGCGTCTTCTGATTTCAAGTCTTCTTGTCAAATTTTGACTTCAAGCAGGATCTTCTCCTTAAGATTCTAAATGTCTTGAGGTATTCACTGGATTCTTCTTCTGCTCATATTTGGGGATCCTTACCAAATTATCCTCCTCTTGGGATTGTTTTCATATGGAAATAATTATTCCAAGTCCTTCACTATTAGAGGCTTCTCCTTGGTAGTGGATTTCTCTAGTGAGTTCTTCTTTGAGGATTTATTTAGCAAGGATATCCTAGCCTTTTCTTGGATGCTCATTGAGACCTAGTCAAGGTATTTGATATTACAACTTCTCTTGGTCTTCCTAGAGACATTATCTTCAACCTTCTGCTCCTGGAAGTGTTGGTGTTGAGATCTTCTACTAGATATTTGATTCTACTACTTCTGGATACAAGCAGGACTCTCCTAGTCCTTCTTCTTCTTTCTAGTCTAGAAGTTCTTAAATGAGATCTCCTCATGATATCCTTTTTTTCTTTAGGTACTATATTGATTCTAAAGAATATTTTCTTCCTAACTCTCTTGTAGGAAGCTTTTTTGACTTACTAGATCACCTATACCTGCAACAAAAATATTAGTACTAAAATATTCTTCTAGGTAAAATGCCACTAAGGCATTTTTTAGCATCAAGACTTCTATGGTCTGTTCTTAAATATCAAGGCTTCTATGGCCTTTTTATCTGGATTAAGGCTTCTATGGTCTTTTCTTTTGGATCAACGCTTCTATCGCCTTTTCTTCTATATCAATGCTTCTATGGCATTTCCTTCTATATCAAGGCTACTATGGCATGTTCTTCTGGTAAATTTATTCAACCTATCAATGGAGATATCCTATCTCTAGACTTCACCATGATTATTTTCCTAAAGATTCTTCTAAATTATTCTCCCTTCTGCAATAACTAAAATCTACACTATGAAGGCACTCTGACCTTTAGGCAACGAAGTTGAGGTCTCCTAGATTTTTTTTGTAGGATGTATTCCAATCATCTGAGTATTAATTCCCTGTAAAAAGAAACTTTCAAGTAAGTATTTCTATATCTCTTAACTTCACTAGTTGATTCATCAACCTAGTGGATCAAACACTGAGTCCTAGTATTCATGATTTTTCCTTCAACTCTATGGAAATAATCTATCCCTATGCAATCTCAGTATTTATAAAAATAATATTTTAGTCCTCACTTGTAACTCTTCCTAATTCTACCACCTAGAATGTTATAAGAAATTTTGATAGTGACTGGTCCAATGGCATGTCAGGTTCTCAAAAAAATTAGGATAAAATAATGGTGATTTCCTCTAGACCTACTATGGCTTGATCTACCGTAGATCTAGTACCCATGTTAGCTTTTGATACCACATACATTGGGAGATATCATTCACATGATGCAAAAAGAAATAAAATAAATATGCGAGATGACTAAAATATGCTATAAATAAAAATGGTGAAAATATTACAATAGTAGCATTGGAGGAAATGGACACTCCATAAGATATGCTACTACTCCATGAGGGAGCTCACACTACCCTACTACCTATCTACCACACACACTATGAGTTTTGGCCAAGGAAGATAAGTTCCTTGGCCGAAACTCTATCTAGTTGTACAAGTGGACACCTTGCACATTATAGCTTGCATATTGAAACTTGTGCATTTATTACATTCCATGAATTACTTAGATAAATTCCATATAAAGTAACCTAATGTCATAAGTATGTACCAAGGAAGGTACATTTACATTACCCAAATAATCTAATATGCTCCATTTTCTAAAATTGTTGACATCACCCATCCGTGGTAGTTCCCCTCTTGATCATTGTCCTAGTTGCTGACTTCACAATCTATCACACCTCACGTAATTAAAAAGTGTGTGCAAATACATTAATTATTTTATTTCCACTCTCTTTTATCGCATGACATTAATGTGTGGCTAATCATTAAAAATAAAAACAAACATTCAATGCATGTAATCATTAATGCACACAGTTCAACATTCAAAATAAAAAATTTAATGTCTGATAAAATTATTTTTTTTTCTTGGCATATTTGGCATGTCTTTCGAGGAATCTTCTCTGACATCTTCCTATACCACTGATGCTGCTTTCTTATACCGAATCGAGGGACCCATCTAGCTGTTTATCGGTATAGTACTGTTTACAGTCGTTGGAGAGCATTTTTTGAGACTGATTTAGTGTCAAAGTTCATTTTTGGTTTTTTGAAGACCTTCTCACTTTCTTCATTTTTTTCTTCTTCTTTTGTAACAGGAGTGCATTTTTGGTTTTACCCAATACTCCTAGCTCTTTCCCTCTTTATCTTCCACTTTTGTATGCATTGGGACCAATGTTTTATTAGTGGGGAGTAAAGGATAGGGAATTATGTATTACCATCATTTATTTTTAATAAGTTATTAGTTGTTGTAATGGATAAGTTTTTGCCATCATTATTTAATACAACCTTAACGTATGCTTTGTAATGCTTATTTATAGGCAAAATATGATAATACAATGCAGTTTTTGATCGTATTCTTCTATTTAATGTCTGTTGTAATTTGTGTCCATATCAATACAAATGATAAACAACTAAAAGGAAAAATAAATGATAAAACATGATGCAATAAAAGAAACCAAATGATAATGAATTCAATTGTATTAAAATTGTATTGATTTCTTTTAAAAAGGTGTTACATAGAATCCCATTTCAAGGATTTCATTGATGATACAATATTACAATGAAGACCATGATGTCTTTATCCATAAAAAATAACTTTTCTTGGTGCAATCTAAGGGATTTTTGTACCCACAACAATATCTTTAGGGTCAGGTTTTCTTGTGATCACTGAGTGAGAGTTGGATTCAAGGTCATTTATTGTTCCAAACCCTATAGTCCTGCATGCAATGAAACAAAGGGGGAATCGGTAGCATCTATGGGTCCCACTAAAGTGAACCTATTTTGATCAATAATTAAAGTGGAATAAAGTTAATGCATGCATGATATAACAAAGATCTAATTTATTATAATAAGGCAAAATGCATAAAATAGAAGATGGATAAAAAAAACATGCAAGTATCAATCTAAGCAAATATGCAAAATAAATAGTGAAAAATGGTCACCTGAATGGGACCATATCAAGAGATATCATATTTGTCTATAGACCATCTTGGGGTGGGACGATCGCTAGCGCATACCTACAACTTTTGGAAACTAGGTTTGGTGATGTTGGGGGTGATCCAAGGGTGTTCTGTTGACATATTGGTGGTGAATCCAAAGTTGAGTAAGTGGGTTTGTGTGATTTAGAGTAGTAATATAGATAAAACATGGATGAGGGAGGCAACTTAGAAACTCATGAGATAATCTAGTAGCATGGATGCAAGTAACAAAAAATCATGGCATGGTTTTGGTTGCACTTCATTGCTCTGGCATTTAAAATTTGGATTTTTAACATGAAAGGGGGAAGCCTCCATTTTAGAGTGATACGAGGAGGAGGAGTGTTAAATTGTGAAGTAGAGTGTTACCAAAATACCCACGATGATCACCATTTAAAAGCATGACAAAAATTTCACCGTACAAATGATAAACAACTAAAAGGAAAAATAAATTATAAATACGATGAAATAAAATAAACCAAATGACAATGAATTTTGTTGTATTAAAATTGCATTGATTTCTTTTAAAAATGTGTTACATAAAATCCCCTTTTAAGGATTTCACCAATGATACAATATTACAATGAATACCATGATGTCTTTGTCCATCGAAAATAACTTTTCTTGGTGCAATCTATGGGATTTGTGTGCCCTAAACAATATCTTCAAGAGAGTTTTCTTGTGACCACTGAGTGAGAGTTGGATCCAAGATAATTTACTATTCCAAATCTTGTAATCCTGCATGCAATGAAACAAAATGGGAATCAATAGAAACTATGGGACCCACCAAGATTTGGACCTGTGTTGATAAAAAAGTAAAGCAAAATAAAGTGAATGCATGTGTGATTAATGAAGATCTAATCTATTATAATAAGGTAAATGCATAAAAGAGAATATCTATGGCTAAAACAAACATGCAAGCATGGATATGAGCAAATATGAAAAAAAACAATAAAAAATGGTCACCTAAATAGGACCATATTGAATGATATTGTCTCTATCTATGGACCATATCAAGGTGAAATGGTTGCTATCATAGACCTACAACTTTTGGAAACCAGGTTTGACAGTGTTGGGGGTAATCCAAGGGTGTTTTTTGATAGATTGGTGGTGAATCTGAAGATGAATAAGTGGTTTCATGTGATCCAGATAATCAGTATTGATCAAGTGCAGATGAGTGAGGTAACTTCAAAAGTTGTGAGATAATACAATAGCATGGATGCAAGCAATAGAAAAGCATGGCATGGTTTTAGTAGCACTTAATTTCTCTAGTTTTTGAAATCTTGATTCTTAAAATAAATGGGGGAAACCTCCATTTTATAGCCTCCTTGGCATACAACCAAAGATGCAAGTGGTAATCAAGGGTATCTTGATTACCACTTTGTAGGTGGAAGGGATGACTACAGGTCATTAAGTATGATGGGAAATCAACCATCATGTTTATAGGTAGTTCCACTACCTGATTATTCCTTTTTGAATCAGCACACACGCGATCATATTGCATCAAGGTAGTCCTAACTTGGAGACCATATCGAGTGAGATGGACATACCTCCCATTTGGGAAATATACTCTTTTTATGGGAAAATGCACCAAATGACCCTGAGGTTACCCTAGGTTGGTTAGATGGGTTAGAAGGAGGTCTTTTGGAGAGTCTACTTGTGATTATACATTTTAGGTGTTTACATTTCCTTTTTGGATTACCTAGCTATATAAGGAATGGTAGTATGATCCTATGACTTCTCACCTAATTAATGATCTTAAGATAGGTACCTTATACAACCTAGGGTTTCTTGTTCTAATGGGATTCTAAAAGAAGATGGATTAATTTAGTCCTCCAAATTCAAGAACAAAATCCTTCAAGAATTACATACCTACCCTTTAGCAGTTCATTCTATATTTCTCAAAAATTATCAATGGATTAAAAAATCCTTTTCGTAGAAGTTAATGACAATCAATATCAAATGATCACTATAAAATTTAAAGTGTTCCAACAAGATAAGGGGAATAAATCAAGACTATAATAGTGTTGCAACCTCTCCCTATTCTTAATCACTAGTGGGATCACATATCTATTGACTTCATTAAAGGCCTTCCTAATTTAAAGGGTTAGATAATGATTTTTGTGGTTATGGATTACCTCTCCAAGTATACCTACTTTTATACCTTATGCCCATTTTCCCCTAGCAAAGTGGACAAGGTATTCCTTGACTTTATTTTCAAATTACATTGCATGTCTAAGTCTATTGTGTGATCATAACCCTATTTTCACAAGCAAATTTTACAAAGAGTTGTTCAGCCTTAGCAATACCCAACTTAGCAAGATATCTTCCTACCATCCTTAGACTTATGGAAAAATAAAATTTATGATTAATAGTTTGGAAACATATTTGAGATGATTTTTCTGATACAACCAATATCAATGGTTAAATAACTTCCATTGGTAGAGTGGTGGTACAATATATCTTATCATATTTCCACTAAGATATCCCTATGTTAAGATTTTATGGTCAAAATTCTAAATTTTGATAGATTATCTTTCAAGTTCCTTAAGTATTACTCAATTTGATACCTTCCTCCACCAATGATAGTCTATTCTCTAGATACTTAGGGATAATATTTTTTTTGTATGAAATTACAATGATATTCACACCACTCATAATGATATTTTAAAGGCTCCATCCTTATCACCAACTTTATCTCAAGACTAAGAGCATCCAAAAGTTCTCACCAGATCCTATGGTCCTTACAAGGTGGTTCATAGGATTGGGGATATGGCATATTAGTTGGAGCTCTCACCTACCTTCAAAATTCACCCTATTTTTAATGTTTTTTATCTTAGGCAAGTAATTGGTCAAGATATGTAGCCCAATGGAGCTTCTAGATTTATATGTAGTGTTGCAATCATGTGTGCATAATTTACAATCTTTTCAAGTATAGGATACATTCACCAAGTGGTAAGATATTCCAAATTAAAATGTGTTGTGGGAACTAATGATTATTCTCTAGATATTTTAGCTTTGACGATAATTTATTTTTATGGAGACCATATGACATCCTCAATGTAGAAACATTGGCTATCCTTAAATTTTTGGTTAAGGCCATTTATGTTAGGTTGATTCAAACCTAAATAAGTAGGATTAGAATTTTTTTTTTTGGTAGTCTATAATTAGGGAGAGATATTGTAATTGAATTATCAAATTATTATTCTAACTTCTATTGCCTTGGCATTCATATAAGACTTTATTATCTTTACATAGCTAAGATATTTTTCCCTCTTTGAGTGGTTTGGATGTTTTTTAATATTTGTATCTATATCTACAATAATTTATGGATTCTCTATTCTAAATTATATGAATATGTTTCTATTGCAAATATTCTAGTGAATGTTGTGGAAATTGTTGTTTCCTTAAGGTTGATTCATTACTTTAGACATCACAATTATAATTTTTATAAAAATAAGTTACATAATTTTTAATGGCCTCCACCTCTTATTTTGACCTTAAGAGTGAGTGTTTTAAATTACTCATGCCCTCTCTATCTCATCTATTTACCTACCTTGACTACACCACATTGATAGTCATAACTTAAATCCCATTCATAATTCTCTTTATATAGCCATACACCCATGAAGCATCTCAATTATGTGCACTACTAAAATATTATTCATCCTATTTTCTCCACTTCACCTCATCATCATTTTTCTAAGACTACTATCTTTCTCATGATATACAAGCACCTATCAAGTATTATCATTATAAAAAATCCTATAATATAACCAACTCTAGGTATGAATGTAACTAAGCTAATTAATCACTTGAACCATGGGGAGAGTTTCATTTTAAATTTTCATGGAGACATCCTCACTAGGGATAAATATGTTGTAATTGAATCATCAAATCATTATTCTAACTTATATTACCTTGGCATGCATATGAAACTTTGTCATCTCTATGTATCTAAGATATTTTTTCCTCTTTGAGTGGCTTGGATTATTTATAAGTTTTAAAAAGGGTTCTATTATAATTTATGGATTTTATATTCTCAATTATATGAATATATTTCTATTGCAAATATTCTAATGAACAATGTAGAAATATTTATTTTTTGAGGTTTTTTCACTATATTAGACATCACAATTACACTTTCTCTATAACTAAGTTGCATAATTTTTTTAATGGCCTCCAACTCCCATTGTGACCTTAAGAATGAGTGTTTCAAGTTATTCATGCCCTGTTTATCTCATAAATTTTCTACCTTGACTAAAACACATTGAATAATCATACATTATATCTCATTCATCATTCTCTCTATAGATCTATGCACCCATGAAGCATATCAATCATGAACACTACAAAAATATTATTCATCCTATTTTATCTACCCCACCTCATCACAATTATTCTAAGAATCCTATTTTTCTCATGATATACAATCTATTAAGCATTCTCATTATGAAAAATCTTGTAAGAAAACCAACTCTTGTTGTGAATGTGACTAAACTAATTAATCATTTGAAATATGGGGAGAGGGTCTTTTTAAATTTTTAGGGAGACATCCCCACTAGGGATAAATATGTTTTTTTTTTTTTGGTAGATAAGATACTATAGCATTAATACCAGGTTTTACAGGTTGACCCAAAACTTTTACAAAAATCAGCCCAGGGCTGTTGATGAACATATCCTTACTAAGGATCCTATATATGTAAAATCTACATGCCGCCAAAGCCATTACATCCGGTAAGGCACATAGCCTGTTATCAAAAAGAAAATTCCCATACAACATTTTGGGTATACCTCGAGAAAACACACATGCATCATAATTACAAAAAAGAAACAGACACGGATCCCTTCCTTGAGACAATGGAGAAACAAAAAGCTGCAGATACACAGCAGAGTACTGAAAAAAACTCCCACAAGCTCTGTATTGACAATTAATCTTAATAATTCTTTGGTAATTGCTTTCTTCCATATATGACATGCTTTGGTACCACATACTATCTTGGCCAATAAGCCTTGGAGAAGTGAACCTACTGGCTAGATTTATGGCGGTGGTTATTTGGTGGTCCACGTGGCTTTGGTTTGAAGTCTTATATTGCCATTTCTTTCCTTCCCTATGATTATCAACCAACATCAAATTACTAATACGACTAGGATCCATGTTATCTGACATGTGTCTGTCCCCATTAGTCTTTTTGGAATTTCCAAGCAGCATCCATAAAGACTAACAACTCAGATAATTTTTATTGTGAGTCAATTCAAAAAAGAGACGGGAATACTCCTAGCCTTCGAACTTATAGTGCCTTCCCTATTGGTAAATTCGACTATCATTCTTGGCATTCTTGTTGAATAAGCTCCTCTACTTCACTCGGGACATCGTGTTCCCATTTGAAAAGTTTGTCACCATCAACACCCAAATTGGCCAGCTTATCAGCAATTTTGTTAGCTTCTCGAAAGACATGTTGGGCTTTTATGTCCTGTCTTCCCTGGAAAAGGATCCTAGCCTCTTCAACAATTTTTTTAATCCTCCAATGAGGTGTTTTCCAATTATTGAGGAGATTTATAACATGCATAGAGTCTCCTTCTACGATAAAATTACCTTCTAAGTCTTGAGTCATTTGAAGGCCTCTCCACATAGCTCTAGCTTCAGATTCGTTGTTCATCCTTGTTCCCAAATATTTGAAATATGCAAGCATCATATTCCCATTATGATCTCGCATAATACCACTAGTGCCTAATATTCCAAGATTTTCCTTAGCTACTCCATCAAAATTAATCTTAAACCAACCCGTAGGAGGTGGAGACCACTTAAAATTGGTTCTGGGGTTGACTACCCTAGGCACAGACTCATCTAACAAGGTTAAGCTTAAATATTAAGTAATTGTGGTCTCCTGTAGATGAGGTTTATAGCTATCAAAAGGGATAAGGTTCACATTCTCATTGGTAAAGGATAGGATCCTGGCAATGATAGTTTGATGATCATGGATAGAATCATTAAAGACTTTATGGTTCCTTTCTAAACACACCTGCCAAAGTAGTGATTGAGACAAATTTTCCACATATATCTACGTATTTGGCTTGAAAATAGGCAAGGCCATTGGATGAAAAAATCAAGTACAGTGGCTGGTTTAACCCATGAAATATTGAAGGCCTAAAAAACCCCACTTAGGACAATCAAGGAAAAAGGGCACTCAAGGAAAATGTGATAAATGGTCTCCCAATTAGCCCTGCACAGATAACAATTATTAGTGATACAAATACCTTTACACATCATATTATCAATGGTTAGAATTCTTCCTTGGATAACCAACCATGAAAAGACTACAATTTTTGGAATTAATTTTTTTATCCAAACTAAGTCCTTTTGGAGGACAAAATCCTCGTCATCAAGAAGAAGCTTGTAAGCTGATTTAACGATGAATTGCCCATTTTTCGTAGGAGCCCAGGTCACTTGATCTTCCTTGGGTATCATGGGAATAAATTGTTGCCCAAGAATGTTACAAATATCATTTGATTCTGCTTGAAATCCCTGAATTCTTATTTGTTTCCACTTCATTCTACCTATGTCCTCAACCATATAATCGGAGACTTTTCTACCAATGAGTTCTTCCGTGATATCTTTGATTTGGGCTAAGTTAGGATATTGCGTCAGTGGTTCGTCCTTAGCCCACCTGTCATTACAACAATTTATCCTCTCACCATTGCCTAAAACCCATCTTAAACCCATGTATAAATATGTTGTAAGTGAATCATCATGTCATTATTCTAACTTATATTACCTTGGCATGCATATGAGACTTTTTCATCTCTATTTAGCTAAGATATTGTTTCCTCTTTGAGTGGATTGGATTATTTCTAAGTTTTATAAAAGGTTCTATGATAATTTATGGATTTATATTCTTAATTATATGAATATGTTTCTATAGTAAATATTCTAATTAATAATGTAGAAATATTTATCTTTTGAGGTTGTTTCACTACATTAGACATCCCAATTACACTTTCTCTAGAACTAAGTTGCATAATTTTTTTAATGGCCTCCAAATTCCATTGTGACCTTAAGAATGAGTGTTTCAAGTTCTTCATGTCGTATTTATCTCATCAATTTTCTACCTTTACTAAAACACATTGAATAATCATACATTATATACCATTCATAATTATCTCTATAGATCCATGCACCCATGAAGCATATCAATCATGAACACTATCAAAATATTATTCATCATATTTTATCTGATCCACTTCATCACCATTCTTTTGAGACTCCTATTTTTGTCATGATATACAACCTATTAAGCATTATAAATACCCTCAATATCAATCTAACCAAACTAACTAATCATTTGAACCATAGGAAGAGGGTCATTCTTCATTTTATGGACACATCCCCAATGGGAATAGATATATTGTAGTTGAATCTTTAAATCATTATTCTATCTTCTATTGACTTGGCATGCTTATGATATTTTTCATCTCTATCCAGCTATGATATCTTTCCCTCTTTAAGTGGACTGGATCATTTCTAATATTTAAGTATAGATATATAATAATTTATGGGTTTTATATTCTAAATTATATGAATATGTTTCTATTGCAAATATTCTAATGAGTGTTGTCAATTTTTTTTGAGGTTGGTTCATTATATTAGACATAACAATTACAGTTTATCTAGACCTAAGTTGCATAATTTTTTAATGGCCTCCACCTCTCTTTATGGCCTCAAGAGTAAGAATTTTAAATTATCCATATCCTCTCTATCTCATGAATTTTCCTACCTTGACTACACCATAATAAATAATTATAACTTGAATCTCATTCATCATTATCTCTATAGATACCTATATTCATGAAGCATCTTAGTCATGTGAATTACCAAAATATTATTCATATTATTTTCTTCACTCCACCTAATAACCATAATTATGAGACTTCTAATTTTTCCATGATAGAAAAGCACCTATCAAGCATTCTTATTACAAAAATATCTAGTAAGAAAACCAAACCTTGATATGAAGCTAACTAAGCTAATTAATCACTTGAACCATAGGAAGAGGATCGTTCTTAATTTTCATAGAGTCATTCACATCCTTTGCTTTTTTAAACCTATTTCAATTCCTTCATTCTATAAATAGACTTGATAGATTCTTCTATAATTAATCTTTATTTCAAGATCAAGATTTTTTTTTCTAATAGTTACCTTTATATTCTACACATGTTTGATCCATTTACCTCATGAGGACCTACAATACATGTTGAATGTTAGGGCCTTGACTATCACTTTATAACCCCTTCCTAATAAACATAATATTTTTTAGTAAATAAACAATAGTTATAGCCCTTTACTAATGAACTCTCTCCATCCTATCTACACTAAAGGATGTGGCCTCAACATGTGTTTAATTGAGAAATTGTTTGACTTCTAATGCACCTTAAATTCTCAACAAGATTTGATGCAAGGGTCAAGGGCCTCTTCTAACCTCCAAATTTAGGTTGACTTACTGCCATCCTTGTTAAATTATAAAGTAATCTAATATAACTGAATGAAATTAAATGTGAGAAAATAAAATATTAAAAGTAAATATGGAAATAAAAATGCATGAAATTAAATTGTAAAGTTGAGGGTGCAAGGAATTAAAATTAATTATGAACAAAATCATAGCAAGGAGAGTGTGTGATCAATCAAAACATCAATAATTTGAATAATAACAATGATTCCCATTCAAACAAGTAGAACTTGTGAGAGGAAAAACAAGATGGAAAAAATAGTTTTTCCACAATCTCTATGAATTCCATAATCCAAGAGGGTAATTAAATTGAGGAAGAGCAAAAGTATTATCAATTTATCCCTAATATTATGAGTTATAAGAGAACATTGTGGGCTTAATAATGTGTAGCTCTAAATTTCTCAAGGCCAAATGATGTTTATAAATGTTAGGACCCTATTTATAGTGTGTATGTGTCACTTGGGGTGCCTAGATATATGGGCCCATATAATGTAATTGTTATAAAAGATGTTATTGATTCTTTAGTTGAAGATTCTAGCTTGGATCCCTAGTTGCATGTGAAACCAATCCTTTTGCATTAGGGTTAGGTTTTATAGGAGTCTTTAAAAATAAAAGGGTATGGATATAATGTACCAAGTACTTTCACATTATATTGAAGCTCTTCTTCTAAGGAGGTTGACCCTTGAAGAGTCTAGCAATTATGTATTGTGATTCTATTTATTCAACAAAGCTACTTCATTTCCATTTGTATTGCAATAATATTACTTTCAATTTAGTTAAATTATTGTATTTATTTTAATGCTTGTGTGGATGCATTTATTTTAGTTGCAAGGTTCCTAAAAAATGGCATTAAAACACTTTGCAAGGTTGTGCTTTGCTACAACTACAACATTGTTTGTCCTGACATTCCTTTCCTATTATGTATAATTTTACTTCTTTTTGTTTTTTTGTGAAATATCCTATGAAAAATTGAGTCAAATTTTTATTTATTTTAGTTTAATAGGTTAGAAACCTCATGGTAATAGTTTTAAAATATCATGAAGGAGTTTTCATTATTGACTAAGCTAGATTTCCTATAAAGTATCTAGTGAAGTGAGGGTTGATCAGAATCCAACATCCAGGCCTGAGATAAAACTTGTATAAAAAATTCATGTTAGAAAAAATCTACTATTCTCATTCAATATCAATCTCAAATAATCACATAATCTGATATATTCATTCAAAAATAATATTGAGAAATAGCACACTAAAATATTATTGATAATATCTATTAAAGTAATGCACAATGCAATGCTTCTTCTAATACATATTACAAAGCTTTATCTTCAATACACACACATAAGACTCTTCATATTACATTAATATTGACCTTCACTCTCCTCAAAATCATAGGAGAACTAAATCTTCATATTTCCCTCTTACATGATAAATTTCACATACTACATAAAGAAAATGTCTCTCATGATTGCACATAACTCCTCACTTCTAAACTTGAAACTTCATACACATAAATCTCACTTACTAACTTGATACCTCACACACATAACTCTTCACTTATATACATGACATACACTTAAACTTAATAACTTGACACATACTATAGAATCAAATATTAAACACGCCCTATTGTAAAATATTTACAAAAGTACAAAATAATGTTATATATCCAACATTGGAGCTCCCACATACCCTTGGGAATATAGGAAGATCCCTTAGGTATAGGAGAGACCTTTATCCCTAGGAAGGTTTTTACATTGTATCTATCCATAGTGAATCAAGCATAACAATTAGGAATATTACCCTTACATATTGATTAGAGAGAAGAATAGTGCACCTAAGGATATTGACTATATCCTCCTTGGGTAGTGTCCTAAAATATTGGTTTGAGAATTATTGATCATTGTTGTAGTATATCAAAGAGTTATGGGTATTACACACACCTTGGCCTATAGTAACTCTATTTCTATTGTTTTTCAAACCCTAGCATAGAATGTCAAATCTAAAAATCCTAAACATAGACTTTAGCATACTAAAGAGACTACACTTATAATGGAATTGTTGATATAGTAATATTTATTGGTAGTCGAGAATAAAATAGTGTTTAGTAATAATTGGGTATAGTTACTATTGTAAATATAGTAGGGGTTAGTAATAGATAGAATCTTGATATCCCAAATAGTTGTTAGTAAATAGTCATTAAATGCATAAGGAACCTAGCATAACCATACAAAATATAGGGTTCCGAAATATATAATTTTGAGACCTAAACCATTAAAATTATCTTATTGCATTAATCATTTTGGTATATATCATTTGTGTTAGAGTTAGAGTATATTACATCATTTGGGTCATGTAAATGTACCACCTTAGGTACATAGTTAGGATAGGAGATTACTTTAGGGGGAAGTTATCTAGTTACTTCAAGCAATGTAATAAATGCACAAGTGGCATGTGCAAGTTGTAATGTGCAAGGTGTCCCCTTGTACAACTAGGTAGAGTGTTGGCCAAGGAATCTATCTTCCTATATAAAGGGCCTCATAGTAGTAGATCATAAGACAATATAGCATAGTAGATCATAGCATCATATAGCATCTCTCAAGTACTCTTGTATGGAGTACAATGTAGCTCTTTAGCTCATATCAATGGAGTGACCATTTCCTCCATATAGCATTGTATTTTCGTCATTTCTATTTATAGCATATTTTAGTCATATTGTTGTTTCACTTTCTTTCATATTTCTTGTATTTCATTGGGACCTGTGTTAGATCTCTCCACAACATATATCCTCAAAAGCTAATAATGGTATCAAAGCCATGGTGCTTCGATATAGGAGGACCTACATCCATCATAAGAGAAGTCTAGTAGGTCAAGAGGAATAGGGAGAGTCACCATTACTACTATTGGCCTACATATTTGCAAATCGGATCTACCATTGAGTGTCACTGCATGTAAAAGTTACCATTAGAATTAATTGATAGAAAAAGCCATAGTAGTCAGCAGGATTAGGAAAGTGAGGACTAAAATAAATCTCAATTGCAGAAAATCTGAGATTACATCTAGCTAGGGTCTTTCCATAGAGTTGTAAAAAAACTCGTGAAGACTAGGACTCAACATTCATTCCACTAGTTTGATGGATCAACTAGTGAAGACCCTCTAAGAGATCTAGAATTTGTTAACTATTACCCAAAGTTTCTTTTATTGCAGAAAATTAATTCTCAAATGATTAGGGTATCTCTTACAATAGAAATTTAGGATATTTCAATTTTTTTGCTTGAAATTCGGTGTGCTTTCCTCATGTAGATATTAGTTCCTTGTGCAATAAAATAACACTATAGAAGAAGACTCTTGAAGAAGAGTCATGGTGAAGTTAGGAGACTAAAGATATCCATTGCTAGATTGAGAACTTCATAGAAGAAAAGGCCACAGTAGCCTTAATCTAGTAGAAGATTCTAGATAAGGGTTCCTGAACGAAAAGAGACTCCAGAAGTTGAGTCATAGGAGGAGATAGGAGATTGGTGATCTCCATTCAAGATCAATACCTACAGAGTGCAAAAGAAGAATAGGCCAAAGAAGCCTAGAAGAAGAATAGGCAAAGAATCCTAGAAGAAGAATAGGCCAAAGAATCCTAGAAGAAGAAAAGCTAGAGAAGACTTGAAGTAGAAAAAACCATAGAAGCCTTGAAGGCCATAGAAGCCTTAATTATGAAGAAAACTTTAGAGAAGGATTCCTATTTCAGAAGATAAATTTTTGATTCAGAAGTAAACTCCAAAGAAGAGTTCCTAAAGAAAACTTTAGAGAAGAATTCTTGATTTAGAAGAAGAATACTTGACTTAAAAGAAAGACTCCAAAGAAGAGTCCAAGAAATAGGAGATTGGTGATCTCCATAAAAGCCTACAAATTGTAGAAGAAAGAGAAAGGACCAATGAAGTCCTATTCTAGAATTTAGAAGCAATAGAATCAGAGATCTAAGAAGAAGATCTCATCACCAACACTTCTAGAAGTAGAAGGTTGAAGAAAAGGTCTCAGGTGGAAGACCAAAGAATCTGCAAGATAGAAGACCTTGGAGAGGTCTCAAGGAGGAAAAGAAGAAGGCTTGGAGAGCCTTGTTGTAGAGCTCATAGAAGCATCATCAAAAGAGTTCCTAGGAGAACTCATTGGAGAATTCCACTACTAAGGAGAAGTTTCTGATAGTGAAGGACTTGGGACAATTATCACCATCCAACAACAAGCCCAAGAGAAGAAGAATTTGGCAAGGAGTGCCAAATCCAGAAGAAGAATTTGGCAAGGAGTGCCAAATCCCTGAAGAAGAATCCAATGAAGACCTCAAGAAAAATAGAATCTTGAGAAGAAGAAGATCCTATTTGAATTTAGAATTCGACAAGAAGCTTGAAGGAAGATTCAGATAGAAGAAGCCTACCAAATCCAGGATATTTGGAGATTACCTCTCATAGCAAGAAGGCACAATTCAGAGAAAGGAGTTCTCTAAATCTATAGTAGAAAGTAGAATATCACTAGAAGGATTAAGCCACCAAATCCAAGGCTCAAGATAGAAAGTTCAAGGCTAGATATTGGTGAAGGAGAAAGTTATTCGAGATAACCAACAAAGAAGTTGTATATCCATCTACTACAAGGCAACAACTTGGTGAATCAGAAGCACCAAGATCTACATCATCTTTAAAAGCCATAAAAAAAAGGTAAGCAACTAAGGTGCAACTAGTTGAACTTCATATTAGGGTTCATTATCAAATTCCATTAAGCACCATATTTGGATTAAAAGTTGTAGAAGAATAGATTGCATTATAGTCTTCAAGAAAGTGCAAAAAGGGAAAGTTCATTTTAAGGATTATTTGCACATTAATTTGGAGTTGAATAGATTTTAGAATTACAACTATCTATCAACTACCTATCATCTACTTTGGAAAAATAAAAGAAGACTAGATCCTACAACTTTGTTTGTAGTGAAAATTTGTAGAATACTTATTAAGGGTTCATTACAGATTACTCTTAAAAGTTGTAGAGATTATTAAGTGCATCTAAAATTATTTTGAGATTTTATTGGAGTGATAAGGTGAGATTGTTAGTGCATTAAATTGGTAGTATTATTAAGATCATTTGCACTACACTAATTACTCTAAAAAAGGTTAGTTTGTGTTTGTTGATTGTTAAGGATCAAGAGCACAAAAACCAGTAGATTAATCAAAGTGTCTAGAGACACTATTTGGTGCATAAAACCTGCAGCATTTCATGGTCCAAAGAAGCCACCAAAATCAGATCAGATTCCTCCAAGGAGTGGAGAAGAAATCCACCATTAAAATCAGCAAGAGAAGCTTCAAATCGAGACTTGGTGAGTCTCAAGATTCAAAGTGCACCAAAAAGGGGTGCAAAAATTACTTCTACAAAGAAAAAGGAAAGCTTCTATCTACATGGTTACAAGCTTGGGTTCATTAGAAAAATATCCAAGAAAAAATGGGAAAGGTGTCTAATCAAAAGACAACCTCAAAATCCCCCATTACCTTCAAGAAAGCTACCATAAAAATCAAGAAAATTAGATCTGCAAAAGGAGTGCAAAAGGAGTGCAATAAGGGTATTCTTATATACAAAATATATTACATATTGGTGCACTAGTCTAATATGTTCTATGTAGGAATTAGGGCAGAGTTTAAAGTGCCTCAAAGGCACACTATTCACAAGGTGCAACAGTTGAAGGTAGATGAACATTAGCACACTCTGAGCAAAGCAAAGAAGCCTCTCGAAAGGCTCATATCCTCTACGTCTTGGACAACCAAATCTACAAGCAAAATACAACACAATACAAGGCAAAATAAAGCATTATATTCAAGGGAAAAAAGGGTGAGCATAATAGGTTTGGAAAAGAAGAAAATCAAGGTATAGAAGACTATATTCAATGCACATCCAAGGAGCATTCTATACCATTATTGGAGGTTCACCAAAGCTCCACCAAAGCATCACTCGTCACTCTAGCTAGAACCAACTCATAAGCAAGTGCCATCGAACAAAGGAAGAGCCATGAATATTACAATATTTAAAGGTGCTCCAAAGGTACATTAAAGAAGCGTTAGAGAAAGAGCCCATGCATAAGGAGGAAGTGACACTTGTCACTTGAAAATAAATCCTAACGTTCACTACATGAGCACTCATATTTCACATGTTCAAGCAAAGGAACATTACTAGCAAGAAAGATGGTATGTTAGAACAAGGGAGACACTTGTCTTCAAAGGAAATAAGTGCTCCTCCAAGGTTGTAATGCCCAGACGTTACAAGCATCTTCATTCCCTCCAAGCGCTCAAGAAGTAACCAGTGTGACACTTGTCACATAGCACAAGAACTCTCTTCTATTAAAAGGTGCCAAAGACCAAGGAAGTCGATGTATTCAATATTCTAGCATTTACTCATAACACAAGCTGAATCACAACATGGAAGAAAGGTGAAAGAGCATTAAAATCTCTGGTCAAGGAGGTCAAAGAAGTCCAACGTTGAAGCCAAGGGAAAATCAATGCACATTATTCTCCATAAGCGTTCAAAGGAAAGGCAAAGAAGTGGACTGTCATATACATCCAGATATATATAGCAGAAACATAGAGAATACAACATCAAAGGTAAGGTCTCTACTTTATTAATATTTGCTTTCATTAACTGGGAGTTATAAGGTATAACATTAGGTTGAAATACTAAAGGAAATCAACCATATTTGAAAGCAATATAAAAGGGAGAAACACATATTAAATAGCCTAATATTTGCAATATTATAACATAGGAGAAATAAGGAATTCTACTTGGAAATCAAAATTTTCTATTATTGCAACTAATTGTTTTCTAATATTCCACATTAGGGAGTTATAAGGAATACTACATCAAAGTAGGAAATTGGAAATTAGAAACAATAAATATCAAATTATTAAAGGCTATAAAAAGAGGTTTATTAAAGAATATTAAGAGTTGGAAATTAATTGGCATATTTGTCTCAAAATACATTAAAGGGACAAAAGGAATCCAACTATTAAAACCTCATAAAATTAGAAAGTGCTTAAAGTTCAATAGGAGTAATAAGGTGTAAAAGAAGTTGATTTTTGCTATTTACAAAACTTCACAAAATCAACTCAAAATTGAACTATAATTCTCAAAAGCACTTTATCTATCATATAGCATTTCCAAAATCACTAGGGAGACATAAGGCATTCTACAAAACTTGATAACAATAGCATTCATCAAATATTATCAAGTACTAAGGTCTCTACTGATTCACATCTCTTAACTAGGGAGATATAAGGAAGCCAACAAAGCCTAAGATCTAAAAGATTCTATCAAATCTAAGCTCATATTTCTAGGGAGTCATAAGGTAGATTACTATAAAGGATTCTATTATATCACAATGGAAAGTAGATCATATTCTCAAGAACTAGGAACACATATTGCATCTCACCATAAATGCAAAAATAACTCTAGCATGAATAATTCAACAAAGCAGAAAGATACATGGTACATTGACTCAGGAGCTAGTCATCACATGACTAGAAATTTACAATGGTTTGACTGTCTTGAAATCACTAATGGTTACAAACTAAGAATTGTAGATAGAAAAACTTATCCTATACATGGATATGGATGTGTAACACCAAGCAAATAATTTCCAAACTTTCTACTACAAAAAGTATTGTATGTTCCTAGATTAACATTCAATCTCATTTCAGTAAACAAATTAGTAGAAAGCAATTGGACAATCAATTTTAGATATATGAATGGGATCAATACATGCCTTATCATGAACCAAAGTGAGATAGAAGCAACAGGATCAATCTATGGAAATACATATATACTAGATTCAATGGAAATCTCACAAGACATTGTTGTATTTCAAAAAGATACTAACATATTTCCTGAGGAACAGGTTGAAGAAAATAAAGAACCAATGCTCCATAAAAAGAAGCATAGAAGAATCAAAATCAAAAGGATGAGAGGTCAACAACACTATGCTCTACTCAGCCATATGAAATATGAAGAAGCAATAGGACCAAACAAAGACAAAGGAGGATGGATAGAAGAGGATGATATTCCTAAGCAAGCTGAAGAACATCTCAAAGAAGAAGATCCATATTGAAGATTGAAATATTCAATACCCAAATAATGTAATACATGGGGTGTTAGAGTTAGAGTATATTACATCATTTGGGTCATGTAAATGTACCACCTTAGGTACATAGTTAGGATAGGAGATTACTTTAGGGGGAAGTTATCTAGTTACTTCAAGCAATGTAATAAATGCACAAGTGGCATGTGCAAGTTGTAATGTGCAAGGTGTCCCCTTGTACAACTAGGTAGAGTGTTGGCCAAGGAATCTATCTTCCTATATAAAGGGCCTCATAGTAGTAGATCATAAGATAATATAGCATATCATATCATAGATCTCATATAGCATCTCTCAAGTACTCCTGTATGGAGTACAATGTAGCTCTTTAGCTCATATCAATGGAGTGACCATTTCCTCCATATAGCATTGTATTTTCATCATTTCTATTTATAACATATTTCAGTCATATTGTTGTTTCACTTTCTTTCATATTTCCTGTATTTCATTGGGACCTATGTTAGATCTCTCCACAACATATATCCTCAAAAGCTAACAAATATATCCTAAAATGAATTCTCCTTTTTGCACTTTCTTCAAGACTATAATATGGGTTCTTCTTCTTGCAACTTTTAATCCAAATATGGTGCTTAATATAATTTGATAATGAATCCTAATTTGAGGTTCAATACTTACACCCTAGTTGGTATAGTATTACAAACACCTTGGCCTAGAGTAACTCTATTTCTATTGCCTATCAAACCATAGCATAGACTGTCAAATCTAAAAATCCTAAATATAGACATGAGCATACTAAAGAGACTACACTCATAATGGAATTGATGATATAGTAATAGTTCTTGGTAGTCAATAATAAAATAGTGGTTAGTAACAATTGGGTATAGTTACTATTGTAAATATAGTAGGGGTTAGTAATAGATAGAATCTTGATATCCCAAATAGTTTTTAGTAAATAGTTATTAAATGCGTAAGGAACCTAGTATAACCATAAAATAATATAGGGTGCCAAAATATATAATTTTGATGCCTAAACCATAAAAACCATCTTATTGCATTGATAATTTTGGTATTATATCACTTGTAAGTTTTTTTCAAAGTGCAAAAATTATCATTTTGGGTATAGTCCATTTCAATTATCTTTTCAAGGTGATCATTTTTGCATATAGTACCCACACAGTTTTTAGGACCCTTACTGAAAATAGTACCTACTAAAATAGGAATTGAGTGAATAGATGAGTCAATTGAGTTAACAATTCACATAATAATTTAGTCAATGATAGGGCAAAATGCAATAATAAATAAAAAAAATTAAATAATATGGTTTACTTGAATGATGAGAAGAATAAATTAATAAAAAGGTTTCATGAAAAGGGTTCATGAAAAACTACATAATGTTGAAATCCACTTAAAAGGGGCCACACATGCATACAAATAGATAAACCATGGTGAAGTTGAAGTAAGAGCTAGTATTTTAGTGAATTCAAATGATGAGGCATACAATACCATTATCCAATAATAATGCATATAAAATGCCAAAGTTATATTTTCCAAATTTTGATGGAAAAGACCTAGATGGATGGCTATGTTGGGTAGATCAATATTTCAAGATTCATAACACTCCCTAACATTTATGAAGCACAATGTCATCTTTTAATTTTGAATTTTGAAGCCCTTAAATGGTATCAATGGGTGAAATGTATAAATATTGAAATTTCTTGGGAAGACTTTGAAACACAACTACTCACTTGATTTGGCCCTAGTGAATATGAGGACTTCATATGAGCCCTCATAAAATTAAAGCAAACCTCCATTATTTTTTAATATCAGACTCAGTTTAAAAAATTGGCTAACCAGACAAGGGGTTTGAGTGAAGAATATTTTTAGAGTTGTTTTATTAGTGAGTTGAAGAATGACATCAAGGATGAGATGCATTTTTTCAAACCATAGGCCATGATGTAGGAAATTGGCTTGTCTAGGCTAGTAGAGGAAAAAATTGCTACTTATACATATACTTCTAAATTTCTTCAAGGCTAACCCCCATTTCATCTAAGCCCATAGTAAATTTAGGAAGTAAGTCACCAACCATAAAGTGAATGACTTAAGAGGAAATGGAAGCTCACAGAGCACAAGTGCTATGCTATAACTTTGATGAGAAATACTCTCTCATAGAAAAATTGTACAACAAAAAATGTATCTATTGGATGTGGATGGATATTCAATGAATGAACCTCATAATGAGGAAGAGGAACATCAAAAAGAGGAGTTTCTAGATGAAGGTGAGGCACAAGAGGAACCTCACCTAGAAATTTTTCTCCATGCTCTTGTGGGTATATCTAATTCCCAAACTATAAAGGTGATAGGATATTTCAAGGGTGAAAGAATTATCATCCTTATCAAATCTAGTAGTACACATAACTTCATTGATCCTTGGGTGGAGAAAAAGAAAATTTATTAGACAAATTCAATTATTATACAAATTCATGTAAATTTGTTGAAGTTGTGATAGCCAATGTAGGAACATTTCCTTGCAAGGATAAATATAAAAATTTAAAGGTTCAAATAGGAGAGTACAATTATAAGGATGATATGCTTATCCATTCCTTAGGAGTATGTGATGTAGTATTAGGAACACAATGGCTTAGAACTTTAGGTATAGTATTATGAGGAATTTTTTGAACTATTGATAAAATTCAATCAACAAGGGATAGAATACACTCTCAAAGGGATGCATGTTGATGTGACCTAACTTATTTCTTCTCATAGAATAGAAAATATTCTAAAGAAATCATCTCATAGAATAGTATCCCAATTGTTTGTTATATAGATACCCAATAATAAGGAAAGAAAACAAGAAGAGGAATTATAAATTATTACAGATAAACAAAAATCCATTTTTGAGGAGCCCAAGGATGTACCACATTGGTGTGTTCATGGTCATTCTTGCACTAGGTAGCCTTCTACTGAATGTTTGGTCGTAAAGGTATCCATATGTCCAAAAAACTAAAATTAATAAAATTGTGTACGAATTGCATGTAACAAGGGTTATTCAACCTAGATTTAGTCCATATTCCTCTATAGTATTGTTGGTATGTACGAAGGATGGATCATGGTATTTGCATGTGGATTTTTGTAAACTCAATAAAATAACCTTTAAAGATAAATTTACTATTCCTATAATCGATGAGTTGATGGATGAATTGAATGATACACAATATTTATAAAATTTGGATTTGCATTCAAGCTACCATTAGATTTGACTTAAGGAAGAAGACATTCCTAACACCACCTTTCAAATTTATGAATCACATTATAGTTTTTTGGTCATGCCCTTTGGTATGACCAATGCACCTTCCACCTTCCAAAGTCTAATGAACACAATATTTGAACATTTTTGATGCAAATTTATTTTGGTATTATTTTATGATATTCTAATTTATATTTGTACCTAGGAAGGGAATCCCAAGCATCTAGATTAAGCCTTATGCATTTTATTTGAAAATCAATTTTATGTAAAATGGTCAAAGTGTTCTTTTGGCATGGAAGAAGTAGAGTACTTGGGTCACATTATACCAATGGAAGGAGTTAAAGTAGACCCTAAGAAAATTTGGGCTATACAGGAATGGCCAAAGCCTTAAACCCTTAAGGACCTTAAGTTTTCCTAGGTTTTACTATACATTATAAAAAGTATATTTAAAACTACAGGATTATTGTAGCACCATTGACAAATACGTTAAAAAAAATATTTCATGTGGTTAAAATTTATGGAACAAGCATTTTGGGATAAAAAAACAAACCATAATATCAACACCAGTGTTAGCTATACCTAATTTTTCCAAACCTTTTGTAATTGAAAATGATGTTTTTGGTAGTGGAATTTGGTTGGTTTTGATGCAAGAATGAAGACCATTGGCATCCATGAGCAAGGAACTACTAGGTAGAAATTTAGAAAAAACAACTTATGAGAAGGATATGGTCATTTTGCATGTTAAACATTGGAAACCATATCGCATTGGGCATCACTTTTTAATCAAAATAGACCACCAAAGTTTCAAGTACTTCTTAGAGTATTGAGTATCCACACTAGAAAAATAAAGTAGGGTCTCTAAATTCTTGGGGTATGATTATGAAATTATTTATAAAAAAATGAAAGGAAAATATAGTGGAGTACGCACTTTCATGCAATAATGAAGACCAAACATATTTTCCATATCAACACCACTTCCTCACAGGGCTAATAAACTCAAGAAAGAGATGGCTAAGGACTCTAGTTTGCAATATATGATCCAACAACTCCAAGATGGACAACATTTGAGGTATCATGATCTTCTGGTTATTTCTAATAATTTACAAGTGTGAGAACTCATATTATAGGAAATGAATGTGTCACTCACTATAGTACATTCAAGGTTTCTTAAAACCTATGAAATGGAAAAACACACTTTTCTTTGAAAGGTAATGAAAAATGGCATTCAAACCTTTGAGGTAGAATGTGATACATGGCAATAAATGAAGAAATTCTTTGCATCCTAGGAACATTTTAGCCTCTTCTAATTCTAGCTTAGGTGTTGACTAATATTTCTATGGATTTCATTAAAGAGTTTCTCGAATTTAGGGGTAATTTAGTCATTTTTGTGGAAGTGGATAATCTCATAAAGTATGCTCATTTTTTTTCCTTAGACCACCCCTGTATAACCTCTATAGTTTTCCAAATCTTTGTGGACTCCATATTTTGCCTACACATTATGCTCAAATCTATAGTTTCTAATAGTGAGCCTACTTTTACTAGTTACTTTTGGTATTATTTAAATTTTAAGGCACTCACCTTAAATTGAGTTTAATGTATCACCCTTGAATAGATGGTCAAATAGATATTATCAACAAATATTGGGGAACATGCCTTCTATGTTTTGCTTAAAAAATTGTTAGATTCAAAGTGAAACCAAATAATTTTTTTTATTCATATTAATTTTCAAATATATTTCAAGAATATATAGGTACACATAAATTGTTTCTTCAATGATGATCTCATAGAGAAGAATCATGTATAGACCATTGAAAATATGTAATAACAAAAACTTCTAACTAAATAAACTCCTAACATAACATCTTGAAATTTAATATGACATGATATATAATGGATAAGAAAATACAATGTAGAACTATATCAACTTTATGATGTTACTATAGTCTAACATCCCACTTATTACATTATATAAGAGAGAAAATGATGGAATAACTTTCCCCCTAAATCTCGAGATAAGTTGACCCTATCATTGAAATATCTAGGCTCTCTATGCCACCTCTATGAATTCCTTCAAGATCAACTATATAATACAATTTATTTTATAATGCACATAAAACATATATTTTATCTAATTTCATTCTAAAATATCCATCCATATATAACTCAAATAGAGTTTTATGTAGTTACCTTGAGGAGTGTTCTAAGTTTTCTCAAATATATACCTAAATTTATGATAATATGTATAATTGTTTCTCATGGAAAAAATATATTGTGTTGTGAGATCAACCTATAGGATATTATTTTTTGCTTATTAATTATACCCAATATCTATTGTATACTTGTCATAAATATATAAAATATCCCTTTTATTAGTAATAGAACTGCTTTCTATAGCAATGTTGTCTCTACAAGTCATTAATGTTGTAATTGATATCCTCTATTTCAATATTTCTTGTATTACAATTAATTATTTCTTTATGATAAGATCACCTATATCACATAGACATTCTTAATTAATTTATGTGTATTACAACAAATTTCTTTGTGTTTGATAAGATCACTTGTATTACACATAACAATTTGCATCAATGGCTTATTATTTATTTGTATAATTATTTCTTCTTGATATGTATTCTTCTATATATATATATATATATATATATCAAGTGTGATAAGTGACACATAAATGATCTTGATTAAATTAGTGGGAACTATAATAAAAAAAATTCATAGTCAACTATTTTATCAAGATGAAGACTTTTATAAGTATTAAGTGTAGTGAAAGTATCCTATTAGCTTCTTAGAAGATTGATTGTAAATATTTTGGACCATCAAAACTTTTGGCTATAATTTGTATCTAAGTTTTAAGCAATGTAAATTCATCATCTTCTTGTGTATATATATATATATTTTTTGTGGAAAACATCCCAAAAGGGATGCCACTTTCGGGTAAGACCCAAGGAGGCAGGGGTATCCATTCCGCCAAAAATGCCCAGGACTCGGACCTGGCCTACCACCTTTGACATACTCAAGGAGCAAACAAACACACAAAACCAATTTAAAAATAAGTAAATAACAACAAAAATAATAAAATAAAATAAAAAACATGCTCCTTGAGTGTGTCAAAAACAAAAGCACAACCAAACATGCACAATAAGATAAAAGAAACCACAACACAAACCACATAGAAAAACACAAGAACCACATAACAAAACACAAACAAGACAAAAACAACAGAACACTACAAAGACATAACCCAAAAAAAACATGAAAAATAAACACAACCAAAACCTAAAAAATAAAATAAAAATAAAAATAAAAAACAACCAACAATAGACAATAAACAAAAACAAAATACATAGAAAACACTCACACATAAAAACATGAAATAACACAAACAAAGAGAAACCCAAGAACAAGAACGAAAAAAACACAAGAACAATAACAAAAAACATAAAAAAAAAAAACAAAACAACAAAAACACAAGAACAACAAAAAACAACACAAAGAACACAAAAACAAAAAAAAACAAAAGAACCCACCCACCTTAAAAAACTAAAAAAAAAAAAAAAAAGAAAAAAGAAAAAATAATGAACAAAACAATGACCTATCTAGACCAGAAGACTATTAAGGCAAGAATCAATAGAGGAAACAAAATAAAGAATAGAATGAGCTAGGGAACTAAAAAAAAACTGAATGAACCAAAGAGAAGCAAAAAAAAAACAAGAAGAAACTAGGTACCTTTAGAACTGGAGCCATCCAAAGAAATGATAGAAAGAAGAGCTTCCCTAATTTGAGAAGCCCACCATATAGGAGGGTGGCCATAACAAGTAAGATCACCTTTGTCCAAAGCCCAATTAGCTAAAGCATCAACACTCTTGTTTTGATCTCTAACCACATGATTGTAATCAACTTTCAAAAATCCCATCTGGATTAAGCTGAATCTTCTCAATAATTCTTTTTATTCTCCAATCCACCTTATGATTCTTAGAAGGAGTCTTCAAGAGATTAATCATAAGTTGAGAGTCAGACTCAACTAACACCTTTTCCCATCCAACCTTAGTAGCCTCCTGAAGACCTCTGAGGATACCATACCCCTCAGCAAGGTTATTGGAAAGAATACCCAAATTCTCAACAAAAGTAAAAACCAGGGAGCCATCTGAAAGTCTACCAATTCCTCCCACACTGGCTTTTCCAGGGTTCCCTCTAGAGGCTCCATCAGTATTGACTTTTCCAAAATCCTTAGGAGGAGGTTGCCAATTTCTAGTCCTATCCATCTTACTAATACTCACATTCCCTTTAAGTTGGTTGCCCTTAGAAGGTTTAATCTTCAATATTTGCATCACTTGATCCCATATTTGGTGGGAGTTTTGGGGGTGATTAAGGAGTTGATGGACTGATTCAACTAAGTTGGCTATGGTCTTTTGCCAAATATAGTGAATATCCTTCCTATCTTGATTAAAAATTTGGTTGTTCCTTTCATTCCAAATATTCCAAAGAAGAATGGTAGAACCCATCCAAACTAACTGCCTAATAAAATGATCAACACCCTCTTGATTAGGCCAATCCCTCCAAAGCTGTTCAAAAGTAAAAAAATTGGACCACTATAAGCCAAGTAAAGTGGCCATTCTCCTCCATAGCTCCGAGGCTAAAGTACACTCAATAAAAATATGGTTGATATTTTCTACATTCTCTTCACACATTTCACATCTAAAAGGGCCATGAAAACCACGCTTCATAAGTTGCTCACCGATAAGCACCCTACGATGCAATAAAAGCCAATTAAAGAACCTCACCTTAGGCCAGAGCTTTTGAGCCCACAATCGAGAAAATATGTCAGAAGAATGGTTGGGATTATTATGGCATAAGGTCAAATAACCTTGAGCAACTGAATACTCACCCTTAGTAGTGTTGTTCCATCCAAAACAATATTTTTCATGGGACCAAGAGAGGGATCTCATATGAAGGATGCCTTGGATATCTTGTCTTTGCCTTTCTGGGATTTGAATAGGCCAGTCCTCAATAGGGATCCAATATCTACCAACATTTGAATTACCAGTATGGTACCGACAGTAATTAGCCACCTTTATCCAATTAGCTCGGTGAAGCTCCTCCATCCAAGGCCTCCAATCGGGAAACTGAGTTATCAAAGGCTTGTGACCATCCCAAGAATCTGTCCAAAAATTTGCATGTTGACCATTATGAATGATCCAAAATAATTTTTTCTTTATCAAATCCTCACCAGTCTTAAGAACTGCTAAAATGGGAGAACCTTTGGTAGGAAGTTGATAGCGAACAAGGTCTTCAGGACTTTTGTTCTCAGCATATTTAGCACGGAGATTATTGGCCCAAAGAGCATTGGGGTTATGCAACATCCTCCAATATAATTTAGCAGCTAAAGCTTTGTTGTTATTAATTGAAGACCGGAATCCTAACCCCCCTTCACTCTTAGGAAGACATAAAGTATCCCATTTCACCAAGGCCCATTTTATTTTCTCCTTAGTACCACTCCAAAGGAAACGATGACTGATTTGATCCAATTCTCGAAGAACAACCTTTGGGATATTCAAAATGGAAGAAACATAAATAGGAATAGCTTGAAGGACTGATTTTACCAAGGTGATTCTACCCCTAGAAGAAAGCCACTTGTTGGTCCACTTTCCAATTTTCTTCTTGACTTTGTCCAACAACCAATTCCAATATTTATTTTTTTGCCTTTGAATATTTATGGGAATACCTAAATAAGTGATTGGAAGAGAGGTCTTCTTATATCTTAATTTATCCAAGACCATGGATTCCTGTCTAGCGAGAGCGGTGAAAGAAAATAACTTTAGATTTGTCTTCATTGATCAACTGCCCGATAGCCTTAGAAAAATAGCTAATGATTTGATTAATATTAGAAGCTTCCTTAACCGTAGCTTTACCTAAAAGAGTAGAGTCATCCACAAATTGAAGATGAGAGATAGGTCTAGCTCCATGAGCAATGGTAACTCCCTCAAGGGTTTTGTTTTCCCTCTTTTTGGTTATAGTCCTACCCAAGCATTCAGCAAGAATGATGAATAAATAAGGGGATAGCGGGTCACCTTGCCTAATACCTCTGGAAGCTGGGAAAGACTGAGAAGGCCTACCATTGATAAGAACTAAGTAGGAAACTGAAGAGATACATCCCATAATCCAATCCATCCAATCCTTAGAGAAACCAAATTGCCTCAAAACTTTGATAAGGAAGTGCCAATCCACTCTGTCATAAGCTTTGGATAAGTCTAACCGAATGAACATGGAAGGAGAATTTTGCATATCCATGGAATGGATGGCTTCCTGAGCAAGAACTATCTCATCTACTATTTGACGTCCTTCCACATAACCCCCTTGCTCCGGGGAAATAATCTTATGCAAAAGAGGCTTCAACCTTTCTCGCCATGATTTTAGTAATGATTTTGAGAAGAACATTACATAAAGCAATAGGTCTAAAAGCTGAGATATGATCAACCTCTTGAGCTTTTGGAACAAGAGTAATATAAGTTTTATTGATAACCTTCAAAATTTCTTTGGCTTTCCTGGCTTCTTCCACCACCTCTAATAAATCAACATGAAGGATATCCCAGAACTCTTGGTAGAACTCAATAGGAAAACCATCAGGACCTGGGGTTTTCCATTTTTGCATTTTAAAAACTACTTGTTGAAGCTCATTGATAGTAACAGGAGCAGTCAAAATAGAGTTCTCCTCAGAAGTGATAAGAGAAGGGATTGCTTGAAGAACATTATGTTGAGAAGCTGAGTCAAGAGGAGTAGCAGCAAAAATATTGGAAAAGTAATCAACAACAATAGAGTTCATGCCATCCCAAGTATAAACAACATCTCCAGAATCTGATTTTAAGGAAGAAATAAAGTTGTGAGATCTTTGAGCTAGAAGAGATTTGTGGAAGAAATTTGTGTTTCGATCTCCTTCTTTGAGCCATTGAATTCTAGATTTTTGCTTCCATAAGATTTCTTCTCTTTTTTCCCATTCCTCTAACTGAGTTGTGAGTTTAATTTCATCTGCACTTCTCTTCTCTGTGAGGCCATCTAAACGGATTTTCTTATTCAAATTTTCAAGATGAGCAATAACTTCATGTTTTTTTTTATGAACATCCCCAAACTCTTTCCAGTTCCAAGTCTTGATTTTGGATTTAATGTATTGCAGTATTTTGGAAAAATAGAACATCTTAGTCCCATGCCTAGGTTTACCTTCCTTCCACCATTGTTGCACACGAGGTCTGAAGGAAATGTCTCTAAGCCACATTAATTGAAAACGAAAAGGAGAGAAACTCACATTGGTTTTCCACATTTCCACCATGACTGGCCAATGATCCGAACCAACATTATTAAGAGTCTTCACTTTAGGAATGTGACCATGGATTAAGAAATTTTCAGAGAGCAAAAACCTATCCAATCTCTCCATTATACAAGCTAAGCCTTGCCTTATGTTAGACCAAGTCATAAGGCCATTATCTGGTTGGATATCCACAAGATGGAGGTTTGCAATATATTCACTCATGAGGTCAGTGCTTTTGTCCAAATTTCTATTTCCCCCCCTTTTCTCATCCAGAGAGAGGATGGTATTGAAATCTCCTTCGATCAAGATCCAAGCTTTAGGAAAATGAGAGATAATATGAGTAATATCCTTCCACTGTCTTCTTTTTTCCTCCAAAGAAGTCAGAGCATAAACAATAATGCAGAGCATAATCTAGTTGGAATGTCTACTTTGAATAGCTATAGCCAACAAACCCCAACTGCCAACCATATGGTGAATAACTACCTCTTTTGGGTCCCAAAGACAAGCAATGCCACCCGAAGTCCCTTGGGAACTGAGGGAAACCACTTTTCCAGCTGGCCAAATTTTACTGGCAATTAAGTCCATATCCTCCATTGACATCTTTGTTTCTTGAAGGAAAACAAGATGTGGATGATTTATCCGAATCATTCTTCTAATTTCATTTTGTTTTGAAAGACTCCCTTTGAGTCCTCTAATATTCCAAGTGATGATCTTCATTAATACCAGGGCTAAAAAAGTTGGGAAGGGCATTAATCTTACCTTCCTCTACAAGCTTTTCACCTTCTTTTACCATATGATATTGATTGGTCTTGCGACCTACTTTTTGATTAGAATCCATCTTCAATTTTTTTTCCCTATTTCTTGACTTATTCCAATTGAATCCGAGATGGCTTCTAACCTTGAAGAATGCTCGTACACAACCAAAATTTTACTAGATGGTTCAATGGAGTCTATATTGGGACCTGCATTATTTGAAGTTTTGACATTTGAAATATTGTTTTTCTTGTGTAAATTTTCTCCTTTTTTTCTGTTGAAAACCTTTGATTTGTTGGTTTGTCTCCGAGTTCTTCCCTTCATATTTAAATTGTGTTTCTAAGATTTCAGTTTCCATTATTTCCTCTTCCTCACTTGGGACATCATTTGTGGAAAGGATTTCAAACATATTAGCAGATGACTTTGATTGATCCTTCATAACTAGTTTTTTTTAGTGTTCTTCTTCTTAGGTATTTGGAAACCTGATGAGTTTATATCTTCTTTCTTTTGATCAGGAATTTTATTTGGGCAAGCACTGGCCAAATGACCATATTCATGGCAAATTCTACAACGAAAAGGAATGTTCTCATAGTCCACTACTTGCTCCCAAGTGTCTTCCCCAAATTGTAATGTGATATTTTTAGGTAGGGGTTTGTCAAAATCCATTAAAACACAAATTCGAGCATAAATAATATGTTCAAAATTTTGAGTACAATCAGCGAGTCATCATAAAAGTTCCTAAAGAGTTTCCAATTGAAGAAAAAATAGTAGGATTCCAAAATTCAATAGGGAGGCCAAAGAGTCTAACCCACACGGGAGCTATAGAAGGCATCTCTTCTTCGGCTTTAAATTTAGTATGCCAGGGCTTCATGAAAAGCCCTGCCCTTCCAAAAAACCAAGGACCCCCTTGAAAATTTTTCTCTCTATCTTCATTATTAGCAAATAAAACAAGAAAATAACCATTTGGATAAATAGAGATTTGTAACTCACCTTTAGTTTTCTAGATTTTTGCAGCCCAGACTTTGAAAGCGAGATAGACTCGGATGAAAACCCACGAACCGACAAATTAGTCCTCTTTTTTCCAAATCTTCAATGCCAGTCTGAATGTTACCCATATCAAGCTTAACAATAGGAGTTCCATCAGCTGCTTTAAGACATCCTGACTCCATTTTCCTGGGATCAATCTTAGGCATTCTTAGAGGTTTATGGGAAGCCCTAATATTGATATTAGCATTGGGCTGAGGCTGTCCACCATGAAGGGCATCCCTAAAATTCATTTTTGGGACCGAGTCTTCAAAATTCTTACCCTTGATAGGGGTTTTCATAGTAGAATTATTTTGTGGGTGCACCTTAGCACCAGATTCACTTGAGATATGAGCCATTTTTTGATCAACTGCTTGAAACTTGTTTCGTGATCTCTTTAATCCTTGCCCTAGACGTCGTGGAAAGGTATGGTTTTCACTTTTCTTTTGTGCAGCAAATTGGAAGTCGTTGTCACTCAAGTTCACAGTATGATCTATTGAAAGATAAATTTCTAACCCATCTTGTATCCCCTGCAACATTTCCTGCTAAAATATTGAGCATAAACCACAAAAATATTGGCCGCTAGGGCCCGAAGGCCCTAAAAACCAACCTCTGGAGCTGCTTGCACTCAACCCAGATGAAACCCTCGCATAGTCGCTTGCCAAATATATCGTTCACACATAGGGATGTGCTAGGATCTGTGTTGCTCCAAATGATATGAAAATTGGTGGAGATGTTCTAGGGTTTTTCAGGCATCTACCCTCAAAATTTTAGCTCAATCCGAGTCCGGATGAGTGAGATATGGCCAAAACGAGTTCGGTAGTTTGGGCAGTCCTGCGAAAAACGTCTAATCAATTTCTCATCTTCTTTTGTATCAAGCATTAGAGCTTCACTTTGTTTCTCTATTTTTTTCTCTAAAATATTTTGATTCATCATTTTATTTCTTGCCTTTTTGGCCATTAGAGCTTTGTCCTCTTTTCTTGAGTTTAAGATGTTATTTGTACTTCTTGAAGTAGGGGTGGAGGTGTAATGACATCTAAGGCAAATAGTCCATTTTTGTAGGATGTAGTACCTTATAATTTTTATTTTCTTGAGATAAAGCATATTTTATATCCATTAACAACTTGAAAATCAATATAAACTCCTTTATCCATCATTTGAGAAACATAAAAGTAAGTTATTTTTAAGTTTTAGGACATATATCACATTTATAATGGTATATTCTATTAAAGGTAGTTTGAGAAAAAATAGTCCATATGCCTTTTATTTTATAGCTTGTGTTATCTACCATTGTCACTAGCCACCCATGTATTTCTTGAAAAGTATCAAACTAGTGTATGTTTCCTATCATATGATTACTAGCTCTAGAGTCTATATACTAGTTATTATCCCTGATTTTTTTCTTTTTTTTATCATTAATACCTTATATGCTATTTTTGGTTCATAATCATGATCTGATTTTGATTCTTTCTATACCACTTACTATTATACATACCCTTGTTGTGATGGAGACTTTGTTCTATACCCTTGATTTGATTTAGGTATATTAGTTGAATTTATAGATTGGTGTTGTTCTTATGGCCTTGTTTGGGAAGAATTTCATGATTGATTCCACCTATTCAAAGCTTTATAGCTGTAGAATCTAGTATCATGATTTTCTTCTTTCTCATATATGTGATAATACATTTTTCCTTATTTAGATTAATTTTGTGAAGAAAATGAGGAAGGATGAGTGGAAACTCTAGTATTTCTTTATAATATTTTTCTAGACATGAGATCATTATTTGTAGAATCATCTCTTAATTAAAGTTCAAGTTCACATTGTTATAGAATATTGATTAGTCCTTAAAATAAAACTCTATGATTAGACACTTGCAAAGAAGTTACCAATACACTATTTGAGTTAGAAAAAGCACACAATACAATTTATACTAGCAAATTATCATCAATTCTCTCCAAAAGTATTTTATTTTTCTCTTAAATTTGCAATCTTATGAAGAAAATATTCTAAAAATTTATTGTCTTGCATTTTCAATGTGTATAGTTGAGACTATAAGTGATAACTAGTCACTTGATTTCTACTTTCAAATATTGTGCACTGAATATCCCAAGCCTTTTTTGATGTATAAACTTCACTAATATAAGACTAAATTTCATTTTTTATGCCTAACATAGTGATTAATTTATCCTTGTTATCTAAAAATTTAATTTGTGCAATTGGTTATTCTAGACAAGTTTCATTTCCTAACACAATATTCCATAGTCTTTATACTATGAGGATTGTATTCATTTTTATTTTCCATAAAATGAAGTTCAGACCTTTTAATTGTTGTGACTCCGAGATAAATAGTTTAGGAATAATCATATTGTTTTATATCTTCGTATTGAATATTGAAATTATAAAAGTTTCCTTTCAATATATATTTTAGAACCTTTCAATTAAAATAAAGAAAGTTTATTCTAATTGAAATAAAGAAAGTTTCTTTGCTTTATAATAAATGTACATATGATCTTTTTGATTTTTTTTTAAGATTCTAATTTCAATATATTTCTATAGTTTAAAGGTTTAACTATAAAATATCTATCTATCTATCTATCTACCTATTTATATCTATATCTATATCTATATATATCTATATAGATATAGATATATTTCTATAGTTTTAAAGGTTTAAATATAGAAAAATAATTTCAAAATTATTTCTATAGATTTAAAAGGTAACTATAGACTTTTTTGAAAGTAATATATATATATAAGAAAAAATATTGAACTTGGATGCCTTAGCTTTATTGAAAAACTTGCTTATGATCTGTAATGAAAACATTTCTCCCTTGGCCTTTATCTCTTTGTATTTGCATATAGTTCTCATGAATTTTAAGCTCAAACTCTGATTCTATGAGCAAAATTGCTCAATTTCTACAAATATCACAACGTTCTCTTCGATTGTATAAAAAAATCACTATATCACAACCTAAAACTTAGTTTCTATAAACAAACATGCTCAATTTTTATAAGTATTACAACATTTCTCTTGGATTGCACCACAAATTAATTGAATTCTATCACATATGCATGGATTTAGACATCTAGACTCAAGTATGGACTCAGACATCTAGATTGCCTTCAACCATATCCAACATTATATACTTAAACATGTACTTAGATGTCCAGATTATTTTCATTTATCTTTAGCATTACACAAGTGATATTCATAATTTCTTTATGATATGACTTGTCTTCTTGTAAATAGAAGAATTGAATTTGTTTGAATTTGTTATTCACTACAAATTGCTTTTTTGACTCAAAAAATGAATTTCCTTATTTTAAATAAATGATTTAAATTTGTTCAGATTCATTATTTTTAAAAAGCATTGTAGATTTCTTCCTTTCACTCAAATATCCCTTTTTTGGAATCATCTTTCAACATAAAATAATATAAACTATAAATAATAAAACTTTTGTGCCAAGTACCTTGTTTTAATATGGCACATTCGTTACATTTCTTCTCTCTAGGTCTTTGTAAGAACTTGTAGATGTCAGTGGCTTCATGTCTTACTTTTTTGAGTCTCTACAAGAACTTACAAACAACACATTTCTTGTTTCTATATTTCCAAAAAAAAAATACCATAAAAATTTAAAAACTTTAAAGAAAATCCTCTTCACTCATGGTTCAAGATCTTCTGCAATGATAACACATGTTAGATTCAAAGTGAAAACAAAGAAATGATTTTATTCATATTCATATTCATACATATTTCAAGGATATACATGTATATAGAAAAACATTACATTATGATCTTGTAAAGAAGAATCCTATATAGACCTTAAAAAATATTGAGATAACGAGAAATTTTAACTAAATAAGCTCCTGACATAAGATCTTGACATTTAATATGACATAATATGGAATGGAGGAGAATATACAATGTAGAACTATATGAAATTTATGATTTTAGTATAGTCTAACAAACATCCTACATAATGGGCCAAATGGTTTTCTCTAGTTAAATAGTGTTATAACACTTCATATCAAAAAGCTACCAAGGTCAAGAAATTTAAAATAGTATATAACCATACCCCATAAAAAAATTCCCCCTACATTCTAGGTAGTTACATAGTTTAGGAAGTAATATCACTCTTTTCCAACATGCAACACTTCTCTAGTAGCTCAAGAAGAATTTGGAGTTGGCCCAGAATTGTATGCATTAGCAAGTAGATCGACATTGTTCTAAGCATAGTTTTGCAGTAGGGGATATGGGGATATTATTATGTATCCCAAATCTCCTATTAATAGAAAAATCTTACCCCTAAGTTACTTGGGGTGATAAAATATTACTACTAGTAAATTTAAATATTTGAGATCATCTCTAGCAATTTGATATACCTCCAAATAATACATACCTCTAATTATGCCCCTAAAGTGCTTAAAAGTCTTCAAAAATGAGTTAAGATGCCACTATATGCCAAAATATAACTTTAAAAGGATCTTAATTTAGATATATGCTATTATTTTTACCACTTAATCCATCCATGAATGATTTGTTTCGAGAGGTAAGTGAATCACTCAAATCTACTAGTGGTTCACTAGTTTTTATTACCACTTTGCTATAATAAGCTAATCACTTTATCTTTCTAGTGAATTTCTCTTGGAAAAAATTGGTCCTTATAGAGAAATTCAGTCCTTCTCCTTCACTTAGCAAACTTGAGAGGTTTTAGAAGGTTTTAATTGACTGATCCTAACTTTTTATAACCATTAAAAATGGTGAAAAGCCCAATGTATTATCTTATCATTACATTTTTGATAACTTCATAGGTAACCAAGATTAATTGGAAAGATATCTAAAATTATACCTTCATCATTGGATATGGAGTCTTAAAAATTTGAATCTCTATTGTGGAATTACAGAATTTCTAGTCCTTCTTGTCCCCATTAGGTTCTACTATTCTTCATTCCTTGGTAAGTGGATATTAACAAGGTCCTCTCCATCCCTTGTCAATTTTGTATATAGGTATTTTGATAACCTATCATATTTTCCTTCTATTTCTAGTGGCTTGAAAATAATAATTCTAGTATCTTAGCCTATTCTATTGCATCTATAGTTCTAGCCTTGGCCTTCTTTTTAATCAATGAATCAATGATGTCACCATCAAGTAGTTTCCCCTAAGGATCAAAGATATTGAGTAACTTAATTATAATGATCCCTTGAATTTATTTTACCATTTTTTATATTAGGTATTGTAGAGAGGCCTTCACATCCTTATATTACTATAGGTCTCTATAGATGTTATGGATTTTCTTCAACTTATTATCTAGGTTTTCTCTATCTATCCTTAATTGTTGAGCTTATGAAACTATCATCTTGGCTAATAGCGTGAGTACTTTCTAGTACCTTTGTAGCCAATTTATCTTCATCATATTTGATGATCCTAGCCACCTAGCTAAGGCTAATTTCTATATTGGCTATAAACTCAAAGTGCCTCTTGGAACTTATCACTTTGACCTTGATGTTATCCTAGAGAGATTTCACTCAATTGATCTTGAAGGCTTGCCCTTGATCTATTGTTTATCCTTTTAGATTGATTATTTCTTATTGGAGTTCATGGATTTTATGATCCATCCATGTCTGTACTTCATGCAACTGGTTACTTGATTTTCTAGCTAATACTTCTCTTGTTTGACATGTTTCCTTATTTGGTACTTCCCTTATGCAAGTTGTTGCAAGATATCTTCTAGTTAATATCTCTTCTTCTCAACTTTATCAAGTTAGGACTTGATATCCTCAACCTATTTTTATGGGTAATCCTTCTCTATATTCCCCTTCATTAGGGATTCATTTTATTGTTTTATTTATTCTTTTTTAGCCTTAAATTGTGTCATTGTTACATCTAGTTAGCCATTATTCCTATTTAGTGCATCATACTCCATTTCCAAATAGATAAATTGCATGGCCAGTTGAAAGTTAATTTATTAGTTGGATCATATGGTATTGATTTTTCCTACTTAGATCAATATTTGATAGTTTGGTAGTGAATTTAGTAGGTGATGTAGTAGTTTTGGAAGATTCATTATATAATGAAAACTTTATTACCCCTAGAAGCTAATTGAGACTGCATGAGAATAGGGGACTTTAAATTATTGTCCTATAGTTATTTACACTCTTTCCTAAATTTCCTCTCCTCATCCCATTCAGTGTTGTATTTATTCTAGTTATTTATCTTCTCAAGCTCTTTAGTGATGCTAAAAAAATAGGCCTAGCTAGGCCCTATAATTGTGCTAGTCTCTATATGGGATGGATAGTAGGATTTAACATGTGTAACATTATTTTTATCACAAGAGTTGTTTAGCCTATAATATGTGATAGTATGAATGGGATAACATGGTAGCTAGAGAAAGCTACATGGAAATGATAGTCAATGGTGATGTGGATATGGACATCTCTAATGATAGATATGCTAGTATCATAGCTAGTGGGAAGATTGGTGATAACAAGGTTATCGTAGAGGATATTAATGGTTGAAGTACTATGATAGATGGTGGGGGAATGAGGTGTTGGGAGTAGTGTCATTAGTTTATATTGAGATAGGACATAGTATTCCTCTATAAGAACCAATGGCAAAATTAGTGAATTACTAGAAGTGTCATAGAAGGTATGGAAGATGGAAAAAAAGTAGGAATAGAATTAGAGGTATAAAAAGAAGCAAGAGTAGTGTAAAGGGGAAGGAAATTTGTGGTGAAGAGGATGATGTCTGTAATTCTAGTAGTTTTTAACTCATTAGGATTTCCTCCTTGGTGGGTTTTCCCCTCCTTGAGTTGGGGTGATTGTTGCTTCTATGTGGCTACTAACTTCTTAAACATTAGCCTATGAGGTTTGCCTTTCTATTTTTGTAACATTTTTCTAACCATATCTTGAACCCCAATGCTTATGATTAAAAATGTGGTCAACACTATAAATATCACATTCCTAAGGATAAATGTGGGAGGTGGACATGGAGGGATTCATAATAATTCCCCTATTATTTTGGATTTGTTATTATTCTAGTTTTATATTACTTTTTTTTGTAGGTAAGGATCTTCCTCCTTGAGTATCCTAATTTTTTTGGTGCCTTCAATGTTCAATGATTAGGATTTAAAATTAGGTTCAAATTCATATTTTATCTCTACATCAATATAAAAATCATACCACTTGAGGGGTTGTTTTATTGATGTTAGATTTTATTTTTATACCTCAGTGTGCTCCCCAAAGTGGTTTGGGCTACTTTTTCTAATGGGTTTTCCTCCTCTATTCCATACCTCTTTTCATGAATGAAGTGTTAGAGTATATTACATCATTTGGTTCATGTAAATGTACCACCCTTGGTACATAACTAGATTAGTATATTACTTTAGGGGGTAGTTAGCTAGTTACTTCAAGTAATATAATAAATGCACAAGTATCTATGTGCAAGTTGTAAATGTGTAAGGTGTCCCCTTGTACAAATAGGTAGAGTGTTGGTCAAGCAATCCATATTTCTATACAAAGGGCCTCATAGTGAGTGATTATATATTATTGTAGGTCACCATATAGATTGGTGATGGAATACAATGTAGTTATTTAGCATCAATTCTGGAGTGTTCATTTCCTCCATACTGCATTGTATCATTTTCATAACTTTACATTAATATCATATTTCAAAATCTTACATTTTTACAAATTTTATATCTTGTGATTGCATTCTTCCTTGGAATACATCATCAAAATATAACAGTGGTATTATATCCAGGGTAGATCTAGATTGGAATAGGGAGAGCCACAAGAGATATTGAGAGGAGAAGCAAATATTAGTTCCATAATTTTTGATATTGCATTTTGGTAGATTTTTTCCATAGAGTTATAGAAAAACTCATGAAGACTAGGGCTCAAAATTCATTACACTAGTTTGATTAATCAACTAGTGAAGAATATTAGAGATTTAGATTTTTTAATGTTAACTATTGTCTAAAGTTTTTTGTTGCAGAAAATTAACTCTCAAAATTTGGAACACTTCCTACAATAGATAAAGAAGGATTTCACCTTTATTATCTAAAATTCTATATGATTTCCTTGTGCATAGATTAGTTCTTTGTTGTAAAAAAATAGACATTACAAAAAAAACTCTAGGAGAAGAGTCTTGGTGAAGTTTGGAGATTGGATATCTCCATTTCTAGATTGAAGTCTTCATAGAAGAAAATGCCATAGAAGCCTTATTGCGGAAGAAAATGCTATAGAAGCCTTATTGTAGAAGAAAATGCCACAAAATCATTATTGCAAAAGAAAAGGCCATAGAAGCCTTATTGCAGAAGAAAAGGCCATAGAAGCCTTATTGTAGAAGAAAAGGCCATATAAGCCTTATTGTAGAAGAAAATGCCATAAAAGCTTTATTATAGAAGAAAAGGCCATAGAAGCCTTGAACCTAAAGAAGACTCCAAAGAAGAGTCCATGAAATATAGGAGATTTGTGATCTCCTATGTTGATTAAAGACTCCCTCTAGAAGAAGCTAAAGAGACCCATCATAGGTATCATTGAAGAACTTCCATCCTTGGAAGAGATAGAGAAGGACTATCAAAAGTCCTATTCTAGAGATATGTGAATAATATCCCATTGCCAAAACTTTCGTAGTTGAATTTTGAAGGAAATGTCTCATTAAGAAGACCAGAGAAGCTGCAAGACTAAAGACCTTGGAGAGGTCTCAAGGAAAATTCTTGGAGAGCCTCACTACAAAAAGGAAAAGGCATCAAAGAAGTTCCTAGGAGAACTCATTGGAGAAATTCACTACAAAATATAGTGGAATAACTTTGAACAATTGTCACCATATGACAACAAGCCCAAAGGAGAAATATTTGGTAAATAGTTTGTCAAACTTTAGAGAGGAGATTTATGAAGACCTCCAGATTCTTGAGAAGAAAGTCTTATTTGAAGTTAGAACTTAGATAGAAGAAACCTACCTAATCCAAGAATATTTGGAGATTGCCCTTCATAGCTAAATAAGACACATTTTATAGATAAATATTTGTTGGATTCATAGAAAAATACTGAAAGGGTTCTCAAAGGATAACATTTTAATGAATAGACTGATTTCTAAAGGGAATATATCAAGATAGCATTACTAGCTACAAGACTTTGGAGTTCCAGGTAAGATTCTAAAGGAGAAGTTTAAATAAATCTGAGAGTAGTAGACTAAAAGCATTCACAACGACAAACAACCACCATTCCAGAAAATAAATTTGGTGAATCAACTCATCGATATTTTCATCATCAAAGGTAAGAAAATTAGGTACAAAAGGTTCATTACTTGAACACTTAATTCAGAGTACTACTTAACTTCATTAAGCACCTTATTAGAATTTGAAAGTTGTAAAATATAAGGTTACATTTTAAGTCCTCAAAGAAAGTGCAGAATATAGTTTCTGTTAAGGTTAATTATGTATGCATTAATAGGAGTTAGATACATTCTTATTATTATCTAATTATTGAGAAGAGGACTATATTAAAAAAATTGCAATGATCATTAGTGCATTTGAAACTACTTTGATAGGTTATTTACAAGAGCAATAAGATGAAATTATTGTTACCTTTAAAGTGCATTAATTTAAAGGTGTTATTGATTCATTGCAATATACTAGTTGTTCATTAACTAGTTACTCTCAGAGAGATATTTTGTATTTTTGATTGTTAAGATTAAGGGCATAAAACCAATATAATATAAAAGTGTCTAGAGATACTATTTTATGCACAAAACCTGCACATTTCATGGTCAAAATAAGCCACCAATACAAATCATCGTGGAGAATAAATCCACCATTAAAATCCTTGAAGGAAGCTACAAATCAAGACTTGGTGAGTCTCAAATTCAAGGTACCCTAAGGGTTTCATTAAAAGTGTAAGTGCAAAAATTTCTACTTCAAAAAGGGGTATATTATGTGCATTAGCTTGGATTCATTGTTACTAAATTATCCAAGTGAAAGAGTTAGACATTAGTTGTCTAATAAGAATTAGTGAAGGCATCAATACTTTGCTCAAGGAATTGCCTCATCAAAAATCCAAAGAGCATTTCATAAAGGGAGACATTTGGTCCATCATATTGGTGCAAAAATATAACTATTATAGGCACCACTTTTATCCCTTCAATAAGGAAAAAATATCTCATATTATAGGAACAAATATAGCCATCATATCAGTAGGTATAAGGTCAATTTTTGAGAAAGAGAAGAGAGCCATCGAAGAGCTCATATTTCTCAAGATTCAAGGTGCCTAAAGACACCATTGGTCCATGTCAAATCAAGTGCCTAGAAGCAAGCATTCACCTACAATATTAAAGTCAACACAAGAAGGCTATTATTGACCGATATCTATGTGGAAAAAGGATAGCATTAAGGTCTACATTAGAAGGTGCTTATCTATGTAAAACAACATCAAAATATACATCTACCAATGTGGATAGGACAACACTATTAAGCAAGGTACAAGGAGCTATTACAAAGGCATTATCTACATTACAAAAGTAGTGCTCAATCAACACATTGAAAGCATAAGAGAACAAGGAAAAAGGTGCTATACCCAAGACCATATCTTGGAGAGAATTCTCACCTATAAGAAGCACTCAAATCAACCATAAGACCACCATCCAGATCTCCATTAAACCTCAAAGTATCACAGTTGGAGCCACCCACCATATTCATAAAAATAGTGTACAAAAAGAAATATTGCTTGCTATCCAAGAAATGAAGCAATCCAGCAAATAATTTGAAGGAAGGAAGGTTATAATGTTCATCCTTGGAGAATTAAATAAAAGGTCTACATGCAAAGACCCTGAGTTCCACTTGGCACAAACACTCTAAGCACCATCTCATTCCTCAATGCTCAAGGAATAATCCAATGCCTACCTTGAGGAGTTACAAAATCATTATGGAGGTTACTTACCTAAGTCCCATGTAACTCCCATGTGACACTTGTTCAAATTTGGAAGGAATCTATTCTATTTAAAGCACCCAACTTGGAGGAATATTAAAAAGGATGAAGAAAAAGCAAGGCACATAGTCAAGCCTGCAAGGTGTGGAAGCATGTTCATAGCAAGCACTGTGTAAGAGTGCATTCAAGACATGAATATTCAATGCCAAAATTAGACACCCAATGAGGTCAAAATTCCACACAAGGAGGTGCAAGATTCAGACAAAGCATCCATTAATGAAGAAGCATTAAATGCTCAACGAAACCAAGCAATATCAACTCCCATTCAAGGAATGCTAGACAACGAATACAATGCTGCAAAAGATACGTTGAAGGAATCCCATACTAAGGTATATCATGTGCCCATATTACTAAGGTTATTTAATTAATTTTATTAAAATCTAAAAGGATATATAAGGTGATTTTTATAAGGTTTACTATTGCATTGGATAATACAAATTCAGCCAAGCATTGGTAGATAATAAAGCAGGTATATATTTCAAAAATTATTTATTGAGGTTCATACACATAATATAATATTTGCAATATTTAGATTAGGATATATAAGGTTTTCAACCTTGATTAGATCATTATTAATTTCAAATAATATTATTTTCTAATATTCCAAAAAGTAGGAAGATATAAGACATACTACTTCAAACTATATACATATAATTGGAATTTAGAAACTTAAGAGAAGAAAATCAATTTCCTACCTATAGATTTGGAATTAATTGGTAGAAATTGTCTCATAATTATTCTAAGGAGACAAAAATAAATCCAAATATTAAAGCATACTTAATTAGGAAAGATAAGGAAAAATAAAAATTTGATTATTCTCAAAAACATTACAAAATCATTTTATAAGGTGAACTAAGTATTATCTAATTATTAGGGAGATATAAAGACGTTCTAAAAAACCTAAATATAGATTTTTTTTATCAAATTAGTTCACATACTAAAAACTAGGGAGCCATAAGGAATTCAACTTCAAAGGATTAGAAACTTTCAAAGCTAAAGCAATTATGGATATAGAAACAAGTGACCATAAAACAAGAAATCCATGATGGTATGATCATCTTAAAGTCTCAAATATTCATAATTTGAGAGAGCTAATTTTAGTAACCAAACCAACTGAAAGAAGAGATATGGTAGAATCCAAGTATGAGATAAAAGCTACAAGACCTATTAATAAATATGCTCTAGATTTATTTGGGTTCACTCAAGATATTGTTGTTCAAGACAACACTAATGGATTTTTTGAGATACAAATTATAGGGAATGGAAAAGGAGAATGGATCAATTGTGATCCAAATTTGCCTTCCATATTCATACACAAGAATCAAATAATGGAAGTGATGGAGGAAAAGTTTCTAGATAGAAAATCAAAGGATAACATGATTCTAGGAACAAAGGGAAGAGGAGAATTCTTCGAGCTCAAGAGACTTGTAATCCTAAAGCCACAAAGATTGAATTATACTAACCATTCATTTGATCAAGCATACAAGAAGGTAGCAAATTGGAGCAAGGAGAAAAGACACATGAGCTCTAAGAATAAATTGAAGACTGAACCAAACAAAGAAGAAGAACCTGAACAATATGAAGATACTCATCCAAACTCATGGAAGAAGACCATGAAGGAAGCATAGGAGAAGAGATCAAATTCTAGGACCAAGATGAAGATCCATACTGAAGACTGAAGTTTTCAATACCCAAATAATGTAATACAGAGGGGTGTTAGAGTATATTACGTCATTTGGGTCATGTAAATGTACCACCCTTGGTACATAACTAGAGTAGTATATTATTTTAGGGGTTAGTTAGCTAGTTACTTTAAGTAATATAATAAATGCACAAATATATGTGTGCAAGTTGTAAATGTGCAACATGTCCCCTTGTATAGCTAGGTAGAGTGTTGGCCAAGAAATCCATATTTCTATATAAAGGTCCTCATAGTGAGTGATTATATATTTATATAGATAGTAGTAGGTATACTAAGTAGATCACCATATATATTGGTTATGGAATACAATGTAGTTCTTTAACATCAATTCTGGAGTGTTCATTTCCTCCATATTACATTGTATAATTTTCGTCACTTTCCATTAATAGCATATTTGACCATCTTACATTTTTGCATATTTTATATCCTGTGATTGCATTCTCCCTTGGCATATACCATAAAAAGCTAACATGAAGAAGCTATGAAAACCCTTGTCATCTAACTACTTTTTAGTTCAGCCTTTTAGATCATAAGACCACACATGCCAAAGTTGTTCATACCCCTCAATTTAGCTTCCACTACCATGTGGAAACTCCATATATTTGGTGTTATCTTTTTGAGTGGGTAGAAAGTGGACTTATACCTCTTAAAATATCTTAAGTCCATATAGTAAAAATTCTTGGCATATTCAAGGTTGAACAAATAGACATGTATATTAGTAGGTTGAAGGTCATGTATGAAAATTTGAATAGGCAAATGGAGTGTGATATACCTAGGTAATAATATTCATTTGGACACCCCTTAATCTCAATAGTTATCATGCTTCATCATATAGCCTAGGTGCCTTTCCTTTCATGTTATTCATTATGAAATTGTATATTGCATCATAGAAGGGGTATAATATTTTTTCCACTTATTAATAAGGAAAGTTGTACAATCTACCATTGATAGTGGTTCCCATATAACTCCATTTTATTTAGCTAGAGAGAAAGAATCCAGTCATTCTTTTGATATAATATGATCCAAAATAGAGAGGATATGTAGATTAATTTTCTCTACTCTTTTAGCTCATCTAGTTAGTTTTTCATCTGATCTCCTAAGTATCTAGTATAGTTAAAAAAAAATTATTGTCTAGGGTAGTTCTCAATTATGTTAAGGAGAGAAATATGTTCCTTATAGATCTTTGCACATAATTTTTCCCCAAGAACCATTACAATACTAGGTATGATCAATTGGATATTATCTTAGATCAACTTGACTCTAATGATACAATCAATTTGATTACCTTATTTGGGTTTTTCAAATGTGGAATTAAGAATTCCCATCAATATGTTTGGAAAAATGATAATATTTTTTTTGGGTATTAGGATTACATGTGATCCACAAGGATGGATTATCCATTTCTTTCAACGTCTTTCTTATATTTTTCTCCTAGATATAAAATGACTTTTATGTCCACTAAGCTAGATTGATGCTCCTAGAGAAGTCATATCTCTTTGTACTTGTTTTAGCTAGCTCTAGACAATTTCAAAACTAGGACACTAGGTTCATTGTGAGCCCTAGAGTATATAATTAAATAATATTCCAAGAGCATACCTTTGGGACCAATTTAAACATTCTTAGTGCTTCCTTACTCATATGGGGAGTGTTTATATTTTCCCTCTTCTATCCTTTTATAAAGGTTCATTAAATATTTTCTTAAGTATTTGAATAGGAGGAAAGGATTTCTTATACTTTACATTTTTCTTCTATTTATCTATGAAATGCCCTACCTCATGTATTATTGCTTGAACCGATGGTGATGTTGACCCTAGAGGGGTAGTAGTACCAAGTGGAAAATTCATGGGGTTGGTTTCATGCATGGAAAGGATTATGGAGGAAGAAGTGGTATCCATTATAATATAATGACGATAAATAATTTTTGGGGTCCAAAATATTTTTTCTAAGTCTAGTGTGGGGGAGCAATTCATACAACCCAAGAAGCAATTTTCTCAACAAGTGAATAAATTGACTTGGGACCTTGAGTGATTAACTTTCTTAGTCTATAAAATCATCAATAAGACTCAACTAGATTTTTTTTTGGCTTAAGTAGTTTGGTATGTGGAGTGGGTTAATTTGATTGAAAGAAGTAATAAATTGATGGGTATCAGATACTTTGGAAAAACATTATTTGGAAAAAAATTATTTGCATTCAGTTGACTTGGTTAGCTAGTTCACAAGTTAGTAGAATAAAATTATCTAAGGAGCTTTAAAGGATATATTTTTTATCATGTTAAATGGGACCCTCAAAATCACTTTCACAAAGGTAATTGATTGCGTGGGGGATCTAATTTGGTTCACCTCACTGGCCATGTGACATGCAAGGTATGAGAAGGGTTGGGTCAAATCCATGTTAGGCATTTTTAGAGGAGTAGTTTAATAGAAGGGGATTCAACTTATGTTATTTGTAAGGTGCACTTAAATCATGGTCTAACTATTTCTAATAAATCACTTCGAATATAGTGGGGCATGAACAGAGTAGTGTGCAAAATAGTCAACAATAAAACATGTAAAGTTAAAGCATGTAGAGAAGGGAGTGATAAAATTTACAAAGTGTAGATGGATGTGTGATGAAAGGGGGTTTAATACCCTTCCCATACCCATGCCCAAATTTAATATGGTCATGTGGGTAGGCCATATTGGGATTAGATTTATTTTCCCACCTGACTAATTAAGTTGTAGGCAAGGCAAGCGATTAGTGATTCGCTTTGTTTCATGAGAAAATATATCATTGAAGTTAGTTAATCACTTATTGCTTTTAACTTTGGACTCTTTATTACAAGAAAAAAAATCAAGAAAAAGAGGGTGACAACTCCAATGGATGACACATCTAAGGAGAGATGAGAAAAGAAATATAGAAATAAGATTCATTATAGAGAAAGAGGAAACATAGTAGTAGGAATAGTAGAAAAAAAATATATAAGTAAATGTGTTATAAACCTATTTTATATTTTTTTTTTACTTTTAAATTTTTATCAGATGAGTCAAAGATACTTCCTATTCATTAAAATTGATGGTGGCATATCATCCATTGTGGCCAACTATAGGTATTTTAACATGAAATTTAGAGAATTTGATATGGTTTGCTATATTGGGAATTAGATTTTTGGTTGCCCCTTAGTTTAGCTCTTTCATCATCCCATTTGAATACCAAGTCACATTCCTTGTAATCCATTTTAACTAATCATTTGTCAAACCACCTTTTAATTATTTCTTGATGGTGGATTATTTTTTTGAATGCCTTCCCTTCTTCTTCGTACATGGATGGTAAGGCATATCATGCATGCATTGACTTGCCATTAATATCTTCAAGCTCCAATTACTATGACATTTATAGGGAAAGGATTTCAAGATTGAAAGGTAATGCAACTTACTCTTTGAAGAGTAGTTTTTAGGGAGATAATCTTGTTGAATTAGATATCACCTAATTTTCCCATAATGCTTTATCTATTTTATTGTTTGAATCCTTCCATGATTTAGCTCTAATATTATTTAGGATACTCATAAGGTTATTATTAGTAGATTTTATCAGACCATTCACTTAGGGGTGATAATTAGAGGATATATATTTTTCTATTAATTGTGAAAACAATTTTTTTTAAAAGGGTCCCAACCCTTTTACATAGGGCAAAGAAAATTCCAATACGGATAAAATCCCAAGGCTAAAAAGGTACAACCAGATAAAAAGATCAGATCAAAGAACAACATGAAAACCAACACAAGAGGCTAGCAATAAAAAACTACAAACAAAACAAGAGAGCATAATGGCTAACTAATATTTGGAGAGGCTAACATCAACCTCCAAGTCTTCCTTATTCTTCTTAATTTACACCTAGACCTTCAGAACCTCCTAGGAGTCTTTGGTACTCAAAATATTATTTGAATCTATCTTCATCTCTTGAAGAAGTAAAATATTAGGATTATTCAATTTTCTTAAGCTTTTAATGGCTCTCTGCTTACTAGGGGCATACATCCTTTGAACGTTCCAACTTATAATATTCATTTACTACTACGGTTGGAATTATGCCCTTCATTTAAATTTAGGAATTTTTGAGTGTTATTGGCAATCTCCTTTGAAGTTTCCTTACATATTACCTCAGCTAATTAAGGTCTTCCCACCTTTGTTTTATTGCCTAGGTCAACAATCTCCTTTGAATATTGCATCTTCCTCATTGAAGAAATTTCCTCTATATTGTCTACCTATGTAGATTTTACCTTTGGATGAAGTGCTTCCTCTATCGAAATATTCTCCTTGCTTGATATTTAGATCTTAAGAGCTAAATTTTGTTCATGCTTAGAACTCTAAGCCAAAATTAACTTACCCCTTTAAAGGTGTTCCACCCTATTGGCATGTTGAATCCCCTAGTACTCTCTTCTTTGATTTAGTTTATTATACTCAAAAAGAGTTAAACCTTCAATATCCATCAATTCCTCTCTAGAATAATAGATGTATTCTATAACATGATCCTGATTACCCTCCACTAGGTGTTCCTTTCCTTGGACAACCAATATATCCTCTACTGGACATCCCTCCTAAGTATTACTCTCTACAACCAAATGGAGATCCATTAGATTCTAATTCATAGGCACCTCCTTGCTATTTGTATCTACTTCTAGAATTTTAGATGTATTCTTATGGGTATCACAAAAAGAGCTTTCCCCTTTCTCCATTTGGTATTTCTTGGACTTTTGGTCTTGATATTTCTATTGGGAATGAGAAGCCTTCTTTTTCCAAAATTTTATAGAGTCCCTCACATCAAGGTAAGATTTTCCCACATGATCAAAATTCTTGCATGTGGATCATGAAGTAGGAGGATTTTCATAATTGATATTTTAGTCCCATGACCTCAAATATAATATTAGCCTTATATAGAATAGAAGTGGCTTTCCTAGGTTAAAATTCACACAAAATCTTGCATGAGTCAACTTAGTTTCTATTTTGTTAGAAGAATCCGCCATTATGGGAGATCTAATGACTTTAGAAATTCTCACAAAAATTTTTGTATCCCAAAAATAAAATGGTAAACTCAAAAGTCTTACCCAAACAAGGGTCATATTCATGACTTCTTTGAATGGTTAAAAGAGATATCCTATTTATTACTGTCAATATCAACAAAAAAAAATATGGGAGCAGAGGAGGAGTAGATGCGGAGTAGCAGAGATCTAGGGGGTGCGCAGGCTCGGACCAGCGGAGGCTCTGTGGAGGCAGGTAGGACCAGTGTTCATGGGATAGGCGAGGATCCAGAGGAAGGAACCGAGGTAGAGGATGGTCGAGATTCGATCTCTGACCAAGTAGGCTCGGCTAGAGAGCCTGACCCACCCGACAAAGACCCTGATAAGGGGACCCAACATGGGGCTACGGGACCCAAAAAATCTTGGTCCTTTGCGGAAACCCTAAAAGGTTCGAGGAGCAACTTTTTCAAATATTTTCCTCCACTGGTGCCAGTAAAGAACAGGATCATCGCTCCTGCGAACATCATGGATGGATTCCTGGCCATGGAGAAGTATTCGTTGGTTGGAAAGTTCCTGGGTGGAAGGCCCGACATTGAAACTATTAGGGCTTGGGCATGGAACAAATGGAAAATGATAGGAAATTTGGAGATAGTGGCCCTTTCCAAAGGGTTCTTCATAATAAGGTTTAACAACAAGGAAGATGCGGAGAGAATCCTGGTTGGAGGCCCATGGTTCCTAGGCAGACGTAGCCTCTATCTCAGAAGATGGGGCGAAGACTTCGACCCTGATACACAAAATATTAACATGGCCCCCATTTGGGTTCGCTTGCCTAACCTACCGGCTCAATTTGTCAATGAGTATTGGCTTCAAGGAATAGCAAAAACTATTGGTGAACTGGTGGCTATTGATCATGCCACCCTGGCAAGGACAAGATTGACTCAGGCGAGGATCTACATTAATGCAAATCTAGAAATAGAGCTCCCAACCTTCATCGAGTTGGAATATGGAAATTACTTAAGGAAGCAACCGATTGAATATGAAAATAAATCGGCCTTTTGTACGGAGTGCAGAAACCAAGGTCACCTTCCAAGCCAGTGTCCAACAGTGGTATCAAAGAAAGAAGGCCCGAAGAACCAGGACCCGAGAGGGCCCAAAGGTAGAGGGATCATCAGAAACCAAGGACCTAGGGCCCCTCAAGGAAAAGGAGCTTTCAGGAAAGTCAGAATAGACCTTGAGCATCAAGTCCAAAATTGGGAAAAGGAGAAAGGAAAGCAACAAACCATCGAGGGAGACAAGGTAAGTCCAAAAACCCTAAGCTCCAATAGGTTTGAAGTATTAGCAGATAAGGATTCTGATGATGAAAATGAGGAAGATAATCAAATCCATATTGAATGGCCCGAAGTCCTAGAATCTTTGCCTAAAGTAGGGCCATCCTTAGTGTTGCCTCAAGACCTGACCAACCCTCAAGGTGTGGATTCAAACCCTTTTGAATACAGGATGAACCTAGAGGGAGGTGAGTCCAACACTGACATGATAGGAACCAAAATGACAATGGGGGGATCTAGTCCCGTCCTGCAACAAATAGCTCCTCCTAAGTTTAGCCCAAAATAGACAAGAAGTTTAGCGAAATCCTCGATTGACTTTGGGAGTGAGAAAAAGAGAGGAAGAATGTCCGAGGCAGATCATTATAAACTCAAGATCGACAATGAAATAGCAAATGGGAAACAGAGGACACTTCTACAACAAGTTATCACAAGTCAGGATGATAGCCGAAACAACAAATCTCCCCCACCTCAAGGAAGGGGGAGAGGGAAAAACAATAAGTAGTCTAAATGAAGATCCTCTCATGGAATGTGAGAGGCCTTAATGGCCTGGTAAAACAAAGGACGGTTAAGTCATTAAGGAAAATAATTAATCCAACTATAATGTTACTTCAAGAGACAAAAATGGATGAAGGTCAGGCAATTTCTGTGGCCCCTAGAATATGGAAGCACGGGAAGATGGCTTTCAAGCAAGCGAGAGGCACTTCTGGAGGACTGATGATGATGTGGGACCCCCAAAAAGTGGAAGGAAATGTGATCCAGGCTGAGGAGAGGGTCCTAAGCATTCTATTCCATGATCTAGATAACAATAGGTCATGGATCACCTCAAATGTTTATGCCCCTAATACTGCTCAGGAAAGAGAGTCTCTGTGGGTTTACCTGACTCATTTGGGTGAAGCATTTTGAGACATTCCTTGGGTGGTAGGGGGAGACTTTAATACTCCGCTATACCCATCTGATAAAAAAGGAGGATCTGGGCTGCCTTTCAGAAGTATGGAGGAGTTCAATTCGTTCGTCAACACAAATGAACTAATGGACGTTAAGTTAAAAGGAGCCAAGTTTACTTGGAGCAACCGACGAGTAGGGCAACATCTTATTCAGGAGAGGCTAGATAGGTTTTTTCTCTCGAAAGAGGCTCTCATGGCCTTTGGAGACTCTTCCCTGTTGTCTTTGCCCAAGATCGCTTCTGACCACAGTCCTATCCTACTTGAGGTTCCCCAAAGCTCATGCCTCAAGAAGCCCTTTCGGTTCGAGGCAATGTGGACCAAGCATAAGGACCTCAAGGAAAGAATCATTCAATGGTGGAAGATTGATGGTCACGGAAGCCCTTCCTTCAAGCTGTCCCAGAAACTAAGGATGGTGAGAGATAACCTCAGAATTTGGAACAAGGCAGTTTTTGGGAATCTGTTTGAAAAAAAGAAAGAGGTCAGTGATAGACTGACTGTCATCAAAAGGAGCATTGAAAATGGTCAATATGATGAGGTAACCAAATCAGAAGAAAAAACTCTCTTGGCTGAATTCCACAATGTCCTGGCCTGTGAGGAAATGTACTGGAGGCAGAAATCTAGAGCATTATGGCTCAAGGATGGGGATTCTAACTCTAAATTCTTCCATGTGACCACTCTTCAAAATAGGAGCAACAATAGAATTCATGATCTGATCAAGGAAGATGGCTCCACAACTCAAGATGTCCAAGAAATCAAAAATGAAGTTGTGCATTACTTCAGCAATCTCCTGGGAGAAGAAGTGCAATGCCAGGCCAATGCAAAAGAATCCCTTTTGCATGCTATTCCTCAAACTATTGATAATGACATAAATAGGAAACTCATCGATCCTTTTTCAGATGAGGAAATCAGAAAAGCTTTGTTTACCATGGATCCGGATAAAGCACCTGGGCCTGATGGTTTCTCTCCCCACTTTTTCCAAACCTACTGGGACACGGTGGGGGCAGATGTTTGTTTGGCCATGAGGGAATTTTAGTCTTCCAAACACATTCCTAGAAGCTACAACTCCATGTTTATAGCCTTGATCCCAAAAGGAGTAGCTCCTAAAACTATGGCCGATTATAGACCTGTGAGCCTGTGCAATGTAACATACAAAATTCTCACCAAATTGATAGCAAACAGGATGAAAGATATTCTACCCCTTATCATTGACCAATGTCAGGGAAGCTCAGTCCAAGGGAGATCTATCCTCGATGGGGTCATCATGGTTCATGAAGCCCTTCACTCTGCAAATCAAACCAAGAAAGCATCCTTTGCTTTAAAACTGGATATGAACAAAGCTTTCGACCGCATCAATTGGGAGTTTCTCGAGGCAGTGCTGATTAAATTTGGATTTAATCACCAATGGGTAAAACTCATTCGAGGATGTATCCATAAGCCTTGGTTCTCTATGTTAGTTAACGGATCCCCCATAGGGTACTTTCAAAGTTGCAGGGGTCTAAGACAAGGGGATCCTATTAGCCCCATGCTATTCATCATTGTGGCCAAAGCACTGGGTAGAACCATCAAAGTGGAATGTTCAGATGGTCTTATCTCTAGTATCAAAGCCACTTCCCAAACATCCCCTGTCACTCACCAACAATTTATGGATGATACGCTGATGCTCTCTCTTGCATCGGTGGCAGAGGCCAAAAGAATCAAACACATCCTTACCCTGTATGAGGAGGCGACCGGTCAGAAGGTCAATTTCACCAAAAGCAAAATATTCTTCCTCAACACTCCCATTCAGAGATAGATCAGGATTGCAGGGATCTTGGGATGTGCCATAGCTACTTTTCCAACGTCTTATTTGGGCCTACCTCTCTTCACTGGGGCTCCTTTGGGAGTTATGTGGGACAATGTGGTGGAAAGAATCCAGAAGAGGTTAGCAGGCTGGAAAGGTCACTTTTTATCCCAAGCAGGCAAAGCTACCCTGACTATGGCTTCATTGCAAAGCATTCCTGTCTACTTCCTATCAGTTTTCAAAGCCCCGGCTCGTGTCCTCCAAAATATTGAACAACTTCAAAAAAAATTTTGTGGTCAGGATCGGAAGGAAAGCACATGATCCACCTAGTTGGGTGGGGCAAAGTGTGCCTTCCCAAGGATGGGGGAGGCCTTGGCCTGAGGAGAGTTTCCCACCTGAATGCAGCCTTGTTAGCCAAACAAGCATGGCGTGTCCTATCAAGCCAAGATAATGAGTGGATAGCCATTGTGAAAAGGAAATACCTGCAAGGTTCTGATTTTTTGAACACTCCTATTTCGATACGAGGATCAACTTTCTGGAAAGCAATTTTGGCAAGCAGGGAGATAGTTAAGAAAGGCATGAGATGGATAGTTGGGAATGGCACAAGGATCATATTCTGGGAGGATAGATGGGTGAGGGAGGAGGCCCTTATAATAGACCCCAGGTTAGCAAGAATCAAGCATTTCACTGATGAAAATTTTGGACCCATGGTTGCAGACTTCCTAAGACAGGAGGGGAATAATCTGAGGTGGAAGTCTGTAAAGGTGCAGGGACTGCAAGATGAATCTAAGGAACTTGAATGTGTGTTATCCCAACAATTCATTTCTATGAGCATGGATGAGGATCATCTGAGGTGGGCGGCGACTGAAAGTGGGGAATTCTCAGTGAAATCGATGTACAAATTGCTTCTCGACTATGAGGATCCACCATTTCTTTCCAAAGTGGTGTGGATTGACAAGTTGATCCCTAAGCTGGCTCACTTTTCCTGGGCTGCCATTCAAGGAAAAATCCTCACCATAGACAACATGATACGAAGAGGTATGATTTTGCCTAACAGGTGTTATTTGTGCAGGAAAAGCTAGGAATCGATTCATCACATCTTTCTAGATTGCCCTTGGTCGGTGGCCATCCTAAATGGGGTGTTCCAAACCTTTAACATCTCATGGGCAATGCCTACCATGGTTCCTGAGTTGTTCCATCAATGGTCGTCTCCCTTCATCAGTTCCCAGCTGAGGTTCCTATGGAAGATTTACCTCCATCACTATCTATGGTAGATCTGGCTGGAGAGAAACCATAGAGCCTTTAGAGCCTTTAGTGACTCTACTCTTGACCCGCTTTCTGTCATTACCAAAATTTTGGCCTTTGCCAAAGAAAATCTCAGCATCCTTCCTTCTTCTCCCCAATCCATCCCTCTGCATGAGAAAATCCTTGCTCAATCTCTTGATCTTTCCTTAGACAAGTCCATAGGAGTGTGCAAACCTCATCCAAGGGCAGAGTCTAGATGGATTGCCCCCCCTGCGGATTGGATCAAATTCAATTTTGATGGGGCTGCCAAGGACAATCCTGGAAAAGCTGGAGTGAGAGGCGTGGTGAGAGACCACCAAGGATAGGTCATGCTGGCATTTTCTAAAAACCTAGGGATCAAAACCAATAATGAGGCCGAAGCTAGAGCTCTATGGAGAGGTTTGCATCTGCTCCACGAGGTTCAAGGTAAATGCTATGTGGAAGGGGATTCCCTGAATATTGTCAACCTCCTCAACAACAAAAGGAAACCTCCTTGGAGGATAGAGGCCATCATCAATGAAGCAAGGATCCTTGCTGACGCGAGGGAAGATTTTGTCGTCCAACACGTGTTCCATGAAGCCAATAAAGCAGTGGATAAACTGGCGAACATCGGGGTCGAGGCTGACGGGCTGATCACGTGGATGAATGAGGTTCCAGGTGATGTGGAAAATATCATCCAATCAGAAATACTATGAGTGGAACAATGGGGCTATCATGTTGGCAAGTCACGTGTACCTCGGGGATCACTATCGTGAGGGGGAAAAATACCCAAAGCAGAAGGCTTTTCTTATTGGTTGCGGTTAGGTTGGAATATGATTGTGATCAACCCAAGGCCAGCTTGGAAACTCGTACTCATAGGTGGTAGGACTACGAGGTGGTGGTTTTATTTCCTAAAAATGATAGTTATGCGAGGAGGGCGCACCGTGGGGGGAGGTGCAAGTTTCCAAATGCATTGAGACATGGGCCAACCTTCCCCGAGAGGAGTAGGTTCCCTACGAGGTGTCTTGGGCCTAACCTCCACATCAATACCAAGAAAATGGATCCTATCAGTGGGGTCAAGGCTTACGATGGCACGATCCACATGATGATTTGGCATGATTCTCAAGGCAAAGGTGATTCATGGGTCATTTCCAATTTTGGCATGGGTTTTAAGGACTTAGCAATGGGCGGATACGACAAGCGAAGGAACCACCACCTTTTAATCATTCAATACTGGAGTCTTTTGAAGGAAACCATGAGTGGAGAGCTTTCAGACAATTCAGAGAGGAATTTGATAGTTACCTTATCAAATATGATCTACATTGAGCCCAACATGGTGGTCATGGAGCCTGCTGCTCAGGCTATCCTGACCGATAGGCATTTTACCCAATTTTTTGATCTATTTTTGGGCATGAAAGATGAAATTACACTGGCTATGATGGAAACATGGGAGGATGGTCACGTGGAGATCAGGGGTCATGAATTTGTCATTGATGTTCAGCTACTGGCGGAAATTATCGGACAGTCGGTCAAGGGTAGGTCAATTCACAGACAAAAGCACCACTGGGAGGTGGAGCTCAAAGAGTTTAAGGATAACCCAAAAATCTACAAGGAGGCAAAGAATGGTCTCACAAGGATGGACCTCCCGACTCCCTGGAATGCGGTTATGAAGAATGTGCTAGAATTCATCACGGTGGAGGACCCTGGTAAAACTTTACTCAGCTTCCATTATGCCTTTGTCAACTTTTTTTGGGATGTTAACCCCATAAGCATTCCCCAATTTTTGATGAACTCCCTGAACCACACCATAACCTCATCCCATAGCAAAAAAGGCTTTTCCATGCCCATGCATCAAGGCCTTCTCAAGGTTATTTACAAATACGTCCTTCTCCATGCTCCCCAACCTGATATCCCTGCCCCTCCTCCTAAGGATCCCCCGATGGTTCGTGGTGAAATTTTGAGGGGGCGCGAGAGCCCTGGTCTCCCAAAACCCTCCCCTGTCATGAAGCATGAGGGTGAGTCAAGCGCTAAGGGAGGCCCGACAAGGAAAAGGCTGAGAATTGATGACCAACCCATTAGGTCTTCCCTGAGGCTAAAAAACAAGCAAGTTCAGGGGAGCAACAAAATCATGGAGATTACGTCTGAAGATGAGGGTCCTAACCCTACAATCATGGAATTGAAAAGGTATGTCCTGAACACGATGGCCAACATCAATCAATAGATGCAAGAATTACAGGAGATTTTGACCAAGGTATTCTTCAACGAAGGATACCAGAGCAACAAGTCGGTGGTCTACAACCCGGATACTGACGACAACGAAGAAGACAAAGATGAAAATTAGGAAGAGGAGGTCGAGGAGGAGGACTAGGGTCTTCCTTCGATTGGCCTGTCCTGTGTCTGGATGTTCTGTGTTTGTTTTGTTGTATTGGCAGTGGCAGTGGCTTTTTGTTTCCTACGGTCTTATGGGTGATCTCCTGTGCGTAGTGTGGTTGCTTGGGGTAGTTAGGGTCCTGATAGGACCTGTGTCTCTTTTTGTTAAGGGGGATTTCGACTATGGTGGGTAGTATGGTCTGGTTCTTATGGTTTCTGGCTAGGTAGTAGCGTAAGGTTAGAGGACAAAGTTTCCTCAGTTTGGTTCCTGGTGGGGTTCCTCAGCCATGGGCTGATTTTTGTAAATCGGTTTTGGGTCAACCGTTAAAACCCGGTTTAATGATAGACTTGATTTACCAAAAAATATATATATCCTATTTATTAAGTGTTAGACCTCTTCTCCTATAAAACTATTGCCCTTGAAGCATGACATACATAATATCCTCAAGGTTTTAAAAATAAAATAGAACAAATCCATTTTGCATGGTTACCACCTCAATAGGGTTTTTGGATTTCCATTTCTCAATATCCCAATCCTAATAGAATCCACACCCAATATAGGCCCAAAATATTTACCAATAAAGCAATTATATCTCTTCTCAATTGGTATCATGTCTAACAGATGTAGTATGTGGAGGCATAACATATCATCCTATTCAATAGGATAAATGGATAATTTCTTCTATTGGTAGCCTGAGCCCTAGACAATGTTCTTCCAATATTGATCTCTCACTATAGGTTGTATCCCCTAATAGACCCTCCTAATCATAGGAAATAATTCACCTTTTCCCACCACAACATAATTTGAAAAACCATAAAGTAAAACCGGTTGCCCTACCACACTCCAATAGGATATGCATATTTATCTGATATGCCTGTGCTAATGCCTAAATTCCTTTCCCATGATTTGCTCCTGATAAGCTCCAAAATGGATAGCTTACTCCTAAAACTAGCATCCTCCTCCATCATGCCCTAGATCTACCATTTTCAAAGCTCACCAAACCTGTTGCTACCAAAGCTCATAATATCTACCACTATCGAAGTTCACCAGATCTACCACTGTTGAATCTCACAAGATCTATTGTTGGTAAAGCTCACTAGATCCACTACTATCTATAGATATGCAAAAATTGTACACCTAAACAATTATATGAAATCAAATTGACAATATAATCATGTAACCATCAAATGACAAAGAAATATAGAAAATGGTGTCCTTCTCATTAATATTGAAATATTCCTTTACAAGGTGGTTACAAAGATATCCCTCTTAGGGATTTATACCAATTTGATACAAATTACAATATAGAACCAAAAGTAGGTGTATCCCGCAGAGTCTTTGCACTCTCAAAACTGATTATAGAGAGGGTTTCTTTGTGACCTCCACACGATGAGATAAATATTGATGAATATTTGTGTTGAAGAGCTCCTACTAAGATCTGAAACCTACACACAAGAACACTTACAAGACATTAATAGCAAATGAGGAACCTCTCATGATGAGGTCCATATCCATGATAAGCAATTGAAAGAAAGATGCTGAAAATGATAAACAAATGCATGAAAACTGAGTAAAACTATGCTAGAATAGAAATGAATTGCTGCTAAAGCTATTATAACTAGAAAGCATAGAAAAAGTAGATTTCATCGAGAGGTCATCATGGGGTAAAGTGGTCAGGCATTCTAGCCATCATAGGGTATGACAATGAAACTTGTGGGCCACTTCGGGGTGAAGAGATCATTGAACAAAGAACTGTTTCTTCATGACCGATGCGGGAAATGCTTGGGTTGGTCTACTGAATTGATTGTTCAAGGGTCGTACACTTGAAGCATGATTGAATTGCAAAAAATAGCATGAAATAAGGTCACTTGATGGAAAAATATGGTTGAATTTGGTCTTCAAACTCCAAAGGACTCCATTGATGCAAATGCAAGCTCCATGGCTAGATTTGGGCAGCACTTCATTGCTTATGAGAGGATGTTCTCTCTAGTACACAAACTGATAGCACTTCATTGCATGGAGAAATTGAGATTCTTTTCATGAAGGCTTGGGCTCTTCTTATAGATTTTCAAAATGGTAATCTTGGCTTGCAAGAGAAGCCAAGAACCAAGAATTGGTTAGGCTCTAGGAAGACCAAACGTCACCTCTAGAACCTTCTCATGCTTAACCGTTAAAGCTCAACTACCCTATAACTAATTTGGCTCAGCTCGAGAGCCCGAGTTTGTTATAAGAATGGTCATCCTAGGGTGGAGCGATCATGACTATTGGCCATCACAGGGTCCAGCGACCACTGGAGGCCGCTCCTAGGTATGATGGTCCAGGCTACAAAAGATAGGTTGCCCCTGTTTGAGTGGTAAGAACCACTGTTAAGCCTTGGGGAGGCCCAAGGTGGGTCATATGGCCTGAAAAGGTGTCCATATAGGTAGCCTCCTCAACATGACGTGTTTTAGGTGTCTATAGATACCCCTTTTTGGGATGCATTGTGTGAAAGCACAACACTAAGAAAAAATAGATAACCTAACATCAAATTGAAGGTTGATTGATGTTCATTGATCTGATCAACTTTAGATGCCCCAATCACAAAAAGAGCATGCATCTTTGAATCATTACCTCCAACACTTTGGTGGACTTAATTTGTGTAAAACTTTGGCAAATCTGAAGGCATTCGGGTAGTTTTGTGTTACTACATGGACCGTTAGTTCAGACTAACAAAGGTTTGGTTTAACATTTTTTTTTTGCCCCAAAAAATAGGGAAGCGTGTGATAGTTGTTAGCAATGATTCTTGGATGAATGTAATTTGCATGATTGAGTGTTTAATTATTGATTTTGATTATGAATTCTATGATTATGACTACCCCCTCAAGTGATGAGTCGATGAGGAAATGGCAAGTGATGAAAGCGATGAGTCACTTGACCAAGATGACTTGCTTGAGCATTGCAAGATGATAACAAATGTAAAAGGGAAAGTCCTATTACAACTATGATTTCAACCATTATTAGTAATTGTACATCTCTATCCCATGGAGCAATCCAGCCACATGGCTTTCTTAGGGAATTAAGATGATAGCAATTCAATTAAATCTCGAGGTGAATCACTATGTTCGATGATCTGATGAAACTTCATGGAAGAATGAAATGTACGCCTCATTCCCTTGGAGCAGTCTGATTGCATGGCCTTCTTGGGGATTGAAGTGAAAATATTTTGATTCATCAATGAATGATTTTGTGGTTCAAGTGGCCTTATGGTAATTTACTCATCTTACCAGATTGCATGGATAGCAAGTCACTGCAACCACCAAGTGTATAGGGTAAATTACTAGGTACGAGGTGCACTTGAGATTTTATTTGATTGATTTTTTTGTTATTTTTGAAATTTTTGATTAAAGTGGACCATTAGATGTTGTTAAATGTCCAAATTGAAGCTCATGATGCTGATAGAATGTGTGCATTTATTATCATTTGGAGGCCATCCTAGGGTACAATGGTGGCATTTTGCAAATTTTGGGGTCATCCTAGGGTAGGACGGTCACGCCGAAATGTGACCGCTCCACCCTAGGGTGGTCAAGAAATTTGAAAAATATAAAAGCAAATTTTCCAAATTTTAATGTCATTGTGATAGTTGGTAGTGAGAGAAAAAGGAGTGAGGTGGAGGAGAGATTATTTGACAAGGAATACTACCAAAAACTTGACACACTACCATGATGGATCAGCCAGAGGCCTCTACGAGTGGAGGAGCCGGAGCTACGAAGGTAGAAATCTCGATCCCTCTCTTGTTAATTTTACAAATTAAAAATGAACCTCATTAAGTAATGGGAAAATTAACCTCACTAAACCATTAGTAACGAACCTCACACTAGATTAGGAATATCTAGATTAGGCTAGCTGAGAATTTTAGCATTTTTGCATGGGGTCATACCCCACTTAGGTGTCACTATGATATTGTCCTAAGTGAGATTGACTCCCATTTTGCAGATTGGGGGTTGTCCTAGGGTAGGGAGACTACGTTTGAAACCCAACGGTAAAACTTTTCACTATTGGGGTGGTTGTCCCAGGGTTCAGCGATTACACCTACCAGCCATCTGGACCTAGAGTGACTGCAAAACTTTGATGATTTTTTTAGATTTTTTATTGTTATTTTTCCTACTAGGCTTCATATTTTGATGACTTGCTATAGAGAATCCCTCTTTATTAAGGAATTATGAGATCAGCTTAGAGATGATGACTAGGTGTGGTTTGGGGTGATTATCCTCATACAGGTGGTGTGCACCCTATAGTTATGTCAGATCAGACATATCTAATGATCTTGGCTCATCGATGGGATAACAAGACCAACACCTTTCATATCCCAACTAGTGAGATGATTGTGACACTTGAGGATATCTATAGGATATTTTGGATCCCTATCGAGGGATGCCCTATCACCTCCACTCCCCTTCTACAGTAGGGGAGAGTTATTCAGAGGATATTTGGAGGGGAGGTAGATGTTGCATTAGCATGGATGGACCATGATAGAGTCTTGATCAAAGCATGGTATGACAATGTATTCTCTTGATGCCAGGTAGTAGTGATGTACATCATCTCAAACATCCTACTACCAGAATCTTTAGGAGTGAGGTTCCCTTGGAACCTCCTGGACATGGTGTAGGATCTTCTTGAGTGTGATCTAGAGGACTCGATCATCATGGCATGGGGGAGCACACTATTAGCTCATTTATATGATGAGCTATATGAGATACAACATCAAAGGTGCATCAATATTGGGTTATAGTCTGCTCCTCCAGATATGGGGATGGGAGCATATCCAAGTGGATCAACCAATAGGATTACTAGTACCATGAGCTGAGCTAGGGGATATAGATATTGGTTATGCAGCTCGATGGTGATGGGATCGAGATATGGGTCAAATCCAACCAGAGGTAGGTAGATTGATACACTATGTTGAATCATTGGATAGATTACAGTGGGATCAGGTAGTGTGGAGGCCCTACTTGGATTACCCTCACTTGTGAGAGGCTATAGAGTATCTAGGGTAGGTGAGATATGGATGGTGGCTCATTGGGTACCATGGCACTAAGCGAGAGTACTTCCACTACTCTCAAATTACATGATAGTTTGACATCTTCCAAGATGTCCTAGAGGAGCCTATCATATCATCTATAGGTATGAGATGAGACACAGCTAGAGTGGCCTCGAGTAGAGGCACTTGTAGAGGAGGAGGATCCAATAGTGGCTAAGATTAGATTAGCTAACCTAGGGACTAGCATAGAGTATGACACCTGGTGGGTCACCCAACTATGGTAGGGAGGTGGTCCGATGGGTAGGCCTATAGAGGTAGTAGAGGAGGAGGGTGGAGATGAGGTTGAGTGATGAGTTCATCATAGGATAGAGGGGGAGTGGGGCCAAGTTGTAGAGGAGGTAGAGGAGCCACAGGATGAGGGTGAGGGTGATGAGGATGACCCTACAGATGAGATGGCCTAGTTGAGATCTCAGCTATAGACTACACAGGGGTAGTTGGTAGAGTGGGAGACCACTCTCACTATAGTCTAGAGTCAGCTCAGTAGTGGACAACAGTAGTGGAGGGGATTCTCTAAGGAGAGAGATCTCCTCAAGGTCTAGATAGCCATGACCCAGATAGAGATTGATAGGGTTACTATAAAGAGGGATACTCTATAGACATAGATGGCTGCCAAGACAATAGAGAGGGATGCTAGGATAGTGGAGCGAGATGCTCTATAGGTTTAATTGGCTACCGTCATTTTAGGTCAAGCTACAACCTCCATTTCAATGAATTAGGGTAGGGAGCATCAGGTGGAGATGCAGATTAGTAGACTATGAAGCCTCCTAGAGGAGTATGTGGCCTAGCATAGATCTGATGCAACCTACATAGTTGATCTAGAGAGTTAGGTTAGGATACATGGTGGTAGTCTACCTGAGAGATCTATAGTAGGGGGATCTCAATGGAGCTAGCAGAGTGAGTCTAGATAGTCATCAGTGCGGCCCAGTCATAGGTCATCAGCTCATCTAGAGAGATCAATGACTAGTGGTTCTAGGAAGCCTCGTAGGGATGAGGTTGAGGGTGGAGGTGACTCTAGGGGTGCAGGCCCCGCTTGATGTATCTTTTATGTATTTATTATTTTTGAGTGTAAGGTCTAAGGACCTACATAGTTGTAGCCTATGGGAAATTTTTGTACCACTATGTACTTGACATTTCACACACACACATATATATATATATATATGATCTCTTTTATGGCTCATTATGTGTTTATGTTATGTTTTGATTTTATGTTATGTATGCATTGATGGATTGTGATGATATGATATATTGATTTATACATGTGATGTACTAATGATATGCAATGATTAGATGATGGATGTATGATTAGATTTTGTAATCTAGATGTATGGATGTACTATTATGTATGTGTATATGGATGTAATATTTAATGTTAAATGCATATTTTTAGATTTATTTAATTGATTATGCATTTAATTTTTGTTACATGATATGATGGATGTAATGTGTATGTAATGCATTAATTTTATATGGATGTTCTAATGCAAATTGTACATGTATGCTTTAATTATTTAAAACATAATGAATGAATCTAATTTATGTTTAACAGACTAATGGTAGACACCATAGAATGTATAAAAATCATGAATTAAAATGTTACCCTTATCATAAGAGTTATACATTTGTATATGCATATGTGAGATGAAATATGTGAAATGTAGGGGCTTTCCCTATAAGCTTTTGTAAACTAAAAGGTGTGCATAAAATAGTCAGTGGTTATCTAAATATCATTGTTGATATTCATCTAGTATCTATCCTATTTTATGAGGACCCCTTAATAAACAAAAGCTCATAAGGAAAATTGTGATTGTTGATGAGATGATTTGTTGCTATGAGGGGATTTTTGAGGTTTTCTGTGAGACTCAAACACCCTAGTTGATTGATCAAAAGTTGTATACTGACTACACAAGACTCTTGAAAGATACAAGCCTATTAAGAAGACCTAGATATTCAATATCCCTATGTGTGCAAAGTGAATATATTAGATGAGGCATTAAGACTACCTCATTGCCAGGTGGGTTTCATGCAACCCATTGTTGTAATGAGGATCACCCTATGGTCATCCTAATCCTAAGTTTGGATGTAGTTAGACTAGACTACTAGGCAATACAAGCCACCAAAAGCTAGCTCAACCATAAGATGACATTGGTCTATACAAAAGAAGGTCACTAATGTGATAGACATATCACCATGCGTAAGGCTACTCCATTGCTAAGTGGGTTTCATTCAACCCATTGTTGTAATGGAGATTACCCCATGGCTTTTGAATACTAAAGATTCCAGGGATTCAAGCTCGTTACCCCCTTATTTTATTTTGATTGCTTGGGATACTTGCTCATGCTTAGTGGTGAAAACCACTATTTTTTTTTGAGCAAGGGATTTGCTTAGTGATGAAAATCACTATTTATTTTGTATTGTTTTGGGAATTTGCTCATTTTGTGGAAGAGCAAGGGGATTGTTTGGGTAGGGGGGAGCTTGTCCTTTTGTCAATTCTCAACATTCTAGACCATGCACATAATAATATGAGCAAGGAAAACCTTTCGCTTAAGGTGACAAGGACCACTTTGTAGTGTCATATTTCCTTGTTCAGACTCGGATTGTTAATGTGTAAAATTGTGTTGGGATTTTGAGATATGCAAGGTACTATCAAAACTAGACCTTACCTTCTAAAATCCAAGATAGCTTTCTACAAAATCTGAAAAGATAACTAGGGATGGCTGAATGACCGAAAACCCTAGTATACACCCTATAGCAACTCAGTAGTTGTGTTGAAAAACATAGTTACTCACAAGGGAAATATGAATGATAATGATATGTGGAATGTAAGGGTTTTCTCTATAAGTTTTTGTAAACTAAAAGGTGTGCATAAAATAGTCAATGGCCATCTAAATATCATTGCTAATATTCATCTGGTATCTATCCTATTTTATGAGGACCTCTTAATAAGCAAAAGCCCATAAAGAAAATTATGCATGTTGATGATTGATAAGGTTGATTTGAGATTCATGATTGGCATACAAACATGGTGTCATTCATAAGAATGTAAACATAACTTGTCCTAATGCAAATGCAATGGATGAATATGCCTAATGTAATGCAACTAATTAGTGCATACAATGAAATGCATGATAACATAATGTAAATGTTTTTGTATTTTGATGTTTTGTATTGTTTTTGTGTTTTTATGTTTTCTGATTTGTTTGGTATTTTTGATAATTTTTGTTGTTTTTGTATTTTTGATTGTTTTATGATTTATGTATAAAATGCCCATAGATGAAGAATGTTGAGAGGTTCGGGCTCCTCAACACCTTCTAGAGAAGTTAGGTGATAAGTTCCTGGTCCTATTTTCTCTATTACGATAAAGGGACCTAACCAATTGGCCATAAATTTATCTCGTAGATGAGGTGGTAGGTTTGAGTTCTATTGGTTCTCTTTGAGCACAAGATCCCCAAATTTAAAGTCTCTTGAATGGAATTTAGTATTATAAGCTTATTTAAGATGATCTTGATAAACATGTAGATGCTCAAGAGCATTAACTCATCATTCATCAAGAAGGGTCAATTGATCGAGGTGAGCTTGTCGTGAGGTGTCATCATCGATGAACTCTTTCAATGAGATGTGCAATGATGGAATTTCTAATTCCAAGGGTATAATGGCCTCAGTGCCATATACTAGAGAAAATAGGGTTGCCCTAGTGGGTGTCCGAATGCTAGTTTGATAAGCCCATAAAGCTAGAGGTAATTGAAGGTGCCAATCCTTGTGGTTTTCCTTGATGATTTTCTTCAATATGGCAACTACAATTTTATTAGAGGCCTCTGCCTACCCATTTGCTTGTGGATAATAGGGTGTTGCAAAGCTATGTTGAATGTTATATTTGGATGTTAAAGCCCACACATATTTGTTCTTGAATGATGTCCCATTATCCGATATTATTTTGGATGGAATACCAAAATGACATATAATGTTATGGAGTATGAACTCCATAATACGAGCTCCAGTCATAGTGGTTAAAGGGATTGCTTCCACCCATTTGGTAAAATACTCAGTAGCCATTATAATGAATGTGTGATGGCCTAAATATGGAGGAGAGATCTTCCCAATTAGATCAAATCCCCACTAAGAAAAAGGCCATATTGATTGAATCGATTGTAAGGCCTGAGATGGTAGGTGTAAGATATTGGCATGATGTTGACACTTTATGCACTTCCTGACATATGTGCAATAATCCTTTTCCATTGTGGGCCAATAATAACCCATTCTAAGGATGCACTTGATGATAGCCATGCCATTAAAATGGCCACCATAGGTACCATCATGAGCTTGCGATATTGCCCAAGCAGATTCTTGGGGCTCGAGACAACGAAGGAGGAGTCCATCATAGCTCCAATGATAGAGAATATCTCCTAGCAAGACATACTTAGTCACTTTTTGTTTAAATGCTCATTTTATGACATGTAATAATCCCTAAGGGATATTACCAAGTTTCAAATAATATTTTAATTGGATGAGCCAATCTTGATAAGCTTGAGCTTCAACTAACTGAACAACTTATTCCCATTGTAATTCATTATGCACAAATGTAGATTGGGAAACAACCTTGTGATGAATGGTCATGCCATTATCTGAAGGACCCTATGAGATCAAGGACCCCTAGGATACCTATTTTAAAAAGTCTTGTGCCTTGTAGAACCACTCATGATTTGGTTCTATCTGAATCATGTGAATTGATTCTTTATTATGTGAAGCCTCATGCAACATCATTGATTGTGAGAGCATTTTAACATGGATGGTTGTAAAATCATCGAAAGGATTCTATGGGATTAAGGATCCCAAAGATGCCATTGTATCCATGAAGTGATTAGATGTACGAGGGACTACCTCGATGTCATACCATTCTAGTTTGGCTAATAATTTATCCACAAGCTCTTTGTAAGATTTCAAGATAGGACATCTACATTGATAAATGCCTTTGACTTGGTTTATGATGAGCAAGGAGTCACCAAAGATATTAAGCTTTTTAATCTTCATGGTGATAGTTGTTTGGAGACCCAAGATGAGAGCCTCATATTCAATATTATTATTGGTGCAAGGGAAATCAAGTTTAAAATACAAGGGCATAGGAGCTCCTTGTGGTGTGAAAAACATGATCCCTGCACCACCCCCTTGCTTGCATTTGGAACCATCAAAGAACAAAGTCATATCTACTTTATTTTTTAGTTCTTTGGGTTTGGGTGATTCTGATAGTGCGAACACTGCATCATCGGGTAGTTCGATCATGAGAGGATTGTCATCCTGAAGAGGAGCCTCTGCTAACTGATCAGCTATGACTTGACATTTGATTGATTTTTGACTAATGAATTCAAGATTAAATTCTATCAATAGCATGATCCACTTTGTGGTTCACGTATTATGATATGTGTGACTCATCATGTACCGCAAAGGGTTTTCTTTTGATATGACATATGTGGTATGACTTAACATGTAGTGGTGAAGCTTTTTGGTAGTGAACACCACTGCTAAGCAGAGCTTCTCAATGTATGCATACTTTAGCTCGTAACTGACCAAGGTGTGACTAATATAATAGATAGCATGTTCTTTATTTTCTTTGTTCTTCTGGGCCAACATGGTCCCTAGAGCAAAATATATGGCTGAAATATATAGCAAGAAAGGCACACCTGGTCGAGGTGGAGCTAATACTAGTGGTGATGCTAGGTACTATTTTATCTCATCAAAGGCCTTCTAGCATTCCTCATCCCAATTGAATGGGACCCCCTTGTGTAGCAGTCGATTCATGGGTCGACATTTATCCGACAATTATGCTATGAAGCGTTTGATGGATGCTACCTTGCCTTGCAAGCTACGAAGCTCTTTAATGTTAGTGGGGGGAAGCATTTCTAAAATTGCTTTGACCTTTGCAGGATCTACTTTGATCCCTCTCTTAGAGACTATGAATCCCAAAAATTTTCCTGATGTAACATCGAAAACACACTTCTTAGGATTTAGCCTGACATTATGCTCTATCAGGCGATCGAAGACTTTTCGTAGAACATCTGCATGCTCTTCATGCAAGAGAGATTTGGCAAGCAAATCATCTATATAATCTTCTAGTATCTTGTGCATATAGTCATGAAAAATATATGTCATGGCCCATTGATAGGTTGCACCAGCATTTTTAAGGCCGAATGGCATAACTTTATAGCAAAATGTTCCCCATGGTGTGGTAAAGGTTGTTTTATGTTGATCTTCGGGCTTGACCCGAATTTGATTATAGCCTAAAAATCCATCCATAAGGGATAACATCTCATGACCAGCAGTTGCATCTACTAGAGCATCAATATTAGGTAAAGGGAATTCATCCTTAGGCGTTGCTTTATTTAGATCTCTAAAATCCGTACAAATACGAATTTTCCCATCAGGTTTTCCTATAGGTACCATATTAGATACCCATTTCGGATAATCAATTGGTTGGATGAATTCCACATCCAACAATTTTTGTAACTCATCTTTCACCATTAAGGTGATTTTTGGATGCATTTTTCTGAGCTTTTGCTTGACCGACTTCATATTAGGGTCTAAAGTAAGGTTATGTGTAACCAAATTTGGATCAAGACCCGACATGTCCTTATATGACCAAGAAAATATGTCAAATTTTTCTATCAAAAGAGGTATGATGATGGCATGCTCTTCAGGAGATAGACTCTCTCCTAATTTGACTTTCTTAGGATTATTAGGGTCATTGCTAATATCCACATTGAAAGTCTCCTCAATTGACATATGGGATCCCTCCTCAAGTTGATGAGGTGTAGGGATCAGGTGGATGTCATCGATTGGATTTGGAGGATCTATCATATCAGATTCAACCTCAGCATTACAGACATCATGAGTAGGGCCTAGAGAGAAATGGAATGGTTGTAGCATTTCTTCACATGGGAAGAACTCCTCAGGCGATGGTGGTGATGCGGTGTGATCAAAGTCAATGGCCTCATGATTGAGGTACAATGGCTTTGAAGGGTCACTGGGATTGCGAAGAGGCATGGTTAAGTCAATGGAAATCATATTTATGGATGGTTGGTGATTTCCATTATCATGCGGGTAGAACCTATCGATTATTGATGGCTCTACATGTGCTAGATGTGGCTTAGGAGGAAATGGGATTTTAGGATCCACTCTAGGAGTAGATAAGATGATTGGGTCCTCTGGTAGTAGCAACTACCTCCAGTTAGGCGGGGGAGGAAACACCCTATGATAGATGTCATCTATGTTAACAAGGGGCCTAACAGGCTCGACATATCCTCTATAGTTATTAAGGTGATGAAGGTAGCGAGGACCTAAATATGCTATCTTTGTTTCATCCTCGTATTGATCATCTTCATCAATCCAATCATTTTTAGGATTATCATCTAGTTTAGATTCTTCTTATTCGGTGGTTTTATAAAATGATTCACTGATAATTTCATGACGCTCTATGGAGACCATTATGATTGGGAGATGATATCAAAAAAAATGAGAAAGGCCAAGGTCAGTGTATTCATTATCATCGTTGTCCTCCCCAAAATCTAGGCTTAGGTGTTGTAGGGAATCAACCAAAAGCTCATCTAGCACACAGATGGAATACCCTAAACCAAATTTATCTATAGGTAATTGATATTGTGGTAGATAGGGTGTCCTGAGACCTTGCTCATAGAGACCTAAGCCATTTCCATGCCAATGGAAATGGTAGAAATATCTTAGAGCAAAATTAGGATTCGACATATAATATATATTTCCTGTGAATGGTTCATTATCATGGTTGATCACAGGAGAATGATCTATGGATTGGTCAAAACCCCCATATATGAAGTTAGTCTAATTGGGTGGTATGCCTAGGGGTACGATGGTTCCAATTGGAAAGGGGGGAACACGAGGTCTTCCCATGTCTTGCGTGGACTCAATAATTGGTGTAAATGTGATATTTTGTACCAAATATTTGGTGAGCCTAGGGTTAGCCAAGTGAATGGTCACTTGGGGTGCGGATGATGTTATTGATGAAGTGGGTGATGCGGGTTGAGGTACATCATCCATAGTGGTAGGTGATTCTTCCTCTTCCATAGGAATCAAAATTTCTACCATAGAGACATTAGGGATGACTTCTGGAGCATCTTCCATAGGTGCTTTTAACTTTTGTTTGATCAGAGGATCTGATGATGATGAAGGTTTATCAGAAGTAGCCAATGGTTTAGGTGGAGGTGGTGGTGATGAGGTGGATGGATCAGCATGTGCTGATTTTTGTTGGTGCTCTGGATGCTTGATGGGGGAACTTGGTCTAATATCCAGATGCATCGAGGGTAAAACAAACTCCCTCGGATTGCTAACCTGATTTACATATTTAAATGGTTCATCATCCGAAGGGATGACATGAACTTGTCCTTCATGCATGTATTTGATACATTGATGTAAAATTGAAGGTACACATTTCATGTCTCGGATCCAAGGATGACCGAGCAATATATTGTATTGCATCGCTCCTTCCAACACATGGCACAATACAAAGATTATTTTTAGTCCCATCTGAATAGGAAGAGTGAGGGCCAAGAAACCTCCATATGAAGAGTCACATTCCATTCTATATATATGGATGCATTGATGTAAAATATATTTGGCAAAGGAGAAAGAGTCACCTATGTAAACAATGGAAGGTGATGTAGTATGATGTATTTTGAGCTCTTCATTCAATAAATATTTCTTAGTATTTTTGAGCATTTGTCATTAGCATTATTTGAGTTATTATATAGTATATTTTGAGTTTATATGATTGATTGATCAACATTATTATATATTTCATATTGCAATTATATTATTGATCTTGAGGCAATATTATTTTGAGTATTTACTCATCAAAATCTAACAGTGGTATTAGAGCCACAAGGGATCACCATTACTACTATCAATATGAATCCCTTTGTGCGTTGTTGCATGCAAACATCATTGTCTTGGTATATTTTGATAGAAGTCATAATATATATCAAAAGCAAATAATATTTTTGTTGCTTAAGAAGAGACCAGTAACAATAAGAGAATTATCTCTAGAAAAATAACCAGAGAAGATAAATGAATTACGTATGGAAAAAGAACCAAATAAGATAAAGGAATTACCTCTATAAAATGAACTAGATAAGATAAAGGAATTACCTCTAGAAAAGAAAACCAAAGAAAATAAAGGAATTACCTCTAGATAGAGAAACTAGAGAAGATAGCATTTCTCACTATGTTGAAAAAAACCCAGTGATATTTAAAAAAATATTTGTTTCAAGAGAAAAGTCAAAATAGAAGAAGATTCAAAGGTCTTGAAGATAGACCTTATTGTAACCTCTTAGAAAGCATACACCTAACTAATGAATCAATTGATATCAAACATTAAAAACATAAAATATTGACAATAATAACTTTAACAAGAAAGAGAGTGCTTCTTTTATTAAATTTTTTGTCAAATCCAATTACAAGTACATCTCTCTTAGGGATACTCAATATTGATACAATTGATACAGTATTGGAGACCCTCTAAATGAGGGGGTGGTGTAATTTATAGACTCTCTGCAAAGACACGAACTACTTAAGATCAATGGTGACCTTTTTATATCATGAAAGAGGTATTTATTGATTGGAATACCTAGAAATGAATGGATCTTGTAAACCCTGTATTCAAGAAACAACAAGAAATTATTAAAAGCAAATATGGCCTCTCTTGATGAGGCTTTTATTGGAAACTTGCATAAATGATGATAAAGAAAGCAAGAAAGATGTAAATCTATGAATATTAGCATAAAATCATCAAATTTCTATGAAGAATATAAAGAAATCATATAATCTAGATGATAAGCCACCTAATTAGCCATTAGAAACTTGAATTACATGAAATAACAAGAAACTATGCTAAATTAAAAAATGCAAGGAAATGGAAGTAAATCTACCGTTAAATCCTAGAATTAACCGATAAAATGTCTGCTAAACTATTAATCTATGATAGACTAAGCTAATTGCATAACTAAAAATATAAATATAATGCTAAAACAAAAGAAATCAAGGATCAAACCCTAGCATGGTGGGCACTGTTAGCCATGGCTGACAGTCATAGATGAGCCAAGAATACATTTGCTCTTGTAATCAAGGCTTACATCTTTGATTCCCTCTATGAATTGATGATCAAGGGTCACCTCTATGTCCTATAATGGATTGGTAGTTGAATTTGATGAGATTCACATTTGATTGGCTTGATTGTGTGATTGTGCTTCCTAGTCCTTTGGAAGCTTCATTGACAAATTCATGCTTGTCACTCCACAATTGGGCAACATTTTGACTCTCCTCAAGGGGTTATCAATTTGCTATCCATTTCGATGAGCTTCACTATGATCAAATGAAAAAATTCTTCTAGACTTATCCCCAATTTAGATGGGGTCTTATACAACTCCAAATCTCTAATCTTGGATTACTTGGGAAGCCAAGATCAAGATCTAGGAACTTGGATCAGTTGGGAGGAAAAATATTGAAGCTTGCCTACCAAAAACCATTTGAATCTCCATTGCCCAGGCTGTTGTAACCAAATTTTGGCTTGGCTCAGGATTCAAAATAGTTTTGATGCTAGTTGCAGCTCTGAGGCATGACTAGCTCTATTAGCCATGGGTTTCAACCATGGCTAAGGTTGAGTTAGCCAACTCTACCCAAATTGAGTGGTTAAAACCACTACTTCACCTTGGAGCTATCCAATATTATTCATATGGTCTATTAGCATGTCCCATATGAGTGGTCACCTTGACATGACACATTCTAGGTGTCTACAGATGCCCCTTTTGGGATGCGTTGTGATAATGAACAATTCTAAGAAAAAATAGACCTCTTAAAATGATGTGGTAGGTTGAATGATGATCATTGATCTGATCAATATTATATGCATAGTACTACCAAAGGAAACACATCTTAGAATAATTGCTTCTAACTGAGGAAAGACTTAAATTTGCAAAGCTTTTGCAAGATCCAATAGTGATTGGGTAGCTTCAATGCTACAATAGTACCGATAGGTGGAGAGCTACTAACTTAACTATCATATTTGCTTTTTGACCTAGCAAAGGGTAAGCTTATGATAGTCATTAGCAATGATTTTTAAGATGAATGCACTTTGATAAGATCAAGTGATCTCCTATTGAATTTTATTATGATAATTGATATTATGACTACCCCCTCAAGCAAAAATTCAATGAAGGTAGGGCAATTTAATGAAGCGATGAGTCGCTTGACCACAATGAGTGATTTTAACAATTGAAGATTTTAGCACTTTGATTAATTGTCAAGGCCTAATTCAACCATGATTACAACTATTAATAGTAATTGTATATCTCTATCCTGTGGAGCAGTCTAGTCACTATGGTCTTCTTAGAGAATCAATATGATAGCAATTACAATTAATCTTGTGTTGAATCATAATGTTCAATGATCTACTAAAAATGTCATAGAATCATTGATATGAATACCTTGTTATTGTGAAGCAGTCTAGTCCTATAGGCCTTCTTAGGAATTGAAGTGAAGCATATCAATTTAGTGATAACTAATTTACCTCAAATGGCCTTATGGTAATTTACTCATCTTTCTAGATTTTGCATGGATCGTTAGTCATTGCAACTGCCAAGTGTATAGGGTTAATAATCAGATATGAGGTGCATTTGAAATTTGAATTATTTGATTTTTTTTGTTATTTTGAAAATTTTGAGGGTTTTGCACCATTAGATATTTTTATTTTTCATTTTGAAGCCCCTAATGGTGAATTTTTAAGGGTATTTATTGTTGGATGCTATCCTATCTTGTTAGTCGCAGCCAAAATTTACAATTTTCTTAGTCACAACTCCGACTTGCGATCAAAAAACCCTAATTCTACACCCATGATTGTCAGCCACGGTCGAGGGTAAAATTGAAAATATAAAAGAAAATTTATCATTTTTAACATCATTATTTTCAACTACCAACTTGCAAAATTGAGAGCTCTGAGAGGTGAGTTTAAAATTTTGATACGAAACACTACCGCAAACCTTACAAAACATCTATACTGTGGACCCAATGGATGCATCCACTAGTGGCAGAGGCGGTGTTGGAAAGGTAGCATTGCAACTCTCTTATTTGATTTATCCAAATAAAATGAACCTCATTAAGTAATGGACTAACTAAACCTCACTAAACTATCAATAAAGAACCTCATCATAGTTAGGGTTTAGCGTAGGCTAGCTTAAAGGGTGGGATTTTAATTTTTGGTATTTTTTGGGATGGGATGCAACCCTTAAATGGTCGCTGCTCATAGACACAAGTGCCAGCCATGGTTCCAAATTGGTAAATTGGAGGCCTCGATTGTAAAAAATGGTAGGATTCAAATCCCAACGGTCAAAAATTTAACCATTGTCGTCAACCGTGGGTCCCAGTCATGGTTAATCGACTTTAGCAAAATATTTTAAATATTTTAATTAATTTTTTTTTTTTTTAGTTTTTGACTGATCTAATTGAGTATTTTTGAATATTTGAAGTGCAATATTGATTTTATTTTTAATGTGTTGCATGAATTTGTGATTTTTTTTATTTTTATTTTAATTTGTTTGACTTTTTAAGGTCATTTTTTGATGTTTTTGATTGATTTTATGTATATTATTTGTCTCTCTTTAGAATTTGACCGCGAGGGAAAGAGAATAAGATATCCTTAGTACCCTTTGAAATGGCCTTAATGACACTGACCAATCTTGGTTTGGAGCTATTGGATTTGGCTACATGCTACGACTTCCATCTATTAGAGTCGATCAGACTTACATGACCGCTTTGGCCCATCATTGGGATGTGAGGACCAACACATTTCACCTGCCCACAGGTGAAATTACTATCACTTTGGAGGATGTCTACCACATATTATAGATCCTAATAAATGGTGAGGCCATCACATATTCACCTACAAAGGCGAAGGATGCTATCTTTTGACGGAACTTTAGTGCTCATAGTGTTGCAGCGTAGGCGGATTTAGACCATGGTGGGGTCCACATCGAGGATTGGTACCATGAGAATATATTATCATGGTGGGCAACTATACTCATGCATTTGATAGTTTATATTGTGCTACTTGACACATAAGGAGAGAGGTTACCTTGGGAGCTCTTGGCCAGGACACAAGATGTGCTAGCGAGCAACACCAGAGAGCCATTGATCCTATCCTAGGGGAGCACTATACTTACACAAATCTATGATGAGTTGTATCGGATCACACAGAGGACCCACATAGGAGTCAGTTGCAATATCTTGCTATAGATAGGATAATTAAAGCACATCATAGTTGAGCACCCTGCACCACTACTCCAGATTATTGACATCTCTAAGGAGAGCTAGTGTTATGCTTTGTGCTGGCCTTGAGAGTCCAAGGGATTTAGGAGTAGGTCTCGAGCATGGGATGTGTAGTATTACATTGATCAGCTTACATGACTATAGCATGGGCAGGTGCTATGGAGACCCTACATGGATTGTTCAGCATGGACAAAGGCATAAAGATACCTAAGGAGGATGCAGTGCGACAAATGGCTTCTCAGGTGCAAGCCCAAGATACAAGATTTCTTCTACTTATCTTATGTGACCATATAGTTTAGGATATCCCTCCAACTCCTACTATCTACCATCACCTTAAGGCAAAAAGGGATTTGGAATGGCCTCAGGTTACTCTTCTAGGTGATGAGAACAATTATTTCTAGGAGTCTAAACTAGAGGATGTAGGGACTACAATAGATTATGATACCTGGTGGACTACCAGGTTGTGGAAGGGTGATGGCCCACTAGGTAGACCTACAAATGACACTCTAGTAGTAGGGATAGAGGAGGCACATCTAGAGGGAGTAGAATCTCATGGGTGCAGAGTGCTCTAGTGGACAAAGGGTGTATGGGGTGAGGCTATGGCTAAGAAGGAGCCCCAAAAAGAGGAGGGTGAGGAGGAACCTAATGATGAGGTGTCCCAGCTTAGGTCCTAGGTTGTGAGCTTAAAAATGTGGGTAGAGACCCTACAAATGTAGATTCTAGAGAGAGACACTTTCATGGTGATTCTATAGGCACGAGTGTAGACAACGCAGTATCATCTAACATAGGGACAAAAGTAGTGATGAGGATTCAAGGAGGAGAAGGTAGCTCTTTGAGCATAGATTGTTATTGCCACCAGAGAGATAGAGAGGGTCACTGGATAACATGATCTTCTCCAAGATCATATTAGTGCTATCACCACAAAGTGATACTTACTCCAAGCCATGAGGGGAGGTCCCTCGACTTCTCAGGTTTCTCCTACCACTCCCACTATACCAGGATTAGTATGTTTAGATCTAGGTGTAAAGATCTACAAATTGCATTCCCTCATCTAGGAGGATTATACACAATAGTTAGTAGATGTAGCTTACATCTCTTTTTATAAGAGAGATCATACTTCTAGGCGATGAGGTGCCAAAGCGACCCATAACTATAGAGTCTCAGTGCACTAGGACACAAGATATAGGGTAGTCCTCAGCTTGTTCTAGCCAAAGGACTCACTAAACAGAGAGGTCCTCTGGTGCTAGCTCTAGGTGAAATCATAGGGAGGGTGGCATTGGTGGAGGATCCTCACATAATGGGGGTGCAAGCACTTCCTAGCATATTGACATATATTTGTACCATTTTTTAGTGTAACTTCGAGGACCTACATAGTTGTAGCCTACAGGTATTTTGGACATATTCCTTATGTACTTTTTTCTTTGAAACACACACACACACACACACCGACACACACACACACACACACACACACACATGCATATGTGGATGCACTATTTTATGTTAAATGCATATTTAATTTACTTTACTTTTATGCATTTAATTTATGATGTTATGATATGATGAATGCAGTGTATGCAATGCATTATTTACATGATGATGATCTAATATAAATGAACCCATATGCTTTAATTACTTAAAATATAAGGAATGAATGCAATATGAGTTTAACCATCTAATGGATGACACCACAGAATGTATAACAATCATGAAATGTAATTGATACATCTTATCATAAGAATTAATCAATTAAACATCCATGTGTTATGAAATGATGTATTTTTTCTATTCATAAGCTTTTGTAAGTTAAGAAATATGCACAACATAGTCAATGGCCATATAAATGTCATTGTTGAGATCCATCTAGTATCTAACCTATATTATGAACACTCCATAACAAGAAAATTATCATAAAAAGAAGTTGATAATTGAATGATTTGAAATGAATTGTTGCTATTTGGGAATTTTTGAGGTTTTCCATGAGACTCAAACACCCTATTTGACTTATCAAAAGTTGTATAATGACTGTAGTGGTCTTCTATAAAATAAAGTTTTTGCTATGAAATACCAATATATTCATTACCCTTGTGTGTGGAAATGAATATATTAGATGAGACATAAGAATACCCCAATGCCAAGCGATATTCATTCAACCCATTATTTTATTGGGGATATTCAAATGTCCACATGATCCTAGGTTTGAATTCAGTTAGACTAAACCACTAGGCAATACAGGCCACCTAAAGCTAGCTCATTTTTAAATTGCTTAGACCTACCCCAATGTTAGATGGGATTCATTTGTTGGACATTTTGAGCTCATTTAGTTGTCATATATGTCAAGATGAAAATTCATCATTGATGCTAAAGTAAACATATGAAGACGTCATTAATACCATGGAACATACTATCAATAGCACCAGGAACAATACAAATACTTGAAGAAAAAGTTGGCAAAATAATGTTTTATGAGGATTTATGGTAAAATCATGGTGGAAGATTAAATGGTTTTATTAAAATCATTATGAGGATATAAAAGTCTCCTCACACATTGAGATGGAAGTTAAGATTTTAAAAGACCCATGGTGGCAGAATAATTTACAAATTAAAGGTTTAAGTTTAAACCCAAGGAAGGCTTTAATCTCCTTAAAATTAAATTTTATAAATATAATTTAAAAAATTTAAATTCCTTAGAATTTAAATAATTTATAAATTATAAAGGTTGGAAAGCACCGAAACCAAAAAATAAGTGGGAGAACCGATGTCTAATCAAAAAATGGAATTCATGTATAAATTATTGCCAAAGAGGCATTCAAAATTTACCCCTCGATATTTTAATGTATTCGATAATGTTGGAAACATTTTCATTCAATCGTTGATCGTTGAGGAAGAAGACAAGGGATTCTCTTATCTTTAGTGCCAGGTGAAATACATAAGGGGAAGAGAATATTGGTTGAATTACAAAGGACATAGTGGTCCATTGGTAGTGCAAGTTTTGCAAAGGCATTGGGAGTTGAGGAGCCCACGATCAATTCATGTGAGTGGTGTGTCTTGAGTGCCAAGGGAAGTCTTTTGCACATGCTTGTTTTGAGTGCCAGCCTAGGAAAAAGGGGAAAAAGAGCATCCAAGCTCTCAAATGTTCGTCTAGCACACACGATGGACAAAGCCACAGCTAGAGCGCTCACAGAGGCAGATATTGTGGGTTCGAATCCCAATTTTTTGATTAAATTTTTAGATTGCCTAATTTTTTTTTAAGGTATGGTTTGGATTTATAAAGGTTTGTTGAGGAATTATTTTTGGTAATTGATTTGTGTTGTTTGGAGTTATAAGATTTTGTTTAAGAATTATTTTTTGGTAATTGATTTTTTCCATTTGGGGTTAAAAGGGTTTTTGAAGGATTGTTTTATTAAGAAGTGATTTATGTTATTTTAAGGAAAGAGGATTTGATTCTTGCCAAATTTATTTTTGCCATTAAACTAATTAAAGAGGTTTTGAGTTATTTTGGTGGAAGTTGAATTTATTTTTAATTAGGAGTTTATAAGGTTTTACTGGATAAATATTTTATGTGTGTTGATAGTTGTTTTTGAAAGGTGGAGTGATAAGGTGTAATTGAGTATTTACATTATATTGTGAGAAATATTTATCTTCTAACCTCTTTGAGCTTGGCATAGAAGTGTTTTTGGTTGTGATAGATTTATGATATCCCTTCATATTCAATAAAAAGGTATGAGCACATTATTCCAGAATTTGAGTTGATTGATTGGTTTTCTGGAAAATAATTTTGGAGTGAAAAGGACTTGATTAGGGTTTCCTTTTGAGAGTGTTTGAGTTAATACATCAAGGTTTTCTAGAATAAAGAGTTGTTGTTAAAACCTTGTCTAATAAGCATAGTTATTGAAGCCATTGGTTATATGAAGAACTTGAGTTAGGGTTTTGCAAATAACATGAGTATCATTGTTATATTAAGATTATTTTATAAGCATTGTTGTTGAAGTGAGTTGTTGAGCAAAGAACTTGAACTAGGATTTTGAAAAGAACATGAGTAGCATTGTTATGTGAGATTAGTTGTTGAGCATTGTTGGAAACATTTTGAGTTGGTAGTTATATGCTTGGACTAGGGTTTGTGAGAAAGGGGTATTTCATTGAGTGATTGATTGAGTAGAGTTGATTGAGCCTAGTCAAGTGGATGTGTGAAGTGATTTTTCAAGTTCCATAAAATAAACTATTCTATATTATAATTTGAGTTGATAAAGTGATTGAGCATTGAGTGTAGAACATATTGAGTCTCTAACAATTCTCTTTATGTTTCTATGAGATTGGACAAGTTCTGTGTGGACTTGTTAAGAAGATTTGAGGTAAGTCTTTGAGGAGACTTGTGGACTAATTTTGTGTGATATTTTTATGGAAGCTTACAATAAATATTTTGAGCAAGTTTTGAGTGGACTTGTTGAGTAGATTTGAGCAAGTTATGAGTGGAATTGTTGAGCATATTTGAGCAAGTTTTGAGTGGAATTGTTGAGAATATTTGAGCAAGTTCTGAGTGGACTTGTTGAGTAAATTTGAGCAAGTTTTGAGTGGACTTGTTGAGAATATTTGAGCAAGTTTTGAGTGGACTTGTTGAGCAGATTTAAGCAAGTTCTATGTGGACTTGTGGAGCAAATTTTAGTGTATATTTGAGGATATATTTATGCCAAACCAAAGATAGATTTTGAGCATATTTGTGCTAGATCGAAGGACTATGTTTAGTGTAGATTTAATACAGAGCTTTGGAGTTGATAAAGCAAAGAGGACAGTGGTCCTTAGTGGATAGAGATCCATCAGCTAGGGTAGTGAGGATAGGTCTTATGAGTGGGGACAATAGTCTTCAGTGGAGAGATATCCACAAACCTGTGTAGTGGAGGTAGTAGTCTTCTAAAGGATCACCAACTAGAGCAGAGGAGAAGGAGTTCTCCTATGGATAGAGAACCATGAACTTGATTTAGGGGATTGGTATCTCCTTTGGATAGAGGTCCATAAAACATTGTAATAGAAAAAGGATTCCCAAGAGACTGATTAAGGAAAATTTTAGTGAAATATTTTCTCCGTGGAGTAGCCCACATTGGGTGAACCACGTAAATTATGGTGTCTCTATTATGTGTGGTGATTTGTGCATTGCTTTGATTACTTCTGTTGATATTGCTATCTATACATTGCATAATATTGATTTGGAAAGAAAAGTAAAAAGTAGTATTATACTGTTCACCCCCCTCTCAGTATAAGCTTGTGTTCTTCAATTGGTATCAAAGTGGGTTCCTTACTAAGAGTTTAACAAATTGAAGGAAAAGCTAAAAAGAACACAATGGATCCTAATGAGGTGTTCTTAAATAATTTAGCACCAATATTTTATGGAAGTGACTATATATATTGGAGTATGATGATGAAGATCTACCTGATGGCACTTGGCAATGAATTTTGGGAAGTAGTGGAATTTGGATACGATCCCTTAGTCAATCCTTCTACAGATAAGGAAGGTAAGTTTCTACAACACTATAATTCAAAATAAATGAATGCACTTGTGAGAGGTTTGCGTAGAACAGAGTCTATGAAAGCTATGCATTGTTAAACTACAAAAGAAATGTGGGATAAATTGCAAAATATATATGAAGGAGAAAAGAGTGTCAAGAAAGAAAAAATTCAAAATATCAAAGGAAAATTTGAAACATTAAGAATGAATTATGAGGAAAATATTAGTGCTTATCTACTTCAAATTGATGAGGTTTTTAATGATATGCAAGGACTTGGAATGAAGATTGATGAAACTGATGTTTGTGATAAAGTATTAAGATCTCTTCCGAAAATATTTAGTGAAAAGGTTTTTGCTATAGAAGTATCATTGGATGGTGATACTTTGACAAGAGATATGTTGCTAGGTATGCTCACAACATTTGAGATAAGAATAAAATATCCTATTCCTTAGAAGGAAGCAACATTCAAATCAATCAATATGACAAAGGGTAAGAAGTCAGAATCATGCAATGAGTCATCTAGTGATGAAGAAGCTAATTATGGTAGAAGAGATAAAGACTCCAGAAGATATAGAGATCTAAAATTTGTTAAGTGTTTCAATTGTGGAAAGTTTAGATATTTTGCAACAGATTGTCAAGAACCAAAGAACAATAATGGTGAAGAAAAATAGGATCACAAGAACAAGGAATCAGAAAGATATAGACACCAGAAGAAAAGCAAGGATGGACAAAGAAGACAAGGAAATAAGTTCTTTCAAAGACAAAAGAGGAGTTACTATATGGATAATGCAAGTAAGTACTCAAGTGATAGTGATGCTAGCTTTTCAGAAAATGATAAAGATGAAGTCATATTTATGATTGAAGAAAAATAGCAAGTTAAGAAAAAGACTCCAGTAATTCTCAAGTGTTTTAGATGTGGTAACTTTGGACATCTTGAAGATAGTTGTACAAGAGATGGATATAGTTTCATTGATGATGAATATGAGAATGTACTTGAAGGACTAGATGAAAATATTCTAATGGAATTAGAAGAAGAAGTAAGTGATCCTATAGAAGATAAACCCATAGAAAATAAAGATGTGGACAAAGGTAAACAAATAGAGAAATATTCATAAAATGATGGTTATGATCTCAAGGGAGAACTTATTTATGACCTTGAAACAGTAAATAAGGTAAGAAAACAACACTCTAAACTTGAAACTTAGTTTCAAGAATGTGATGAAGAGAGAATATTGCTTATAGAGGATTTAGAAAAATCAAAGGCTAAGGCAAATTTTTTTAAGGATAAGTTAAAAGCAAAGATATTATAATGTGAGAAGTTAGCACAAGAAGTGGCACTACTAAGAGAAGATTTAGAAGAATCAAAGGTCAATATAAAAGGGTTTAAAAATAGCTCAAATAAATTGGATAAGTTCATCAAGACACAAAAGACTACATCAAGCAAGACAGGTCTTGGATTTGAACAAAATCAAAAGAAATGGGAAGGAGAGTCAACCTCAAGTTTTGGAGAAGAAGAAACTTTAGATGAAGATACTTCAGAAGAAGAAGTATGAAAGAAAGTGAGATATCTAAGGATGATTTGGACAATAGAGAGTTCAACAAAAATAGGAACAATGCACAAAGAAGATACAGATGGAACAACAATCATAATAGGTCAAAAGAGACTAGGAGACCAATGCGGTCAAGACAAGAAAAATTTAATGGAAGATGCTTTTCATGTCACAAGTTTGGGCATGTGGCTTCACAATGCAAGACATATGAAAGATGAGAATATAGGAACATATAGTTTTTCCATGGGTATTTCTACTCATGTAATCAATTTTATCTTAAAGTAATGAATTGCAGGGTTCATGATAGAAGAGGATATGGCTTCACTAGGAAAAATCCTATGACATTTGCACCTCAAAGGAATAATAAAATTAAGTGTTATAAGTACAACAATTATGGTTTAGACACCTAAAACACATCATATCGAGGGTGACTACTCATAGGGACATTCTACAAGACCATATGGAGGATCTTGGATAGACTCCAAGATAGAGTAGTGGTTCTAACCACTCAATTTGGGCTCCTTGGCCTAATCATTCTAAATCACAGCCCAAACCTGCAGTCTACAGTCTAAACCACAACTAAGACCTATAGTTTATAGTCTAGATCATAGTTGTAACCTGCGGTCTTAACTGAAGTCTAGTTGGCCTTCATTCGAGCCAAATAAGTTTGAACGACCATTTGTTCTACAAGGTGGTTAGAGGATGCAAGATTCCAATCCAACTGTCCTAACCACCCCTTCTTGACCTTGGCTTCTCCATGAAGCCACCCCTAGCCCTTGGGTAGTCCTATAAGTACCCCTCAAAATTAGGGCAAATTATCAGAGAGAGCATTGGAGATTTGAGAAGCAGAGCCCTATAGAATTATACACTCAATTGAGTATACTAAGAGAGAGCTATTGCACTTATCCCCTACCTACTTTCCAAGATTCATGATGAATTGCATTATGGATGCCCTAGGAGCCTAGAAGAGCCAAGAAATGCAAATATAGGCAAATGAGGACCCTTCATTGCAAATAAACCACCAAATTATTCTGAGAACACTGAATGCGACCATTGAACATCAATTTGGACAAGGAGGTCAAGCCCACTGCCCTTGAAATTGAGGGTAAACCTATCATATTGCTAACCGTGGCTTTCAACTACGGTTTATAGTGTTGACCATTCATCAGAGCTATAGTTTTTAGTAAGGTATCACCGCCTTACATTTTTCATTTCTATCCGGCTAATTAGCTTAGTTTAGCTATTTTCATGGTTCAATTGTAGTTTAGCAAATTTTTGACCGATAGAATTAGGTTAGAATAGTTTCTTTGTGTTAAGCATCAAATAGGACATTAATGGATTCTTTATGCATTTTCATGCTTTATTTTACATAATTGGTCCATGCATAGTGTAGTTGTTGTCTTTATTTATGCAATTCCATGAATGTTTATTAAATTTACATAGTTTAGAAGTGTTTTTCACGTTTTCTTGATTATACATGCTTAATGGTGTTTTAATGCATTTTTCCTAAAAGGGCCTCATCATGAGAGGCTGCCTATATTTTTAACACTTTTATGTTGTTTCTTGATTGCAAGGAATATATTCGAAGGAGATTCAACCATAAAGTTCCTTCTCCAATGCGAAGAAGAGAGCAACTCCACCCTAGAGTAGTTTGTGACTAGTTGAAAAGCAACATTAGTGCACCTACCCTGTTGAGGGCTTTGGCATTGTATTAATCGTATAATCAATTGGGAAACCCTAAGAGGGGCATGATTGTAATAAATATTAATAAAAGAAATGTTTATTTTTTCAAATCTATGCAACCTTGTCATTTTTATGCTTTGAATGATTGAATACGACTAGTACAGTAGATGGGTGCATGCTTTTTGGTTGGATCAAAAGGTAATCATGGTAGAACTCCATAATTCTAGCATCTAACTATGTGTTTTTGGTTTATGTGAATTGTAGGTACAGACCATAGCTACCAGCTATGGGCTAACAATTGAACCTCAGGTTCAACCCGCAGGCCACAGTCAGAACCGTAGCCTAGACCTACGGTTTCCAATAGACACAATAAACAGTAGAGGGATAAAGCTCATTTGGATGTGGACCTGAGGTAGGCCCTACTTCTTACCCTTTGTAATTTTTCTATCTTTGTATTTTTCCAAAGAGTCAACTTTGGAATGTAATTAAGAAATTAAGAAAGAAAAAGAAATGAATTAGGTCTTAGTTTACATTTATCTTTCATGTCGTTAGAAAGGCGCTGCTAGGAACAACGAACCTATGATTATAGTCCACTGTAGGCTAAAACATGCTTGATAGAGTGTCTTGTTTGGTTTGAATGTGTGAGGCCCAATTAGTGGCCAATTATCATTGTAATGTGCATGGTCTCAAAGAGCATCTAGAATAGATTGCATTTTTTGAATTTGAAACGTTCTGTCATTTGCATAGCATTTAGAAAATGAGCATGAATGCTATATGATGCATTTATTTTATGTACATTAAAACCAACCACACACACCGCTTGGCACTTAAATGCTAGTGAGTTGGGCTTGAAATCCAACCACTAGTAGGGTTCAAAAATGGTGGGCATAACTTCCATCCATTGGACCAAATCCCGTGAACCTTTTGGATACTAGACCAATACTGGATTCGAGAACATTTTGTACCCTAGAAAATTTGCATGTATTCTCTTTGGAGGGTATACCACTGACTAGGGGAAAATGGGTGAGGATATGGGAGGACCTGTGCTCCATGACCGTGTGTGGGCTTCATTACCACACATTATAGGTTGGATTACGCAACTTGGAGTTCATAGACAAGTTGTCGAGCTGCAAGCATATAGGTGAAAGCCATTAAACTGAGAATAAAATCCAACAAGTATTGCAAAACACGATAATATTTTCTACGTTGATACAAAAAATCTTGAAAACACATCAAACAGTTTAGGACTCACTTTAAAAATTTAATATGAGATAATCATTATTGTATACCTTGTTTACCTAATATTAAAAGATACATCTATATTATAGGTACACAATTATGGATACACAGGATGGTTTGCAAAGGTCTAAATTTAACATCGATGACCAACCCCTACCCAATTCACAGTAGCACGTGTCAATTCCTCAAACACATGAGCAACCCGAATGTCATTTTGGAAGCATCAGAGGAGATAACTCGACACGAGGGGAGCCTGCAAAGCATACCCTAGATAGAGGAGCTTAAGTAAACTCCTCTAGGCATATGATAGAATAGGAAGCCTTACAACATGAGGGTGTTCCACTTAAGAGCCATTATCAAGACCATAATGCATTCGCATCCACAGGATCAGCCAAAGAGTTGGTCATGTAGGGGACCAGGTTGGTGCCCCTACATACTAAGTCCACAGGAGGATCCATACCTCCAAATTCTAAGTATAGAAGGACTATATATACACCCATTCAAGGGTAGGTAGACAAGCTCGCTATCAAGCATAGGTCTAACCATACTCGCATGCGTGGTCCACCATGCAATATCACCATTGATATATCAAAGGTGGGAGATAATGGCACACCGTCGCATGAGCGATGGTGGTCTAGATAGTTATAAGGTCTAGGTAGTGTCTTAGAATAGTTAGGTTGCAAGCCTTCCACTCCACCCACTCGTGCCCCAAGTGAGCATAGTGTGAGTATCATCAGGACTACTAGAGAGCATGGAGAGGTTTCTAAGCGCCCTCATGTCACACACCCACTATCTGTGCATGGTGATTCATAGTATAGGACACAATAGGATGCAAATTTTGTATTAAAAAATAGAGGCAAATGCACAAAACATCAGTTCAATGGGTACAAAACCTACAAGATCGCTCATACAGAGCAGGGATACCAGAGGTCTCCCATGGTCGATTAAATCGATAGATCACATCGAATAGTATCGGAGTAGAAATGCCAACTCCTCCAAGATCAATTGTAGGATGCTTGCCTAGAGAGGAAACACATTGAATATGATAATATTCAAGCATAGAGGCTTATTAGACAGAGACTATATGAGCAGCGTATGCACAAAAAGTGTATCCTTACCCGAAAGGAGTGCATGGAGTAGGAGGATAGGTTAGCTAGGGCTGGCCTATATCCTCATGATGATCATAGAGAGTGTGTATATAGGAAGGCTTTATAACAAGCCGATATGCATCAAGAGCATAGATATTATTGTACTCATGCTAGTGCCGAATAGAGGGAGCAACCACTACTGCTCGATAATCAGAGACAGAGGCAACATAAAGAAGAAGAGGGAGTTAGATACGAACAAGAATATCCTAAGAGCTCCTAAGCTGAGGAGGAGGAAGAGGAATGCTATTCATCTTGTACGAGGAAGATAGTGCCTCCTAAGACACCTCCACCTCAGCTTAGGAAGGACACATTTCTATCTTTGGAGGCCTATAAGACCTTAGTCGAGAAGATCAAAGCCATCTAGAGACAAGGCGTGACTATTCAAAAGATGACATTAAGGAAAACTCATAATGAGCATTTGGATCCTTCGATGCCTACTCCAGCTTACCCTGAGAATTTTTATATGCCCAGGTTGGACAATTTTAAGGGTGATGAAGATGCACAGGAACATGTCACGAGCTTTTTGGATGCTTGTTTTTAGATAGCAAGTAATGATGCATTATTGTTATGTACGTTAATCATGACATTTTTTGGACCCACCTAGGAGTGGTTCAATTAGTTAAAGAAACACAATATAACTGGTTTCAAGCAATTAGCTTATGCCTTTCTTGAATTTTATTCATTTGGCATCAAGAAACAGACCAATATTTCCGATCTGGTTGCACTAGCTTAGCGCGATGACGAGCCAATAGAGCAATATGAAAAGAGATGGATGAGAATAATGGCAAAGTTGCCATTCCCTATTCCTACCATAGAGTTAACCTAAATTTTTATGAAGAGTTGTTCCAAGCACATCTTGTTACTATTGTAGTTGCAATAGTATCCTACATTCGAAGATTCTTTAGCACAAGCCAAAGTGATTGATGACATCAAGTTGCAGGAAGACAACTTGAAGCTCAAGAACAGGAGAGAGGGACAAAAGAAGAGTACCACAAAACAACAGGGTAAGCAGGCCCATGTGAATCAAGTGGTGTTGAATCTCCAAAGAGAGGACAAGGGGCAACAAAAATAGAATTATCAGGCCCAACCTCCTCCTACGTAGTACGATAAGTGCAACAATAATTATAAGGGCAAGAACAAAGATCAACGTCCACCTCACTAGTTCACACCATTTACAAAATTACTGACATCAATTTTCCATCAGCTGTGTGAGGCCAAGGCAATTAGACTACCCAAAATCAATATGATAGACCCCAAAAAACCCAAACCAAAGGGTTACCAAGAAGATTTGTTTTGCATTTTTCATCAAACGAAAGGCCATGAAATTGAGGTGTGCTAGACTTTCAAACAGATGGTGCAAAATATTATTGACAAAGGTGAGCTTGTACTGCCACACAACCCAAAGGTTCCTGATAATTATAATATGGGGATTTACAAAAGCCCCTTGCCAAATCATGAGGTGCCTCACAACAACATTGGCTAGGCCAACCAGGTGTGAGTCAAACCACCTACTTAGGAATTCGTAGGCATGGTGAAAGTTATCACTAGACACCGTAGATATGAACAACAAAATCAACCTCATTCTCCCATTCAAATACAAGCCACACCGAATCAGCGATTGACACAGAATATTCCAGGCCTACCAACAAGACCGATGGTGACCATTAGGAGTAGGTTGGTCCAAAACCTGCAGACAAATCCTATGAAGTTATCAATATATGAGCTAATACAATAGTCCCTAAGGCATAGGGAGACTCTTATGGATATTTTGAGGTCCATTGAAGTACAATCCTAGGATGCATAAACATTTACTAATTTTGTGGAACATGTACAGCAGTGTCAGGAACCGATGATCCAATTTTATGATCATGAGATAAGGATAGTTTCTACAACCATTATTGACCCACCATTGCACATAATCACATGTGTTAATCACATACCATTTAAAAGGGTCTTGATCGATACCAGCTCATCGATCAACATAATAATGACCAAGGCGCTGAGTCATTTGAAGCTACCTAAATCACACATTATGCCCACTATATTTACATTGAGAGCGTTTAACGATGCACTATGTTTGACTATTGGAATAATTATCCTACCCATACAGGTAGGCTTGAAGACCATCTTTGTGATGTGTCATATGATAGAAGGGGTCATGCAGTACAACATATTACTCGGTAGGCCTTGGATTCATGAAATATGTTGCATTCCATCGATATTGTATCAGTGTGTGATGTATATTCATGAGTGACAAGTTCATGTAGTGGCATCGAACAAAGAACCATTTAAGTTTGTGAACCTAGTGGATTTGCTTGGGGGTTTTATACTCTCATCAATGCACCTAGATGTTTGGTCGTCATCATCGATAAAGAATCCAGGAGGTAAACCAATAATATGTACACAACCAATACCACATGTGTAACATAGATCAGAGCACACCACTGCTACTTCCATGAAATCATTGGCATCAGTTATGCGTCAAGATGATAGGAAGTTGAAGGTGAAAATGAGAAAGAAAGAGAATGAGCGTGAGCCCGAGCCAATCATCGAGGAGGTTCCCATTTCTATGGAAGTTTAGGAACCCCAAGACAAAGTAAAGGAGGCACCTCAGCTTACCTCACCTACATCTTCAATAGGGTTATCCGCACTGTGGGTGATAGTACATATCACAAAAACCAGATTATGTGAGTATCTTGTTTAGAATGTAACCTTTGGATTGATTTTGAAGACTGCACAAGAGGTAGGCCAACCATTCGCTCATCATTACCCATTGGATCGGTGGTTCCATTAGGAGAGCCACCTAATCAGACTAATTTCATCTATGTGGGGCTAGATCAGCTTCCAACGTGAGAGCCCATGGATGAATATGACGAAGAACCTTTCACTGTAAACGTTCATTATATGTCCAATCCAGAGTATACCATGCATATTTTTGAGCTATATCTTTGGCATGAATATGGCCTTGGTCTCTTTGAGCAAGGACAAAGGAATCTGTTGGAACCTTGTTAGAAATTATTCACTGATAGGTTCAGTTTAGGGATATAGATACAGGGTAGGATGATTTACTTGTAGCATCTCTAGATCATATGTAACTTAGTATGGTAGACGATGTGGATCTTAATCCATATCATTCGAATCCTTCCAAATACTAGAGGAATCACCCTATGATATTTGTCGTCACCACTAAGCCATTGAAAGATCATCATGAAGGGCTCCTTGAGCAGACTGAGACAAAAATGAACCCCAGAGATAACCTAGGATACCAAACCTATGATGCAGTTGATGACACAGATGTGCAGGGGTGTAACCCCATTACTACAAACAATCTCGAGCTAGGAGATATTTGTAATAAATATGGAGAAGAGTCCACCTCTGATATGAATGGACCAGGCTATTATGTAGATGAATAATCCTAAAACAACGATGAATCTGGGTATGAGGTCGAAGGTGCCTATGTGAGGCCCTGGCAGGCACATCATCTATTTCCTATTGAGTCGGTACATGTTATCGAAGAGATCCTTCCCAATGTCGATCATTCAGAGGAAGAAGCAGAGCTAGATTTATTGGTGATGTCACACTTATGATATAATTATTTGGTTTATCTAGACAGTGATGACAATGATCAAGCAGTCAAATTCATGGGGTCGCACCTGCCAGAGCGCCCCCTAGGAGTAGGGGCAAATGAAGGATTCTATTATTATAATGACAAAGAAGATGAGTTAGAGAGGACCTACCTTGGTCCTCCTTATTTGTATTACCATCATCAACCCATCGACATAGATGAGGTCTATCGGCAGCTACGTGTTGGTCTGCATCTGAGAGCAATACGATTAAACTTGGATCAAATACATCGGTTGGTTAATCCTCTTACACCAACCTACATGCAGCTCAGTGAGCCAAATGATCATATTTTGCATTCAGTGTATAGGGAGGATCCGGTTGTTCATAGTCCTCACCGAGAAGACCCCTTTGTGCCTGTGCCATTAGAGCTAGATAGTGGGTATGAGGACTATGTATATTTTATAGAGGTCGGTCCATATGGTCTTGCAGATCAATTCCATTCCATAAACATGGTCTCCATTGATATGACCACTCCACTCTGCAATCTAGTAGATCCATCCAAAATGTTGTATCTTAACAAAGATGCTATCGACTGGAATCATGATGATTCACCTGTTGAGCCTGAGGATTTATTCCCCAATGAAGAAATATTGCAACCTTTCCATTTTGCGCCAGGCTGTGCATATGATGTTTATCATGCCAAAAATACTTCCAACGCGAAACATATCAACCTAACTGATGACATCCATATGATTCCTACTCCTCACCAACTTGAGGAGGGATCACATATGTCAGTAGAAGAAACCTTTGAGGTGGATATCAGTAATGATCCAACCAGTGCAAAGAAGGCTAAATTTGAAGAGAGTCTCACTCTAGATGAGCAGCCCACTCTCATCCCTCTGCTAAAAGAGAGACAAAATTTGTTTTCTTTTTCGTACAAGGATAAGCCAGGTCTAGACCTGAAATTGGTTACGCATAACCTTTCGCTAGATCTAACGAAGAAGTCGGTCAAGCAAAAGCTTAGAAAAATGCACCCAAAAGTATCCTTAATGGTGAAATATGAGCTACAAAAGCTGTTGGATGTGGAATTTGTGATCTCCATCGATTATCTAGAATGGGTGTCCAATATGGTACCCATGGGAAAACCCGATGGAAGAATCCGTATTTGCATAGATTTTAGAGACCTAAATAAGGCAACACCCAAAGATTTATTTTTGTTGCCCAATATTGATGCTCTTGTAGATGCAACTGTAGGTCACAAAATGCTCTTCTTAATGGACAATTTTTTTGGTTATAATCAAATTTAGATTAAACCCAAAGACCAGCATAAAACCACGTTTATAACACCATGGGGAACATCTTGCTACAAAGTTATGCCATTTGGCCTCAAAAATACTTGTGCCACATATCAGCGGGTCATGACATACTTTTTTCATGACTATATACACAATTCTAGAAGATTATATCGATGACTTGTTGGCCGAGTCATTGCTATGAGAAGAGCATGCAGAGGTCTTAAGGAAAGTATTCGATTTCCTGATAGAGCACAATGTCAGGCTGAATCCAAAGAAGTGCGTACTTGGTGTAACTTCTAGAAAAATACTAGGATTCATCGTCTCTAAGAGAGGCATCTAAGTAGACCCAACGAAGGTCAAGGTAATTTTGGAAATGCATCCTCCCACTAATATTAAGGAATTAAGGAGCCTTCAGGGAAAATTAGCCTTGATAAAGTGATTTATCACTCAAATATCAGATAAATATCGACCTATGAATTGACTGCTACATAAGGGGGTCCCATTAAATTAGGATGAGGACTGCAAGGTAGCCTTCACTAAGATAAAGTAATACCTGGTGATGCCACTAGTGCTGGCTCCACCAAGGTTAGAGGTGCCTTTTCTAATATATATATCGACAACTGACTTTGCACTGGGAACCATGTTAGCCCAAAAGAATGTGCAAGGCAAAGAACATGTCATATATTATATTAGTCGAACCTTGGTGAGCTATGAGCTTGGGTATGCATATGTAGAAAAATTATGTTTAGCAGTAGTTTTCACTACAAATAAATTGTGACACTATATGTTAATTCATACGATATATGTTATATCCAAACAAAATACTTTGCAGTACATGATGAGTAAGACATATCACAATACATGTACTATGAAGTGGATCATGCTATTGACAAAATTTGATTTGGAATTCATAATACAGAATTCCATTAAGGGACAATTCATAGTAGATCAATTAGCTGAGGCACCACTATCAAACAATAGACCTCTAACAATTGAGCTTTCGGATGATGCAATATTCATCATATTTGAAGCTCTCGAACTCGAAGAACCATAGAACAATGCTGATATGACTCTGTTCTTTGACGGTTTGAAGTGCAAACAAGGGGGTGGTGTTGAAATAGTGTTCTTCATGCCGCAAGGAGCTCTAATGCCCTTGTCATTCAAGTTGGGATTTTCTTGCACCAACAACAATGCTAAGTATGAAGCCCTACTGTTGAGCCTCCACATAGTTGTCACCATGAATATTAAGAGATTAAACATCTTTGGTGACTCCTTGCTCATATTAAATCAAGTCAAGGGGTTTTTTTAGTGTCGATATCCTATACTGAAAGCCATTAAATATATAGTTGACAAATATTTGGCCAAATTTGAATGGTATGACATTGAGGCAATCCCTCGATCGTCAAATAGGTTCACAGATACCATGGCTTCTTTGGGATCTTTAAAACCTCAAAATTCATCTACAGATTTCACTACCATCCATGTCAAGATGCTCTCGCATCTAGTAGCAAAGCGTGCAGCCTATGATAACAAAGAATTGGTCAACATGATTAGTGTAGAACCAAAAGTTGAATGGTTCTTCAAAGCTGAATAATTTCTTAAGAAGGCACCCTGGGGGTCATTAACCTCTCAAAGTCTTATGGGAAGTGGTACTACAATTCACCACAAGGTTCTTTCTGAGTCTACATTTACAAAGGTAAATATGAAGGGGAATTAAGTCATCTTAGCAATCGAAGCTAAGATTTATCAAAATTGGATGTCATAAATTAAAGACTTCCTAAAGCTTAGTATAGTCCTAGAGGGATTACCATACACCACGAAGTGCACATTTAAACAGAAAGTGGCCAAATATGTCTTAATAGGAAACATCCTATATCGATGAGGCTGCAATGGAGTTCTCCTTCATTACTTCGAGCCCCAAGAGGCATCATGGGTGATTTTGCAAGCCCATGATGGTACATACGATGGCCATTTTAGTGGCATGGCCATCATCAAGTGTATCCTTCTAATGGATTACTATTGGTCCACTATGGAGGAGTGCAATGTACATGTCAAGAAATGCGTTAAATGCTAGCATCATGCTAATATTACGTACTTTCCATCGTAGGCCTTATAGCCCATTCAAGCGACTTGGCCATTTACTTAGTGGGGATTAGATATTATAGGCAAGATATCTCCTCCATCATCGGGTTGGCATACATTCATAATGATGGCTACTGAGTATTTTACAAAGTGGGTGGAAGCAATACCATTAACAACGACAACTAAAGCTCGTATAGTAGAGTTTATACTGGAGCATATCATAAGTCATTTTGGGATTCCATCCAAAATAATATTGAATAATGGAACATATTTCAAGAACAAAACTATGAGAAATTTGACATCTAAATATAGAATCAAACACATTTTTGTAACTCCATACTATCTACAAGCAAATGGGTAGGTTGAGGCTTCAAATAAGACAGTGGTGGCCATCTTGAAAAAGACGGTCCAAGAAAACCACAAAGACTAGCATATCTAGTTGCCCCTTGCGTTATGGGCTTACAGGACTAGTATTCGGATGCCCACTGGGGCAATGTCGTTCTCACTAGTATATGGCACTGAGGCCATTATGCCCTTAGAATTAGAAATTCCAATGCTGCACATCACATTGAAAGAGTTCATCGATGATGACACCATGTGATGAGCTCGACTGGATCAACTGACGCTACTTGATGAACATCATGTGAATTCCCTGGAGCATCTATGCATTTATCAGGAGCAACTAAAATGATCTTACAATATCAAAGTCCACTAGAGAGACTTTGAAGTTGGGGATCTTGTCTTGAAATAGAACCAACATAACTCTAATTTTTTGCTAGATATGCAAGACAAATTCATGACTAATTGGCTAGGACCCTACATCATATCTAAAAATATTGGTCTAGGTACCTATCGCCTAACATCGCTAGGGGATGTTTAAGAGCCTGAACCTCTCAACATCATCCATATTAAGGCATTTTATGCTTGAAGAGCATAGTAAAAGGCTTCGAGAGTTGCTTGTAACTGCTCGATCATCCTAAAAAGATCCAAAAACTATCATAAGTGTTTTGGTCAATAAAAAAGCTCCAAAGATATTTGTAAGCCCTTTGGTCAACCTCCAAAAGCTTCGAGGGTTTATTTAAAATTGCTCAGTCATCCCAAAATTCTCTAAGGGTTCCTAAAACTACTTGGTCGTGTTAGTCAAAAGTCCCAAGGGTTTCATTATGATCACTCGGTCATCCTAAAAGGCTCCAATCTCATCTATGAGTAGTTTGGTCAATCAAAAGGCACCAAGAGTTTATGAAAAACTGCTTGGTCAACCCAAAATCTCCAAGGATTCTCAAAAATTGCTTGGTCATCCCAAAACGCCCCAAAGGTACCCATAATCCCTTTGGTCAATCCTAAAAGCTCCAAGGATTTTACTAAAAAATTGCTTGCTCAATATAAAGGCTAAAAAGGCATGTACTCACCATTTGGTCAATTATGAGGCTCAAAACCCATAAAAATTGTAAAATCATTAAAATCCAAAAAAAAATGGTAAGACAAAATCCAAAAACATTTGTATTTGCATTTGAATTTTGCATTCTCATTTTGCATTCACACATGCATTCATTGCATTATTGCATTGCATATAGACATTTGTCATCCATTTCATTCTATAGTAAGAGGGATTATGTTTTTCAATCTTAAAAACGACACCACATTTGTGTTTAAATCATGCATCTCTTCATTTATCATGATCCATCATTCATGTGAAAAATTGTGTTTTTCAACACAACCTATATTGTTTCTATGGAGATATACTAAGGTTTTATGGTCATTCAACCATACATAGTGGTATTATCAATAGTTGGTAGAAATCTTATTTTACTTTTGTAGCTAAGGTTCAGTTAGTATAGCCCTTAGCATATCAGAAGCCTATCACTAATCAACAAATTAAACAATCCTAACAAGGACTAGGGGAAGATAAAAGCCACAAAGTAGGACCGGGTATATTGAAGTGAAAAGAGTTATTCTTTCTTATCCCTTTGTGCAGACGGTATGGGAAATGTTGGAAGTTGGCAAAAGGATAGGTTAGTTCCCTATTCAGAATCCCTTGCTTACAATAAAATGAGCAATATCCCAAAGTGATATCCCACATAAATACTCATGATTGATACCCTAGATCAATATCATAGATCGACTTCCCAGATTGATATCCCATATTGATATCATAAGATCGATATTCTCAATCGATATGCCAAAAACAATTTTCCAAAGTAAATCCCCCAAAGGAAAGTTTTTGAAGAAAATTATCTAGTGTAAATGCTGAAAAGTGAAGATAGAATGAAGATCAAAAAATGAACTTAAATCAAAGTTCAAAGTGAATATCAAATGAATATCATAAATCAAAAGTTCGAGTGGGGATCAAATGAAGATCCAAAATCTAGTTCGAAGAGATATCAAATGAATATCCAAAGATAGTTCAAAATGAATATGGAATCAACTCCCTTGCTTCAATACATATGAGCAAGTATCCTAAAAATTGAAGGATAGAAAGGAATGAGCCTAAATCCCTAGAATTTTTGGCACTACTATACCTTATGCATGATGATATTTCTAATGCATTAGCACCTCGCTGATGAACAAGACCAATATTTTAATGTGGAAGAGCTAGCTTCAGGTGTCCTGCATTGCCTAGTCACTTAGTCCAACTAAAATCTAAACTTGGGATTGGATAAGAAATTTTTGGAACCTCTATCTTAGAAATGGGTTGAAATAATCCCACCTGACATCAGGGAACACTCGTGTCTTATCTTAAAATAATCATGTTCACACATAGGGATAATGAAAAATTAGGGCCTATCCTAGAAAAATCCTTTTTCTCAAAATTCTAGTGTGGTTACTATGCGACTTTTGATAAGTCTATTAGGGTGTTTGAGTCTCATGGAAAACCTCAAAAATTTATCTCATAGCAACAAAATATCAAATATTGCAACCATATAAATCATTAAATTGCAAAGTATCGAGTCCATGATACATCATCATATAGAGCACAATCAAAATATAGGATAGATATCAGATGAATATCAGAAATAATATTTAGATGACCATTGACTATATCATGCACATTTTTCAAATTTGCAAAAGAAAATAGAATGACACATTATATCATTCACATCATACAACTGCATTCATTGCATTTCATATATGGGCACTTAATTGATTAAATTATTATCTTAAGGATTTTCAATTACATTTATGATTTTTATACATTCTGTGGTGTCATCCATTAGATTGATAAACATATTTACATTCATTCCTTATGTTTTAAGTGATTAAAGCATACAGGTTCAATTACATTAGAGTACCATCGTGTAAATAAATCATTACATACATTAATGCATACAATAAAGCAATATCAAATATGCGTTAAGAAAAAACATTGCATCCATATGCATCCATCATACATCACACATATAAAAACATCTAGATCACTGCATACCATCATCATAAATTAAATAGCTATCAAATTAACATTAAGCATTGCATCATATATCATCAAATTAACATTAAGCATTGCATCCATGTGCATCAAATAAACATAAAAATCAAGTACACATAATGAGACATAAATGATCATATATCATATAAATATGTGTCTCAAAGTACATAAGATGAGTACAAAATGCCCGTAGGCTACAACCATGTAGGTCCTCGACCTTACACAAAAAATGATAAATGTGCAAAATGTAGTTGTGGTCTAACAAGAGTTCTAGCTCTAGCTGGCTCCCCCTAAATTGGAGCTCTTGCCACCTCCCTCAGTCCTGTGACCTGGAGCCTGCTCTGTAGTCAGATCTGGCCCCTTTTGTGTGCCCTTCTGAGGGTCCTGTGTACCACATATCTTGAAGAGGCCTAGCACATGAGAGACTAGTATGTCTAGGAATCTAGTCCTATGGCTAGAGGTCTTTCCTATCTACCTGTGGCTCCTATGCGAGATATCACCATGTTTGCTAGAGGACCTATTAATCCTCTCTGTCCTATGGGTCTGTTGACTAGAGCTAGCTGTGTACTACCCCGTAGTCCTGGACCTACTTCGTTGAGACCTTGTAGCATGAGAATCCTCCAGGACCGTGCTGCCAATCAACTTGATGTAGCCCTCCAACTGGTCTATACGGGCTACCCTGCTAGTATGTATATCATTGCCATCCTCCATGAGGGCCTGTAAACACTATATCTCTAACATGGGATTGTGGCTGCCAAGTAGCACTGGCACTGGTGTTGTGGGTGGTGCCATGAAAACATATGAAGATGCAGGATCTCCCCTATGAGTCAGGGCCAAGTCCCTCTCTGCTATAGTTGTACCCAATAGTACCTCTACCAAATAATGCATGCTAGTGAGCTCTTAGACCTTCCCATCTACTATCATAGCTCATGTAGTTAGGCTAGTTATCTGTTACTCTATTTGGGTCAGTCTACGGTCCCTGTTAGTCAGTTGTGCCCATAGAGTAGCAATAGTAGTATCTCACTCCATCTATTGCATGATATATCAACCAATCTAACTCTGCAAGTCAACAAACTAAGCCAATAGTAGCCCCTCTATGCTATTAGGAGGGACATCACCCTCCTATAGAGCCTCATCATCTAGGTCAACCTCAGGAGCCTCCTCGGTGGTGGCCTCTATGCCCCATCTGCCCTATGTCTACTGGTGCACCTTGCGCCCATCAGGATTTGCCTCTACCTATGCCTGGTCTAGCACTCTTCCTAGAGGCCTCGATATATGCTACCAAAGCATGGACCACCATCCATTGTATGCTGGAGTGGTAGAAGCCCTATCAACCCCAATCTCTTAGAAGTCATCTGGCTTGTCTCCTAGAGTCGAAGGCTGAATCCATGGAATATCCTTCTCTAAATACAAGTGTCAGTATGGAAATGGGATCTCTAGGATGTCCTACAATAGGTCGAACTAACGCAGGACACAAGAGTAGAATTTATACTCTCTAATCTTGGCCTTCTATTCGAGTAGCTACTTATCTCTACGAGCCTGTCGAAGCCACTCACCCACCTCAACCCATGCTAGGAAATACATGTACGACTGCCACTCAATATCATCTGGGATGAGTGATCTGAACCATATACTATAATGTTGGACATCACCAACATGGGTCCTACTCCTAAATCCCTCCTCATCGTGAGGCCAACAGGTGGCATAACACTGGTGATCATCATCAATCTTTGTGATGTGTAGTGGTAGCTCTCCTGGATGCTCTATCCTGATGTGCTGCTAGCCCCAAATATGAAGAAGTAGGTTGTAGTTGATGCCCTAGTAACTCTGATCTATGATATGATACAACTCTCTATACAGCTAGCAGAGCAGGGTGCTCCCCTAGGCCAGTCGTAGCAGCCGAGCCGTTGAGCTCTGAACCACTCTACAGATAGTGACCAAGAGGTTCTAGGGAATCCTCATGCTTGAGGAGTCTGGAAGAACAACTTGCACCACCAGGTGCATACAAATGACCTCCTACATAAAGAATATGTTCTTCCCTTATGAGTATCCGATATGGACTCCTCTATGATCAATACTACGCTGAGCCTCCTATCTTTGGTCAATGAATATAGCATCAAAAATGGGCCCTTTGGCTCTAGAAGTAGAAAATATGATGGCCTTGCCATCAATGGGGATCCTGAATATCCTGTATACGTCCTCCAAGGTCACCGTAATTTCACCTGTAGGCAGGTGAAATGTGTTGGTCCGTGCATTCCAGCACCGAGCCAACGCAGTCAAGTAAACTTGATCCACCCTAATAGTGGGTAGATCTAGGACGTAGTTGAAGCCAACAACTTTGAACCATATCCACTTCCTAGGAGTGAGATATCCACAAAGAGTCTTAAGGATGTCAGGATCTCGAGCTCTAGAGATCAACCTTTGAAATAAAAGCATAATATAAGGAAAAAGCTAACTAAAAACAAGAAAAAATATTTAAAAATGACCTAAAAATCATCAAAAACATCTAAAAAGTTATAAAAGTATAAAAACATGTCATCAGGCAGTCCTAAAAATAAAAAATGTCACTTAGACAAGTCAAACATGCATTAAATGCCATTATTTACCTATTACACCTTGGAAAAATTAAAAATTTGATAAATTTTTCCTAAATTTGGCAAACCGCGGGTCAACCCTACAGTCCACATGCTATCAAAAATTGATTGTTGGGATTTTAAATGTGGATCATAGCTGGCAGCTGCGGTCCCCAATTGATCAATTGGGAACCGTAGCTGGTACCTATGATCTCTAACTAAGATTCTGCCTGGGTCATGTCCACGGCTAAAAAACAAAAAATAAAAAAACTAAAGCCTAAACTGCCTAATCTAGCATGAGGTTCGTTACTAGTGATTTAATTAGGTTCAATTAGCCCATTTCTTAGTGAGGTTGATTTTACTAGTAATGGATGTGAGGTCTTGGCTTCGAATTACCTAGCCCTTGCCTCGGCCACCGTGGCTAGAAGAAGCTTGCCCGTGCTTTGCCATCGTGCGGTGTGTAGGGTGTAGGTGTAGATTTTGATAGGTTTAGGTTAGTTTTCACTGGTCACTATCAGAGCTCTCCAATTGCCAAGTCATTGTCAAGGAATAATGAAAGAAATTTGAAAATTGAGCCTTTTATAAGCTTTTCTTATTACGCATGAACCACAGGCCCTAGCCGCGATTCCTAAAATTGCAAATGGGAACCGCAAACCCTAGCCGCAGTTTTCAACTGGTAGAAAATATAGTCAAATACCACCATGGGAAGGTCTAAAAAGGTAAATTAATGAATCCCATGGGATAAAATTCTCAAAAAGAGAAATCAATGTTGCAAATTTGGTGAGGTTCAAGCACCATGATCAATTAAAAAAATTAAAATTAACAAAAAAATTAAATAATTAAAAACACCAAATACGCCTCGTATTCAGTAATATACCCTATACACTTGGCAATTGTAGCGACTTATGATCCATGCAATTCGACAAGATGAGTAAATTACCATTAGGAAATTTGGGGTAAAATTGTCATCGTTGATCTGATATGCTTCTTTTCAATCCCTAAGAAGGCCTTCGCGACTGGACTTCTCCACGGGAATGAAGTGTTTCATGTCATGTCTTCTATGAAATATTTCAACAAATCATCGATAATTTGATTCAACACAAAACTAATTGGATTTGTATCATTTCTATTCCCTAAGACGGTTATTGTAGCCCAACTACTCCATGGGATAGGAATGTGCAATCACTATTAATAGTTGAAATCAGAATCTAAACTAGGCCTAGCCAAGGCATTAATTTGCTAAAATATAAATTTTTTCAGATCATCCATGGTGGTCAAGCGACATTGTTACTTTAATCATTGTCATTACTCTCATCGACTCGTAGCTTGAGGGGGTAGTCATAATATCAAATCATAATCAAAATCAATAGAAGATCCTTGAAATTATAGATCCCTTGATCTTGTCAAAATTATGTTCATCCTTGCGAATCATTGTCAACAACTATCATAAGCTTACCCCTTTGCTTGGGTCAAGTAGCAAATATGAATTTTCTTGTTGTTCTTTACCTTTCAGATCTATGGGTCAGAAGATACCTATGGAATGCATAGCTGCACCGAATAAGATGAGAAGGGCACAAGCTTTTCAAATGTAATCCTTTCACCTAGTTGGAAAAAATGATTCTAGGATGCGCGTCCTTTTGTTGGACCAGAGGCATCTAATGTTGATCTGACTAATGATCATCATAGAACCTTCAACATAATTTTAGGAGGTATATTTTTTCTTAGTGTTGTTCTATCTCACAATGCATCTCAAAATGGGTATCTGTAGACACCTAAAATGTGTCATGTCGAGGGTGACTACTCATATGGACATGCTACAAAACCATATGGAGGATCTTGGATAGACTCCAAGATAGATCAATGGTTCTAACCACTCAATTTGGGCTCCTTGGCCTAATCAGTCTAAATCACATCCCAGACCTACGGTCTATAGTATGAACCATGGCTAAGACCTATAGTTTATAGTCTCGACTGTAGCTATAACCTGTGGTCTTAACTAAAGTTTAGTTGGCCTTCATCTGAGCCAAATTGGTTTGAATGACCATTTGTTCTAGAAGAAGGTGGTTAGAGGATGAAAGCTTCCAATCCAACAGTCCTAACCACCCCTTCTTAATATTAGCTTCTCCATGAAGCCACCTCTAGCATTTGGGTAGTCCAATAAGTACCCCTCAGAATTAGGGTAAATTATCAAAGAGAGCATTGGAGATTTGAGCAATGAAGCCTTGTTGAATTGTACACTAAACTGAGTATACTAAGAGAGATCTATTACACTTATCCCCTACCTACTTGCCAAGACTCATGATGAATTGCATTATGGATGCCCTAGGAGCCTAGGAGAGCTAAGAAACATAAATATGGGTAAACAAAGGCCCTTCATAGTGAATCAACCACAAAATTAGTTTGAGGACACCGAAGGTGACCATTGAACATCAATTTGGACAAGGAGGTCAAGCCCACTGCCCTTGAAATTAAGGGTAAACCCATTAGATTGATAATCGTAGCTTTCAGCCATGGTTTACAGTGCAGACCGCTCATCAGAGTTGCAATTTGCAGTAGAGATATCACCGCCTTACCTTTTTCATTTATACCTAGCTAATTATCTTAGTTTAGCTATTTTTACGATTCAATTGTAGTTTAGCATATTTCTGACTGGTAAAATTAGGTTAGAATAGTTTCTTTGTGTTAACCATCAAATAGGATATTAATGGATTATTTATGAATTTTCATTCTTTATTTCACATAATTGGTCCATGTATAGTGTAGTTGTTATCTTTCTTTATGAAATTCCATGAATTTTGATTCAATTTACATAGTTTAGAAGTGATTTTTACGCTTTCTTGATTATACATGCTTAATGGTGTTTTTATGCATTTTTCCTAAAAGGGCCTCATCATGAGAGGCTGCCTATATTTTTGACACTTTTATGTTGTTTCTTTATCACAGAGAATAGATTCGAAGGAGATTCAACCATTAAGTTCCTTTCCCAATGCGAAGAAGAGGGAAAATCCACCCTAGAATAGTTTGTGACTAGTTGAAAAGCAACATTAGTGCGCCTACCCTGTTGAGATATTTGGCATTGTATTAATTGTATCATAATTTGGGTGATCCTAAGAGGGGCATGATTGTAATTGAGATTCTTTGCAATTATTAATACAAGAAACATTTATTTTGTTGAATCTATGCAATCTTGTCATTTTTATGCTTTGAATTATTGAATACGACTAGTATAGTAGATGGGTGCATGCTTTTTGGTTAGATCAGATGGTCACACAGTAAAGTGGTGTATATTAGACATTACAAAAACAAGTATGAATAGGAATAGGAATAGTAATATGGATATGAATAGGAATAGGAATAGGAATAGGAACATGAATATGGATATGAATAGGAACAAGAACATGGATAGGAACAAGAACAGGAACAAGAACAGGAATATGGATATGAATAGGAACATGGACATGGAAAGAAACAGTCAAAGGAATCTGAAGGATTAGATAGGAAGGAAAGAGGATAAAGGTAAAGAATAGTGTTTTATGGGAGTAGAAATACTTCCACCCCAGAATTAACCACCTCAAGAGGATGTGGAGGAGGGGCTAAGCTAAGAGGATCATTCTTAGCCTTGAGCCCCAAAGGTGACCCTTTGAAATTAATGTCAAAGGGGGAGAGATTTGATATTTGAGAGAGCATTGATCCAGGGGGAGTAATGTCCTAGGGGGAATAGAACAAAGGAAATATCAAGTTTTCAGTTAAAAGAATTTGGGTTGCCATCAATGACAAAGGGGGAGATTGTTGGACATTTTGAGCTCATTTAGTTGTCTTTGATGTCAAGGTGAAAAGTCATCATTTATGCCAAAGTAAGCATATGAATACATCATTAATACCTTGGATCACACTATCAATAGCACCAAGAACAATGCGAAGAGTTGAAGAAAATGTTGAAAAAATAATGTTTTATGAGGATTTATGGTAAACTCATGGTGGAAGATTAAATGGTTTTATTAAATTCATTATGAGGATATAAAAGTCTCCTCACACATTGAGATGGCAGTTAAGATTTTAAAAGACCCATGGTGGCAGAATAATTTACAAATTAAAGGTTTAAGTTTAAACCCAAGGAAGGCTTTAATCCCCTTAAAGTTAAAGTTTATAAATATAATTTATAAAATTTAAATTCCTTATAATTTAAATAATTTATAAATTATTATGGTTGGAAAGCACCGAAGTCTAAGCAACAAAGGGAATTCATGTATAAATTAATGCCAAAGAGGCATTCAAAATTTACCCCTAGACATTTTAATGCATGCAACACAGTTAGAAATTTTTTTGTGCAATCATTGATCATTGAGGAAGAGGACAAGGGATTCACTTGTCTTTAGCGCTAGGTGAAAGACATAAGGGGAAGAGCATATTGGTTGAATCACAAAGGACACATTGGTCCATTGGAAGTGCACGTTTTGTGAAGGCATTGGGATTTGAGGAGCCCACAATCAATTCACGTGAGTGGTGTGTGTCTGGAGAGCCAAGTGAAGTATTTTGCACATGCTTGTTTTGAGTGCCAACCTAGGACAAAGGGGACGAAGAGCATCCAAGATCTCAAAAGTGAATCTAGTGCACATGGTGGTCAAAGACATGGCTAGAGCACTCACGGAGGCAGAGATTGTGGGTTCAAATCCCACTAGTGACAAAGGTAATTTTTGATTAAATTTTTATATTGCCTAAATTTTTTCTAAGGTATGGTTTGGAGTTATAAGGGTTTGTTGAAGAATTAATTTTTTGGTAATTGATTTGTGTTGTTTGGAGTTATAAGGGTTTGTTGAAGAATTATTTTTTGGTAATTGATTTGTGCCATTTGGAGTTAAAAGGGTTTTTGAAAGATTGTTTTATTGAGAAGTGATTTATGTTATTTTAAGGAAAGAGGATTTGATTCTTGCCAAAGTTCTTTTTGCCATTAAATTGATTAAAGATGTTTTGAGTTATTTTTGTGGAAGTTGAATTTATTTTTAGTTGGGAGTTTATAAGGTGTTACTAGATAAATATTTTATGTATGTTGATGGTTGTTTTTGAAAGGTGGAGTGATAAGGTGTAATTGAGTATTTACATTATATTGTGAGAAAATTCTATCTTCTAACATCTTTGATCTTGGCATAGAAGTTTTTGTGGTTGGGACATATTTATGAGATCCCTTCATCTTCAATAAAATTGTATGAGCACATTCTTCCATAAGTTGAGTTGATCGATTGGTTTTCTAAAAAATAAGTTAGGAGTGAAAAGGACTTGATTAGGGTTTCCTTTTAAGAGTGTTTGAGTTAATACATCAAGGTTTTCTAGAATAAAGAGTTGTCGTTAAAACCTTGTTTGATAAGCATTATTGTTGAAGCTATTGGTTGTGTGAATAACTTGAGTTAGGGTTTTGCAAATAACATGAGTATCATTGTTATGTGAAGATTGTTTTATAAGCATTGTTTTTGAAGTGAGTTGTTGAGAAAAGAACTTGAACTAGGGTTTGAAAAGAATATGAGTATCATTGTTATGTGAAATTAGTTGTTGAGAATTGTTAGAAACATTTTGAGTTGGTGGTTATATGCTTGGACTAGGGTTTGTGCAAAAGAGGTGTTTCATTGAGTGATTGGTTGAGTAGATTTTATTGATCCTAGTCAAGTGGATGTGTGAAGTGATTGTTCAAGTTCCATAAAGCAAATTATTCTATATTCTAATTTGTGTTGAGAAAGTTATTGAGCATTGAGTGTAGAACATATTGAGTCTCTAACAATTCTCTTTATGTGTCTATGATATTGGACAAGTTCTGTGTGGATTTGTTAAGAATATTTTAGTTAAGTATTTGAGGAGACTTGTGGACTAATTTTGTGTGAGCTTTTTGTGGAAGCTTACAATATATATTTTGAGAAAGTTCTAAGTGGACTTTTTGAGTATATTTGAGCAAGTTCTGAGTGGACTTGTTGAGCATATTTGAGCAATTTCTGAGTGGACTTGTTGAGCATATTTGAGAAAGTTCTGAGTGGACTTGTTGGGTAAATTTGAGCAAGTTCTGAGTGGACTTGTTGAGAATATTTAAGCAAGTACTGTGTGGAATTGTGGAGCAGAGTTTGGTGCATATTTGAGGATAGGTTTGTGTCAGACCAAAGATATATATTGAGTAGATTTGTGCTATACTGAAGGGCTATGTTTAGTGTAGATTTGAGATAGAGCTTTGGAGATGACAAAGCAAAGAGGACAGTGGTCTCCAGTGGATAGAGATCCATCAGCTAGGGTAGTGAGGATAGGTCTTCTAAGTTGGGACAAGAGTCTTTAGTGGAGAGAGATACACAAGCCAATGTAGTGGAGGCAGTAGTCTTGTAGAGGATCACCAGCCAGAGCAGAGGAGAATGAGTTATCCTATGGATAGAGATCCATGAACTTGATTTAGGGGATTGGTATCTCCTTTGGATAGAGGTCCATAAAAAATTGTAATAGGGAAAGGATTACCAAGAGATTGATTGAGGAAATTTTAGTGAAATATTTTCTCCGTGGAGTATCCCACATTTGGTGAACCACATAAATTATGGTGTCTCTATTGTGTGTGGTGATTTATGCATTTCTTTGATTACTGCTGTTGATATTGCTATCTATACATTGCATAATATTTATTTGGAAATAAAAGTAAAAAGTGGTCTTATACTGTTCACCCCTATCTCAGTATAAGCTTGTGTTCTTCATCATTCAACCCATTGCTGTATTGGGGATAACCCTATGACTTTCGCGCATTGATCATTTTAGGGATTCAAGTTTACCTCCTTATTTTATTCAATTTATTGGGATACTTGCTCATATATAGTGACAAAAATCACTATTTATTTTGTATTTTTGTTTTTCTTTTATTTTGAGCAAGGGATTTTATTTGATTTATGGGATTTTTTCTCCTTTATGTAAGCAAGGTATTTATTCGGGTAGGGGGTAAACTTGTCATTTTTCCAATGACCTCTACTCTAGACCATTGCACCTTACAAAATGAGCAAGTAAAAAAACATTTCACCTAAGGTGACTCGGATCACTTTTGTAATGTTCATCCTTCCTTACCCTAATTAGTATTGTTAATGTGTATGATTAGTGATGGGATTCTTATATTATAGGTGCTATTAAAACTAAACCTCATATACAAAAGAAAAGCAAGATTTCTACTAAATTTGAGAAGACCACTAGGTATGGTTGGATGACCGAAAAACCCTAGTATATTCTTCATAGCAATCGAAGGGGTTTTTTTGAGAAACACAATTACTGACAAGGGTGATGGAAGATGATGATGTATAGATGCATGATTGAAACAAAAATGTGGTGTCGTTTGTAATATTGCAAACACAACCTATCCTAATGCAAGTGCAATTGATGAAAATTCCCAATGCAATGTAATTAAACAAAATGCATGTGCAAAATACGAATGCCTGATGCAAATGAAATGCAATATTTTTAGATTTTATTGCTTTTTCATTTTTATGGATTTTGAAAATTTCCATATTTTAAGTTTTTAAAATTATTATATATGGAACACCTTAAGATGAAGGATGTTGAGAGGTTCAAACTCTTCAACCCCTTCAAATGATGTCAGGTGATACGTTCCCAATACAATCTGCTATGAGATGATGTAAGGACCTAACTAGTTAGCCATAAATTTATCTTGCAAGTGCAACAACAAGTTTGATTTTTATTGGTTCTCTTTCAGCACAAGATCACCAACCTTAAATTCTCTCAAGTGGACTTTACTATTGTAAGCTCGTTTTAAGAGCTCTTGGTAAACACAGATATGATCAAGGGCATTCATGCGATGTTCATAAAGAAGTGTCAATTGATATGGGTGAGCTTGCCACATCGTGTTATCATCGATGCACTCTTTCAATGTGACATGCAGTGTTGGAATATCCAACTCTAGGGGTATAATGACCTCAATACCATATACTAGAAAAAATAGGGTTACCCCAGTGGGCATCTGAATGCTAGTCCTATAAGCCCATAATGCGAAGGGGAGCTAAATGTGCCAATCTTTGTGGTTTTATTGTACCATCATTTTCAATATGACAACCACTATCTTATTTGAAGCCTCAGCTTACCCATTTGCCTACGGATAATATGGAGTCACAAAACTGTGTTGTATATTGTACTTAGATGTTAAAGCCTTCATAGTTTTGTTCTTAAATGATGTTCCATTATCCGAGATTATCTTGGATGGTATCCTAAAATAACTAATGATATTGTGAAATATAAAATCTACAATACGCACTCTAGTTTTCATTGTTAAAGGAATTTCTTCCACCCATTTTGTAAAATACTTAGTAGTCATTATGATAAATGTATGTTGGCCTAATGATGGAGGAGAGATCTTACCGATTAGATCCAAACCCCACTGAGCAAATGGCCAAGCTGCTTGGATGGGCTGTAAGGCCTACGATGGCAAGTGTGTAAGATTAGCATGATGCTAACATTTGATGCATTTATTGACATACGCAGTGCAATCCTTCTCCATAGTGGGCCAATAATAACCCATTCAAAGTATGTGCTTGATAATGGCCATGCTATTAAAATGGCCATCGCATGTACCATCGTAAGCTTCCAAAATTTCCCAAGCTGATTCTTGGGGCTCAAGACAACGAAGGATAATTACATCATAACTTCTACGATATAAAATGTCTCCAAGAAAGACATATTTTGTCACTTTCTATCATAATGTGCACTTCGTAGAATGCAATAATCCTTGTAGGATTAAGCCAAGCTTGAGGAAGTCATGTAATTGTGAAATCCAATCATGATAAGCTTCTACATCAATTGACAAGACAACTTGTTCCCCTATTATTTCACTATGCGTGAAGGTATACTGGGATACAACCTTGTGGTGAATGGTAGTTCCATTCCCCGTAGGACCCTACGAGATCAAAGACCCCCATGATGCCTTCTTGAGAAAGTCTTTGGATTTATAGAACCACTCATGGTTTCATTCTATATGAATCATGTTGACTAATTCCTTGTTATCAAAAGTCACACCCTACATCACAACATGTGATAGCATATTTACATGAATGGTAGTAAAGTCGGCAGACATATTTTGAGGGATTAAAGATCCCAAAGATTGCATAGTTTCTATAAATTTGTTTTATGAGTGAGGGATTGCCTTGATGTCATACCATTCTAGCTGGGCTAGATAAGTGTCAGTAATATCCTTGTAAGCTTTCAAAATGGGACACCTACATTGAAAAATTTCCTTCACTTGATTGACTATGAGAAGGGAATCGCTAAAGATATTTAATTGTTTAATATTCATGGTGACAGCTGTTTGGAGGCCTGATATTAGAGATTCATACTCAAAATTATTGTTTATAAAAGAGAAATACAACTTAAATGACAAGGGCATTGGAGCACCTTATGGTGTGAATAAGAAAATTCTTGCACCACCCCCTTGCTCACACTTCAAATCATCGAAGAACATATTCATATTAGATTTGTTATCTAGTTTTTTGGGTTCGGGTGTTTCTAATAATGCGAAGACCACATCATCAATAAGATCTATGGTGAGATGCCTACTATTCTTGAGAGGTGCCTCTACCAGTTGATCAACTATGACCTATCCCTTGATGGAATTTTGGCTAATGAATTCCAATTAAAATTTTATCAATAGCATGGTCCACTTCATAGTACGTGTATTATGATATGTCTTGCTTATCATATACTACAAAGGATTTTTTTTGGATATTACATATGTCATATGACTGAACACATAATGACACAATTTCTTCATTGCAAACACCACTCCTAAATAGAGCTTCTCCACGTATGCATATTCGAGCTCATAACTCACCAAGGTGTAACTGATGTAATATATCACTTGCTATTTATCTTGCATGTTTTTTTGGGAAACCATAGTTCCCAATGCAAAGTCGATTACCAATATATATAGCAAAAAAGGTACATTCAATCTTGGTGGATCTAGCACTGGTGGTGTTGCCAAGTATTGCTTAATTTTAGTGAAGGCCACTTGACATTCCTCATTCCTATTGAATGGGACCCCTTTGCATAGCATTCAATTCATGGGTCAAAATTTATCTGATAATTATGTGATAAATAACTTTATGGACACTACTTTGCCTTTTAGGCTTCTTAGATCTTTGATATTTGTGGGAGGATGCATTTCTAATATGGCCTTGATTTTCGTTGGGTCAAATTTGATATTTTATTTTGAAATGATGAAGTTACACCAAATACGCACTTTGTAGGATTCAACCTGACATTATGCTCTATCAAGCGATCAAAGACATTTCTCAGGACCTCAACATGTTTTGAACGTAGCAATGAATTTGCCAATAAGTCATCAATATAATCTTCCAAGATCTTATGCATGTAGTCATGAAAGATATATGTCATGGATCACTGATATGTAGCACCAACAATTTTAAGGCTGAATGGCATATATTTATAGCAAAATGTTATCCATGGCATTGTGAACATGATTTTATGCTGGTCTTCAGCTTTAATACGAATATGATTGTAACTAAAAAAACCATCCATAATGGAGAGCATCTCATGACCTGCAGTTGTGTCTACAAGAGCATCTATGTTGGGCAACAAAAATGAATCCTTTGGTGTTGCCTTGTTGAGGTCTCTAAAATTTGTATAGATACAGATCCTTCCATCAGGTTTTCCTACAGGTACCATGTTTGATACCCATTCTAGATATTCAATGAATATAATGAACTCTACATCTAAAATCTTCTACAACTCATCTTTAACCATTAAAGTGATTGTTGGATGCATCTTCCTGAGCTTTTGCTTGACAAGTTTCTTAGCGAGGTCTAACGAAAGGTTATGAGTAAACAGTTTCAGATCTAGTCTTGGCATATCCTTGTATGTCCAAGTGAAAATTTTAGATCTCTCTTTCAATAGAGGGATGCATATGGCACACTCATCAAGAGCTAGAATCTCTCTAAATTTTGCCTTCTTAGGATTAGTGGTATAATTATTGAGATCCACATCGAAGGTCTTCTCTACTAACATGTGTGATCCCTCCTCAAGCTGATGAGGTGTAGGAATAAAGTGGATGGCATCAGCTGGGTTTAAAGGTGCTACATTAGAATTTCCATCAACATGATAAATATAATGTGCACAGCCTAGAACAAAATGAAAAGGTTGCAACATTTCCTCTTTAGGGAAGAAATATTTAGGATTGAGTGGTGAATTAGCATGATCCCAATCAATAGCATCTACATTCAGATACAATGGTTTGTTGGGGTCGGCTAGATTGTGAAGTGGAGTGGTCAGATCAATGGATATCATATTGATGTAATATAATAGATATCTAGGACCATGTGTGTGTGAATCTATGTTGATATAAATTCCATCCTCGAGATGTGGCTCTAGGGGTATGGGGATCTCCGAATCCGATCTATGAACAGACTCAAAAATAGGATTTCTTGGCTCCAGGAGTTGCACGTACATTGGTGAATCAAGGAAGACTATATGATAAATCATATCCAAATTGGATGATTTCCCTCTGAGGTGCAGGCCAGGATAGGCTCATCGATACATCTCATCAATGTCAACTGACTCATGATGATTATGCAAATAATGAGGCCCAAAATAGGCTCTCTCTATCTCATCCTCATCATTGCTATCATATATGAGTCCTTTACCCCTACCCACTAGAATTGGATTATTAGCAATATGAGGCCTAAGGTAGGCTTGATCTTTTTCATCCTCATAGTCGCTATTGACCATGAAGAATTGCTCATTCTCACCCATTTTCTCCATCGGTAACATATGACACATATTTAAGGGGTCTAAATAGGCCAAATCAGTTTCATCCTCATATCTTTAATTATGTAAGGATAGCTCATCATCATATATTCTAGAATTTCAATCTGGTCCATCACTTTCGATAATGGACTCTACTATAGCTGAATTCTAGATCTGCATACCTGTGTCATCGGTAGCTTCACGACTTTCATTTTCCAAGTCAGCTCTTAGATTGTCTCCTTGATTTACCTCTACCACAATGTGCTCATGATAGATCTTTGGTGGTGCTTCTGAGACATAGGTTACCAGCTTATTACCCCTTCGTAGATAAGAAGGGTTAGGGTGATAAGGATCCACATCATCCCCCAAATCGAGGTTCAGATGATCTAAAGATGTTGCTAGGATCTCATCCTATCCTCAAATATGATAGCCTAACCCAAACCTATCAGTTGGTAGCTGATACTATGGCTCAATAGGAACCTAGAACCCCTGCTCAAATAAGCCCAAGCCATAATCATGCCAATGGTAACATTCAAAGTAGAACAAGGTGAATTCATGGTTAGACAGATAATGAACATTTGCCATGAATGGTTCATCATCATCCTCATCTATGGACGTACAATTTATCGGTTGATCTAGCCCTCCATGAATAAAGTTTGTTTAGTTGGGTGGCACCCCTAGTGGTACCACCATCCCCATGGGAAAGCACTGGGCTTGAGGTTGGCCCATGTCCTATGCAATTTTGATAAATGGTGTGAACATCATGTTCTACATGATATATTCCACTAATACGGGGTTAACCAAATGTATGGTCACCTGTGACGCAAATGACCCTATTGAAGATGTAGGTGAGGCAGGCTGAGGTGCTTCCTCAACTTGATTTTGAGCATCCTATTCATCCATGGGATTAGGACCCTCAACAATTGATTCCTTGGGCTTTTTCTTTGACTCTTTCTCATCCAGTTTTGCCTTAATCTTCTTATCATTCCTCAATATTATGGATGTTGTAGGTTTAGTCAAAGCTGCTATAGTGTGCTCTAATATCTATGGTGCAGTTGTAGAAGGTCTCACACACACTCCTTTGAGTTTACCTTTTGGATGTTTAATAGGCGATGTCAGCCATATATCTAGATGCATTGAGGGGATAATAAAATCCCTCAACAAATCAGCTAGGTTCACATATTTGAATGGCTCTTCATTAGAAGGAACCATGTGAACTTGTCCCTCATGTACATATTTTATGCACTGATGTAAGATCAAGGGAGCATAATGAATTTCTCTAATCCAAGGTCTCCCCAAAATGATGTTATATTGCATCGCACCTTCGATCATATGACACATCATAGAGATGGTATTAAGTCCAAATTGAATCGAAAGAACTATAGTACCTACCATTGAGCATAGCGCATCGTTGAATGCTCTTAAGGTGAAAGTATAAGGTACAATATGTAATTTTGGCAACTTCAGATATATTAATGCCTTTTTTGTAATAATGTTGATTGATGATCCTGTATCAAAAAAACCCCGTTTGAATGGTGTGTGACTTACACACACAATTATATGTAGTGGTGGGTTCACTATTGTAGTGGAGACCGTCTTAATGTCATGATCACTAAATTGAATGACCGGTTCACTACACTGCTACACATGTCCCACAAAGTTCATAAATGATTCAAGATATTGGGAATGAACTTCAATTGATCTTAGAATATCCATGAGCATCTCCTTGTGCTTAGGAGACTGTTGAATTAGTTCATAGATCGACAACTTTGCTGGAGTTTTCTGTAGGCTTTGAACTAGCATATTCCTAATGTTCACCACCAATATTTTTGGTGGGTCTGGCATATTATGAGCTAGCATTTTTTGAGGCACAATGTGCACTCTAAATGGAGTTGGAGGTGGATTTGGATGCTCATACCTCCCTTGTCTCATGACAACATTAACCATGCCAACGAATCCTTGATTTTGTGGTTCAACCCATACTTGATTCACATGACTAACATTGTTCCTCGGTGCTCATGATTTAGTAAGGGGTTGTAGGTCCGAAGGTAAGTTCAAAAAATAATAAATAGATTAATTAACCATTGGTAAGGTTTAGTCTATGCTCAAATAATAGACTAACCAACATTTCTGATGATATAGCGCTAACTACCCTCTAACAATAGAATAGGGATGGAGTTGTGTGATGCTAACCACTAACCTAGGTAGAGAGTTCTAACCATAACACTAACCTAAATATCTAACATAGGATATTTAGGTACTTACCTAGTTTAACCATGAGGTGAATATCTCATGGTAATTACATAATTACATATAAAAGTAAATGTAATAACCCCACGTAGTGTAATGCAATACACTACCTTATTTTACCCTAACATCCCCCCTTTATTACATTACTTTGATATACAAAGTTTGCTCTGAAATAGTTGAAATTTGACACATCCAAGTGCCTTTGTAAAAATGTTTGCAACCTATTCGTCGGTGGGAATGTGTTGGAGCTTGATTCTATGCTTAGGAACTTCATCATGAATGAAATGAAAATCTGTATCAATATGCTTAGTTTGCTCATGATGCACTGGATTCTTGACCAAGTTCAAAACACCTGAGTTGTTGTAAAACATGTGAATGGGAAGTTTCTTTGGTAGGCCCATGGTAGCCAAGATGTGACTTAGCCATATCGCTTCACACACATCTCCACATGTAGCACGATATTCTGCCTCAGTTGAAGATAAAGCAACAACATGTTGCTTTTTACTATGCCATGAGACAGGACCAGATCCAAGATGAAAAAAATAGCCTAAGGTTGATTTTTTGCCATCTATGGATCCAGCATAATCAGATTCAGTGTAACTCTGTAAGAAGAATGATTTATTCTTCTTATACTCTAGACCATAATCGAAACTACCATGAATGTAGTGTAAGACTCTCTTAGCTGCTTTCCAATGGGAGACCTTTGGTTCTTGCATGAACCGTGAGAGATAGTTTAAAGCATAAGTAATATCTGGTCTAGTATTAGTCAGATATATAAGGCTTCCAATCATATATCTATAAAGTGTGCCATCTACCTGTGGTGATTCTTCATATCGATATAACTGTAGCCCTAATTCCATCGGTGTTTCTTTGGGATTACAATCAATCATATGATATTTTTCTACTAAAGTCTTGGCATACTTTTTCTGAGTCACCTTTAGATGATTCTTTTTCTGTTTTATCTCAAGGCCAAAATAGTAGTGGAGAAGTCCTAGATCTGTCATATCAAATGACTCTTTCAAGTCATATTTCACGATGTTAATCAAGTTCTATGAATTTCCAGTGATGATCAGATCATCTACATATAACACAAGAATCACTATCTCAGAACCTGTGTTCTTGATATAGAGATTTGCATCAGAGGGACTTCTCTTAAATCCATGCTACAGTAGATGACTATCCATTTTTATGTACCATGCTCTTGGGGATTTTTTTAGCCCGTATAATGATTTGACCAATTTGCAAACATGTTGCTCATGGCCTACCTTTGCAAATCCAGGAGGTTGAGTCATGTACACTTCTTCTTTTAAGTCACCATTAAGAAAGGCACTTTTTACATCCATCTAATGTAATTTCCATCCGAACTATGCTGCCATAGCACAAAGCACTCGAATGGTGGTCATCCTAGCTATAGGAGCAAAGGTTTCCTCATAGTCAAGTCCTTCCTTTTGAGCATAGCCCTTTGCCACAAGATAGGCTTTATGCTTATCTATTGTGCCATCTGCCTTATATTTTACTTTGTAAACCCATTTTCAGCCTATGGGTTTCTTTCCTTTAGGAAAATCCACTAGCTTCCATGTTTTATTCTTTATGAGGGAGTTATATTCTACATCTATAGTTGCCTTCCACTGAGGCATTCTAAGTGCTTCATCAACTGTAGAAGGTTCATTATCATCACATGCTGATAAGTAAACCCTCTCCTCATCTATTTCCATCTCATCTTCCCTTGGTAACTCTCTATCAACAGAAAGATCTTGAAAATCTGCACAAATATCATCAACTGAAGTGGATGCTTCATTATTTTCTTTCTATGTCATGCTTCTTGTATTTGGATGATTGAGAGTAAGATCATGTGGGAAAGTGAGTTTAGAATCTTTCACTATGCTTGTATACCATTTGGGTGGCTTTTTCTATTGTGAAGAAGGAAGTTGATGTTCCTCCTCATCATCTAGGTATACTGATGTAGTGTTGGGTGTGAAAGCTTCATCAAACACTACATCTCTACTTACATGTATCTTCTTGGTAAATGGGTCTATCAACCGATAGCATTTTGAAAATTCATCATATCCAAGAAATATACAAGGTAGGGACTTCTCATATAATTTATTTCTTTTCTCCTTAGGTATATGCATAAATGCCTTACACCCAAATACCCTTAGATGAGTTATGGAGGGTTTCCTACCACTCCATGATTCCTGAGGAGTCATACCTTCAAGAGCCCTTGTGGGAGCTCTATTCAGAAGATATACTACAGTTTGAATAGCTTCAGCCCTTGTGGAACTGAAAAGAGATTATTTTTCAATCCTGGTACATAAAGAACTTTTTGAATATTACATTCTCCATCTGGAAGGGAGACAGAAACACTTCCTTCTCCCTGAATTCGATAGGTCTGATCATCAGCAATAGTGACCGGTATACCTTCTCGAGCCTCAAATGTTGCAAACCAAGATTTATCACCAGTAATATGTTTACTAGTGCCTGAATCTATGTACCACATAGAGCCCTTGTGGGAGGAATTTGTATGTGTCATGAGCACTTTGTGTGCTATCTTAGAATCTAAACTAGAATCTTCAGCTGCAATGTGTCCCTTTTGATGTTTGTTCTTGTTCTTAGGTTTACCTTGGCCCTTTTTATTTCCTTGTTCATTGGGCGATTTGTTCTTAAACCAACATATTTTTGTTTCACGAGTGTCTTTGTCACAAATATTACAATACTGCTTCTTCTTAGAAATATCTTTGGTTTTACCTTTTTCTTGATTAGAAGAATAACCTTTCTGTTGATTCCACTTTTTCTTACCACCTTGTCTTTTTGAGAAAAGAGCATTGTTGGATGCCTCATCTCTTTAGAGTTGATTAGCTTCTTCTGTTTAAAGCATGTTTACCAACTCGAAAAAAGTTACTGTCCTTAAAGAAACTTATAGTGAGGTGATCAACGTTCGGTAGGAGTCAAGAAGAGCTCTCAAAATGATTGAGGTCAATACTTGGTCTTCCACTTTCTCTCCTAAGGATTGCAGTTTTGTTTTCAATTTTGTGACTTTGTAGAGGAAGAGCTCTACTATTTCTCTTGATTTCATATGTAGAGTATGAAGCTATGTTTGAAGGTTAAGAATAATTGATTGATTATTTCCCTCAAAGATGGTATTTAAGGCATTCCATGCTGCCTTACCAGTCGTAGCTTCACTGATATGAGGTTGGATATCATCAGTAATAGCAAGAAAGATCATTAAGGATAGTTTTTTATCCTTTTTATCAAAGTCTCTTTGATCTACTCCAGGTGATTGAGGTCTAGTGACACTTCCATCGACTATTGACCACAAATCCTCTACAGTTAAGATAGCTTTCATATTAGTCTTCCAAGCTGAATAATTTGAACCTTTGAGCAGTTGGCTCTCAGTGAGATACTTGTGTATCTTGTCCATGGTTTAGGTTTCAAATTTGATAGGACTAAGATGGTTATATCTTGCACTATACCCTCAAAATAGTATATGGAAGTTGTTTTCAATTTGCCTCTATAAAATATTTAATGGCACCTGCCTTAACACCCTTACCAAGGGATGAAAATTTGGAGGATTTTTAAGCCAAACAAAATAGAGTAAATAAAATAGGGGTAGGTTTTGTTTAAAACTTTTTATTTTGCCCTCTAGGATATTTAATGGCACCTGCTTTAACACCCTTGAATAAGGATGAAAATTTTGAGGATATTAAGCCAAACAAAGAGAGTGAATCAAGGTGATTTGGATTTTTGACCTTCTGATGGGGAGTAAAAAAATGACTTGATTTAACCTATGCAAAGTTTAGCATGTTTTTTGAGTGAAGTTTGGGTTTTGTGAAATGCTTCTTTTAATGTTGTTTTTGACTTTTTAATTGCAGACAAAAAACATGGGTGTTAGTGCAATAATAAAAACATGAGAGCAAACCAAATTTGTATCACTCTAGGTGTCGGATGCAACCGAAAATGCACCTAGTACAAGCAATTTTTAAGAGAAGGTGTCGAGTAAAATCAAGAATGCACCTTTCTTACTTTGAAAGATCCCCCATTTTTTGTTACAATTTTGCAAACTATAGAATAAAAAAAAAAATTGAATTCTATCCCCCCTTAATGTTTACAAAATGTAGAATTTAGAGCACTCCTTTCAAGACAAGTCGACACACGACTCGCATTTTAAAGGCTTCCAGAACTAGTCGACACATGACTTAGTTTTTATGGACCCAAGATTACAAGGTCTTTTCAATTTTGCAAAAAAAAAAATAGATGTGCAATTTTCTGTATTATATCTCCTTGGAGAAAACAAATGCACTCTTTGAACTTTTGATTCTTACAAAAAATTTTAGGAACCTTGTTGTCTAATTTGCAAAAAAAAAATCAAGTGTGATCCTTTCTTGTATGCTAAATTAACAAGGTTTGAGAAGAGTTGTCTAATTTGCAACAAAAAATTGGCTCTTGCTATGTCTCATATCTCCATTTGGTGAGAAAATATTAGCACCTTTAAATTTCAAAGTTGCAAAAAAAATATTTCTTTAATTTTAATTTGCAATATTTAAGAAAAGTTTAATAAATCATTTTAATGAATAATAAAAAAAATAAAAAAACATTTTAAATAAAAAAAAATATATGTTTTAAATAAATCAACTTAAATATTAAAGAGAAATTGATTTATGAAATAAAACATTATTTTTTTAAAGTTTAAATTATTAAAAAAAATAATACTAAAAAAACTTTAATGTTAATGCAAAAAAAAAATAAAAAAAAATTAATGTACCTTGGCATTGAAGGCAAAAAATTGCCTTCTGTACCCGACGAGAGTCGAACCCTGGACTCCCCACCTAGGGTCTTAGCTCGACCCGATCAACCGGTCGGGCTAAAGAGCTCGATGGGTACTAAGGCACACGATGTGCCTCTTAAACTCTGCGTATGGTGGGATTTTTTTTAAAAGTCGCTGGACTTTTATCCCACATGAATCCTGCAAGATGCAGAGTGGTTTTTAAGGCAAAGGCCTCCCCTTGTATGTTGATTGCCTTCGAGAAATCGACCAAAGTCGCCTGCCATTTTGGACACCGCCACATGGTGCCAAGAGTAGGCCAATTAGTCCAGGTCAGTCCTGTGGCAATGTGCCATGTGTCGAGTCATGTCTTGTTAGTGTCGTGCATCATCCAGTGGCTATCCGCCATGTGTTTGGTCCTGGTCTAGTCTGTGTCAATTGTCATCTAGTGGTTGTTCGCCACATGTCTGATCCTAGTCTAGTCTAGTTAGCACATCGAGGTGCATGCCATGGTCCAATCCACATGTCCCTCGGGGTGCATGCAGGTTAGGCACAAAAAAGTGTCATGTTTTGGTTAGGGATTGGAGGGTCGCCTGCCCTCTAAGATCTCAAGGTCTAGGTCTGTGTCCATGGGGAGGGGAGGGCTCTCCTACCCTCACTGCTCTCCCATGAATGGGCCACATGGCCTTCTTGGCCTAAATGGCTTTGTGGACCCTGGGACACCATGGGAGCCAATGATTGATGGCCTCGAGACGTCGACCATGTCCAGTCTAGAGGATCACAGACCCTTGGCCTACATCAACTATGTTGGCCAGGTTGACGGGCCAACACACAGGCCCTGTTCAGAATCAACTATGTAGGCCAGAGTAGGAGCACTGTGGCTACTATGTGAGGGACTCCCTGCGTTGAGCACCTCAACTGCTTTGTGGGAGTCCATGTCGATGGGGAACGAGCGAAAGATCGTATTCTCCTCCTTGGAAAATGATACCAATGTAGGTCCAAAGGTAAGTTCACAAAATAATCAATAGATTAATTAACCATTGCTAAGGTTTAGTCTATGCTTAAATAATAGACTAACCAATAGTTCTGAGGATATAGCGCTAACTACCCTCTAACAATAGAATAGGGAGGGAGTTGCGTGATGCTAACCACTAACCTAGGTAGAGAGTTCTAACCATAACACTAACCTAAATATCTAACATAGGATATTTAGGTACTTACCTAGTTTAACCATGAGGAAAATATCTCATGGTAATTACATAATTACATAGAAAAGTAAATGTAATAACCCCACGAAGTGTATTGCAATACACTACCTTATTTTACCATAACGGGGGTTCTTGAAGATCTCCATATTTTTATTTTTTGTAGCCTGAGGGTTTTCCACAATTAGCTCTCCTCTTTCGATCATGTTTTTTACTATGTGTTTGAAACTCCAACATCCTTTGATGTTGTGTCCTTTCACCCTATGGAAAGCATAGTATAAATCATCCCTATACCCCTTTAGCTTGGGCTGATTAGGGTCTATTAACTTGATCTCTAGTAAGTTTAGGATCTTGGCCTTGCACAGTTGATGGAATATTGACATCATCAATTTTGATAGCAGTGTGAACTGGAGACATGGGCATTGTTCTTTATTCTTACCCTTTTTGTTATTATTACACTGATCATATTACACAAGAGGATGTTAGGATTGATAATTTTATTTTTTCCCCTTATCCCCTCTCTGGAGGTTTAACACCACTTGGTTTACATGGACCAGATTGGCCTATTCCTTCTGATGGTGGGTGTTATTTTTGTTCCATTATTTCTTGTTCTAGAGCTTCATGTTACCCTCCTGTAACTTGATGTCCTCTATTACCTTGGCTTGCGCTAAGGCTTATTTGAATGTTTGATATTTTTGCAGCTGTAGTAGTAATGAGATGTGCTTTGCACAACTCTTGGTAAACATCTGTGTTAGTTCTATAGTCAAAATGAAAAGTGGTAACTTTACCATTATATTTCTCCATATTTTACCATAATCCATGATTGGCTCATCATCATGTTGCATTAAAGCAACCAAATCAGATAGGTTTACCTTCTTATTGATTTCGAAGGAGGAGTATTTAAGAAAAACAATAGCCAATTGTTCAAAGCTAGTTATGCTATGTCTCTTGAGTTGATTAAACCACTCTCGGGTAGGGCCTAAAAGGGTTGTGATGAATGTTCTCAGCAACAGAGCATCATTGCTTTCAATATGAAAGTACATGTCCATAAAGCTCGTAACATGTTCCTGAGTGTCTTCTTCACCTTGAAAATTCTCCAGCTTCAACATCTCGAAATGCTTGGGATACGCTAGAATGAGCACGGATGGGCATAAAGGTTCATTATGAATCTTGTTCAAGTTTAGCTTTTGATAAGCCATCCCCTTCTTCTCTATATCTCGAACCTTGTCTGCCAAGGCCTGATAGACCTTCAAAGATAGAATTTCCTCTTCTCTGAGAGGTCTATGAGGAGCCTTGGGAGGCAAATTATTTTTTGAATGAGGTGGGGGAATGGGATCATCCTCCACATTTACTAGGAAGATCTTAGGATACTCTTTTTCTTGATTATCTCCCACTTCTTATTTGTACTATGTATGCCCATGATGTTCCAGTGCTTGACGCTACATCATTTTTTGGGTCGTGTGATGAGTATGGTTTTCAATATGCTTAGGGTGTATATTAGGCTATGAAGTAGCTTGTCTATCAGTGCACTCCCTGTAATCACTATGAGGGGTAAATTAGCTCGATCCAATCAATCATTTCACTCAGCATGCTCCTTTTGATTAAGGATGTGTTGTTCATGCATGTGTTGCTTGAAAGGACACTGCCTTAACAACCTTTTTCTCTGTGTATCCTCATTTTTGAGGTGCTCATGCTCTACGCGGACATTCTCTAATTGATCTTAGAGGATCTTCTACCATTTTTATAACACCAAATTTTGTGATTGATCTATAAGATTATTCATGTTTGATCTCTGGTGTACTTTTTTAGTTCAAGCAACTTTATCAGTATGACCTCTGATAGATTGGTTTACCATACTCTTGCCTTTATCTATGTAGATATCATTCACATTCTGGTGTTATTTTTACTCTATAACCACATGGATTTACGGGGTAATTATACTACGAGAACATTTAGAGCATTCTCCTAGCTCTCTAATGGTTCGACGTGTGTTCTAACTATGAAAACTCATAGAATGAGAATGTGCAACTAAGGGTTTATACCCTAGCTACCCTAAGACTTTATCTAGACCATCCAATTTTCTAGTGCACCATGACTCATGTGGTGGCATACCATTGACTCCAACATTAGACATATCAAATGTGAACTTGCCAAGTTTGTTATTGTTTGGAGTCTATGAGGACCTATGCTTCAAAGCAACCCTCTCTTCTTACCCTTGACTGGGTAGATTTTCTACTTGTCTAATTTGGATTGGTGGGGGATTTGAGCCTCCCTTATCTCAAGTATGGATGGGCACTAACTTAGTTATAGTTCCTTCCTTAATGATGTACTTCAGTCGATTCAATGGATCCATGAGGTGTACAATTGGGATATTCCATACTCGGATCTATCTCGCGAGGCATATGCATTGCCTCCTCTAAGTGGGATATTTTTATGAGAACCCCCACACGTAGAGTTATCCTCTCTAATGATCACCGAACGTCATTCAAGAGGATCTTGTGATTGAGGGTTCTTCGCATTATGTTGTGAACTGGATGGAGCCTCAATTTTGACCTTGGTTTTGTGCCGAGATCGATCGCTTTGTATGACAACCATGATGTGGTATTATCTCATATGTATATTTTAAGTCAAAAAAAGAAAAAAATGATGATGATATCTTTTTAAATTTTTTTTGTGAGCCCTAAATGGTTTGATGTGTTTTAAATTTTTTTAAAACATTAAACTACTCTCATCGTGTTTAAAATTTTTGATGATATACTCAATAGTTTAAAAGTTTTCACCTGTATGCTCGCAACTCAACAACTAGCAATGAAAGCCATGGTCACGTAAACCCCATGAAATGTGAAGATGAAATCCACACCCGAGCAAGGAGCACAAGTCCTTCTGATCCTCACCCAGCATCCCGTGCATAGTGATACACCCCTTCAAATAGGAATGCATGCTATTTTGCATGGTTAGGACATATCTTAGAGTCGATATTGGCCAATAGTACAACGTTCGAGGGAGTTGGGCCAACAGATGGAAATAACTGCCATCATCGTTGAACCCTACTAGTGGTTGGATATGGCTTTCAACTCACTAGCGTTTAGATAGTGTGTGGTGTGTGTTTGTTTATTTTAAATTTTGCATGAAAGTAAAATGCAACACCAAGAACATAATGCTATTTCCTAAATGCCTAATGATAAAAGCATTTAATATTCAGAAATATGCATCTAAATAATCTACATGATGTTTCAAATAATGCATAGTATAATATTCTAACATGCCTCTTATTGGGCCACAACAAGTAAACTTTACAAACAAACTCTAACTGTTAGCCACAGGACAAAGCCATAGGTAATAGTTCTGACCATAGGATAGAATCATGGGTTAAGATATTAGTCGTGGTTTACAGACGTAGCTAATAGTGCTAGCCATGGTTGTCAACCGTGGCCAATAGAAACCATGATATTTTTATGATTCTTTTCCATTTTACTATTTTCTATGTGCTTTTAATTAGCTAAAAACTAGAAATACAAAAAAAAACTAGAAACATAGAGGGTCAGAATTACCTAGAGTCCTCGTTCGATGGAGAGGCAATTTGCTTCCTACCTATTTTACGTTCTAATGCTAATCATGGATAACACTTGCCATAACAAAATAAAAGAAATCCATCAGTTACTATGTAATTTGCAAGGTTTCCATCATGATCACGATATATAACCTCGTAGAAAGCATACACCTAACTAATGCATCAAATGATATCAAACATTAAAGCATAAAATATTGACAATAATAATTTAACAAGAAATAGAGTGCTTATTTTATTAAATATTTTGTCAAATCTAATTACAAGTACGACCCTCTTAGGGATACTCAATATTGATACAATTGATACAGTATTGGAGACCCTCTAAATGAGGGGGTGGTGTAATTCGTAGACTCTCTACAAAGACACGAACTACTTAAGATCAATGGTGATCTTCTTCTCTCATGAAAGAGGTATTTTTTTCCTTGAATGCCTAGAAATGAATGGATCCTGTAAACCCTGCATTCAAGAAAAAACAAGAAAGAATTAAAAGTAAATATGGCCTCTCTTGATGAGGCTTTTATTGGAAACTTGCATAAATTATGATAAATAAAGAAAGAAAGATGTAAATCTATGAATATTAGCATAAAATCATCAAATTACTATGAAGCATAGAAAGAAAGTATATAATCTAGATGATAATCCACCTAATTATCCATTAGAAACTTGAATTACATGAAATAAAAATAAATTATGCTAAATTGACAAATGCAAGGAAATGGAAGTAAATCTACCATTAAATCCTAGAATTAATCGGTCAAATGTTTGCTAAACTATTAATCTATACTAGACTAAGCTAATTGCACAACTGAAAATATAAATATAATGCTAAAAAAAAAGAAATCAAGCATCAAACCCTAGCCACAGGTTTGAAGTGCGGTGGGTACTATTTGCTATGATTGAGTCGAGAATATTTTTGCGCTTGTAATCAGGGCTTAGATCTCTTATTCCCCCCATTTAATTGATGATCAAGGGTCACCTTTATGTCCTCTGATGGATTTGTGGTCGAATTTGATGAGATTCATGTTTGATTGGCTTGATTGTGTGATTGTGCTTCCTAGTCCTTTGGAAGTTTCATTGACGAATTCATGCTTGTCACTCCAAAATTGGGTAGCATTTCAACTCTCCTCAAGGGGTTATCAGTTTGCTATCTGTTTCAGCAGATATTCGCTATAATCAAATGCAAAATTTCTTCCAGAATTCTCCCCAATTTGGAGGGGGGTTTTATAGGACTCCTAATATCTAATATTGGCTTGCTTGGGAAGCCAAGATAAAGATCCAGGAGGTTGGATCAGTTGGGAGGAAAACTCTCAAAGCTTCCCTGCCCAAAACCGTTTGAATCTCCGTTGCCTAAGCCATTGTAACCAAAATTTGGCTTAACCTGATATTCAAAATAATTTTTATGCTAGCCGTGACTCTGAGGTGTGGCTAACTCTTTTAGCCATGGGTTTCAACCGTAGCTAAGGCTGAGTTAGCCAACTCTTTCCAAATTGAGTGGTTAAAACCACTACTTCACCTTAGACCTATCCAAGATCATTCATATGATCTATTAGCATATCACATATGAGTAGTCACCTCGACATGACACATTTTAGGTGTCTACACTTATCATTGAAGAGATTAAGATACCCTTAGAATATTGAAAGGATTCTAGATTATTATTTGGATAGAATCTTTCCATAGGGTTGAAAGGAAAACCCATGAAGACTAGGATTTAGTATAGATTTGATTCCACTAGTTTTTAAAGATAGCTAGTGAAGATTATTATTTTTGGAACATTGAATACATCTCATTATTACTATCTAAGTTTTGTTGCAAAATATTGGTTCTTAGAATCTGAGAAGCTTCCTACAATAGATAGAGAAGAATTTCATCTTCGATTGCCTGGAAGTCTATGTGCTTTCCTAGTACAGGGATTAATTATTTTTTTGTAGAAAAGTATACATTAAAGGAGGTCCAATAAGGAGACCTTATTGAATATTGATAAGAACCAAGAAGAAGGTTCTCATTGCAAGATTACAGATTGAATATAAATTTCTAATAAGAGGTCACGTTGAATAAAATTCTAAGTTTTAGAAGATTGAATATTGAAGACGAAAGATAAAGATCCAAGAAGATGTCACATTGAATAAATTCTAAGTTTTGAAATATTGAAGATTGAAGACTGGAGATAGAGACCCAATAAGATGTCATATTAAATAACTTCCAAGATTGGAATATTGAATATTGAATATAGATGAACTACAAAAAGTCCTATTGCAGATAAAAGTAGCAGAATATAGATATCCAATAAAGAGATTGCATTGAAGAATTTCGCATAGTTGAAAAATTTAAGAAAAAAAGGTAAGGTTTTATTTAAGAATTTCCTAAGAGAATTGAAGGCTACAGGATTAGAAGACCCAAGAATAGAGGTCTAAATAATATTTTGAAGAAATAAAAGAAGGCTACAGGAAAGCCTTATTGTAGAAGTTGAAGCAACGATTATTGGAAGAGATTTGAAGCAAAAAATTGCAAATAGAAGGAGCACCTGACCAAAAGAAATTGGGACAATTGTCACCATTAAAAAATAAGCCCAAAAGGAAAGAGGATTTGGCAAGAAGTTTGTCAAATTTTGAGAAGATTTTGAGAACTCAAGACATTCATATTCTTGAGAGAAAATATAGAGATCGAGGCCATATTTGAAATTAGAATTTAGAAAGGAGTCAGAAGAAAGCAAGAAGATTGCAAAAGCCACACTTTTGAGAAATTTGGAGATAACCACATAAGTTTTGTAGGCTGATTTGTAGAAGCACAAGTTGCTGATTTTTTAAAGAGAAGCTAAAAGGTTATAGGAAAATAAACAGTAGAAGCAGAAAGCTATAGTTTAGAATTTTTTTTGGAGAATATTTAAAAGAAGATTTGGACAACCAACTAAGATAAGGCTTGATAGTAAAGAGAGCAACAAATTTGAAGATTAATTAGAGGTTATAAGCAGCAATCAGAGAAGTCTAAGCTACAATTTTGGGCAGCATTGAAAGAATAAAGCAAGCTACATTTTAGAAAATATTAAAGAATATTTGAACAGAGTTGAGTAGTAATGCTCAAGCATATTTTGGCAACATCTGAGGAGGATTTATACTACAAAATTATACAGTAAAAGAGCAGTGTTTGGAGCTGCAAATTTTAGAATCGATTAGCACACATTTGAAGAAGAAGAAATCTGATTTTAAGCTTCAACTATAGCTACAAATTGAAAAGTGTACTAACAGAAAAATAAATATGCATTACAACAAATACAAGACATCAAGATATAAAGAAAGGATCTACAAAAAGGTGTGTTAAATTTGATGCCATATAAAGTATTATTGCAGAGATTTTTGAAGGTGCTTATTAAGAGATTTTTTAGCATCAAATTTTAGAGCTATTAAGGGTTAGAAAAATAGAAGTTTTTTAGAGTTTCTTTAAGCCAAGAAAGAGACACTATTACACACCATTATAGGAAAATTTTCAAGTAACAACATTATTTAAGTTCTTAAATGGAGTGATAAGTGAATAGTTTATGCTATTTTTTAAAGAAAAATTTAGGGCAGATTTACTCTATGTTTGTGAGGTAGAATATCCCTTATTTTACAACATTATTGAAAGCAAAGAGTTACCATATTTAGAGGCATATTTTATATGTTTAAAAACACCAAAAATATAGTTAAAAGTGGTAAAGGAAACTACTAAAGGAGTGGTGATAACCACCAGCATATACAAGATCATTGAGTAGTAGAACACAAGGGGGTAAGACCTTCACCAAATGTCCACCTATTAATATAAAAAAATAACTAACTAGAGTTCTTAAGGAAAGAGCCATTAGGGCTCAAGAATCAGCCAGCCAAGGAGCTAGAAGACATCAACTGCAACCTGCAAGAGAAAGTCCTATGTAAATCCTACCTAGCCTAGTAATAAGAAAGTATCTTATCTACAAAAGGCAGATTACAAGGATAAATAGAAAAAAAAGTGTATTATCAAGGAAAAATAAATGAATATTACCTACCAAGAGAAAGCATCATAGAGCTACCATTGAAGAGCTCTAACGTAGTCACAACTGGAACCAATCATGGGTGAATTCGTCATCGGCCAAAGAGAGAAGAAACAACACCAATTGTTGTTACAAAGAAGTAAGAATACGTTGGAAGAATAGAAAGGAAGAAATACATTGGAATTCCATACGTTGGAGAAGGGAGCGCATGCATAGAAGACCATAACACTTGTCTCGAGCAAGGAAGAGAAATAGTGTCATTTGGTACAAGGGTGAAAATTGGTACATAGTCATAACATACGTCTCCAGGAAAGAAGAGCACTCAACACTCTAAATCATCACCCAACACTCAAGGAAGGATTAGTAATGCCCAAACATCACAAGGAATATTGTGCCAAGTATCCATTCATCTTACAAGAATGTTAGCGCCACCTAAAGGGAGTCAAAAAGTCTCCATAACGTATGCTACAAGTGGCACATTACACAAGACGACATAAGCACTCATATAGCCACCAGTGTAAGAGAGTAAAGGTAGATACGTAGCAAGTGTGAAGGAAGAGAATTGAAGGCACATTCAAAGCACCTATTATCAAGCCCAACAAAATTTGACCAGAAGGAGGAGCGCCCAATAATTCAAGGAAGAGAACCTGAATAATTAAGGTAACATTTACCATAATATTTTCATATTAAATTTTATATTGGTAGGAGGAATAAGGAATAAAGGGAATATATTCTAAGGTTAAAAATTTGAATATTTTTAGTGGAGTGATAAGCATTATAGAACCTTAGAAAAATCTGGATATTGCATATTTGAAGAATATTTTGAAATTGAAGAAGCATTATATTTGAGTTTTGTAAAATTGCATATTTAGATTTACAAAACAAATTGAATATTTGCAAAATTACTAAAGTTGGAGAAATAAGGCATTCTACATCAAACTAGGTCTACAAAAATATTGCAAATATTATTTTTCTAAATTTCTAAAGTTGGAGGAATAAGGAATCCTACTTCAAAACTAGTTTATGAAATTTAGAGTTAAAATATTTTATTCATAAATTTGGGAGATAAAAGGAATTCTACATAAAAATATTGCATTTGATCTCTAAGTTCAAAATTATTAGAGATTTGAATATTTGTAAAGGATTGAAATCACACATTGATTGATAGAGTTGATATTAAAATTGCATTGCCTTTCAAACATTAGGGAGATAAAAGGTGTTCTACAAAACATAGAATTGAAAGGACTATATTGAGACTAGGGAGTCATAAGGAAGTCTACCTCAAAGGATTAAAGTTTTAACAATGGAAGACCTTATTAAATATAGAGGATTCAATAAATCAACTTGGATTAAATATCTACTTGATTCTAAGGATAATAACAAAATGAAACATGTGGATAGAAATAAAAGCATTCTTGAAGAATCTCAAATATATATATATATTTTTTAATTTACATGGTGGAATCGGTAGCCGCCACGAATCCGGGTAGGCTTTCCAACTTTTATGGCCACCATAGTATTCTGCGTTGTCCACCCTAGAAGCCACCACATAGATCTTCGCGCAGTCCGCCCATATAACCACCATGCCACAATCATTTAAAACCTTTTACGCCGTTGAAAGCACCAAGAAAGGGACAAGTGTTCAATCCGACGAGGAAGAATCTCAAATTAGAAGAAATATATTAGAGACATATTCTAACAATATGATAGAAGATAGTCATAGTGAACATTCTCAAAGTCTAACAAAACATGTAGGACAAGAATTCCTTCTACAAGTCTATGAAATAAGCAAAAGTAAAATTACTTCAACCATTCATGCATGGTTATATCAGTTGATCAAGAAAACATATGAAGTCAAGGTATTCAAAACAACACAAGAAAACTTGAAATGTACTTATTGTAACAAAGAAGACCATGAAAAAGTTGATTGTTGGGATTTACATCCTTGCACATATTGTGGGAGAGGATATTACTCATCTTCCTTTTTTCATTACAGAAAGGAGCATTACATGAGTTTTAAAAAAAATCTAATGATCAGGTTACAATGCTTGTTTCAAAGAATTATTTTTAAAGCTTTTGACAAGAACAAATACAAGTTTGAAGAATAGGAAAGAAGACTACACAAAGATCAAGAAAAAAAAAATAGATTAAAGAAGTGATTGGGGCTCTAACTCAACAAGGATATCTCAAGATTGACTATATCAAGAAACCCAAACAAAACTCAAAGATAAAGATAAGGAACCAAATAAAAATGAAGGCTTGTAATATGAAGAACAAGTCTCTACAAGGATCAAATAACAACACAACATCATCCAAGAGTCTACATGAAGAAGAATTTGAACCTGAACAAAATGAAGAGTATCTACAAGGACACAAGTTTGAGAAAGAAGATGAAGACCGTATTGAAGACTAAAGTCTTCAATAACCAAATAATGTAATATAAGGGGGTGTTGAAATATATTACATTATTTGGTACATGCCAATGTACCATCATGGGTATATCTATAGATTAGGAAATAGTATCTTAGATTAGGATTTATTTTATGCAATGTAATGCACAAGTGTGCAATGATATTTTGACAATGTAAATGTGCATAGTTATCCCTATGTACATGTGTAGGAAGATGAAGAGTCATAGGAAGAGTGAGGACCAAGAAACCTCCATATGAAGAGTCACATTCCACTCTATATATATGGATGTATTGATATAAAATAGATATGGCAAAGTAGAAGGAGTCACCTATATAAGCAATGTAAGGTGATGTAGTATGATGTATTTTGAGCTCTTCATTAAATAAATATTTCTTAGTATTTTTGAGCATTTATCATTAGCATTATTTGAGTTCTTATATAGTAGATTGATCAACATTACAATTTATTTCATATTGTAATTATATTATTGATCTTAAGGTAATATTATTTAGAGTATTTACTCATAAAAAGCTAACAGTAAGGGGGTTAACGTACATATGCCTAGTGTCTAGATGATCGTCTACTACCTAGAGTAAGCTAGAGCCATGTCAATACCCTGACCTTGGACTTGATCACTCATACCCATTATGACTCACGATTTTTTATCCCATACCAAACATCGTGGCACTACTAACTAAGTCAAATGAACATAGGACTTATCATAGTACTACCCAAGTAGCAACCTAGAGGAGGCATCCCATATTGGCCCTCACTACCAGTTTTTATCAAGTCACTTGTTTCAATCAATTATATCCGACTACGATTGCTCCCGAGACTCATTGTGTGCATACCCGCACCTCAACGACATTGGGTGTTTAAGCCATTCATTTTCACTGGCAATAACTTTTGTTTATCCTTCTCGATAAACTATTATTTGGGTTTTAGGTTGTTTCTCATGGTTTAATGGTTTCCCTAATTTTCTACATGATTAATAGAATTAACTCTCAATACTAGAATTCTCATGCTAAACAAATATAATCGCATTACATAAGAGGTTTAACCTATAGCATTGAAGCAAACAGAAGCAACTATTTTGAACATATAATAATAATAATAAGGGTTTTTTTCCATACTACTCAAATACTATTCAATGTTAACGACTTTCCCTTAAGGGCTTTAATAATTTGTTCTATTAATTATGGTTTTGAGTTCCAAGTTAAGCCGAAGGGACTCACCTATATATTTTTTTAGATCTCATTGCAGACTTTTCTAGAAATAAATAATTCTATAAAGAAACAACTTGGTCAACCGTCTACCTCAAAGTTTCTTTTGCTTCTTTTTTATAAGTTTTATCTTTGCACAAAATCCCAACCAAGAATAAGGTCCTAAAAACCCAAAACCAAATTCATACGAGCTTACCATCTATAGTCATAACTAAACTACTCCCCAGACATGAAATTATCAGTGCCTTTATTCATAAAGTATTCAATATTAAAAGAATTATAATTATTAGGCCATATTTAAAGTCTAAATTAACTAGAGCAACAAATTTAGTTACAGCACTCCAAAAGAAATTTAATTAAAGTCTCCCCCATATATTTATTTGTTTGTTATTGGCCGATATGGAACTGATGCAGGCATCGTAGTTCAAACTCCCATCAACAAGTCTTACATAAATATATCTATTAACCTTACGTATTAACTCTAGCAGTTTAAATGGTTTACTACAAGTTTTAAATCCAAAGAGCGTTTGTTCTAAAATTTCTTTGCTGGCATCAAATTCGCATTTAAAATTTACTTCATACCGATGATTTTCAAGGTCAAACTTAGAGTTGAATAACCAATTCTCATGTGATGCACTCGGTTTCTAATTAATAGTTTTCTTTGCGAACCGTCCATAGTTCAATTATACAATAAATCTCTCATAATTAGCATAATGACATAATTAAATTTTCGAAAAATTTAGTCAAATCCAAGCACCACTATTTGGATTATTCTTTACAGAGAACAAAATAGGGTTTCAACTCATCAATTACTCTTTCCGACAGACAAACTCATTTAAGCTATGGTCAACAAAATGGATTCTCACATTATTTCGTTGAGAAATATATAGAAACAAAAATAAATCATCTCGTTTCATTATTCTTTGAATCTCGAAGGGTTTACACATACATACCCACATACATATTCTATTATTTTCTCCACCCAAAAACCTGGTAGAAATTATTTAATGGTATCCAGATAGTATATAACCTTTAATAATCAAACCCTATGTTCGTTCCAGTAAAAAGAACAGTAATCATTATATAAACATAAAGTTTAATATAGGCGTTTTGTAAACCACATGCAGGTTTCTTTTGAAATAAGAAGGTTACAATGAGTTTTATAACACGGACGCCTACCTCCAGCTTGAGGCTACTCTAAAGTTTCATAGCAAATTCGTGTCACTAACCTTCTGGTGCTGTTCCCAAATCTTGGTTGCAGCAAGCCCACGTTCCCAGCTGCTACAGTATTCTTATGATGCTCAGAGTTTTTTTTATTCTCATGGGATCAGATTACGGCTCTTTTAAGAAATGATATGCCTACTCATCTACCTCATGCATGCAGGCTCTCATAAAACAATTATGCATTTTTAATCATAGCAAACACACACGCAAACAACTTGTTTGCATACTGCTACATATGTTTGTTTTTCACAGAGTACCAGTTCATACATAAACAATATCATTTTTCCTGAACTAGTATCACCCAAACAATACAAACACCATTTACTAAACCACATACCAGTTTCATAATGCATGTAAAATAAGATTCATCTACTAAGCAATCTTTCTTCGGTGCCTTCCAGCACAGCAAATCAATTTTCAGAACATTTAGTTTTTCATATTTTCTGACATTAAAGGAGGTGTTTTTCTATTTTGACTACTTTAAACATAAATTGGGTGTTCTGTTGTAGTTTAAGCTTACCGCTTTCAAGCTATACATACAGCAACAGTGGCACTCCATAATAGTTTCAACAACATACTCAGGAAAGGGCACAAACTTAAATCTATCATATTTAATCACAATGACAACTCAAACTTTTCCAGCAATCACACAAATGTGTTTATTATTTGAAATTGGATTTCAATAGTCTTCTACCACTAAATATAAACACAGCAAACCAGAAAATCAATTGTGTGATTTCAGTAGTCTTCTACCAGTAGATACAAAACCAATTGTTTCCTTCAAACACCCGTACACTCTTTTTTTTTTCTCTTGCAGAATTTCCCTATGAGAAACAAAAAGTGCTCCACTATTTTCCACTTAACCCCCTTTTTCCCTCCAGGGAAAACATAAAAGCTTGAAGTAGTTTAACAAAACAATCATTACTACTACTTACTTTCTTGCAAACCATTCCACCATCACTCCTCCACTCAATCCGTTAGGATGAGGGCGACGGAACTATATCATCTTCATTATATTTTTAAATTTATTTTCCATTCGTCGAGGTCTACAATTCATATTAATATTACACTTATATTATATATTTTAACACATAACTATGCATGCATAGCTCTACAATTCATATTAATATTACACTTATATTATATATTTTAACACATAACTATGCATGCATATTCTACATATTATTGTTATTATTTTAATACAATCAAGTTTATGTTGTAGAACAATAAGCACATAAATATTCTAGATCATTATTTTTAGCTTATTAAAAAGTGGCTCCCAAGGTATCATGGCCTATGCATACCTCATCTTACAGCAACAAGCAATAAACAATTAAAACATGGCTCACATAATAATACAAATTGTAATGTACTTATATGATATGTAAAGTTCAAGTTTCCGTGTATTTGTGACTCAAACAATCATTTTCCTATTTACCTTTTCCTTTCAACCATTCTTTTGTCAATAGAAGGAATATCATTGGTGCTATGTACACAAAACCATTAGCAGTACTACATTTGGAAGAAAAAGGTAAATTAAAATCATTTATTTAATTTGCTATTAAAAGTTGTACGAGGAGGATCATTACACCAAAAGCCATGATTACAGGAGTAAGGCATACAAAAAAGATGAATGTTAAGAAGCTTATAGTGGAAGGGGATTCTATGAATATCATTAACAATTTGAATGTCAAGCAAACCGCTAGTTGGAGCATTGAAAGTATTATTCAGGATGCAATGAATATACTATCAAGCATAGAGTCATTTGTGATCCAGCATGCTACCTCTAATATTATAGTAAATATGGGAGTTTAATGGATGGATCCAAGGTATGGAATGATGTTGTCCTAGGGGCTTTGATATAATTTTGAACGAGGAAAACACTTTCAATGTTATTGAGTTAGAAGTTTCAAAGCCTTAAGGGAATTGATAATTGCAAAAGATCTATTAGCATGGGGTCAATTTTCAAAGAAATTAAACTGAGATTCAAGAGCTGATTAAAAAATATTGCATATTGAATGAAGACTAGGAAAAAGCTTCTAAAGTTCTTAAGAAATATAGAATTGGTCTACCGACAAGGATGCCACTTGCATTATCTGTGATGTGACCATGGTTCAACCCCCAAGGCGGATATGTATATGTATAATAAGTATTTAATCAATAAAAAAAAATATAGAATTGGAGATTTGATCTGAAGCTAATAGAGAATTTATTAAAGCTCTTTAAGCTCCTCAAGAAACTAGATGGATTGAATTTAAGAAATACAAAATCCCCATGGGATAGAATGAAATCAAAACTCTTTTTTAGTCTAAATTTTGTAATATGTAGGTGTTAGAAGTGTTTTTTCTCTTTGATAAATGTAAAAGTTTTGGGACCTTTTCAAAACCCCTTCATTTACCATCATAAAAAAATTTGACATATTTCTATTTTCAATAAAACAATGAAGATCTAGAAAATGAAAATCAAGAATTTAGACTTATTAAAGGATGTAGATATCTAGCTATAGCAACTCAATTGAAAAAATCTATTTATAAACTCTCAAGCTCTAAAGAATAGAGTTATGAGTTATCAAAGATGAGGGACCCAAATACAATCCTTTTTTCTTTAGCAAAATGAATAAATTAATTATAATTCCTTAAAAAAATCAATTATTTAACTCATCTGCATCTCCTCCTTATATAAATGAATAATCACCATAAATGTAAAAGGTTTGGGCCCTTTCAAAACCCCTTCATTTACCATGATAATTTTTTTTTGAGATATTTGTATTTAGAAAAAAACAATGAAAAAGATCTAGAAAATGAAAATCAATAATTTTTTTTATTGATAATGGGTTTTTTAAAGGGACCCAAAACCTTATAAACATGTTGTAGAGAGGATCTTGTGAAGGTTCAACTCTCTACAGGACAAGCCAAAAGTGGACCATATGCTTAGTCCAAAAACCAGAAACAAGCAAAAAACCCTATTACAATGAAAGGGGACAGCCCGCAGGCACAAAATGGAAACCAGGAAACACAAAGAAAGCACAAGGATCCTGGGTCACAAAAGGGGACAATCACAAAGGAGGACTACCTCCATCATTCAGGGACATAGTCCTCATCTTCCTTGGGGTCGTCCTCCATGGAGATGATGTTCTTCTGCTTATGCATCTGGGTGATAATATTGCTAGCTCTGAGGAGCATAGAGGTAGCAAGGGTGACTATATATTCTAGATCAATAATCTCATCCACATCTCTCATCTACTGCACGAAGTAGGATCCACTTGAGGACGAGTCTATCGTGGTCCTTTGGCTCTTACGAGCAAGGGATGGACTTGACTTTTCGTTAATGTTCTTGAATCGAACAAAGCATCGTGTTGGGGTTCCATGACCCCACTTAGGGCAGTTTCCTAGGATGGCCAACTCCTCTAGGAGTGTCGTTATCCGCTTCCACCCCCAGAGCATCCTGAGAACCATCCATAATCACTAGCGGGACAAGTTTAGGTTCACGTCTAGGTATCTCTTGCTCCACAATGTATTGATCCAGATTCTGACTGACAAACTTGTAAATGATGTAAGTAGGCCCTGGTGTTTGGGGTGGTTGGATTCCCCCGCCTAACACTGTCCACAGATATATCCATTGACCGATACAGGTATTTCGAGATATTAATCTGCTTGATGTCCTTGAGATAGTTAAGAAACGCTATGTGGAAACTGTGCAAAGGCGACGTCGACTCATCAACAGTCAAGTACTGCATTATAGGAACCATAACCCTATTCCATGGAGGGTGAAGCCCTTCCTTGATGTACCCATTGTCTTTCTTAGTTAGCAACTTCCCCTTGTCAAGAAGCAACACTAATTCACCAGCCATGGAATGCTTGTTCCTATGGACATCTCACCTTCGTTCGGGAGCTCAGTGATCTCCACAAGCATATCAATGGTAACAGCGAAGGTTAAGCCTTTCAAGGAATGGTGTCGTTGTCCCAAGTCTAAACAATTTCCCTGGATATATCTAGATATGTCAAGGTCATGGCCACTAAAATTTTTCAAAAAATAAAATTTAAACTTATTAAAAGATGTAGATATTTAACTATAACAACTCAATTGACATGAGAATCAAATCTATTTATAAACTCTCAAGCTCTAAAAAATAAAGTTATGAATTATTAAAGATGAGGAACCCAAGTACAATCCTTTTTATTGAACAAAATGAATAAATTAATTATATTTCCTTAAAAAAATATCAATTATTTAACTCATCTGCATCTCCTCCTCATATAAGTGAATAATCACGATAGATAAGACATTTTATGGAGTGTTAAGCTTTCTTTAAGGCTCCTATGCCCATTACGAAGACTTCAAATATACAAAACATATAAAATTGTTTAAAGTTCTCGTTCTTCATCCTTAATGCAAAAGGACAAACATAAGGATTGCAAAGGCTTTAAACATAGTTCTCATTTTTTTCATTGTTTAACGGAAAAAGACAAACCATAGGAACATGCGACATCATGGTTTCTTTCTAATTTCTTTTAGTCACACAAAGTGTTTTAGGAAATAAGACTTCTAATCTGTTTTAGTTAGGTAAAGTGTTATAAGAAAAATGATGCAGTAATTATGCAATTTAAGTTTGTATGTTTGTTAAAAGTATGCACTATTATATGGTAGTATACAAATTTATTATGGAACAAAAAGTTTTGTAAGCAGCTTGCTCCATTTTGTTGTTGTACATGAGAGATAGATCTGATAAGATGGAAGATGAAGAATGTAGAGAATATATCTGATAAGATGGAAGATGAAGAACATGATCATCTAAAATCTCTTCAAAACATAAATTACGAACCAACCAATAGCTAGTTATCAAGTTTAGTCTATCCCCACATGGTGGTTTGCAGATTGTACATTTAATTTACATGGTTTGTACAATGATGTTTTCTTTGTTACCGTCTTCACCAACAGAAGCACTTGGGAATGAAGAATCCTTCAGAGTCTGGCCTACTTTGATTAGAGGAAGCAAATATCAACCCACGTTCGCCTTTCCAACTCATTACAATCATCACATTGCTCATAACGTTCAATGCAAAACAGAAGCAATAAATGCAAGTTTCGCCTTGGGAGCAAAGATATAAACTAAAAGAAAGATGGGTTATTATCGACTATGGTTTTCCATTGAAATCTTTTTGGTTCTTAGTTTTATAATTGCGTTTTAGCTTTAGCGGGGTGGTTGATAGTAGATACGTTCTAACAGCCCCTTTCCAGCAAATTACTTTCTTGTGAATATGATATGATCGATATTTATAAAAATTTCATTCATGATTCTCTTCATTATTCCGACCCGCATGCAGAACAATCAAACTTTCAGAACAGATCTCTTTATAAACTCATCAACAATCTCCTACTCAAAATTGGTATTTAAGGTATTATCACTATATTTTCAATAATCTCTCCCCCTTAAATCTCTTTGTACATCAGAGAATATACAAACTTTAAGGCAAAACTATTGCAATTCCACCATTCCAGAACATAAACTCACAACGGGTAAACATAAGAACGTATGCATAAGAAGTCACATGGCTTCACTGTATACAGTTTTAGCTAGCCCGCAAAATTCAATGCAATATTAGTGAGATTTAGCAAAGTATCGATGTTTTCAACGGTGAAAATTATAGTTTTATTATCGATACAAATAAAATCATACATGACCACTGCCTGTTCGATGGATTCTGAATTTTCTAGGGAAGTTTTTTTTTTTTCTTCTTGAGCAAAGGAAAAAAAATTAAGAAGACGTACGAACATGTGGCAATCATACTTTATCATCACATATAATTAAAATTAAAAATGGTTTGGAAGCAATTCAAGGAAAATGCTTTGAAAGCAAATCATGCTACAGAATACTTAACCATCACATAACTATAATTAAAATTATTTGAAATCAATTCAGGCTACTAAATGGAACTCAGTTTGATGCTTTAATCAACTATCATATTAGAGAAAAAAAAATAGTATAAATAAAGCTTATTGAAACAATAACATAAATAAAATTTATATTAGAAAAGTGTTAATGTGCATAAGTTAAGAATAAATAGATATTTAAAAGTATATAATTTTTAAATGTTATTATAAGTTTTTTAATAAATACAGTGTTTTTTTATATGTTTATAGAAGGTTAAAATGATTTTATTATCTTGTGATTTACTAGTTTTAAGATGAGGAATCCCCTTGTAAAGCCCTTTCAGAATTTCTAATATATATTGTTATAGTTTCTGAAGATAAACATGATAAGCTAGTTTGGGAAGCTGAAAATAATGGATGTTTCTCGACTATGCATTCCTTGACGATCATGAAGAACCTTGGTTCCTACCTAAGAAAATTTGACGCAAAGGTCTCACGCCCAAAGTGAATATATATTTTTGGTTGGTTGTGCAAGAAAAGTGCTTAACATTAGATAATTTACAGAAGAGAGGTCTTAGTTTGCCCAACAGATGTTATCTATGTGGGCTAGCAGAAGAATCTCTTGAGCATTTGTTCCCCCTATGTTCCTATTATAAAGAAATTTTTGGGATGCTACTTCATCTAGTGGGAATGGATTGGGTTCCCCTAAAGAGCTAAATACCCATGTGGAGAAATGGAGCACTCCCTATTTCATTAAGAACACTTCTCATCGTATAAAGTAAATTTTTATTAAGACTGTCATTGTCGTAGTGGATAATGTTGATCTCCTATCCCTGGATGCAGGGAACGCTGGTATGGAAGTTGGGATAGAAAAAATTTGGGTTTTAAATTTTCTTTTGCTTCAGTCCCAAGAATCCATCACCCAATAAGTGTTAGGTAATGGAGCCAAATTGATAACAAGAAATTAATTACCATTTAAATATTGTTGGCAGGGTTCCAAGGCCATTATTGTTGGCGAAGTTCCAAGGCCATTAAATATTGATGGGCAACATTCAACAATAGGAACATGAACGGGGTTCCAAGAGGCAACATTAAATATTTAATTAGCATTAAATATTTAATTACCATTAAATATTTAATTGCCAGTAAATATTTTAAAAAAAATGTGATAAGCATATGGGTGGTTTCAGCTCATGGTTTTTTGGCCCATTGTATTCCGACACCACTATGTGTTTTCGGGTAGAGGAAAAGCCATGAATCTCTATATATTTTGTACTGTAAAGACTGCCTCTATGATGGTTAAGGCTCTTTTATGGTTTGGAGGAAGAGAGAGGAGGAGACATTGTACAAGAGGAGAAGATTGTTGTATTGTTGCTAATACAAAGGACTGATTGTTTCTCCGTGGAGTAGGGTACACTGTCCGAACCACGTATATCTTGTGTCTCTTACATTTGTGTGATTATTGTTTATTGCACTGCTTAACTAAAGTTTAAACTATTTTTCATTATCATTGTTATTATTATTTTTTCTTCCATAGGCTGTGTATTGTATGTACATGGTGAATTTCTAACAACTGGTATCAGAGCGATCTTGTTGGGAAAGGGCACTCACAGGAGAGTTTTCTATTTGAGTGGGAGAAATGGGAGAAAGTTCGAAGTTTAAACTAGAGAAGTTTACTAGAAAAAACTTTGGTATGTGGAAAACCAAAGTGGAGGATTATCTATATCAGAAGGATAATTTGTACTTGGCTCTAAAAGGGAATACTGATGGTCAACCTGACTTGATGTATGATGAGGAATGGGATCTGATAGACAAGAGGGCACTGGGGGTGATCCGGTTGAGCCTGGATGATTCTATTGCATACAACATCGGGAAGGAAAATACCACCAAAGGAGCCATGGATACACTAGCTAAGTTGTATGAAAAACCCTCAGCTTCAAATAAAATTTTCTTGATTAGAAAGCTATTTACTATGAAATTGCAAGAGGGTGGATCTATCCAAGAACACCTTAATGAGTTTTATGTTGTTATGGGTTCTTTAAAATTTGTAGGGCTTTATTTTGATGATGAGGTTATGGCTTTAGGGTTTTTTTGTTCACTACCAAACTCGTGGGGTAGCGTTGTAATGGCAGTGAGTAATTCTGTGCCTGGATCTAGAAAGCTGGTGTTTGATGATGTGGTTAGCACAATCCTCAGTGAGGATATGAGGAGAAAATCCTTAGGGGAGGCTTCATCATCTAGAGTAGCACTATCTACAGAAAGTAGAGGCAAAAACAAAGAAAGAGGAAAAGGCCAAGCTAGATGGAAAAGCCAAAATAGAGGAAAATCGAAGGGTAGATCTAAAAGCAAAGACAAAAGCAAGATTGATTGTTGGCATTATGGGAAGAGTGGACACTTCAAGAGGGAGTGCAAAGACAGAAAGAAGAATGAGGACAATAATGGGAATGATGCTCAAGAGGTAAATATTGTAGGTGTAATTTATTAGGATGCCCTGATTCTTGCAGCAAATTGCATGAGTGAGTATTGGGTTATGGACTCTAGAGCTTCTTATCATGTCACTTCTCATAGGGAGTACTTTGTTGATTATACTCCAGGTCATTATGGAGAGGTTTTTTTGGGCAATAACTATCCATGTGAGATTGTGGGTATTGGCACGATGAATGTAAAGTTGCCAAATGAAAATATTTGGGTGCTTAACAATGTTAGGCACATTCCTGATCTAAAGAGGAACCTGATTTTAGCCAGTGCACTTGATTTGGAGGGATGCAACACTACTTTTGGAAACCGGCAATGGAGAGTGACAAAGGGTTCAATGGTGATTGCAAAAGGTGAGTTGACTGGAACTTTGTATTTATTGTAGAACTCATCTTATTGTACATTGAACTATGTTGCTCAGGATGATGCGAAAGCATGGCATTTGCGGTTGGGTCATATGAGTGAGAAAGGGATGAAAATCCTTCACTCCAGAAAACTATTGCCAAAACTCAAGGAGGTTGATTTGGGTTTCTGTGAAGGTTGTGTATACGAAAAATAAAAAAGGGTAAGATTTATGAAGGTTGGTCCAGAAAGGAAGAAAGAGAAATTAGAGTTAGTTCACTCGGATGTGTGGGGTCCCTCACCGGTACTTTCTCTTGAGGGCTACTCTTATTATGTTACCTTCATTGATGATTTCAGTAGGAAGACATGGATCTACACAATCAGGCATAAATCTGATATTTTTGACACTTTTCAGAAGTGGAGAGCATTAGTGGAGAATGAAGCAGGTAAGAAAGTTAAATGCCTTAAATCTGACAATGGTGGTGAATATTGCAGCAAGGAGTTTGAGGACTATTGCGCAAAGGAAGGAATTAGGAGAATCAAGACTACTCCTGGGACACCACAGGAGAATGGAGTCTCGAAGAGGATGAACATAACTATAATGGAGCATGCCAGAGCCATGAGATTGCATGTAGGGTTGCCATTATTCTGTTGGGCTAGTGTAGTTGATACAATAGTTTATTTGATAAATAGAGGACCTTGTACTGCATTGGATGGAGGTATTCTAGAGGAGACTTGGAAAGGTAAACCTATAAACTACTATTTCCTTAGAGTATTTGGTTGTGAGGATTTTGCCCACATAGATAAATAAAATAGGAGTAAGCTTGATGCAAAGTCTAGAAAGTGCTATTTTCTTGGTTATGGTGTGGATGAGATGGGATATAGGCTATGGGATAACATTGGATGGAAAGTTATCAGGAGTAGAGATGTGATTTTCAATGAGGATAGGCTATACAAGGATAGGCACATACAGGTTGAAGAGGATGCACCTGAGTTTGTTGACTTGGATGAAATCCCAGAGCATGGTGTAAAAAGATAGCCTCTTGTTCATATTGATGAACATGGTGCTCATGAGGAAGAGCAATATGAACAAGAAATTGTTGTTACTCCACCATCACCCCCATCACCACTAATATCGAAAGGTTGGAGATCTACTCGGGTAAGAAGAGCACCAAATAAGTATTCTCCTTCTTTGCATTACATTCTATACACTGATGTAGGTGAGCCCGAATGTTTTCATGAGGCTTTGCAATTGGAAACTAGGAGCAAGTGGGAGCATGCTATGAAGGATGAGATGGACTCATTGACTCAAAACCAAACTTGGAATTTGGTTGAGCTTCCCAAGGGAAAAAGGGCATTGCATTGCAAATGGGTGTACAGAGTGAAGGACGAAGTTGATGGCAGCAAGAGATACAAAGCAAGACTTGTTGTGAAAGGATTTGCACAGAGAAAATGTATTGACTATAATGATATTTTCTCACCTGTAGTAAAAATGACTTCAATTCGGACTATTTTGAGTATAGTTGTAGTAGAAGATCTTCATATTGAATAGTTAGATGTGAAGACAACATTCCTTCATGGGGATTTGGAGGAGGAGATCTACATGCACCAACCGGAGGGGTTTGAGGTCAAAGGCAAGAAGAGCCTTGTGTGTAAACTAAAAAAGAGCTTGTACGGTTTGAAGAAAGCTCCAAGGCAATGGTATCTCAAGTTTGATAGTTTCATGATTGAGCATAATTTTACTAGGAGCCAGAGTGACCATTGTGTTTATTTTTGGGCTACAGGAAATGGTAACTTCCTTATTCTATTATTGTATGTTGATGATATGCTTGTGGCAGGATCCAATATGCAGGATATTAAGAAATTGAAAAGGGAGTTGGCAAGTAAATTTTCCATGAAGGATTTGGGGGAAGCCAAACAAATCCTTGGCATGAGAATCACTAGAGATAGGAAGGAGAAAACACTAAAGTTGTCTCAGGAGGATTATGTGGAAAATGTGCTTAAGAGGTTCAGTATGCATGATGCAAAATTGGTAGCCCAACCTCTTGCAAAGCACTTTAAGCTCTCAAAGAAGCTATGTCCCAAGACAAAGGAGGAGGAAGAGTACATGAAGAAGGTACCCTATGCTTTAGTAGTTGGGAGTTTGATGTATGCTATGGTGTGTACAAGATCGGACATTGCCCAAGCAGTGGGAGTTGTGAGTCGGTATATGAGTAATCCAGGTAAATCTCATTGGAAAGCAGTGAAATGGATACTTAGGTATTTGAAAGGGACTTCAAAATTCTATTTGAATTTTGGAGGTTCCAAAGTTGAGTTACAAGGCTATGTGGATTCATATATGGTAGGTGATTTGGATGGTGGGAGGAGCACTACTGGGTATGTATTCATAGTTGGAGGTACAACAGTGAGTTGGATATCCAAGCTACAATGTGTTGTAGCTCTTTCTACTATGGAGGCTGAGTATGTAGCCATCATGGAAGGTGCCAAAGAGTTCATATGGCTTCAGAGGTTGATTGAGGAGTTGGGTCAGGAGCAAGGATATGGGACACTTTGGATTGACAACCAAAGTGCCATTCATTTAGCTAAGAACTCTGCTTTTCACTCACGAACAAAACACATTCAGTTGAGGTATCACTTCATTCGATCAACAATGGAGGATGGTTTGGTAAAGTTGGGTAAGATTCACACTTCCCAAAATTTTGCTGATATGCTTACTAAAATTAGTAACCAGGGAGAAGTTGAGATTTTGCTCTACTTCGATTGGCCTTAAGGAGTAAGGTCATGTTATGAGAAACTTTCAGTCCTAGGGTGCAGGGATGTTGCATCAATATTATCTCCAAGTGGGAGATTGTTAGGTAATGGAGCCAAATTGATAACAAGAAATTAATTGCCATTTAAATATTGTTGGCAGGGTTCCAAGGCCATTATTTTTGGTAGAGTTCCAAGGCCATTAAATATTGATGGGCAACGTTCAACAATAGGAACGTGAACGGGGTTCCAAGAGGCAACATTAAATATTTAATTACCATTAAATATTTAATTGCTAGTAAATATTTAAAAAAAAATGTGATAAGCATATGGGTGGTTTCAGCTCATGGTTTTTTGGCCCATTGTATTTCGACACCACTATGTGTTTTTGGGTAGAGGAAAAGCCACGAATCTCTATATATTTTGTATTGTAAATACTGCCTCTATGGTGGAAGGCTCTTTTCTGGTTTGGAGGAAGAGAGGGGAGGAGACATTGTACAAGAGGAGAAGATTGTTGTATTATTGATAATACAAAGGATTGATTGTTTCTCCATGGAGTAGGGTACACTGCCCGAACCACGTATATCTTGTGTCTCTTACATTTGTGTGATTATTGTTTATTGCACTGCTTAACTAAAGTTTAAACTATTTTTCATTACCACTGTTATTATTTGTTTTTCTTCCATAGGCTGTGTATTGTCTGTACATGGTGAATTTCTAATAATAAGAATAGATAATGTTTGGGAACCACCCCCTCTTGGGTTGATAAAATTAAAATTTTATGGTGCATCTAAGAGTAATCTGGGCTGGGCTAGATAAGGTGGTGTCATCAGGTATGCAAAGGGATAAATTTTATTGGTGTTTGTTGAAAATATTGAAACCCAAACTAGCCATGTAGCTGAGGCTAGAGCTCTCTTTCAAGGAGTCTTGCAATTAAAATCTATGGGCTTTAGAAATGTCATAATCAAAGGTGACTCACTCATTATCATTAATATGGTTAGAGGGATGTAGGATTCAACTTGGACAATCTCAAACCTATTGGAAGAAGTCAATAAATTGGCCCAGACATTTGAAATCATCCAGTACCAACATGTGTTTAGGGAGGGTAACAATTTGACCATTTTTTTGGATAACTTGGGCACCTCTCAAAATGGCATCACAATTTGGAATAGGGAGTTTTTGGATGGCTTAATACAACTAGATAATGATGTTAGAAGAATATTATTTGCTTACTGGTTATTTGGTAGTCATAGTTCGGCTCTATTCAAGGGGGATTTCGTAGTACTTTTTAAATTTTAGGAACCATCTATTTTTAATTCAAAAAAGATGAGATTCTAGTCCTGATGGGGTGGGAAGAGTGGGAACCAAAGGATGAAGAGATAGGAAATGAATTTGGATCCAACAAAACCAATAAATAGGTTTTGGTTTTGGGTGGTTTGTTAGGAATGTTTTTTATCTTGTCCTTTTTGTTTTGTTAGTCTAGTTAGATTAGTGAGGGTGTTTGCTCTCCCCTGCATAGGATTGAGTTGTCTTAGGTTGTCTCAGAAGTTTAAGAGTATGTGTGGAATTGTTTTGGTAGCTTTGTTTGGGTTTGATCCTCTTGGATATATGGATCCTGGATTCTATTTTGGTGGCCTATGGGACTCCCTTAATCTCTCGAAGTTGTGTGGATCCATTTTGTAAAAGGTTTGAGGTTCCTTTCAAAACTCCTCCTTCCACAAAATAATATATATATATATATAATCTTATTATAATGTTATTATAAATAGTATAGTTATATATGGTCATTGTTTCCATCATAATAAAGGGAATTTGAATTTGATTGTGATTAACAAAAAATAAAGCATAACAATTTTTAAGAATTTCAAGTTTGAATTTTAAAAACCCACTTATTGTCTTGGTCATATAAATCACATCATTTTTGAATAATTTTAGACTTTAGTTTTTTTAGAAACAACGTATGTGGTTAAGTAAATTCATGCTTATGACTATATTTTGAGTGGTGAGATCTCAAATGGAATATTATATTGCAAACCTACACTCCTTAGAAACCATGAAATATCTTAGAATAAAGTTTAGGCTTGTTTACAAATGACTTGTAGTTCTTAGTCTATGTGAATATACTAGTAGACTTATATTTCTTCATAAGGATTCTAACAATGATGCTAAACTAAAACCACGGTGATGGGTTATGGCTAGATAAAATTTTATCTGGTTGATTAATAAGTGCAACAAGAACATTCATTCTATATAATAAAACATGAGAGTTTACCAAAAAGAGATTAATTACTATAAATGAAATATGTGAAAGATTATAGATAGGGAAGACAAGTAGGTCCATATCCATTAACAATATATAGACTGTTTTATCATGTCTTATTACAAAGGGATTCCTTTGTGGTAGCTTCTACTAATTTAGCCTATGACATAGAATTAAAATGGAGGTTACACAACTTGATGAAGGTTATGTTGGTCAATATTCAAGGGAAAGTACATGACTCCAAATGAAAGGTAAATTTTGATAAATAGTTGTCCACAAAGAGTATTATATTCATAATTTTGGTGGCTATGATGTTCATGGAAACCACAAAAAAATATTTAGAGAAGCATCATTTTCATACTTAAGTGTTTCATCAAAATGCAAGTGATGGGATACATTTGATAGAATCTATATAAGAAATAAGGTGGATGCGATCATAATCTAAGGATAGAAAGCTCATAATGATTGTAGAGAACAAGAGAGACTGCCATTGACCATGTATAATAAATATTTGATAATACAAAAATATTGGATGATGTAATATGCATATTACTAGGTCCGAGGTGTAGACCAATTAGTTCATCCAAACCCCATAAGGGGGCGAAGGTCCAAGATTCAAATATCGGGCCTCGTCGGACAGAATGCTTGTCCCTTTCCTGGTGCTTTCAGTGGCGTAAAAGGTTTAAAATGATTGTGGCATGGTGGTTTTAGGGGCGGACTGCGCGAAGATCTGTGTGGCGGCTTCTAGGGCGGACATCGCAGAATACTGTGATGGCCATAAAAAGCTGGACAGCTTGCTCGAATTTGTGGCGGCTACCGATTCCACCATGTAAATTCAAAAAATATATATATATATATATGCATATTACTACTATGTGCATAAAGAAGAGGATACCAAACCCTTGCACATGAACCCATTATCGTAAAACTAGATTAAAACAAGGTGTAAGAGTTTATATTGAAATTAAATCCTTTGCAAGATTCATGGTATGATATTAATCTATCTCTCTCTCTCTTGATTGATTGATTGATATATATATAATTATAATAAGCCTGGAGGTTATTGATAACAAAAATTTGGAATATGGGTTAGATGAAGGAAGTAATGGATTGATGTAATAATCCATCTTCCAAGTTTTCATAAATAGCATGATTTTTTTTCTTATTTTCATTTAATATAACTAACATTATTCATCTATAATGCTCACTCAATTGGTATTCTATCTTGACTATATTATAATGTATGATTAACTTGGAACACTTATAAATATACTTGTATAATTCAACATGTAATCATATACCCATAAAAGATTAATCATAAACTAATATGTAACCATACAGCCATCAATATCTATATAAAGGACAACAAATTTAAAATTGCTGGTCAATAATCATCTACACTAGGTATATGATGTGGAATCAAAATATAAGCTAGAGTTTTTATTGAGTAATAGGCTTAAATAAAAATTTTTACAACAATTTCCTCAAAATATGGAAGATCCTAATAAATTGAACTATGACTAAGCTAACAACTTAGCTAATACTAAGCTAAAAACTCTAAACCAAGGACTATGTTGTCATTTACATTTTTCGATATCTATATTTGTTGACATATTTTATTTTACAATAATATATAACTTAGACTTAGGAATTTACATATTATAAAAGATTAAACATAAACTAAGCCTAAAAACATAAAAATAATCCTATTCCTAAATTATTTCCTCATCATATATTCCCACAATAGAAGCATTGTACTATAATGCTTTTACAATAGAAGTGGAGGGTTGAGACAAAATGCTAAAAATATATCCTAGTAATAGGACAAAGTGAAAGTTGAGATGCCACATCATCATCAATTTGAAAAAGGTCAATGATGCCAATATATGTTCATATTGGGATAGAATATTTGGTTGCAAATCTATCACCAATTTGTAAAGGAAATTCATGAGGACTAAAGGCCTGTTACCGTGTCTACAAAGTCTACTACAAAATAGGAATCTATCTAACTAAAGAATACTACAAAGAAGAGGACCTCTTATAAAAAAGTGGTATATCAGGTGGGGAAACAAGAAGGGCAACTAGAAAAATAGGTGGAAAAACTAATGAAGAAGGAGGGAGTTCTTCCTTGCAAGGAGAAGGTGGTGCAGTTGGAGTTAGGGTGTCCTATGGCCTACTAAATATTAAAGAAATATTTTGTGGTTGACTGGAGCAAAGAAAAAGTGTGGTATTCTTAAGACCACAAATAAGAAAGTCTTATTTATCTGATGCAAGGTGTATGTATTTTTATACACAACATATTGATCCCTTTTATCATATTTATAGGGATTTTCAAGAATTAAACCACAATAATCCATCTGAGTCACATCATAGGTGACTTGATCCATGAAATATGGGCAAAAAACAAAGGACATTATCCATGTTTATGTGATGTAGGATGTGGAACCATTATTCTTCCATCCAAGTTAGTATGGACAATGATATGATTCAATAGGTAGTTGTACCCTATCAACAATGGATTTCGCAATCAAGTTTTTTTGCGATTTTTTGTCAATCATACAATTCATAGAAAAATTATGAGTGACGTTGGATTTTGTAAAAAATAAATTATCATGACCACCTTCATACAAATTATGATTCATAAGGGTAACATTTTTCAATTTACCCTTCAAATCATCATACTTTCTATCTTCTCCTATGATCTCAATTGGACCATCTTGTGGTTTCTCCTTTTGAGATTGTATAGTTAGGTTATTCCTCTTTCTAAAAAAATTAGATTCCACATGACCTATTTTTCACAATGATTACAAAATTTGTTGTTATAAAAATAAGAAGAAGAAGAAGAGGAAGAAGAAGAGGAGGAAGAAGAAGAAGAGGAAGAAGAAGAGGAGGAAGAAGAAGAAGAAGAATAAGGAAAGGAAGAAGTCTTCTTCACTAGTTGTTGTTGTTGTTGATTGAGCACCTTAGAAGTGTCTAAAGATCAATATCCACTCGATTGGCTAGCAAATTTTTCCTCTACCAACTATGCTTGATTGAACAAAGTATCCAAAGTGGTGATAGGGGTATATTTCAACTCCTTAAATATAGATTCTTGCAAACCACTTTTAAACTTAATGATAAGTCTTGTAGCTAAATCTTCTACACCAATTAAGATTCTCAACTTATTAAACTAAAAAATGTAGTCTTGGACACTCATGTTGTATCCTTGTTTCAAGTGAAGCCATTTGTAGATGAGGTCTTTGCCATAATTTGAGGGATAAAATGTATCCTTCAAAGCTTTTACAAGTTCATCCCAATTTTTGATGGGATTTTGATTTCATTGGTGATTAGTTATCAAGACCTTTGCTACACTTGAAAGCTTTAATTTGGCAAAGGGGACTCTATCATCTTCAATGATTTTGCTATAAGCAAACCAAGTGTCTAAGTCTAAGATCCAACTGTTCAAGACTTATGGATCATGTGAACTATCATAAATCTTGACTTTACATTTTGATTTTCTATGAGAGTCATTGATTTTGATGTCACTATAACCACTTGTAATAGTTATATAATTCACTTTACTAGCCAACATACTGACTACAATAGCTAAAGTGATGACATGCTTCAATAAATTAGAAGCCATTTGTGATCGAGTCTTAGCAAGAACTTATAAATGAACTTCTAAAGACCAAAATAAGGGTTTACAACTTGTGCTTTTTGTCCAAGTACTTACAAAAATGACTCAAATATTACAAAAATATTTGCAAGCTTTACCTTTTTGAGGCAATTATAATAGCTTTCCAAGCTTTGAAAAATAATTGCCCTTTCAATTAAAATGCAAAAGGAAAATGGTGCATACAATTTATTTCTTTAATTTGCACTTTACAAAAAAAATAATTTAATTAGTAATTTGATTTAATTAATTAAATAAAAAAATAAAATAATTTGATCAAATTAATCAAATTAAACTACTTTTACAAAAAATAAATTATACTTTTTCAAAAATAAATTAATTATCTTTCTTTAATAAGGGGCACCCAATTGTTAGCACCAATGTTCTCCTTAGGATTCAGCATGATCAAACCAACTAATAAACCAACACTATGTAAACAAACAAGCGTAGTTGTCTACATGGATCAAGCATTATCCAAGTGGGCTAGTTATTTGATTACCCAAGCTGAATTTCTTTTAAATAAGGAATATTTTCCTTACTTCATGCATGTGGGACTAAACCAAAGTTTAAATCAAAAATATTTAAACAAATATTATGTGTCATTATCTAGAAGCACCATGTGAAATGGTGCAAGTGACAACAAGATATCATATATTCAATAGATGTAAAATCTCACAATAAAACAACAACTACAGTACAACAATAATCACCAATCACTAGCCAATGGAAGCTAGTTGTTTAAGCTTTCTTCTAAAAAACCTTTTAAATAGTAACTTGTCCTTTCTCCCCACACATATGGAATAAAAAGGATGAATATTTTTTCACATTTCATAATGCTCAATCATCCTATCATTGAGCCTATTTGATGCTTCCACTATTCCACATTAGAATAGTATTATTCTTGAACATTGATGGATTTATCTAGATCTTAGCAACTCCTCATGTAACTTTCATGATGAATTGCAAAAAAAATACACATCGATCTAGGGTGGTGTATGCAATGAATTCAAATGTATCCAACTGGAAGGTGAGGCTACTTAAGTAAACTAGAATTTACCCTAAAGGGGGAGGAAGTAAGCAAAATCAAGGTTATGCATAACAGTGAATCATTGTCAATTCGTGATTATTAGGATTTTTAAAATATTAAATTGGTGAATATGGGGACCCTTTACCAAGGCCCATTCACCCAAAATTTTTGGGTTGAATTTTTTTGGGTGACTTTGCCCTATGTTGATAATAATTTCTCCATTTTTAAAAAATTTCCAACACTCCTACCTAAATCATGGACTTTTTTACCTTGAATTTATAAAAAAAAATATTTATCCTACAAAATTCATCTCTTAAACCACTAATATATACCTAACGTTACAATCATACCCATACAACTAAAACATTAATTCTCATAATAAAATGACCTCTAGAAAAGAAAAATAATATGCAAAAAACTTGATATGATCAATTGTAGAGAGAAGAACAAATGATCGGTTGAGGAAAATAACAATCAGTTGCAGAGAAGTAGTGGATTGATAGAAGAGTTGATCGTTTATAGAGAAGCTACTAATCATAAAAAGAGTCAATCAATTGTAGACTACTCCTCTATAACTCCTCTCTAACCAATTGATAAAAGCATCGATAGGTTGTACCCCTACAATCGATCCATGCTCGAATGTAGAGGTGAAATTGAATGTGGGTCAATTGTAGGGGTTGCAGTCGAGTGTATATCAGTTATACAAGTACAAACAACCTACACTCAAATTGGCCCACACTTAATTGTAAAGTTGCAGTCGAGTTTGGATCAATTGCAAAAGTTCAACCAACCCACACTCAGATGCAACTTTGTAGCTAAGAGCAGGTTGGTTGTAGTGGGTGCAACCTATCAACACTTTTGTCAATCGATTTTAGACAACCTTCTACGAGGCATAACTTTTGATCTATAGCTTCATTTTTTTTTAAACCATCTAGCTCAACAATATCTATGCTCTGAAGACCTCCAAAATGAGCTCTAAATTTTCTAAAGTGTGATACCTAAAACTCTCATGTTAGAGAGGCCCCAAGTTCAAATCTCTTCATCTCACATGTTTGCGGATATGCTATGTAATAGTTTACTAGGGACCCTACTGGTGGTGTGTTTATCCACCCGCTTGATGTAATAATGAGCTTAATGAAAGATCAACCAACATTTTAAAAAATAAGTAGAGATCTAGTAAGACTAATGTGTAGAAACCTTTAAAGGATGCTTGATCTAGGTAACCTAAAATTATGGAATTGGTAAATACTGTCTTATCACAAGAATAGATGAAAAATGAGTGGTAGAGAAATTTTGCAATTGATTCACCCTATTTTTATAATTTTTGGTAAAAAATAAAAGCAATTTGACATGTCTTTTACATGAGTTTAGACATGATTCACCTTGATTTGGAAAAATTGACCTTATTTTTATAATTTTTGGTGGAAAATAAAGGCAATTTTTCATGTCTTCTACATGTGTTTGGACATGATTTACCTTAATTTTGAGACTGATTGGCCTTATTTTTATAAATAGATTTTGGGTCTGACCCCTTATACATAACCTTGGGCAAAATCCCCCAAATGCAATGGATTAAAATAAACTCAACCAACAAATTATTAGTATGCCAAGTATATATATCACACAAATGTAAATAGCATAAAATTTAATAAATTTAAATAAAAATATAAGGTAAGATAGAAATAAATCAAACCACATAAAAGACACCAATATTATATGGAAAACCATGTAAAGGAAAAACCATGACCAAAATTATATCTCCACTTTTGTATTATCTTCAAAAATATATACAAGCCCTTTTATTCAACTATGATTGGTGCAAATCACCAATCTCTCAAGTAAACAATAGTGCCTCATAGTTAGCTCACACAATTGGCTCATGTTTTTTTGATTTTATAGTTAGCACTATTACAACACAAGGAGTTTAACCCAAATATATATTTTTGGCTATCCTCTCATTGGAAAATAGCCATCGAGAGAAACCTCCATAATATTTGATGCCAAACCTATGTCACATGCCACCAAAATTATACCACATGCCATCACACTCATGCCACATGCCATTACGTGCCCCACACATGCCACCACACTCAAGTCTCATGCCATTTCACCTTTGACTTGTAGTTGACTAGAGTTAGACTAGATATTAGAATTATTTTAATTTAGCAATTGTAGGAATAATAATATTAAGGTATAGGAAAAAAATAAATATAGGTATATATTTATTTTATAAATATACCTTAATGTATATTAGTCTAACCTAATTTATATTAAAGCCTAGATACCTAATTTTATTATTCACATTTATACTTGGTGAATTTACAATATAATCCCAAAATTGGATTATTTGTTCGAACACTCCCCCTTAATCTAATTTTGGAGTTATAATACAATTTTATAAGAGGTGAGGTTCCAAAGAACAAATTTACCAAGGAGCATACATTTTGGCAAAGACTTCTTCAACAATGTCATAGTAGAGACTCCAAGCTATGTGGCAATAGGCAAGACACCATCCATCAACATGGATCTACAAAATAAAACAAACATGACATAGATCTAGTGGTTTAAGAGGTATATATTAGTGGTTTAAGAGGTGAATTTTATCCATCAACTTAGAATTCACAAAAATAATAAAAAAAACACCTAAAATAATTAAATTCACACAATATTATGCATTAATCGCCCTTGAGGGCAATTATTTTAGGCCCAGTTTACTTCTAAAGTAAGAAAATTTATATTCTACTAATGGTTTTGTGAAAATGTTTAAAAATGTTCTCATTTGTGGGGCAATATATGAGTTTAATTATCCCATATAATACCTTCTCCCTAATGAAGTGTGGTGAATATTAATGTGTTTTTTCCTTTGATACATAACAGGATTATTTTCTAAAACTATTAAAGATTGGTTATCAAAAAATATTGTGATGAATTTATTGTTGTTGAACCCAGTTTTTTGAGTAGTCTTTAAAGCTAAATGGCTTCTTGACATGCTATTGTAGCACTTCTATACTCAACCTCACTTGAGGAGAGTGTTATGGTTGGTTGTTTCTTACTACACCTAGATATCACACATGATCTCAAGGAGAAATAATATCCTCTTACAGATTTTCTTTCAACATTATCCATAACATAGTCACTATCACAATAACCAAAAAAAAATATATGAGAATTACTTAAATATTCCAAGTTTAATTATTAGTTCCACTTAGATATTTAATGAACAAAACTATGATGAACATCATAAAACTTATGCATAAATCTAGCCATCACATTAACATCATAAGCAATATCAATCCTAGAAATAGTAAGATAAAGTAAACTACCTATAAATTACATATATTCAGTTTTATCTACAAGATTAAAATCTTTATTAATTTTAAATTTGCTAGAAACCATAGGAGTAGAAACAAATTTGAAATTTTTCATTTTAAACCTTTGCAATATTTCTAATATATACTTATATTGAGAAATCATAATCTTATGGGATTTTTGGTAGATTTGCAAGCCTAAATAGTAATGCAACAAACCCATGTTAGTCATTTAAAATCTATTTATTAATTGTTTTTTATATATTTCAATCATACATTCATTATTTACTGTTAAAAGTAAATCACCTACGTATAAAACAATAATAGTAATACTATTATTTTTCCTAGAAATATACAAATCTAGATGAAAATAACACTTATTAAAACCAATTGGAGAAAAATACTTGGAAACCTTATCATATCAAGCTCTTGGAGAATTCGTAATTCCATATAGGGATTTATTTAATCTACAAACATAATTTGGCTTTTCTAGGTTCTCAAAGCCTTGAGGTTGCTCCATATAAATCTCAACATCTAAGTTGCCATTAAGAAATGCACTCTTTACATATAATTGATAAATTTTCCAATTAAAAGTAGCAACTAATGCTATTATTAATCTAGTTGTAGGTATTCTAGCAATTTGAGTAAAATTTTCCTCTTAATCTACTTCATACTTCTATGATAAATATTTTGATACCAATCTAACCTTATTTCTATCAAATTTTCCTAAATAATTTAACTTAAGTCTAAATACCCATTTAAAACCTATTACATTTCTCTTAGAAGGCCTTGCGACTAAATCTCAAGTATCATTTTTTATAAGATAATTAAATTCTTATTCCATAGCTTTGATCCAATTTGCATTATTTTTAGTTTGATTATAGGTGTGAGGGTCATTCAAGTTTTAAATTTTACCCATTAAGTTTATACTTGATGTTTGTTTTTTAGTTCTATATTTGTACATTTCACCAAATGGAGTCTTTGGTTGTTTTCTCTAACCGTTTTGGTCTCTAAGTTTGATTTTCTAAAGAAGAATTTCCATCAATGCTAAAAAAACTAGATTTATATAAAGTAGACTCATCAAATATGGCATCCCTATTCATAAATATAGTACTACTATTATGGTTATATAATCTATATCCTTTGGATTAATTATCATAACCCACTAACACACATTTTAAAGATCTATCATCTAATTTTTTAATATTATTTGAATTATTATGATGTGCATAAGCAATGCACCCAATTACTCTCAAATGCTTAATTGATGGTTTCCTTTGAAACCAAGCCTCAAATTAAGTGACTCCATTTAGTGCCTTAGTGTCACACCTATTAATAAAATATACAAATGTAAAACAACATTCATTCCATAATAAATTAGCCAAGTTTTTGAGGAAAGTAATTGCCATATTTGTAATGGATCTATTTTTCCTGTTAGCAACCCCATTTTTTTGGGGTGAATATGGGTATGTGAATTATCTTGAAATTCTCATTTCAAGACAATGAGATTTAAACCCATTAATCACATAATCTCCTCCATTATCAATCCTTAATATTTTTATGGAGGAAGAGGTTTCATTTTCAACAAGTGCCTTAAAATTTTTAAAATATTCAAATACTTGAGACTTGTTTTTTAAAAATTAAATCCAAGTGTACCTTGAAGAATCATCAATAATAGTTAAAAAATATAAACGTCCACTTAATTATTTAACCTGAAATGGACCCATAAGGTCGGAATGGACTAAATTACAATCTATAAGAAGATTTAAAATATGTTTCACCAAACTTAGTTCTAGGTTGCTTGGATAAAATGCAAGCATCACAAAGTCCATTAGCTTCAATTTTAGGAAGACCCATTACCATATTTTTGTTAAACATATCAATCATACTTCTATAGTTTAGATGTCCTAATATATTATGCCACAATTTAGAATTATTGTCAACATACATGGCAAGGCAATTTTTACCTAAAATTTTGTGTGGAGAGAATACATACAAGTTGTTGGAAAGCATACCTTCTCCAACAATCTCTCCCACATTATTTTTTATGATGCACCTATTGTCACAAAATTGAATGCTTCTTCCTTGAGAAGCTAATTGCCTTACATAAAGCAGGTGAATTTCAAGATTAGGAACAAATAAAACATCATCATATACTTATGTACCCATATTAACATTGATAATTTTTTTTTGTAAAAGAGGGTAAAAATTTATTAACTCAGCAAAACATTCATGATACAAAGAAAAAGCAGAAGCTATTCAGACATATCAGCTCTCAATAAAGAAGAGAGAGATTGAGAGCAATCAGAAGAAAGTTGAGACCAATTTTGAACATCCCAACCATCTTGAAACTTAGAAGCCCATTTAGCTAACAAATCCGCTACCCTATTCCACTCCCGAGGAATATGCACAAAAGAAATGAAGTCCAAGTGAGCAGAGATATTAAGAATTTTCCGAGCAACCCAACTCAACCGCCAACAACCATGAAGACTATCTCCAGAATTTAACAAATTTATAACAATCTGAGAATCAGATTCACAAACAATCCGACGCCAACCCAAAGCATACCCTTGCTCCAAAGCATATAAAATTGCGAGTGCTTCCATGAAGTTATTAGAATGATGTCCCTTAAAGCAAGAGAAAAAAAATTGGATAGTACCACTACTATCCCGCCCCACACCACCAATACCAGCATTACCCGGATTACCCCGGGAAGATCCATCCGTATTAATTTTCAGCACTCCCGGAGGAGGCGGATTCCATTTTCCAGCCCTCCGCACCCGATTATTCTGACCCATCCATCTGCAAGAGACATTAGGACCAGGACCATTAACCATCAAGCCTAATATTTCCATGATCTGACGTTCCGCATGGTCCACGGGAGAAATAATCTGACATTTTGCAGACACAGTTTCCTGGATCATTCGCAAAATCCTCTGCCAGACCTGGGAAGTAGTTAACTCCTTACCTTGGAAAATCCGACGGTTCCGTTCAAGCCAAATCTGCCAAAAAATGCATGAAGGACCAATACTCCATCCAACTTGTAAAAAGAAAGCCGCTGCAGGAGGCCGCCCCATACTCCTCCAAAAATCAACTATTGATGAAGCATGCGAACAAGGGTGATTCCATACTCCCCACCAATAATGCCAGACTTGTCGAGCAAAGTCACATTGGAGAAGTAAATGCCCAACAGATTCTTCGGCCTTCCCATAGTTATAGCATAAAGAGGGGCCAGAAAACCCACGCTTTTGAAAATTATCCCAAGTGAGACAACGATTATGAGTAGCCTGCCACCCATAAAAACTACACTTCGGCCAAATAAACTTATTCCAAACTTGCTTCCACCACGGAACCTCCTCCTCACCAAACCGCTGCCGATCCAAAACACAATAACCAGCAGCAACCAAAAATATCCCTCTATTATCTCTTCCCCATGCTAGCACATCATCCCCAGGTAGAGAAGAGCAGGGACGGCTAGCGAGAATACGGGCCAGCTCTGCCCTCGCATCCATAGTGCCACCAGTAGGCCATTCTCGAGGATCCTTCCACTGGAGACTAACCATCTGACCAAAGGACTTAACAGTTTTGAAATCTGCCACCTTCAACCATCCAGCGATCCCAAAAGCATTGAGCAAGATCTTGAAGATGTGGAAACTCGCTAAGAAGAGGAGCAAAGCCATCCCAAGAATCCTGCCAAAAAAGAGCCCGAGACCCAGTATAACAAATCCAGAATAACCCCTGCTTAACCAGCTCTGCTCCCTTTTTCAAAGTATTCCAAACAAATGATCCTCGACCAGTCAAGCTGTATCGAGGAATCTCTGAACCTTCCACTCCCCTAAGATACTTGTGGGAGATAATCTTGGCCCAAGTTTGCTCCTGATTACTACACCAACGCCAATACAGCTTAGCAGCCAAAGCAGTCCCAGAAAGAGAGCTTAGACGAAGACCCAACCCCCCAGCTTGCCTTGGTCGACAAATAGTCTCCCATTTAACAAGACTCCATTTTGAGGAACCAAGATTGCCAGCCCATAGGAATTGCCTAGAAAGAGAATCCAGGTCATGAAGAAAACTTGCTGGAGCAATCTGAATAAGGCATCTATACACCGGTAAAGCCTGAACAACTGACTTCAAAAGTAAAACCCGACCAACAAAAGTTAACCATCTATGAGTCCAATGACTAACTCGACTACGAAATTTGTCAAGTATGTTAGTCCAAACCGCCCTAGGTAGAGGACCAACAGAAATGGGAATCCCCAAGTATGTAAGAGGAAGAGTTCCAACCTGAAACCTGAGAATCTGAACAATTCTAGCTTGAACCCCGGGATCTGTATTGAAAAATAAAATAATAGACTTGTGCTCATTAATCTCCTGACCAGAGACAGCCAAATACAAGTCCAAAGCATGTCTAAAGTTGGTTGCTTCACAAATAGAAGCTACACCCAAGAGAGCAGTGTCATCAACAAACTGAAGATGGGAAATGGCTGGCCTACTATTCTCCCATTTCCATCCATGAATAAGACCCTGGTGAACCTGATCTTTAAGCCAACGACCCAGACCTTCAGCCATAATTATAAACAAGTACGGAGATAAAGGATCCCCCTGCCGAAGACCCCGGGAAGCATGAAACAAAGGAGAGGGCTTTCCATTAATTAGGACAGAATATGAGGGAGTTGTAATACAACTCATAATCCACTCAATCCAAGAAGGATCAAATCCAAAGGCCAAGAGGATTTTGTGAAGAAAAGACCATTTCACCCTGTCATAAGCCTTCGCCATATCCAACTTCATAAACATAAACTTATTCTTAGAAGTGCTCATAGAATGAATCGCCTCGACAGCAATAGCCACTCCATCCAGAATCTGTCGGCCAGCCACATAGCCACCCTGCTCATCAGAAACAACTCTATCCAGCCAAGGCTTGAGACGCTCCGCAATCAGCTTAGTAATAATTTTATACACCACATTGCAGAGAGCAATAGGCCGAAACTGATCAAAAGAGCTAGCACCCTCCTTTTTAGGAATTAGCATCAAAAAAGTGGAATTCAAAGCTTTCAACAAGCCGATGGTTATGAAAGGACTCAAGAACAACCCTCAAAAGATCAGATTTAATAATTTCCCAAAAGTGTTGAAAGAACTCAACCGGGAAGCCGTCGAGGCCCGGAGCTTTCCCAGTCTTCATAAGGAAAACTACCCTTTCTAGTTCATCAATGGAAATAGGTTGAAGAAGGCATGCATTGATCTCTTCTGAAATAACAGAAGGAATACAACGCAAAATAGTATGATCATCAACATGATCCCCACAAAAATCCTCAGAATATAAGGAAGAAAAAAATCGAACAACTTCCCGAGAGATATCCTGAGAAGCAGACAACTGAATACCTTGAGAAGAAATAATCGAAGAAATACCATTACCGTGTCTTCGAGCCTTAACAGTGTTAAAGAAAAAAGTTGTATTTCGATCTCCTTCTTGTAACCATTCCACCCTGGCCTTTTGCTTCCAGAAAATCTCTTCCCGAAGCTCCCATTCTTGAAGTTCATGCAAAGCTTCAGACTCCTCCTGCAAATTCTGCTCTGTTAACCCATGATCTCTGATATGTCTGGTGATAACATCAAGCCTTCTTTGGGCCAAAGTTTTAGCCTGAAATAGATTCCCGAAACACTGCCTGTTCCACTTTTTGAGTTGATATTTCACAAATTGGAGTCTTTTAACAAAAGAGTACATAGCAGTACCGTGGGAAGGACAGCCCTGACTCCACCAGACTTTCATCAACTCGTACAAAGAGGGATCCCTAAGCCACATTAACTGGAATTTAAAACTTGGATGATGATCCATTTCTTGCCGAGAGATAACAAGTTTAATAGGCCAGTGGTCTGATCCCCTCCAGTCAAGAATCGTTGAGTTAGTAACCCAAGAATTGCTAATCCAAAATGAAGAAGTAAGAAACCTGTCCAACCTCTCAGAGATCGAGTTAGAACCACACCGCTTATTCGTCCAAGTGAACACACCATTCTTTGGCTTAATATCCACCAGATTAAGAAGCTGAATATTATCATTAAGGAGTCTAGAGGCAGGCCCCAAAGTACCCACACCACCCCTCTTCTCATCAATACTAGATACAACATTAAAATCTCCAGCCATAATCCAAGGATAGAATGGAACCAAGGCTCGAACACTTTGAATATGATTCCACAGCAGCACCTTCCCAACAAGATCCGAGGGGGCGTAAATGTTAGTGAACAAAACCACTTCTCCAGACTCATGGCAAGAAGCTATCATAGAAAGAGATGACTTATTCGATACCCACCAAAGAGGAGTAAGCTTCTACGGATTCCAAAGGCTAACAAGCCCCCCAGCACTACCCACAGCCCCAACACACTGACAAAGACCTCGAGGCCAGAGTTTAGAAGCAATACTAAATAGACCCTCCACCGATAATTTAGATTCTTGAAGAAAAACAACATCCGGCTTATGTGCTTGAACCAAATCCCGAATAGCTTTTTGACGAGGTAAGCTATTCAAACCTCTCACATTCCAAGAAAGAACAATCATTTAGAGAGAGAAGAAAAGTGAGACTCCAGGGGTTTAACCACCCCACTCTCAACCAATGTTTCTCCCTCCATATGCGGTTTATGTGCATCTTTCTTTCTACCCGCCTTAATCGACTTCACGAGGGCCTCTTTTTTAAAGTTCTGTTGGAGTAACCCTAGAGAAGGACTAGGCCAAGAACCCTTTCCTCTACTAGAAGTCAGCAAATCAGCCAAAAGAGGGTCATCCCCTTTCACACCGTCCTGTTGCCCCTCCGAAACAGGAACAATTGCCAGGGCTGTGTTCAAAGAAGAATCTGTCACTTCCTGTTGCCCATTAGGATTCAACACCTCAGTTACATTTTGAGTATCCATATTCAAATTACCATTCATTCCTTCATCAGGAGATACCAACTCATCTAAGGCATCAAACTTATTATACAGGCCATCCATTTGTCTAGCAGTAAAGGTCCGCTTCAACCCTTTTCCCTTATTACGATTCTTAACTGGAACAAAGCCTTCTTTGTCTACCCCACTAACATCCATGGGAGCCCTCCCCTGTCCAGGTCCAGCCTCTTGTGTAACTGACTTCCCACCCTGAGATTGTAGATTTGGATTTTTAGAACCAAATGATTTATTTTCAGGCATTTTAGGGCATTTACGCTGAAGATGCCCGTACTCATGACACAACCGACAACGGAAAGGAATAGTTTCATAGTCTAATTGTTGAACCCAAGAAAAAGAGCCAACACATATTTGCATAGAATCAGGTAGAGGCTTAGATAAATCCAATTCCACACAAATACGGGCACATGAGACTACCTTTTTGTCTGAAGTTTGCTGAGACGGTCCCACCGGTTTGCCTAACACCAATGCAATCATGTGCAGAATATCCGTCCGCCAAAACTCCAAAGGTAGCCATGGAAGTCGAACCCACACTGGAACCCTAGAAGGAATCTCCTCGATCGGATTAAAACCCATATGCCAGGGTTTAATAAACAGGCCAATCTGGTTGTAAAAGTATGGGCCCCCCTCAAAAGCCCTATTCCGGTCTGCCAAGCAAGAAAACACCACCAGAAAGAAATTATTAGCTCCCATCATGATCTCCATATCACCGACCGGGTTCCAAGTACTCCTGGCCCACTTTTCAAATGCCAAGAAAGGGATGCGAATACCCAAGAATTTGCATATTAAAGCATGATTTTGCATATATTCAACATCATCTGCAATTGACTCAGGCTGAATCACAAGAACAGGCCGCTCCCCAGCCCTTTCCAAGCATCCATTAACTCGCTTTGCACGAAACCCTCCTTCCAAAGAAGAATTACTTGGGCCTGAAGAATTACCCTCTGCATTATGCCAAACAGAAGAAAAGCCTGAGCCACGAAGGGCTTCCTTAAACGAGACATTATTCCGACATTGGGTACCTCCAGGCAAAGCCATTCATGCTGTTCCAAAAATCTCAGAAATCCCTTCTCCTCAGAGCACCTCCTAATTTTTTCCTCAGCTCTAAAAATCTTCACCTTCTATACTATCATTCACTTGTATCATTTATTTTCCTTCTACTTGCTTCCTTAAACGAGACATTATTCCGACATTGATAATTACTTCTACAACAATTTAGAAATTATCTCCAATAGTAACTACATCATTGTAATTTAATTTTAATGAAGTAAAATATGGCTTAGAATTAGTCATATGATTAGTGCATCCTAAATCAATAATCCAAGAATTATGGTCTATTTTATCATGAATGGAAGTCAATGCATGAAATAAATCAATATTATTAGTTTGCTTACCTCCCTTAGATGCCTTCTTATAAAAATCATTTTTTTGTGACTAAAAAATCTATAGAAGTTACAATTACCATTAAATTTAGGATTATTGCTCTTTGATTTATTTTCAAACTTAGGTTTTGAAGAACTAGTTTGATTCTTACCTTTAAAGTAGTTGCATTTATTCCACTTTCTAGTTTTATTACCTTTATGAACATTTAAAGCAATATAAGTAGAGTTAGGGTCTTTACCTTCACTTACCTTTGTACCTTCTTATAGATTGATGGTTTCTTCATGTTGAACAAGTAGGTTGGAGAGCTCCATTAGTGTAGGTAGATTGTCTTCTTGATAAAATATAGTATTGAAGATATTTACAAAGTCCTTGAACTTTTCAATGATATTTCTAAGGACAATAAAACATACGAGCTTTTCGTTCACCCATTCACAACTATATGCAAGTAGTTGTATCCTAATTTTCCTCATTTTAGCTAGGTATATTACAACATATTCTTCATATGATATTTTTATATTAAGCAAGTTTAAAGAAGGAAAAATTTTCTACCCATGTTTGACCTTGCAAACATATTTTTAACTCATACCATGCTTCATATACAAAAGAAAAATTATAAATATGCACTAATATACCATCACTTACAACTCTAAATAACATAGAAAGGGCTTGTTGATTTTTTACATTGCATGATTCAAGTGCTCTTCCATTTTGGGGTTGTGGCTCCTCCTTGTTCACAATATTCCAAAGTTACCTCACTTGGTATTTTGTCCTCATCCTAGGCTCCCAAATATGGTAGTTTGTTCCTTCAAGAATATGGTAGAGTTAAAGCTAGCAATATCATTAAATACCATGACTAAAAGCACAAACATGTTAGTATGATTTAAGAAGTAATTTTGTAAAACATAAGAATAAACTACAACTTATTTTACCCAAAAACTATTTAAATACCTTTAATTTAAAAAATTAAAAAAGGGGGGTTCTATGGACCCCACCACCAAATTAAAAAAAATTAAAAATAGGGGGGCAACCACACAACCCTACCATCCTCCCATTTTAAATATTATTTTATTGTTAAGGGTTGTTCTCTTATTTTTTTATTAAAAAAATAAACCCTCCTATATATAATTTTTTAAAATTTTATCATACAAAAAAATCAATAAATGAGGTATTTTAAATAGAATATAACATTAAATTTATACAAAATATAAATGTTAGATTTAATTGTAACATAGCCTCTCTTTTTTTAAATTACTAAAAGCTAAAATTAGTGAAATCACCATAGATGAACCTGGGCTCTAATACCAAATGAAGAGGGAGGAAGTTAGCAAAATCCCCCAAATGTAGCAGATTAAAATTAACTCAACCAACAAATTATTAGTATGCCAAGTATATATTTTACACAAATGTAAATAACATCAAATTTAATAAATTTAAATAAAAATATAAGGTAATATGAAATTAAATCAAACCACGTAAAAGACACCAATATTACATAGAAAACCTTGGAAAGGGAAAAACCATGACCAAAATCATATCTCCACTTTTGTATTATCTTCAACAAAATATGTAAGATTTTTTATTCAAATGTGATTGGTGCAAATCATCAATATCTCAAGTAAAAAATAGTATCTCATAGTTGGCTCATATTGTTTTGCTACGTATAGTTAGTAATGTTATAACACAAGGATTTTAGCCCAAATATATAGTTTGGGCTATCCTCCTATTGGAAAATAGCCATGGAGAAAAACCTCCACAACATGTGCCACCACACCTATGCCACATGCCACCACACTCATACCACATGCCATTATGTGCCCCACACATGCCACCACACTCAAGTCTCATGCCATGTCACCTTTGACTTTGAGTTGACTAGAGTTAGACTAGATATTGGAATTATTTTAATTTAGTAATTGTAGGAATAATAATATTAAAATTTAGGTCAAAATAAATATAGGTATATATTTATTTTATCCATATACCTTAATATATATTAGTCTAATCTAGGTATATATACATATTAATAAATATAAATTAAATACTTGTTTATTTAATTATATTAAAACGTATATACATAGTTTTATTATTCACCTTTATACTTAGGTGAATTTACAATATAATTCCAAAATTAGATTTTTATTCCAACATTTTCATCAAAATTCATTTGGAAGCTAGGTTCAAATTCCTCCAATGGGTGATTTTTTAATTCATTGTTTGGTACAATTCAACGTCTCATTGTCCTCTCACCTGGATTACATCATGGTAGAAGGTCATCCATGATTTGAAAAATGTCAATGTACTAGTAGGGATGTCCATGTCAAGAACACTACCTTGTAAGAACACATATCTTCTTTGATGAATTACATAAGCTCAAGTTTGATTAGGATGTAAAAATGATTGCTCAAAACCAAACATTAAAAACAATCAATATCATATACATTGGAAATTTGACACCAACCCAAAGCAGTACGTTGTCATTGCATGGTGTTGTATCGAGCCCTCATAAACCAATTCATGCAAATGGTCATGATATTTATGCACCTTGACCTCCTACTAGAAAGAGTCGATCAAGAATTGGGAAGGTTGATAAATGGTATAGCATCACCGAAAGGGAGTTGTCATCGAGGAGGGGTAAGAAATTTATGCCAAGGCTAAAAATGGCACGTCGGTTGTTGAAGAGGTGTTGCATGGAAATTTGTGTGGATGGCCAACTTTGGATTGACGTCATAGTTAGGCAAGGGCAAATAGCCCTCCAATTTAAATCAAAATTCAATTTATGAAAATTGAAGCTTAAGAAAAGAAAATAAAAAGTTTCTTTAAACTTTATAATAAGTTAAAGATTAAAACTAATCTTTTCAAAATAGACTTTGAGCTTCCCACATGTAATTTTTTACTAAGACTAAGGATTCAATCTTAGAATAGATTTATTTTTGCTAAGAATTCATGCGAGCTACCTAACAACAAAAGCTTCTAAGAATTGCATAGAATAATGTAGTCCAAATGAGCAAGATCTGACCAAGAAAACCTATTTCAACCCATGGCTAATCTCTAGCTTTGATACACATGATGTGGAATCAAAATAGAAGCTAGATTTTTTATTGAGTAATAGGAATAAACAAAAAATTTTACAACAAATTCTTCCAAATATGGAAGATCCTAACAAATTGAACTATGACTAAGCTAAAAATCGGATAAGACTAAGCTAACAAATCTAAACCAATGACTATACAATCATTTACATTTGCCAACATATTTTATTTTGCAATAAAATATAACTTAGATTTAGGAATTTAGAATTTAGAAAATATTAAAGATAAACTAAGCTTAAAAACATAAAAATGATCCTATGCCTAAATTATATCTTCATCAATATAAGTGTTATGCATTTTTGGTGTTCTAGTGCAAGGTTTAAAATTATGAGGGCTTAAAGCAAGTTGGTCATTCATTCACCATACCATCTATCCAAGCTACTTCATATTATTATTTGTTGTTTTAGTCATAGAATATCATTATACTAGATAATAAAACTAAATTAAAAGCACTTTGTTTATTTAATCTCAAATGATAAAAATTTTCTTAAATAAAGAATCATGACTTATAGTAGTAGATCAAGATAGAACTATTACTTTAAAAAATATTTTTTATTTATGAAATACAATATTTGCATTTTTGCATGAGTTATAAGCTATAAGAAGTATTTGAAATCAATTCGGGCTACTAAATGGAACTCAGTTTGATGCTTTAATCAACTATCATATTGGAGAAAAAAAAATAGTATAAATAAATCTTATTGCAACAATAACATAAATAAAATTTATATTAGAAAAGTGTTAATGTGCATAAGTTACGAATAAATAGATATATAAAAGTATATAATTTTTAAATGTTATTATACGTTTTTTAATAAATACAGATTGTTTTTTTTTTTTTTATATTTGTTATAGAAGGTTAAAATGATTTTATTATCTTGTGATTTACTAGTCTGAAGATGAGGAATCCCCTTGTAAAGCCCTTTCAGAATTGTTAATATATATTGTTATAGTTTCTGAAGATAAACAAGATAAGCTAGTTTGGGAAGCTAAAAATAATGGATGTTTCTCGACTATGCATTCCTTGACGATCATGAAGAACCTTGGTTCCTAACTAAGAAAATTTGGCGCAAAGGTCTCATGGCCAAAGTGAATATATATTTTTGGTTGGTTGTGCAAGAAAAGTGCTTAACACTAAATAATTTACAGAAGAGAGGTCTTAGTTTGCCCAACAGATGTTATCTATGTGGGCTAGCAGAAGAATCTCCTCAACATTTTTTCTCCCTGTGTTCCTATTCTAAAGAAAGTTTTGGGATGCTACTTCATCTAGTGGGAATGGATTGGGTTCCCCTAAAGAGCTAAATACCCATGTGGAGAAATGGAGCACTCCCTATTTGTCACCTCAGATTCGATCATTCACATCCATTTTCGTCCCTCATTTGTGGTGGTGGATATGGAAGGAAAGAAATTCTAAAGATTTTAAGAACACTTCTCATCATCCAGAGTAAATTTTCATTAAGACTGTCATTGTTGTAGTGGATAATGTTGATCTCCTATCCTTGGATGTAGGGAATGCTAGTATGGAAGCTAGGATAGAAAAGAATTTGGGTTTTAAATTTTCTTTTGCTTCAGTCCCAAGAATCCATCACCCAATAAGTGTTAGGTAATGAAGCCAAATTGATAACAAGAAATTAATTGCCATTTAAATATTGTTGGTAGGGTTCCAAAGCCATTATTTTTGGCGGATTTCCAAGGCCATTAAATATTGATGGACAACATTCAACAATAGGAACGTGAACGGGGTTCCAAGAGGCATCATTATTTATTTAATTAGCATTAAATATTTAATTACCATTAAATATTTTATTGCCAGTAAATATTAAAAAAAAAAACGTGATAAGCATATGGGTGGGTTTCAGCTCATGGTTTTTTGGCCCATTGTATTCTGACACCACTATGTGTTTTCAGGTAGATGAAAAGTCATGAATCTCTATATATTTTCTACTGTAAAGACTGCCTCTATGATGAAATTATCTTTTCTGATTTTGAGGAAGAGAGGGGAGGAGACATTGTACAAAAGGAGAAGATTGTTGTATTGTTGTTAATACAAAGGACTAATTATTTCTGCGTGGAGTAGGGTACACTACCTGAACCACGTATATCTTGTGTCTTTTATATTTGTGTGATTATTGTTTATTGTACTGCTTAACTAAAGTTTAAAACATTTTTTATTTTCGTTGTTATTATTTGTTTTTCTTCCATAGGCTGTGTATAGTCTGTACATGGTAAATTTCTTTTTTTTTTGGTAAGTAAGAGAATATTATAATTAACACCGGGTTTTAACTGGTTGACCCAAAACCATTTTACAAAATAGGGTCCACTGACCAACTGGACAAAGGCCAAGCCCTAAAAGTTTAAACTGACAACAAAAATGGCCAAGACCTACTCTTCCATTAGAATACAACCAAACTAAACATGGTAAATTTCTAAAAACTAGTATCAGAGCGATATTTTTAGGAAAGGGCACTCACAAGAGAGTTTTCTATTCGAGTAGGAGAAATAGGAGAAAGATTGAAGTTTAAACTGGAGAAGTTTACCGGACAAAAATTTGGTATGTAGAAAACCAAAGTGGAGGATTATCTATATCAGAAGGATAATTTGTACTTGGCTCTAAAAGAGAAGACTGATGGTCAATCGGACTTGATGTATGATAAGGAATGGGATCTAATAGACAGGAGGGAACTAGGGGTGATCCGGTTGAGCCTAGATGATTATGTTGCATACAACATCGAGAAGAAGAAGATCACCAAAGGAGTCATGGATACACTAGCTAAGTTATATGAAAAATACTCAGTTTCAAATAAATTTTTCTTGATTAGAAAGCTATTTACTATGAAATTACAAGAGGGTGGATCTATCCAAGAATACCTTAATGAGTTTTATGATGTTATGGGTTCTTTAAAATTTTTAGGGCTTAATTTTTATGATGAGTTTATGGCTATAGGATTTTTTTGTTCACTACCAGATTCGTGGGGCAACGTTGTAATGGCAGTGAGTAATTTTATGCCTAGATCTGGAAAGCTGGTATTTGATGATATGGTTAGCATAATCCTCAGTGAGGATATGAGGAAAAAATCCCTAGGGGAGGCTTCATCATCTGCAGTAGCACTATCTACAGAAAGTAGAGGCAAAAACAAAGAAAGAGCAAAAGGCCAAGCTAGATGGAAAACCCAAAATAGAGAAAAATCAAAGGGTAGATCTAAAAGCAAAGATAAAAGCAATATTGATTATTGGTATTGTGGGAAGAGTGGACACTTCAAGAGGGAGTGCAAAGACAGAAAGAAGAATGAGGACAATAATATGAATGATGCTCAAGAGGCAAATATTGTAGGTGCAATTTATTAGGATGCCCTGATTCTTGTAGCAAATTGCATGAGTGAGTATTGGGTTATGGACTCTAGAGCTTCTTATCATGTCACTTATCATAGGGAGTACTTTGCTGATTATACTCCAGGTCATTATGGAGAGGTTTTTTTGGGCAATAACTGTGCATGTGAGATTGTGGGTATTGGCATGATGAACATAAAGTTTTCAAATGGAAATATTTGGGTGCTTAACAATGTTAGGCACATTCTTGATCTGAATAGGAACCTGATTTCAGCCAGTGCATTTTATTTGGAGGGATGCAAAACTACTTTTGGAAATAGGAAATTATGAGTGATAAAGGGTTCAATGGTGATTGCAAAATGTGAGTTGACTAGAACTTTGTATTTATTGCAAAACTCATCTTATTGTACATTGAACTATGTTGCTTAGGATGATGCAAAAGCATGGCATTTGTGGTTGGGTCATATGAGTGAGAAAGGGATGAAAATCCTTCACTCTAGAAAACTATTACCAAAACTCAAGGAGGTTGATTTGGGTTTCTGTGAAGGTTGTGTATACGAAAAATAAAAAAGGGTAATATTTATGAAGGTTGGTCCACAAAGGAAGAAAGATAAATTAGAGTTATTTCACTCGGATGTGTGGGGTCCCTCACTGGTACTTTCTCTTGAGGGCTACTCTTATTATGTTACCTTCATTAAGAATGTCAGTAGGAAGACATGGATCTACACAATAAGACATAAATCTGATATTTTTGACACTTTTTAGAAGTGGAGAGAATTAGTGGAGAATGAGGCAGGTAAGAAAGTTAAATGCCTTAAATTTGACAATGGTGGTGAATATTGCAGTAAGGAGTTTGAGGACTATTGCACAAAGGAAGGAATTAGAAAAACCAAGACTACTCCTGGGACACCACAAGGGAATGGAGTCTCAAATAGGATGAACATAACTATAATGGAGCATGCTAGAGCCATGAGATTGCTTATAGGGTTGCCATTATTTTGTTGGGCTAGTGCAGTTGATATAGTAGTTTATTTGATAAACAAAGGATCTTGTACTGCATTAGATGGAGGTATTCCAAAGGAGACTTGGAAAGGTAAACCTATAAACTACTATTTCCTTATAGTATTTGGTTGTGAGGCTTTTACCCACAGAGATAAAGAAAATAGGAGTAAGCTTGATGCAAAGTATATAAAGTTTTATTTTCTTGGTTATGGTGTGGATGAGATGGGATAGAGGTTCTTGGTTATGGTGTGGATGAGATGGGATAGAGGCTATGGGATAGCATTGGCCAAAAAGTTATCAGGAGTAGAGATGTGATTTTCAATTAGGATAGGCTATTCAAGGACATGCACATACAGGTTGAAGAGGATGCACCTGAGTTTGTTGACTTGGATGAAATCCCAAAGCATGGTGTAAAAAGACAACCTCTTTTTCAGATTGATGAACATGGTGCTCATGAGGAAGAGCAAGATGAGCATGGCGCTCATGAGGAAGATAAAGATGAGCAAGAAATTGATGTTACTCTACCATCACCTCCATCACCACTAATACCAAAAGGTTGGAGATATACTCGGGTAAGAAGAGCACCAAATAAGTATTCTTCATCTTTGCATTACATTCTATACACTGATGCAGGTGAGACCGAATGTTTTCATGAGGCTTTACAATTGGAAACTAGGAGCAAGTGGTAGCATGCTATGAAGGATGAGATGGACTCATTGACTCAAAACAAAACTTGGGATTTGGTTGAGCTTCCCAAGGGTAAAAGGGTATTGCATTGCAAATGGGTGTAAAAAGTGAAGGACAAAGTTGATGGCAGAAAGAGATACAAAGCAAGACTTGTTGTGAAAGGATTTGCACAGAGAAAAGTTATTGATTATAATGATATTTTCTCACCTGTAGTAAAAATGACTTCAATTTGGACTATTTTTAGTATAGTTGTAGTAGAAGATCTTCATATTAAACAATTAGATATGAAGATAACATTCCTTCATGGGGATTTGGATGAGGAGATATATATGCACCAACCGAAGGGGTTTGAGGTCAAAGGCAAGAAGAGCCTTGTGTGTAAACTGAAAAAGAGCTTGTACGGTTTGAAGCAAACTCCAAGGCAATGGTATCTCAAGTTTGATAGTTTCATGATTGAGCATAATTTTACTAGGAGCCAGAGTGACCATTGTGTTTATTTTTGAGCTACAAGAAATGGTAACTTCCTTATTCTATTGTTGTATGTTGATGATATGCTTGTGGCAGGATCCAATATGTAGGATACTAAGAAATTCAAAAGGGATTTGGCAAGTAAATTTTCCATGAAGGATTTGGGGGAGGCCAAAAAAATCCTTGGAATGAGAATAACTAGAGACAGGAATGAGAAAATACTAAAGTTATCTTAGGAGTATTATGTGGAAAATGTGCTTAAGAGGTTCAATATGTATGATGCAAAATCGGTAGCCCAAGATCTTGCAAAGCACTTTAATATTTCAAATAAACTATGTCCCAAGACAAAGGAGGAGGAAGAGTACATGAAGAAGGTACCCTATGCTTCAACAGTTGGGAGTTTGATGTATTCTATGGTGTATACAAGATCGGACATTTCCCAAGCAGTGGGAGTTGTGATCCAGTATATGAGTAATCCAGGTAAATCTCACTGGCAAGCAGTAAAATGGATACTCAGGTATTTGAAAGGGACTTCAAAATTCTGTTTGAATTTTGGAGTTTTCAAAGTTGAGTTACAGGGCTATGTGGATTCAGATATGGTAGGTGATTTGGATGGTTGGATAAGCACTACTAGGTAAGTATTCACAGTTGGATGTACAGTCATGAGTTGGATATCCAGGCTACAATGTGTTGTAGCTCTTTCTACTATGGAGGCTGAGTATTTAGCCATCATTGAAGGTGCCAAAGAGTTCATATGGCTTCAGAGGTTTATTGAGTAGCTAGATCAGGAGCAAGGAGATGGGACACTTTGGAATGACAACCAAAGTAGCATTCATTTATCTAAGAAATCTGCTTTTCACTCATGGATAACACATATTCAGTTGAGGTATCTCTTCATTCGATCATCAATGGAGGATGGTTTGGTAAAGTTGGGTAAGATTCACACTTCCCAAAATTTTGCTGATATGCTTACTAAAATTGTAACCAGGGATAATTTGAGCTTTTGCTCTACTTCGATTGGCCTTAATGAGTAATTTCATGTTATGAGAAACTTTTAGTCCTAGGGTGCAGGTATGTTGCATCAATATTATCTCCAAGTGGGAGATTGTTAGGTAATGGAGCCAAATTGATAACAAGAAATTAATTACCATTTAAATATTGTTGGCAGCGTTCCAAGCCCATTATTTTTGGTGGAGTTCCAAGGCCATTAAATATTGATGGACAACGTTCAACAATAGGAACGTGAACGGGGTTCCAAGAGGCAGCATTAAATATTTAATTACCATTAAATATTTAATTGCCAGTAAATATTTAAAAAAAAATGTGATAAGCATATGGGTGGGTTTCAGCTCATGGGTTTTTGGCCCATTGTATTCTGACACCACTATGTGTTTTCACATAGAGAAAAAGCCACGAATCTCTATATATTTTGTATTGTAAATACTGCCTCTATGGCTGAATGCTCTTTTCTAGTTTGGAGGAATAAAATGGAGGAGACATTGTACAAGAGGAGAATATTGTTGTATTATTTCTAATTTAAAGTATTGATTGTTTCTCCATGGAGTAGGGTACACTACCTGAATCACATATATCTTGTGTCTCTTACATTTGTGTGATTATTGTTTATTGCACTGCTTAACTAAATTTTAAACTATTTTTCATTACCGTTGTTATTATTTGTTTTTCTTCCATAGGCTATGTATTTTCTATACATGGTGAATTTCTAACAATAAGAGCAGATAATGTTTGGGAACCACCCCCTCTTGGGTTGATAAAATTAAAATTTGATGGTGCATCTAAGAGTAATCTGGGCTAGGCTAGATCAGGTTGTGTCATCAGGTATGCAAAGAGATAAATTTTATTGGTGTTTGTTGAAAATATTGAAACCCAAACTAGCCATGCAGTTGAGGCTAGAGCTCTCTTTTAAGGAGTCTTGCAGTTAAAATCTGTGGGCTTTAGAAATGTCATAATCAAAGGTGACTCACTCATTATCATTAATATGGTTAGAAGGATGTAGGATTCAACTTGGACAATCTCAAACCTATTGGAAGAAGTGCATAAATTGGCCCAAACATTTGAAATTATCCAGTACCAACATGTGTTTAGGGAGGGTAACAATTCGACCATTTTTTTGGATAACTTGGGCACCTCTTAAGATGGCATCACAATTTGGAATAGGGAATTTTTGGATGGCTTAATCCAACTAGATAATGATGTTAGAATAATATTATTTGCTTACTGCTTATTTGGTAGTCAGATTTTAGCTCTATTCAAGGGGGATTTCGTAGTACTTTTTAAATTTTAGGAACCATCTATTTTTAATTCAAACAAGAGGAGATTCTAGTCCTGATGGGGTGGGAAGAGTGGGAACCAAAGGATGAAGATATGGGAAAGGAATTTGGATCCAACGAAACCAATAACTAGGTTTTGGTTCTGGGTGGTTTGTTAGGAATATTTTTTATCTTGTCCTTTTTGTTTTGTTAGTCTAGTTAGCTTAGTGAGGGCGTTTGCTTTCCCCTGCATGGGATTGAGTTGTCTTAGGTTGTCTCAGAAGTTTAAGAGTTTGTGTGGAATTGTTTTGGTAGCTTTGTTTGGGTTTGATCCTTTTGGATATATGGATCCTGGTTTCTCTTTTGATGGCCTATGACCCTCCCTTAATATCTCGAAGTTGTGTGGATCCATTTTGTAAAAGGTTTGAGGTTCCTTTCAAAACCCCTTCTTCCACAAAATTAATTATATATATATATATATATATATATATATAATCTTATCATAATATTATTATAAATAGTATAGTTATATATGGTCATTGTTTCCATCATAATAAAGGCAATTTGAATTTTATTGTGATTAAAAAAAAATAAAGCATAACAATTTTTAAGAATTTCAAGTTTGAATTTTAAAAAACCACTTATTGTCTTGGTCCTATAAATCACATCATTTTTGAATAATTTTAGACTTTAGTTTTTTTAGAAACAACGTATGTGGTTAAGTAAATTCATGCTTATGACTATATTTTGAGTGGTGAGATATCAAATGGAATATTATAGTGCAAACCTACACTCCTTAGAAACCATGAAATATCTTAGAATAAAGTTGAGGCTTGTTTACAAATGACTTGTAGTTCTTAGTCTGTGTGAATATACTAGTAGACTTATATTTCTTCATAAGGATTATAACAATGATGCTAAACTAAAACCATGGTGATGGGTTATGGCTAGATAACATTTTATCTGGTTGATGAATAAGTGCAACAAGAACATTCATTCTATATAATCAAACATGAAATTTTACCAAAAAGAGATTAATTACTATAAATGAAATATGTGAAAGATCATAGATAGGGAAGACAAGTAGGTCCATATCCATTAACAATATATAGATTGTTTTATCATGTCTTATTACAAAGGGATTCCTTTGTGGTAGCTTCCACTAATTTAGCCTATGACATAGAATTAAAATGGAGGTTACACAACTTGATAAAGGTTATGTTGGTCAATATTCAAGGGAAAGTACATGACTCCAAATGGAAGGTAAATGTTGATAAATAGTTGTCCACAAAGAGTATTATATTCATAATTTTGGTGGCTATGATGTTCATGGAAACCACAACAAAAGAATTCGAGAAGCATCACTTTCATACTTAAGTGTTTCATAAAAATGCAAGTGATGGGATACATTTGATAGAATCTATATAAGAAATAAGGTGGATGTGATCATAATCTAAGGATAGAAAGCTCATAATTATTGCAGAGAACAAGAGAGACTGGCATTTACCATGTATAATCGATATTTGATAATACAAAAATATTGGATGATGTAATATGTATATTACTTCTATGTTCATAAAGAAGGGGATACCAAACCCTTGCACATGAACCCATTATCGTAAAACTAGATTAAAACAAGGTGTAAGAGTTTATATTGAAATTAAATCATTTGCAAGATTCATGGTATGATATTAATTTATATCTCTCTCTTGATTGATTGATTGATATATATATATATATATATATATATATATATATATATATATATATAATTATAATAAGCCTGGAGGTTATTGATAACAAAAATGTGGAATATGGGTTAGATGAAGGAAGTAATGGAATGATGTAACAATCCATCTTCCAATTTTTCATAAATAGCATGATTTTTTTCTTATTTTCATTTACTATAAATAACATTATTCATATATAATGCTCACTCAATTGGTATTCTATCTTGACTATATTATAATGTATGATTAACTTGGAATACTTATAAATATACTTGCATAATTCAACATGTAATAATATACCAATCAAAGCTTAATCATAAACTAATATGTAACCATACAACCATCAATATCTATATAAAGGACAAAAAATTTAAAATTTTTGGTCAATAATCATCTACACTAGGTCTATGATGTGGAATCAAATTAGAAGCTAGAGTTTTTATTGAGTAATAGGCTTAAATAAACATTTTTACAATAATTTCTTCCAAATATGGAAGATCCTAATAAATTGAACTATGACTAAGCTAACAACTTAGCTAATACTAAGCTAACAACTCTAAACCAAGGACTATGTTATCATTTACATTTGTCGATATCTATATTTGTGACATTTTATTTTACAATAATATATAACTTAGACTTAGGAATTTACATATTATAAAATATTAAACATAAACTAAGCCTAAAAACATAAAAATAATCCTATTCCTAAATTATTTCCTCATCATATATTCCCACAATAGAAGCATTGTACTATAATGCTTTTATAATAGAAGTGGAGGGTTGCGGCACCAAATGCTAAAAATATATCCTAGTAATAGGACAAAGTGAAAGCTGAGATGCCACATCATCATCAATTTGAACAAGGTCAATGATGCCAATATATGTTCATATTGGGATATAATATTTGGTCGCAACTCTATCACCAATTTTTAAAGGAAATTCATGAGGACTAAATGCTTGTTACTGAATCTACAAAGTCTACTACAAAATAGGAACCTGTCTAACTAAAGAAGACTACAAAGAAGAGGACCTCTTATCAAAAAGTGGTATATCAGGTGGGGAAAAAATAAGGGCAACTAGAACAATAGGTGGAAAAACTAATGAATAAGGAGGGATCACTTCCTTGCAAGGAGAAGGTGGTGCAGTTGGAGTTAGGGTGTCCTATGGCCTACTAAAGATTAAAGTAATATTTTGTGGCTAACTGGAGCAAAGAAAAAGTGTGGTATTCTTAAGACCACAAATATGAAAGTCTTATTTATGTGATGAAAGTTGTAATTATTTTCATACACAACATATTGATCCCTTTTATCATATTTATAGGGATTTTCAAGAATTAAACCACAACAATCCATCTGAGTCACATCATAGGTAACTTGATCCATGAAATATGGGCCAAAAACAAACGACATTGTGCATGTTTATGTGATGTAGGATGTGGAACCATTATTCTTCCATCCAAGTTAGTATGGACAAGGATATTATTCAATAGGTAGTTGTAACCTATCAACAACGGATTTCGCAATCAAGTTTTTTTGCGATTTTTTGTCAATAATACAATTCATAGAAAAATTATGAGTGAGGTTGGATTTTGTAAAAAATAAATTGTCATGACCACCTTCATACAAATTATTATTCATAAGGGTAACATTGTTCAATTTACACTTCAAATCATCATACTTTCTATCTTCTCATATGATCTCAATTGGACCATCTTGTGGTTTCTCATTTTGAGATTGTATAATTAGGTTATTCCTCTTCCTAAAAAAATTAGATTCCACATGACCTATTTTTTACAATGATTTTGTTGTTATAAAAAGAAGAAGAAGCAGAGGAAGAAGAAGAGGAGGAGGAAGAAGAAGAATAATAAGGAAAGGAAGAAGTCTTCTTCACTAGTTGTTGTTGTTGTTGATTAAGCACCTTAGAAGTGTCTAAAGATCAATATACAGTCGATTGGATAGCAAATTTTTCCTCTACCAACTATGCTTGACTAAACAAAGTATACAAAGTTTTGATAGGGGTATATTTCAACTCCTTAAATATAGATTCCACTTTTAAACTTAACAATAAGTCTTGTAGCTAAATCTTCCACAACAATTAAATTCTCAACTTATTAAAATAAAAAATGTAGTCTTGGACATTCATGTTGTATCCTTGCTTCAAGTGAAGTTTGCCATAATTTGAGGGATAAAATGTATCCTTCAAAGCTTTTACAAGTTCATCCCAAATTTTCATGGGATTTTTATTTCATTTAAGATTAGTTATTAAGACATTTTCTACACTTGAAAGCTTTAATTTTACAAAGGTGACTCTATCATCTTCTATGATTTTGCTATAATCAAAACAAGTGTCTAAGTCTAAGATCCAACTATTCAAGACTTATGGATCATGTGAACAATTAGAAATCTTGACTTTACATTTTGATTTTCTATGAGAGTCATTGATTTTTATGTCACTAGAACCACTTGTAATAGTTATATAATTCACTTTACCAGCCAACATACTGACTACAATAGCTAAAGCAATCACATGCTTCAATAAATTAGAAGCCATTTGTGATCGAGTCTTAGCCAGAACTTATAAATGAACTTCTAAATACCAAAATAAGGGTTTACGACTTGTGCTTTTTGTCCAAGTACTTACAAAAATGACTCAAATATTACAACAATATTTGCAAGCTTTACCTTTTTGAGGCAATTATAATAGCTTTCCAAGCTTTGAAAAATAATTGCCCTTTCAATTAAAATGCAAAAGGAAAATGGTGCATACAATTTATTTCTTTAATTTGCACTTTACAAAAAAAATAATTTAATTAGTAATTTGATTTAATTAATTAAATAAATAAAATAAAATAATTTGATCAAATTAATCAAATTAAACTACTTTTACAAAAAATAAATTATACTTTTTCAAAAATAAATTAATTGTCTTTCTTTAATAAGGGGCACCCAATTGTTAGCACCAATGTTCTCCTTAGGATTTAGCATGATCCAACCAACTGATAAACCAACACTATGTAAACAAACAAGCGTAGTTGTCTATATGGATCAAGCATCATCCAAGTGAGCTAGTTATTTGATTATCCAAGCTGAATTTCTTTTAAATAAGGAAGATTTTCCTTACCTCATGCATGTGGGACTAAACCAAAGTTTAAATCAAAAACCTTTAAACAAATATTATGTGTCATGCTCTAGAAGCACCATGTGAAATGGTGCAAGTTTCAACAAGACATCATAGATTCAATAGATGTAAAAGCTCACAATAAAACAACAACTACAGTACAACAACAATCACCAATCACTAGCCAATGGAAGCTAGTTGTTTAAGCTTTCTTCTAAAAAACCTTTTAAATAGTAACTTGTCCTTTCTCCCCACACATATGGAATAAAAAGGATGAATATTTTTTCACATTTCATAATGCTCAATCATCCTATCATTGAGCCTATTTGATGATTCCACTATTCCAGATTAGAATAGTAGTATTCTTGAACATTGATGGATTTGTCTAGTCTTAGCAACTCCTCATGTAACTTTCATGATGAATCACAAACAAATTACACATCGAGCTAGGGTGGTGTATGCGATGAATTCAAAGGTATCCAACTGGAAGGTGAGGCTACTTAAGTAAACTAGAATTTACCCTAAAGGGGGAGGAAGTAAGCAAAATCAAGGTTATGCATAGCGATGAATCATCGTTAATTCATGAATATTAGGATTTTTAAAATTTGAAATTGGTGAATATGGGGACCCTTGACCAAGGCCCATTCACCCAAAATTTTTGGATTGAATTTTTTTGGGTGACTTTGCCCTATGTTGATAATAATTTCTCCATTTTTAAAAAATTTCCAACACTCCTACCTAAATCATGGACTTTTTTACCTTGAATTTATAAAAAAAAATATTTATCCTACAAAATTCATCTCTTAAACCACTAATATATACCTAACGTTACAATCATACCCATACAACTAAAAAATTAATTCTCATAATAAAATGACCTCTAGAAAAGAAAAATAATATGCAAAAAACTTGATATGATCAATTGTAGAGAGAAGAACAAATGATCGGTTGAGGAAAATAACAATCAGTTGCAGAGAAGTAGTGGATTTATAGAAGAGTTGATTGTTTATAGAGAAGCTACTAATCATCAAAATATTCAATCAATTGTAGACTACTCTATAACTCCTCTCTAACTGATTGATAGAAGCATCGATAGGTTGCACCCCTGCAACCAATCCATGCTCGAATGTAGAGGTGAAATTGAGTGTGGGTCAATTGTAGGGGTTGTAGTCGAGTGTATATCAGTTATACAAGTACAACCAACCTAAACTCGAATACAACTTTGTAGCTAAGTGCGGGTCAATTGCACCCTTACAACTGACCCACACTTAATTGTAAAGTTGTAGTCGAGTTTGGATCAATTGCAAAAGTTCAACAAACCCACACTCAGATGCAACTTTGTAGCTAAGTGCAGGTTGGTTGTAGTGGGTGCAACCTATCAACACTTTTGTCAATCGATTTTAAAAAACCTTCTATGAGGCATAAATTTTGATCTATAGCTTCATTTTTTTTTAAAACCATCTAGCTCAATAAGATCTATGCTCTGAAGATCTCCAAAATGAGCTCTAAATTTTCTAAAGTGTGATACCTAAAAATCTCATGTTAGAGAGGCCCTAGGTTCAAATCTCTTCATCTCATATGTTTGCAGATATGCTATGTAATAGTTTACTAGGGACCCTACTGGTGGTGTGTTTATCCACCCTCTTGATGTAATAATGAGCTTAATGAAAGATCAACCAACATTTTAAAACATAAGTAGAGATCTAGTAAGACTAATGTGTAGAAACCTTTAAAGGATGCTTGATCTAGGTAACCTAAAATTACGAATTTGGTAAATATTTTCTTATCACAAGAATAGATGAAAAATGAGTGGTAAAGAAATTTTGTAATTGATTCACCCTATTTTTATAATTTTTGGTGAAAAATAAAAGAAATTTGAGATGTCTTTTACATGAGTTTAGACATGATTCACCTTGATTTGGAAAAATTGACCTTATTTTTATAATTTTTGGTGGAAAATTAAGGCAATTTGTCATGTCTTCTACATGTTTTTGGACATGATTTGCCTCAATTTTGAAACTGATTGGCCTTATTTTTATAAATATATTTTGGGTCTGACCCCTTATACATAACCTTGGGCAAAATCCCCCAAATGCAATGGATTAAAATAAACTCAACCAACAAATTATTAGTATGCCAAGTATATATATCACACAAATGTAAATAGCATAAAATCTAACAAATTTAAATAAAAATATAAGGTAAGATATAATTAAATCAAACCAAATAAAAGACACCAATATTGTGTGGAAAACCATGTAAAGGGAAAAACCACGACCAAAATTATATCTCCACTTTTGTATTATCTTCAAAAATATATACAAGCCCTTTTATTCAAATGTTATTGGTGCAAATCACCAATGTCTCAAGTAAACAATAGTGTCTCATAGTTAGCTCACACAATTAGCTCATATTTTTTTGCTTTTATAGTTAGCACTATTACAACACAAGGATTTTAACCCAAATATATATTTTTGGCTATCCTCCCATTGGAAAATAGCCTTCGAAATAAACCTCCATAATATTTGACGCCACACCTATGTCACATGCTACCAAACTTATACTACATGCCATCACACTCATGCCACATGCCATTATGTGCCCCACACATGCCACCACACTCAAGTCTCATGCCATTTCACCATTGACTTGTAGTGGACTAGAGTTAGACTAGATATTAGAATTATTTTAATTTAGCAATTGTAGGAATAATAATATTAAGGTATAGGATAAAAATAAATATAGGTATATATTTATTTTATAAATATACCTTAATGTATATTAGTCTAACCTAGGTATATATATACATATTAATAAATATAAATTAAATATCTATCTATTTAATTTATATTAAAGCCTAGATACATAATTTTATTGTTCACCTTTATACTTGGTGAATTTACAATATAATCCCAAAATTGGATTATTTGTTCCAAAACTCCCCCTTAATATAATTTTGGAGTTATAATACAATTTTATAAGAGGTGAGGTTCAAAAGAACCAATTTACCAAGGAGCATACATTTTGGCAAAGACTTCTTCAACAATGGTATAGTAGAGACTCCAAGCTATGTGGCAATAGGCAAGACACCATCCATCAACATGGATCTACAAAATAAAACAAACATGACATAGATCTAGTGGTTTAAGATGTATATATTACTGGTTTAAGAGGTGAATTTTATCCATCAACTTAGAATTCACAAAAACAATAAAAAACACCTAAAAGAATTAACATCACACAATATTATGCATTAATCCCCCTTGAGGGCAATTATTTTAGGCCCAGTTTACTTCTAAAGTAAGAAAATGTATATTCTACTAACGGTCTTGTGAAAATATTTAAAAATGTTCTCATTTGTGGGGCAATATATGAGTTTAATTGTCCCATATAATACCTTCCCCCTAATGAAGTGTGCTAAATCTTAATGTGTTTTTTCCTTTGATACATAACATGATTATTTGCTAAAGATATTAAATATTTGTTATCAAAAAATATTGCGATGAATTTATTGTTGTTGAACCCAATTTTTTTAGTAGTCTTTGAAGCTAAATGGCTTCTTGACATGCTATTGTAGAACTTCTATACTCAACCTCACTTGAGGAGAGTGTTATGGTTGGTTGTTTCTTACTACACCAAGAGATAACACATGATCTCAAGGAGAAATAATATCCACTTATGGATTTTCTTTCAACATTATCCATAACATAGTCACTATCACAATAACCAAAAAAAATTATATGAGAATTACTTAAATATTCCGAGTTTAATTATTAGTTCCTCTTAGATATTTAATTATTCTATGAACAACACTATGATGAACATCATCAAGCTTATGCATAAATCTAGCCATCACATTAACATCATAAGCAATATCAATCCTAGAAATAGTAAGATAGAGTAAACTACCTATAAATTGCATATATTTAGTTTTATCTACAAGCTTAAAATATTTATTAATTTTAAATTTGCTAGAAACCATAGGAGTAGAAAAAAATTTGAAATTTTTTTATTTTAAACCTTTGCAATATTTCTAATATATACTTATATTGATAAATCATAATCTTATGGGATTGTTGGTAGATTTGCAAGACTAAATAATAATGCAACAAACCCATGTTAGTCATTTCAAATCTATTTATTAATTGTTTTTTATATATTTCAATCATACATTAATTATTTACTGTTAAAAGTAAATCATCTACATATAAAACAATAATAGTAATACTATTATTTTTCCTAGAAATATACAAATCTAGATGAAAATAACATTTATTAAAACCAAGCGAAGAAAAATACTTGGAAACCTTGTCATATCAAGCTCTTGGAGAATTCGTAAGTCCATATAGGGATTTATTTAATCTAAAAACATAATTTGGCTTTTCTAGGTTCTCAAAGCCTTGAGGTTGCTCTATATAAATCTCAACATCTAAGTTGCCATTAAGAAATGCACTCTTTACATCTAATTGATAAATTTTCCAATTAAAAGTAGCAACTAATGCTATTATTAATCTAATTTTAGGTATTTTAGCAATTTGAGTAAAATTTTCCTCTTAATCTACTTCATACTTCTATGAGAAACCTTTTGATACTAATCTAACCTTATGTTTATCAAATTTTCCTAAATAATTTAACTTAAGTCTAAATACCCATTTAAAACCTATTACATTTCTCTTAGAAGGCCTTGCGACTAAATATCAAGTATCATTTTTTATAAGATAATTAAATTCGTATTCCATAGCTTTGATCCAATTTGCATTATTTTTAGCTTTATTATAGGTGTGAGGTTCATTCAAGTTTTGAATTTTAGCCATTAAGGTTATACTTGATGTTTGTATTTTAGTTCTATATTTGTACATTTCACCAAATGGAGAGTCTTTGGTTGTTTTCTCTAGCCGTTTTGGTCTCTAAGTTTGATTTTCTAAAGAAGAATTTCCATCAATGCTAAAAGAACTAGATTTATATAAAGTAGACTCATAAAATATGGCATCCCTATTCATAAATATAGTACTACTATTATGGTTATATAATCTATATCCTTTGTATTAATTATCATAACCCACTAACACACATTTTAAAGATCTATCATCTAATTTTTTAATATTATTTGAATTATTATGATGTGCATAAGCAATGCACCCAATTACTCTCAAATGCTTAATTGATGGTTTCCTTTGAAACCAAGCCTCAAATGAAGTGACTCCATTTAGTGCCTTAGTGGCACACCTATTAATAAAATATACAAAAGCAAAACAACATTCATTCCATAATAAATTTGCCAAGTTTTGGACGAAAGTAATTGCCATATTTGTAATGGACCTATTTTTCCTATTAGCAACCCCATTTTGTTGGGGTGAATATGGGCATGTGAATTATCTTGAAATGCCCATTTCAATATAATAAGATTTAAACTCATTACTCACATAATCTCCTCCATTATCAATCCTTAATATTTTTATGGAGGAAGAGGTTTCATTTTCAACAAGTGCCTTAAAATTTTTAAAATATTCAAATACTTGAGACTTATTTTTTAAAAATTAAATCCAAGTGTACCTTGAAAAATCATCAATAAAAGTTAAAGAATATAAACATCCACTTAATGATTTAACTTGAAATGGACCCATAAGGTCAGAATGGACTAATTACAATCTATAAGAAGATTTAAAATATGTTTCACCAAACTTAGTTCTAGGTTGCTTGGATAAAATGCAAGCCTTAGAAAGTCCATCAGCTACAAGACCAATAACCATATTTTTGTTAAACATATCAATCATACTTCTATAGTTTAGATGTCCTAATATATTATGCCACAATTTAGAATTATTGTCAACATACATGGCAAGGCAATTTTCACCTAAAATTTTGTGTGAAGATAATACATACAAGTTGTTGGAAAGCATACCTTTTCCAAAAATATTTCCTACATTATTTATTATGATGCACCTATTGTCACAAAATTGAATTCTTCTTCCTTGAGAAGCTAATTGCCTTACATAAAGCAGGTGAGTTTCAAGATTAGGAACAAATAAAACATCATCATATACTTATGTACCCATCTTAACATTGATAATTACTTCTACAACGATTTAGAAATTATCTCCAATAGTAACTACATCATTGTAATCTAATTTTAATGAAGTAAAAGATGGCTTAGAATTAGTCATATGATTAGTGCATCCTAAATCAATAATCCAAGAATTATGGTCTATTTTATCATGAATGGAAGTCAATGCATGAAATAAAGCAATATTATTAGTTTTCTTACCTCCCTTAGATGCCTTCTTATAACAATCATTTTTTTGTGACTAAAAACTCTACAAAAGTTACAATTACCATTCAATTTAGGATTATTGCTCTTTGATTTATTTTCAAACTTAGGTTTTGAAGAACTAGTTTGATTCTTACCTTTAAAGTAGTTGCATTTATTCCACTTTCTAGTTTTATTTTCTTTATGAACATTTAAAGCAATAGAAGTAGAGTTAGGGTCTTTACCTTCACTTACCTTTGTACCTTCTTATAGATTGATGGTTTCTTCATGTTGAACAAGTAGGTTGGAGAGCTCCACTAGTGTAGGTAGATTGTCTTCTTGATAAAATATAGTATTGAAGACATTTACAAAGTCCTTGAACTTTTCAATGATATTTCTAAGGACAATGAAAGCTTTTCGTTCACCCATTCACAACTATATGCAAGTAGTTGTATCCTAATTTTTCTCATTTTAGCTAGGTATATTACAACATATTCTTCATATGATATTTTTATATTAAGCAAGTTTAAAGAAGGAAAAAATTTCTACCCATGTTTGACCTTGCAAACATATTTTTAACTCATACCATGCTCCATATACAAAAGAAAAATTATAAATATGCACTAATATGCCATCACTTACAACTGTAATTAACATAGAAAGGGCTTGTTTATTTTTTACATTGCATGATTCAAGTGCTCTTCCATTTTGGGGTTGTGGGTCCTCCTTGTTCACGATCTTCGAAAGTTACCTCACTTGGTATTTTATCCTCATCCTAGGCTCCCAAATATGGCAATTTGTTCCTTCAAGAATATGGTTAGAGGTAAATCTAGCAATATCATTATAGACCATGACTAAAAGCACAAACATGTTAGTATGATTGAAGAAGTAATTTTGTAAAACATAAAAATAAACTACAACTTCTTTTACCCAAAAACTATGTAAATACCTTTAATTTAAAAAATTAAAAAAGGGGGGTTCTATGGACCCCACCACCAAATTAAAAAAATTAAAAATAGGGGGCAACCACACAACCCTACCATCCTACCATTTTAAATATTATTTTATTGTTAAAAATAATGGGTGTGAGGGAGGCTTGAGGCCCCCTTACCACACCATGCAACCTCAAGGGTTGTTCTCTTATTTTTTTATTAAAAAAATAAACCCTCTTATATATAATTTTTTAAAAACTTTATCATACAAAAAAATCAATAAATGGGGGTTTTTAAATAGAATATAACATTAAATTTATACAAAAAATAAATGTTAGATTTAATTGTAACATAGCCTATATTTTTTTAAATTACTAAAAGCTAAAATTAGTGAATTCACCAGAGATGAACCTGAGCTCTAATACTAAATGAAGAGGGAGGAAGTTAGCAAAATCCCCCAAATGTAGCGGATTAAAATTAACTCAACCAAAAAATTATTAGTATGCCAAGTATATATTTTACACAAATGTAAATAGCATCAAATTTAATAAATTTAAATAAAAATATAAGGTGAGATGAAATTAAATCAAACCACGTAAAAGACATCAATATTACGTAGAAAACCTTAGAAAGGGAAAAACCATGACCAAAATCATATTTCCACTTTTGTATTATCTTCATCAAAATATGTAAGCTTTTTTATTCAAATATGATTGGTGCAAATCATCAATATCTCAAGTAAAAAATAGTATCTCATAGTTGGCTCATATTTTTTTGCTATGTATAGTTAGTAATGTTATAACACAAAGATTTTAGCCCAAATATATAGTTTGGTCTATCCTCCTATTGGAAAATAGCCATGTAGAAAAACATCTACAACATGTGTTACCACACCTATGCCACATGCCACCACACTCATACCACATGTCATTATGTGCCCCACACATGCCACCACACTCAAGTCTCATGCCATGTCACCTTTGACTTTGATTTGACTAGAGTTAGACTAGATATTTGAATTATTTTAATTTAGTAATTGAAGGAATAATAATATTAAGGTGTAGGTTAAAATAAATATAGGTATATATTTATTTTATCCATATACCTTAATATATATTAGTCTAATCTAGGTATATATACATATTAATAAATATAAATTAAATACTTGTTTATTTAATTATATTAAAGCTTAGATACATAGTTTTATTATTAACCTTTATACTTAGGTGAATTTACAATATAATTCCAAAATTAGATTTTTATTCCAACATTTTCATCAAAATTCATTTGGAAGCTAGGTTAAAATTCCGCCAATGGGTGATTTTTTAATTCATTTTTTGGTACAATTCAACATCTCATTGTCCTCTCACCTGGATTACATCATGGTAGAAGATCATCCATGATTTGAAAAATGTCAATGTACTAGTAGGGATGTCCATGTCAAGAACATTGCCTTGTAAGAACACATATCTTCTTTTATGAATTACATAATCTCAAGTTTTATTAGGATGTAAAAATCATTGCTCAAAACAAAACATTAAAAACAATCAATAGCATATACATTGGAAATTTGACACCAACCCAGAGCAGTACGTTGTCATTGCATGGTCTTGTCTCGAGCCCTCATAACACAATTCATACAAATGGTCATGATATTTATGCATCTTGACCTCCTACTAGCAAGAGTTGATCAAGAATTGGAAAGGTTGATAAATGGTATAGCATCACTGAAAGAGATTCGTCATCGAGGAGGGGTAAGAAATTGATGCCAAGGCTAAAAAATGGCACGTCGGTTGTTGAAGAGGTGTTGCATGGAAATTTGTGTGGATGGCCAACTTTGGATTGACGTCATAGTTAGGCAAGGGTAAATAGCCCTCCAATTTAAATCAAACTACAATAAATGAAAATTGAATCTTAAGGAAAGAAAAGAAAAATATTCTTTAAACTTTATAATAAGTTAAAGATTAAAACTAATCTTTTCAAAATAGACTTTGAGCTTCCCACATGTAATTTTTTGCTAAGACTAAGGATTCAATCTTAGAATAGATTTATTTTTGCTAAGAATTCATGCGAGCTACCTAACAACAAAAACTTCTAAGAATTGCATAAAATAATGTAGTCCAAATGAGCAAGATCTGACCAAGCAAACCTATTTCAACCCATGGCTAATCTCTAGCTTTGATACCCATGATGTGGAATCAAAATAGAAGCTAGATTTTTTATTGAGTAATAGGAATAAATAAGCATTTTTACAACAAATTCTTCCAAATATGGAAGATCCTAACAAATTGAACTATGACTAAGCTAAAAAATCGGATAGGACTAAGCTAACAAATCCAAACCAATGACTATACAATCATTTACATTTGCCAACATATTTTATTTTGCAATAAAATATAACTTAGATTTAGGAATTTAGAATTTAGAAAATATTAAACATAAACTAAGCTTAAAAACATAAAAATGATCCTATGCCTAAATTATATCTTCATCAATATAAGTGTTATGCATTTTTGGTGTTCTAGTGCAAGGTTTAAAATTATGAGGGTTTAAAACAAGTTGGTCATTCATTCACCATACCATCTATCCAAGGTACTTCATCTTATTATTTGTTGTTTTAGTCATAGAATATCATTATACTAGATAATAAAACTAAATTAAAAGCACTTTGTTTATTTAATCTCAAATGATAAAAAATTTCTTAAATAAAGAATCATGTTTATTTGTTCCGCTTATGACTTATAGTAGTAGATCAAGATAGAACTATTACTTTAAAAAATATTTTTTATTTATGAAATACAATATTTGCATTTTTGCATGAGTTATAAGCTATAAGAAGTATTTTTAATATAATTATTACATCATAGCAACAACATTTAGGAGTGTGTATTCATTGCATCAATAAAAAACTAATCTAGTCATCATGATTAAAGCAATAGACACTTATTTCAAGGAACATATATATTTCTTCAATGAATTCATAATTTCTTTAATATTTTTTACAATACATAGACAAAGTACATCAATGATTTAATTGATATTTATTGGGCTTGTCTACTAATATAAATTATCTTCAATATCCACATATGCAAGTAAAGTGTATTATGTCACAACGATTTTTTTCTAATAGGAGATAGAGTATTATCAAGAAATTAATGTTCCAATCACAAAACCATAAAGGTTCCACTATCATAACTCCCTTCATAATAGTATCAACTATAAAATAATGGTATGGATGTAGAAGATCAATGGGTCAAAAAGAGAGAGTATATCATGAAAGTTTGAATCCATCTACATGTATTCACATGCAGCTTAATAGTAATGAATAAAATAATTACTATAATTATAGATTTGGTCAAATTATTTTATGTATAGTTAAATTATTTATGCCTAGGGTGAATGTAATCAACTTTACAATTGCTATAAGCAAACATCAATGCTAATCTATGTAATCTATCATGCAATACATGAATATAACCCTCAATATCTACATATAATTCAACATTCCTACCCCTTATGTTCATCCATTTAAAAGGCCTGAACGCAATTTTCCATGCATCCACCTATGCCTATTCATTCCAAGTGGCATACCTCATCCACTCTTCTATTAATATAAGCAATCAATTATGCACATACATTGTTATATTTAAAAATAATAAATAAGTTTATGATATAATTTTCTCACTTAAAAATATTCAATATGTTCATTCTTAATTACTCTTTAATTTAAATCAATAACTATATTCTTACATATCCTAGTAATTAAATGTACAAGATATGTATCCCTATCATTATATAAGAATAATTAGTCATATATTTAGACATTGATAACAATCAATATCATCCTAATGTATCATGCAATAATTGTAATGATGAGGATCAACAAACATGAACAAAAAAAAATCCAAGGAGTTAAATTAGAATTATTTTCATAATGCCAGTCTAAAGGGGTAGAAATTACAATGCCAGAATTGTTCAATATTGGATCCCAATACCATATTGAATACCATATTTCCATATCCAAAATCCCCTTTTAAATTCTACTTTCCTACCCAACTGGCGGTTGACAAACACCAACGCAAAACACTTAGATTTTTTTTTTCTGTTTTTTTTTTGTTTTTGTTGATGCAAGATTGCTATGCTGCCACTGGATGCTCCTACATCAGACACCCAGAGTAAGTTTGAGAAGTGACCTCACTTCTTTGCTATTGGAGGAAAACCAAGGTGGTCAACCTCGAACTTGGACAACCAAGTCGAATCTTCTATAGGCCTTCCCTTCCATTTCACCAGATATTCTTCATACTGCCTATTTCTTTTAATTCTACCTATGTAGTTATCCAAGATTTCCTCTATCTCTTATGTCACTGGAGCCGATGTCAGAACACTCCACAACTCTGCAACTGGTTCCTTAAAACTATCACCTTCATGATACTCTACCAAATCAGAAATATTGAACACATGTGATATGTTTAATCCACTCAACAACTCCACCTCATATGCATTTCTTGAATCTCTTTTTTGTATGATTTTGTATGGTCCAAAATTCTTCATTTTTAGCTTGTTATATGTTTTAGCAAGAAACCTCTCCTTTCTCAGGTGCACCATGACTTCATCACCAACCTGGAACTCCTTAAACCTCTTTTTTTTATTAGCCTTTGTCTTGTACTGAGTGTTCATCTTATTGATGTGTTGTTTTACTTCTTCATGCAAATCCTTCAGGTGCTCTACAAATTTCTCAGCTTCAGCACTATTCTTTTCTCCCCTATCCAACTTCCTCAACTCAGAAGCATTTCTTGGACTACTCCCATATACAATATGGAATGGTGATTTACCAATACTCTTGTTGACAGTCCTATCCAGAGTAACTAGGGCTATACAAGCTCTCCAAGCTTCAGCAAAATTTGGGTCTTCAGGGTACAAACCCTTAAGTTCTTCAAACCCCACAACTTCCACTCTCATTGTTGTCAAAAAACTCTTTTCATCCATCTCCTTCAGTGGCTTTAGTTTATGGTGCACTCATTCCTTTGTTAGGGAGTAAGTGTTGGCATGTCCATAATGTACTACAAAATGATCAAACTACCATGGTCTTCCTAACAACATATGGCAAGCATCCATAGGCAGGATATCACACAAGACCTCATCCTAGTATCTCCCAATATTAAACTTGACTAAGCACTATTCACTAACCAATGCCCTATGGTCCTTCTGTAACCATGCAATTTGGTATGGATGCGAGTGTCTCCTCCTCTCTAGTTGTAACTTAGTAACCATTTCTTTAGAGACCAAGTTATTAGTACTACCATTATCTATAATAACATTACAGACCTTACCTAAACATTTGCACCTTGTGCGGAACAAGATCTTCCTCTCGTATTGTTCCTTATCCTCATTCAATAAGGTTCTCCTTGTGACCATAATTTCTCCTCTCTTTGCCTCCTCATAGTACTCTTATTTAGATCTTTCATTACCCACTGGCCTCCTATTTGGCTTCTATTGGTGCTATGGACACTTATATGCTCATTATCCTCCTTCTCCATAGTTGAAGCAGGTTCCATGAAACCCTCTTTCTCCATTTACTCGACCAAATCTACCTTTTCCTCTTGGGTAGTTGTTCTAACCATGAGATCTGTAATCATTATCTCCCTTCTGATATTGACTGCTGCTAGATTCTTCTTTCTTCTCATCTCGTCCTCCATATGTTATTCCACCAGTTATTTCTCCATGACCTCTTCCTTTCTGCTTACCCTCAAACCTTCTATTCAGCTTCTCTTCAACTTTTAGAGCAAACTGGTAAGCATCCTCAATGGTGCTCATCCTAACCAGACTCAACTCTTCTTGAATACTGGTTCTCAACCCATTGATGTAACGGGCTACCTTCTCCTTGTTAGCCTCAGAATGGCTGGTTCGGATCAAGATCTTGTAGAACTCCTTGGTGTATTCTTTGACAGACTTTCCTGACTATCTCAAACTTTGCATCTTCTTTAGCAAATCCAACTCATAATCTACTGGAATAAACTGCCTCTTTAGCTTTTCCACCATTTGTTTCCATTTGGTGATCCTCTCTTTTCCCCTCTTATTGTTGTCAAGCTTTACTCCTTTCCACCAGATTCTAGCATGACCCTTCAGTTTGGTCTTAGCAAATTTGACCCTCTCACGATCTTCAACCTCATCATACTCAAAGTATTCTTCCAAATCATTGATCCATTCACTCAATTCCTCTGGATCAAGATTTCTAGAATACGTAGAAACCTCCATCTTCGGTCTCTTTCTAATATGAGATATGGCTCTATTTAATCTAGCTTGTGCAATATCTACTACCTCTTCTTCTTCCTTGAACTGGTCCTCTTCTTCTTCAACTTCATCTTCACTATCATATTCTCTCCTTAGCTCAAACCCTCTACGCAGGTCCTCTTGTAGAGCCTGAACTTGCCTCTACAAAGCTCTAAAATATTCTTATGGCACCATATTTCTTCCACCACCATGGTTTCTTTGTGGAGGCATTCTGCTCACTTCTATCACAAACCCTAACCACATATCTTGGTGTAAACTGCCTCACGTTCGGTGATCTTCTTACACACTCAAGAACTCCCACTCTGATACCACTTGATGAGGATGAACAAACATGAATAAAAAAAATCCAAGGAGTTAAATTAGAATTATTTTCATAATGCCAGCCTAAAGGGGAAGAAATTACAATGCCAAACTTGTTCAATATTGGAGCCCAATCCCAGATTGAAGACCATATTTCTAGATCCAAAATCCCCTTTTAAAATCTACCTTCCCTGCCCAACTGGTGGCTGACAAAATTTTAAATTCTACTTTCCCGCCCAACTGGCGGCTGAAAAAATTTTAAATTCTACTTTCCCGCCCAATTGGTGGCTGATAAAATTTTAAATTCTACTTTCCCACCCAACTGGCGGTTGACAAACACCAAGGCAAAACACTTATAATTTTTTTTTTTTTTTTTTCTATTGATGCAAGATTGCTCTGCTGCCACTGGATGCTCCTGCATCATGTAACCTATTCATAATTAACTTACATTGGATAATATATTTTCCTATATGAAGGTTCAATGACTTCAACAATCATGGTAGTAAGGTTCAAGTGAATAGTAGGGTGTTGATAGCACTAACTTTATTAGAAATATTACCCTAGATCAACATTATCAAACAAGAACATGAACAATAAGGTACTAGTTGGATGTGTAGTATGCACTCAATATTTTAGGCATTATTCTTTACAAGTTGTAATTTTTCATCTAGTTAGACTCAATAGAGGTCATAGAGCTAAAGGTCACATGCACCCATGAAAATAAGACAAACATACTTCACATTAAAATGGCTTCCACCATTATAATCATGCCAAGCCCAAAATGTGAAAAATAAGTTTTCATCATACAATATTCATATTGTAAATCATCCTTACTATATCTTATAAAGATTATATTAAAATCATGCAAGACAATTTATAATATTATGGATAAGAATGCTTCAACTTTAAATTCACCATATGTGGATGAACGATAGGTATTTTTATTATTGAATCAAATTTAACCCCTCATAATTATGAAAAAATAGTATCAATGTCTATGTCCAAGTTTGGCCACTTCATTGTAATACCTTTATGGTATTCACTAGCTTTAAGCAAGATAGCCACATGAAAACCTCTTCCATAAACCTAATTAACTAAATATTCCACTAAAGCAAAACTCATCATAGATTTAAATTTGTCACATGGATTCTATTATTTATATTAAAAATTACTTCTTTATTTTTAAAATTATAATAGTTATATTCTAATCCAACACTAGGCTCAAATTTAACTTAAATTCAATGAACAATATTTTCTCTATCATTTATTCCACTTTGATTACACTTTAAAGTTAAATGGAAGACCTAATCCATACATAAATTTGGTATTCTTCCATTGAGGTAAACCCTTGATGTCTCAAAATAGAATTTTTTTGAAGCAAACAATAATAATACAAATGTCAATAAATGCAAGGTGTAGATTAAAGATACAACGCCAAACAGAAATAAAGAAATCACAATAAAGGAATGCAGAACAATTGTACAAAATGAATGATTTTTATTAATCAATGGAGTTTAAAAACTCCTTTTAAGTACAATAGGGCCTGTAACCCTTTTCATGATACAAAGTTACAATTTGTGCTAGGGTTCTCCGAAACCCTAGCTGGCACAATGTGGTGGCGTCTTCGAAGAATGTATCCTTAACCTCAACAGAATGAGTGGGCTTCATTGTATCCTTTGGCTCGAACCACTCCGACTAAGCAACTCGCTATCAACAAATCAGATCTACCACTAGAATCCTGCACACATTAAAATTATCAAAGAGTTAGAAACTAATAAGAGGGCTCCATTGTGTGAGCCCTCAGAAACAGTCTAAAACCCTAGATTTATGAAATAAAAATAAACAGAATGCAGAATTCAATAGCAGATTAATACATAAAGAAAGATTACTTGCTTTAGACGAATCTATACCTTTTCTTGTTAACGCGGCGAGACCAGGCGGCGGTGATGGATGCGGCGAAAGGGTTTAGTTCAGACTTAGGGCCGTAGAAGACTCAGAAGACTCAGGATTAACAGCAATAGCCAACTCCAGACTTAGATAGGGAAGATAAGTAGGTTTAGCCGAAGAGATAGATAGGGTTTGAACCATCAAGGTGACTCAATTTATAATCTACTCTTAGGGCACACTTTAGGGTTTTAACGACACTTTGAACGTGTGGCTAAGATTAAAGTGGATCCAAGGGTAGAGAATAAATCTAGGTTGTGAAACGGATTAAGATGGATGGACGGATGATATTAAATGAAGGATGGATGGCTCAGATTAAATCACTTAAACTTTATTTATATATATATATTAAAATATATTAAAATATTAATATATATATATATAAATATTAATTTAAATAAATTTGGGGATGAAAAATGGTGGGAAAAGTGAAATTGGGCCAAATAATGGTGGGAAAGTGTGGATTTGGGCCAAATAATGGTGGGAAGGATGGATGACTAACACGTGGCTGGCAGGAAGGTATAGATGACTTACAAGTGGCTGGATTTTGGTGTCTACAGATGCCCCTTTTTGAGCTGCTTTGTGTGAAGACACAATGTAGCACAAAAACTTAAGACACCTGAAAAGCTGGATCAGACGCAACTCTCTCTCAAGACTAAAGCACAACTTTGAAGACCAAATAATAAAAGAATATTTAAAATTTTTCAGCTTACCCCATCAATTGGCGAGCGAGAATGGTTCTCACAAGCCAATTGGAAGAAATTCGGAAGAAAATGAACCATTTTTGCCCCAACGGTGAAAAAAAATGGGTTGGTGTATGAACCATCTGTTTATGTCCCAACAGAAAAGGGGTTGGTGTACAAAACAGAAAAGAATATGATTGAATACGATATGAGTGATGTGAAAGATGGACCGTTTTCTACCCCAACGGTTATAAAGGGATTTTTGCCAAACTGTAAATTCCATGATCATGTAAGATGAATTCCACTATAGGAAAATTAGAAATTGATAACGGATGCACCAACTCCTATGTGTGAATCCATACTGTTGATGAAATTTCCTTGTTAGCGCCATTGATATGCAGAGATGAAATATGCATGAAAGAGTCCAGAACTCAGAGATGCTCCTAGTGACTGTATGGATAATTCCTCGGGTCGAAACCAATCAACCTAGGTAGCCACAATCTCTAGCAAGACTTAAAATAATGACGATATGAAAGATTGTCCATGTTTAAGGCCCCATGAACTAGGCCATCAATGACAACTGTTGAGAAAATTAATCTTGGTATGAGGTCACTTGAAAAGTAGAATATCCAAAATTGATTTCCAATTTTCAAACAATAAAATAATTGATGATGATAAATGGTAAGTTTCCTTATGGTGGTTTAATCCTCTTACCAAATTGCATGGATGCAAATCACTGCAATCGCCAAGGTGATAGAATATACCACTAGATACGAGGTTTACTTTAATTTGATTTGGCAAAAATATGCATGATGAAAGAAGAATGAATGAAATTGACGATAGATCAGAAGAATTGATGAATGTGGTTAATTTTGTGAAGGTTTTGAATATTTTTAACCCAATTTGTACAACAATGATGAATGATGCGCTTTTTGAGTGAAATGACAAAATTTGTGTCCAAAAATGTTGTAACCTTCACAAAATGTTTTATTATGATAAGAAGAATGGATGAATGCAATTTGATGAAATTTGGAGGAGGTAAGCTTCAATTTTGTAAGTTTTGTTCTTTTATTCAATACTGACACCAAACGCCGGTCTGCGTTTGTGGTTGGCAGAGACGCCCGCTGGTGTTTAGGCACTCTAAAGACGTAGGACTGCATCTGAATCTACCATGAAATGCCCTACTGCGTTTCAGGGTGCCAAAATCAGCTATTTAAATAGTTTCAACAAGAATTTTGCTCATTTGTGCGTTCGAGCTTGAGAGAAGTGCGTCTGAGAGAGTGGAGTGAAGTGGAGTGAAAGGTTGTGTGGGAGAGTGAAGCACGCGGGAGCTATGGAGGAGATGGGAGCAAACGCGCCAGTGCAGCCAGCTGAGGTATTTTTTCATTTAAGCAAGTACTTATTATGTGTTTTTTTTTTTTTTTTGAAAAAATTTGTAACAAATTTTTGTTTTGTTGTTTTGCAGCTTAGGGTGTTAGAGGCACGACACCGATTCTCCCCTATCATTTCGGGGATGAGGAGGTCATTTTCCCAGGCATACTGGGAGATATTGTATGCAATGGGGCTAGCAGAGGCAGCCCGGTTGGAGGTAGTTCGGGCGGATGAGGGGTACCTCTCGGCTTTGGCCGAGAGGTGGGATCCAGATCGGGGGACGTTCCAGCTCCCGACTGGAGAGATGACGGTGACGCTTGAGGACACATTGTTTAGGCATCACATTGTGTTGCCTGATCCTCCATCCTCCTCTGTCTCTAGGCGTAGTGAGTCTAGGCACACCACTAGGTCTAGGGCTCCTACTAGGTCTCAGGGGTCCTCTTTTGATGGTTAGTTTAGTGCTTAGATGCACTATTTATGAGCCTTGGTGCTCTATTGTATATTGTAGCCTTTTGGCATTCATTGTACAGTTTGACCTTTATACATATATATATATATATATACATGGCTTTTATTTATTTGGTGTTTTACTCTCTTTTGTGTGAATGCTTATGTTTTTGTGATGCATGTTTTTATATGTTTTAATGTTTTTGATGCATATGTGATGGAATGGAATGCAAAATTATAGATGATTAATGCGAGACTAAGTAAATGAAATATGCACTAAGAAGCACTCATACTTTTAGATAGTTAGATTTAGCGAACTGTTATCATAATTGTTTAATCAGGGGCATCAAACTTGGTGGCTTGTGAATGGATGACGTATGGAATGACATGAATATGGAAGAAGATATGGAGGGTGATATGGAGGTTGATATGGAATACTGTTTTACAAAGACTCAAACATGCTAGTGGTATCAAAAAAACTTACTAACACTGCCTAATTCAACTAGGACAAAATGTGTGTGCATGCGAGTTCATTAACCAAATCAGAAGCATGGTAGTGACTCTAGGCAATCAAAAACTCGTGTGTGTGCAAGTGTGTTCATTAACCTCATCTTGCATAAATTAGGTAACCCTGTTATGGATAATACCCCGAAGCTAGTTTGTCCGTATGAGCATTCAGAGGTCTCTTTTTGAGGAGAGACATGTCGCCACGCAATGAGTATACTCCACTGCCAGTCAAGCGTCTATAGCCCCGGTGAAGGTTAACTCCATAGTCCATGTTGTTTTAGACCTTTGTAAGCCTTTGGGATGACTACCTATCCGTCTGACTGGAAAAGTAGTACGATCCTTACAACTTATTTGGGATCAGTGGTGTGTGAAAAATGTTCATTTCCTTAGAGCTTTGGGGAATCGGATTCTCAACCGAAGTATGATGAGAATTTTACCCTATCCTTACTACTCTGTTTATATTTATATTTTGTGATTGCTTGTGATAGTTGTAAGAACCATCTGTTTTATGGACTATGTTTGCATGATAGGACAAACGAGGATTACCCTTTTCACTTCAAGGCACAACCCAAGGATGGTGTTATCTCTCTTTGACACAAGATGTTTTTAAGATGTGAAAATGTGATAGGTTCAAGACCGCTTTTGAAATCATTTCCCAATACTCAAGATTTTATTTAGTGTAATTTGTGATATGGGCCTAGAGAACTTTGACATGCATTTCGAAGTTTGCTTAAAACACTAGGAATTGCTGAGGGACTGAAAACATTTTGGCAATGTAAATATGTGCAAATGGAAAATGGGTGTACGAATGACAATTCGGTTTGATGGATTTTATGAAGGTGTCCCTGATTAAGGCAACATGACTTTTGCTTGACCAAATTTTATATCCAAAAGATAGAATTGTCTCTAACATGATATGCAAATATGGCTGAAAATGAAATGTTATGGTTTTCAATGAGATGTATGCACATGAAATGCAATGCAACTAACAATGAAATGCAAATTCTTTTTATTTTATTTGTTTTTTTTTTTTTTTTTTGTTGTACAAGCCATGTATATACGTACATATAAAATTCAAACTATGCGTAGAATGCCCTCAAGTGTATAACATTAAGTGGTTCGGGTTCTTCCTCTCCCTCTAAATTGGCAAGTCTATAAGTTCCATTACCCACTCTTTCAGTGACAATATATGGACCTAACCAATTAGCCGCGAATTTATCTCGAAGATGCGGCAATGCATTGGTGTTTTGTTGATTCTCTTTAAGGACAAGATACCCTACTTGAAATTCTCTTAGATGAACTTTGGCATTGTAAGCACGTTTCAATCGATCTTGATAAAATCGCAAATGCTCTAAAGCATTGATTCGTTTTTCATCTATGAGTGTGAGTTGATCAAGACGTGTTTGTCTAGCAGTATCATCATCGATAAATTCCTACAAAGAAATTCACAAGGAAGGGATCTCGAGCTCAAGAGGCATGATTGCTTCGGCTCCATAGACCAAAGAAAATGGCGTTGCCCCAATGGGAGTTATGATGCTTGTTCTGTAAGCCCATAATGCTAAGGGGATTTGTGTATGCCAATCTTTATGATTTTCTTTAACAAGTTTCTTAAGAATAGCAATTATGGTCTTATTGGAAGCTTCAGCTTGTCCATTGGCTTGTGGGTAGTAAGGAGTTGAGAAACTATGTTGGATATTATACTTTTCTCAAAGAGCTCAAACATCCTTATTCTTAAAAGACTTGCCATTATCAGAAATAATTTTAGAGGGAATACCAAAATGACAAATGATATGGTGAAGTATAAACTCCACAATTCTAGGACCTGTCGTACTGGCTAGAGGAACAACTTCAACCCACTTTGTGAAGTATTCAGTGGCTGTAATGATGAAAGTATGTTGTCTTGAAGAGGCAGGTGAAATCTTGTCAATTAAATCGAGACCCCATTGTGAGAAGGGCCAAAGGATTTGGATGGGCTGTAAAACTTGTGATGGTATATGGGTTAAATTAGCGTGTTCTTGACACTTTTTACATTTTTTAACATATTTGCAACAATCTTGTTCCATAGTGGGCCAATAATACCCCATACGTAAAATACGCTTCGCAATGGCCATTCCACTAAAATGACCACCACAAGTACCATCATGGGCTTCAACAATAGCTCTATGTGTTTCACCTGCTTCTAGACAGCGGAGGAGTACTCCATCATATCTACGTTTATACAACACATCCCCCAAAAGAACAAAACGAGCTGCCTTTTACTTAAAGCAGCGGTGGGCAGTTCAAGACAAATCAGATGGGAGTGTTCCAAACTTGAGGAAGGCTACTATCTCACTAGACCAAGGCTCATATGGATCCGAATGGATAAAGTAAACATCCTTTTCATCCTTAGACTCAGCATGGACAATTGCAGACTTAGAGATTGTGGAAATGATTACGGGCTATACCTCTCCAAGGGAGTCCTTTGGAATCAATGATCCAAGAGAGGCCATGGCATCCGCAAATCTATTAGTCGAACGAGGCAAAATAGTAATCTCATACCCATCAAACTTAGAGAGCAACTTCATTGCTACATCATGATAAAGCTTAATGGTAGGTTCTTTGGCTTGGTATTCTCCTGTAATTTGTTTAACCATGAGTTGAGAATCCCCAAATATCCGAATACGCTTAATGCTCATAGCTATGGCTGATTGAAGACCTAAAATTAAGGCTTCATACTCTGCTGTATTATTGGTGCATTGGAAGTCTAGTTTGAATGATAAAGGGATGGGAATCCCTTGAGGTGTGTGAAACACAACTCCAGCGCCTTGACCTTTCACGCACTTAGAGCCATAAAAAAATAGCGTGATGTCAACATCTTCCTCCGGAATGATGTCCTCTTCTTGTTCAATGATAGCAAATACCAAATCATCTGGGAGCTCAATAATCAAAGGATGATCACTAGGTAGTGGATCTTTCACAAGTTGATTGGCTATAACTTGACCTTTAACAGATTTTTGGCTAATGAATTCAAGATCGAATTTGGTAAGCAACATTATCCATTTAGTGGTATGAGTGTTATTATAAGTGCGAGACATCATATAACGCAGAGGGTTTTCTCTAGCTATGACATATGTTGTATGGCTAAGCATATAATGACAAAGTTTCTTAGTGGCAAAAACCATTGCTAAGCACAACTTTTCCACATAAGCATATCGGGTTTCATAGCTTACCAATGTTCGACTAATATAATAGACAATTTTCTCACGATTTTGTTCATTCTTTTGTGCAAGCATTGTCCCTAAGGCAAAGTCCATTGCTGAGATATAAAGATTGAAAGGGACCCCTAGACGAGGCGGAGCTAAGACTGGCAGAGACGCTAAGTACTGCTTGATGTCATCAAAGGCTTCCTGACACTCATCTGTCCATGAAAATTGCACCCCCTTTTGTAGTAGGTGGCAAAATGGCCTACATTTATCAAAAAGTTGTGCAATAAAGTGACGGATTGAATTAATCTTTCCTTGCAAACTACGCAATTCCTTCAAATTAGTTGGGGGACACATTTCCATAATGGCTTTGACCTTGTTTGGGTCCACCTCAATACCTCATTTAGAGATAATAAAACCTAGGAGTTTGCCTGAGGTAACACCAAAGACACATTTCTTAGGGTTCAACCTTACTTTATGCTCTAGAAGTCTATCAAAAACTTTTTCCAATACATCAAAATGCTCTTGTCGAGTTTTAGATTTTGCCAATAAATCATCCACATAATCTTCGATAATATTATGCATATAATCATGGAAAATATAATTCATGGCTCGTTGATAGGTTGCACCTGCGTTCTTAAGGCCAAAGGGCATCACCCTATAACAAAAAGTTCCCCAAGGTGTGGTAAATGCTATTTTGTGTTGATCTTCAGGGTTTATTCGAATCTGGTTGTATCCTGAAAATCCATCCATGAACGAAAGCATTTCATGACCAGCGCAGGTATCGACAAGAGTATCAATGTTTGGAAGAGGAAATTCATCCTTAGGACACGCTTTATTTAGATCTCAAAAATCGGTGCAAACACGTATTCGCCCGTTAGGCTTGCGAACGGGTACCATGTTAGAAAGCCACTCAGGATAATCAATCGGGACGACAAATTTAACATCCGGAAGTTTCTGAATCTCCGATTTAACTATGAGGGCCACGGTAGGATGCATTTTCCTAAGTTTTTGTTTGATAAGTTTAGCATCTTTTTGTAAGGTGAGGTTATGGACAACCAAATTAGGGTCTAGGCCTGGCATGTCTTTGTAAGACCATGCAAATATCTCCTTCTTCCGCTTGAGTAGAGCAATCATTTGCTCTTGTTCCTCTGATGATAGACTTTTAGCTAGTTTCACAATTTGGGTGCCATCTTGGTCTGGACTAAGGTCTACATCGATAGTTTCTTCAATAGACATGTGGGAACCTTCCTCAAGTTGATGGGGAGTAGGGATCAGATTTATGTCATCTAAAATGTCATCAAGCTCCTGTGCCTTGCTCTCGTCTATGTCTGCCTGGAAGACCTCTAGCTTAGAATATGAAGGTGAATGTGGAGGTGAAGGAGGAATGTAGTTGGCGGAAGCCCTTAACAATTCCTCAAAAAGGATGAACTTCGAAATAGATGGAGGAGATGAAATCCGATCCATGTCAATCAGGTTTGGGTTGATCGGGATTGGCTTATCCGGATCATATGGATTATGGAGCGGTGTGAATAAGTCTTCAAAATTCATTGTCGACTTATGGAAGAAAGGATGGGTGGAATGGAAGGGAAAACTGGTGAAGACCTCGGAAGACCTGAAATGCAAAACAACATAGTTTTTCAGTTTTTTTTTTTTTTTTTTTTGTAGTTTGAGTTTTTTTTTTTTTTTTGTAGTGGTGAAAACCACTATTACACACATACATAAAGCAATAAAGTATTTTTATATATTTTGATTTCTTTTTTTTTTTTTGGGAATTTTCTGATTTTTTTTTTTCTGGTAGTGGTGAAAACCACTATTTTAGTATATACATATAATACAGGTTTGGATTATGGCTTATGGATGTGGCGGAGGGGGTGGTTCACCTCGTTCTTGTGGAAGAAGCAAGCGAAATATGGCTTCTTGGAGAGGAAACAATTGGAGATAAAACTCGTCTTGTTCAATGAGGGGAACAATGGGCGCCGACTCTTCTTCAGATTCATCACCATTTGACATGACATCAAATTCTTCATAGGCTTCATCTTCGGATTCGTCGGGGTGGAGGATTTATTCTTCTGAATTAAGATTAATGCTTTGAAAAGCTTGTTGAAAAGAAGAAAGTGATGGAAGTGGTTGGTAGCCCAGACCAAAACTCTAAGTGGGTCTCTGGTATGGCATATCGATGCATTCAGTTACCCCTTGCTCGTATCGACCTAGGCAAAATTGCTGCCAATTATGTCTGTGGAAATAGCGAGAGGGAAAACCCTCCATCCTTTCGATATTTGCAGGGACTGAATGCTTGGGTTCTAGTATGGTGGTAGGACTAGAAGATGACTCTATTTACCCATATACAAAATTAATGGAATTTGGCATAGAACCCATGTTATAAACCGATCCAATGGATAAATGTTGGTCATGTGGATGACCAAAATATTTAACTGTTTGCACATTGAACGGTGTGATGTGGACATCTTGGATGGCATACTCACCAATACCTGCATCAGTTAGATGGACCTTGACTTGGGAGGGAGATGGACTAGATGATGGAATGGAAAAATGTGGGATAGAAGAATTGGAAGGATTTGGTTGGGTTGATGCTTCATTGACTTGTGAAACATCAGTTGGTGATGGTTGGGAAGATGGAGGAATAATAGGTGATGTTGAAGAAGGTGTAGAAGAAGGGGGTAATGACGTGGAAAGAGATGATTGGTCATGGCCACATCTGCATGTGGTCACTGATGAAGAAGAAGGAAGATTAGGAGATGAAGAAAGTGGTGAATGATATGGAATAGCGGAAGAGGAATATGGTTGCGATATGATGGGTAGCTCTTCAGGAATGGGAGCTTTAAAAGAAGATGGTATAGAAGAAGTAGATGGGGTCAAGAAAATATGAGTGGATGGCAACACAATATCATAAGGATTTGAGACATAGTTGCAATGTTTGAAGGGTTCAATGTCAGCAGGTACACAATGAACCTGTCCCTCATATACATACTTCAGACATTGATGCAGTATAGAAGGGACACATCTCATCTCCCTAAGCCAAGGTCGTCCAAGCAATACATTGTATGCCATGGACCCTTCCAAGATGTGAAACAAGGTATGCAAAGTTCGGGCCCCTACCTCAATGGGCAAGATAACCGTGCCAACCGTGGAAGATAAAGAATCATTGAATGCTTTAAGAGTAAAATTCGACTTGGTGATAAGGGATGGTGACAGCTCTAGATGACTCAACGCCGATGTTGTAATGATATTGATTGAGGAACCGATGTCAATTAATACTCTCTTGAATGGCTTGTGATCGATCTTGGCCATGATATGCAGTGTAGGATCTATACTTTCTGTTGACAAAGGTTTGATTTCAAAATCATAGAAAGTGATGGAGGGCTCCATGCATGTTTGAATACTCCCCACAAAGTTGTTGAAGGCATTAGTATCTTGAGTTCGAATCTCGATTGACTTTAATATTTCCATTAATGCCTCTCTATGCGGGGGAGATTTTTGAATGAGGTCATAGATCGATAACTTGGCAGAAGCCATTTTTAAAGCTCGGTAGTTAATCGGCTACTCAATGACATGATGGGTCGTTGGCATTGAGTAGAATTATTTAGCGATTGTTGAGAAGTACTAGCACGTTGTTGGGTCATTGTTACCTGAGGTGGACTGGGAGTTTTTACAGGTGGCTGTGGTTCAGCCTGATTTGGTTGGTTCGCCCTTTGACCCTAGGTTACTACGTTAATAGTACCCACAAAACCTTGGTATTGTTGTATATGGTTGACTTGATTAGGAGGAGTTACCTGAGTTACTCCCCTTGAAGTTTTTGGAGCTTCCTCCCGATGTGGAAGGGGTGTTTGAAATACACCAAGATTTTGATTTTGTTGGGCTAAGGGGCTATCCAATTTAATGGCTCCAATCTCAATAAGATCTTGGATCACATGTTTGAAAGTCGTACAATTATTGATATCGTGTCCATTTTGCCTATGATAAGGACAAAATAGGTACTCCTTGTAATACTTCCCCCTTCTATATGGTTCTAAAGGTTTAAACTCAGGTAAAGTTAACTGATTTGTGCTATATAACTTTTTGAACATGACCGCATATGGTTCATCTAAAGGTGTGAACTGTCGCTTGGGACGATTTGTTTGCCAAGGTCGAGTTTCCATGGTTGGCCCAGTATTGTGAGTTGGTTGAGGAGGGGTGGGTACCGCATGATAAGCAATTGGTTGCGGTTGAATTTGCATTACTTGTTGTCATTGAGCCATTACGGGTTGGCTCGCCACCACTTGATTAACGTGGTTAACATTTGAGGCTGTACTAGCCTGTGCTTGTTTGTTTTGGCCATAATTATTATTTTGTTGTTGGCCCTTTTGTTGCCATTATTTTCTATGGGGTTTTAAAACACCCTCTTGGACTTTAATGTCTTCTATGATACTTGCTTGGGCCAAAGCCTCTTCAAAAGTCCTGTATTGTTGTAATTGGAGTAACCAAGAGATAGGTTTTAGACAACTATGGGTGAACATTTTGGTTAACTCCTCCATTGGTAGGGAGAATGGCAATTTATTAATGATAGCCCTCCAACGGTTTCCAAAGTCATAAACAGTCTCATCGTCATGTTGCTTGAGCTTGTATAAGTCGGACAATGAGACTTTCCTTTGTACATTTAGGGAGAATCATTCTAAAAATAGATTAATCAATTGCTCGTAAGCATAAATGCTATGGTGAGGTAAATGATTGTACCATTGTACAGCATCTCCTCCTAATGTCTGAGGAAAAGTTCTAAGCATAAGAGCATCATTATTTTGGATTCTAAAGCAGGCATGCATGAATGAGCTCACATGTTCATGAGGATCCTCAGTTCCTCAAAATTTGTCAAACTTCGATAATGTGAAATCAGTCGGATATGGCGGTGAAGGTACCGAAGGATGAATTGGTTGATTGATCAACGACCTTAGCATAGGTTTCTGACTAGATGAGCTAGGCATGTTGAGCATAAGGTTGTCAATGCTTGTTGCATAGCATGGAGTCAAGAATCTTCATAAAAATTTTGATTCGTTTGATGATTATGATGATGCAATGGAGGAGTGGAAAAATGATGAGATGGGATGAAATTGCCTGGATTAGGCGGTGTGGAATGGACAGGTTGTTGATATGGATGATACCGAAAAGAAGGTGATTGGGGTGAATGATGAACTGGATTGGGTTGGGAGAAAGGTGGGGTAGGAATGGACACCACCGAAGATTGGGGTACCCGGGTGGGGCCTGAGCTAAGAAAAGTCGGCTGGGTAGAAATTGGTTGGGGTGTAGGATTTCTTGCGATAGGTGGTTGGGCATTTTGTTGTTGTTGTTGCTCGAAGCAACTTGTCGAGGTACTCCCTAACCTTATTAATCTCTAACCCAAGGGAGGTGGGATGATTGGATGAAGGTGGAGGGCAGGCTGCCATGGTAGTCATAGGAGAATACATAGCGAGGGCAATGAAGGTGGCTGAAGTAGGCGGTACCTAGGAAGAAACAATAGATTGTGCCCCAGGTAGGGTGAAACCATAAATGGTTTGGGAAGAAGAGGGTTGAAATTGGTCATGGCTAGAGGAGGTTCCACCAGCCTCATAGAGAGAATTGGTGTACACCGGGGTAAATGGAGGAGAAATTGGTCGGGGAGACACTACATTTGTCTCCAAAGGAGGACAATTGAGCATCTAGGAAGATGTTGGAGATGAAGTCGGCTGAGAAGATACAACATTAGCCTCAAAAAAAGGGTTAGTGTAGACCTGAGTGAAACCAGCGGGTATGGTTGATGCAATATCCTGCTGAAAAATAGAATCTTGCATAGGGGAATCTTGGATTGGCTCAAGGACATAACCAGTGCCATCTCTTAAGTGAGTTTGCACTTGGGCCATATCAATGTGGGTAATATGACAGGAATTGTCTTCCTCCATGGGCATGGCCATGCGATAGATGGTAGAAGGACGTGAAAGACCTGCAGGCGAACCTGCCTAAAATTCACTAGGATAAGTGGTCATGTTGGTGGTGGGGATGTTCTGTGAATTATTCATTTGATTATTTAGATTTAACACTTTAGATTGATTCCTTGTTAATACCATAACGCAATAAATCTAAACAAATTCAGAAAAGAAGAATACAAAACTTGAATGATAAATTTACACTAAAGAAATTATCGAAACAGATCACAACCTAGGTTTCAACCAATGTGTCTTACCTGCGGTTAATTAATTATTTTCTGATCTTAATCTGTAATAAATTTTAAGTGTCCGGTTTATGAGTTTTGCATGTGATCTAATATTGAATTATTCACAAAAAAAATGTAAAAACTATGGCTAGGAAAGGACAATGAGATTCTTACTGGTGATGAAATCCAACAAGTTTGCTTGGGGGTGACCTATGGTGTCTGAGGCAGAAGTTTAATGGATGGAGATGAATTCCAACGTCACTAAACTTCAAGCAATACCTGGTGATGAAATCTAGATATTACTTGTTTTAAATGCAATATAAAATGCGATGAATTTTATTTTAAGTGTTTTAGTTGTCTAATGTATACATACAAAGCTATAAATCAAAATTTCTAATGATCTAAGCAAGATGCCACTGAAAATATGCCATTTCCTCTGAAGAAGTGGAGTACACCATTTAAAACCCCCTACCTACCAATGATATCAGATATCAAAGGAGCAACCGGAAGGTTCGTCCACTTCTCTGCTCGGAATCACCTAATGGCAGGAGTACTATTGACATCCAATCAATAGTCCTACTTAGATAACTAAAATAGATAATTCGTAGCTATTCTAATATGCAGCTAGGTATGCAATTTTTTTTTTTTATGCAAGCAACAACCAATAATGCAATGCAGAAAAATGTAACTAAAAATGTAACAAAAAAAATGTATATACAGCTTAACTGTTCTTTTCCAGATTACTTAGTTTTTGTTCATTTTAAAGCAATGATCCGAAAAAGAAAGCAGATACGACGAGAAAAACCAAAAACGTAAAAATTACGGTTTAACAAAGAAAAAAAAAAAACGCACTTACTCGGAAGCCTACGCTTTTTCTGTAAAACTGCCTTCAAACGCCCAAGGGAGTCTGCGCAGGCTGAAACACACCTCTGCATTTTGGATCGGACTTCCAAACGCTGCTCTGCATCTGTTGTGTTTTTTGCAAACTCCTCAGAAACCCTAGTTCGCTGGAACAGCGAATTTCACGATTTTCGAAACCTGCAAAATAAAACAAAAACAGGAATAGATCAGTAAAGCAAGTATTAAAAACATGAAACCCTAGGGGGTCCCACCGTGATCACCATTTGTAGATTAAAGATACAACGCCAAACAGAAATAAAGAAATCACAATAAAGGAATGCATAACAGTTGTACAAAATGAATGATTTTTATTAATCAATGGAGTTTAAAAACTCCTTTTAAGTACAACAGGGCCTGTAACCCTTTTCGTGATACAAAGTTACAATTTGTGCTAGGGTTCTCCGAAACCCTAGGCGGCACAATGTGGTGGCGTCTCCGAAGAATGTATCCTTAACCTCAACGGGAATGAGTGGGCTTCGTTGTATCCTTTGGCTCGGACCACTCCAGACTTAAGCAGTTGCTATCAACAAATCAGATCTACCACTAGAATCCTACACACATTAAAATTATCAAAGAGTTAGAAACTAATAAGAGGGCTCCACTGTGTGAGCCCTCAGAAACGGTCTAAAACCCTAGATTTATGAAATAAAAATAAACAGAATGCAGAATTCAACAGCATATTAATACATAAAGAAAGATTACTTTCTTTAGATGAATCTATACCTTTTCCTGTTAACGCGGCAAGACCAGGCAGTGGTGATGGATGCGGCGAAAGGGTTTAGTTCAGACTTAGGGCCGTAGAAGACTCAGAAGACTCAGGATTAACAGCAATAGCCAACTCCAAACTTAGATAGGGAAGATAAGTAGGTTTAGCCGAAGAGATAGATAGGGTTTGAGCCATCAAGGTGACTCAATTTATAATCTACTCTTAGGGAACACTTTAGGGTTTTAACGACACTTTGAACGTGTGGCTAAGATTAAAGTGGATCCAAGGGTAGAGAATAAATCTAGGTTGTGAAACGGATTAAGATGGATGGACGGATGAGATTAAATGAAGGATGGACGACTTAGATTAAATCACTTAAACTTTATTTATATATATATTAAAATATATTAAAATATTAAAATATATATATAAATATTAATTTAAATAAATTTGGGGATGAAAAATGGCGAGAAAAGTGAAATTGGGCCAAATAATGGTAGGAAAGTGTGGATTTGGGCCAAATAATGGCGGGAAGGATGGATGACTGACACGTGGCTGGCAGGAAGGTATAGATGACTTACAAGTGGCTAGATTTTGGTGTCTACACAAGGATTCTAAGACAAGCAATAATAATGAAGATGAGGGTACCATACACAAGGTCTTTATTTTATTTTCCATTCAACTAAGGAACCATTCAAAAGTGTATATCCATTAAATGCATCCAAGGTTTATACCCACTTATATTAAACAAAATTACATGTTAGGAGAGATTTTAATTATCAATGCAAAAGCAAGATGTATAAATAAGTAATTTTTTTAATTTATTTTCCTAAAGGATATTAAAAACTTTAGAGAGTTTTTCCCATATAATATAAAATCAAGATATAAAAACAACATAATACAAAAGAGAATTTTCCAAATTTTTCTCAACAAGATATATAAACATCTATTTAAAATATGACCTAGTCATGTTGCCTCAAAAAACGATATATATAATTAAACTTTAATATGTAATTAAGGTTAAACTATAATTTTTCTCTCATAATCAACCATGGTATTAAATAACTAGGACAGTCCCTCATCTAATGGATCCCATTATCCATAAGTTTTAGTTTCAAAATAAGTCTTGAATGATAATGAATTTAAAAGTAAGAACTTTGTATGACCATCACCAATCACTACCAATAGTTCTACCTTTAGTACAAAAAATACTCCATAAAAAATACCTCACACTTCCTAATTCCTACATTAAAAAATTAAGTGTGATTTAAAAGGAATTGAATTAAATGTGTATTGGGTAGGACTTCAACCACTAAACCATAAATTGGTCTCTTCATCAACTCACAATTTTCTTTTTCTAGGCTTTAATAAAGATAGTGTATAACATTTGTTTTAAGGCCCATGGTGACAGAGTTTATTTGTGTGTGTGTATTACATGTACCACATGTATATATGTCCCATGCCATCTTTAGACAAGTTCAAGGTATGGTTATTGAAATGCTATAACAAGAATATAATAATATTAATCCTTATCCTATTTCTATCAAGGATATATCACTATTAGAATGAGGATTGCTATCCTCTTTTGATCATTCCCAAACTTTTTGTTCTAGATTTACCATTATACCCAATTTTTCATTTAACAACCCCACAATATGATCAAATTTATCAAGTGTATTAATACTTTGGCCATTTATGACCAAAATGTTGGTATTCCTTGTTCAATAAACAAGTTATAAATTTCATACTATTGATCTCAATAGGCCTTAGTTTTTAAGATGGATTTTGATACCACATGTGACAACTTAACTTCTTGATTTTCCATAAATAACATAAAATATTCTTTCTTATTTTATTTACTATTAATAGAATTATTCATCTATAATGCTAACTCAATCAGTATCCTATCCTAACTACATTCACTCATGTCATTGAATTAGAATACCCATCAACACTCATGCATAAGATACTATGTAATTATACATCCATCAACACTTATATAAATATAAACATGTCTATAACCATTAGTGACTAATCATCTATGCCAAGATCTAAAAATTATCATTTTTAGTTTTTTAGTTTAAGGTTCAATCATTAAAGAGGTTTTAAGTATGTTGGTCGTTTATTCATTATACCATTTGTCTAAGCCAATTCATCGCGTTCTTTATAGTTTTAATCATAGAATGCTACTATACCAAACAATAAAATAGAGTTGAAATAACTTTGTATTTTTAAACTCAAAAGCATAATATTTATTTGTTCCTTTCATTACTTATAGTAGTAAATTAAGGTATAAATAATACCTTACAAAAACCTTTTCATGTATAAGATACAACATTTGCACTCTTAGGTGAGTTTAAATTTCTAAGAAGTACTTTTCATTATTTTTTTTGATAAGATGGATGAAGGGGTTTTGAAAGGTGCCCCAAACATTTTACAAGAGAGGATCAATCAACCAGATGGATGTTAGAATATATTACATAATTTGGGTCATGGAAATGTACCACCTTTGGTATATACTTAGAGTAGGATATGACTTTAGGGGGAAGTTAACTAGTTACTTCAAGTAATGTAATAAATGCACAAGTGTCAATGTGCAAGGTGTCCCATTGTACAGATAAGTAGAGTGTTGGCCAAGGAACTCATCTTTCTATAAAAATTGCCTCTTATTAAGTGATTACATATCACAGTAGGTAGTAGTAGAGTAGACGGTAAACTTCATTAGTGAAGGAGTACAATGTAGTCCTTTAGCATATATTCATGGAGTGTTCATTTCCTCCATAGCTGCATTGTATTGTTTTCATAATTTTTATTTATAGTATACTTCAGTCATATTTCAAAAATATCCTTCATATTTTTTTAATCCTATGATTACCATTTCTCGTAGCATACTTCATCAGAATCTAACATTGGTATCAGAGCCAGGGTGAATATAGATATAGGGAGAGTCACAATTACTGAAGTAAATCTCAGTTTCAAAAATACTGAGATCACATTTGGCTAGAGTCTTTCCATAGAGTTACAAAAATTTTGTGAAGACCAGGACTCAGCATTCATCCCACTAGTTTTATGAATCAACTAGTGAAGACTATTTCTAGATCTAGATTTTTCATGCTAACTATAGTCTAAAGTTTTTTGCTGTAAAAAATTAACTCAAAATTTGGGACACTTCCTACAATAGATAGAGAAGGATTTCACCTTTGTTTCATAAAAGTCTATGTGCTTTTCTCATGCAAAAATTAGTTCTTTGTTGCATAAAAGGTATTGCAAGACTCTAGGAGAAGAGTCTTGGTGAAGTTTGGATATTGGAGATCTCTATTGCTAGATTGAAAAACTTCACATTGTAGAAGAAAATGCCATAAAATCCTTGCATCTGAATAAAATTCCATATAAGCCTTATACCAAAAGAAAAGTCCAGAGAATTCTTGTACCAAAATAAAATTCCACAAAAACCTTGATCTGTAAGAAAGGGCCACATAAGCCTTAATTCTAAAGAACAATCTAGAGAAGACTCCAGAGAAGAGTTTCTAAAGAAAACTCCAGAAAAGACTCAAGAGAAGAGTTCCTAAATAAAACTCCAGAGAAGAGTTCTTGATCTAAAATAAGACTCCAAAGAAGAGTCAATGAAATAAGAGATTGGTGATCTCATTTATTGATTAAAGACTTATTCTAGAAGAAGCTGAAGAGATATATAAAACATCTCATTGGAAATATTTCAATCTTGGAAGAGATAGAGAGAGACTAGCAAAGTCCTATTTTTGATCAAATAAGTAGCAAAAGTTGGATATCTGAGAAGAAGATATCAACACTTGTAGAAGGATAAAATTAAAGAAAAGGTCTCATTCAGAATACCAAAGAAGCAACAAGACTAAAGACCTTGGAGAGGTCTCCAAGAGAAACAAGGAAAAGGCTTGGAGAGCCTTGTTGCATAACTTATAGAAGCATCAACAAAGGATTTCCTAGAAGAACTCATTGGATAAATCCACTACCAAGGAGAAGATCTTGATAGTTAAGGACTTGGGACAATTATCTCCATCCAAAAACAAGCCTAAGAGAGAAGGCAGAATCTAGTGAAGACCTCAAGACATTCATGGTCTTGAGAAGAAGACCCTATTTGAAGTTAGAATTCAACAAGAAGATTTAAGGAGGATTCAGATAGAAGAATCCTACCAAATCCAAGATATTTGGAGATTACCTCTCACAACAAGAAGGCATATTTTAGATGTAAGAATTTTTTTGGATCTATAGCAGAAAACAAAATATCATTTGGAGGAGCAAGCCACCAAACCCTAGGCTCAAGATAGAAGGTTTGAGACCACATTTTGGTGAAGCAAGAAGCTGATTTGGACATCCAAAAAGAAGCTGCATAATTTATTCATCACATGGTAGCAACTTGCTGAATCTAAACACCAAGATCTACATCATCTACAAAATCCATTATAGGTAAGCAACTTGGGTATAATTAGTTGAACTTTAAATTAGGTTTCATTATCAAATATCATTAAGCAGCATATTTGGATTAAGTTTGCAAAAATAAAAGGCTCATATTATAGTCTTCAAGAAGGTGCAAAATATAGTTCTTTTAAGATATTTATTTACACATTAAAATAGGAGATGGATGTATTTCAAAAGAAATAAATATATCATCTACCTATTATCTATCTAGAAAGCAATAAGACTACATTCTACAAACTAATTGTAGTGAAGAATTGCATATTATTTAAGGTTTCATTATAATTACTCTTAAGAGTTGCAAAGATTATTAAGTGCATTAGAAACTACTTCGAGAGCTTATCTACAGGAGAAATAAGGTGAGAATTAAAGTGCATTAAATTAGATGATTAATTGCACTATACTAGTTCATTAAAATAGTTACTCTTAAAGGATTTTTTTGTGTTTTTTAACTGTTAAGATCAAGGGCACAAAACTAGGATACTATCAAAGCATACAGAGACACTATCTAGTGCATAAAACTTATAGTATTTTGTGGCCAAAAGAAACCACAATTAAATACTTTAAGGAAGCTACAAATTGAGACTTGGTGGGTCTCAAATTCAAGGTGTACCTAGGATTTCATTTAAAAATTAAGTGCAAAAATTTCTACTTCCAAAAAGGCATATTATATTGGATCTATTGTTATTAAACTATCCAAGAAAAAGAGTTATATATTAGTTTTATCTAAAAATATAGGTAACAATACACTGCTCTCAATAGAATAAGAGCAATTAAAGGCCATATCTATGAAGCTAGAATAAATCATCAAAATTCCTAAAGCTATATAGCAAGGAGCCTTCATAATAGAGAAGGAAATAACATCTAATAGATACAAAAGATACACTAATATTTGGTGCAAAATAAGGTCTCTTACTTATAATACATTGGAACACCATATACCTATAAAAGAGGTCAAAAGTATTGAGTGTCACAAGACACCAAAAACATTAAGTGTTTTACATTGCTTGCAAATCAATGGAGGTAGAAGAGAATCTAGTTTAGGATTTGCAAGCACAACCATTAGCTCAGTAGAAATAAGGGTTGAGTTCAAGCATAATACAAGATCCACCGAAGGGCTCATATTTTGAAGCACCTAAAGACACATATTCGAGTACCTAGAACAAGCATCCACCTGCAGCATTAAGGCCAATGTAATAAGGCCATTACCAATCAGCATCTACAAGAAAAGAGACAACATAAAGAATGATTATCATCTATGTTTCTACATCATATCTATCAATGTAGACAGAACAACATTATTAAGGAAGGAACAAGGAGCTAGCACACAATAATCTACATTAACAAATGTAACACAATAATAGCATCGAAGAGCAAATCTAAAAGGTTTTATATCAAAGACATATCCAAAATAAGACGTCTCCGAAATAGAAGCACTCAAATCGGCCCTTGGTTTTCCATAAGATCACCATTGGAGTAACATAGAATCATTTCTCATCACCAACTAAAGCCACCCATACAACAAATACGTTGGATTTAAAAGAAAGCATTATCAAGAGTATTTTTTGGCAAGGAATATATGATCTATAAAATGTTAGAGAGTGTGTGTGCATGCAATGCCACTTGGAAATAACACACCAAACACCACTTCATTCCTCAATGCTCAAAGAATAATTGAATGTCTTCCTTTGAGCGGTTATGAAATCATTAGGAGTTTACATATCTTTGCTATCATTACAAAAGAGAATGAACATTGGAAGAATATCAATATCCATATTTATTATAACTCCTAATTGCCACTTGTTCAAAATTTTAAGAGCAATTCATGTTATTTAAAGCATTCAACTTGGAGAGAGAAATATTGGAGTCAAAAGCATGTTCAAGCATTGAAGGTTTTAGAAATGCATTCATAACAAGAAACTAAATCAAGAATTGAGTTTTTATACCATTCAATAGGAGTGTAAGCAAGACTATAGCTTGCATTAACGACCTATCATTTACCAGTAACTCAAGAACTCTTTGATTGGAGAATACTTTGACCAAGAGCCATTCAAGAAGAAGCCTAGTACCAATGCTATCCAAAAAGCATTAAATTTTCTACACTAGCCATAAATGAATATGTTGAACCACATGGATCACTAATGCATCGACGGATACAAGGATTACTAATCCAATGTGTTCTAATTCAAGCCATCATGAGTATTGAGGAGTTGAATATAAATCAATGATGTCCTATTATGATAGGATTCATTACATAATAACCTTAGATTGAAACAACTCATGAGAGGCCTATTTAAATAATATTTACATTCCATTATGATTAGCTTTATAATTCCACACAATTATTGGTTTCATAGAATAGGCACTAACTAGTTGCATCTTTCATAGTTATCTAATTTAATCCAGAAAGTAAATGGCACATTTGCATAACATTAAATCATCATCATCCTAGAATTTTAATCATCATAAATGAATTGGTTGAATAAATAGTAATCATTGCAATGATCTATAAACATGCATAACTATCCCTTTTAAAATTTTAATCATCTCATCCATATATTTCAATTCCATTTTGAAAGTAAGAGTAGCATGAACAAGAAATAACACATCAAACCACAAAATAGAGTGACACAATGATTTATCCTGGGAAACCCTGATGGGAAAAACCCAGCCTCCAAAATATATTCTTTCCTCATATTCATAAACTTGAGATGTAAAATATTACAAGTATATAAGGGTATCTACAGATCCCTTTCAATAAAATATACAATTTAAGGAACCTAATTGTTCCTTTTAAATATCATGATGCAATTAAGGAATCTTTAATTCCTTTCTTTAAGCCATGATTTTATTTTAAATTACTCTTAAGACCCATCCGCTCCTTAAAATCCATGATGCAAATAAGGAATCTACTAATTCCTTTCTCTAAGTCATCATACTAATTTTAATGTTTTACATATGTTTATGATAATCATTGGAATCACATTTTGGAGAAGTCTCATCGACTTTAGAGGGATTCCTATAAATTTCCTTAAGAATGAATTTCCAAATTCATTCTCCCTTATTGATTCTCAATCAATCCTTGTATAGCGAATTTAAAGTCCCATACCTTTAAATTCCTAAACACCCATTCCTTCAACCTAGATTACCATGAAGCCTCCTATTGAAAGCATCCCAAGTCGACATACTTTCTAAAATGTAAAAGGTACACAATCAATCTATCCATTCATTTCACAAGAATATCTTTATATAGATATTTTAGGAATCACCCTATTTAGGAAATGCAAAACTTCCTTTACTCTTCCTAAAAAGTATAAATGAATAGATCTTAATATTTTCCTAATAGGATAAATTGTTTTCACCAAATACTAATCATTCTCTAGTGTTAGCAATAGCAACATCTTAATTCCCTTAATAATTTCTATTGCTTAATACATAATCTCTCTTTCCTTTATGAATTAGAGTCTTCTACTCTTAAAATAAGTTACAATATATTTGTCCACTAATTCGTTCATTCTTATACAAACTTACACTTAATATTTTTACCAAATTTCCCATTAACATCGATCCCAAATAATATTCAACCTCATTCAATTATTTCACTTATCATATTATCCAAAAAAAAAATACCAAATCTATTCACCAAATTTGATCTTAAATAGAAATAGGTTAATAATACTTATTCCCAGAGTTTATAAACCCTTGAAACATAATCCTAGAAATTTGATCTTCTCAATAGTCCCTGTCAACCATAGAACAAAGAAACATAGGTTAGCACGTGGTAAGCTTAGGTGTAAGGGACCGACAAGAATAACTATCAATGTTTCTTCTAATACCTAAGATTGTGTACCGCTAGCTAGCACTATTTAGACCACCAAGTTCTTGGTTGACGATTAAATATAGGATTCTAGGTCCCTTTAAAGGTATAGATACCCCGAGCATGTCCCCTATGGGATAATGCTCGGGGTAACCCTATCGCAGGATTCTACCAGAGCAACCATTCATCGATAAAGATGTCCCTTGTTGCTCAAATCAACTATTGGAAGATATCAAACCTCAAAACCCTCATATTTAGGTATCAAATGATCCATATGCTAAATCTCCAAGGGTATTGATCAATGGTTTGTTTTGCAAACGTAGTGATCTAACTTACGCATTTACTCAAACGACACAGCTTCGGGGTTTGGTAGAGAATATCGACTACACAACATCACCTACCAGGTGGCTACCACAAGGAAATTCTTATCAACCTACCAAGTGGTATTTCCATATCCTTCCATACAGATCACAACCATTATTGATTTCATTCTATTGCCTACAACACCGAAACAGTGGACTGTATTTGGCCATAGTAGATATCGATTGTCGTCAGATGAAATGCAAATCAAAGTTTAAGCCAAGGTTGAAAATTTTAATTTAATCCTAGGGTCAACTCTTATCACATGGAATCAATCAAGGGTGCTTTGATGCAGTCACAGGTAGTTTGAGGGTGCCCACACGCCCTCAAAAATTCTAAAGTATTTTAATATGTCCCACATACTCGGTACTAATGGTTTAATGCTCAATAAAATCACCCATACATGGCATATTTTATAACTATCAAATATTGGTTAGTTAGTGCCACCATCGATGATGGTTTTCGTCTACTAGTCTAGGTTTACCCCACTCACAAGCCTTTCAAAATAGGATAGCTTTTGAAATAAAATTACACCACCTAATGCATATCCCTTTGTTACATATTTACTTCCAATTTGATTAGTATGTGAATGTTGTACTTATAATTTGATTAGTATTTGAATGCTTTCAATTCAAGGGCCTTTCAAGTTAGGATACTTATAAGAAAAATATTCTAAGGATAAGGGGTCAACCCTCATTTACAAATTGCATTCATTTAAGTAAATATTAACAAACAGACTGCATATAACACTTTTTCACACATGTATTTCACATTCGATGGGAATAATTCCAACTTAAGGTCTTTACAAGGTAATGTGAAATCTCGTAATGTTATTCCCTTAAGAGTAGTAAAGAGATAGTAAAAATAGAACTTCAATTAATATTAATTTAGGGTGCAATATAATAGAGCTTCCATCATTTTTATAATGTGGCATTACAAAGGAGCACTTTAATTAAGCAAGAATCATATCTAGTGCAAACCATATTTGATAATAATTCACCAACCTAGACTCATGTAGGGTTGGTCTCCTCAACCTCCTTCTTGTTAGCTCCTTCCTAGAATGCCTCCTCCTTCAACTAGGCCCTCAACTTCCTCCTTGCTAAATCCTTCCAAGAATGCCATCTCCTTCAACTAGGAAATCTCTTCAACCTTCTAGTTTCTGATCCACCAGGGTGGAGAGCATACTCCCTAGGTTTCTAATACTTCCTCCTTCCTTCTCTTCTCAATAGGCTCTCTATTTATAGGGTAATTTCTCCACTTATGGCCAAATAGTGGCCTTATTATTTTATTATTTAAAATATGCCTTGGACCCATTAGACTTATCAAGTCATGTGGAGTGTACTCCAAAAGTAGGAAAAAGGGTCCTACTAAGGATAAGGTAGGTGTCCTTATTTTTTTCTTGTATATTTTTCCATGGGGACAGATATAACACTAATACTATTAAAGCATAGAATGGGAACAAAGTTGGAACTATTATTGATAAGGTAAGGGATCTCCCTTTGAATTTCCACCAATATATGGAGGCCCTATAGGAATTTCCTAATAGATAGGATAGCTCATTTAATATTAAAAATCATATAGTCCTTTAAAGTCCCATCTACATTGGGTCCACTAGGTTGTTAGACATAATTTACTACATTGTTATAATTTTGTAAAAGATAATTCCTCAAATTTATCTTTCACAAGACCTCATAATTAGTTTTAATTAATTATATTCTCCAAAAGATAATTAATATTTTCCTATCCTTCATAAAATTATTTTATTAGAATTTTTGTAGGATTCTTTAGGGTCTATGCCCCTTTTATCAAGCATTAATTGATCCCCAAGATCAATTAATATCCTTTAAATAAGGTAGGAGGGTGACGGGTCATGACATACACCCCCCCTTAGATTAAACATAGTCCTCTGTGTTTGGACATCTACCTTACAAAAATATGTTTGTCTAGCAAAAGCTAGCATTTATCCTGATGTTTTACAATCAAATTCTTCTTTCATCTAGCACTTCAATCTTGATGGTGAGCTTCATCTTCCATCCATGAGAGTACCTGGACCTGCAAAAATTCAAAATATCAGTAGTACCATGTCCTTATAAGCAATATAACATCCATTTTGCATATCAAAAATTATTGAAAACATCATCAATACATAATTTCATCACAAATATTATAGTTTTAAACTATCTATTATTGCACAAATACTTAATTGAAGACATAGCAATAATAGAATTTGCAAAATGGTGTTACTGAGATATCATAAAATTATGCATTTGTACCTTATTAGACATAAAAAGTCTTGTTAATTTTATCAAAAGTCCCACCAAGGAGTATAATTTGGTTAACCTCTAGTATGAATTAACTTGATAAAATCAAGTGTTAACAAAGACATCATTATTTCAAAATATCTATTTAGGATATCCCTAATATGTATTTTAATACCAGAGCATCCACCCAGATGTCTCTTTATTTATATCATCATGGAGAAGTCCCATACCTTCTCCAAGAATGGACACCAATCCATCCCTCAAAAATGTTTAGTTTCTTCAAATTAAACAAATTTACTTTTCATGCTTAAGAATTCAAGCAAAACCTTTGGGTTACAAACATTCATAAACTATTCTGAGTTCACAACACAAACGTTAAACTAGTTAAGTTCACACAAATATTCTACAATCCAAAACTCACTCATAAGCTCAAATAAATAAATATCATCTACATAATACCGAAATGTAATATTTCAAAAGTTTGATAATCACTGTTATGTCTCAAATTTCTGGTAAACCTAGTCAACACTATATGGTAGCCTACCAAGGAGTAGATCTTAGGGTTGGTGCTCCTTAGTTCATTCCTTGGTTTGTGTTGTACTAGTACTTATAGCTAGAGATGGCGGTGGAGCTAATATTCCAGCAACTACTTGATCACTACCTCCCCTTCTCCCATGTTGTGTATTAACAGTTGGTTGTGATGGAAGAAGCATACCATGATTTAGCAAGGCAACCAAACAAGATTCCAGGAATGCAACATTAAATTCTTCCCTTAGTTGGTAGAATTGGGGATTTTTTGTGAGCATGGCTATAAAATTAGGGATTTTTTGTGAGCATGGCTGCCATAGTACAAATATGCCAGTAATTTCTTTGTGACATCTCTTATCTAAGCCTATCTCGCTTAGCAATGGCAACATATCTCTTAGTTATTAACCTTAATATTTCTTATACCCAAGCATCTTCTTGAGCATGTTGCACTGGATATTTCCTCATTGTTGCATTAGCGGATCTCCTAATTCTTACCATGATTATTCTGCCTGCTAAATCTGGTGCTACTACAAATCAACTTCTACTCTTCAGGGTATGTGCAACAATAGATCGGTAATCATAAGCAAAAGAATCATAAAGCATATAATGGGGTTCATTCCACTTAAAACCAGTATCATCCAGGTGAATCCCACCATAAATATGATCGCATTGGACATCATGGGTAAGTTATTACATAAAACTTCCCCAATACTCAAGTGATCGTTAGGTCTGTTCATATCAATCTTGTCCACACATTTACCGATCGCATCTTGACAATCCCGAGGTGAATCATTCATCTTCCATGATACACCCTTTTCTTCGACTTGATTGTCCTATAGATGATTTTTGTGTTGACTCGTTAAGCTCATTGCTCCTCTTTAATTTTTTGAGGTAACACATGTCCTCTTATCACAACCATTAACTTTACGCCTAGTCACATCATTGTTCCTTCAATGGCTTCGAAGGTCAATCTTGTGCACACTTATTTGTGAATCATATCTTCAGTACTATTTTTCAAATCTATAATGAGTATTTTTTGACATCAAACATCTTGTCAAAAAGGGAGAGAAAAATTCTCTTAACTTCCTTTTGGTAGGAAACTGGTTCAGTAATTAGCCACCATGTTTTGTTATGAAGAAGAGCAACACGAATTTTATGAATCTTTTAATTGGGCTCCTCAAAATTTTCTTCAACAAAGGAAAATATTGTAGGACTTCTTACGAAGTCAAGCTATCGAAGCTCGTAATGCCCGTATATCCATGGAACATATATATTGCAATACCTTTTACTAGAATGCACTTTGTGATGTGTGGCTAAGAAATAATTCCCATAATTATTTAGCTTTTGAAAGTCCTTTAAGTCATTTCGAGTGGTTTGACTGATTCTTCAATTGGCCTAACTAGACTTTCCATGTCCGATTTGGGGATTTCTAGTTGTCTCCTATAAGTGATCCTCTAAATGTTCCATTTCAATTTCTACCATCATGTTATTTGGATGTGGTCAAGAAATATGTCCCTATTGGAAAGGCTGCTTTTGATAGTGAGCTTTATCAGAGTCTTCTATATCAAAGGTATGTGTAGACTCACTTATTTTGGAAAATTTAGAATAGATTCGCTCAGACTCGGTGTCTGACAGAAATGGATCTTGTGTTGTGTGGATGTTGTGGCACTCCTTGGCCATATTATGTGTTTGATAGATATATTGTAATTCGCTACAATATTCCTCTTCTAGTCATCTATTCTGAGCATAGCTTATCTCCAGTCGAAGATTATGATAGCTCGGATTCTAACTAAGACTATGTTGGTTTTCATCTTACCATTGCTACTATGTTTAGTTTCTATTTCTGGCATATTTGTATTGAATAAAAAGAAATTGACTAATAATATTAAGATGTTGGTTTTTCTATGTTTTGTCCAACTATTTTGTGCTCCAATTTTCTTTGGAAAATAATACCACATACATGGTATAATGAGTAGTTTCAGATTTAAATAACATATTACACCTCCCTAGATTCGACCACCACCCGAGTGGTCGGGTGGCATACTTTACTACTGAGTCAGAATACATGGATTTAATGGAGCTGATTGGTGAAGTTCTAACATAGTTCACCCCAAAATTTTATGTCAAAAAAAGTATGACATTTTTGGTGATATTTGGGACGATTTCCATTCCTAAATGTGTCCTTGCTTTATTTCTCCATACTTGGGTTTCATTTTCTGGTGTTTTTGGATGGCTTCTTCCACCATTTCCTATACGTTAGCCTCTGATTAGAAAAACTCTAAGGTGTATTGTAATATTGATCAAAAATCTAAAAGAAAATATTGTTTTGTTTGAATTTCCACTAGTTAGTTTTTGACTAACTTAAATGGTTGATTTTATGTTTGCATATCCTAAGGTTTCACTTCTATTTATGACTATAGTCATTTAAGTTATCCCAATTGGTTTGACAATTATAGTTCAAGTGAATCCTTAGTAAAATTGAGCCTTAAACTCACACACTTGAAATTAAGGAGTACGTAAGTCAAAAGATATAGATGTCGAGTAATTTCCCAAAAGAGTCTAAGGTACACCGCTTAAAATCCATGCAGGAGGGTTTTCTTAGCTCTTCCACTTTCAAACGACTATGGATATACTCATGGGGAATAGGAACTCAGACAACATAATCTCAAGCACTGACCTTGTCCTTACCAAGTGTGCATTGTTTATGTTTTGAGTGTTTCTCTCATGTTTTGTTTCATGCCCAAATATTTTTCTAACCTAGATCTAACTCGAATCTATTATTTAGCTTGGGCTCTGATACCAACTGTAACAACCCCAGTTGTCACTACTCAACCACTCAATTTTTTATTTTTATTCATATATCGTTCAAAGGACAACGATCATAATCATAACTTAAGGTAGAACCATTCCAGCTAGATTGTATCTTATCAAGGTAGGTAGCATCAAGAGCTATTGAGACTTGATTAGAGTCTCTTTAAGTAGAAGTGATCAGCTTCTACGAAACCCTCATACCCCATTGGTATGAGAACGTTGGCCAAGCATTAGGTTTCATTCCACATAAAATGGGAATCACCAATAAACATACTATCCACCAAGATCAGTACGTAGGTGAATGCCTTGAATATGGAGAACCACACCAATGGAAAACCATCATAGATGAAATAACCACACCAATGGTTATTCATAGATCTTAGATCTGATCCACATCTCTTTGATGGAATCTATAGGATAACATATCACTATTCATGATTAAACGCATAGAATCCATGGAATGTCATCTTAAGCAAGATTATGTAACTTAAAACCCCTTAAAAATTGTTTGTCCATTCCTTCATTTAGGTATCCAGTTTGCTTATTCATCAGAGTCATTTAAAGACAATACTTGTCCAACATGGAAATACCCCTCCTCATGCACACTCAACTTCTTAGCTTTTAGGATATAAGGTTGGTTTGGTTTTCAATTCCAAATCAACTTGTCATCTTGTGGATTTCATCTCACTCCAAATTCCAATGTGTTCTAATTTAAGCCATAATGAATATTGAGGAGATGAATATAAATCAATGATGTCCTATTATGATAGTATTTATTACATGATAACCTTATATTGAAACAATACATGAGAGGCCTATTTAAGTAGGATTTATATTCCATTATGATTAGATTTATAATTCCACACAACCATTGATTTCATATAATAGGCACTAACTAGTTGCATCTTTCATAATTATCTAATTTACTCCATAAAGTAAATGTCACATTCGCATAACATTAAATCATCATCATCCTAGAATTTTAATCATCATAAATAAATTGGTTGAATAATTAGTAATCATTGCAGTGATCTAGAAACATGCATAACTATCCCATTTAAAAATTTAATCATCTCATCCACATATATCATTTCCATTTTGAAAGTAAGAGTAGTATGAACAAGAAATAACACATCAAACCACAAAATAGAGTGACACAATGATTTATCCTGGGAAACCCTGACGGGAAAAACCCAACCTCCAAAATATGTTATTTCCTCATATTCATAAACTTGAGATGTAAAATATTACAAGTATAGAAGGGTATCTACGGATCCCTTTCAATCAAATATACAATTTAAGGAACCTAATTGTTCCTTTTAAATATCATGATGCAATTAAGGAATCTCTAATTCCTTTCTCTAAGCCATCATTTTATTTTCACTTACACTTAAGGAACCCATCCGTTCCTTAAAATCCATGATGCAAATAAGGAATCTACTAATTCCTTTCTCTAAGTCATCATATGAATGTTAATGTTTTACATATGTTTATGATAATCATTGGAATCATATTTTGGAGAAGTCTCATCAACTTTAGAGGGATTCCTATAAATTCCCTTAAGAATGAATTTCCAAATTCATTCTCCCTAATTTATTATCAATCAATCCTTGTATAGCAAATTTAAAGTCTCGTACCTTTAAATTTCTAAACACCCATTCCTTCATCCTAAATTACCATGAAGCCTCCTATTGAAAGCATCCCAAGTTGACATACTTTCTCAAATGGTAAAAGGTACATAGTCAATCTATCCATTCATTTCACAGGAATATCTTTATACGTATATTTTAGAAATCACCCTATTTAGGAAATGTAAAACTTCTTTTATTCTTCCTAAAAAGTATAAGTGAATAGATCTTAATATTTTCCTAATAGGATAAATTGTTTTCACCAAACACTAATCGTTTTCTAGTGTTAGCAATAGCAACATCTTAATTCCCTTAATGATTTCTATTTATTAATACATAATCTCTCTTTCCTTTATGAATTAGAGTCTTCTACTCATAAAATAAGTTACAATATATTTGTCCACTAATTCGTGCATTCTTCTACAAACTTACACTTAATATTTTTACCAAATTTCCCATCAAAATCGATCCCAAATAATATTCAACCTCATTCAATTGTTTCACTTATCATATTATACCAAAAAAAAATTTACCAAATCTATTCACCAAATTTGATCTTAAATAGAAATATGTTAATAATATGTATTCCTAGAGTTTATAAAACCTAGAAACATAATACTAAACTTTGATCTTGTCAACAGTCCCTATCAACCACAAAATAACAAAATAGGATAACACGTGGCAAGCTTAGGTGTAAGGGACCGACAAGAATCACTATCAACGTTTCTAATACCTAGGACCGTCTAGCGCTAGCTAGCACTATTTAGACCGCCAAGTGCTTGGTGGATGACTAAATATGGGATCCTAGGTCACTTTAAATGTATAGATACCCTGAGCACATCCCTTGTGGGATAATGCTCAGGGTAACCCTATCGTAAGCCTCTACCAGAGCAACCAGTCGTCAATAGAGACATCCCTTCTTGTTCGAATCGACTATTTAAAGATCTCAAACCTCAAAAATCTCCTATGTAGGTATCAAATTATCCATATGCTAAATCTCCAAGGGTATTGATCAGTGGTTTGTTTTGGAAATGTGGTGATCTAACTCGCGTGTTTACTCAAACGACACAACTTCGGGTTTTGGCATAGAATGGCGACTACACAACAGTGCCTACTAGGTGGCTACCACAAGGAAATTGTTATCAACCTACCAAATGGTGTTTTCATACCCTTCCACATAGATCACAACCATTATGGATTTCATTCTATTACCTACAACACCAGAATAGTGGACTGTATTCGACCGTAGCAGATATCGATTATCGTCAGATGAAATGCAAATCAAAGTTTAAGCGAAGGTTGAATAATTTAATTCAATCCTAGGGTCAACTCTTATCACATGGCATCAATCAAGGGTTCTTTGGCATAGCCGCGGGCAGTATGACGATGTGCACACACTCAGGAAAATTCTGAAGGATTTTAAGATGTCCAACATACTCGACATTGATGGTTTAATGCTCAATAAAATCACCCATACATGGTAGAGTTTATAACTACCAAATGGCGGTTGGTTAGTGTCACCGTCGATGATGGTTTTCTTCTACTAGTCTAGCTTTACCCTATTCACAGGACTTTCAAAATAGGATAGCTTTTGAAATAAAATTACACCACTTAATGCATATCCCTTTGTTACATATGTACTTCCAATTCAATTAGTATGTGAATTTTGTACTTCCAATTCGATTAGTATGTGAATGCTTTCAATTCAAGGGCCTTTCAAGTTAGGATAATTAGATGAAAAACATTCTAAGGATAAGGGGTCAACCCTCCTTTACAAATTGCATTCATTCAAATAAATATTAACAAATTGCATGTAATACTTTGTTACACATGTATTTCCCATTCGATGGAAATGCTTCCAACTTAAGGTCTTTACAAGGTAATGTGAACTCTTGTAATGCTATTCCCTAACGAGTAGTAAAGAGATAATAAAAATAGAACTTCAATTAATATTAATTTAGGGTGCAATCTAATAGAGCTTCCATTAATGAGGCATTACAAAGGAGCACTTTAATTAAGCAAGAATATTATCAGTGCAAACCATATTTGATAAGAATTCACCAACCTAGACTCATGTAGGGTTGGTCTCCTCAACCTCCTTTTTAGCTCCTTCTGATAATGCCTCCTCCTTCAACTAGGCCCTCAACTTCCTCCTTGCTAAATCCTTCCAAAAGAATGTCATCTCCTTCAACTAGGAAATCTCTTCAACCTTCTATTTTATGATCCACCAGGGTGGAGAGCATACTCCCTAGGTTTCCAAGACTTCCTCCTCCCTTCTCTTCTCAATAGGCTCTCTATTTATAGGGTAATTTCTCCACTTATGACCAAATAGTGGTCTTATTATTTTATTATTTAAAATATGCCTTGGACCCATTAGACTTATCAAGTCATGTGGAGTGTACTCCAAAAGTAGGAAAAAAGGGTCCTACTAAGGATAAGGTAGGTGTCCTTATTTTTGTCTTGTATATTTTCCCATGGGGATAAATATAAGACTAATACTATTAAAGCATAGAATGGGAACAAAGTTAGAACTATTATTGATAAGGTAAGGGATCTCCCTTTTAATTTCCATCAATATAGGGAGGCCCTATGGGAATTTCCTAATAGATAGGATAGCTCATTTAATATTAAAAATCCTATAGTCCTTTAAAATCCCATCTACATTGGGTCCACTAGATTTACACATAATTTATTACATTGTTATAATTTTTGCAAAAGATAATTTCTCAAATTTATCTTTCACAAGACCTCATAATTAATTTCTAATTAATTATCTTCTCTAAAATATAATTAATATTTTTCTAACCTACATAAAATTATTTTATTAGAATTTTTTTAGGATTCTTTAGGGTCATGCCACTTCTATCGGACATTAATTTATCCCCAAGATCAATTAATATTCTTTAAATAAGGTATGAGGGTGACGGGTTATGACATTACTCATGCAAAGATGCTAAATCCCTAGATATTAGATATTATAAATATGACTCTTTCACTTATCCCATTAAACTCTTGATTAAACCAATGGCCACATTACAAAATAACATGTACTTGTGATTAAAACCACCACAAAATGACTCACATGACACACATTACAAATTTCTCATGATAAGATGCTAGAACCCTAAAAGTGAGAAAGTATAAATCTGACTCTTTCACTTATCCTAAAAATCTTGATCAAACCAATGGTCATATGACCAACTAACATTCAATACTATGGGAACAATTTTCTTATAAGCTAATAATGATAATTTCTAAAATATTGATGTCCAACAATTTTTAGTGCTATTAGCACTGCATACATACATAAAAAAGAACAAATTCACATCCATGTCAAATTTTACATGTGTGCATACAACAATCACTACATAAGAGAGAGAGAGAGTAGCAAATATTGTATGTTAAAGACTACAATTGATCCGCTATAAATTTATTATCATCCCAAAGGATATGATAGTGTGTTGGCCTGCTTGTTCCTTATAAAAATACATATATTTTATATTTTTAAATATTTACACAACAAGACATTTACTTTTACAAGTACTCAATTGTTCAAAATTATTTATATGAATATGAATAACCTTGCCATTGAAAAATATTATTTGTATGAACAATATACCTGAATACCACTATTACCACAGAGGTAAAAGTAAAACTCTATTCGATGACAAATCTTAGAATCAGTTGTTGTCCCTATTAATCGTTACAGCTTTTAGTACTCTCAAGAAAAATAAAGAATAATGGTCCACATTAACAACAATTCACATAATTATCAACCAATATGAAAGACTACAACAAACTCAAATACAACTATCTCACCTCGTAAAATGTTTCCACTTCTATCAACCATATTCCTATTACGGTGATTATTAGCAAAATGTCATGTGTGATGATATTTTTGGACAATGATAAAATTCACAAGAGGTTATTAATCTTTCTCAAGTGATGCACACGCCTACCACAAGAGATAGTGAGGATACATGATATTTAGATTCCAAATCCACAAAAAAAATCCATTCAAAAACAAATATCAAGGCTTAAGAGGTCAATCACCTTGCAAATGGAATCCAACTAATAAAGGAGGACTTGGTAAAATTATCCCTCACTTATATAGTCCCTGCGTTATAGCATATGGTGTAGCTTCCAATTTGGTAAAATGAAAGTATATTGTGCACATTAGTCAATCACATAAAGCCTAACAAAAATTAATAATTTGTTATAGCAACATGCCTATTATCAATTTTTGTAGAATATGCTCTTTCTAGGCTTCTGACCTGTTGAATTACGAAAAGAAATCAAAAAATCCCTGCAACAAGCACTATGTGAAACCCATTAGATTGTGCATCACAGGAACTTCAAAAAAGCTATAAACAAAAATTTGATTTTGAACATACTACTATTAAGGGGGGATGATGTGTGATTCTTCTTTCAATTCCATGCTATGTAATTTCTTCTTCCTCCCAAGTAATTCTTAAGGGGGATATTGGTTTACTCAACTTTTGGCATGTGTCAAATATTGTTGCAACATCCAATTTAGAGGTTGACGTACAAACAATTTTGGTTGAAACCAAATTTTCCTTTCTTATATTGAATGACAAATTTGACTTTAAAAATTGGGTTATTTTCATGGCCAAATAAACTAGTCTCTCACATCTGCCTTTATGTGAGCTTTTTATAAGCCTTGTAATTTTGAATCATCAACAAAATATTAAAAAAATGAGTATATTTGGTCCCTAAAATCATGGTGTGATGTGTGAGGTAGTGTTCAAGTACAATAATTCTTTGATCTTCAAAATTTACGCAAAATTTTACCATTTCCAAAAAAATTGTACATCTTTGACATAATGAAGATAATGAAATCCCTTCATTAATTAGAAAATAATTATTATCTTTTTAATTGAATATGTCTGACAAAGACCAGACCTAGAGCAAGTGCCAAAGCACCTTTGACATTAAGACTGACTCTAAAATATTTTGGACCTAAGTTTTCAAAAAATTGAAAAGATAAAAAACAAATGTCTAGAATAAAATGCAGATTGTTGTCTATCTTAAACTAGTATGCTCTGAAGATGAAGATGACGACGATGATAAAAACTACCCAAATTGTTCCATATCACTTTTGTGATTTAAAAATTTTCTTAGGAATTTGAGGTAAATTATCAAGTGAATGGTAGAAATTTTATTCTTATAAGCCAAATAATTAAGTCCATATAGAGGTTGTCAATCAAGTGAACAAAACCAACCGCTCTGGTGCATTTTATTTCACATATAAAATGAGCCATTTTTTCTCAGCATTAGAATCAAAAAATTTGATCACTTTCAGGTTCACAAATCAAGCAACATACATGATAGTAGTTAACTTTTTTTGCATGCCCTTTTCCCTTTACCATACATCTCTAAGATATTTTCCTTTCGTTTGAATATTTTTTAGCATCGAATCTGCTTCTCTGGCATCCACAGACTCCTGCCACAAACAAAATACAATCACCGTCACATAACACGGTGGGTATTTCCTAATCATAGTTGCATATAGTCCTTTTAATTCTTTGTGCTAATCCATTCATAAGAATACTTACCTGTTCTTGAATGATGTTCAACAATGCCTGATGCACATCTCTTGCCATTCCCTTTGCATCACCACATACATAGAAATAGCCACCTTGTGAAATGAGCTGCCATACATAGCTAGCTTGTAAAGAATAGTTTAATGCAGGTAGATGTGAGCTACTATTGATAAAATTAGTAACCTATCAAACAAAGGCATATAAAATTATTTTTTTGGGCTATAAAGCATTTCCCATGAGATGCTTAGTATCAATCCAATAAAACCTTCAGTGGAACTTGTGGAAAATTCTAATTCTTCCTTGTGAAGGAAAATGTGTATCTTTGAAGATATTCACCTCCTTCAGAATTTTGTGTTGCACATATTCCTTTTGAGGACCTTCTCTGGAGAAGGCTACATCCAATCTAGATAACACTCCTTGTTCAACATATTGGTTAAGCTCCTCCTCATAGATGAAGTCCTGCATGTTCATGTGCACTCATAATCAATTTATCTTGTTCAGAAAGTGATCAGGCACACTATTCTCATCGAATTAGTATCAACTTTATCAATGAGGATCTATGGTGACAATGAGTACTGTTACCATTTTCTTATTTTTCATCTAAATAAGAGAAGAGTTGTCCCAAACTGCAATCCATATCTTTGAAGGTTAGCTCTTTCTTGGAGGAAAATTCTAAATGGTGTAATGTCTATGCCATGTCCTACCATTATAATGGGAATCATAGGATTTGAGGGAATCTTGAAATCTATATTTTTAATAAAATTCAGTGCCTAGCTAAATTCATCATTAGATTCAATGTAAGGGATGGAATTCTACAAGACAAGCAACAAACACAAGTTAGACTTCATCTCAATCTGATTAAGTCCTAATACTAGTTAATTTGTAGTAGTTGTAAATTTAGACTTTGTAGAGCAGACACCCTAGTGTATACGTCCTATAGGGCTAGGGCCATGGACTAGAGCACATGTAACATGGAATCTGTTTGGTGCAAAGCTATCAAGTCACAACACAATAACCTCATTTCAGTATGTTGGATTCTATGATAGAATAAGATTAAATCTACAGTTTCTGATCATTACCTTGGAGCTGATGAGATGGAGTAGAATTGAGGCTATAAGCATGAAATAATGGCACCAAAGAATACTCCTAAAGGAACCTTCACTGATGGGAATTCAACAAGAACTTCTAGAAGACTCCTTTGACATGATAATATCCATTCAGAATACTCGTCCTGATGGTGGAAGCAATATGACATTTCAATCCACAAAGAAACATATGAACTAATGATTTAAAGCAATCACATTGAAAAGAGAAATCTTGGAACTCAATTTACAAAAATCTCTCTTTTCTAACTTGAGACAACTTCACAAAAGCTAGCAGTAAAATCTAGTAGTGTTGTAAATTATGGCGACCTTGCAAGCAACCAAAAAATTCTTGGTGCATACCTTTCCTGCTAAGGAAGATAGATATTTTAATCATTTTGCTTCTTTAAAATTAGATGCATATGTGTAACAAACCATTACACCAAAACCTGAATGTGGAAGTGAAATTCGAATACACCAAGATCATAATATTCCCACCCACTTTGAGACCAGACTCTATATGGTGGGCCTGACTCTCTGTTTGCTTCCATGTGAGGACTCTGGTATAGCAAACCTAACTTTCCACCCACTCCATGACTCAAACCTGGGTGGTTTCTCTGATACCAAATGTAATGAAACATTACACCAAAACCTTGAGGTGAAAGTGAAATATGAATACACCAGGATCATAAAAATATGCTACTAATTTTTAAAGAGATCCCTATTAATGAAACCAAATGTATATTAAGGTCTGGTTCATTCAAGTAGTGAATTTTAAGTTCTTACACAGTTTATCACTTAAAGTTCATAGTTTCACAGCTTGAAATTCATGATAAACATGCATGTGGACCACTAGTAATTAAAAGTAGCCTTGTAAAATCTACTTATTGTTATTAAAACCTACTTGTTAGGAGGATAGCCTACATCCATAGAGGTATTTCTATAGAACCCATCTGTAGTGCCAATATGGAAACAACTAGTATTGCTATCGATAACCAGTAGATTTGTTTGTCCTTATATTTATGGACTCAATCAAATAGGAGGGATGATGATGGTTTAGGCTGTCTAGCCTTAATATTTTCTGACATATACCATATTGTTTGTTGATTTACACTAATATTTTTCCATATTTGTTTATTCTATATCTTTGCATGGGATTAGAACCCATGTGAAGGAGCCTGGGAGATGCAACATAGACTCATTGAGAGGAAGAAGCACAGTAGTTAAATATTGAAGGCAAAAATCACCTGAAGTGCTCATGAGGGAACATTGTCCAAGGATTTTCAAAATTCTTGGAGGTATGCAGGTAAAGTTATACTACTGTTGGTCAGTGTTGGGAGAGTGAATGAGGTTTGCAAGGTCATCGATAGCCCTATTTTGTTGAAAGTTTCTACTTTCACTTTTTACTTTTCCTTGTTTTAATAAATAGGTTTCCAAAAGAAAAAGATCAAAGAAAATAGATAGGAAAGCCAAGTTCCCATACAGGCCTGTGCATACAAAGTGTTTGATGAACTTCAAGTCAAACTAAAAATAAAATAGAACTTATAAGTTAAGGGGTTCTAAGAACAAAGTGAATGGCAATAAGTTCTATGTGAGAGAGAAGCCTAGGGTAAAGGCTTCCATATTTGGAAGCACAAGATAGACATGGCTCTTTTGGAGAAGGATCTGGGATAGCTAGTAGATGGTCCAAGCCTTAGATCAGCAGACCTGTTGTGGCTCTAATATGGGATTGGAAGTATACCGAGACCCTAGAAACTATAGTGCTTATTCTAAAACATGCCATCTTACACATAGTAACCTTGGGTAAAATAAAAAATAAAAAATTCCAAACAAGCCTGGGATAAGCTAAGTCAGATTTTTGAGGCCAGACAAAACTGCAACTTTGCTCTTGAGAAGTAAGTTTGTTAGATTGATAAATGTTAGAAGGGGACAACCTGTATTCTCAAGTAGCTAGACTCTAGTTAAAGTCGTTGATGACTCAGCTGGAAGATGTTGATGTATCAGAAGAAGATGGTGTGGCTATACTTTAAAGTTTTGAACAAGTTTACATGGTTTATATGAGAATCTGGTGTAACTATTTGTTACCAAGATGGGAAGTTGTCACTTGATTAAGTGGTGGCCAGTCTGTTAAAAGAAGAAACAAGGAGGAAGAACAAGAATATTCTGAGTGACACAATAGAAGGTCTATTAATCATAAAGGGAAAGAGGAGGTTATATACAATGGAGGAAGTCACAGACCTAGCAGGTGCAACCTTAATGGCCACAAGGTATGACATCCAAAGATAAAGTTGTTTGATTTTTATTGTGTGAGAGCAAGTCACTACATAAAGCCTTGCCATAAATATGATTTAAAATGACAAAATAAAAGAGGAGAACAACCATGCAAACTCTGTTTAAGATAGATGTGCTAGTTTTTCCCTCAATTTAGGAGCCACCATGCTGAGAGTGGCATATGACATAGAACAAACCAACTTATAACAAGAGTAATCCTCCTGAATGTCATTTTAACATTAACTTTAAAATAGAGGTGAGTATTTTTCTGAAGAATTTAATCAGATTCTAGGGGATAGAGGAAGGGTTAGGCAGCTTAAACTACCTTATCCTCCTCAATATAATGGTGTAACAGAATACAATAATAGGACATTGATGGAATGTATAAGAAGTGTCCTTGCTTTTAGCAATTTGTGTTAGGATTATTGGACTGAGATAGTGGCAACAATAGTTTATGTTCAAAATAGGGTTCCCACAAGAAGTTAAGGTAAGGACACCTGGAAAACTCTAAGAAACCTTATGTTGCAGTGCTACACATTTAAATATATTAGGTCATCCAGCCTACCTTACATTCTGACTAAAAAAAGAGACATATTAGATTTTAAAAGCACATGAATAACATTAGTTGCTTATAGTTTGGATAAGAAAGGATACAGGTTACATAATCAGGTTGAAGAGAAGATGTTTGGAAAGAGGGATGTGATATTTAACAGGCAGCTTCTTGATGATAATTTTACACTAGAAAATATTTGCTAATGATCAAGTCAAAAGAATCAAGTTTCTAAACAACTGAATAATCTAACGATGTAATTGTTTATCCCTTTTCATAATGGGCTCAATCAAATAAGAGGGATGATATCATCTTGTTTCTGATTTACATGGTAACTCTAAGAATTTATCAATAAGCAATAAAAAATTTGGAAGGATGCCACTGCCAATGACAAGAATTATAGTACTTTACAACTATTCTAAATATAATGTTTCACTTTTATTTAACCCCTCAAACTTGAACTTATGAAAGTTTTAAAAACAAGAAAATGCCTACCTACTTACTTTACAATGTGGATTGAGGATGTCTGCATATCATGCTAATGTTTTCTGCAAAGTGCAGGGGCTTGGGAAGGGAGCAAGTAGAGAACTAGCTCCAGCTACAAGATCTCCAGTTTCAGTTTCTCTATGTAGAGATATTATCATATCAAGAGGATGTCCAAGAAGCCTGGTCATTATTTCAATCATTTCTAGGGTGTTCTTTGGATATACTCCAACATGATCAACATGCAAGTGTTTTAGCTCTCCCTCTCCCATGTCATTCCTCATTTGGCCTTCCTTCTCTATAAATTTATTAATAAAAAAAATAAACTGAAGCCTTTGTCATTTAACAAGGATTCCTCTTGTTTCAAAGTCTTATTATAAGACCTACATGAGAAACATCTAAATATTAGAGAGATATGTGTAAAATATTCAAATATTAGAGAGATATGTGTTAAATATTCATACCTATAGGGATTGTGAACATCATGAAGAGCTTCCCCATTTGTTTTAGCAACATATGATTTCTCCACTATTGTATCTTGGTCATGAATGACAAGGTGATACTCTGGAATAACAACCATGTATGGAGTTGTGCTGAGTGGTTCATCATCTTCACCTATAAGCAAACTATCCAATTTTGGCCATAATTGCTCTTTCCTGAAGAAAGTGACCAAAAAAAGGGTAAGAATTCTTTAGAATTAAGATATGATTGCTTCATCTTAAATTATTGCAACTTATTAAGGTGACTTCTGGCGATAATACATTTTTTTATTGATATGACACCATGGTATTTTAGTTCACCTTTATATGCTATGTATGGTACAAGAATTTTATATGCAATTCTACACATACAAGGCTACGAAATCATCTTCTATCATTTTGTCATCATCGCCGAGTCCACAAGGAAGCTAAGGTTTGGTCCCTGAACATCATCATACATACAATACAAATTACAAACCATTTCCTCATAAAACTCAAAGCAAGTGAACACTATCACATCCTTTTAAGCATGGAAAAAAGGTATACCTTGATTGGCCAGTAATTCATCAACAACAAATCCCATCTGTAATTCACAGAAAACATTTAGAATCAGGATGTGCAACCATAAAATTATTGTGTCTACTAGACTAGATTTACATGTGTAGTGCTAACACAAAATCCTCTTCGGTTACCTTGTTGAAATGCTCATATTATCTGTTTCCAAGACCAAAGACTATGTATGTGAGTTCTAAAAGTCTATTTTCTTTCCCTCCTTCCTGCAAATGGAATATTGGTTAAATATTGATATTCTTTTTACTTTCATCAAAAAAATTAATGTTTCTAAGATTCTATGAAAACTATTAATTCCTAAACATAATATTATGTATTTACGAGGGTGATCCACCTGTAAAATCTGGTAGCATTATCTATAGGTTCACCATCTCCATATCTAAGCAAAATTGAAAGCAGAGAGATCAAACATATTTCATACCTTCAAATTATTTTGTTTCAATAACAACATTTCCTCCAGAGAAAATAGAAGCCTCAAGAAAAAATATGATTTGAAGGAGGTAAATGGAATCACCTTGCCTATCCTAAAAAAATTCATCTTAAGCGTGAACTCTGTTTGTTGACATTTGACATAAAGTTATTCCATTTTATTTCACCAAAAAGCAACTAAATAAATAGAGCAACATGAATACTATGGATGTGAGACCTTATTACTTACGTTGCAATGGCAAATATGGCAAATTTTTCTTGTGATAATTTTTCTTCATATTCATCATCATCCTCAGCATAATTCTCCTGCAATATGTACAAATAGAAATCAAATTGGCTTTCATGCTATCATCTATCAAGAGCAGTATAGAAATCATTTCGAACTCCAAACGTATTGAGTGTCCTAGGGTTCAAATATGGATCAATGGCAACAAAGAAAAAGTGTGATAACACATTTTCTAAGTAAGAACCACCTAAGAGAGAAGCTTACCAGATCAACTACCTCAAAAACCACTTTTCCATTGTACCTTACTTTGCCTTCCTCTGCAATTGCCTGTAATAAAAAGAAGAATTTTTTTTAGGGTTTGGAAAAATCATTAGGGGACTGATTGCACGTCAAAGGTGGGGTAAGCTAGTGTGGTTATGACTTTCAGTACATTGATTCACCACCCGAGTACATTTCTTAAAATATTGAATAGAGTTTCTTATCCAAAATTTAAAAAGGTTTTGCAAGTGTGAAGGCTCCATATTCATAATGGGATACATCTCATTGCATTTTATTTGGTTCATTGTTTGCCTTTAATAATAAGTGATGAACATCAACAATAATATTAATTTTTATCCAAAAATTTGTGAATCTCCTATTGAAATATATTTTCATTCTTTTTCTTTTGCAATTTTAGTCCTTTTAAGAAGTGTCCTAACCTCTTTATAAATATTTGGTATGTAACTCAAATATAACCCCCCCCCCCTCTCGTAGAATCTATATCTAGGTATGCATAAATTTTAAACACCCCTCCCCTATAAGATACTTACCAATTTACCTATGGTTCAACTTGATATTAAAAATACCCCATGTATGCACTCATGTGGTATTTACCATTTCCTCAAAGTGACCCCCCATGTTTTAGACATGCATACTTTCATAATTAAGGGCTATTGTGAGGGATTATTCTCATTTTTTTAAGGTTTTGCATCATAAGGTAGAGATAGGGGTCTTTAAAGGTGAGAATATTTTTTTTTTTAGGCACATGATTTATAGATTGGTTATCTTATCAAATCAATATATAAGGAACACAAGCTTGAGGAATCAAGGGAAAGAATAGGAGATGTAGAGAAGGCAAAGAAAAATATTTTTATGTCAAATCAAGTGATGGATTTTGAATCATCTTAGACTAAAGCAAGTTTATAAATTTTAGAGCAAAAGTTGGAAGTCATGCTCCTGGACCTAGATACAAGATTTCAAAGTGAAACTATTGCCAAATATGATTTCACATATGCGATTACAAGTAATTATCCTTTTAATCCTTCAACTAACCAATGGCTAAACTTACCAATCTATAAAATAAAGTATTCCCTAGAAGATAAGGGTGGATTTGAGGGGTAAGGAGGACCCTTGAATTATTCTTCTTTGGAGGTAATAGATATAGACATTGGTTTAGACTCTAGTAAGTTCTTTTTTTAATACTTCATAGGTAAACCACCTTGAATTTGCTTCCTCGTATCTTTTTTTCTATGGTCAAGAAGGTTATGTGTAGAAGAAGGAAACCACCATAAACAAGATGCAAATAAATACAAAGGAAATACATACCAATACACAAATTTTATTATGAAATTGAAAACTTTTACAATGTAAAATATAATCCCTTTGTCTTTTCACAATACAATGAAGCCTTAAAAGGCTTTTACAAGATAAAATAGTGTAAGTTTCCTCCTCACAATAGAAATTTTGTGTGGGGTGTGTGGTATTCCTCTATCCCAAAGTTGCTCCAAAGTTTTTAAATTCTTGCAATACAACACTCAAAAGAGAGGGTAGTTAGTGATAAAATAAGCCCACCTTGGTTGGGCTTTTGTTTGAAAATATAAAATTATGATCAAACAAGGAAGTTGTTGTTAAATGCAAGTAAAATGATACAATATACTTGTAGAATCTCGAAACAATCATGCTAGAGGTATTCGAAGGTAGGCAAGATTCTAGAGAAATTTTGACAACATTTGGCTAGCTCAACTTGGGCTCCATTAATTTGGCTATGGGAAGGGATATTTATAGGTAATTTAAGCAAGGATGAGTGGGATGCCATGTGTATGCCACATAGGCTCCACATGGGTGGGGTTAGGTGGGAGAAGGCTCTAGAGAAGATGAGGTGGAAAACCTCATTTAAGTGCCTTGGGAAATAGGGGGTCTAGAAGGATGGGAATTATTTTAAAATTGGATTTCTAGATGCATGGCAGGTTGTGAGGAATTTTAAAAATTCCCAAAAATGGTTATGTGTAATTACCATATTTAATATCCTTGGGGGGATTATCCCAGGGGGATGGGCATGTTATTTAAAAATTAGTTTTCAAAAGCCAAGGATGCAAGTTGATTATTTTTAAATGCCAAGTGTAATAAAGTGGGTGTCCTTGACCCATGTGGCTTTAATGCACTTTTTTTTTTAATTTTAAATTCAAGTTTACCTTTAATGTCATAGAGGGGGTACCACATAAGGTGGCATACTAAATTGGGGGAAAATTTTTAATTCTCAAAAAAATGGCGAGTTCTTAGGCTTCTAGATTTTATATTTAATGTGGTGCCTATAACATGACATAATTATGTTTAAGGGGCTGTAAATGTCATATTAATTAATATTAATTAAGATTATTGTTGGGCACTGAATTGCATCAATTTTTACTCAACACTGCAGTTGTCTATCTTCCTACTTTTTGTCTAGTCATTCACACGATAGCTACAGTTCAACACTCAACATTGGATGAACCAAAAAGAGGGTTTCAAATCCAACCTCTAGAGTAGGCTGGTTCCTTGTCAACTTACACAGGGTGTTAAAACAATTATGCTCACTTAGGATTTTTGGGGTTAGGGTTGAGAAAGATATTAGGGTTAGAAAATGTGAACAACAGTGGACGGATAGGCTAAAAACATTGTCACTACAAGAAAAAGCTCTCATAAACCAATTTAAATTCATATTACTCAGATCAAAATTATCCTAAATTAAATACACTTTCATTCATTAAATAACAACAGAGAAATATTATAGACAATAACTTCAATATCCAAATAATGACAATCAAAATAACATAATTAATCAATATCTCATATTTTACATAAATGCACTCGCTAACAATAAATATCTAATTCAAAAGCAAATTTCAATTACCCTAGTAGTTAGTAATCCATTAATTTGGCACAAACTAACCATTCAAGTATTTACAGAAATACAGCTTAGGAATTTGAACCTCTAATATCAAACCATGAAGACACAAAATTTGAGATAAAAATCAATTAATGCTCCTTTCATTAGCCCTTGGGTATATTTACAGTAGCATAGGCAAACACACTAGATCCAACCCTTAAAAATGAGGGTTTGACCTCTATTTATAGTTTGCAGAATTAAAAATACTAAGAAAAATTACAAAGATTTAACATTTACAACTCAATAGAGAGTTTTAGTTGGCATTTCCTTATTGGTTCATCCTCTGTGAAATCTGCTATAAGTGGACCACCATGGCATCTTAGAGCCTCTACAACTTGTTGGTCATTCGACGTCAACTAAATTTCTGGTCATTAGACTACATCTACATCGTTAATATTTATTGGAAACCCTCCATCGCCATCGATATACAATCGTCTCTGGTTCTTGTTTTCTTAAAACTCTCGATGCTTTGGCTTCCTCCTCCAACTGACTGTGTTTTGAATCCGGTAATAAATCACCTTAATATACTTCAGAATTATTGATAAAATATCGACCATAGATCTTCCCCCATCACATGGCTACGATTTTATAAGGAATATTCTTGGAGTAATGGCGGGGAAGAACCAAAACACCATTCTGCTTTTAAAATTTATGACATCACTTTCTATGCCTCAGAGCCTACAGAACACCAATCCGATACAAAAATTATCTGAAAGTGAAGTGGGATGAAATCTGCTCCTTATCCTTTATTTTCTCTTGTTGGCGATGAATAATTCACAAATCTGCATAAAAAGTTGATGGTGTCATATCTTCTTCGAAACTTTTGCAGATTCCATTCTGGACCCCAGCAAGTGTATCAACTCATAACACCATTTCAGACTGTCTACAATGTAGAGGTAACTCTTCTTTCATTCCGCACTGTTATTAGTATAAAATGTTGCTTGTCACCAATCTGAAAGAAAGTTAGTTACAATTACCTTTGTCATGAATCTACACACCTTTGTTCTGCTTTCCACCTCCTATCACTATTCCAGGAAAAAATGTTGTATGTACTCCCTAGAATTGGGCTCTCCAACACTTAACCGTTCAAAATATGTTTAAAAATACAAAGCAATCACCAATATGCACCCTTTTTATGTTGATGTCATATTTCTCCAAAAACTTTTGTGGATTCGGGACATGTCATCAGTTCATATCCAAAAACATTAGAAACTATGCGAAATTGCTCCTAGTGCAAAAATACACTAAGTGTTGGGCGGATTGAAAGCCTTTGTTGCGGATATGCTCCAATATACACTGAAATACGTGCAAAATGGGAACTCCATGCCTTAGGTAAAAATTCTCAAAAATTTCCTAAGTATGTGGCCATTTTGGGCCTACATTCTAGTGCCTCCTGGGTGGATTTGCTTGCAAAGCCGTATAACTCAGAGTCTTATCCATTGGGCTACAAGAATAAAAAATACTTATCTTCAAAAATGTGCTTTAAAGAATAATTTCCATATTAACATTACCCTCTAAAAACAATACTCTTAGAGAGTATAAAATCACATAGAGACCATGCTTTAAGCAACATAGAGGATAACTGCTCATATGTAGACTATTCAATAGACACGTGTTCTTCTGTTGCTTCCAAAATCTGTCTTTGTGTACTTATAGTAAAATTGCTTCACTGTGCTTATAAAATACAACTCTACTCTTATTATAAGGCCTTCTCACAAAAATACCTTCATATAAAATTTGTTGCTCTCTATGCCTCTCTAGGCTTCATGCCTTTATTGTTTATTTCTGACAATTGTTAGAGCAAAAAACAAAAATGCAAAACTTATGTATATGTACAAAACAAAAAACAACTTAAGTGTGTGCCCCTTCTGGGCCTGTAGTGGTTCCATCCTGCTCTTCTTCTTGATGGGCCTCCTCTTCGTTCTATTATTATTATTCTTATTCATTTTCTTCTTCTGGAGAAGATTGTTTTTGTTTCTTCCTCCAAATTATCACCAAATAATTGAATCATCAACTTCAAAGAGTGTAAAGCTTGATTCCAAGCTACTCTAGAGGGTTTTGATGTCTCTTTCAACTGCTTATAAATATACTATAATTCTCCAATATCCTCATAGTTAGCAGTATTCCATTTCTTACCAGATATTCCATGACATCTCTCAGCATGGTAAAATCAATGATCAGTTGAGCAGCTTGCTCTTGGTTTAGTGGCTCTTCAAGAGAATCAATTCCAGATTCATTCTGCAAATTTTCATCAATGCTCTTTTGGATCTCTTCCATGGATAGCAAGTTGTTATCCTCCATCCACAAACCTTTGAAACCAAATTGAATAATTTCCTTTTTTATATCCACAACATATTTAATGACTCCTTCAATTCTATCAAACAACAACCAAGCTTTCTTAATTGCCCTATGCTTCTTGACCATGGTTCTAGTAGCAACTCTGAAAAAATTCCATTATTTATTGGGAATTGGTTTAGTAGAATCACTGAGTTTTCTATCAACTAGTTTATACATCTATTCTACTGGAATCACCATAGGCTATAGCTCTCGTGTGGTTTGATCTAAATATTTCTGAACACTCGGGAGTAATAAGCTAGCATCATCTAGATAATCAATCATAAGTTGAGCCCTAAACATTTCTCTTGGACCTCAAAGAGCAATTTTTTTCTAATATTCTTTACTCTAGCTTTAGAAAAGCCAAAAGACTTAGCTTTCTCAATTTGAAGCTACTATTTCAAACTTTGAATTTCTTTTGCTTATTCTTCATTTAGCTTATTTTGCTCTCCTAGTTGGTATTTGAGCTTATTGGCTTCTTGGAACTTTTCTTGCCAACTCTTGACCTCTTTTTTCAAAGCCTTTTCCACTTCATTTTGATTACTCACAGTATTCTAAAGCTTTTCAATCTAAGTCTCCAATTTACCCACCTTCTATTTGGATATATCATTCTTCACATAGGTCTCTAAGTGGGCTCTGGACATTACCAACTCATCTTCTTCAGGAAGCTTATCAATGTCCTCTGTTATTTCTTCAACTTGATAATATTGGATAGTCATCTCAATATCAAGCTTGCTTACAAGGGGGACCATGGATCTGGATATCCTTTACCTTGATATCGTATCAACATACATGCTCCTTCTTCTGACAGCCATCCTTATGGAAGGCTTAGATAGCTTCTCTACACAGAAATCGTTTATTTTTTGTGTGGTTGCCTACTCCTTTGGTAAAGCTACATGACTTGAATAACTAGCAGCTAGGGGAGATGAAGATCATAGGAATGTAAGGGCAGACTCAACCGTTGACAATGGTGATGTGGAAGTAGTTACAACATTTTTAGTAATAACAGTGGACTTTATAACTACTATTGTAGTTGCTACTGGTAAACTCATAGAAATTGAAGCAAGACTAAAAATTGGATGAGTGGGGGTTATTGGAACAATTTGTTTCTTTTATTGGGGTGGCAATTTCAATTGTGAAGAGGAAATTATGGGATGTGATGAAGTGGGAACCTCAGATGATGAAAGTGGGATTTGGGGTGACTTTGGGGGAGAAGGGATGACTTGTACTTCAATGGTGACCAATGAAACATGGGGTGGACTATAAGAGGGAGAAGGTACCTTTGTCACATTTGATTGACCAAAAATGGAGGGAGACTTCCTTGGGGATTCAGGGGGATGAAGAGGAAAAGAGGGATTAGAGACCATACATGTATCCTACTACTGCTCTTGATGAGTCGATTCTTCTGCAGCTGAAATAGCTACCTCTTTAGCGGTCTCCTCTATATCCAACCTCTGTTTCTTTGAAACTTCTATTTCCCTTATTTCTAGAGCTCTTTTTTCTCTTCTATGAACTAATTGAATGGAAGCCAAATCACTCTTTGAATATTCCTCAGATACTTCTCCTTGTGTTGTTTCTTCAAGCAACACTTGCTCAGATATGGGATGCAATTCCACTGATGTTGTAGTAGTGAAAGTGAGGGGAGTAAATCTAAAGATTTTATCTTTATTTCTCCAATCTATATCTATATCTGGAGTTTGACCCCCTAGGGCTCAGATTTGAGGCCTAGCAACTGCTTCTATTATTGGAGTGCTGACAAATCTTTCACTTGAATATTGTTTTTTGCTCAGAATATGTGCTCCCTTAGGAAACTTCTCTACCTATTCAGTGGTAGGCTAAAATATCTTTGGGATCTCAGCAGTCATCAAAGGAGTCACATGCTCTTCTATTGGAGCTTATTAGTCTATGGGTGAAGAGAGAGATTCAGAACCATCCTAGGAGTTTTCAACCATTAGCACTATGTTTCTGATGTCCTTAGGCTTCCGGGTTTTGATATTTTCATCATACTTTTTAGAAAAATCATTATCGATCTTCATGCCAAACTTGGACTTCGGTTTTCCAATTTCAATTCTCATTATCCACCAATATGATATCTTCACTACATTCCATTGCTCTACCTCTTCTACTTCTTTAGCAGTGTCCTCATCAGGTTGAGGGTCCTTTTTCTTTCTAGTTTTCTCCTTAATATCGCGCATGATGGCCTCTGTTAGCCGATGAATTTTCTTCTTGTCTAGATCAAAATCCACAATATGTTCATAGAAATTTAGCCATGGATATATTTGACCCATTTTTGAAACATTCCACTCCAAAAGAGTGGTCTCATAATTGTTTCTACCTTGTTCGAAATGGGCCCTAGACCTCTTTTCAAATTTGTAAGCTTTATCTCCATTTAGGGCTACATTCCTTTTGAAAATTTCATCAAGATCATAAATCCATATTTGGGGAATATAAAATAGACCTAACCTATCAAGGTATTGGTCAATTTTCTCACTCTTCCCCTTCTTTGTGATAATTATATCATCCACAGTGTGATAGGTTAGTAGATATTTTATTTTCCTTCCTGAACCATCTTTCAAATCAATGTATTGTTCCTGCCTCAAATATTCCAAGGCAAAGAGCCTATCTGTGACAAAATTGGGCACGAGAAAGGGCTTACACATGAATCCATACAATCTTATTATTGTGTCCTCATTCAAAAGATACCAATATCCTTCTTTGGCACCCTCTGTTCTCGAAATTTTATTGGCCAGAGGTAGTAGTCTAGGGCACTCTCCATACATTATTTTCAAAGTAGGTCCTAAGAATTCCATATTGAATCTGTAAAAATATTCACTACTCCTCAAATTACTTGTCAAATAATAAACCGATAAGGGCTCCCCATCACTGGTTTTGTCCTTAACCAGATTCAAGGCATCTTATCCTTAAAAGTAGCATAAAACATCCAAACCAGGCTTGAACAATACCTGAAACTAGGAGAATCAAAGCCCCTTTTCATTCTTACTAATTATTCATGTATCCTTTGGGTAAGAAAGGTTGTCCAGTAAAAATAGATGATCCTAGTCCCTTTTTCCTCTGCACCTTCCGCATACATTCTTTCATTTGAAATACAATAGGTTAATGCACCATTCTGTTAGAGTCTAAACCTTCCATACAGGCCAACATAGAAAATAATTCAGGGTTTGCAAATTCATAAATTGGGATTGGGACATCAGGTAATTTCTTCCTAGGCTTTGCATCGAGATTTTTATAAACCCATATCTTAAATGACTCACCATCATTAGCTATTTTTCCCAGAGAGTAATACCCGACCTGGGCAGTCACCTTAAACTCTTTTGGTCTCACTGATGGTTCTAACCCTAGGGTGAAAATATTATGACAGAGGGTGGTGGTGATACTAAATAGGGTTTTGCCTTTAGCATTTTTCACTACTTTGGCCATGGGGTCATAAAATTTAACTATTGCAACTATTAATTCTAGACAAGGGTGAACAAAATCACAAATGTAAAAAGATAGGTAAGAGAGCACAACACATCTACCTTCCACCAACAAAGTTGCTCTTTTCTTGAATCTGTCATTCACGCTCCTCCTGAGCCTTGTTCTCTCTGTAAGGACCATTTCGGTATCCATCATAACTTCTTCTCTATCAATGTATGGAGCCACTACCCTTCTCTCTAAGGTTTTAGCTTCTTGGGTATCTTCGAAATCCATCTTGCTAGAAATAACCTTATGTCCTCTCCGAATTTCACCATGAATGTTTATGAGTACTATTTCACTCTTTTCTCTTTTGTGAATGAAATTTGCCACTAAATTAATGTTGCTCATACTTTTCAATGCTTTTATTTCCTAGTGTGTGTATATCTTCTACCATTAATGTAGCTACTATGCAATCTACCCATTAGGACGATTTCCAACTCCCACTCATTCCTTTTGGTGGTTTGAAGGGTGGAATTCTAATCTCTCATTGGCCAAAAATTCAAACTTGGTTGTCACCTCGTAACGTCACTTCGGTTACTCTTTGGTTCAACCGTGGGACTTTTAGCATTGAATGCGAGCTTTTTCTTTTCTCTCCACGTGGCACAGTTGCAAAATCACTGTTTCACTCCACCTTACTCTTGAAACTGGCGAATTTAATACATGTTTAATTTTTGTTGATCATTAACTCATTTCACACGCGGAAAAATACATTGGTTTTGTTCTACTGATATCTTTGTGTAATTTGATGCAGATTAGAGATGCTTGCAATTCTGCTACACTTTTTATCTATTTACATGTGGGATGGAACCTCACTGAATCCTTTGCCAACACTTAGCCATTTATTTGAATATTTTTCTTTTTTTTTAATTTTAATGCAAAAATAGAATACAAAGTGTAGAAAGAAAGGAAAATATAATACAATATATATACATATGTTATAATGAGCTTATGTTTCAAAAATAGTAGAGTTTGAGATGAAAGTTGTTTACTGGAATCGGTTGTATGTTCCCTTCTAGATCTTCAAGATGGAACACATTGGACTCCTTGGCCTCTACTATTTTGAAAGGGCCATCCCAAAAAGAATCAAACTTTTCATGCTTACCCAGTTTTTCTCTATCAACATTCCACCTGAGAACTAAATCTTCAATCTGAAATTTTTTGAATATGGCCTTCTTATAAAACCATGCACTGATATCTGAGGAATTATTTTGAAAATTATCATATTGCTGAGCTTTATTCTATTCAAATTGCAATAAGTGAGTTAGTCTGGTTTCCACTAGATTTCCTTCAAATTCTTCCTTTGTATTTGCTAGCTTGAGTGTTGGAATTTCCAAATGGATATGTAGCACCGTCTCTTTGCCATACACTAGATCATAAGGAGAAGTTTTAATGGAACTTTAAATAGTAATCTTGTCTGCCCAAAAATCTTGGTTCAGCTGTAGGTGCCAACTTATTTTGTTCCCATCAAGCGACTTCCTAAAAATCCTTAACAAGTTTTTGTTGGTAGATTCAACAAGTCCATTACCCTATGGGTAACAATTGAAGTATTCTTAAGAGTTATGACTTACTTTCTAGTAAACTCAATATACTTGGCTCCTATGAAATCTGGGCCATTGTCACTTACCAAGGCTTCTGGAACTCCAAACCTTGAAATCAAGTTCTTCATAAAATTGATCACAACTTCCTGATCTAACTTCTTTGTAGGAATGGTCTCTACCCATATGGTAAGGTAATCCATGGTAGTTAGAATAAATGTATGTTATACTAAGGAATTAGGTTTTATGACCCCTATGAAGTATAACCCCCATTTCTTAAAATGTTCTTCAACTTGTATCGACCTAAGGGGAATTAAGCATTCCTTGTCCTTCCAACATATCACTAACATTTGTCACAGGCCCTGGTAACCCTAAAAGTATTAGCTAATATAGTAGGCCAGTAATAGCCAACTCTTATGATTTTCAAGGTTGTAATTCTACCTGAGTTATGTCCTCCAACTGGTCCTCCATGGAACTCTTCAATAACCTTATTTTGCTAATCATATTTTAAGAATTTCATAAGGACTCCATCCAAGTTTCTTTTATCAGGACTTATGGTAGTAATATATATTTGAAAGCCTACTGTCTGTATCTCCTTATTTGGGATGTATATATACTAGGAGGGCATACTCCAGTTTGAAAATATTTGACCATCTGACCAACCCAGTCAGACTCTCCTGGTTGTACTTCTTCTACCTAATCTCATTTTGTTGTCTGGTAAGTTGTTACTTTTGCTAATATTGCTACCTTTGTTAGACCTTGGCATAAGGCCCTACCTCTCACCAACTTGGTGGTATGTATTTCTGTTGAGCAAGGTGCAGCAACAGTATTGTCATTGTTGTCAACACAGTCATACAGATCGGTTGATGCAGTGGATAGGAGTTAAGAGGTTCTTCAGAGTATGTACAGTGATTTTCCAAAAGATCGAAGTGGCCCATATGCTAAAAATCAAAAGAAAATCACAAGGAAGAAAACTGTCGCGATATCGCGACATGTTGAGCAAGAAAGAAAACTGTCGCGATATCGCGACATGTTGAGCAAGAAAGGAAAACTGTCGCGATATCACGACATGTTGAGAAGAAAAAAAACTGTCGCGATATCACGACATGTTGAGAAGAAAGAAAAACTATCACGATTTCGTGACATGTTTGAAGAGAAAGCGCAAGCAAGAAAAACTGTCATGATTTCATGACATGTTCGAAGAGAAAGCGCAAGCAAGAAAAATTGTCACGATTTCATGACATGTTCGAAGAGAAAGCGCAAGCAAGAAAAACTATCATGATTTCATGACATGTTCGAAGAGAAAGCGCAAGCAAGAAAAACTATCACGATTTCATGACATGTTGGAAGAGAAAAAGGCAAGTAGAAAAAGTGTCACGATTTCACGACATGTTGGAAGAGAAAGAGGCAAGTAGAAAAAGTGTCACGATTTCATGACATATTGGAAGAGAGATTGTAAGGAAGAAAAAGTGTCACGATTTCGTGACATATTGCAAGAGAGAGAGTCCGAAAGAAAAAGTGTCACGATTTCATGACATATTGCAAGAGAGATTGTACGGAAGAAAAAGTGTCACGATTTCATGACATATTGCAAGAGAGAGAGTCCGAAAGAAAAAGTGTCACGATTTCATGACATATTGCAAGAGAGATTGTACGGAAGAAAAAGTGTCACGATTTCGTGACATATTGCAAGAGAGAGAGTCCGAGAGAAAAAGTGTCACGATATCGTGACATGTCGATTTTGCGACGAAAGGAGAAGGAAGAGAAAGAAAAAGTGTCACGATATCGTGACATGTCGATTTTGACCAAGGGAGAAGGAAGAGAAAGAAAAAGTGTCACGATATCGTGACATGTCGCATTTTTGTGACCCGAAGGCAAGAGAAAGAGCAAAGGAGAAAAAGTGTCACGATATCGTGACATGTCGCATTTTCGTGACTAAAGGAGGAGAGAGAAAGTAAGAAGGCAGAAGTGTCACGATATCGTGACAAAAGTAAAGAGGAAGAGTACGAAGGTGAAAGTGTCACGATATCGTGACATAAAGTAAAGAGGAAGAGTACGGAGGCGAAAGTGTCACGATATCGTGACATGTTGTGTTTTTACGGGTACAAGCCAAGAAGAGTAGCAAGGAGGCGAAAGTGTCACGATATCGCAACATGTGTTTTCATGGGTACAAGCCAAGAAAAGAAGCAAGGAGGCGAAAGTGTCGCGATATCACGACATGTGTTTTCGTAGGTAAAATCCGAGAAGAGGACAAAGAGGTAGAAGTGTCACGATTTCGTGACAGGTCACTTTGGCGCGAGCTAAGAAGAGAACCCAGCCGAAATAAGATATGTGATAGTTAACTAAAGTTATACGACAGTTACAGGGGCCGTTGTAGAAGAAAATCATGCAGCTAAAATAAGAAGAGTTAACTAAAGTCAGTACGACAGTTACAGGTGTAGTTACAGAGAAAAATCATGCAGCTAAAATAAGAACAGTGAACTGAAGTCAGAACGACAGTTACAGGGCCAGTTACGGAGTGAAAGCATCGAGCAGCGGTTAAACTGAAAGTCATCAGTCGAAGACCAAACAAAGAGCCGTAACTATTAATAGGATGCATGAGAGAATACTGTGTGATAAAGGAGTTACATATAGAAGTTTCTATTAATAAGTTGCATGCAAAAATATGGAAGTTAAAAATAGAGTCAGAACTTTGTTATAAAAGGAGGTCTGCATGGAGAATTAAAGTGCTATGGAAAAAGAGTGAAAGTGCTGCAAAAAGAGGGTTGGAAGAGTGTCGTAAGAGAGCGTTTAGCAGAGCCATGAGAGCCGTAAGAGTGCAGTAAGAAGCACAGAAAGAGGGCTGTAAGAGGGCCATAAAAGTGCAGTAAGAGTAAGCGAGCCTTAAGTGTGTGTGGTGTTTTGGTGAATAGCGAGAGAGGTTGGGTTAGCAATAGACCAGTCAGGGTCTTGTATAAGCGGAGGCATTTTTATGTCAATCTTATAGTTTCAAAATTGTAGTCCAAGTTGGTGCTTGGAATTAGGGGTTGGTGCTCCTTTCTGTTGGTGCAGATATCAAGGGTTGGTGCTCCTTTCTGTTGGTGCAGATAAATTAGGGGTTGGTGCTCCTTTCTGTTGGTGCAGATAAATTAGGGGTTGGTGCTCCTTTCTATTGGTGCAGATAAATCAGGGGTTGGTGCTCCTTCCAGTGGGTGCTAGTAAATTGATTGTAAAATTGGTATTTTGCAAAGGCTGGATTTGGATGGGAGTCCAAACAGTCAATTTTTGAGGAGTAGCCAAAACTGGTGAACCTCGGTACATCTTGTGTTGTGTGATGCTCTCTTGTTATATTTTCTTTATGTGGTTTTAAGTTTTCATTGTTTTGGCTTTAAGAGTTGAAGTTTTTAAGTTTTAAAGAGCCACACTGATTCACCCCCCCTCTCAGTGTCATTGTGAAACTAACAATTGGTATCAGAGCCAAGTTCCTGAACAAAGCTTAACCAGCTAGGGTGATCTTGGATTAGTACGCAATGGCAGGTGGTGAAGGCTTCTCATCAAACAAAGCACCATTGTTGGATGGAACTAATTACACATTTTGGAAACTCAGGATGCAGACATATCTTTGTGCTTTGGGATACGACATTTGGGATTCAGTAGATAGTGGATACACAATACCCACCACTCCTCCAACCGATGCTGTCGGTAAGAAACTATTTGAGAATAACTCTAAAGCAAAGAATGCTATCATGTGCGGTTTAGTGGACAATGAACTGATAAATATTATGAGTTGTAAAATGGCAAAAGACATGTGGGACAAACTAAGGAGCATTCATGAAGGAGACAGCAAGATCAAGGAGGCCAAGTTACAAATGCATCGAGCTCAGTTCGAAGCATTAAAGATGAATGACGATGAGAACATAGAGGCATACATGCTGAGAGTTAATGGAATCATTAATGCGATTAGAGGACTCGACGAGGAAATGGAAGATGTTGTCATCATGAAAAAGGTACTAAGATCTCTTCCCCAAAGATTTGATTCTAAAGTTTCAGCAATAGAAGAAGCTAAAGATCTAAATACTTTTAGTATGGATGAGATGCATGGTTCTTTGACTGCATATGAGATGAGAATAGGAAAAACTAAACCCACAGACAGAGAAGTTGCTTTTAAAGCACATAAAAATATAAAAGCAAAACAAGAATCCGAGGAAGAAGAGACATCAGATGAAATGGAAGCAAACTTTGTTCGAAAACTAAAAAGGGGAAAAGGAAAATACAGAGGAAAGTTACCATTTAAATGTTTCAATTGTGGAGGCATTGGGCATCTTGCAACTAAATGTCCACTTAATGAGAAGAACATAAGTGATGAAGGATCGCACCAAGAAAGAAGTGACTGGAAGAACAAAACAAATTTTAGAAAAGGCAACTTCAAGAAGAAAAGTTTCATCTCCAAGAATGTCGGTTCATCAGAAGACAGCTTGCAGTGAGGATTCTGAAGAGGAAATAGGTGAAGTTCTTTTTATGGCACTCAAAGAAGAAAAATAGAAAAGAATAATCAAGTATGTGATGAAAACCTAGAGGTTGAAGTAGATCTAGAAGGTGAGTTGATCGCTGCACTTGAAGAGTTGGGTTTAGAAAGGAAAAAGAACAAAAGACTTGTCCAAGAAGTTGGAAGAATATGGGGATAATATTGAAGATCTCTTCTTACAAATTCATAAAGCCAAGAAAATAGAAGAAGCCTTGAAGTCACAGATCAATGAGAAAGAGATTGTTTGCTGCAAACAAGAAGAGGAGATTGTTTTATTGAGGAAACAACTAGAAGAGGCCAATACAAATCTCAAATTTGAGAAGAGCACAGAGTTGCTAGATAAAATGATAAGGCAACAAAGAAGCCCCATGTGTAAGCTTGGTCTTGGATGTGAAGTTGAACAACCTTCATCTTCTAAATCAGTAGAGAAGAAGAAATCCACTGCTAAAGGATCAAAGCAAGAAAAGCTTGAAGTTGAATCCTCAAAAGGAAGAAAATCTCAAAGGAGATCTACAGACAAAGCAACCACAACAAAAGAGGTTCTATCACTCTCACTTTATTCATAATAATGCTTTTAATGGCTATTGTTTTAGATGCAACCATTATGGTCACAAGGCAATTTATTGTGGATTGAATAATAGATCAAAGAGTTATGCTGGTAGAAATACATCTATTATTCCGGTTGAACACCATGTGCAATGTTTTAAATGTAATGGTCATGGGCACATAGCAAGGTCTTGTCCAAGAACTTTTGTATCTAATCTAAGGCAAGACAGTAGATTTCATCGACGCAAAGAATGCAACACAGACAAGGAAGAAATCATGTGCATCAAAGAAAGGAAAATAATCATCCATCAAGGATGTACAAGAGACAACCACCCAAGAGAAATGTTCAAGTTCACGAAAAGGTTCAAAATAGGGATGCAATTGAAAACCTTCAACCTAAGTTCAAGAAATATTGGAGAAAGAAAGAAGAGAGGAAATCGTGTCTCCTTGGACTGAAGGAGATTACTCCTCTATTGCACTAAGCAGCTCCAGGTAGCACATCCTCAGGGGGAGCAATGTTAAAGTTTTATTTTAATGCTCCTATGTATTTGTGTGGTTATCTGAGGATGAAAGGAAAGTAGTCGGGGAGTTGTCGTATAGTTGCCAAAGTGTGGTTCAGTTCATGTCGTTGTTTGTGGCGGTACCATGAAGGGTGGTGATTAAATTGAGAGTTGTCACCATTGGTAGTATTGCTATATGTCAGTGTTGTACTTTTGATGGTTCTTACTGCCATTGTTCAAAGTTACGAAAAATTACAGTTCTGATAATTTGGTTTAGTGAAAGAGATGCTAAAAAGTTCACAATGGAGGATTGTAAGCCAGTTAGCACTCCCATGATGACAGGTTGCAAGTTGAGCAAGGATGTGTAGATGACAGAAAGAGTACCAGTGGAGGTGCATTCTATCTTGGAGACAAAGTTGGTCGCATGGAACAGTAAGAAACAAGAGTCAGTCTCCTTATCCATAGCAGAGGCAGAATATATTACAGCGACAACATGTTGTACGTAGGAGAAAGTTGCAGAAGGTGAGGTTAAGTTGGATTTTTATTCCAACAATAGATTGTGGAGTGGTCACGTTTCCCAAGAACTGACTAGCTATCGGGACCACATTCTCAGGGGGAGCATTTATATATTTGATTATCTTTTTGCTCATGTTTGTAATTTTTGCTAACTGTCATAATTTGTGCCTGAGAATGTTGTGCATGGACTCAGGGGGAGTCTGCAGTAGCCCTTTGGTATTATTGTCAAAGGGGGAGAAGAATTACAAGAAATTGCACGTGTGTTGCCAACAATTCCAAAGGGGGAGATTGTTGAGCAAGGTGCAGCAACAGTATTGTCATTATTGTCAACACAGTCAGACAGATCGGTTGATGTAGTGGATAGGAGTTAAGAGGTTCTTTCAGAGTATGTACAGTGATTTTCCAAAAGATCGAAGTGGCCCATATGCTAAAAATCAAAAGAAAATCACAAGGAAGAAAACTGTCGTGATATCACGACATGTTGAGCAAGAAAAAAAAACTATCGCGATATCGCGACATGTTGAGAAGAAAGAAAAACTATCGCGATATCGCGACATGTTGAGCAAGAAAGAAAAACTGTCGCGATATCGCGACATGTTGAGAAGAAAGAAAAACTATCACGATATCGTGACATGTTGAGAGAAAGAAAGAAAAACTATCACGATTTCGTGACATGTTCGAAGAGAAAGCGCAAGCAAGAAAAACTATCATGATATCACGACATGTTGAAGAGAAAGAAGAAGAAAAATTATCACGATTTCATGACATGTTCGAAGAGAAAGTACAAGCAAGAAAAACTATCACGATTTCACGACATGTTCAAAGAGAAAGCGCAAGCAGGAAAAACTGTCACGATTTCATGACATGTTGGAAGAGAAAAAGACAAGTAGAAAAAGTGTCACGATTTCATGACATGTTGGAAGAGAGAAAGGCAAGTAGAAAAAGTGTCATGATTTCATGACATATTGCAAGAGAGATTGTACGGAAGAAAAAGTGTCACGATTTCATGACATATTGCAAGAGAGAGAGTCCGAAAGAAAAAGTGTCACGATTTCACGACATATTGCAAGAGAGATTGTACGGAAGAAAAAGTGTCACGATTTCGTGACATATTGCAAGAGAGAGAGTCCAAAAGAAAAAGTGTCACGATTTCGTGACATATTGCAAGAGAGATTGTACGGAAGAAAAAGTGTCATGATTTCATGACATATTGCAAGAGAGAGAGTCCGAGAGAAAAAGTGTCACGATATCATGACATATCGCATTTTTGTGACTCGACAAGGGCAGGAAGGAAGAGAAAGAAAAAGTGTCACGATATCGTGACATGTCGCATTTTCATGACTGAAGGCAAGAGAAAGAGAAAGAAAAAGTGTCGCGATATCACGACATGTCGCATTTTTACGACCCAAAGGCAAGAGAAAGAGCAAAGGAGAAAAAGTGTCACGATATCGCGACATGTCACATTTTCGCGACTAAAGGAGGAGAGAGAAAGTAAGAAGGCAGAAGTGTCACGATATCACGACAAAAGTAAAGAGGAAGAGTAAGAAGGTGAAAGTGTCGCGATATCATGACAAAAGTAAAGAGGAAGAGTACGGAGGCAAAAGTGTCACGATATCGCGACATGTTGTGTTTTCATGGGTACAAGCCAAGAAGAGTAGCAAGGAGGCAAAAGTGTCGCGATATCGTGACATGTTGTGTTTTCACGGGTACAAGCCAAGAAAAGAAGCAAGGAGGCGAAAGTGTCGCGATATCATGACATGTGTTTTTACGGGTAAAAGCCGAGAAGAGGAAAAAGAGGCAGAAGTGTCATGATTTCATGATAGGTCACTTTGGCGTGAGCTAAGAAGAGAACCCAACCAAAATAAGATATGTGATAGTTAACTAAAGTTATACGAGCAGTTACAGGGGCCGTTGCAGAAGAAAATCATGCAGCTAAAATAAGAAGAGTTAACTGAAGTCATTACATCAGTTACAGGTGCAGTTACAGAGAAAAATCATGCAGCTAAAATAAGAATAGTGAACTGAAGTCAGAATGACAGTTATAGGGCCAGTTACAGAGTGAAAGCATCGAGTGGCAGTTAAACTGAAAGTCATCAGTCGAAGACCAAACAAAGAGTCGTAACTATTAATAGGATGCATGAGAGAATACTATGTGATAAAGGAGTTACATATAGAAGTTTCTATTAATAAGTTGCATGCAAAAATATGGAAGTTAAAAATAGAGTCAGAACTTTGTTATAAAAGGAGGTCTACGTGGAGAATTAAAGTGCTACGGAAATAGAGTGAAAGTGCTACAAAAAGAGGGTTGGAAGAGTGCCATAAGAGAGTGTTAAGCAGAGCCGTGAGAGCCGTAAGAGTGTAGTAAGAAGCACGTAGCAAGAGGGCTGTAAGAGGGCCGTAAAAGTGCAGTAAGCAGAGCCTTAAGTGTGTGTGGTGTTTTGGTGAATAGCGAGAGAGGTTGAGTTAGCAATAGACCAGTCAGGGTCTTGTATAAGCGAAGGCATTTTTATGTCAATCTTATAGTTTCAAAATTGTAGTCCAAGTTGGTGCTTGGAATTAGGGGTTGGTGCTCCTTTCTCTTGGTGCGAAGGGGTTGGTGCTCCTTTCTGTTGGTGCAGATAAATCAGGGTTGGTGCTCCTTTCTATTGGTGCAGATAAATTAGGGGTTGGTGCTCCTTTCTGTTGGTGCAGATAAATTAGGGGTTGGTGCTCCTTTCTGTTGGTGTAGATAAATCAGGGGTTGGTGCTCCTTCCAGTGGGTGCTGGTAAATTGATTGTAAAATTGGTATTTTGCAAAGGCTGGATTTGGATGGGAGTCCAAACAGTCAATTTTTGAGGAGTAGCCAAAACTGGTGAACCTCGGTACATCTTGTGTTGTGTGATGCTCTCTTGTTATATTTGCTTTATGTGGTTTTAAGTTTTCATTGTTTTGGCTTTAAGAGTTGAAGTTTTAAGTTTTAAAGAGCCACACTGATTCACCCCCCTCTCAGTGTCATTGTGAAACTAACAATTTCTACATCATATTCTTGGATTTTGGTAATCCAACTAGCTCTTTTATCTCCTAGTTCACCTTGCAGGATAAAACTTCTTACATATGGATGAACAACATATACTAGGGTTTTACTATGTACCAAGTATTGCCTGAACTTCTTTAGTGACTTCATCACAACAAATACTTATATTCAATAAAGTTGTATTTGACCTAGTAGTCATGGAGTGTCTCGTTCTAAAATAATATAGGATGTTCCTAACTTTGTTCAAATTTTTGAGTGAACACTGAGGCATAACTCTCTTCAGCTTCATAAGCATAAAGAATAAAAATTTTACTAAAATATGGATTTACCAGTATTGGGGTTATTGCAATGGACTACTTGATAATATCAAAAGCTTGTTTCCTAACTTTAGTCCACTTAAACTCAACATTCTTCTTGAGTAACTTATATATGGGCCTTACTTTCTATGCAAAGTCCAAAATGAATCTTTTGACAAAGTTTATTTATCCAAAAAGGACTACAAGACCTTCTTGTTTGTAGTTAATGGGAGAGCAAGAATGGACTTAATTATATCTAGATCTATGGCCATACCTTCTTTTGATACCACATGACCTAGCAACTTTCCTTCATGAACTACAAATAATGATTTCTTAGGATTGAGTGAAATACCAAATTCTCTACGCTTTTGAAAAACTTGCTTAAGGTATGATACGTGGTCATGCTTATCATGGTAAAACACAGTCATGTCATCCAAATAAATTATAATGACTTTGTTGATTAGTGCCCCAAATGCATATTCTATGGCTATCTAAAATATGGCTCCCGTATTGGATAGCCCAGAAGGCATTCTCTAGTAGGCAAATGTTCCCCATTTTGTTGTGAATGTTGTTTTATACTAATCTTCATCTTTAACCCAAATCTGATTGTACCTAGAGTTGCAATCTAGTAATGAGAATCTCTCTGCCCTTGCCACTATCTGTAATATTTGATCAATATATGGGAGGGGGTAGTGATCCTTAAGGGATGCTTGGTTAATATTTTTGAAATCTACACACAAACAAATATCCCCATTCTTTTTCCTCATGGGTACCAAGTTGGCTACCCATGTTGAATTTTTTATTGGGTATATGATCTTAGAATTTAATAAATTTAAGAGCTCCTCTCTCATAATGGCTTCAATCCTTGGATTTACATACCTTTTCTTCTACCTAAAAGGCTTTGCATCAGGCTCTATCTCAATAGTATGTTAGATAACTTTTTTGTCATATACCTTGAGGTCTTCATATGACCAAGCTATAATATCTTGGTATTTTAAACATAAAGCTTTGATATCTTCTGCTTCCTCTGGTGAACATAAAACTCCAAAATTGAGCTTCTTTTCAATACTAATTTCAACTTATTTATAAAAAATTTCATTGACTTTCATGGCTCTAGTATTTTTTTTGTCCTCATTGTCAAATAAGTTCTCTAGGGTAACCAATACTTTAGGAATGTGATTGTTCCTTAGTTTAATAACATATTTTTAATCAATATTTTCTGTATTCTCTTCTTGGACAATGGAGAGACATGCTTCTCTTACTAGAAAGTCAATTATCTTCTCATTGCTTTCAAAAACGTACCAAAAAATTTGCTTATCTGGTACTACAGGTCTAAAAATAATTTTGATTCCCTTGGTTTTCTTGATTCAAAAGTCTATAGAAGGTTTGAATTTATAACCCTTTATTGCTAATGAATCTTCCAGAGTATTCTTTTCTTTGGAAACAAAATTTATATTTAGGGCATCAAAATATTCCATTAGATCTCATACCCTATTTCTGTATGCCTTCAGGTAATGGTGCTTGCCACTACATCTTTTCCTTACCTAATGGACTATTAACTCAGAGTCACCATATATGTTTAAAATATTAATGCCCATGCTTTCTGTTTGTATCATTTTGAGACATAGGGCCTCATATTTTGTAGCATTTTTTGTACATGACCATGTTAGTCTATAGGAAAAATTCTTTGTTCCCTCTGATTGGGACTGTAAAACCACACTAGCTCCTACACCATTTATGTATTTAGCACCATCAAAGTGCATGATCCATGTTTCCTTTTCTCTCAGATATTGATTGGATATAGCAGGGATTTTCTTCTCTGATTTATCTGAGATACTATATACCCCCATACCAATTCCAAACTTATGGTAATCCTCTCTAAAATGTAACTCATCCTCTATATCCAATTCATCAAAATTATCAACCAGCTCAAATTGCTTCAAGGGATTAAGATTGCACATGTCTTCCTCAAACTTTTCAATATGATAAGCTACTGGATTTTCAAGTGTTATCCTTATTCTCTTTCCTTGGAAAAGAATTACCATACTAGAATAATCCATGTACATACATTCACCTAGTTTTACAGTAAACTTCCTTGAAAGGCATAATCCAAAGTAGGGCTCTAGGTCAACCACTACTATTTCTTGCACTATTGTCACCTCAAGGGATCTATGTAGCCTCATTAAAACATCCTTTATGACTCCAACTATCTTAATAGATGTCCCATACAATTGTAATACTCTAGGAAAAGATCGGGTATACTCCATATCCATTTCTTCACAGACTACTTTGGGCATAACTATGGTTGATAACTATGGTTGATGCTCCTGAATCTATCATATAATTATGGGGGGCTTATTCTTTAAAATAATAGGGACATTTCTTTATTTTTTGATGGTATACTAGGGATTTTCGTGGCTTGCTTATCTTGTGGATAGTTGTTGAGGGAAGCCTTAAGAAGATCAATCTGACCAGGAATGAACAGAGTGTCATACAAACTAGCTTTTGATGGAATATTTTTCATCTCTTCAATAATATTATATTCAGACCTATCCAGGGTAGGTCTTTTAGACCTTCTCTTTGGTCACCATATTTTCTTTTACACTACTGAGTGGCTTCTATTATTTACCTTTTGGTAGTAGAGGGGAATCTAAGCCTTTCTTGAGCCTCATATTTAGATCTCATTCGATCTCCTTTGGTTTTCAAACTCTTAGGAAGATTGTCTATCTTATTTTTCCCTTTAGCCTAAGGAATAGGAAAAGTATCACCGCTTTGGGGAAGCTGATCATTTTTATTTTGAGATGGAACTTGAAATTGTCCCATTTTTTGTGGATCTACTTGCAAGGTTTTCTTTCCAGACCTTGTCATAATAGCAATTGGGTTGTCCTCATCCAGCTCTTTCCCAACCATGATTTGGTCAAGTTGCCATAACATGTTTACTCTTCCCTTTTGATTTCTTTTGACTTGATCCATAGCTTTTTGAACATGGTGTTGGTACATAATACAAGATTGTGAGTCATGAGGATCATTATATACCTGACACCAGACATTTACAAGAGTAGTAATTGAAGAACACTTGGGATCCTCATATGTTGCATTCACTCTAAACCCAGTATTGTTACTAGGACCAGGTCTCTAATATTTGTTCACATATGTAAATCTCCATTTTTGTGACCTCTCTTGATCTCTCTTTTCCATTGAAATCATTCTGTTACTTAGATTTTTTAGAGTATTTTGTATATAAAGGATAGCAAAAAACTCTTGAGATAATTGAGAAGGAAGGGGAGGAAAAGGAACTACGGAGGATGATGGTTTTGGTTGAGGTATTGCATTCATTTCCATAGATGTGGATGATAAATAAAGGAGGTCCATGTAAGGCGGGTTTCCAGCTTGGCTTTGGCCATTAGTGGTTTCTGAGTTATAAGGTTGCACAGTTTTGAGGGGTAGTCTCCCCACATTAATTAGGATATTCTCAGCATGAAATGCTACATTATAAACTTAGGGGAAGTTTTCTACTCCAGATTGTTGTGTCTGCAAGTCTAACTATGGTCCAAGAGCTTAGATATAATACATATAGGTCAAACATGCAGTTGGTCTATATGCAGGGGGAATTCTCTTCCATGATTTGCTAAACCTTAAATTGAAATTTGAGATAGTTTCTTGCTAATATTTCTACATGGATGTAAATTATTTGAGCAGGGAGAAAGGATCAGCAAATTCATTAAATTATTCTACAAACATCTTAGCCAATGCTTGCCATGAAGTGATGGTATTATCTTCTAGAGTTCTAAACCAATGCAAAATCTTTCATCTGAAGGACAAGGCTAGAATTCTTACAATAATATCCTCATATTTTATGTTGTGAATTGATTCCAAATTTAAAATATCTTGACAATGCTCATATGCTATCTTCCCCGATCCATTGTAAGTGGGGATAGCCTTGGACACAGCATGGGGGATGGCATTCATTTGGGCTAATCTCAGGGGACTCATTGTGTTCCAGCTGGGGAACTTCTGTAATGGTTGATTAGGGGCCACATTTTATGCCATATTTCTAGGTTAGGTCTTGTTGGAGGGGTTATTAGATTAACTGCAGGATTTTCCTCAAGAAGATCTTCTTATGAGAGGAAATATTGAACTCTTGAAAATAGTAGACCCTCTATAAGGCAATTCATAATATAAATAGGAGTTAGGGTTATTCCTTTTGAAATACTTGGTATACATGAAAGGACACTGGTCTACAGGAGTAATTCTTTTTTGGTTTCAAGGATCATGGAGTCACTAGGTGAATTTACTATTCTTAGCTTACAAGGTCAATACAATTCACCAAATATTGATTCCTCTGGGTAGAGATAAAAAAATAACTCATGTGATGGGTCTTCGTGTTCCTTGTGAACTGTTTCCATCAGGTATGCCAAAAACTATTGGGCACTAAATTACATCAAGTTTTACTCGACACTGCGACTATCTATCTTCCTACTTTCTCTCCAGGCATGCACCCAATAGCTACAACTTAGCACTCAACATTGGATGGACCAAAATAGGGGTTTCAAATCCAACCTCCAGAGTAGGATGCTTCCTTGTCAACTTACACAATATGTTTACACAAATATGCTCACTTAGAGTTTTGGGGGTTAGGATTGAGAAAGAAATTAGGGTTAGAAAATGTGAACAACAGTAGACGGATAGGCTAACAACATTGTCACTACAGCAAAAAGCTCCCATAAACTAGTTTAAATACACATTACTCAGATCAACATTATCCCAAATTAAATGCACTTTCATTCATTAAAGAAAGGTAGAGAAATATTGCTGACAACAATTTCAATATCCAAATAATGACAATCCAAATAGCAAAATTAATCAATATCTCATATACTATAGAAATGCACTCCCTAAAATAAATATCTAATTCAAAAGTAGTTTCAATTACCCTAGTAGTTAGTAATCCATTAATCTGGCACAAACTAACCATTCAAGTATTTACAAAAATACAGCTTAGGAATTTTAACCTCTAATATTGAACCATGAAGACACAAAATTTGAGGCAAAAATCAATGTAACGATCCTTTCATTAGCCCTTGGGAATATTTATAGTAGCATAGGCAACCACACTAGAGCCGACCCTTAAAAATGAGGGTTCAACCTCTATTTATAGTTTGTAGAATTAAAAATACTAAGAAACATTACAAATATTTAACATTTATAGCTTAGCAGAGAGTTCTAGCTAGAATTTCCTTACTGGTTCATCCTTTATGAAATCTACTACAAGTGGACCGCCATGGCAGCTCAAAGCATCTACAACTTGCTGGTCGTTTAGCATCATCTAAATTTTTTGTTGTTGGAGACTGCATCTGCATCATTAATATTTCTTGGAAACCCTTTGTCACCATCGATCTGCAACCGTATCTGGTTCTTATTTTCTTGAAACCCTCGATGCTTTGGCTTCCTCCTCCAACTGACTGTGTTTTGAATTTGGCAAGAAATCACCTTAATATACTTTAGAATTATTGACAAAATCTTGACCGTAGATCTTCCCCCATCACACGACTATGATTTGATAAAGAATATTCTTGGAGTAATGACGAGGAAGAACCAAAAAACCATTTCGCTTTTAAAATTCATGATGTCACCTTCTATGCCTCATAGCCTGTATAATGCCAATCCGGTACAAAAATTGTCTAAACATGAAGCGAGATGAAATCCACTCCTTATCCTTTGTTTTCTCTTGTTGGCGATGAATCATTTGCAAATCTACACAAAAATTTGATGACATCATATCTTCTTCAAAATTTTTGAAGATTCCATTCTGGACCCCAGCAAGTGTATCAACTCAGAATACCATTCTGGACCCACTACAGTGTATATGTAACTATTCTTTCATTATGCACTGTTATTAGTATACAATGTTGCTTGTCACCAATCCGGAAGAAAGTTAGTTACAATGACCTTTGTCACGAATCTGCATGCCTTTGTTTTTCTTTCTGCCTCGTGTCACCATCCTGGACAAAAATTTTCTATGCGCTTCCTAGAATTGGGCTCTCCAACACTTAGCCACTCGAAAGATGTTTAAAAATACAAAGCGGTCACCAATCCGCACCCTTTTATACTGACATCATCTTCCTCCAAAAACTTTTATGGATTTGGTACGTCGTCAGTCTAGAGCCAAAAACATTAGAAACTATGCGGAATTGCTCCTAATATAAAAATACACTTAGTGTTGGGTGGATTGAAAGCCTTTGCTACGGATCCACTCCAATATACACTGAAATGTGTGCGAAATTGGAACTCCATGCCTAAGGTAAAAATTCTCAAAACTTTCCTAAGTATGTGACCATTTTGGGTCTACAATTATTATTATTATATTTGTTTTGTTATTTTCTATGCAAGAGGGACTAATAAATAGGGTAATGATAGTGATGTAAATTATATTTAGTTAGAGTAATTCAGGTTGAATGAAGTATTATTAGCATGTGAAGATGTAGGAGATTTATTATTTTAATATTTTATTATTTTTATTGTTTTCTTTATTATTTTTGTAGGTATTCAAAATGTTTCCAAACTTTGTTTGATTTTATTTGCAATGTATTTATAAGGGTTTTATTAAGCAATTTTAGATTATTTTAGATTAATTTTAATTTTAAAAGTCTTTCTTAGGTATTTTTATTTAGTTTATTAAATTAGCAAAGTTGTTAATTTTATATGTTTGCAGATGCCCCTTTTTGCAGTGTGTTGTTTATAAAAACAACATAGTGCAAAAACGTTTGTCAAAATTTTGGTGTTTTTTTTCCTAGTGAGATGGTTATCCTTGTGGATATTTAATTACCCCCTCAAGTGGTGAGTGCACAGGTGATGTTATGAGGCCAATGATGAGCCACTTGACAAAAGTGGAGAATGGGAAAGAAAAAAAGGGGAAGAAAGGATATGAAAAGGGTAAATAAGAGAAGGTGGTGATGGTTGGAAAGGGGGATTGTCTCCTCAGAGGTGATCAGGTGAGACCACCTATCCAAAGGGGAGGGGAGGATGGTGGAAAAAATAAAATGGTGGGGAAGAGATGCACCCATGGTAGATAATCAGACCTAGATAGTATCGAACCACACAGGCAGTACAAAAGAAGGAAAGGTGTATAGCCTAAGGAGGCTAGCAAAAAATGTGAAGCCCAAGGGGTGAGTGTAAAAGGGACACCCAAAGAGACAATGTGAAAAGTGTATAGTCCAATGGGTGAATGAAAATAAAAATTTTGAGGAGGTAAGAGTAAAAGGGGTGTGGAAGGGGGTAAGAGTAAAAGAGGTGGCCAAGGAGGCAAGTGTAAAAGAAAATGCCCAAGGTTTTAAGTAAAAATGGTGGGGGATAAGGAAGGATAGGAGGATATAGGGGGGAGGAAAGGGAGTTAGCTCTAAAATCCTAGGGAGAAGTATGAGGGTAGAAGGAGGTTGTCAAGGGGATGCAAGGAAGTATAATGCAACCATGGAAAAAGAGAAGACCCATACAAGAAGGGACCACATGTGCACTATGTAAAAAAAGGTAAAAAGTAAAAAAATGTGTATCCTAAGGAGGTGAGCTAAAAGTGTATATCCCAAGGGGGCAAGTGTAAAAGGGTTTCCCAAAGGGGGTAATGTGAAAAGGGATGCCTAAGGAGGTCTTGTGAAAAGGGGTTCCTAAGAAGGTAAGTGTAAGAATAAGCATAAGCAAGTATAGGATGGATAGCAATGATGCTAAAAGGATAATATAGGATAAGGAAAATGGATCAATAAAAGGGAAAAGTAAGATGCTTACCTCATTAATCAAAAATATTTTCCCTACATACACAAGGGTATACAATGTCTATGGTGAAATAATGGGAAGAAGAATGAGCAGGAGGTAGAATAAGAAGGGTAGTATCCAAAGGATATTTTATGAGACTCAAACATCATAGTACCTTGCAAAGACCATTAGGATTAAAGGGGGTATTTTATTTACACACACTCACTAGCCTCCTTAGGCCTCTTTATTTTATCTTTCCCTCCTTGGGCTTATTATAAACATAATTTTTAGCTTAACTTACCCCCTTGGAATTTTATTTACACACACTCACTAGTCTCTTTAGGATTCCTTAGTTTAGCTTGGCCCCTTGGGATTTTTCTTTCACCCACTCACTAGCCTCCTTAGGCTTCCTTAGTTTAGCTTACCCCCTTGGGATTTTCCTTTCACACACTCACTAGCCTCCTTAGGCTTCCTTAGTTTAGCTTTCCCCCTTGGGCTTTTCCTCTCACACGTTCACTAGCCTCTTTAGGCCTCCTTAGTTTAGCTTACCCCCTTGGGCTTATTTTACACATATTTTTTAGCTTACCTTACCCCCTTGGGTTTATTTTCGCACACTTTTAGCATAGCTTTTGCCATCATGGGATTTCTTTTTAAACCCTCTTAGCTTAGCTTTCTACCTTGGGCTTTTATTTACACACACTCACTAGCCTCCTTAGGCCTCCTTAGTTTAGCTTTCCCCCTTTGGGCTTATTCTACACATACTTCTTAACTTACCCCCTTGGAATTTTCTTTACACACACTCACTAGCCTCTTTAGGCTTCCTTAGTTTAGCTTGTACCCTTGGGATTTTCCTTTCATCCACTCACTAGCCTCCTTACGCTTCCTTAGTTTAGATTTACCCCTTGGAATTTTCCTTTCACACACTCACTAGCCTCCTTAGGCTTCCTTAGTTTATCTTGCCCCCTTGGGATTTTCCTCTCACACACTCATTAGCCTCTTTACGCTTCCTTAGTTTATCTTGACCCTTGGGCTTATTTTACACATATTGTTTTAGCTTACCTTACCCCCTTAGTATTTTCTTTACACACACTCACTAGCCTCTTTAGGATTCCTTAGTTTAGCTTTCCCCCTTCGAATTTTCATTTCACACACTCACTAGTATATTTATGCTTCCTTAGTTTAGCTTGTCCCCTTGGGTTTTTCCTCTCACACACTCACTAGCCTCCTTAGTTTAGCTTACCCCCTTGGGCTTATTTTACACATTTTTTAGATTACCTTACACCCTTGGGATTTTCTTTACACACAATCACTAGCCTCTTTAGGTTTCCTTAGTTTAGCTTGCCCCTTGGACTTTTACTTTCACACACTCACTAGCATCCTTAGGCTTCCTTAGTTTAGCTTGCCTACTTGGGATTTTACTTTCACACACTCACTAGCCTCCTTAGGCTTCCTTATTTTAGCTTACCCCCCTAGGATTTTCTTTACACACACTCACTAGCCTCCTTAGGCTTCCTTAGTTTAGCTTGCCCTATTTGGATTTTAATTTCACACACTCAATAGCCTCCTTAGGCTTCCTTATTTTAGCTTACCCCCCTGGGATTTTCTTTACACACACTCACTAGCCTCCTTAGTTTTAATTATCTTTAGATAGCTAATTTCGGTCGCATATTTCTGGTACTTTTACTTCTTCTATAGATTTAAATAAAAGTTTAGTTTCTAGTTAAGCACTCTTTGCTCTTAGCATAAATTCACTTTTTTTTGTAAATAATGTTTCTTTTAGTTTAGACTTTAATTCAAAATAGGCCTTTCAAGTATTAATAATTAGCTTATTTAATATATAGGCCACTAGATTTAGTAAAAGTATTTTTATTTTTTGCAAAAACCGTCTGCCTAAAGGTGGTATCACACTTTATCGTTGTCCCTTGTGCTTTTTAAACTATTCACTATCTATTGGAGCATGACTATCTCCTCGCAGATGGTATCCTTAGCCATTTTTATTTATTCTATGGTTCTCACATGTAGCCAATCCTAAGTCTCATGCCTACCCATTATGGACCCTACTCAACCATCTACTTTTATTCCTAACCTTCCACCCCCAACCCATCCCCTTTTTATATCCTCACAACCACTTACTAGAACCCTAATAAAATACTTCCCACATCCCATATCCACCCCGAATCTAAATACCATGTAATCCCCCTATGCCTTCTCAAACCCTTCCCCTTACCCAACAACATATACCTTCACCTCAATTTCAAAACCAATCCTATGTCCCACCTCACCAATTCCTCCAAAATCCTCCCATACAACCTCACCTTCATCACTACCTCACATTACAAACCATCCCATATTAAAATCCTCCTAGAACCCTATCCACTCTTTGTCACTCTCTCACAAATTCAAATTAGCCTATGATTCTAGTCAACAACATGACTTTCCTTTAACCATTGATGCTATTGTTATTCATACATACCAATTTTATGTTTGGGGGACCTGACACTCCCATCACTTCTAATCGTCAATCCCCTCAACCTTTGATATTCAACTCTCCTCAATTCACCCCCATTCATCCCCTTTCCCTTAACATCTCAGAGTCACCTCTTCCAACTCCTTCGCTCTTGCTTCCTCCAATGCCTCCTTTACTTATCACTTCTTCCACCTCCTCCTCTATCCCCTCTCACTTCCTCCAACATATCTTCTCTCCTATGTCCTTATAAACCATATTCTACTACCATATCATCCAACCATCCTTCATCTTCTGCTTCAATTTAGTGCACCATGACATTTTACAAACTTGGTTATCATTCCACATTGCGTTGTTTTATGCTTTCCTCGCATCCTTGGGTGTTTCCTTTTTTTTACATTATCTCCTTAGGCACCCTTTTTCACATTGCCTCCTTAGGCATTTCATTTTTCACATTGCCTCCTTGGGAACCCTTTTATAGATGCCCCCTTAGGCTTTGCACTTTTACACTCGCCACCTTGGGCTTTACACTTTTCACTGGCCTCCTTAGGCCCCACACTTTTTATTTCATTTTTTATTTTTATTTTTTTGTTTTTGTGACATAGTGTACATGTGGACCTTGTCTGTTTTAGTTTACTCTTTTTCCATGGTTGCATTATATCCCTTTTCCCCTACCCTATTCTCCTTCACTTTCACTTCCTCCAACTCCTCCTTTGCTTTTGCTTCCTCCAAATCCTCCTATCTCGCTTCCTCCAACTCCTCCTTCACTCTCCCTTCCTCCAACCCCTCCTCCTACCTCACTTCTTACAACTCCTCATTTACCCTCTCTTCTTCCAAACCCCCCTCTATCTACTTTCCTTTCAACACCATCTCTTCCCCCTCTTCTATCTTTGCTTTATTATTTAGCTTCTACTCCCTAAGTAGGTCAACACCCATGAATTTTCCCCTCTTCCTATCCTCCTAATTTTTTACCGTCTCCATATTCTCATTTCTATTAGCATAATTTTAATCCCATCTCTAACCTTATTAACCTATTCAACTCATTCCAATTATGCTTCTACTTAATCTCAACTAAATATCATACCCAAATTCTAACTTTTGGTCCCCTTCACATCATTATAAATCTTCTACATTACCATTATAATATTCCTCAATACCACCATCCTCCACTATTTTTTCTTCATATTGACCATTAAATTAACTATATCATCCCCATCACGCTCCACTAGCTCAATTGTTCTTCACCCCTTTTATCTTCATCACTTTACCTCTATCTCTTCACAAAATTGAACTCCTTTTCCCTTTCCTCTCCTCTTCTTTCCTCTTTATCTCCCCCTTCGTTAACCTCCCTCATTTTTTTCCTTTATTTCTCCCCTCTCTAATTCATCACTCATCTGGGGGAGTTCATACTTTTGAAGCTATCTATTCATCTAAGGGGAGTCATCCTCCCTTAAAAATTAATATTATTTATATCTCTTCCCTTCCCTTCCCTTCTCCCTTAATTATTCATCTCTTTTGTATTTCCATCTAACAACTTGTCTCTTCCATGACTTTGACTAGTACCATCTTCAATTTCTTACGATAACTCATCCATGCCTTATGTTTCATTCAATATTCACTAAAAACATTCAAGATAAGTTCTCTACATTCACCACACCATACCACCATATTTTATTCCTCATAGAAGGTGCTTACCTCATTAACCATTCATCTTTCTTTTTATATGCATGGGTATGTACATGTCCTTCACAATCTCCTTTCTTCTTGTGTCCCTTATCTTCCTCTTATCCCTTTCTTCTTATCCCAAGGACCTTTCCGTCACTCATCCATACCTAGTATCCTCCTCAAGTGCACATATATCCCATTCAAAATCATGATGATTTGGAGCCTCCCTTCATGACCTATTGGGGCATCCTATATTCCACACACTATACACATAATTAATATTATTTTTATTAGGTAAGGATGACATCATGATTAGTCCTAATACCTATATTAGCTCATTGTGCATCCTTTAGCGGTCCAAAACCCAAGGGTTCACACTTTGTAAAAAATAAAAATGAAAAACAAAATTAAATGATGAGAAAATAAAAAATGATAAGAATAATATAGCCTGAATTCTTGGGCATATTATATGACTCCCATAGAGCTATAGATACATGTATGGTAGTGGAGCAATGTCGATGGACTATGTGCTATCTCCACTAGGTCTATAGATGTTTGACTGGTAGTGGAGTATGCCTTCATGATTGAGCTCTATTTTTCAATAGGACTATGATTGGTTAAGTTTAAACCTATTCAAAATATATTTAATGAACTCACTACACACACAATGGTACTAAGATGTTTTGATATGTCTCAAGAGACCTCTAAATATTAATGGCCTTTGCATGGTAACCTCACCACTTGAGAGGAGCACTAGGGTGTTTGAGTCTCATGAAATATCCCATGGATATTACCTTTTGCTTCTTCTCCCTCTTTCCTATGGACATTACATACCCTTGCGTATTTAAGGAAATATTTTTGATTAATGAGGTAAGTGTCTTCCTTTCTCCTTTTAATGATCCATTTTACTTGACCTATATTATCCTTTTAGCATCATTTCTATCCATTCTATACTTACATATGCTTACTATTATACTTACCTCCTTAGGCATCCCTTTTCACACTACCGCCTATGGGAACCCCTTTTACACTCGTCCCTTGGGCTATGCACTTGTCACTTTCCTCCTTGACCTACCATTTAACCCTTTTATTTTACCCCCATCCCCAACCTTGTCCTTATCCTATCTTCTTTATCCATTTTATCATAAGCCTATCATTACTCATGTCCTTCCCAATAGCCTATGACCTTGTCCCCTCATGAAAGTTGGGCACTCATACACTGATAGATAACACTTCCACCCCTCAACCTCCTACATTTTCTTTACCTGCAACCTCTCCATCTGGCATCATAAGTCATCCCTCTCCCTCTATATGTTGATATCAATCTTGGATCCACTGATCCAACCTTACTACTAGCTTTATATGTTGTATGAAGAGACGTGATGGTTTACGTTATGAAGGGTTGTGATGGTTCACTTTATAAGTTAATAATATAATAATTAAATGATTAATAATACTAACTAATAATGTTAGGATTGAGGATCCTAACATGCCACCCTCCTTAAAAAGAGCTTTGTCCTCAAATCTCAAAGTGAGAAGCTTTGTCTTTTGTTTTCCAATAAGGATTTGTGTAAGTTATTGGACTCTTTTAATGACATCCTTTCGTAGGCAGGGATATCGAGAAGGATGAAGCATTAGCAGGGGGTTGCCAAGAACAATAGTAGAATATTCCTTAGGAAAATCATGATGACGATGGGAGGACAACCCTTGGGGTTCCTAAAATACTTTAGAATGATGCATCAAAAGTGATGGTAATTATTTCATATCCTTTTTTGGTTCCTTGGTAGAGCCAACGGAGAAGGAGTGTGTAGTCACTATGCATTAGTTTCGAATAGGTTTGGTCATATAGCAAGAACTCACTATTGGTGAGGAAGGTATGTGTAGGTCTTGTAGAGTGCATGTTTGGATAGCATTGATCACTTTGGGTATGTCTACCTCATCCTTGCGTAGTACATCAATCACTTCTTGCACATCGACCTCATTGTCTTCATTGTAGTGAGTAGGTGCACTAGTCGCTTCGGACACAACTACCTCATCTGCTTGCTCTATGGAGAGACAGGGATCAAATTCCTTTAATAAATACAATGTTAGTGTAGCACATTTATGGTGGGGTCCAAATTGTTCATCACAATTATCACAGAGTAATTTTGCTCATTGTTCCTTCATCTCCTCAAAGCTAAGATGTTTAATTTGTAAAGTTCGGTTAGATTTGGGGGTTGTGTAAGTGCTTTGTGCCCTTCCATTATGCATAGGTTTGGGAGTGATGTAAGTGGTCGATGATTTTTCCATAAGTGGTTTCCCTAATCATTGTTGTGCATTAATTTTATCTTCAGCTAATTTTGCCAATCCATAGGTCTGCATCATGGTATAGGGATTGAACCTTGTCACCTCCATTCTAATTTCCTCTTTTAATCCCCTAATGAAGCCATTGATGAGAATTGATTCATCCAATCTTGTGTTGTGTTTGGTGATATCCTCAAATCGAGTTTGATACTCACACACAAGTGATTTGATGAAGATCTTTGAGAAATTCCCACATGACTGGGTCCCACATGGCTCTGATACCAAATGGTAAGACCCCAAGGTCTTACTATAAAATTATTAACAAATTAATGTAAATGTAATTGCAGGCCACTCAAAGGGGGCTCCCTTGTAATCGTTTTGCCACTATAGGGGGCTCCCTCCTTAGAATCTATGCTTATTATTCTTCTTCTTAGATGATTTGATATAGATGGCCAACCTAATATATATATCTACCCTAAATCTACATTGGTGAAGAGACATGATGGTTCACGTATGAAGAGACATGATGGTTTACGTTATGAAGGGTTGTGATGGTTCACTTTATAAGTTAATAATATAATAATTAAATGATTAATAATACTAACTAATACTAACTAATAATGTTAGGATTGAGGATCCTAACATAATCTAGCAGCCTATCTCGCTCTATAATCTTGAGCTATCCTACCTTCCTCAATATTGCAGCCTCCATCTATCAGTAGATGCCCCACTACTTTATCTTTTCTTACCTCCTTGGGAACCTCTTTTACACTCACCCCCTTGGGCTATGCACTTCTCACTAGCCTCCTTAGGCTACAAATATTTCTCCCACACGTAATGCACCATGATACTTTTTAGACCTGGTTGTATCTTCACATTGCATTGTTCTTCTCTTTTTGCCTCCTTGGGCACCTTTTTTTACACATGCCTCCTTAGGCACCCTTTTTCACAATGCCTCCTTAGGCATCCCTTTTACACTTGCCTCCTTGGGCACCCACTTTTACACTTGCCCCCTTGGGCTTTACACTTTTAGCTGGCCTCCTTAGGCCCCACACCTTTTTATTTTTATTTTTATTTTTATTTTTATTTTTCTCATTGTTTTCTTTTACATAGTGCACATGTGGTCTCTTCCTGTTTAGGTCTGCTATTTTTCCATGGTTGCATTATATCCTCCTACTCCCTTTTCCTCCCACTATATCCTCTTATCTTCTCCTACCCTCATCCTTCTCTCCAAGGATTTTGGAGCTAACCCCTCTTCCCACCATTTTAACCCCCTATCTTCCTTATCTTCCCCTCCTTTTCTCTCTTTTTACCCCCCACTTACCTTACACACCTTATCTTCTCCCCCCTTATCTTCTTCCCATATACTACCATTTGAGCTAACCATTTTTTCCCACCTTCCCCCATCCTCCCACCCTCATCTCAACCCTTGACTGTCCCTGGCTAGACAACCTTCCCTAATCATCTCTAAGGAGACAATCTCCTATGAAATTCCACCCACTTTCTTACCGTTATCTTTTCTTTCCATTACCCAATTTTGTCAAGTGGCTTATCCTTGGCTTCATGCCTTTTTCTATGCACTCACCACTTGAGGGGGTCATAAAATACCCACAAGGATAACCATCTCATTGGGGCAACAAACACTAAAATCTTTTCAAACATTTTTGCACCATGTTGTTTTTACAAACAACATTTTGCAAAAAGGGGCATCTGTAGATATCTAAAATTAGCAGTGTTGCTAAAATAATAAATTAAAATTAAAATAACTAAACTTAGAAAAATAAAATTAATTTAAATCTCCTAAAAAATCCTTAGAAACACCACAAATATTAATATAAATAATATTCAATTAAAAATGTGATACATACCCTACACCCAAAAATAATAAAATACTACCCAAAACTCCTACACCCTCACATGTCACTAGTATTTAATAAATATGCTATTAACCCCAAATTTTGTTAATTAAGTATAATTAACATCACCATAATGAGCTTTATTTATTACCTCCCTTGCATAGGAAATGACAAAAATAAATAAAATAATATTAATACAAAATTAGTATTAATTAAAATACTACTTAAAGCCCCTTAAACATAATTATGACATGTTCTAGGCACCACATTAAATGAGAAATCTAGAAGCCTAGAAGTTTTTCCTTTTTAAGAATTTAAAAATGGCCCCTAATTTAATGTACCACCTCATGAGGTACCCTCCTTCCATGCCATTAAAATAAAAATATGAATTTAAAATTAAAAAGTGCATTAAAGCCACATGGCTCAAGGACAACCCACTTTAATACACTTGACATTTAAAAATATTAAACTTGCCTCCTTGGATTTTTAAAAACTAATTTTTAAATTACATGCCCATCCCCCTAGGATACTACCCCAAGGCAATTAAATGTGATAACTACATCTCATCATTTTTAAGAATTTTAAATTCCCCACACAATCCCCTATGTATCTAGAACCAAATTTAAAAATAATATCCATTCTTCTAGACCTCTCCATTTCCCAAGCCACATAAATGAACCCTTCCACCTCACATTCTCTAGAATTTTCCCCAACTACCCTTGCCTATGTGGAGTCCATGTGGAGTCCACATGGCATCCCACTCACCCAACCTAATTTTGCTTATAAATACACCCTCCCATAGCCATTTTAGGGGAGCCTATTTTTATGCTAGGTGCATGCTGCCAAAATTTCTATTCACCATCTACCTTAGCCTACTTGCTATCATACACAACCTCTAACACTCTTAGGTGCCTTCTTACATATTCATATTTTATGCTTTAATATGTTATTTGTTTGTTTTTTTTATGCTTTCAATATGTAACAAGTGCTACTAATATGTTGTTGTTTGTATGTGTGTAGGGATTTTGGTTGTATGTAGACATAGAGCATCATTGGAGAAGCCCTTGGAGAGGAAATAAACACACACCCCGTACAAAATTTTTGTTGTGAAGAGGAAACCTTAAGCCATATTGTGTTGTAAAAGCCTTTTGAGGCTTCCTTTTATTTGTAATAAAGCAAAGAGTTGTTGGTTATCATTGTAAAATCTTACATATTTGCAATAAAATCTATTGTATTAGTTAATCTCCTTTATATTTATTTGATTTTATTTACATCTTGTTTATGGTGATTTTCTTCTTCTACATTATGTGTCCCTAGAAACTCATATGTATCCTCTACAATTCCTAAAAGTAACAACAAGAATTGGGGAAGGCCATAATTGAAGAACACAAGCTTATACTGAGAGGGGGGTGAACAATATAAGACCACTTTTTACTTTTTCTTCCAATTCAATATTATGTTGTGTAAAGATAGCAGTATCAATAGCAGTAATCAAAGCAATGCACAAAAACCATACACAATAGAGACACCACAATTTACGTGGTTCACCCAATGTGGGCTACTCCACGGAGAAAATATTTTACTAAAACTTTCTCAATCAATCTCTTTGGGAATCACTCCCAATTACAATGTTTATGGATCTCTATCCAAAGGAGATGTTGATCCCCTAATCTCAAGTTCGTGGATCTCTTCCACAGGAGAACTCTTTCCCCTTCTGCTCTGGCTATGTGATCTTCTAGAAGACTTTGTCTCTCTACTGCACTAACTGGTGGACCTCTCTCCACTTGAAGACTCCTCACTCAGATCTGTCTTCAACTGTGCTGGTTGCTGGATCTCTATCCACTGAGACTCTGTCCTCTGTACTCTATCACCTCCAAAGCTCTATCAATAGGCTCACTAAGAACCTGCTCAATAGGCTCACACAGAACCTACTTAACAAGCTCACATAGAACTTGTCCAAAACTAAATAACAAGCTCACATAGAACTTGTCCAAATCTGAATAACAAGCTCACACAGAACTTGTCCAAATATGCTCTAGCAAGCTCACCAAGAACTTGCCCAAATCTGCTCTAGCAAGCTCACCAAGAACTTGCCCAAATATACTCTAGAAATCTATCCCAACACTATCCTCAAATTTGTACCAAATGCCTTCTCAAACTCAATAATCATGCCCAAAACTATCCACAAATATGTCCAAAAATCTATCCACAAATGCCTTCTCAAAGGCTCAATCAATCATGCTCAAGTAGCACTCAATACTCATCCACAAATCTATCAAGGCAAAGCTCAAAGATGAACTCAACAATGAATGGCAATGTACTCTTCAATGGATGACAACAATGATCCACAATGATCTCAACTCAACTCAACTCATAGAAGCATAAAGAGAATTGTTAGAGACTCAATATGTTCTAATATCAATCTCAACTCAAATCAACTCATAGAAGCATAAAGAGAATTGTTAGAGACTCAATATGTTCTAATATCAATCTCAACTCAACTCAACTCAAATCAATCTCAACTCAACTCAAGTCAATCTCATAGAAGCATAAAGAGAATTTTTAGAGACTCAATATGTTCTAATCTCACTCTCAACTCAAATCCTCAACTCAATCAATCAACCTCAACTCAACTCAAGTCTTATAGAACCATAAAGAGAATTGTTAGAGACTCAATATGTTCTAACATTAATCTCAACTCAACATAGAATAATGGAATAGTTTATTTCATAGGACTTGAACAATCACTTCACACATCACTTGACTAGGCTCAATCAACTCAACTCAACCAATCACCACAAGGGACAACTCTCTCTCACACAACCCTAGTCCAAGTATGTATCAACCAACTCAAATGTTTCCAACAATGCTCAACCACAAATCTCACATAACAATGATACTCATGTTCTTTTCTAACTCAAGTTCTTTCACAACCAATGGGCTTCAACAACTATGCTTATCAAACAAGGTTTAGACACAACTCTCAATTTAGAAAACCTTGAAGCATTCAATCAACCACTTTCGAAAAGGAAACCACAAACAATCCTTTTCCCTCCAATGATATTTCAGAAATCAACCACCATAAACAATCAATAGGAGAATGTGCCCATACCTTTTATGAAGATGAAAAAACCTCTTTGTAAATCTGCCACAATCACAAAATTCTTTTGCCAATCTTCACAAGGGTTAGTAGATCACAAAATAATCAACATTACTCCACTTTTCAATAATCATCACCAAGGCCTTTAATTGCACAACTTCCTTATCTCTCCTAAAACCACTTGTACCATAAAATAAAATAAATCAAAACATTGCATAACCTTTTCACTCCCAAAACCACTTATACCATAAAATAAAATAAATCACAATATTGCATACCTTGTCACCTCATGAAAGAATTAATCCTCTTGAAAAAGAACAAGGCAAACTTCACTTTTGGAACCCCTTTGCAAAATCAGAAATATCTCTTTACACACACCTTATTTCTCCTTCTAAATAAGTTAGTCAAATAGCCCTCGAAATAAGCTTTCCGACGATATATAATATGCCCACTTTTCGAAATAAATTGAAACCTTTACATAAAAATATATATATATATATATATGCCAACCTCCATTAATTGCACATAGGTCGGCCCTCCATTAATTTAAACTTAAACTTTAAACTTTAATATCTTCATCACCGGAGGTCCTTTTTCGATGAAACAAAATTCCACCTTGGCTTTTAAGAAAAGCCCTTTCCACATAAGCCCACCATGGTTTTAAATAAAACCTTTTATTTTGCCTGCCTTGGTTTTCATAAAAACCCTATAAATAGCCATGCTTTCCAAAATATCATAAATGCTTATTTATGAAATATTTTGGCCACCAAAACCAAATGTGATCCATGTGACATCAATGATCCATGTGACATCAATGACAACATAAAATGCCTCAAATTAACTCAAATTTCCAACAATCTCCCCCTTTGTCATTGATGGCAACACCTCTAATGCAAACACCACAATCACTTCAAAAACCATCTCTGAGAATCAAAGTTGCTCCCCCTGACTCAATACTCTCTATGGAGGTTGCTCCCCCTAACTCAATACTCTCTTTGGAGGCTACTCCCCCTAACTCAATTCTCTCCCCCTTACTCAAATCTCTTCCCCTTTGACATCAATGGCAAAAGGGACACCTATGGGGCTAAAAGATATGACTCTTAAGCTTAGCCCCCTCACCACCTTCTCTCTTGAGGTGATTAATTTTGGGGTGGGAGTACCTTTACTCCCATATTACATTGTTTCTTTCCTCTATCAACTTCCTTCCATGTTTTTCTGATATCCTTCTCTTGATGAATTACTTGATCTTCTTGTCTAGAACCTGTTTGACCTTCTTGCCTTGAACCTATTTGGAATTGAGTCCTACACCATCTTGCAATATGCCCAAAGTTATTGCAATTAAAACACTTGATATTGTAGCCTTTGGATGGTGCCCATGTCCTGAAATTATTCTTAAAATAATTTCCATATCCATTCCTTTCCTGAACCCTGTATTGTGAAGCTCTATTTTCATGACCATTATAACCATGACTTCTGAATTGTGTAGCTCTAAAACCAAAACCATGTTGCTCATTTCCTTTGCACTGAAAATCTCTATGACCAATCCTGTTGCATGAGAAGCAATGTCCCTGAAAACCATACCTTCTTCCTTTGAAGTTTCTTCTAGCAAAATCAAACTTCTTTGATCCATGGATCCTGTAATGTATAGCCCTGTGTCCAAATCCATTACAAGAAAAACAATATCCTTGAAAAGCCCTTTGTTCATGCCTTGGTTCCTCATACCTTTCTTGACCATTATCCTTATGATCATCTTCAACTTGTGCATTGCATTCTTGAACCTTCTTTGTAGCATCTAAAACCTCTTCCTTGCCTTTCTCTTCAAGAATTTCTTTTCCTTTTGAACTTGATTCACCTATCTCAAAACAAGAACCAAACTGAATATTTGGAGCCATAGGAACTTTGGAACTTTCCTCACAAATCTTAGGTGCTTCCTTGCTTTCATATTTTAGAACTTCCTTTCCTTTTGAGTGTGACTTTTCTTGGAAGTAAGATACAACCTTAAAATAAGTTTCCACTCCTTTTTGAATCTTTTCATCTAATGTATCATGTCTTGTCGTTGTTACCCTTAGTTCTTCATTCATCCTCTCTTCTATCCTTTTTGCATTTTGAAGCTCTTCTCTAAGATTACTGATTGTTTGAAGTAGTTCTTCTCTGATTTTGACATCTGTTCGAATCTTGTTTTCAAGATTCTTGTATTCTTATTTTAACCTTTTGATTTCTGATTTTTGTTTACTTGGCTCATCCTCTTCCTTTTCTATTACCAAAAATGAGACTTCTTTGTTTTCACTATTGCTAGAATTGTCACTAGAACTATTGCTTTCTTTTTCAAATACACTTTCCTTGTTGTAATTGTTGTAGTATGTGCAATCATCATCTATATGCCCAAAATCTCCACATATGAAGCATTTTAGTATCCTTAGACCTTTCTTGTACCTATCTGCTTGCTCAATGGCTATGGCAAGCTCTTCATGTCTTTCTTCAATAGGCACATCCTCTTCTTTAACTTCAATACCTAGGAATAGGTGTTCTTGCTTTTCTTCACTTATTCCAAAGAATGTACATTCTTCTTCATCTGATTGATCTTTATCACTATAATATGAATTATCACTTGCTTCTACAATGTAGTAAGATTTATTTGCCAACTTTACCTTGGAATCTCCTTCATAAGTATTCCTCAACTTGGTCCACATCTCATTAGCTGAAGTACATACCATGACCTTTGCAAAATCTATCTCACGTAGCCCACTCAAAATACAATTCATTGCTCTTGCATTTATCTCAACCAATTTCTTGGTAGTCTTATCTTCCTCGGGATCACCTTCAACCCTATACTCTTTTTCAACCATCTGCCATACCTCATATCCTTGTGATATCAAGTAGTTCTTCATCCTCATGCTCCAGAAAGCATAATTGTTACCATCAAACAATGGAGCCTTATTTGTAGATAATCCATTCTATGAAGCCATCTATGTTCTTGTAGAATCTGCCCTCAAGATATTAGCCTTTTTGAAGGAACCCACTCGATACCAATTGAAGAACACAAGCTTATACTAAGAGGGGGGTGAACAAGTATAAGACCACTTTTTACTTTTTCTTCCAATTCAATATTATGTTGTGTAAAGATAGCAATATCAATAGCAGTAATCAAAGCAATGCACAAAACCATACACAATAGAGACACCACAATTTACGTGGTTCACCCAATGTGGGCTACTCCATGGAGAAAATATTTTACTAAAACTTTCTCAATCAATCTCTTTGGGAATCACTCCCAATTACAATGTTTATGGATCTCTATCCAAAGGAGATGTTGATCCCCTAATCTCAAGTTCATGGATCTCTTCCATAGGAGAACTCTTTCCCCTTCTACTCTGGCTATGTGATCTTCTAGAAGACTCTGTCTCTCTACTGCACTAACTAGTGGACCTCTCTCCACTTGAAGACTCCTCACTCAGATCTATCTTCAACTGTGTTGCTTTCTGGATCTCTATCCACTGAGACTCTATCCTCTGTACTCTATCACCTCCAAAGCTCTATCAATAGGCTCACTAAGAACCTGCTCAATAGGCTCACACAAAACCTGCTTAACAAGCTCACACAGAACTTGTCCAAAACTGAATAACAAGCTCACCAATAACTTACCCAAATATAATCTAGCAAGCTCACCAAGAACTTGCCCAAATATGCTCTACAAATCTGTCCCAACACTATCCTCAACTTTATCCCAAAGGCCTTCTCAAAGGCTCAATACATCACCAAAACTTACACAAATTTCTCCAAATCTATCCACAAATCCTTCTCAAAGGCTCAATCAATCATGCTCAAGTAGCACTCAAATATCATCCACAAATCTATCAAGGCAAAGCTCAAAGATGAACTCAACAATGAATGGCAATGTACTCTTCAATGGATGACAACAATGATCCACAATGATCTCAACTCAACTCAACTCATAGAAGCATAAAGAGAATTGTTAGAGACTCAATATGTTCTAATCTCAATCTCAACTCAACTCAACTCAAATCAACTCATAGAAGCATAAAGAGAATTGTTAGAGACTCAATATGTTCTAAACTCACTCTCAACTCAAATCAATCTCAACTCAACTCAATCAATCTCATAGAAGCATAAAGAGAATTTTTAGAGACTCAATATGTTCTAATCTTACTCAACTCAAATCAAACTCAAATCAACCTCAACTCAACTCAAGTCAATCTCATAGAAGCATAAAGAGAATTGTTAGAGACTCAATATGTTCTAATATTAATCTCAACTCAAATCAGAATAATGGAATAGTTTGTTTCATAGAACTTGAACAATCACTTCACACATCACTTGACTAGGCTCAATCAACTCAACTCAACCAATCATCACAAGGGACAACTCTCTCTCACACAACCCTAGTCCAAGTATGTATCAACCAACTCAAATGTTTCCAACAATGCTCAACCACAAATCTCACATAACAATGATACTCATGTTCTTTTCTAACTCAAGTTCTTTCACAACCAATGGGCTTCAACAACTATGCTTATAAAACAAGGTTTAAACACAACTCTCAATTTAGAAAACCTTGAAGCATTCAACCAATCACTTTCGAAAAGGAAACCACAAACAATCCTTTTCCCTCCAATGATATTTCAGAAATCAACCACCATAAACAATCAATAGGAGAATGTGCCCATACCTTTTATGAAGATGAAAAAACCTCTTTGTAAATCTGCCACAATCACAAAATTCTTTTGCCAATCTTCACAAGGGTTAGTAGATCACAAAATAATCAACATTACTCCACTTTTCAATAATCATCACCAAGGCCTTTAATTGCACAACTTCCTTATCTCTCCTAAAACCACTTGTACCATAAAATAAAATAAATCAAAACATTGCATAACCTTTTCACTCCCAAAACCACTTATACCATAAAATAAAATAAATCACAATATTGCATACCTTGTCACCTCATGAAAGAATTAATCCTCTTGAAAAAGAACAAGGCAAACTTCACTTTTGGAACCCCTTTGCAAAATCAGAAATATCTCTTTACACACACCTTATTTCTCCTTCTAAATAAGTTAGTCAAATAGCCCTCGAAATAAGCTTTCCGACGATATATAATATGCCCACTTTTCAAAATAAATTGAAACCTTTACATATATATAAAAAATAATATATATATATATATGCCAACCTCCATTAATTGCACATAGGTCGGCCCTCCATTAATTTAAACTTTAAACTTTAAACTTTAATATCTTCATCATCGGAGGTCCTTTTTCGATGAAACAAAATTCCACCTTGGCTTTTAAGAAAAGCCCTTTCCACATAAGCCCACCATGGTTTTAAATAAAACCTTTTATTTTTCCTGCCTTGGTTTTCATAAAAACCTCATAAATAGCCATGCTTTCCAAAATATCATAAATGCTTATTTATGAAATATTTTGGCCACCAAAACCAAATATGATCCATGTGACATCAATGACAACATAAAATGCCTCAAATTAACTCAAATTTCCAAAAATAGTAAAGATGTCGGGGTAGGGAGTCTTTCTAGTGGGAGGGACATAAGATATTTTATTTCATTGGCTAAGAATAAATCCCTCCATGAAGTTTAACAAGGCAAGCAATCATCCTTAAATGGGATCCTTAGAGTAGGGATGATCTCGAATGTAGTTAATCAATGAAATTTATTTCCTTTTATGTAGCTTAGCAAAAAATTGATCTATGAATGCTGGTAGAAATTCATAATCTAGAGTTTTTGCTATTTCAAGAGATAAAAGGGTTAGCTATGAAAGTGATGGAAAATATTAGTAAATTTCTAAAAGAATACGATTTTTTGGCCCTTGATGTTGATAGCTTTAGCAGCATTACAACAGGAGACTAAGATCAAAAGAATAGAATATCTTATTGAATGAATAGAAGTGATACATATGAGTAAGGGTGTGAGGCCCTTTATATAGGAATATGGATTCCTTTGCCAACACTCTATCTAGTTGTACAAGGGACACCTTGCACATTTACAACTTGCACATTGACACTTGTGCATATACTATGTTGCATGAAGTAACTAGATAAATTTCCCCCAAAGTAATCTAATATAACCAAATGATGTAATATATTCTAACACCCCCTGTATTACATTATTTGGTGTGAAGTTCTCTAAAATTACATAGATGATCTCTAAATGTTTGAAACTTGTTTTTCTGAGTGCTTTTGTAAAGATGTCTGTCAATTGATCTTCTATAGGAATATACTTGAGGATGATGTGCTTGTTCTAAAAATGTTTTTTGATGAAATAACATTGAGCTTCAATATGTTTTGTTATTTCATGTATGATTGGATTCTTGATTATATTTAGTACTCCTTCATTATCAAAGAATTGAATCAATGTATTTTTCCTATCATATGCTTACTTGCACCTGAATCTATATACCAATACTCCATGATGCTATTCTTATCAGGACTTTTGGAATACCTAATGTTTTTTAAATATGATATAGTGCTTTTATAAAATATAGTTCAATTTATGGTTGATTTTGTACAATTTTGTAAAGATCAAAAATCAAATTTTCTAACACCTTATTTCTCCTAATTGAACTAAGCACTTTTCCAAATTTTGAAGAGGTTTTAATGTTGGATTCCTTTTCTTCCTTTTTGAGAAATTTTGAGGCAAGAAAATTTTAAATTTCCAGCCTTAAAAAAAACTTTAATAACCTATTTTTATAACCCTTAGGTTTTAATTTTTAATTTCCAAAGACCTAGTTTGATGTTGTAACCCTTATCACTCCCAAATTTGGAAATTTAGAAAATTAATAATATTTGCAAAATATTAAATAATTTAATCCAAATAGAATTCCATATTTCTCCTAGGTTGAGTTGTAAATATTATTTTATTTTGGTAAGTTATCCCTTATAGCTTTTGCTTTCAAAATCTAAATTTCAACCTTATATTATAACCCTTATATCTCCAAAATTGAAAGCAATAATAAATTGATATTTAAACCTTCCTTTTTTATGCTAATCTCCTCATTATTCGATGCTTCCTTTGGCTGGATATAACAACAGTATTAAAGTTCCCTTGGGTACTGGAATCAATGAAGATGCTTGTATTCAATGCTGGAATGTAGACACTGCAAAAATAGAAAGGTTTGACCTTCAAGACCAGTAGCCTTTAATGCTCCTTCTCCCTGCCTTTCACATTGTGCTTGACTGACTTTGACTGCATTTTGTTGTGTTATGAACTTTGGACTTTGGCTACCTTTTATTGGAGGAATAAATTTGAGGTTTGTGACATGTGTCACACCCGTTATGTATGAGCTCTCCTCCTTTGTAATGCAACAATCCTTTAGTAACACTCTACTAGCTTCTTGGTCTCCTTGTAACACATGAAAACTTGTGTGAGTGCTTGTAACTCCTTCGTGAGTTTTCTTGGATATTAAGAAAAAGGATGTCACCTTAGAGAATTCATGCCAAGTAGCTTTCAACCTTTCTGCATGGAGTTCTTTCGTTGTAACGCTTCCAAGGAGAGTATAACTCCTTTTTGTATGCCTCTTCTTTGCTTGCCACATTTCTTGGAGTGCAAGAAACCTCTTCTCTTGTTGTTTGATTGTTGAGGTGATTTTGGAGTGTTGAATGACATTGTAGGTGATTCTTTTGGTGGACAATCTTCACCAAGCTAGCAACCTCTGAATATATCACATGTTCTCCTCATTCCTTGTTTCCTTCAATGTGCTCATTTTATGTTATTCATCCACAATGATTAAGGTAGAATTTGCCACCTTTTTTCTTGTAAAAGAGAGCTCCCTTTCTATATATGTAAATGCAGGTTGATGATTGACTGATATGTGAATTACCTTTTGTAGGTTCATCTATCCAAGATGTGAAGTGTGAGCCCCTTCAAGTGGCTCCTTTTTCTTGGGAAGAAGAGTACTAACATTTGAAATTTATTTGCTGATTTACCTATAGTTATTGTGCCTTTTTGGGACACATTCAAATATGCTCTTTTACTGTAAAAAATATATTATATTAGTGCAATAAAATGTACCATAAGCCTCCTTTGATGCACCTTCTTTTGCACTCTTTTGTTATCTGAAATTCTGGTTTTATGTCTGATTTTTATCATGCAATACAAGGGTTTTGAGGTTGTCTTTTATGATATCCTTTTTGCTTGGACACTTTGATAACAAATCCAAACTTTAATAATATTAGATAGAAGCTCTTTAATTTATGCAATTTTCTGCACTTTCTTTTCTTGCATCCAATCTTGTAATGCTTTGGATTTGAGATTCACCAAGTCTCAATATTTGAAGCTTCTATTTTTGTTTTTGGTTATTTGTGTTCTTCTCCAAGTTTTGGAATATTCTAACCTATTTTGGTGGCTTCACTTGGCTACAATGTGTTAGAAATTTTTGTGCTTCAATAGTGTCTTTAGACACTTGATACAAATCAAATTTTGTGCCTTTCAACAACACAAAACTAATTTCTTTTGAGAATAGTATAATATTTCAAATAAATATAGTAGAATTTATTTTTAATGCACTAAAAATTTCATCTTATTACTCCAATCAAATCTCAATATAATGTACTTAATAAATTTACTGCAAGTAATCAAGAATAATATGAAAATAATCTTCAAGTGTTATTTTGCAAATTCACTACAACTAATATTGTAGGGCTTAGTCTTCTTTTCTTTTCCAAAGTATATGATAGGTAGTTGATAGATATAATTCTAAAATATAATCAACTCCTAATTAATGTGCAAATTAACCTTAAAAATAACCTTTTCCTTTTTGCACTTTTTAAGACTGTAATCTACTTTTTCTTCTTGCAAATTTAATCCAAATAAGGTGCTCCAATGAATCTGATAAGTAATATAATTAATGAGTTAGTTAGCACCAGTAGTTGCTTATATTTTTTTTAACTTATATAGCTCCTTTTACTACTTTTGTAGAGGATGTGGATCTTGGTGTCTAATATTACCAAGTTGGTGCTTCGATTAGGACATTGCAGCTTTTTGTAGACTATCTTTAACAACTCCTTCTTCACCAAATGATGGTCTTCTTCTTCTGCTATAGATTTGGAGAAGTCTATTCCTCTAAAGAAGTAACTTCTTGCTATGAGAGGTAATATTCAAATCTCCTAGATTTTGTGAGCTTCTTCTGTATTCAAGTCTTCTTGTCAAATTTTGACTTCAAGCAGGATCTTCTTCTCAAGATTTGACACTCCTTACCAAAATCTTCTTCATGAATTAGGCAAATCTCCTTCTGGTATTCTACCTCCTTCTTTTTGGGCTTGTTGTCAAATGGCAATAATTTTTCCAAATATTCCACTTATTATAACCTTCTCCTTATTCTTGTCGAGCTCTTTAAGCAATCTCACAACAATGGAATTTACAAGTGGTAGGTCCAAAGGTGCATCTATTTTGCAAAATCTATAGCAGTGAATTTCCCTATTCCTCTCTAGGAATGACCATAGCTTTGATACCACTGATATCTTTAGCAACATTACAATAGGATACTGAGATTAAAGTAATAGAACATCTTATTGAATGAATAGAAGTGATACATATGAGTAAGGGTGTGAGGCCCTTTATATAGGAATATGGATTCCTTGGCCAACACTCTATCTAGATGTACAAGTGACACCTTGCACATTGACACTTGTGCATATACTATGTTGCATGAAGCAATTAGATAACTTCCCCCCAAAGTAATCTAATATAACCAAATGATGTAATATATTCTAACATATGTCATAGGTGTCTTAAGAGGAATGGCATAGGGTGGAAGGCAAATTGGTTTAGGCTAAAAAAATTTGTATTGCTTGATTTGGGAGTAGGGCTAAATTATTTTTAGTGGAACTCAAGGAAATAGTGATAGTAATGAACATTTATGACCCCTATAAAGACAAGATGTAGTATTGGGATAAGCTTATGGATTAGAAGTTTCTAGAAGCTGATAATTTAATTTTAGGAGGTGATTTAAACTTAAATATTTCTAGGAGTGAAGTGTGGGGTACTACTACTAGAACTAATCCACTAACTAATTACTTCATCCAAAAGTTTGAAGCTAAGGGGTTGGTAGACTTGGCACCTATAAAGTTGGTCCCAACTTGGAGAAACATGAGGATGAGGGTTGATAGAATTTCTAAGAGACTAGATAGATTCTTAGTAGTTGAGAGTTTGGTAAATGGCACTTATAGACTAAATTCTTAAGTTAAAGTTAAGGAATACTTTGATCATTCCTCCATATTACTTCTTATAGCAAAAGAGTATTAAAAACTTCATTATCCTTTTAAATTAAATTTTTGGTGGCTAAAAGAGGATAATTTTATAACTCTAGTCAAATCATAATGGGTGAATTTTGATCTTAGTTTGAGAGAATCTTCTAGTATTCTATTTACAACAAATTTTAAAAGGGTTAGTGCAACAGTGGTTCAATAGGTGTATAAAAAAAACTAATGGATGAGAAAAAATTAAGGAATATTGAGGATATTGAACTATATCTAGCAGATGACTTTGATAAATAAGTAGATGAGAAAATAAGGCTTGAGTATAAAAGTTTTAAATAAGAGAATAATATTATTGGCAAAGAGAAAATCATGACAAAGGCTCAAAAGTATAGCACTCTGGAATACAAATGGGGATGAAAAAACTAAAGTTTTTCATAGCTTTTTAAATCATAGAAAAAAACAACATACAATATGGGAGCTACAAGGTCAAGATGAAAGTAAAGTCTCCTTTAAAGGAATAGCAAACATGGGTATAATATATTTTGGTCAACTATACAAGGATCTTGGTCAAGTTAATATATCTAAAATATTTAGAATAGCTTATCTCTTTCCTAGATTTATAGATGAGGAAGCCAATGGTGATTTAGTTTAGGAAGCATCAAAGGAGGAGCTCAAAGTTGTTTTAACTTCCTTCTAAAAAGATAAGAGTCTAGGAACTAACAACTAGAGTGTGGAATTCTTTCTTTGGGCTCTATGACCTTTTGGAGTTTAACCTACTTAAGGTTGTGGAGGATTCTAGGCAGACAATATGGGTAAATGTAATCTTAAATTATACCTTCATAGATCTTATTCCAAAAAAGGATAATCCTTCTTCCTTTGATGACTTTAGGCCCATTTATTTATGTAATTATGTGTACAATGTTATAGAAAAATTAATTGCATCAAGAATTAAAAGGTTCCTCTCTACTTCTATATCTATTGAGCAGTTCGAGTTATTACATGGTAGATAGATTCATGAAGCAATTGGTGTTTCTTAGGAAAGTTTTCATACCATAAAATCAAAGAAACTATCAGTAATGGTGATGAAGTTGGATCTCTCCAAGGCTTTTGATATAGTAAATTGGCTATATTTAAGAATGATAATTACTCATATTGGGTTCTGTATGTATATGGTGAACTAGATTATGGAATGTCTTTGTTTTGTTTCTTTTGTAGTTTGTGTTAATGGGTTAGCCTATCAATTTTTCATTTTTTCTTGGGAGATAAGACAAGATTTACCTTTTTCATTGCTATTATTTATTCTAGTAGCTAAGGGATTAAGTAGGTAAATTTTAGAATCTAATAAGGTAAGAGCAGTAAAGGAAATTAGAATAAGTAGAACAATAGAAGTCACCCATCTACTATTTGTATATGATGTTCTCCTTTTCACATATGGAACAATAAGAACTGTAGAGTAGTTAAAACAATATTTAGATCTTTTATACCTAGCAACAAGTATACATATAAATGCATAGAATTTAAATATCTCTTTTAACCATGTGGATCAGGATTAGACCATATTAATAGGTCAACTTTTCTCCTTTAATATATTTGATCTTCAAGAGGGGTTTAAATATCTAGGGTTCTTTTTGAAACCCAATGACTACAATAAACAAGACTAGTATTGGTTGGTAAATAATGTGGAAGGAAGACTTAATATATAGTGTAATAATGGATCTCTTTAGGGGGATATTTACTTTGGTCAAGTCTATTATGGAGGCGACACCAGTATATAGGCAGTTTGTGCCTCATATACCAAAAGGAGTTTTGGATAAAATTATATAGTTAAGCTATAGGTTTATATGGATAGGGAAAAGAGAAAGGGAAGGTATTCCTCTAGTTAAATAAAAGTCCTTTTCCAAGCCCAAGGAAAATGGATGATGGGTATTTAAGAACATCTTCCTATTAAGCAAGGCTTCAGTAGCCAAGTGTGTTTGGAAGATAATATCAAAGGTAGACTTATGGAATATGATCATACAAGAAAATTATTTATAGCCACTCTCAATTGAGAAGTGGATAAGAGCCCCAATGAACCAAACTCATAATATTTTAATATGTTGGAAGGCAATGATTTGGGACTTTTATATTGTATGTGATTGGCTTACCTGGAAAATAGGGGATGGTTCAAAGATAAGACTAGGCTTAGATCCTTGGATTGATTGTGGTGGTATGCATAGACTTCCAAATAATATAATTCATACCCTAAGAGTTCAAGGGATCGTATATCTAGCCCAAGTAGTTGATCCATAATCATCTACAAATTGGAGACAAGGATGAAAGGAAGAAACAATGTTAGGGCTTTAGGGCCAGGAGGCACACCCATAGGAAGAAAATGTGGGAAGAATTAAATCTAGATATATCAAATTGTGAGAGGAAACTAATCAATTGGCTAGGAAAAATAATGGAGCTATAGGGGAGTACACTCCAAATTTGGGGTGTAAGATTCTATTGGAAGATAGAAATTATGATTGATCATGGTGGTGGAAGTTACTCTAGAAGTAGAAATCCCTATTGAAGATGAGATTGTTCGTGTGGCTTGCTATGAAAATAAGGTTTTGGCATGGGAGGTATTATAGAATAGGATTTGGAATGGTTAAGGAAGGTGTATCGCTCCAAATTTTTTGCATCCCTACCTTCAGGCTATAGGATCCGCGCCCGGAAGGAGGATGGGAAAAGGATGGTGCGGTACCTCGGACTGAGAGGACTTTGCGAAGGTCCCGCCTCTCAAGGGAGGTGTATTTTGGTGATTTTTCGATGGATGGTGGGTTCACCAGGAAACATTTGGTGGCAGTTTCCACGCCTAGGTTTTGGAATGTGTTTAGATGAGTTCGTTTTAATCTTAAGCATTCATATCCTAGGTTTGGCCGAATGAATCTAAATTAAACTACATGAAAATGCAACTTTCATGAATACAGCAAACAGATTAAAAAAAGCAGAAAACAGAGAATTTACAGGAGGAAAATGGGGAATACCTGATCCGGATGTCTGAAGAAGATTCTGACGTTTGAAGCAGTCTGGATCGTCTGGAATTCGACGATGATCGCCTGCAATCTGACGTAATCGTCTGAAACTGACAGAATCGTCTGAGATCAGACAGAATCATCTGAGACTGACAGAATCGTCTGAGATCCGACGAATTCGTCAGAGACCTGCAAAACAGAAAATAGATGCAAAATACAAGAAATTCTACTGTGCTAACAGAGGCAAATTACACCAAATAGCAATATGAATATTGAACAATATTTAAGAACAGAAATTAAAGCAAATTACTGTACTTTAATGGCAGATCATGAACTTAGCATGCAATCTAAGCTAAATGGGTGAACTCCAAGTGCAAAATAACATAAAAACTGAATAGAGCATCTAATTTGCAGAATAAAATGATAGAAACAGAGTTGAGAAAAGCAAACTTCAGGCACTGATTGCCTCGATGTGGGCTGCAGTCGAGATCGTCTCGCATCAGTACGAAATCATCTCGAATTCGACAGGATCGCCTCCGATCTGAACAGGTTCGTCGACGACGATGGGTGCTGGCTTCGGTTGAAAAATAGTGATGTACCTGCAACAAAATTGCTATGGAACTAGTGCAAAAGCAAAATTAGGATGTTTTGACGCAGAGGGAATCAATTTGCAGATAATTTCAGCCAGGGGTTGGGGAGGGAAAATTCTAGAGATTAAATAGGCTTAGGGGGAGTAGTTAGGAGGTTGGAGATCATCCCAATTTGGGAGATCTCCAACGGGGGAGGGTCCCAACGACGCAGACACGCTTTTGCCCAGATTGGAGACCCGTTGGAACAGATTCCAACTATGCAAATTCAGTTTTGCGACAAGATCGTCTGGACGTCCTAGTCCAGACGAAATCATCAAATCTGGGGCGATATCGTCTGATCGGCGACGATATCGTCAAACGGTCAAAACAACCTCTAAAAATGGCACGAAAAAGGGGGAAACGGATTTCCCGACGGTTAACGGGCGGTTTGGGAGGTTAAATTTGAATTTAAAATTATTTACTAAGGTGAATGTAAATTTTATAATTTTACTGCGCCAATTTTAGGGTGCTACATTTTGCCCCCTCTTTAGCGAATTTTTTGAAGAAAATGCGTTAAAGATGAGTTCTTCTCGATCTACGAGAAAGCAAAAAAATTATACCCATTTTTAGGCGACGATTCTTGGTCGAATCGTACGACGACTTACTATGGTGCCCCCTCCGTGTTTTTACCCAAATCGAACGTTTGAGGTAAAAACGCGAAAAAGCAAAAAATTATTGTTGAATAAAATTAAGAAAAATAGGGTAAAACCCTAATTCATTTTTACTGTTCATTTTCTGGTTTTTAGAGCTCTGAAGCAAAAATGGTGGAGACAACGCACAGATCGACAGAGGTCCGACGCGGTCTACGGGTAAGAGTCTAAACTTAGTTTAGAACTGATTTAATTTGATTTTACATGCTTTTTAGGTAGATTTTAGATGAATTTGGAGCATCGCGGCCATTTTTGGGCCGTCGACGTCGTCGGGACGAAATCGTCCCGATTTCGACGAAATCGTCTCAATTTCGGAAATTTCGCCCGAGGGCGAAATCGTCGAAAGGGGGACGATTTCATCAAATTAGAGACGATTTCGAACTACGAAATCGGAGACGATTATGCTCAAATTTGGGACGATATCGTCCAATAGTGGGCGATATCATCAATTACATGAAATTGAACTTTTAAGTTGCATTATTGATTACTTGGAATTGTTATTAATGATTGCTTATTGTTTTGTTGCTTATGTTTGCAGAGAGGTTTACTAAAGAGCAGGGAGTGGAAATATGGAGGATTAAGAGATGACTTGGCCGCTCTGACACAGGCAGAGCGAGATCAGCTGGCACAGGCCGGCTTGCAGCATGTGGCGGAGATGCCACAAGTATCCACAGATATGGGGCTTCTAACAACCCTAGCAGAGAGATGGTATCCGGGGTCTTCCTATTTTTGGCTACCGACAGGGGAGATGACTCCCACACTAGAGGACGTATGGAGGATTCTGAGAATCCCCATACAAGGACGGATGATCACTCCTACGGCCAACCAGGGCCACGCTATGGGACGACTGTGTGGTGACCCGAGCTTCACCCTGGAGAAGGGCGGAGTTAATATCGAGGCACTACGCCAGATGCCTGGGGCATCCAGACTCACACGAGTTCTAGCTGGAGTGGTTGGTGGACTTCTGTTGTGCCACCAGAGCGGGTGCAGGGTACCATGGATGCTCGCAGATGTGATCTACGATATGCGGGACCATGGGTACAGGTTTTGTTGGGGTAGTTTTGTTCTATGCCGGTTGTACAGGATCCTGTATGGGGTCATGTACAAGGGCGGGCGATGTCTGGTGATGACATCGCTCCTACAAGTTTGGTGCTGGAAGCACATTGTAGTGCGGAGGCCGGTAGGGCTTCCACGCAGGTAGGATGGGGAGAGGCCCCGAGTCTTCTACTGGTGGCTCCGAAGAGGGTCACAGCGGTGGATCGACCTACCGATGTCCCGGAGACTACTGGATGATTTGGTCCCAGACCAGATCACCTGGAGACCATGGAGAGAGCATCCAGGGTGGCCAGAGGATGGACAGGAGCTGGCTCGCATCAGGCGAGTCTGCTGGCTGAGGATGGAGAGGGGAGAGGTGGAGCTCCACCGCTATGACCGAGTTTTGAGGCAGTTCGGTCTACAGCAGGGGATCCCATCTCTCAGGGATTACGAGTTTTCTCGGACTGTCCGGGATAACACTACAGTTAGCGGGGCTCCGGACATGCAGCGCTTCTGGAGCCAGGACGCGGATGATGCCCCCATCCAGCCAGTGGATGGGGACGACGCAAGAGTAGCCGATGGCTACGATGCCTGGTACGTAGGCATCCGCCCTCCTCGGATGACGAGGGCACAGGGTCCGATCCACGCGGTTGTGCGTCGGATAGGGAGGCGATGCCAGGCGGCGATAGAGGCGGCCCAGGGTCACGACGGGAGGGAGCAGAGGAGGCCACAGGCACAGGAGAGGCCACGGAGAGAGGGAGAGGAGGGAGGAGAGACCCCCATCTCCACAGAGAGAGAGGCCACCATCGCCCGATAAGGGCAAGGGTGTAGACACTAGGGAGAGCAGCGAGACAACGACTCTTCGAGCTGAGGTTGCCCGCTTGCGGGCTCAGGTGCAGACACTACAGGATGAGGCTACACGGCTCAGAGCTCGAGGCGGAGGAGCGAGCACTCGAGATTTAGCATGCGCTATCACCCAGATCACTTTCTATCAGGCTCTATACTACCAGGCGATGCCAGCAGAGCAGAGGGTGCCATTACCAGCACACATTGCAGAGCCTGTCGTGATGGGGTCATCTAGGACATCATCACGATCGGCATCCAGGACTCACGGCACCACACGGACTGCGATGGGGCCACCTCCTCCACCTCAGGGGGGGAGGAGATGAGGCTGAGAGCTCGAGGGGCTCTCGAGACACTACATAGAGGGTATTTGATTGAGGGGATTGAGTATGCCAAGATATGGATTGTGGCATACCAATCTAGCTGATATGATGTACATATATTTTTGAGATATATATAGATGAGATATTTTTGATCATATGACTTATATTGTGTTATGTATTTTGTGATGCTTATGATGCTTTTATGTTTTGATTGATTGATTTGATAATTCATTGAGGATTCATGTAATTATGTCGTTGGAAATATTATAATTTGAATGTCATGCTATAACATTATAAATGAAATAATCTGATGTAAACAATTGGTGGTTGTTTGTGATGCAATATGATAAAAGATAAAAAGAGACTTCTAACAATAATTTCAAAGGACATTGTCGCTATTATAGACCATTTCATGGAGTCGCCGCTCACTCGGTCGTCAAGCTAATCCCATTTATAGAAATATTGTTAAAAAGGAAAAGAGTGCTTAAGAGACTGTCTTAAGACTTTGGTGTGATGATGCAAATGATGATGATGATGATGATGGTTTGTTTTCAGATTTTCATGAAAAATATTATGCATGAAATATTTTAAAATGATTTTTGCTAGGCATAAATTCCTAAGTGTGATAAAATTTTTGAATAATTCCTTAGGAATTATACCATCATTGCAAAGTTGAAGGTTGACATAATGACATAAAATAGTGAAAAAATGGGTTTGCTTTTGAAAAGCATAATTTGTGTAACATAATAAATGAAGTCATATGGTTTTTATGATTTTTGATAAATGGGGAATAAAAATTGTTACAATGGTTTGCGCTAGGCATAGAATATGTAGGTATAGACTTATACCATCATCGCGAAAATCCAAAAAGATAGTTTTATTGCATGGTTGATTTTTGATGAACAGAAAATATGAAAATGAGGACTTGCGCTAGGCATAAAATTCCAATTTTGGTTTTGAAACTATACCATCGTCGCGAAAGTCAATCAGATATATATGTGTTTAATTTGTGTATTTTGAAAGAAATTTTTGATTTTTCTATTTATATAGTTGTCTTTGTAGTAAACAACTGTACTTGATTTATTCCAACAAGTTGCAAAAATAATATTTCAAAGTATTTTGAAGACAAAAGTTAGATTTATAAGGAATCCCATGTGCATATGTGAATTCATTTCCAATCTTGATTTATCATAATGATAGACAAAATCTCTCAAATACAAATGTGTGTGCAATTGCATTGTTCATTTACCAGTTTTGAGCAAGATACTATGATACAAGTGATTTGAAGAAACCAAATAAGTGTTCATTAACCATGATGTAGATGCATATAACCATATTAGACTACTATGTAGATCGGATTATCAAGAGCTAGCTAATCCATAAGCAGACATAGGTCTATACAAAAGAAGGTCGCTAATGTGACGGACATATCGCCACGCTAGGAGTTACCCAAGGCCAAGCAGGTTGGGCACAAACCACCTGTTATGGGGCTTACCTCACGCTTTTCGAATAATTGAGAATTCCGGGGATTCAAGCTCATCAACCCTTCTTTTCTTTTCAAAGGGTAGGGAAAGGGATTTTATTGCTTTCTTGCTTTCTTTTGAACTTTGCTTATTTTTTTTTTGCTTGATTTTTGAGATAGTGCTTGAAATATTGTTGAAATAACATTTTTCTTTTCTCTCTTTTTTCTTGAAACTTTTTTCTTTTTCTTTTTTCTTTGCTAGGGATACTTGCTCGGATTAGTCTGTAGAGCAAGGGATTTTTATTCCGGGTAGGGGTGAGCTTGTCCTTTTGCCAATTCTCAAAGATTCTAGACCATGTGCATGATAGGATAGCAGGGGAAACTTTTCACTCAAGAAATCACTTCTACTATGTAGCAAAACATGGAAATTACAAATATAATCATTTTATTGTGAAAAGATGTGCTTGGTTTAAGTAAATAACAAGATCAATTCTCTATGCTCAAACTTTATTTAATTGAATTTTGTGGACTTTGATATAAGAGAGATTAGTAATCATGCCAGATAAAATCAAGATATTTATTGTTGTGAGTGTGCAAGTGAGGGATGCCAAATAAATGCTAATTTTATCCAAAATAAGTTGAAACATATAACTGCAATAATTGGAAGAAAAATATAGATATAAATAATTTTGAGAAGTTTTGAGAATGTTGACTCTCTCTTTCTTCTGTATATTGTTTTGGTTTCGAAAGAGTCAAGCATATAGCTATTTTTTTAGATTTTTATTTTGATTTTGATTTGATTTTTGATTTTGAGCAGGAAAAAATTTTAACAAGTGCTTTAAATAAATGCAATAGATAATTTTTGAAGATTTTTGGAGATTTATGAATGTTTTTGGTGTTTTTGAATTTTTATAAATTTGAAAGAAATACAAGATAGTAATTTTGAACAAATATATACATGGATGAAATGACCAAATTTATGCATAGTAACGTTTAAGATGCAAAATATTCATGGGTTCTTTAAGTTCTTTACCATCTAAGGTAGATAATTTATATGCTCCTGATTCAAATTTAGCAGTAATAATGTATGGTCCAAGCCAGTTGGGCTCAAATTTACCTTTAAGGTCCTTAGTTGCATTTGTATTTTTTTTTTGAAGATTTTGAGGATTTTTATTTTTTTGTATTTTGATTTTAATTTATGAATTGAAATTGGTGGTATATACAAGATGATCTATATACACTATACAAGGTTATTTGAGTATAGCATGTCTAAGGTTGCTTCAAAATCAAAGGAGGTTTTGAAGGATAATCTGGTTGAGGTGAAGGTAAGAATAGAAGGTGATGAATAAAAGGTAGTGATAACAAAAGCTTTGTTATAATGTAAAATAATGTAGCAAAAGATTTGACTTTTATATGTGTAAAATTGATCATGTTACAAAATAAAATGTCAGAAAGATAAGAAAGTTCTTCATTCTTATCACTATATTCCAAGTCTTGATAAGATGGAGAAAGTATATGTGAAAGATATGCATGGATGTTATTTGGTAAACAAGGATGATCATATATGGATGAAGAAAAGTGATGGATAGAAGATAATTGTGATAATAGAGAATGTATAGAACTTGATGTTTCAACCGTTAAATATTCTTCAAATGGTGTTGGGTCACCATGTATGGTAACAATTTTATTTGCAAGTTCAAACTTCAAACATTGGTGAAGAGTGGAAGGGAAAACCCTCATCGTATGAATCCAAGGACTGCGGAGAAGTAGGTTGTAAGGTGAAGGACAATATCCTACATAGAATAAAGTATCCAGGATCTTGGATCCAATATTGAGGGGAAACATTATAGTACCTTGAGCTTCTTGAATTTCATTGTTAAAATATTTTATAATAACATTTGATTCATTAAGATCTTCTTCCTTTGTTTTGAGTTTTTGGAATAATTGATAAGTGCATAAATTAAGAGAGGAGTCATTATCTACCATGATAGTTCTAACAAGTGTTTCTTTACTAGATCCTGTAATGTAAAGATAGGAGTCTTCTTGTGGAGTAGAGGAAGGAATATCCTCATCATAGAATGAAATATGGTTAACCTCAAGAGGGTTTACACCATTAATTATGTTCTTAGAGAAAATATGATGAGGAACAAATTGTTGGCTAGGTATTTTGAACAAAATTTCCTTATGATGAAATTTGTAATACTTCTAAAAGGGATATCTTTGCTTGAGGATTAATCACTTGTTGTTGGTTATCAAAGTGGATTTCAGATTGAGATTTTGATTCTAAAGATGAGCTTTCTATGCTTACATTCCATTTTGGATCATTCTCTAGAGTCAAAGATAGTTTTGAAGGTTGGTCAAATGAGGAATCCATATCTTGAATATCTGATTGAGTTGATTGAACTTGAGGTTGCTCATTTGTAGTTTTTGTTACAATATTAATAATATCATCATGATGGGACACATTAACATGCAATATTTGATTGGTTTCTTGTTGTTGATAATTGAATAGGGGTTCTTGGGAGATCCCCATGTCTTGATTGATTATTGGTATTTGTTGTGTAGGAGTTTGATTGTTTACTGGAGATTTATCATCGGTTGTAGATTGTAATTCCTTTATATTAAAAAGACCCTTATCAATCAAATCTTGAATTGCACATCTTAAATCTTTACAATTTTGTGTCATATGTCCATCTACTCTATGATATTCACAATGTAGCTCGGGTTTAAACCAATCTGATGTGGTATCAGGTTGTCTTATGGAAGGGAGTTCAATCCTATTTGTGTCAAGTAAATACTTGAGAATTATATCCATTGGTTGATTGAGCTTAGTAAATTTACGTGATGAAGGTTTTTGAGAGGTTTTTGATAAATGCCTTAGGAATTTCGTCATAAAAGGGCCTAATGGTTTCTCACCTCTACTTTCTTTATTATGGGTAGAATGATGATAGGAAGATTGCGAAGTATGAGGTGAGTGCATGGTAGAATTGGAAGAATAAGTATTTTCTTGTTGAAATGGATGTGTTGTATTGAAAGAAGAGTATTGAAAAGGTGGTGGAGGATTATATGTGGATTGATAGACATAATATGGATATATGGGAGAATAGATAATATCGTTATGAAGAGGATTGGCAAAGGGATTGTCTTGTTGGGGTAAGGATGAAAAATGAGAGAAGTGTGATGGAGGTGATGTTGAATAGGGATGAGGTTGGTCATAATCAACAAATGTATTTGGCTGAATTCTTCCAACATTACTGATGGGCTCATATTGATTTGAGTAAAAACTCATGGTTTCTTTAGTACTTCTAAAAGTAATATTTAGCATCTACTATTTAGAATTGAATCTAAAACATATAAACATGAAATGATGATTTTGTTTTTGTTTTTCTTGTATACATATATATATTTTTGTTTTTGTTTTCAAAAGGTTTACAATGCATTCACGTCGGGTTCACCAAAATGTATCGCTCCAAATTTTTCGCATCCCTACCTTCAGGCTATAGGATCCGCGCCCGGAAGGAGGATGGGAAAAGGATGGTGCGGTACCTCGGACTGAGAGGACTTTGCGAAGGTCCCGCCTCTCAAGGGAGGTGTATTTTGGTGATTTTTCGACGGATGGTGGGTTCACCAGGAAACATTTGGCGGCAGTTTCCACGCCTAGGTTTTGGAATGTGTTTAGATGAGTTCGTTTTAACCTTAAGCATTCATATCCTAGGTTTGGCCGAATGAATCTAAATTAAACTACATGAAAATGCAACTTTCATGAATACAGCAAACAGATTAAAAAAGCAAAAAATAGAGAATTTACAGGAGGAAAATGGGGAATACCTGATCCGGATGTCTGAAGAAGATTTTGACGTTTGAAGCAGTCTGGATCATCTGGAATTCGACAGTATCGCCTGCAATCTGACAGAATCGTCTGAAACTGACAGAATCATCTAAGATCTGACAGAATCGTCTGAGACTGATAGAATCGTCTGAGATCTGATGAATTCGTCAGACGAATTCGTCAGAGACCTGCAAAACAGAAAATAGATGCAAAATACAAGAAATTCTACTGTGCTAACAGAGGCAAATTACACCAAATAGCAATATGAATACTGAACAATATTTAAGAACAGAAATTAAAGCAAATTACTGTACTTTAATGGCAGATCATGAACTTAGCATGCAATCTAAGCTAAATGGGTGAACTCCAAGTGCAAAATAACATAAAAACTGAATAGAGCATCTAATTTGCAGAATAAAATGATAGAAACAAAGTTGAGAAAAGCAAACTTTAGGCACTGATTGCCTCGATGTGGGCTGCAGTCGAGATCATCTCGCATCAGTACGAAATCGTCTCGAATTCGATAGGATCGCCTCCGATCTGAACAGGTTCATCGACGATGATGGGTGCTGGCTCCGATTGAAAAATAGTGATGTACCTGCAACAAAATTGCTATGGAACTAGTGTAAAAGCAAAATTAGGATGTTTTAACGCAGAGGGAATCAGTTTGCAGATAATTTCAGCCAGGGGTTGGGGAGGGAAAATTCTAGAGATTAAATAGGCTTAGGGGGAGTAGTTAGGAGGTTGGAGATCATCCCAATTTGGGAGATCTCCAACGGGGGAGGGTCCCAACGGTGCAGACATGCTTCTGCCCAGATTGGAGACCCGTTGGAACAGATTCCAACTATGCAAATTTAGTTTTGCGACAAGATCGTCTGGACGTCCTAGTCCAGACGAAATCGTCAAATCTGGGGCGATATCGTCTGATCGGCGACGATATCGTCAAACGGTCAAAACAACCTCTAAAAATGGCGCGAAAAAGGGGGAAACGGATTTCTCGGCGGTTAACGGGCGGTTTGGGAGGTTAAATTTGAATTTAAAATTATTTACTAAGGTGAATGTAAATTTTATAATTTTACTGTGCCAATTTTAGGGTGCTACAGAAGGTTCCATTTATGTATGTCAAATAATGAAATAATTGATCATTAATTGGTAGCTTGCTTCTTTACTAGACAGATTTGGAGGGAGGTTATAACAAAGTTAAATATTCCTATACAATGAAAAGAAGATTCCCTAGGAGAGTGATCTCCCACTATTTGTGTTATGGGAGTATGGTTATCTAGGAACATGAGAATATTTTAGGATTAAGAGAAGCTTACTCGGTAGGTCTCCTCCCAAATTATTAAAAGCTTTAATAAGGTTTTGGCAACAATGAAGGTAATTAGACTAATCATCCCTCCAAAGATCAATAAATTAGGGTCATTTTTAATGGGGTTAGACAAGGGGTACCTAAATTTTGTGGAGTAGGAGGATTTATATATATTTTTGACTCGCATTATTTCAAATTCAAGGTTGGATTGGGATAAGGTTCCAATATTTATGCTAAAATTATGACACTCACATTATCAATTCATTTGGTAGAATCAAAAGGACTACAAAAAATATAAATTTATGGAGACTCTCAAGTGGTAATAAATTATATACTTAATGTTTTTAGGATGTAAAACATGGTTCTACAACCCATATCTCAAATAAAAGAAGTTGTGAATAGAATCGAAGCTTTTACTTTTTGGTATATGTATAGAGAACTAAGTAGGGAAGCAAATGAAATCTCAAAGGAGGGACTTTATATTGAACCAAGTACATGCATACTACAAGAATTAAATGAGGGTAATGCTCTACAAATTGTCTATATCTCTATATAGGGGGATTAATCCACTCTAGTTAAAGCAGGGATAATTAAAGCAACTTTTTTATAAAACTTAGAAGTTAGTGATTTAAAGGATATTGGTCAAAATTTTGGGAAGGTATCTAAGGATAGAACTTAGCCTGATATAGGTAGCTAGCTATGATGTATAAAAAACCTAATTTTTAGGTTGTGACTTAAGCTTTGAAGAAAAGCCAAAAAGGCATATAAAGAATGTAATTTCATTATTTCTTAGTATAAAATAATGGTTTTTTTTAAGGAAAAATTATAATCTTATTTTAACAATCATATTTATGATATTTGAATAAACTAAATTATCACAAGTTATATTAGCATGATAGTGCCCACTACAATAAGAGACTTTAAATGTAAGTTACACTCCTATCAATTTAATAGGCACACTATCTATATTTTCTAAGGCAAAAAAATATTAACTATTAATATAAATTATAGCTAACCAATAATTTAAAAAATAGTTTAATTTTTATTTTAAAATTATTTTTAATATTAAAAAATTTGTTTGTTGTAATTATTTTAAAATAAAAAAATATTTACAAAATAAATAATCTCTAAAACTTATTAAATTTTTTTAGTTTTAGTATAAAAAGTACTTTATCTAAATATTTTTTTGTTCATATTGTTTTTGTATTAAAATATATAAGTAAACATTCAAAGAGATAGTTAATATGAGAGGAGAAACTAGAAGGTCAGAGAATTAATGTTCTTCGAAGACGTTTTTCGCAGGACTGCCCAAACTGCCGAACTCGTTTCGGTCATATCTCACTCATCCGGACTCGGATTGAGCTGAAATTTTGAGGGTAGATGCCTGAAAAACCCTAGAACGTCTCCACCAATTTTCATATCATTTGGAGCAACACAGATCCTAGCGCATCCCTATGTGTGAACGACATATTTGGCAAGCGGCTATGCGAGGGTTTCATCTGGGTTGAGTGCAAGCGGCTCCAGAGGTTGGTTTTAGGGCCTTCGGGCCCTAGCGGCCAATATTTTTGTGGTTTATTCTCAATATTTTAGCAAGAAATGTTGCGGGGGATACAAGATGGGTTAGAAATTTGTCTTTCAACGGATCATACTGTGAACTTGAGTGACAACGGCTTCCAATTTGCTGCACAAAAGAAAAGTGAAAACCATACCTTTCCACGACGTCTAGGGCAAGGATTAAAGAGATCACGAAACAAGTTTCAAGCAGTTGATCAAAAAATGGCTCATATCTCAAGTGAATCTGGTGCTAAGGTGCACCCACAAAATAATTCTACTGTGAAAACCCCTATCAAGGGTAAGAATTTTGAAGACTCGGTCCCAAAAATGAATTTTAGGGATGCCCTTCATGGTGGACAGCCTCAGCCCAATGCTAATATCAATATTAGGGCTTCCCATAAACCTCTAAGAATGCCTAAGATTGATCCCGGGAAAACGGAGTCAGGATGTCTTAAAGCAGCTGATGGAACTCCTATTGTTAAGCTTGATATGGATAACATTCAGATTGGCATTGAAGATTTGGAAAAAAGAGGACTAATTTGTCGGTTCGTGGGTTTTCGTCCGAGTCTATCTGCTTTCAAAGTCTGGGCTGCAAAAAGCTGGAAAACTAAAGGTGAGTTACAAATCTCTATTTATCCAAATGGTTATTTTCTTGTTTTATTTGCTAATAATGAAGATAGAGAGAAAACTTTTCAAGGGGGTCCTTGGTTTTTTGGAAGGGCAGGGCTTTTCATGAAGCCCTGGCATACTAAATTTAAAGCCGAAGAAGAGATGCCTTCTATTGCTCCCGTGTGGGTTAGACTCTTTGGCCTCCCTATTGAATTTTGGAATCCTACTATTTTTTCTTCAATTGGAAACTCTTTAGGAACTTTTATGATGATCTGTTGATTGTACTCAAAATTTTGAACATATTATTTATGCTCGGATTTGTGTTTTAATGGATTTTGACAAACCCCTACCTAAAAAGATCACATTACAATTTGGGGAAGACACTTGGGAGCAAGTAGTGGACTATGAGAACATTCCTTTTCGTTGTAGAATTTGCCATGAATATGGTCATTTGGCCAGTGCTTGCCCAAATAAAATTCCTGATCAAAAGAAAGAAGATATAAACTTAGCAGGTTTCCAAATACCTAAGAAGAAGAACACTAAGAAAAAACCAGTTATGAAGGATCAATCAAAGTCATCTGCTAATATGTTTGAAATCCTTTCCACAAATGATGTCCCAAGTGAGGAAGAGGAAATAATGGAAACTGAAATCTTAGAAACACAATTTAAATATGAAGGGAAGAACTCGAGAGACAAACCAACAAATCAAAGGTTTTCAACAGAAAAAAAAGGAGAAAATTTACACAAGAAAAACAATATTTCAAATGTCAAAACTTCAAATAATGCAGGTCCCAATATAGACTCTATTGAACCATCTAGTAAAATTTTGGCTGTGTACGAGCATTCTTCAAGGTTAGAAGCCATCTCAGATTCAATTGGAATAAGTCAAGAAACAGGGAAAAAAAATTGAAGATGGATTCTAATCAAAAAGTAGGTCGCAAGACCAATCAATATCATATGGTAAAAGAAGGTGAAAAGCTTGTAGAGGAAGGTAAGATTAATGCCCTTCCCAACTTTTTTAGCCCTGGTATTAATGAAGATCATCACTTGGAATATTAGAGGACTCAAAGGGAGTCTTTCAAAACAAAATGAAATTAGAAGAATGATTCGAGTAAATCATCCACATCTTGTTTTCCTTCAAGAAACTAAGATGTCAATGGAGGATATGGACTTAATTGCCGGTAAAATTTGGCCAGCTGGAAAAGTGGTTTCCCTCGGTTCCCAAGGGACTTCGGGTGGCATTGCTTGTCTTTGGGATCCAAAAGAGGTAGTTATTCACCATATGGTTGGCGGTTGGGGTTTGTTGGCTATAGCTATTCAAAGTAGACATTCCAACCAGATTATGCTCTGCATTACTTGTTTATGCTCCGACTTCTTTGGAGGAAAAAAGAAGACAGTGGAAGGATATTACTCATATTATCTCTCATTTTCCTAAAGCTTGGATCTTGATCGGAGGAGATTTCAATACCATCCTCTCTCTGGATGAGAAAAGGGGGGAAATAGAAATTTGGACAAAAGCACGACCTCATGAGCGAATATATTGCAAACCTCCATCTTGTGGATATCCAACCGAGATAATGGCCTTATGACTTGGTCTAACAGAAGGCAAGGCTTAGCTTGTATAATGGAGAGATTGGATAGGTTTTTGCTCTCTAAAAATTTCTTAATCCATGGTCACATTCCTAAAGTGAAGACTCTTAATAATGTTGGTTCGGATCATTGGCCAGTCATGGTGGAAATGTGGAAAACCAATGTGAGTTTCTCTCCTTTTCATTTTCAATTAATGTGGCTTAGAGACATTTCCTTCAGACCTCATGTGCAACAATGGTGGAAGGAAGGTAAACCTAGGCATGGGACTAAGATGTTCTGTTTTGTCAAAAGACTGCAATACATTAAATCCAAAATCAAGACTTGGAACTGGAAAGAGTTTGGGGATGTTCATAAAAAAAAACATGAAGTTATTGCTCATCTTGAAAATTTGAATAAGAAAATCCGTTTAGATGGCCTCACAGAGAAGAGAAGTGCGAATGAAATTAAACTCACAACTCGGTTAGAGGAATGGGAAAAAAGAGAAGAAATCTTATGGAAGCAAAAATCTAGAATTCAATGGCTCAAAGAAGGAGATCGAAACACAAATTTTTTCCACAAATCTCTTCTAGCTCGAAGATCTCACAACTTTATTTCTTCCTTAAAATCAGATTCTGGAGATGTTGTTTATACTTGGGATGGCATGAACTCTATTGTTGTTGATTACTTTTCCAATATTTTTTTTGCTACTCCCCTTGACTCAGCTTCACAATATAATGTTCTTCAAGCAATCCCTTCTCTTATCACTTCGAGGAGAACTCTATTTTTATTGCTCCTGTTACTATCAATGAGCTTCAACAAGTAGTTTTTAAAATGCAAAAAGGGAAAACCCCAAGTCCTGATGGTTTTCCTATTGAGTTCTACCAAGAGTTCTGGGATATCCTTCATGTTGATTTATTAGAGGTGGTGGAAGAAGCCAGGAAAGCCAAAGAAATTTTGAAGGTTATCAATAAAACTTATATTACTCTTGTTCCAAAAGCTCAAGAGGTTGATCATATCTCAGCTTTTAGACCTATTGCTTTATGTAATGTTCTTCTCAAAATCATTACTAAAATCATGGCGAGAAAGGTTGAAGCCTCTTTTGCATAAGATTATTTCCCCAGAGCAAGGGGGTTATGTGGAAGGACGTCAAATAGTAGATGAGATAGTTCTTGCTCGGGAAGCCATCCATTCCATGGATATGCAAAATTCTCCTTCCATGTTCATTCGGTTAGACTTATCCAAAGCTTATGACAGAGTGGATTGGCACTTCCTTATCAAAGTTTTGAGGCAATTTGGTTTCTCTAAGGATTGGATGGATTGGATTATGGGATGTATCTCTTCAGTTTCCTACTTAGTTCTTATCAATGGGAGGCCTTCTCAGTCTTTTCCAGCTTCTAGAGGTATTAGGCAAGGTGACCCGCTATCCCCTTATTTAGTCATCATTCTTGCTAAATGCTTGGGTAGGACTATAACCAAAAAGAGGGAAAACAAAACCCTTGAGGGAGTTACCATTGCTCATGGAGCTAGACCTATCTCTCATCTTCAATTTGTGGATGACTCTACTATTTTAGGTAAAGCTACGGTTAAGGAAGCTTCTAATATTAAGCAAATCATTAGCTATTTTTCTAAGGCTACTGGGTAGTTGATCAATGAAGACAAATCTAAAGTTATTTTCTTTCACTGCTTTGCTAGATAGGAATCCATGGTCTTGGATAAGCTAAGATATAAGAAGACCTCTCTTCCAATCACTTATTTAGGTATTCCCATAAATATTCAAAGGCAGAAAAATAAATATTGGAATTGGTTGTTGGACAAAGTCAAGAAGAAAATTGGAAAGTGGACCAACAAGTGGCTTTCTTATGGGGGTAGAATCACCTTGGTAAAATCAGTCCTTCAAGCTATTCCTATTTATGTTTCTTCCATTTTGAATATTCCAAAGGTTGTTCTTCGAGAATTGGATCAAATCGGTCATCGTTTCCTTTGGAGTGGTACTAAGGAGAAAAGAAAATGGGCCTTGGTGAAATGGGATACTTTATGTCTTCCTAAGAGTGAAGGGGGGTTAGGTTTACGGTCTTCAATTAATAACAACAAAGCTTTAGCTGCTAAATTATATTGGAGGATGTTGCATAACCCCAATGCTCTTTGGGCCAATAATCTCCGTGCTAAATATGCTGAGAACAAAAGTCCTGAAGACCTTGTTCGCTATCAACTTCCTACCAAAGGTTCTCCCATTTTAGCGAGTTCTTAAGACTGGTGAGGATTTGATAAAGAAAAAATTATTTTGGATCATTCATAATGGTCAACATGCAAATTTTTGGACAGATTCTTGGGATGGTCACAAGCCTTTGATAACTCGGTTTCCCGATTGGAGGCCTTGGATGGAGGAGCTTCACCGAGCTAATTGGATAAAGGTGGCTAATTATTGTCGGTACCATACTGGTAATTCAAAGGTTGGTAGATATTGGATCCCTATTGAGGACTGGCCTATTCAAATCCTAGAAAGGCAAAGACAAGATATCCAAGGCATCCTTCATATGAGATCCCTCTCTTGGTCCCATGAAAAAGATTGTTTTGGATGGAACAACACTACTAAGGGTGAGTATTCGGTTGCTCAAGGTTATTTGACCTTATGCCATAATAATCCCAACCATTCTTCTGACATATTTTCTCAATTGTGGGCTCAAAAGCTTTGGCCTAAGGTGAGGTTCTTTAATTGGCTTTTATTGCATCGTAGGGTGCTTACTTGGTGAGCAACTTATGAAGCGTGGTTTTCATGGCCCTTTTAGATGTGAAATGTGTGAAGAGAATGTAGAAAATATCAACCATATTTTTATTGAGTGTACTTTAGCCTCTGAGCTATGGAGGAGAATGGCCACTTTACTTGGCTTACGGTGGTCCAATTTTTTTACTTTTGAACAGCTTTGGAGGGATTGGCCTAATCAAGAGGGTGTTGATCATTTTATTAGGCGATTAGTTTGGATGGGTTCTACCATTCTTCTTTGGAATATTTGGAATGAAAGGAACAACCAAATTTTTAATCAAGATAGGAAGGATATTCACTATATTTGGCAAAAGACCATAGCCAACTTAGTTGAATCAGTCCATCATCTCCTTAATCACCCCCAAAACTCCCACCAAATATGGGATCAAGTGATGCAAAGATTGAAGATTAAACCTTCTAAGGGCAACCATCTTAAAGGGAATGTGAGTATTAGTAAATTGGATAGGAATAGAAATTGGCAACCTCCTCCTAAGGATTTTGGAAAAGTCAATCCTGATGGAGCCTCTAGAGGGAACCCTGGAAAAGCCGGTGTGGGAGGAATTGGTAGACTTTCAGATGGCTCCCTGGTTTTTACTTTTGCTGAGAATTTGGGTATTCTTTCCAATAACCTTCTTGAGGGGTATGGTATCCTCGAGAGGTCTTCAGGAGGCTACTAAGGTTGGATGGGAAAAGGTGTTAGTTGAGTCGACTCTCAACTTATGATTAATCTCTTGAAGAATCCTTCTAAGAATCATAAGGTGGATTGGAGAATAAAAAGAATTATTGAGAAGATCGAGTTAATCCAGATGGGATTTTTGAAAGTTGATTACAATCATGTGGTCAGAGATCAAAACAAGAGTGTTGATGCTTTAGCTAATTGGGCTTTGGACAAAGGTGATCTTACTTGTTATGGCCACCCTCCTATATGGTGGGCTTCTCAAATTAGGGAAGCTCTTCTTTCTATCATTTCTTTGGATGGCTCCAGTTCGAAGGTACCTAGTTTCTTCTTGTTTTTTTTTTTTGCTTCTCTTTGGTTCATTCAGTTTTTTTTAGTTCCCTAGCTCATTCTATTCTTTATTTTGTTTCCTCTGTTGATTCTTGCCTTAATAGTCTTCTGGTCTAGATAGGTCTTTGTTTTGTTCATTTTTTATTTCTTTTTTCCTTTTTGTTTTTTTTGTTTAGTTTTTTAAGGTGGGTGGGTTTTTTTATTTTGTTTTGTTTTTGTGTTCTTTGTGTTGTTTTTTGTTGTTCTTGTGTTTTTGTTGTTTTGTTTTTTTTTTATGTTTTTTGTTATTGTTCTTGTGTTTTTTTTCGTTCTTGTTCTTGGGTTTCTCTTTGTTTGTGTTATTTCGTGTTTTTATGGGTGAGTGTTTTCTATATTTTTTGTTTTTTTTTATTGTCTGTTGTTGGTTGTTTTTTATTTTTATTTTTGTTTTATTTTTTAATTTTTTAGGTTTTGGTTGTGTTTATTTTTCTTGTTTTTTTTTGGGTTATGTCTTTGTAGTGTTATGTTGTTTTTGTCTTGTTTGTGTTTTGTTATGTGTTTCTTGTGTTTTTCTATGTGGTTTGTGTTGTGGTTTCTTTTATCTTATTGTGCGTGTTTGGTTGTGCTTTTGTTTTTGACACACTCAAGGAGCATGTTTTTTATTTTATTTTATTATTTTTGTTGTTATTTGCTTATTTTTAATTGGGTTTGTGTGTTTGTTTGCTCCTTGAGTGTGTCAAAGGTGGTAGGCCAGGTCCGAGTCCTGGGCATTTTTGGCGGAATGGATACCCCTGCCTCCTTGGGTCTTACCCGAAAGTGGCATCCCCTTTTGGGATGTTTTCCACAAATAAAAAAAAAAAAATAGTTAAGATGATGGATTAATATTTATAATATAATCTAACTTTCTCAGTAAATTTAATATTAATAAAAAACTTTAACATAATTCATATAAGTTGATTTCCATATTGATTCGGGAATGGTAGTAACTTCCACTTTGGAGATTCCTCTTACAGTTGGTGGTGGTGAGAAAAGGTGTTCTAAGGTTGGAGAAGGGTTCCCAGGCCCAAAAACTCACAACCATAAGAAAAATATGGTCGATATTGGGGTGGAGCAAAATCCTAGGAAACCATTTAATAAGGACCTTAGAAAGAAGGATATAGAGTCAAAAATAAAAAATGGAAATTGGCTCTTGCTAGGCTTGGAAGAAGGAAAATGGGCTAGTGAAAAGCAATTAAAGATCACCTCCTTTGGATCACTCTTCCTCCATCAGAATGGGGGAGGAATAAAACCCTCCACCAAATATCATAAATGAAACTCCTATATTGGAATATAAGGGGTCTCAATGGCCTTAAAAAGTAGTGAGTGGTGGTATTATTGAGGAAATATTTTTTCTTGATATTTGTTTACTTCAAGAAATGAAGTTGAAGGAGGGGAGGATCGATTCAGTCAAAAGAACTATTTGGAGGAGTGCACCTTTTGTGGCTAATCTGATTCAAAGGGATTTAGGAGGGCTTCTATGTCTCTAGGATAGGGATAAATTGGTGGGCTCAATGTTATCATCCTTAGACAGAGTTATTAACATCCTTTTTTGCTACAAGGATTCCAATCGTTGGTGGATCCTTTCTAATATCTATGCTCCAAACTCATATACTAATAGGATCTTGCTATGGGACTCACTGAGCACTATGAGAGAAGCCTTAAAAGAGAAAGCTAGATTTTGGCTAGAGATTTCAACTCTTTGCTCTTCCAATTTGACATGAACGATATAGGTATTTCAAGAGGTATGGAATATTTTGCTTTGTTTGTGAATCAAAATGAATTAATAGATCTTGATATTAATGATAGTAAATATACATGGAGTAATAGGAGAATTGGGTACCAACTCATTCATATTAGAATAGATAGAATCCTAATTTCTAAGGAAGCCTTACCTATTTTTGGACATGCTTCTCTGTGCTTTCTACCTAAATTGGGATCAGACCATAACCCTATGTTGATGTGTTTGGATCAGCCTTCCAAGATGTTTCCAAGACCCTTAATATTTGAGGATATGTGACACCCCAATATTGAAGAAAATATTAAGGGTTGATGGTCTCGAGACTTTTGTATCCCCTTAATTTTCCAAATAGATTCTAAACTTTGGTGGGTTGAGTCAAACATTAAAATTTGGAATAAGGTCATATTTGGTCAAATCTCCAAAAGAAAATATTATTTGTGATATTAGAAATTGAGAGACCAGTTAGTGCTAGAAACCAATCTAGGGAGATTAGAGATAGAGAAAAAGGGGTTCTTGTTGAGCTTCACAATACTCTGGATGAGGAGGATATTCTTTGGAAACAGAAGTTGAGGGAACTATGGCTCAAAGCAAGAGATCAAAATACAAAATATTTCCATACATCTAATTTGAGGCATAAATCCTATAATAGAATTAGAGAAATTTTGAAGGTTTATGGATCTAAAATAGATAATATTTAAGAAATTAGGTTGATGGTTGTTAGTTTTTTTGAATCCTTGCTTTGTGGCATGGAGGATAATGACTCCTAGGCTGAGGATAACTTACTACAAAATATCCCAAACCTAATTTTTGAAGACATGAACTCATTCTTGTTGAGTCCTTTTAAGGATGAGGAAATCAAAAAGTAGTTTTTGAAACAAGTAATTTGAAAGCCCTTGGTCCAGATAGATTTCCCCTAATCTTCTTCCAAAACTTTTTGCACATTGTGAGGAAAGATATAGGATATGCCTTGAAAGATATTTAGAGACCTGGTACCATTCCAAAGGACGTAAACTCCACATTCCTAGTCATTGTTACAAAATTCCAAAGAGCTAAGGTCTTTAGTGACTTCAGACCTATTAGCCTTTGTAATACCATTTACAAGTTTTTAACAAAAATTTTGGGTAATAGGATCAAGATATTTCTCCCCAAAATTATTGACCCACCTTAGAGTGGTTTTGTGGTAGTTTAGACACCTAAAACACGTCATTTTGAGGAGGATACCTATATGGACACCTTTTTAGGCCATATGACCCACCTTGGGCATCCTCAAGGCTTAACAGTGGTTTTTACCACTCAAATAGGGGTAAATTGCCTTTTTCAATCTAGATCATCCTACCCAAGAGTGGCCTCTAGAGTTTACCTTACCCTGTGATGGCCAACAATCACAACTATCCTACCCTGGGATGGTCACACCTGTAACAAACTCAGGTACCTGAGCTAAACCAAAATCAGTTACAGGACAACTAAGCATCAACTGTCAAGTGCGAGAAGGTTCTAGAATTGGTGTTTGGTCTTCCTAGATCCTAACCATTTCTTGATTCTTGGCTTCTCCTACAAGCCAAGATTCCCATTTGGGAAATCTATAAGAAGGCACCTTGCCTTCATGAAAAAATATAGCAATTGGATGATAATGAAGTGCTACCAAATTATTCCTAAGTGATCTTTGCTTATTCTCCATAATAAAGTACCATTGGATTTCAGTCATGGAGCTCTCAATTGCAATAATGGAGTCTCTTGGAGTTTGAAGACCAAATTCAACACTTTCACCATCAAACATCTTGATTTCATATGCTTCAAAGAGTGCAACCCTTGAACATCAATTCCACAAACCAATCTTGGTGTTTCTCGCATCGATCACGAACAATTAGTTCACTTTTTAACGGTCATCTCACCCAAAGATAGCCCACAGGCACGATCGCCCTACCCTAGGATGGTCAGTAGGCTAGACCACTTTGCCTCAGAATGACCTCTTTATTACATATTTTTTTACTATTTTTCTTAGTTACAGTAGGATTAGCAGCTTTAAATTTTCTTTCTAACATAGTTTTATTCAATATTTATTCATTTATTTATCATTTTCAACATCTCTTTTTATTTTATTATCATGGATATGGACCTCATCATGAGAGGTTCCTCATTTTCTATTAACATCTTGTGAGTGTTCTTGTGTGCAGATTTCAGGTCTTGGTAGGAGCTATCAACATAAAGATTCATCACATTCACATCATACTTTGCGAAGGTCATAAGAAACCCCTTCCCAAATCTATTTTGAGGGTGCAAATATTTTGGGGGATACACCTAGTTCTTTATTGTAAATTGTATCAAATTGGTATTAAATCCCTAAGAGGGATATCATTGTAACCTCCTTGTGAAGGATAATTTAAATATTAATGAGAAGGACACAATTTCTTTATTTATTGTCTTATCTTGATGGTTACATGATATGTTATTCAATTTGATTTCATATAATTGCATTAGGTGTATTATTTTTGCATACTATAGTGGCGATCATGATCATAAATCGGCTAAATTTTCACAAATATATTGCTAATTGTTGCTTTTATTGATTTTATTGAATTGTAGGTACCATCGTCCTTGTATAGAATGATTAGCAGTAGCATCCATCATACCCTATGATGGCAAGCAAACCCCATCACTCTACCCCATGACGACCTCAAAGCAGAGTTCAAAAATTAGAGAAACAACACCTTCATCGGATGTAGGCTTCACTTATGAGTTTTTCTATACCTAATTTTCTTGCTTTTCATAGAGAAAGTTAAAATTTCATGTTTAATTGGAAAATATAGAAGAATTTTTAAATTTAAAATATTTTGCTTGTGATCGCCTTGGGATCAAGTGGCCTCTATTTTTGGTTGCTACTGGGTCAAGTGGCCCCTATTTTTGACCGCCCCTATGTTAGACGACCTCTTCTGTAGATCGTCTTACATAGAGATAGACTCTATTTTCTTACTGTGTGGATTGTGTGCTTGTTGCTTGTGCAAAGGCTGACATCATATTAGGGTTCTGTAATTTTATATTTTTAAAACTAAAATATTTTTACTTAGGAATCTAAAAAATTAAACATTATTTTATGCATTAGCAAAAAATATTGATTGCTCTATGCTTGCATTTATATTTTGCATAAAATAAAATGAACCCACACACACCACGCATCATATTAAACATCAATGAGTTGGAATTCACACCCAACCATTGATCAAGACCAATGACAGTGGCCTTCATCTCCACCTCATTGGCTTGTTTGTGGTTATTTCATACCCTATTTTGGCCAAGGCTAGTCCAAGATCTATCATAGGTGAGGACTGGTAGGACCTAGACTCCCTCATATAGTTTGGACTTCATCACAAAACTTTGGTGGGTTTCACAGCTTGGAATTCATCACCAAGTCTATGTGTGAGTATACAAGTGAAAACCCTTAAACCGAGTAATATCATCAATGAAATTAAAAAAATGAACAAGAAAGCAAAAATAACAACAAATCAAAACACACCAGATAGTTTAGGACTCACAAAGAAATTTTTAAATGAGATAATCATTTTGTATACTTTGTTTTTCCTTTATTGTTTGCTTAATCAACACATAATGGTCACTACACATAGTCGTGCTCAGTCATAGATTGATGCTATAAATAATTTACAAGGAGGCCTAGAACACCTTCACTATAGTCCAATAAACTTACTCATGCCTGAACGATGGCCTAACAACCATCGTGATGATAATTCCACTCATGGGGATCCGACCATCGAGGTACCCCTACTAGGAGGACACCTATGGGACCTCCATGCGATCGAGAAGATGATCTTCTCAGACCATGATCATCTCATATTGTTTCTAGATAAGATCTACCCATTGAGGGGCCAAGCAAGGGAGTGGCATGAATCTATATCCCCAATCGATCTGCACACCCATCTGAGCATGGGGTGGGATATATGCCTTTACCTAGTTTAGATGAGTAGGCTACTCCACCCGATCATCCTTGGATGAGTAGGAAGTTTAACCACCTAGATATATATGGTGATCGTGCTACTCATAGAGTGACCTCTTCCATTCATACCCATTTTGAGGATGAGCGATATGAAGACCTAGTGCACCCTATCCTCACGCACAGAGAGTGTTCCACGTAGACACGCCATACTTCCACACCATATTTGCATGTAGGTGACACTCCTAGGGTCAAACATCGAGTCAATGTGACTTCCCTTGATCATGGAGAAAAGGATATACCTACTCCTACTGTGCTCACAGAAAGGGCTAAATCCCCTTGTGTTGATACGAGAACCCGTAGACCCCACATAGTTTATCAGATAGATTAGTTACCTAGGCCTAATACTAGTCAATGAGAGCAATTACTCCAAATACAGTTGGATGATTTATAGAAAGATAGAGAGCGCCTAGACCAAGAACATGCAGAACAACAAAGACTGCACCATCAGAGGTTGTATGAACATAGATTATGTGAAGAAAGTATTCTCGAACAAATATTATAATGAAATACCTATGCCTAGCACATACAGGCAACAAGCTAACCCTAGGTGCAATGTGCAATGCTATGAGTTTCCTCCTAGGTAGATGGATAATCATCCTCCTCCTACATCTATTCATCATTCTTGATCATGATAGCATCAATTTCTAGATCATCCAAACTATGAGACATATGAAGAGCCAGAACCTGAGTACCAAGATCAAGTGTATCTTGAGTCACTCTATGAAGATGTGGTTGATGATTACATTCAACCACCTTAATCTAACAGAAATCTTCCACCTCCACCTCCTAGGAGATTGATTCAAGAGAATGAGATCATATCATCTCATGCATACAAGGTCCTTACGAAGTGAATTAAATCACTGGAAAAGCAAGGAATGAGCTACCAAAATCCAACATTAAGTAAACTATGCAATCAGCCCCTTCACCCATCAGTTCCTTATCCTCCTTATCCAGAACACTTTGAAATGCCAAAACTAGATAAATTTAAAGGAGATGAAAATGCATAGGAACATGTAACAAGTTTCATGAACTTGTGCTTCCAACTACAAGATGATTATACCTTGTTGTTGAGAACTTTCTTAATAACGCTCTTTAGTGCAACCTTAGAGTGGTATAATCAATTGCCAAGACATAGCATCTCTAGATTCGAACAACTAGCTAACGCCTTTTTAGAATGCTTCTCATTCAACATCAAAAAGAAAGGCCAACCTAACTAACTTATCAAACCTTCATCAATTTGATGATGAGCCAGTTATGGATTACAAAAATAGGTGGAGAAAGGTAATGGCTAAATTGCCTTTCACTATACTAGTTTCAAAACTTACTTGAATGTTTACAAAAATTTACTCAAAACACATCTCACTTCTTCTTCAGTTGCAAAAATACCAAACATTTGAGGAGGCTTTGGTGCAAGCCAAAGTTATTGAGGATATAAAGGTACTAGAGGGGATATAAAACTCTACAAAAAAGTGTGGAACAAAAATCCTTGGAACAAATACACTTAGCAGAAATTGGCTTCGATCAATCAAATTATTTTGAATGTTCCAAAAATAGAGAAAGCACCCAAACATCCTAACTATCAGGCTCAACCTCCTCTAGTATAATATAATAATCAGTGCCAACAGAACCAAGCACAAGATCGACCATGCCACCCTCCTCACACTTATACGTCACTGCCTAAGTCTTTGAAATCCATATGGATCCACCCACTTAGGTATTCGTAGGTATGATCAACATCATGACTAGAAACATAAGGTATGATCAATTCATACCACCTACAACACCTATCCAAATTCCTTATGTGCCCCAACCCTTGCTCGCTCAAAACCCTCTTCCAGGTCCACCATATTCACTAGTGATAATACAAATGTCATCGACAAAGCTTTCCATATATGAGCTTATCCAACAATCACCTAGACATAGGGAAGCTCTTATGGAAATCTTAAAATCCATCAAGCTTCAACCTCGAGATCCTAACGTATTCACGAACTTTGTAGGGCATGTGCAAAAATGTAAGGAGCCTTTGATAACATTTTATGATCACAAAATAAAATAGGTACCTACAAACATAGTGGATCCCCCATTACATATTATCGCTTGCATCAATAGGATCCCATACAAGTGAGTACTGATTGATATAGGTTCATCAATCAATATAATAACAATGACTACTCTAGAGCACTTGAGCCTTCCAACATCACATATTATAGCATCTACCTTCATGCTATGAGCTTTCAATGATGCTTTATGCTCAATAGTAGGCACAATAGTCCTACCTATCCAGGTGGGACTAAAGATAATTTTTGTATTGTGCCATGTGCTAGAAGGAGCAATGCAATATAATATATTGCTCGATCACCCTTGGATCTAGGATATGAAATGTGTTCCTTCAATATTACATCAATGTATCAAGTACATACACGAAGGACAAGTTCATGTGGTCCCTTCGGATGATGAGCCATTTAAGTACATAAATCATGTTAGTAATCCAAGGGAGTTTGTTCTACCCTCCATGCATCTGGATATTCAACCAAGTTCCCCCATCAAGCATCCAGAGCACCCACCAAAATCAGCACCTACTGATCCATCCACTTCATTACCACTATATTCGCCTAAACCATTGGCCTCTCCAGATATTCCTTCTTCATCATCGGGTCCTCCAATTGAATAGAAGTTGAAGGTACCTATGGAGGACATTCCAGCAGTCATCCCCAATATTTCCATGATAGAAATTCTGATTCTTATGGAAGAGGAAGAATCACCTACCACAATGGATGACTTACCTCACCCCACATCCCCTGCATCATCAACGACATCATCCTCACCGTAAGTGACAATTCACTTAGCCAACCCAAGTCTCGTAGAATATTTGGTGCAAAATGTTATGTTTACACCAATTATTGAGTCTGCACAAGACATGGGAAGACCTCGTGTCCCCTCCTTGCCAATCAAAACTATTGTACCCCTAGGTATACCACCTAATCAAATAAAATTCATCTATGGGGGTTTCAATCAATCCACAAATCAGTCTCCTATGATTAGCCATGACAACGAACCATTCACAGGAAACATATATTACATGTCAAATCCAAATTTTGCTCTGAGATATTTCTACCATTGCCATTGGCATAGAAATGGCTTAGGTCTTTATGAGTAGGGTCTTAGAACACCCTATTTACTACAATACCAATTTCCCATAGACAAATTTGATTTAGGGTATTCCATCCGCATGTCGGATGAGCTCTTGGCTGACTCCTTACAATGCCTAAGCTTAGGTTTTGGGGAAGACATTGATGATAATGAATACGTCAACCTCGGCCATTCTCATATACTGGGAGATCATCTCCCAATCACAATGGTCTCTATCAAGCCTCCTGATTCTATCAGTGAATCATCCGAAGAGACCAACCAACAAGAGGAGTCCAAGCTCGACAATAATCTTGAGAATGATTGGATTGAAGAAGATGATGAATACGAGGATGAAATAGAAGTAGCATACCTAGGTCCTCGCTACCTTTGTCACCTTAACAACTATAGAGGAGATGTCGATCCTGTTAGACCCCTTATTAACCTAGATGATATCTATCATAGGGTGTTTCCTCCCCCACCTAACTGGAGGTAGCTACTACCATCAGAGGACCCAATCATCTTATCTACTCCTAGAGCGGATCCAATAATCCCATTTCCCCCTAAGCCACATCTAGCATATGTAGAGCCATCTATAATCGATAGGTTCTCCCTATGCAATAATGGAAATTACCAACCATCCATAAACATGATTTCCATTGACCTAACCATGCCTCTCCATAACCCCAGTGACCCTTCAAAGCCTTTGCACCTCAATCATGAGGCAATTGATTTTGATCATGTTGCATCACCATCGTCACCCGAGGAGTTCTTCCCATGTGAAGAGATGCTACAACCATTCCATTTCTCTCCAGGGCCAACTCGAGATGTCTATCATGCTAAGGTTGAATCTGACATGATAGATCCTCCAAATCCAATGGATGACATCTACCTGATCCCTACACCTCATCAACTTGAGGAGGGGTCTCATATGTCAATTGAGGAAACTTTTGATGTAGATATTGGCAATGACCCTGACAATCCTAAGAAAGTAAAATTGGGACAAAGTCTATCTCTTGAATAATGTGCCATCATCATAGCTCTATTGATAGAAAAAAGTGATATGTTTGCTTGGTCGTATAAGGACATGTCGGGTCTTGATCCAAATCTGGTTACGCATAACCTTACACTAGACCCAAATATTAAGTCGGTCAAGTAGAAGCTCTAAAAAATACATCCAACAATCACCTTAATGGTGAAATATGAATTACAAAAATTTTTGGATGTGAAATTCATCCAACCGATTGATTATCCAGAATGGGTATCTAACATGGTACCCATAGGAAAACCTGATGGGAGGATTCATATCTGTACGGATTTTAGAGATCTTAATAAAGCAACTCCCAAGGATGCATTCCCCTTGCCTAATATTGATGCTCTAGTAGATGCAACTACTGGTCATGAAATGTTATCCCTTATGGATGGATTTTTAGGCTATAATCAAATTTAGGTCAAGCCCGAAGATCAACATAAAATAACCTTTACTATACCATGGGGAACATTTTGTTATAAAGTCATGCCATTTGGCCTTAAAAATATTGGTGCAACCTATCAATGGGCCATGACATACATCTTTCATGACTATATGCATAAGATCTTAGAATATTATATAGATTATTTGCTTACCAAATCTCTCTTGCGTGAAGAGCATGCAGATGTTTTACGAAAAGTCTTTGATCGCTTGATAGAGCATAATGTCAGGCTAAATCCTAAAAAGTGTGTTTTCAGAGTCACATCAAGAAAACTTTTGGGATTCATAGTCTCCAAGTGAGGGATCAAAGTAGATCCCACAAAGGTCAAAGCAATTTTAGAAATGCTTCCCCCACTAACCTTAAAGAGCTTTGCAGCTTGCAAGGAAAAGTTGCATCTATCCGATGCTTCATAGCATAATTATTAGACAAATGTCGACCCATGAATCGATTATTGCAAAAGGGGGTCCCATTCAATTGGGATGAGGAGTACCAGAAGGCCTTTGATGAGATAAAATAGTACCTAGTATCATCACCAGTATTAGCTCCACCTCGACCAGGTGTGCCTTTCTTATTGTATATTTTAGCCATAGATTTTGCTTTAGGGACCATGTTGGCCCAAAAGAACAAGGAAAATAAAGAATAGGCTATCTACTATATTAGTCGCACCTTGGTCAGTTATGAGCTCAAATACACATACGTTGAGAAGCTATGCTTAGAAGTGGTATTCACCACCAAAAAGCTTTGCCACTACATGTTAAATCATACAACGTATGTCATCTCAAAAGAAAATCCTTTATGGTATATGATGAGTCGCACATATCATAATACGCGAACCACAAAGTGGATCATGCTATTGATAGAATTTGATCTTGAATTCATCAATCAAAAATCAATCAAAGATCAAGTCATAGCTGATCAGTTAGTAGAGGCTCCTCTTCAGGATGATAAGCCTCTTGTAATTGAGCTACCCGATGATGCAGTGTTCACATTATCGAAATCACCCAAACCTGAAGAACCAAAAAATAAAGTGGACATGACTTTGTTCTTTGATGGTTCAAAATGTGAGCAAGGGGGTGGTGTAGGGATCATGTTTTTCACACCGCAAGGAGCTCCTATGCCCTTGTCTTTCAAACTCGACTTCCCTTGCACCAACAATAATGTTGAATATGAGGCTCTCATCTTGGGTCTCCAAACAACTATCACCATGAAGATTAAAAAGCTTAATATCTTTGGTGACTCCTTGCTCATCGTTAACCAAGTCAAAGGTATTTATCAATGTAGATGTCCTATCTTGAAAGCTTATAAAGATCTTGTGGATAAATTACTAGCCAAACTGGAATGGTATGACATCGAGGTAGTCCCTCGTACATCCAATCACTTTGTGGATACAATGGCTTCTTTGGGATCCCTAATCCCACAGAACCCTTTCGACGATTTTACAACCATCCATGTTAAAACACTCTCATAGTCAATGATGTTGCATGAGGCTTTGGACAATAAAGAATCAGTTCACATGATTCAGATTGAACCAAATCAAGATCGATTCTCCAAGGCACAAGACTTTCTAAAACAAGCATCCTGGGGGTCCTTGATCTCATAGGGTCCTTCAAATAATGGCATGACCATTCACCACAAGGTTGTTTCCCAATCTACATTTGTGCGTGATGAGTCACAACGGGAACAAGTTGTTCAATCAGTTGAAACACAAGCTTATCAAGATTGGCTCATCCAATTAAAATATTATCTAAAACTTGGTAATATCCCTCTAGGATTATTGCATGCCACAAAATGAGCATTTAAACAAAAAGTGACCAAGTATGTCTTGTTAGGAGATATTCTCTATCATCGAAGCTACGATGGACTCCTCCTTCATTATCTCGAGCTCCAAGAATCTGCTTGGGTAATTTTGCAAGCTCATGATGGTACCTATAATGGCCATTTTAGTGGCATGGCTATCATCAAGTGCATCCTTTGAATGGGTTATTATTGGCCCATAATGGAAAAGGATTGTTGCACATATGTTAGGAAGTGCATAAAGTGTCAACATCATGCCAATATCTCACACCTGCCATCTCAGGCCTTACAATCAATTCAATCGGTGTGGCCTTTCTCTCAATGGGGATTTGATCTAATTGGGAAGATCTCTCCTCCATATTTAGGCCATCACACGTTCATACTAATGGCTACTAAGTATTTTACCAAATGGGTGGAAGCAATCCCTTTAACCACTATGACTGGAGCTCGTATTACAGAGTTCATACTCCATAACATTATATGTCATTTTGGTATTCCATCCAAAATCATATCGGATAATGGGACATCATTCAAGAACAAATATGTGTGGGCCTTAACATCCAAATATAACATTCAACACAACTTTGCCACACCCTATTATCCACAAGCTAATGGGTAGGCAGAGGCCTCAAATAAAATTGTAGTTGCCATATTGAAGAAAACCATCAAGGAAAACCACAAGGATTGGCACCTTCAACTACCTCTAGCTTTATGGGCTTATCGAACTAGCATTCGAACACCCACTAGGGCAACCCCATTTTTACTAGTGTATGGCGTTGAGGCCATTATACCCTTGGAATTAGAAATTCCATCATTGCATGTGTCATTGCAAGAGTTCATCGATGATGACACCTCACGACAAGCTCACCTTGATCAATTGACCCTTCTTGATGAATGATGAGTTAATGCTCTTGAGCATCTGTGCATTTATCAAGATCATATTAAACGAGCTTATGATACAAAAGTCCATTTAAGAGACTTTAAAGTTGGGGATCTTGTGCTCAAAGAGAACCAACAAAACTCAAACCTATCGCCTCATCTACGAGATAAATTTATGGCCAATTGGTTAGGTCCCTTTATCATAACAGAGAAAATAGGGCCAGGAACTTACCACCTAACTTCGCTAGAAGGTGTTGAAGAACCCGAACCTCTCAACATTCTTCATCTATGGAGCATTTTATACCTAAAAAAATTATAAAACAATCAAAATTACAAAAACAACAAAAATTATCAAAAATACCAAACAATTTAGAAAGCATAAAAACACAAAAATAATACAAAACATCAAAATACAAAAATATTTACATTATGTTATCATGCATTTCATTGTACTCATTGATTAGTTGCATTAGGCATCTTCATCCATTGCACTTGCATTAGGACAAGTCATGTTTACATTCTTATGAATGACACCATGTTTGTATGCCAATCATGAACCTCAAATCAACCTTATCAATCATCATCATTCACAATTTTCTTTATGAGATTTTGCTTATTAAGAGGTCCTCATAAGATAGGTTAGATACCGGATAAATATCAACAATGATATTTAGATGGCCATTAGCTATTTTATGCACACATTTTAGTTTACAAAAGCTTGTAGGGAAAACCCTTACATCCCACATATCATTATCATCCACATTTCCCTTGTGAGTAACTATGTTTTTCAACACAACTAATGAGTTGCTATAGGGTGTATACTAGGGTTTTTGATCATTCAACCATCCCTAGTTATATTTTTAGATTTTGTAGAAAGCTATCTTGGATTTTAGAAGGTAAGGTCTCACTTTGATAGTACCTTGCATATGTCAAAATCCCAACACAATTTTACACATTAAAATCCAAGTTTGAACAAGGAAAGATGACACTACAAAGTGGTCCTTATCACCTTAAGTGAAAGGTTTCCCTTGATCATCCTATTATGTGCATGGTCTAGGATGTTGAGAATTGACAAAAGGACAAGCTCCCCCCTACCCAAGAAATCCCTTTGCTCTTCCACAAAATGAGCAAATTCCCAAAACAAAACAAAAGAAATAGTGATTTTCATCACTAAGCAAATCCCTTGCTCTAAAAAAAATAGTGGTTTTCACCACTATAAATGAGCAAGTATCCCAAATAATCAAAATAAAAGAAGGGGGTAATGATCTTGAATCCCTAGAATCCTCAGTATTCAAAATCCATGGGGCAATCTCCATTACAACAATGGGTTGAATGAAACCCGCCTAGCAATGGAGTAGCCTTACGCATGGTGATATGTCTATCACATTAGCGACATTATTTTGTACAGACCAATGTTAGCTTATGGTTGAGCTAGCTTTTGGTGGCTTGTATTGCCTAGTAGTCTAGTCTAACTATGTCCAAACTTAGGATAAGATGACCATAAGGTGATCCTCATTACAACAATGGGTTGCATGAAACCCGCCTAGCAATGAGGTAGTCTTATGCATCATCTAAATACATTCACTGTGCACACATAGGGATATTGAATATCTAGGTCTTCTTAATAGACTTATATCTTTCAGGAGTCTTGTGTAGTCAGTATACAACTTTTGATTAATCAACTAGGGTGTTTGAGTCTCATAGAAAACCTCAAAATCCCCTCATAGCACCTAATCATCTCATCAACAGTCATAGTTTTCCTTATGAGATTTTGCTTATTAAGGGGTCCTCATAAGATAGGATAGATACCAGATGAATATCAACAATGATATTTAGATGACCACTGACTATTTTATGCACACCTTTTAGTTTACAAAAGCTTATGGGGAAAACCCCTACATCTCACATATTTCATCTCACATACAAATGTATAACTCTTGTGATAAGGTTAACATTTTAATTCATGATTTTTATACATTCTGTGGTGTCTACCATTAGTTTGTTAAACACAAATTAGATTCATTCATTATGTTTTAAATAATTAAAGCATACATCCATAATTTGCATTAGAACATCCATATAAAATTAATGCATTACATACACATTACATTCATCATATCAATAACAAGAATTAAATGCATAATCAATTAAATAAATTTAAAAATATGCATTTAACATTAAATATTGCATCCATATACACATACATAATAGTGCATCCATACATCTAGACTAAAAAATCTAGTCATACATCCATCACCTAATCATTGCATGTCATTAGTACATCGCATGTATAAATCAATACGTCATATAATCATCACATCCATCACTGCATCCATAACATAATATAAAACCATAACATTACACAAGATGAGCCATAAAATGAGAGACATGATCTCATATATATATATATATATATATATATAAACATCTGATACATAAGAGTACAAAACTGCCTATAGGCTACAATCGTGTAGGTCCTCAGACCTTACACCCAAAAATAATCAATACATAAAGCAAGTCATGTAGGGTCTACACCCTAGAGTCACCTCCACCCTCAACCTCATCCCTACGATGCTACCTAGAGCCACTAGCCCCTGATCTCAGTAGTTTGGATATCAACCTATGACTAGGCCACACTTATGACTACCTAGAATCACTTCATTAGCTCTGTTGAGATCCCCCTACTATAGACATCTCAGGTAAACTACCATCAAGTATCCTAACCTAACCCTCCAAATCAACTATATAAGCCATGTCAGATTGATGTTGGACCAAGTACTCATCTATAAGGCTCCACAGTCTACTAATATTAGCATCTCCACAAAATTATACCTATCCCTAAATCATTGAAGTAGAGGGTATAACCTGACTTGCAATCACAATGGCCAACTAAACCTATAGAGAATCTCGCTCTACTATCATGGCATCTTGCTCTACAGTCCTAGCAGTCATCTAGATCTGTAGAGTGTCTCACTCTACTATCACTCTATCCCTCTTAGCGATCACCCTATCTATCTCTATATATATAGTAGCTACCTGGGCCTTGAGGAGATCTCTCTCCTTAGAGAATTCCCTCCACTACTATTACCCACTACTAAGCTAACTCTGAACTATAGCCAAGGTAGTCTCTCACTCTACTAACTACCCCTATAGGGTCTGCACCCATGCTCTCAACTGAGCCACCTCATCTATAGGGTCATCCTCATCACCCTCACCCTCATCCTATGGCTCCTCCATACCCTCTATGGGCTGACCCCACTCCCCCTCTATTCAATGATGCACTCATCACCCAACCTCATCTACACCCTCCTTCATTGCTACCTCAATAGACCTGCCCATCGGTCCACCTCCCTACCATAACCGAGTCACCCACTAGGTATCATACTCTACATTAGTACCCAGATCTACTAATCCTATCTCAACTATAGGTGGATCCTCCTCATCTACTAGTGCCTCCACTCAAGGCCACACCAATTGTCTCATCCCCTCATCGATGATATATGAGGGGCTCCCTCTGGGACATCCTGGTAGATGCTAAACTATCATCTGATATGAGAGTACTAGAAGTACTCCTACTCGGTGTCATGCTACCTAATGAGCCACTCATTACCTCACACACCCTAGATATGATACTACCTTTTCCCAATGAGGGAAATCCAAGTAGGGCCTCCAAACCACCTGATCTGGTCATAATCCCTCTAAATATCTTGCATAATGAGATAGTCTACCTACCTATGGTTGGCTCTAACCTCTCTTCTAATCTTATCTCCATCGAGCCACATATCCTATCTTTGTGTCATCCATCTCAGCTCATGGTACTAGCAGTCCCTCTAGTCGATCTACTCGGATATGCTCCCATCCTCATATATGAAGGAGGCTACAGCCCAACCTAAGGTACCCTCAATATTGTATCTCATACAACTCATCATATAGATGAGCCAATAGAGTGCTCTCCCATACCATGATAATCGATTCCTGAGTATCACACTCAATCAGATCCTAAACCATATCAAGGAGGTTCCATGTGAACCTTGCTCCTGAAGAATCCAATAGTAGGATGTTCAAGATGATGTACATCACTACTACATGTCTTCGAGTGAATACCCAGGCATCATACCATGCTTTGATCAGTACCCCACCATGGTCCATCTACTGTAGTGCAACATCTACCTAAGCTCAAAATATACTTTGAAGTACTCTCACTATAGAAGGGGAGTGGAGGTGATGGGGCATCCCTCAATCGGAATACAAAATATTTGATACATGCCCTCTAATGTAACAATCATCTCACCAATAGGGAGATGAAAGGTGTTGGTCCTATTATCCCAACGATCAGCCAAGGCCATCAAATAGGCTTGATATGACATCACCATGGGTATATGCATGACCTATTTAAGGCCAATCACCTCAAACCATACCCAATCCTCATCTATGAGTTGACCCCACAACTCCTCAAACAAGGTGGGTACCCTATAACAAGTCTTCAATATCTGAAGCCCAACAATCACACAAATAAAAAATAAAAAATAATTTCAAAAACTTAATAATTTTACATTCAAAATGCATCTGCCTCAACCTGAGACGGTCTGTAGGTGAGGCCACCCTACCCTAGGATGGTCGCCCCAATGGTCAAAAATTTGACCATTGTGTTTTGAATGAGGCCGCCCCACCCCAAGACGACCCCCAAGCTACCAAAGGGGAGACACCCCTGCCTAGGATGGCCCCGTAGTGGCATCAAAAAAATGCTCAAAAGCATTAAAAATTTCAAAAAATAAATCTAAGCCTAAACTAGCCTAATCTAGATTGCCTAATCTAATGTGAGGTTCATTTCCGACAAGTTTAGTGAGGTTCATTTTCCAATTACTTAGTGAGGTTCATTTTAATTTGCAAAATAACAAGAGGGAATGAGGTTTCTACCTTCCTAGCACCGGCTCCTCCACTCGTAGATGCCTTCGATTGATCCATCGTGATGGTAGGTCAAGTTTTTGATAGCATTTTGTATCAAAAAATCTCTCTTCCACCTCACCTCTCATTTTCTCTCACTGCGAGCTGTGCAAATGATATCAAAATTTGCAAAAAAATGATTTTATATTTTTCAAATTTTGAGACCGCCCTTGGGTGGGGCGGTTGCATTTTGGTGCAATCATCCTACCCTAATATGGCCCCAATATTTGTAAATTGTAGCCATCCTACCCTATGATGACCCCAAAATGATAAAAGTTGAAAACATTCTATTAGCATCATGAACATCCACTAGGACATCTAACATCTAAAGGTCCATTTTAATCAAAAAAACCAAAAATACCAAAAAAATCAATAAAACAAAATCTCAAGTGAGCCTCGTACCTAGTAATTTACCCTATACACTTGGTGGTTGTAGCGACTTGCTATCCATGCAATCCGGTAAGATGGGTAGGTTACCATAAGGCCACTTGAACCAAAAATAACTCTATCAGATTTGAAATGGTATTATCTTAATTCCCTAAGAAAGCCATGCGATTGGACTGCTCCATGGGATAGAGATATACATTTCATTCTCCTATTCCATTTCAAGAGATCATCGAATATAGTGATTCACCTCGAGATCAAATCGAATTGTTATTATCTCAATTCCCTAAGAAATCCATGTGGTTGGACTGCTCCAAGGGATAGAGATGTACAATTACCAATAATGGTTGAAATCACAACTGTAATAGGAGTTTCCCCTTTCACATTTGTAAAGGTCCTAATGAAGCCCAAACAAGTCATCTTGGTCAAGCGACTCATCACTTTCATCAATTTTCATCTCCTCATCGACTCGTCGCTTGAGGGGGTAGTCATAATCACAGAATTCATAATCAAAATCAATAATCAAACACTCAATCATGCAAATTGCGTTCATCCAAGAATCATTGCCAATAACTATCACACACTTCCCTCTTTGCTGGGGCAAAAAGCAAAAATATCAAACCAAAACCTTTGTCAGTCTGAACTATGGTCATGTAGTAAAACAAAACTACTCGAATACCTTCAGATTGCCAAATTTTTACACAAAATTAAGTCCACCAAAGTGTTGGAGGCAATGATTCAAAGATGCATGCTCTTTTCATGATTGGGGCATCTAATGTTGATCAGATCAATGAACATCAATCAACCTTCAATTTGACTTTAGGTTATCTATTTTTGCTTCGTGTTGTGCTTTCACACAATGCATCCCAAAAAGGGGTATCTGTAGACACCTAAAACACGTCATTTTGAGGAGACTACCTATATGGACACCTTTTCAGGCCATATGACCCACCTTGGGCAGCCTTAGGGCTTAACAATGGTTTTTACCACTCAAATAGGGGTAAATTACCTTTTGCAGCCTAGACCGTCCTACCCAGGAGTGGCCTCCTAGAGGCTGCCCTACCCTAGGACGGCCAGCAGTCACGATCGCCCTACCCTGGGATGACCGCGCCTGTAACAAACTCAGGCTCCCAAGCCAAAGGAAAATTAGTTACAGGACAACTAAGCATCAACTGTCAAGCGCGAGAAGGTTCTAGAATGGGTGTTTGGTCTTCCTAGATCCTAACCATTTCTTGATTCTTGGCTTCTCCTACAAGCCAAGATTCCCATTTGGGAAATCTATAAGAAGACACCTTACCTTCATGAAAAACCCTAGTTGTTTTCTATAACGAAGTGCTACCAAATTGTTTACTAGAGAGATCTTTCTTATCCTCTCATAATGAAGTGCTGCTAGATTTCAGTCATGGAGCTTTCAATTGCAACAATGGAGTGTCTCAAAGCTTGAAGATCAAATTCAACACTCTTTCACCATCAACATCCTTATTTCATGCTAATTTCTATAATTTAATCATGCTTCAAAGAGCGCGACCCTTGAACAATCAATTTGGTAGATCAATCTCGACGTTTCCCGCATCGGTCACAAAGAACTAGTCCAATGTTCAATGGTCGTCTCACTCCGAGATAGACCATAGGCACCGTTGCCATACCCTAGGATGGTCAACAGGCTAGACCGCTCTGCCTTAGGATGGCCTCTCGGTGATATCTATTTTTACTATTTTTCTTAGTTATAGTAGGATTAGCAGCATTTCATTTGCTTTCTAACATAGTTTAATTCAGTTTTCATGCATTTTTTTATCATTTTCAGCATTTCTTTTTAGTTTCTTATCATGGATATGGACCTCATCATGAGAGGTTCCTCATTTGCTATTAATGTCTTGTGAGTGTTCTTGTGTGCAGATTTTAGGTCTTGGCAGGAGCTATCAACATAAAGATTCATCACATTCACATCATACCTTGCGGAGGTCACAAGAAACTCCTCCCCAAATCAGTTTTGAGGGTGCAAATATTCTACGTGTTACACCTACCATTGGTTCTTTATTGTAAATTGTATCAAATTGGTATTAAATCCCTCAGAGGGATATCATTGTAACCTCCTTTTCAAGGACATGATTCAATATTAATGAGAAGGACACCATTTCTTTATTTCTTGTCTTTATCTTGATGGTTACATGATTTGTTATTCAATTTGATTTCATATAATTGCATTAGGTGTACGATTTTTGCATACTACAAGTAGGAAGGCAGATTCTACATGGAATTATTTTAGTTTATGAACTCATTCATTCTATGGATAAAAGTAGGAGAGCTGGAATTTTTATCAAGCTCAATATGAAGAAAGCACACGACACAATTTCATGGAGTTTCCTCCTAAAAGTGCTAAAAAATTTGGGTTTCATCAAATATGGATAAGCCCGATCAATGCTTATATCTTGTCAACCTCCTTAGTTATCATCAATGCTTATATCTTGTTAGCCTTTTCAGTTATCACTAATGATTCGATCGCAAGATACTTTAAAAATTTGTAGGGGCCTGCACCAAGGTGACCCCCTTTCATCCTTCCTCTTTATCATTATGGCTGAAGCATTGGGTAGATCTATAAAAGTGAAATCAACCATAGTAGGTATAAAACCAAATATTTTAGTAGATCTGTTATCCCACCAACAATTTGTTGATGACACTCTTATAGCCACCTTGAATTCTATTCCATAAGCAATGAAGACTGTGGAAATTCTAACATTCTTTGAAAGGGTTATGGACTAGAAGATCAACTTTTTAAAAAATTTAATATTTTTCCTTAACACCCCCAGAAGATAAGGAGTGATCTCTCAAATGTTGGACTATGGGGTGGTTGAATTTCCCTCTACCTACCTTGGGATGTCCTTATTTAAGGGGATATTGAAAGAGAAATTGTAATACCTAGTCATTGAAAGGATGCAAAGGAAATTGACTGGTCGGAAAGATGCTCTTCTCAACTAGACTGGCAAAGCCCAATTAGTTGAATCCACCATTCAAAATATTTCTTTATTTTTTCTCACTTTTAAAAGCCCCAACTAAAGTTATTCAAAGAATTGAACTCATACAGGAAGTTCTTTCTTTGGTCTGGAAATAAGGAGAAGAAAATTTTTCACCTGGTTTCCTTGGAACATGTATGCACTAGAAAAGAATTCGGTGGCCTTGGCCTTAGAAGAGTTAAGAGCATGAAAATCACCTTACTGGCTAAGTAAGGGTGGAAGTTATTCAAGAATGAGAATGTTGATTGGATTCACATTCTGTCATCCAAATATCTTTCTCAAAATAAAGACTTTCTGGTTGATTTTCCTCCCTCTACATGATCAACTTTTGGCTTCGTATCACTAATATTTGTCATGTCATTGCAAAGGACCATAGATGGAAGCTAGAAAATGGCATAAAAACTAATATTTGGGAAGACACTTGGGTGGGTGATGCTCCTCTAGCATACATTCCTGAGGCAACAATTGTCAAACCCATAACTCGAGCCCACTTTGGAGCTAAAGTTGAAAACTTCATCTAAGTAATAGGATGAAATCCTAGCGGAATCTCAATTTCTTGAACTTGAACCAGGAGGAAAGAAAGGCTATGGACTATCTCAATCACATTCTAAGCTTATAGGTCATTAGATCTTCTAATGTTGAAGATTTTATTCTATGGAAGGGGAGAAGGACGACTCCTTTTTGGTGAATGCTTATTTCCTCTTTGAAGTTGATCTTGTGGACCCGCCTCCTTTCAAAAAGATCTAGTATAAATTTCTTACTCGTAGATTCAACTTTTTTCAATGGCGTGTTATTCAAAACAATATTCTCACTATGGATAGCCTTCAAATAAGAGGTATGACCATCTCTAATAGGTGCCACCTTTGCAAATGTGATGCTAAATCTACTAACCACCATTTCTTCCTTTGTCTCTTCTTGCTTGAGGTCCTCTATCTCCTTTTGAATACCCTAGGGGTCCGTTGGGTTGTCTTAGACCAATTCTTTGATGCCTTTGATCAATGGTATCCCCCCTTTGCTAGCCTTAGATTGCATGCCTTTTGGTCATTTAGTCTCCCTCACCTAGTCCGAGTTATCTAGAAGGAGAGAAAAAACAAGGTGTTTAGGGGAGTTTTTAGAGATTTTGCTTATTTTTGGACTAAATTCTTGCTAGCAATTGTTGAGAATGTGTTTCTCCTATCTCTAGATGATTCTAGTGGTCTAGAGGTTGAGGTCCTCATTGAATCCAATCTTGGTTTCTAGCAAGCTAGAAGAGGAATTGTAAAAAACCTAGGGAATACCAAAGCTTTAACTAAGTGGATCTTGCCCACCCTAAATGGATCAAATTTTAATTTGTTTGTGCCTCTAAAGGAAACCCTAGGAAAGTTGTTGTGGGAGGTGTGTTTTGAAATCATAGTGAAAATATCATTTTGGCCTTTGCTAAAAATCTTGGATCCCAGACCTACCATTTTGTGGAAGCAAGAGCATTCTTCCAAAAAGGTGGTCCGCAAAAAAAAATTAATTAATTAAAAAATATTGATTAAAAAACCATAATTTTTTTTAAATTATTCAAAAAAATTATTATTAAATATTAAACCAGTTAAGACGAAGGATTAATCTTTATAAGATAATCTGACTTTCTCAATAAATTTAATATAAATAAAAAAACTTTAACATAAATCGTATAAGTTGATTAGTAAATCTTGAATAAAAGAACCATAATTTCTTTTTTTCATTCAAATTATTGAAGATTAAGCCTGCATATGTAAAATTTATTTTTGCAAAGATTTACATTGGGCCAGATAATATTTTCTAATGTTTTAATAGATTCATTATGCATAAAATTCTCCGATGCTTCTTAAAGAAATTATTGTATTTGTCATATGTACAGTAAAATATGGTCAACAACTGGGAGGTTAGTGCAATGCATACTAAATAAAACAAGTCAATCAGCATCATCGACTATTTTTATATTTTTGGTAATTTAAGTATGAAAATTTCTCATTACCGTCTCGATATGCTTGCTATACTACATTCATTTTCTTCTATCCAATTGGGAATTTCAAGCATAAATATTTTGGGCATAGACTTTACAATTATCATTTTCTTTGTTCTTACTCGATATGTTTATAGATTTAAACAATGGCATGAGACGTCATGACTATAGCTTTAAATGAATGAAGCGTGTGCATCTGTAACTGGTGTTTACGGAGTTTTTCCTATATTGTTTTGTGATTTTTTAAAATTGAAATGCTTAGTTATTTGAGAGAGTAAATACAAAATATACAACATAGAATGATAAGGACTATAAAAAAACATATTTAATGGTCAAGATTTGTTCAATTGGCATTCATTTATTTTGCATCGCCTATTAAATGCTTTTAAATATTTATGGTATGTTTTTTTTATGGTTATATGGGATTGAGTTTCACTTGTATTACATCATCACCACATAGTGGTATTATAACAAAGCTTGGATATTATTTATATGTCGTTTGGTAAGATTCGAACCTAGGTCTTCTCTTTGAAATGTTGAGGAATTTAACCAGAGTTAATGCCACTTGATTAGGTATGTCTTTCTTTTATATATAATGAAGAATGGTTTTTTTTGTTTGTTGAAAGTGACTTTATCTTATTCACAAAAAAAAAAAAATAGTGGATGGTATGAAAGCACACTCCAAAGCCTATATAAAAAACTAAACCAAGCTAAAAGGGCCTAACAAAAAAAAAAATGCAAACAAATCATCAAGAGATTTGTCACTTACATTGTAGAATTGAGAAACTAAAAATAAACTAGAACAAAAAAGCCCTAAACTATAAAACTGTAACTTTGGAGAGATCTAACTCGTAGAGTGGTTGGTTCCTTCAAGAGTTTGTGTAAGTAAATCTTTCCAAGTAGACTTATGACCCTCAATATCAAATGTAAAGATTGGCTGCTCCGCTGAGACTCCATTGTCCTACTTCTATTCAAGCAATGCCAATGTCCCAAAGCTATTGAAATTGTTGGGTTTGACACTCACCCACCAAAGTTTGGATGGGTGTAACCATTTTTTAGGTAGACTATACCTATCTATTTTTCCTTGTCGAGGACTATGGGAATGTCAAAATTGTACTAAAGGGAAGAGATCCTCATATTTTGCTTCCTCTGTAGGAACCACCAATTTCATCGATGATGGCTCTACATATGGTATTGTGCCCTTTATGGGTGAGGACTCTGAATTAGGAAAAATAGTCTTTTGTGGAAGTGAAGACATTGAGCTTGAGATGACCATCAACTAATTTGTTTCTTGTGGAATTGAAGGCTGCGAGCATGTGATAACATTCCTTTGTGAATATAAAAAGATTATCTGTGGAGTGGGAACAACATGAGAACACATATTTTTGTGACAACCATCTGCCTTAGGTTGAGTGGTTTCCCTAGGGATGGGCACAAAAGTTAACTTCAACTTGGGATGCGACATATGCAGATAGTCCTTCATCTTATGATTGGGTGTTTGGCAACAAAAACAAGTGTTTGGAAGATTAATGTAAACCACCCATTGAGAAATGGTGGCTTCCCCCACTTGAATGGTGATGGAATCAAGTATATCCTTTGACAAATATACCTCTACACATACCTGCCTGATCAAATGGACATTGGAAAATATTAGGTTCAGTGAGAACCACATGCCCAAACACTGAAGATTTGGTCTAAACCAACCCACAAAGGGAGGGGAAGATCAAGGAAACTCCACCCAAACCAAAAATTTGGGTAGTTTGTCCGTAGAGATAGTAAAATCATGGGTCCACAATGAGAGAATGAGCAAAGAGCTCTGTAAATGCCAGGGACCATGCTAATAAAAAGTTGTGACATATGTAGGATCAACAAAACAAAAAAGAAAAAACATCTGGTAAGATTTTGTACTAGTTGAACAGTAACACCATGAGGGGCCCATGCTGAAGAGATCCAAGCCCTTAGTAATGACTTAAGAGGGATACACTTGACAAAATACCTAACTAGGGTGTGTGACTCCAACCAACTACATGCATATTCAATAAACTTGAAAGGAAAAACATCAGAAGATGAACCCTTACGGTAAGAAATTTAAGTAAAAGTTATTTTGGGGACACCCCAAAAGTACCATTAATAGGAATTGTCTCCCCTACAACACTAGTGTAAACTGTTGGGCCGTCAATGATGGAGGCCATAAAAAGCTCCAAAAAGAAACCTAACGTGGCTCACACCAAAAACCCTAGCAAATTCATATTACCCTCCATCAAAGAATGGTTTTTGAATAAAATATGATTAGATTTCTTGTGTCAAAAGTTTTTAGCTAAACATTTAAAGTTTTTGGGAATTCAATTTTATTATTGACCTAAGCTACAAGCTTATTGAGTGGTAAGGGATTTGGCCTCTCTTTGGGAGGTCCAAGGTTCAAACCCCATTCAGTATGAGGGGACCAGGACCCCTCATAAAAACCTATATAAATTTATTGAACTTTTTTAATTATTATTTACCTATATGATATTATGCTACATTTTCTATGCAAAATATGGATAAATTGTAAAATTAATTTTCAACTTCTATAAGTTGTTTATATTTCTTAGTAGAAAGTTTTAATTCATAATGTAAAAATATTTTGTAAAAGCAATTGTCATTATTTATTTTTATTTAGTTTTTTTTTTCTAAATTAAAGGAAAAATAATCTATTGGTGCATATTAGTAATGCTTCCCTTTTCTTTTTGCTTATGGATGAAATTTCTAGTTGGGATTTGTACATTGTTTTTTACTTTATCCTCCTTTTTATAAACTAGTATGCTTAATGTTGTTTTTATTTTGTGATTTTTATCCATACATAAATATTTTTCTTATGGAAAAATAGATGTTTAATTAAAGAATTCATGAACATGAACAAAAGGAAATTTAAAGTTTCTATGATCCAGATGTTCAAGACATTGAAATTAACTAAGAAAACGAGTATCAAACTAAAAAAAATTAACAAATATTGCACCCAAAGCAATGCAATTTTTTGTTCCTCTAAGTAAACTCTTTGGCTTGATATCCCCTATTTCTTTCTTAGAGAAACATAGAAACTTGCATTTATTTAAAACTTATATTGATGAGGAATATTATTTTGAACCATCCACTAATTTTATGTTCCATATATGAAAATTAAAACTAGATAAGAAACTAGGGGCCACTTGATCCTTCTAATTCTTAAACCTTGTCAAGATATATTTGAAATTTCTTGAGCTCTATATGAATATACTCACATATAATATTGTGATGCCTACTATTTATTGAGTTTTTGAGACCCAATAAATATGTTCACATATAAATTACACTAGCTTATATATGATAAATCATTTATGATATTTCCAATATGGATTGACACGAAACACATTTACTATTATTTATTCTTTTATTGTTTTTTAGAATGAGTAGGAAACATGTTGATGTTATATGAATATTTTTATGTACAATAAAATGAACTTGCTATTAGATGGTCACTAGCATATTGATTATCCATTTTCATAAATATGTACTTGGTGATAATATGATGGTCAAAATACTGAGGAATATTGCATTATTTGGTACATGCTAATGTAACCCCATGGTATCTTCATGATTTAATTATAAATATATAATATATTAGGGTTGATTATTTATTTTATATGAGTGTTTCTCTTTCATGTAAGTTTTAATTTGCAGAAAATGCACAAGTGTCATGTAAGAGTGCAATGTGCAAGAAATGCACAAGTATCATGTAAGTTAGAGTGCAAGTGTAGATTGAGAGAATGTGCACAAGTGTCTTGTATGTAAGAGTGCAAATATGTAATGTGAGGATGTGCATAAGTGTCTTAGATTATGAGTGCATGTAGAAGTGTAAGAGTCATGTAGATGTGTGCAAGTGTCTTAGATTCAAGTGTGCATGCAAGAAGAAAGTGAAGAGTCTAGTATGCAAGTGGCAAGATGATAAGCCAAAGGTCATGAGACTTGTCATATGGAGAGAAATATTCAAGTACTTGAAGAGTCACATTACTATGGCTATATTATGGAGATAATACTCCATAAGAATATAATTTGAATATCAGATTACAAAGTTGTAAGAGGAAGAAAAGGAATAAAGCTTGTATACATATTTTGAGAAATTAATATTGTAAGTTTTCTTCATGCATAGTTCATGAATGACTTAGGCCATTTACATTCATATTTGATTATATAAGTGAATGCTATTTTCAATATTATATAGGCCTTGATATACATATTAATTTGCTCATATATTATTCTACTCATTATATTGATATTTTTATCTTTAATATTGTGGCTATTTTATATTGTGACCTATGAAATTTTGTGGTATTAAGGCTTAAAAGCCAACACAAAATAATATATTTTTGAAGATTGAAGAAGATAAAATTAACCTACATGATATTGGTGAATGTAATTTATTTTTTATGAGTTATTGAATGAAATTATGGATGTATTGATATTATATAGAATGTTTATCTACTAATGAAAAAATGGGGACAAGTTGTGATGTTGAATGAACGTACAAAATACCACTCAGTGGATGAAAATGATACTTTAAGACACATGGTTTTAGTTACAAAAATATTATCAGTAAGTTATTTAGATTAGTCACCTTAATCAATCATCAAGATTTGTCATTGATTTTATCATTCTTAAATCACCTTGAAATATTTGAAAAACTCTATTTCAAAAATTAAGTGTTCAATAGTAAAACTAAAATTAAATCTAAATTAAATATTTAAAAATAAAAATAAATTGAAAGTTATATTCATGGAAAAGGGAGTCTGTGTAATAGAATAGAAGGGGGATTCCCTAGATGACAAGTATGAACGGAGAGTGGAGGAGGAGGAGAAAGTAGAAAATAGGAATGTAGGTAAAGTGGTGGTGGATAAGGAGAAATATTGGAAGAAAAGGAAAATAAAAAAAAATGTATTACAAAAATAGGAGAGAGGATGAACAAGCATAAGAGGTAGAGGAAACAAGTGAATTGAAGGGGAAAGATAAGAGGACTAAAGAGTCTAGAAAAAATAGATTACAAGGGAAGGAGTAAAGCTATATACTTAAACTATTTACTAGTAAAGGTAAATACCTTGGTGACAATTTTTATATCATGTTATTAAGAAATATTATGCAGCTAAATGTAGTAAAAACATGTAAAAATATAAGCATTTTCTACCAAAATAATTTTGAGCTTACTATGAAACCAAGGGTAGATGGTTGAGGAATACTTTATATAGATATTATATATTAGTCTTGATTATCTTGGGGTTTCATGAATAAAAATTGTATTGCTAAGAAGTATGCACTTCATGTCTGGTACATCATACAAGGTCAATTGGTAACATATTTATGGATATGTTGACAGATAAGTTGGAACATTCCCTTTATTGTTATATTCTTGGATTAGATTTAGGATAGTCCATTGAGAAGGTTTTTTCATTAGATGAAAAAAGGAAGGGTTTTGAAAGAATCCCCTACACCTTCTACAAAAGAGTCTCAACTACAACAAAGCAAGAGAAACAACATGAAATAATAGGAAAAAGATAGATATCATTATGAACCAACCCAACCAAACCTCTTCAGAGGAGGAGCAAAGAGATTCAAAACCCAACTAGGGAGATCTACACAGATATCTCAAGATCAAAGCCTAATCTTATGAGGAGTCATCAAAAATAATGAGATCCATATTTGGGATATTTGGGTTGTTTTTCAATTTACAAGATAGTTCATTCACAAAATAGGTAGTTTACTTTACATATCTCTTAATGGGTCTCACAAACTCCTTAACTGGATCACAATGGGAGCTTGGTGTTGTAATAGAATCCTCCTGAATCTTACACCTAGAAGAAGGGTTATTGTATTCTTTAGCTTATTCATAGAAATAGGGGACTCGTCAGAGTCATCTGAGTCATTAGAATAGTGGAAAGTATTCAATATCTTCTCCACTTTGGTATTGATGCACACTAATATCCTCATGCCTTTCGCTTACATATTAGGCTTCTTCAAATAGCCAGGATTTCTTTTCCTGATTGACTTTTCCTCCTTAAAAGAATAAGAATCATTGTCATCCAACTCTGACGATATTTAGAGAGGATAGTTACATTTTGGAACTTGAATACCAACCCTATTTTCCTGAGGGTCATCCTCTGCCATCTTTGGGTCCAGATTCACTTCTTCAGACATTTTTCAACAAGATTATCCAAATATTTATTTTCAGGTGAATGCTTGAGGTGGGGCTTATGAAGACTTTCAATAACAACATTTTCATCATTCAAGGGGGTAGAACCATTCCACCTAGTAGTAGTACAACATATGATAACTTCTTTTTTATATGTAGAGACATCTGGAGAGATGCAAGACACAATTCCACTTTTACCCAAAGTTAAAGAATTATTTTTTAGGAAGATGTAATTAAAAATTAGCTTAAAAAGACCTTGGTGATTAGGAAAAGAGGTATTACCATCTTAGATATTTGAATTTATTTTCTCCAACTCTTTAAATAGGAAGACTGGGATGTTCATGTATTTCTTCCCCCTGATGTGGTTCACCAGTGCTAGATGAAAGCTTTGCACAAAATCTTTGTTGCATTTCAAAATAAAAAAATCTATTAACATAAAAATTACCCTATTCCATGAGGATTTGAATGAACTCATTTTATAACCATTATGGTATTTCTTTATATGGCCAGCTTTGCACGTAAACAAGTAAAGCTCTTTAGCTAAGGAGTGTTTCTTCCTATCAACACAGTCCCCCCGAGAAAGGAATCCAATGATTTCATCCAGAAGTAGAATAGAGATGATAAAATCAGTCCCATTCATTGACACCCTCTCTTTGTTCCATGAAAATACCATCACTTTGAGCAATTCAACGTAGTGCCCATTGAATTACCTCAAAAAGTGTAAAATACCTGATTTTTCTAATATCTTTAACACCTCCCTATCTACCTCTACTAAAAAGGTTCGATCCCTTTGGATTCTTCCTCCATGATGGCATACCACTCAATATCAAAGTTGAACCAAATATAAGTGGATTTCAAATGAAAAGTACTCAACACAATTAATCTATTCATACCATCTCAAGCCTTCTTAAATAACACACCTTTAAAGTCATAATTTGGATAGGGATATAAGTTATGATTAAAACTTTGAAGGGCCCAATCTTGAAGCTAATTACCAACATGTGGATCAATAAAGAACCACCTAGAAAATCTAAATCTCTAGTGTAGAAAGGATTGACAATAAAAATTATTAAGCTAATTGGCATGCATTAGAAAATGATACAAACCATGGGGAGTAACATTCCATTGAGAAGGGTTAACAATGGATCTTCACCTTAATTTTATTTATTTATGAGTTGAGCTAGGATCTTCAATTAAATGGTTTAATTTAGATATTTCCTTTTATTTACATTTGAGCACTTCACCTTATGAGAACTAAAAACTCCTTAGGACAACTTGTGAATAAGTTTAATATAACCTTTATATAGTTTTATTTCGACAATTGGTAACATAACCCTATGTTATTTTATTTATACAATAAGTCTTGACGTGAGGGTATGTAGTTAAGCCTCTTTTCCTTGGAGTTTTGCTCTCCTAGCTCACTTGTAATTTCTTAGGCACTTGCTTATAAATATAATTCACAATATATAGATAAATAAATCCAAAATTGGTTATATGATTTTTAGGATTGCACAAATCATATGTAGTAAATTGACCAATTATAAAATTTGCAATATTGCGATGAATATGATAATGATGATGCCATCCCTATAAAAACTTGTCAATATAGCCATAATTATTTAAAATATAATTACTATAATTTTTGAAATATGTTATTTTTAGAATTGCATACTTTTTCCTATAATTAAATGATGAATTTATCTTATTAATGAAACAATATTGTTAATATATTACATGATTATGTTGTAATGTTATTTGATTTATTTTTTGCATTATTTTATAAATACAATATTTGGGAAAGTTTTAAACTATGCATGCTATTTGTATTAATACATTTTTAGTCCTTTTAAATTAAAAATGATCTCTATCAATTGAAGGATAATTATTGTTAACCTAGGTGTTGTAGGTGAGTTGGAGAGGAGAGGGTAATCCTCCAAGGGAGGTCCTAGGTTCGAATCTCCACCCTACCAAAAAGTTGAATTGGGTATCCAAAATCCAATTGATAATGTTGGTGCGGGCAGGGTCGGGCATGACTCCCGGGTGACTTTGACAATGTAGAACCCCCTGGTCATGGTCTCTTAGACCAAGGCGGACCCACATGGGGTTTTTTGCTTTAAAAAAAAAGCTAATAATTGTTTTAAGATGCTCAATTCTATAAATTCCCTTACATATATATCCATATTTTTAGTAAATTGATTAAATTTCTTCTGATAAGAAATGAGGGAACCTGATGCCCACTAAGAGCATTGAGGATTTTCATGACTTTTTCATTGAATGTGAGTTGATGGATGTTCAGACTAAAGGGGCAAAATACACGTAGAGCAATAGGATAATTGGGGATTAACACATTCAAGTAAAACTTGATAGGGTTTTCTTGTCTCAAGAAGCTATACCGATGATAGGTGATGGCACTCTTATATGTCTTCTCAGAGTTGGATCTGATCATTGCCCTTTACTGTTTGAATTTGAGAAAGACCTTTGTTTCAAAATACCATTTAGATTTGAATATATGTGGACACAACACCAAGATTTATGGATGCAAATTATTGACTGGTGATAATTGAACTATCATGGATCTTATATTTTTAGGATTTCCCAAAAACTTAAGTGTGTAAAAGAAAATATCCAAGTCTAGAATAGAGAAGATTTTGGTAACATATTCGAAAATAATGAAAATATTTTCCAAAAACTAAAAAGTATTGAACTCAAAATTAGGAATGGGTAGCTCAATAAACAACTCAGAAATGAGGAGAGACAAGTTATTACAGACTACCATAATGTGCTAGCTAAAGAGGAGACTTTTTGGAGGTAAAAATCAAGGGCCCTTTGGCTCAAAGAGGGGGACTCAAACACAAAATTCTTTCATGCCACTACCCTAAGGCACAAAAATTTGAATAAAATTAAATAATTAACCAAAAGTGATGGATTTGTTATCAGAAAAAAAAAAATTAGATTCGAAATGAAGCTTCATATTTCTTTGAAGATCTTTTGGAGGCCAACCCCCAAAATTATATCCATACTGGTAGATAATTGCTCCATCATATACCCAGTCTGGTCACTTCAGATATGAATTTGGCTCTTATCAAAGCCCTCACCTTTGATGAAATTAAAGAGGCTATTTTCTCAATACACCCTGATAAATCCCTAGGTACTGATGGGTTTTTCCCCTAGATCTATAATATTTTTTAGGACATCATTGGGCCTAAAATTTGCAATGCCATCATTTAAATTCAGCAAACTAAATCCATACCCAGAAGTATCAACTCTACCTTCATTGCCTTGGTTCCCAAAGGGCTTGCATGTAAATCTATGTCAAAATTTAGACCCATTAGTCTTTGCAATATCTTGTACAAAAATATTACTAAATACATGGCTACAAGACTCAAATAGATCCTTCCTTAGATCATATACCCTTGTCAAGGTAGCTCTATCAAAGGAAGAAATATTATTGATGGTGTTATCACGTTGCATGAAGCCCTTCATTCTGCCAATCGTAACAAAAAAGTTGCCATGTTTTTCAAAATTGATATGAATAAGGCTTTTGATAGAGTTAATAGATATTTTCTAATTTTTGTCCTTATCAAATTTGGGTTTCATAGGGAGTGGGTTGATCTTGTTCATAACTGCATCTCTAATCCCTGTTTTTCAATCATGGTCAATGGATTTGTAGTAGGATTTTTCCCTAGTAACAGGGGCCTTAGACAGGGATATCCTATATCCCCCATAATTTTTATCATTCTTGTTGAATCCTTGGGTAGAGCACTCAAAAATTCCTGCTCCAACAACATAATTTTAGATATTAATGCTACATATAATTTAAGAGCCTTATCTCACCAGTATTTCGTTGATGATACCATCATTGCTACTCATGCTTCTATGTGGGAAGCAAATGCCATTAAGAGTATTCTTGATACCTATGAGGAGGCTACAGGGTAGAAAATAAATTATATTAAAAGAAAAATATTCTTCATTAACACTCCCCAAGAGAGACAAGCTAAGATTGCACACATCTTTCAATGTGTTATATCTCAGTTGCCTACCCAATATTTGGGCCTCCCTAGTTTCACCAGTGCTTCAAAGGAATCCATGTGGAGTAACGTTATTGAGAGGATTAATAAAAAACTTGTAGGTTGGAAAGGGATCCTCCTCTCTCAAGAAGCCAAAGCCACCTTGATAATGGATTATCTCCAAAGTGTTCATGTTTATTTCATATCCTTCTTCAAATTTCCTATTGTTGTCTACATGAAAATTGAGCAAATTCAAAAAATATTTTTATGGGTAGGTGTCGAGGACAGAAAAATATTTCATCTAATCAGTTGGGACAAGGTGTGATCCCCCAAAATTTAGGGAGGATTGGGGCTCCGAAGAGTTTGTAATTATGAACATATCCTTGCTACCCAAGCAAGCGTGGAAGGTTTTCACCAACAGTAACCTTGAATAGGTCTCAATTGTAAATAGAAAATATCTTCAAAATTATTGTTTCATAGATGATGATATACCCAAAGAGGGCTCCACTTTATAGAAATCAATTATCCAAACCAAATATCTAATTCATAAGGGGATAAGGTGGTAATTAGGCACAAGGAGTAAAATTAACTTTTGGACTGATAGGTGGATCTCTAATCAACCACTTTTAGAGAATAATGAAATTGTTGTTTTACAGCCTTTCTTGGACACTTTAATTGGTAGCAAGGTTGAATATTTCATTGATGTTTCATATGATTCTAAGTGTTGGAAATTTTTTCATATTCCAAATGCTAATGGCCAAATATCTGATGCTTCAACTATTCTCAAAACCATCCTAAATGCAACAGTCATCCCCACTAGTAATTCCCCTTACTCACCTTTTTAGAAAGAGATTGATTCTGGGTTGTTCATGGTTAAATCTTCTCATGGTTTGACTATTGATTATAAAGTGGTTCAAATACCTTACGATCGAGTGTAGATTAAATATCTCATTCCAAAATTTTCTCATTTCAACTAGTTTGCCATCCAAAATAAGATTCTAATGATTTATAATCTTATGAAAAGGAGTATGATTGTCCCTAACATATGTTATTTGTGTATGAATGCCTAAGAATCTTTCAATCACCTCTTTCTGAAGTGCTCTTTATCCAAGACATCTTTGGATCACCTTATTTCCATTTTCATATCTCATGGGTTCCTCCTAATTCATTGAGTCACCTTTTCATCCAATGGCCATCTCCTTTCAAAAATCTTAGATTATCTTCTTATGGAAAGTGATCCTTCATCATATCTTATGGCAAGTGTGTCTTGAAAGAAACAACAAAGTTTTTTCTTTTTTTCCTAAGGATCCCATCTCTATTGCCAATAAAGCTATTGCCTTTGCTATAGAAAATTCCTAGCTCTTCCCTTGTTCCAAATCTCTCGATTCTATATTGGAGTCTATTTTTTTCTCTTCCTTAAAAATTCCCTACAACTTTAGTTCTAGTTTTCTAGCCCCCCATATCAGAGTGGGTGCCCATTGGATTTCTTCCCCAAGTGATTAGCTAAAACTTAACTTTGATGGTGCCTCCAAAGGAAATCCAGGGGATATAGGTGCAATTGGTCTTGTCAAATATCACAGTGGTCAAGTTATTATGGCTTATGTTGAGTATTTGGGGTGTCAAACTAATCATTTTGCTGAAGGTCGTGCACTGTGGAGAGGGCTAGATCTTCTCAAGTATTATAAAGGCAACATTTTTATTGAGGGATATTCTTTGAATATTATAAATTCTCTAAAAAACAATAGGGTGTCCTCTTGGAATGTCAGAACCATTGTTCAGGAAGCTAAGAAGCTATCCCAAAACTTTAATGATATATCTATCAATCTTGTGTACACAGGCCTACATATATTCTTTCCAATTGGGTAGTTATCCATAAATCACTATCCATTTGGAAATAAATCTTTCCCCAAGAAGTTTTAAATGCTACTTGTAGCAAAATTACTGAACACTTGCAAATAATGAAATCACACGAAGACATAGAGATATTGCCAAAAATAAATCCTTTTGTATTGACTTTTGATATAGATTTACAAGCTTTGAATTGCCCCAAGTATCTTGGGAGCAATGTTACAATATGTGTCTCAGTATGATACAATCTCTTCCTAGGGGGGTCTTCCAAGTTCTCAGCAATGTACAATGTCCTTTTGATATTCCACTATAGCTCCAAAGATGAGTGGGATTTGGTATCCAACACGGACCACTCCAGCTTCAGTATCCTTCTCAAAAATACATGTAATCTACACACATTCAAACCAACAAAGAGTTAGTAGCACCTATAAATGAAGGAATAAGATCAATGCTACACATAAAACAAAATCTGGGCTAATAATCATGCAATGTAAATCACAAAAGCAAATAATAATGTAAAAGCCTTGCTAAAACAAAAATTACTGATCTCTTGCTGTCGTACTCTTGGATCTGCTAAACCGTGGATGCGCGATGGTGGACTGGAAACCGTGGATGTGTGGTCGTGAAACCATGGATGCATGGTTCTGACTGTGAAATCATGGATGGGCGGTTTAGGCTGAAACACAGACTACTTCGAGAAATGAGCCTTCAGGATCTGGTAAGGGTTAATTTTAGCAGCTTAGCGGTGTCTTAATTCAGCTCCCTTGGTTTTGTGGGGTAAGGGTGCCTTTATAGGCCCCTTAGGGTTTTGGAGGGAAATGGAAGGTGGTAAGCCTGGATTACCAAGTGGTAATTTTGGGCTGCCAGGTGGAAGGGACAGTTATAGTGAGTCACTCAGTGTGCCTCACTTAACTGGGGTGATGTGGCTACAAGTGGAGTGGGATGTGGGATCCTATCCTATGTGAAGGGACAAGGGAGACAAGGTGGATTAGATGTGGCAAGGATGTTGGATGGAGTGTCTAGGACACATGTCCAATGGGTAGGTAGGGTATCCTAGGGTGGTTTTTCTAGATTTAATAAATCTAGAAAATAGGATAATGTGCAAGATTTTATATCCCTAAGTTGAGACTTAGGTATATGATTTATTATGTAGGATTTTGAGGTGGGATGGTAGATGTGGTTTTGTGGGTGCTGAATTTTGGTGTCTACAGTTGCCCCTTTTTGTACTATGTTGTGTGCAACATGATGTAGTGCAAAAACCAATGACACCTGATTTTATTTGAATGGATAAATGGACTCAATTCTTCTCGGCACAAAGAATGAATGATTTTAAAAATTTGCTTTTGGCTTACCCCCTCAATTGGCGAATGGGTAAAGAATGAAATTCATAAGCCAATTGACTAAAGGTTATGATGATGTTAGGTTTTGTTGAATGATGTGGATGAAATGCAATGTATGAGATGTTGATCAACTTGATGCCCCAAGTTTGGGGATTGGTTGTGTTGTTGCAAATTTGCCTTTGGTTCATTGTTGAGCAATGTGTTGTGGTGAAATCATTAACCATGTGTGTGAGCTCGTGAGTCTTGATACTGTTAGTCACTCATGTGTGTTGGAGCCAACGCACTTAGACTTCGATGCTCTTGGTTTCTGATTACACCAAAGTTGAATTGATTTGTTTCCACTTTTGACCTAACGGAGAAGGTTTAAAGATAACCTTGTGCAAATTTGATGATGTGTCCTTATGGTGATGTACCCATCCGATCAGATTGCATGGATTGCTAGTTGCTACAACCGCCAGGTGTATAGGGTAACTCACTATTTACAAGGCTCACTATGTGTTTTATGATGATGAATTGTTTGTTTGTGGATGTGTGTTTTTTTCAAACCATGGATGCATAGTTTTGATTGGTCAGAACCGTGAATCTGCATTTTCATACGTAAACCATGGGTCTATAGTTTTACGTGCCCTGCAAAACGCGGGTGCATGTTTTCGGCCACAAATCATGAATGCGCATTTTTCACCATGAAGATCGGTTATAAATAGGTGTTATGTCGCTTTCATTCTTCATTTGTGAAAACTAGATTTATTTTAGTTTAATCTAGTTTGAGTGAGATGGAGATTAGCGGTGGTGATGCGGGTGCGAGTGGAGGTGTAGGCTCGGTTGGAGCGAAAGTCGACATTCGATATGTCGAGGTAGGTGATCGAAGCATTTAGTGTAGTTTTATTGATTTATTTGTTTGTTGTTTTTGTGGTTTATTTTATTTATTTTATTTTTTTTTAAATAATTAAGTGGGAGTGGTAAAAAATTTATTTTTTTTATTTATTTTTGTTTTGTGAATGTAGAATTGTTTTTTTTTTTTTACTACCATGCTAGGGGTAGGTTGAAATTTTTTTTTTATTTGTTTGTGCTTTGTGTAATGTAAGCTAGAATGCATGTTTGTTTTTTTTTTTTTTTTTACTACCATGCTAGGGGTAGGTTGAAATTTTTTTTTTATTAATTGAAGACTAGAATGCATGTTTTTTTTTTGTTTTTTTTTTTTTTATTATTATTGTTGCTTTTGGTTGTAGGTGAAGCTTCTTGATGCTCGCCATAGATGGCCTCACATTATCTCCAAAGTGTGAAAGGCTCTTACTGATGATGATTGGAGATTTCTGGAGGCAGTTGGCTTGGATGGGTGTGGATGCTTGGGCACTATCAGGGCTGATGAGGCACTCCTTTCTACTTTGGTCGAGAGATGGGATCCCGATAGTGGTTCTTTCTAGATTCCTATAGGGGAGCTCACTATGACTTTGGAGGACATGTATCATATCTTTCGAGTGCCTATCGAGGGTCCATCAGTCAGTGTGGGGCACGACAAGGAGGAGGCCCTCCGTCCTATCTATGGTGAGCTATGGGATGTAGACTACAGCAAGGGTGACATTTCTTACCTTGACTTGTTCAAGGTTGAGAGATTGGGTGCAGTTCTGACATTCATGATGTATATATTGAGCAACATTTTATTTCCCAATAGCATGGGATCGAGGATCCCATGGAACCAGGTTCCTATTGTACTTGATTTGATGGTAGATCCATGGATATTGGCATGGGTGCCTACTCTTCTATGTCAGATTTATAGTGAGCTATATGAGGTGAAGAGGTAGGGGTAGAAGGGCCTCAGCTATAGTTTAGTGCTCTAGATCTGGTCATGGGAGCATATCATTGTGGGCCGCCCTATGGGACTTCCTTGTGCTTGTGGTCCTACTGATCCTCGCTCATACCGATGGCTCCTCAGTGAGGAGTCTTCTCCTAATGCCCTTCAATTGAGGCTACTACTTATAGGGATAGCCTGAGTGAGCTGACTAGGGATTAGATGTGCTAGCACCCATGGAGGGGCTTAGATTGGGAGACAGATATTGTGGAGCTTCACCGAGTCCAATGAGGGTGATGGGTAGTGGGCAGCCATACTCGAGAGATGGAGTTCATCCAATTTTCTTGAGTATAGAGGTAGTTTGGGTTAGTGTAAGGTGTTCCTGATGATCTAATTATCTACAGACGATGGGGGGATGAGCTAGGCCTACCCATAGCTCCTAAATTTTGGATCATGGATGATGCATTCGATGATCCAATTATTTAGGTACCTGATTTGGATGATGTTGGTACTTTTGTAGATTTTGATGCTTGGTTCATGATGTAGCCTCCTTGGAGACCTAGTCAGGTTATGGATGATGAGGGTAGTGGGGATGAGGTAGATATAGGTGATCAGGCTCCTAGGTCAGTGAAGCACCATCGAGGTAGTGATGTTGGGATGCAATCTACTGTAGAGGTACAATAGCCTAAGGTGGATGTGGAGCTAGAGGTTATGGAGGAGGGTGATGGTGGCCATGGAAATTGTGATGAGGGGGAGTAGTAGATTTATGAGGGAGAGGAGGATGTTCCTCATCACCATATAGAGGAGCAGTGGGACCTAATCCAGGCTAAGTGAGATAGTCTAGATCTAGAGGTAACTCGCCTAAAGGGCGAGTTGTCTTGGTACAAAGGTGAGGTGGCTCAGCTCCAGAGTGAGGTGGATAGTCTTCATGATAGATCGATTGCAAATGATATCACCACCTGAGATGTGAATATTACAAGGCTATAGGTGATTTGGCTAGGGTACAACATGCATCTACTAGGGATGATTCTGCTACCACCATTGCCTCTCTTAGGGTAGAGGTCTCTCAATGAGTGGCTCACCAGGGCATGCAGATTTGAGGACTATCCATAGGTAGGGGCGTACATCGAGATGTTGGAGAACACTTTGCATGAGCACCAGATCCCTCTACCTGTTCCTCCTTCTTCATCAGTTTTAGGTTCTAGTAAGCAGACCGAGACTAGCCATAGGACTCATCGGCCATCTAGCTCTCATGGTGCTTCATCAGCATAGGGTCCTCGTAGGGATCCTGGTGGTGCTAGCTAGTAGTGCCTTATCACTTCTTTTTGTATTTTATCTTTTGTTTATGAGCCTCAGTGCTCTGATGTATACAACCTGTGGGCATTTTGTACTATGAGACTCACTTTATATATATACATGGCCTTTCATATTTTGTGTTATGTGTGTTTTATTGATGGATGCATGATGTAATGTGTAATGCTTAATGATTTTATTGCACTTGGTAATGTTAGACTTAGCTTGATCATCATTGTTTCCTTTCCTTAATCAGGGGTATAGATAGATGGTATGTATGGATTATGATTTGGAATGATGCAATGGATGTGGTGTAGGATGTATGGTGTAGGATATTTTACAAAGACTCAACCAATTTAGTGAGGCTAGCAAACTCTTTTGATAATCTTTCAGATCTCCATGATGTTAAGGTTGTCCTAGTGTTTTCAAATCTCTTCAAGGACCAATTGTGTGTGCAATGAAGTTCATTTCTCATCATGAGCTAGGTTGAACTAATCAATTGTAGCTTATACCAATAAGTTAGCTCATCCATGAGCTATCCTTGATCTGTACAAAAGAAGGTCGCTAATGTGATAGATGTGATGCCACGCGTAAGGATACCTCATTGCCAAGTCGGCTTGATGCCACCAAACCTGTAATGAGGATCACCCCATGGTTTTTGAGACACTAAAAGTTCCAGGGATTCAAGCTCCTTTCCTTCTTTATTTCTTTGGATATTTGGGGGATGGCTCATTTTGATAAAGAGCCTGGGATTTATTTCTTTGTTTTTGCTCATTTTGAGGAGGAGCAAAGGGGATTTTTTTCTTTTCCATTTTGGGAAGGGCAATTGGGGAAACTTATTGCTTTGAGATGTTTTTCGGGGTACTTGCTCTTTTTGGAATAGCAAGGGAATTTTTTTTTGGGATACTCGCTCAATTTGATGAAGAGCGAGGGATTTTTTTTTTGGGGTGAAGGAGGAGCTTGTCCTTTTGCCAAATTTGTAGTACTCTAGACCATGCGCATAATTGGATGAGTAGGGGAAACCTTTCACTTATGGCAATAGCAACTTTTGACTTCATTTTTCCCTAGGTTCACAATATTTTTATGTGTTTTGATGTGTATGATCCAAGAGGAAACTTGATTAACCAAGAATAACCTATTGCATCTAAAGATTATTCAATTTTCAATGGAGGTTGCTTGAGACACTAGATGTGGCTGAGTGATTGAAAATTATAGGATTTTTCTTAGGAAGCAATGTATTATTATGATAAGTGCTTATGGTAGTGGTTGATGTGAGGTGCCCCTGATTAAGGCAAGTAAACTTTGATGTACTAGGCATTGCCATATTTTACCACATGATTTAATGTAAATGAATGGTATGAACAAAAATGCCTATATGAGATGCATAAAATGAAATATTTTTGATGATTTTTTTTTAGCCATGTATATATACACATATTTATAAGTCACATTATGTATAAAATACCTTTAGGTGCATTATGTTCAATGGCTCTAGTTCCAATTCTCCTTCCAAGTTGGCAAGTCTATACGTTCCTGGACCCAACTTCTATTTGAAAATGTATGGACCTAACCAATTAGCCATAAATTTATCTCTCAAGTGTGGCAATGCATTGGTATTTTGTTGGTTCTCTTTAAGCACAAGATCCCCTACTTGAAATTCATGAGGATGGACTTTTGCATTGTAAGCACGTTTGATGCGGTCTTGGTATACTCATAGATGTTCCAAGGTATTGATGCACCTTTCATCAATGAGTGTTAATTGGTCAAGACGTGCTTGTCTAGTTGTGTCATCATCCATGAATTCTTGTAATGTGATTCATAAGGAGGGAATCTCAAGCTCAAGAGGTATTATTGCTTCAGCACCATAGACTAGTGAAAAAGGTGTTGCTCCCGTTGGTGTTATGATGCTTGTTCGATAAGCCCATAGTGCCAAGGGGAGTTGAGTGTGCCAATATCTATGATTTTCTTTGATGAGCTTCTTAAGAATGGCTACCACTATCTTGTTGGTTGCTTCAGCTTATCCATTTGCTTATGGGTAGTAAGGTGTCGAGAAACTATGTTGAATGTTGTATTTGTTGCACAAGGCTCGAACATCCTTATTCTTAAATGACTTACCATTATCAGATATGATCTTGGAAGGTATCCCAAAATGATAGATAATATGCTGAAGTATAAACTCCGCTATTCGAGGTCCAGTCATAGTGGTCATTGGAATTGCTTCGACCCATTTAGTGAAGTATTCCATGGTAGTTATGATGAATTTATGTTGTCTTAATGAGGCAGGGGAAATTTTACCAATCAAATCAAGGCCCCATTGTGAAAAGGGCCAAAGGCTTTGAATGGGTTGTAAAGCTTGTGATGGTACATGAGTTAAATTGGTATGATGTTGGTATTTTTGATATTTCTTGACATATTGACAATAATCACTTTCCATGGTGGGCCAATAATATCCCATGCATAAAATGCACTTTGCAATGGCCATTCCACTAAAATGACCACCACAAGTACCATCATGGGCTTCCATAATAGCTCATTGTGCCTCAACGGGATCTAGACATCATAGTAAGATTCCATCATAACCACGTCTATACAACACATCCCCCAAGAGAGTAAAATGAGCTACTTTTTGTTTGAACGTTCTTTTTGTAGCCCTCATCATTTCTATTGGGAGGGTCCCAGACTTGAGAAAGTCTCTGATCTCATCAAGGTAAGAATTGTATGGTTCGGCATGGACCAAACAGACACTCTTCTCACCTTTAGACTCTACTCTTTTGATTGTTGGCTTGGACACAGTTGTTATGATTAGCGGTTGGACTTCTCCATGTTCATTCTTAGGGATCAAGGATCCCAAAGAGGCCATTGCATCCATAAATCTATTGGTTGAACGAGGCAAGTTACTTATTTCATACCAGTCAAATTTCTCTAGCAACTTCATTGCTACTTCGTGATATTGTTTCAAGACTGGTTCCTTGCATTGGTATTCTCCTTTTACTTGGTAAACAATGAGTTGAGAATCACCAAATATGCTTAGTCATTTGATGCCCATAGCTATAGCTGATTGAAGCCCCAAAATTAGAGCTTCATACTCTGCATTATTATTTGTGCATGTGAAGTCGAGTTTAAATGATAAAGGAATTGGGATTCCTTTGGGTGTGTAAAACATAACTCCAACACCTTGTCCTCTTTCACACTTTGATCCATCAAAGAACATTGTCATGTCAGCTTCATCCTTAGGAGGGACTAACTCTTCTTGTTCAGTGATAGAAAATACCGAATCATCTGGAAGCTCAATGATAAGTGGTTTGTCATTAGGCAATGGAGCTTCAACAAGTTGATCGACTATCACCTGACCCTTAATGGATTTTTGATTGATGAATTCGAGGTCAAATTTTATTAAAAGCATTATCCATTTTGTGGTATGGGTGTTGTTGTATGTGCGAGTCATCATGTATCATAGAGGATTTTCTCTAGCTATGACATAGGTAGTGTTGCTTAGCATGTAATGTCTGAGTTTCTTAGTGGTAAAAACCATTGCTAAGCATAAATTTTTGACATAAGCATATCTTGTTTCATAACTTACCAATGTTTGACTGATATAGTAAATGGCTTGCTCCTTATGATATTCATTTTTTTGAGCAAGCATTGTCCCTAGTGCAAAATCTATTGCAGAGATGTAGAGGTGAAAAGGGACTCCTGAACGAGGTGGCGTAAGAACTAGCGGTGAAGCCAAATACTTCTTTATGTCATCAAATACCTCTTGACATTCAGTTGTCCAAGAGAATGTCACCCCCTTTTATAGCAAGTGATTGAAAGGCCTGCATTTATCTGAGAGTTGTGCAATGAATCATCAGATAGATTGAATCTTTCCTTGCAAACTATGCAACTCTCTCAAGTTTGTTGGAGGAGGCATCTCTATTATGGCCTTGACCTTTTTGGGGTCCACTTCAATGCCTCGCTTGGAGATAATGAATCCTAGAAGTTTTCCAGATGTGACACCAAATACACACTTCTTAGGATTTAACCTTACTTTGTGCTCAAGCAATCGATCAAACACTTTCTCTAAGACTTCAATGTGCTCAAGACACATTTTTGATTTAGCAATCAGATCATCTACATAATCCTCAATGATCTTATGCATATAGTCATGAAATATGTACATCATGGCACACTGATATGTGGCTCCTACATTTTTGAGACCAAAAGGCATCACTCTATAACAAAATGTGCCCCAAGGTATTGTAAATGTTATCTTATGTTGGTCCTCAGGATTGATTCGAATTTGATTGTATCCCGAGAAACCATCCATTAACGAAAGCATTTCATGTCCGATGTAGGAGTCTACTAGTTGATCGATGTTAGGTAGAGGAAAATCATCCTTGGGGTATGCTTTGTTTAGATCTCAAAAATTAGTGCATACATGTACCCCCCATTCGGCTTACGAATGGGTACCATATTGGAGAGCCACTCAGGGTAATCAATTGGGACTATGAAATGCACATCCAATAGTTTTTGTAGCTCTTATTTTACAATTAATGCAACTATTGGATGAATTTTCCTAAGATTTTTCTTGAAAGGCTTAGCATCTGGCACCAAAGTAAGGTTGTGGACCACCAAGTTGGGGTCAAGGCCAGGCATGTCTCTGTATGACCATGCAAAAATTTCTTTCTTTCTTGTCAAGACGTCGATCATACGCTCTTTCTCTTCTATGGATAAATCTTTAGCAATTTTGACAATTTGAGGATTGTCCGCATCTAGGCTAAGGTTCACGTCTATAGATTCTTCGATCAGCATGTGAGAACCTTCCTCTAATTGATGTGGAGTCGGGATGAGATGGATATCATCCACCACATTCTCAAATATCTCATGGGTCTCCCCCTCTACTTTAGTTTGAAAAACTGAGGCATCGAAGGGTGAAGGTTGTTGTGGAATGTATGCGTTTGAAGCACATAACTCTTCGGATAGGATGAACTCGGCTATGGAAGGTGGGGATGAAATCCTGTCCATGGTGATAAGGCTAGTGTCGACATGAATCGACTTCACCAAATCATAGGGATTGTAGAGTGGGGTGAGCAAGTCAACATAAATCATATTGACTTGATGGAAATGAGGTGGCTATGATTCAAGAGATGATGACTCATTCTCTCTAGGTTGCAACTGACCTAGTGTGGGTGAATGGTAGTGTTGTGGGAGTGGCCAAGGTGGTGGTGGAGGATCTGGCTCAGGATGCTCACACTCTTTGTTGACTCGAAAGAGAGTGTGGTCTATGGGGAACATATTTTTGTACCACTCATCTCTCTGGATGGGTTCAACATAAACCACATCCTCTTGGGGACCATCAAATATTCGAATGATCCAATCTAGATTTACTTCCATATGTTAGAATTCCCCAAAGTCTTCATCGGAGATATAATCCCCAAAATCCTCATCGAATATGTAATCATCTGGTATGTGATTAATCATGAATGTATGCAATACAATATCTAAAAAAGCCTCATGTAAATGAGGAGCAAAGTCAGGATCTAAGTACTCATCATCAACATCATCAGAATCATCACATTCATCGCTCTCCTCTTCCTCTTCTTCATACTCAATGGTGAGTCATTGGAAGGTTTGATTGAAGGAAGAGTTTGAGGTGGAAGGTCTATACCCTAAACCAGAGTGATCATGTGATTCTCTATATTCAGGCTCGACAATGTAATGAGGACCCTGCTCATGTCGTCCAAGTCCATATCCCTGCTAGTTGACCCTACAAAAATATCATAATGGGAAATCTGGGTTGGACAGATAATCTAAATTTCCATCAAATTCTTGTAAGGGTTCCTCATTAGGAGGAGGTGGATCGGATGAAGAACCCACTCCCCCATATATGAAATTAATCCTATTTGATTGGGAACCCATTATGTACACTTCACCTATGGCTAAGGGTGGGTCACGTGGGTGACCATAGTCTCTAACTGACTCAATAGGTGGTGTGACTGTGACACTCTCAATGATGTACTCGCCAATGCCTGGATTAGTGAGATGTACTACAACTTGGGAAGGTTGGGATGATGATGGCTCAGTGGATGAAGAGGGTACTTCTAGGGTGGCTTGTGGCTCAGGTGGAGGTGGTGGATCTTCTCGGATAGGTGACCCTATCTGTGAGACTATGGGTTGTGAAGCTTGAGATGTATGTGGTTGGATGGGTTTGCTAGTTGATGGAGTGGGTTGGGCTATGAATATGAATGGCTTTTGTGAATTTGGTAATGTGGTGGATGGAGTTGATGATTGGTTGGTGGGATGATCAGGTGTGATGGGGAAATGGAATGTGGTGGTTGAGGGTTGACTAGAGTTAATGCTTTTAGATGCAAAAGTAGGGTCAACAATTGGCAATTCCTCTTGGATGGGGGATTTTGATGAGGTGTCATTAGTGGGAATGGTTTGGATGATGAGTGGTTGGATGGATAAATGGGTTGATGGAAGCAAAGGCTCATAAGGGTTTGAGATCAAGTTGTAGTACTTATAAGGTTCTGTGTCTATTGGGATGCAATGTACTTTGCCCTCATGTACATACTTTAAGCACTGATGCAATGTTGAAGGCACACACTTCATTTCCCTAATCCAAGGGCATCCAAGAAGTATGTTGTACTACATCACCCCCTCCAAGATGTGGAAGAGGACATGTATAGTTTTCACCCCCATGATGATGGGAAGAACAATATTTTCCACAGTTGAGCATAAGGTATCATTAAAGGCTCTAAGGGTGAAGGTGGATGTTGTGATGTGTGATGATGGGATGTTGAGGTTTTTGATGGTGGGTGTGGTAATGAGGTTGATGGAGGAGCCGGTGTCAATAAGGACTCTCTTGAATGGCTTCATGTCAATATGAGCTACTATGTGCAATGGAGGATCCAGTAAATCTGATGAAACTTGCTTTTCCTCAAAATCATAAAATGCTATCGAGGGTTCCATGCACTTTTGTACACTCCCCACAAAGGAGTTGAAAGCATTGGGATCTTCATATTGTACTTGGATGGATTTTAGGATTTCCATCAATGCTTCTCGATGTGGGGGTGATTGTTGTATTAACTCATAGATTGATAATTTTTTCGATGCCATTTTCAAACTTTGGGTCAACCGACTACCTAAGGTGACAATTGGGCGAGATGGATTACTTGGATTATGAAATGGTGGTGGTGGAATTGATGGCCCTAGTTGTATGGGGACACTTGGTTGTGTCATCGAAGCTTGTGTTGTGTGATTTGCTTATCTCTTCCCATGGGTGACCACACTGATAGCCCCTACAAAACCTTGGGGTAGTTGAGACACGTAATTGACTTGGTTGGGAGGAACTGTAGAAGTTGATGCTCCCATCACTTGTTGATTTACCTCATGGTGGGGCAAAGGTGTCTGATATATACCAAGGTTCTGATTGGATTGGGCTAGTGGATTGTCGACTTTGATCTTTCCCACTTCCAATAAGTCTTGCACAATACCCTTAAATCCATGGCAAGCTTCGATGTCATGACCTCTTTGCCTATGATAAATGTAAAATAGGTGCTCTTTATAGCCTTTTGTCTTTGGCTTGTTAGGATCTTTGGGCTTAATCTTCGGCAATGTAAAGAGTTGTGTCGCATACAATTTTTGAAACATAGTTGAATAGGGCTCTTGTAATGGTGTGTAGTTGCACCTAGGCCTAAAGTGATGTTGCTACCTCTCTGTAGGTTGCATTTGATTTTGTACCTATTGTGGGGGTGGAACCGCTTGATAATTTGATTGTTGCGGTTGTTGCTATTGTTGTTGGGGTTGTTGGATCTGTACTTGGGCTTGTTGGTTTGACTGTGGTTGGCCCAAGACTATCTAGTTAACCTAGTGGCCTTGGATTGGCCATGGTTATTCCCTTTTATTTTTTTTCCATCAAAGCCTTGGACTAGCCATGGTTATTCCCCTTTTTTTGTTCTACCACTTATTTTCTTTAGGCTTAATCTCACCCTCTTGGATTTTTATCTCTTCTATCACTTTGGCTTGGGTGAGTGCCTCATCGAATGTTCTATACTATTGTAGCTGTAGTAACAAAGAGATGGGCTTGGCACAACTCTTTGTGAATATTCATGTTATTTTTGTCATGGGGAGGGAGAATGGTAACTTAATCATAACCGCCCTCCAACGGTTGCCAAAATCATGAACCGATTCATCATCATATTGCTTCAAGTAAATCAGATCGGTCAATGTGGTTTGCTTTCTGACATTTAGGGAAAAATGCTCCAAGAATTGGTCTGCAAGCTGCTCAAAAGTGAAAACACTCTGATGCGGTAAGTGGTTGTACCAATCTTGGGCTTCTCCCCCAAGTGTCTGAGGAAATGTGTGTAGCATGAGTGCGTCATTGTTGCTAATCCTAAAGCACACATTTACAAACCTTGTTACATGCTCTCGGGGGTCCTCTTCCCCCTTAAACTCAAGCTTCGGCATCTAGAAGTCCACTGGATATGGCGGCGTAGGCACCGAAGCATGGATAGGATGATTGAGTAGTTACCTTAATGTTGGCTTTTGATATTGCAAACCTAGGGTCTGCATGGCAAGACTATCAATCTGACTCTACAGGAACTAGTATCTAGGATCATCCATAGGGTTAAAACCCTGGTTTACCTGATGCTGCTGGTAATGGGGTGCATTGTATGTGGGATGCATATGATGGGGAATGTTGGGCTAAAATATGTGATGGTATGAAGGTTGATGAAAGTTTTGATATGGATGAGGTGATGGAGGGATGGTAGTATGTTGACCTATCGAGTTAGCATACATGTGATATGGTGGATTGGCTACTATGGTAGTGGATGGGGGATGCAATACCCAAGATGGATCTTGGATAAAGGTATGGGTTTGGTGAGAGGTAGGTGGTAGGTTATGCTCAATCCTCTACAAATGTTGATTAGGGTCAGGGTTAACACTATGATTAGCATTATCCAAAATCATCTGTTGCAACTACAAGAAAGCCTGCTGCATAGCAATTGTATTTGATGTGGGCACAACCACATGGGAGGTGGTAGGCTGAGTTGGTTGTGAGACAACCATGGTAGTGGATGCAAGTGGAGGGTAGGTAGCAAAAGGTATTGCCATCGAATGTGGAATGGTATGATGCATGGAACCTATGGGTGTAGTAGATGGAATGGATGTGGGGATCTGTGAAGCAACCTGAGTTGTTGCTTCATACAGGGGATTAGTGCAAGTGATGGTTTACTAAGGTAATGTGAGGGGTGGTTGGTTAGATGATGATGGTTGGCCAGCTAGGGCTGCAACAGTCAACTCAAAGAGTGGATTTGTAAAGACTTGTCCCGACTATTGTGGGTGTGTGAATGTGGACTCTTGGTGTAATGATGGTATGACATGGGATGGGATAGTGAGTGGTGGTAATGATGGGAAAACCATTCCAGTAGCATTCAGATACATCCTAATGGCGTCCATGTCTACAAGTGTGACACAACCATCTATTGGGGTAGGTGGCTCACTCCTAGGAGTCTCAAGAATAGCGGTGTGGGTAGCCCTATGCATAACATCTATATCCAAAATGGGGGCACTACTAGAGGGCCCTACATTTAGGCTCTAGGACATAGGAGGGGGTATACTGATTTTCCCTACCACCGATGTGTTAGGGACCTCACTAGACTGAGATGCCATGGGGGAAGACCACTGACTCTGGATTAATGCTAACTTCCTGGCCTGACTACGAGTCACTACCATACGCTAATATGCAATGATGTGTGAAATGTAAATGTGAATCTATGTAAGAAAAATGAAAGTACAATGCAATACAACACATAAAGCAAATAAACATGCAAGGTTTTTGATCCTAAGTTTGTGCCAGTTTTGATTTGATTGATTTTTTTTTGTTTTTGGAGTTTTGAAAAAGAAAATACGTGTGCAAAATATTTTGCCCTAAATGAATCTAGGATTTCACCTGTATGCTCATAGCCCATGCCTGGTGATGAAGTCTAGGTCACGTTTTCCCCCCAAAGTGTGGAGATGAAACCCACACCCGGTCAGGGAGCACATGTCCTACCAGTCCTCACCCAGTCTCACTTGGTCAGCGTTATACCTCTTCGAAGAGAAATACATGCAAATTTCCCAAGCTACGAACGGTTGTTGGAGCCGGCCTTGGCCAAAAATAAGGGTAATATGTTGGTGGTTTGGTGATGAAATCCAAACCCGATGGTGATGAAATCCAAGCCATTTTCCAATGTTCAAGTGAGTGTGTGAGGCTTTGTTGAATTTATTGTGAGATGCAAATCTAACATGCAATTCTATTTTTATGCCTAAAATGTAGAAAATAGGAAACCAGAGAATAGCAAACATAATCAAATCAGGGGCAAAAATGCTAACTTTAGGTAATATTTGGCTAAGTTCTATTTAACAGGGCCAACCACGGGTGGGTGGTTGGTTTTGGTAAACCATGCGTGCACTTGCCAACCATTTGGGAAATCCCAACCATGGGTACGCGGGTCCAACTATGTAATAGAAATCAATAAAACCTAAATTAATCCCTAAAAGAGATGCCTATATTATCACTAAATGGGCAATGCCGCATGATATACCCTACTATGAAAGTGCAAAATCCTCTTAGTTTTCCTTTTTATGGTCTGTATGAATACAAAATCTAAGTAATTTTTTCTATCCTAAGGCCTAAATGTGAACAATGGCACACAAGACTAAGATCTTTAATCTACCAAGGCATGTTCTAAAATAGAAATAGGGAGAAAATGAAAAGATAGCACATGGGTATAGACCTGTGTTCCTTTCTCTACTCCTTCCAGCTCTCAACTGCCTATTTGCATTTCCATAATGCAGTAGTTGTAGGCATGTGTTTCTCCATATATCCAACCGCATATGCATGGTTCTATCTCCTCAACCACGGGTGCACTTTTCCTCAAACTGAAATCATGAATGCACATTTTCTTAGAAAAGAAATTGCGGATGCACATTTTTATAGTGACAGGGTTAAACATAGCAACTCCCAGATCTACCGACCCGAGATCGAATCCTTGCGTATCTCCAACTCCCAAAAACCTGGAGAAACAGAAAATAGAGATCAATAAATTAATTTAAAATCAAGGCAAAACAAAATGGAACCCTTGGGGGTCCCACCGTGATCGCCATTTCTGTAGCAAAATTACTGAACACTTGCAAATAATGAAATCACACAAAGACACAAAGATATTGCCAAAAATAAATCCTTTTGTATTGAATTTTGATACATATTTACAATATTTGAATTGCCCCAAGTATCTTGGGAGTAATGTTACAATATGTGTCTCAGTATGATACAATCTCTTCCTAGGGTGGGGTCTTCCAGGTCTTCAACAATGTACAGTGTCCTTCTGGTCTTCCGCTATAACTTCAAAGATGAGTGGGCTTTGGTATCCAACATGGACCACTCCAGCTTCAATAACCTTCTCCAAAATACTTGTAATCTACACACATTCAAACCAACAAAGAGTTAGTAGCACCTGCAGATGAGAGAATAAAATCAATGCTACACATAAAACAAACTCTGTGCTAGTAATCATGCAATGTAAATCACAGAAGCAAATAATAATGTAAAAGCCTTGCTAAAACAAAAATTATTGATCTCTGCTATCGTAATCTCAGATCTGCTAAACCATGGGTGCATGGTGGTAGACTGGAAACCATGGATGCGCAGTCATGAAACTGTCGTTGTGCGATTTCGACTATGAAACCATGGATGGGTGGTTCAGGCTAAAACATAGATTGCTTTGGGAAATGGACCTCTAGGATCTGGTAAGGGCTATGCTCATGATCTGCTCAGGGGTCATGGTCAATTTTTGTAGCCTGGCGGTGTCTTAATTCAGCTCCCTTGGTTTGGTGGGGTAAGGGTGCCTTTATAGGCCCCTTAGGGTTTTGGAGGGAAATGGAAGGTGGTAAGCCTGGATTACCAAGTGGTAATTCTGGGCTGCCAGGTGGAAGGGATAGTTACAGTGAGTCACTCAGTGTGCCTCACTTAACTGGGGTGATGTGGCTACAAGTGGAGTGGGATGTGGGATCCTGTCCTATGTGAAGGGACAAGGGAGACAAGGTGGATGAGATGTGGCAAGGATGTTGGATGGGGTGTCTAGGACACATGTCCAGTGGGTAGGCAGGGTATCCTAGGGTGATTTTCTAGATTTAATAAATCTAGAAAATAGGATAATGTGTAGGATTTTATATCCCTAAGTTGAGACTTAGGTATATGATTTATTATACTGGAGGTGGGATGGTAGATGTGGTCTTGTGGGTGCTGAATTTTAGTGTCTAAACTACTAATAATTATTTGGTTTGAAATATGTGGTCACAGGTTTTGGCGGGTTAGCCTCCAATGATGACTCTAGATTTTTTAGCATGATTTGTTTCTTTGGTTCCAATTCTTATGGTAGAATTTTTCTTATTAGTGTGACTTTCAGTATTGCTATCAGTACTGGTGGTTGGTTCTCCCGTTTTATTTTTGTGAAGTATGTTATATCCCAAAGTAGGCCCTATATCTTGTGGTTGTCTTATCCAATCATATCAAGTCCCTTAGTAGGTATAGGAAGTGTAATTGGATGTTTTCAAACAAGTTCAATATGCATAAAGTCTTGAGATCCTCTTTTTTGCATCTTACAAATTTTGAGAATCATTTTTCAGTCAATTGGCACTCCCAATATTATCCTAGTCCTATCCTTTGTGTAGTTTGTCTTGTGCCATGTTTGTATTTTCTAGTGTCTATTCCCTATGGAGAATTACTAAGTGGTCCACCAATCACTCCAACTCAGCTTCTGGAAAGGTCATTTATTATGCCAAAAATTTCTATATTTACAACCTTGGTCTGTGTCAATCCATTTTCGTTTGGTTTTAACCACTATTGTGTGTCCTAGGTAGTAAGAAGCATAGTGTCTGGTTTTTGTGGTATTCCTTTTTCCAAAGTATTACCAACATGGCCCTACTTGATCCATCTAGCCTTCAACTAGATCTCCTATATCAGATGTTTTTGGAAACTCATAGTCTCATTCCTTTCCTCAGCAAGTTCAAAGGGGTTGAGCAAGATATCACTGAAGCCTTTGTCAATTCATGGAATAATGGTTATGTTGTTGTGCGTAACATTTGTTTCAGAGTTACTGTTAAGTTGATGGTTGAGGTGACAACTTTTGTCATAATTGGGAAAGGGCGAGTGGTGCAAATATATCGTCATAACTAGGAACTTGAGCTCTAGGGCTTCCCATTATTGTTTCTAAGTTCTTTATTGCCCTTGTGTGGGCATTTTTGAATACTATGTTTCTTCTTGTTCAGGTATCTATTATAGTTTTTATTGATCTTTTGTGAGCATCCCCTATGTGGGTTTTTGTTATAGCTCCTTTACAAGGTTTACAAGTAGTTACTTCTCTTAAGCAACCCCTACGTGGGTATTGCTCGGGCTGTATTTTTATGTTTATGATGTCAAGTGTACACTCAACCTTCTATACTACTATTTGGTCCTTTTTTTTTAGGTTGCAGTCAGCCAATGTGTAGGCATGTGTCATCTTATGCTATTTTTTTAGCTACTAGTTTACGTACTTGGGTTTGGGGCCCATTTAAACCCCACACTTAAGCAATTTTACCTACAAAAAAAATGAAAAAAAAAAAAAAAAATATATATATATATATATATATATATATATATATATATATATATATATATATATATATATATATATAATTAATATCCCTTTCATAAGGTTGAAGCACATCATATTAAGATCATGAAAATCCATAATAAAACCATGGTACACATGTCCTTCCATTGTTGTTCTTCATAGAAGCATGAACATGGATACATACTAGGATTTGAACAAACCCCCACTATGGTATCCCCTTTAAACATTAAGCCATATAATACATGGAAAGAAATGAAACTCTCATGGCAAGTATAGTTTATTTGTGGACTAGAGGACTACACTTGGAAATTATATGCATGATTAGGCCATGATAAGATAATGCCAAGATTCTTATGACTTCATACAAGTGTTAAAAAAATCACTAAAAATACCCCAAATCCTCACGACCTTACATGTAGAGATTGATATTGTATATTAGAGGTATTTTGATTGAATATTTCCTCTTTTAAATTGAAAATTAAAAACAATATTTAATTGCAAGCACATAGGGTGAATTGGTCATGGAAAATTTCTCAAACAAGTAATGTGTTTCATAGCCTCCCTTTACATCATGGCATAGTCTTAGGTTCAACTATGAAAATCAAACTAGCAAACCTTTATTGCCTTAGTTTACTTGCTTGCATAGTGCAAATCACAATAATTTTCAATGAGGCAAAAGAGGACTGACAACGCAGGGTCATGCACCACCATGATTGAAACATTAAAAAATAGTTTCTAGTTTCTATTGTAATTGTTATATAATTTTGCAACATAAAAATAATTTTAAATTTTGTTAGATTTTATAATTTTATTGAATGTAGTTAAGGTTAGTTGTTAAGTATTTCATAATTTATTACTAATTTTATTCGTAGTTAACATTATTGGTTAGCATGTAATTTGGGTTTTATTTTAAATTTTATTAATTTGTTAAGTTTAGTTAATAATCATTGGTTGGATGGAGGTAGTAGATTGATCAGTTTCTATTGAGTGTTTGTTAGTTTGAGGTTGGTGGTTCTAATACTGAGCCCCTCTAGGGTTCCCATAACTTAGAGTAAAAGTTTGCTGAGGTGGGGTGAGAGTATAGTGGTAGCTTTTTGGATTTGAAACCACACCCATGGGGATAAAATGATGGAGAGGTCAATTTTCTTGTATAACAAAATAATAATAATGATAATAATAATAATAATAATAATAATAATAATTATTATTATTATTATTATTTCATTGGTTAAATATTTATAATTTATCAGATATTAATTGTTGAATATTATTATATGTTACATTTGCAGGCTTGTTATGGAAACCTCATCTCATATGTTTTCCGATTGCCCCTTCACCCATGATGTGTTCTCCTATTTTTTGCTTTCTATGGGGTCTATTGGTTTTTATCAGATTTTTTATCTGACCTTGTTGAGCATTGGGTATCCCCTTTCTTTTCCCCCATCTCTATGTATTATGGTCCCTTTATTTGACCCACCTCCTCTGGTGTTTTTTGAAGGAAAGAAATCTTCATGCCTTTAAGCACTCCTTGAGAGGTGCTAATTATGTTTGCTTCAGATCCATCTCTGCTATGGTGGATAACATATCATTTCTTCCCCTCAATGTTGGTGGAGCTCTCAAGGATGAGGAGGGTTTGGAACTATCCTTAGATTTCCAGCCTCATGTTGTTGTTGCAGTCTAGCTACGATAAAGCTTAAGAGAATTGACTAAATGGAAGCCCCCATCTAGTTGTATTAAACTTAAATTTTATGGATATTATAAAGGAAATATTGGATTAGTATGCATTGGAGGAGTCATTAGAAACTCTAGAGGTGATATTCTACTAGCCTTCACTAAAAATTTATGGGTACAAACTAGGCACTTTATGGAGGCCAAAGCACTATTTTAGGGTATCTCCCAACTAGAAGCTATGGACTGCAAGAAAATTATTATCAAGGGAGATTCTCTTAACATCATAAACTCAGTAAATGGTTTTTATATGCCCAACTAGACCATAGTAAACATAATTTTAGAATCTAAAATAATCATCCAAAACCTAGAAGAAGTTCAAGTTAAGCATGTTTTCAAGGAAGGAAATAAATCTATGAATTTTCTTGCCAACTAAGACCTGTATCAAGAAGAAATCACCATCTAGCAAGAAGCCTTCCCAGAAGGCCTCAACCATTTTGACAATGGTGTTGGATCATCCTAATTTTTTTTTTTATTTTACTGCCCTAAGGGTTGGGGAGTGGACTAGAATTTTCTCGAGCCTCAAGATGGGATGTGCCATCGATGTTGAGTTTGACTTCTTAGAATCTCTTATTTAGAACAAATTTTATGAAAGTTTTAAATTTTCATATTTGGAGCTCGGGCCCTTTCACATCTTTCCTTTCTGATGGATCACCTAGAATTTTCATATTCGAAACCTGGACTCTTCATACCACTTAGCCTAGTTTGTGGATTCTTTCATGGCATTGGCCTATGTGGCTAGTCCAGGTTGGAAAAGTTTATTTTTTACCTTTATGTGGATAAACCAAGATTATCAATTTTTAATGGGATTGTATGGTTTACTTGGAGGGAGATGATGAGTCATCATCACTTTTGGTGGACTAAGGTTGCAAGCCAAGTTGGCCATATCCAAAGTAATTGGATAGGAGGCACAAGCCAAGTCAATCATCATCACTTTTATTGGTAAAGGGATGTAGACCAAACCAATGTTTTACAATCATACTTTTCTTGTAGCATGATCCTTCAGTGGTGGCAAGATCGGTTTAAGAATGAGGTGGTTAATAGCAAGTTATGGATTACTATGATTGGTCAAGCTATTGGGTTTCCTTGAATGATGGTTGTGCATGGGTTGAGGTGGCAACTTGACATGTAGGAAGTTCCAAACACTAGCTAGGACATTGTGAGATCATGGAAAAATTATTTTCTCTGATCCATTGAAATCACCATAAATTTATCTAGAGTTGGGTGTTAAGGCTCTAGAATGGTCGGTTCTATATTTAAGAAGATTGTGTTGGGGCATGGTTTTATAACGTAGGCATTTTTTCTTGGGTACAAGTCCCAGAGTGATAGTTAGTAGTGTTGTGATTTGTTGATGGAAGTATTGGTTGATGTTGGTTTATTAATATTATCTAGCTTTTCACTTAAATTTGAGAGTTTTTCCTCTACTTTTCTTCTCGATATTCCTTGTTGGGTGCCAATACTATAGGTTATCAAGGCATTTTGGATTTTGTGGGAATGTCAAAATTTTAGGCTCTCTACAAATTTTAAATAAATCATCAGTCTATTCGGTGCTTGTGGGACTTCCTTGGATATCGCTTGGTGTACATCCCTATTTTGGTGGTTTTTGTGTAGAATATTTTTTGGAAAAATGGAAGGGTTAGTCCTTGAGACGAGCTCTTTCATCATCAACAAGGATGTGAGAAAAATTATAAATGGTAATCTCCTCCATTTACTAATTAAATTTAATGGCTATAACAAGGATATGGTGAAACATATGGTGTATTCATGGTGCAACATGATGGTTGGAGTGGGGAGCCTTGAGTTTGAAGTCTCTATTCTTATCATAACTAAAGTTATGGATCTATCAGTAGATGGGTTTATGCACAACAAATAAAAATACTCATTGGCTAGAGGGTCCCAATAATGTTTGGATGAGTATGAGGAGCTTGTCAAATTTTAGAATAGGTTTAAAAGAGCTTTCCTTAAGGTGCCTTGGGAGAGAGTGGCACTGGTGATAATGTAGTACTTCATACTAGATCAAAACTAGAAAAACCTTAGGAGCTTTCATTTCAAGTTATTGATATTACAAGAGGATCATGAATATCCCTTTATTTATTTTTTATCTATGGTGAATTCTATGAGTCAGGTTAAGAAAGGGACTACATCAGACCCAATCCACTAGGGGTTGGCAAAGTTAATTTTTGACCATGTTGTTAAAGCTAGAGGATTATCAAGGGAAGATATTTTGAATTCCTTTGATAAGGTGGTGCCTCTGATTGTTGAGTCCCTAGATTCATCTCATTTGGAGAAGAGTGATTCCCAAAGTTAGAAGGCCATCCACACAACCCTTGTTTTGGATTTTGGGATCAAGGTGGAAGATTCCTCCCTGAAAGATGTTGGGGGTAGTGAGGAAATAACTAGGTGGTCTAAGCATCTGGTGGTAAAGTTGGCTAATGCAAATAAGCCTCCTCTTTACATTGAAAAATCCTAATATGATGATTTCACCCCTTCTAGGAAGAAATCTAATCTTCTATTTGGGTTAGCCAATAATAAAAAAGATAGTATCATTTGATCTTAGGATACCTTAACATGCCCAATTCCTTCAAAAGGATGCTTTTAAATTTGAAAAAATCCCTTATTGACTCCATGCAATCCATTATATCTTGCATTGAAGAAATCATGGTGTTAATGGGTTGGGAGCAGTGGGATGTGAACAAGCAGGATTTGAATAAGAAAGAAGTTGGGCCTAGTGGGCTAAAAATTTGAGGAGAGGGATCCTCATATGTGTTTTACCTTCTTGGTTTTGGGTTGTCTTGTCATTGGATCCTCGCCTATATGGGAGGTTGATTTTTTTATTTTAGTTTTTGTTATGTTTCAGTTAGTGGTTTGTGGGTCATTCATGGGATTTGTTTCATTCTGTGATGGTGGTTCAATGGTTTGTCAATTTTTTTCCTACCTTATCTAGGTCTTTTGGGAAGGTAGTTTGGTTCTCTTTGTAAAAGTTTTAGGGATCCTTTCAAAACCCCTTCTTCCACCTAATAAATATATATATATATGTATGTATATATAATTTAATAATATTAATATTATTATAAGATATAAGGATAGAGTAAAAATTCAACTAAACATAATGTTTTTATTGTGAATGAGCTCAATAACCTATTAGGCTGCAAAAATATAAACTTATCGATCAACATGTAGCTCTATGTTTCTTCTTTATAAAATACACAAGATTGTTTAAACTTATGAGTTTTCTTATTATTTTATTTTTGAATACTTATTATTTTTGTAAAGATTATATAATTATAGGTTAAATTGTATCAAAAGTTATATAATAAAAATTTTATGATTATGGATTCAACTAGAGTGCAACAGTGCTAGGGTAGTGAAGCTGAGTGCAGTAGTGTTAGGGCAGTGAAGGCAAGTGCAACAATGCTAGGGAAATAAAGTTGAGTGTAGTAGTGCTAGGATAGCAAAGTCGAGTGCAGTAGTTCTAGGGTAGCAAAGTTGAGTGCAGTTTTATTGAAAATAAAAAAACATCATTGCAGAGCTAGGGTAGCTAAGGTGAGTGCAACAGTTCTAGGGTAGTGAAGTTGAGTGCAACCGTGCTAGGGCAGTGAAGTTAAGTGTAATTTTATTGAAAATAAAAAACATCATTGTAGATATAGGGAAATGAAGGTGAGTACAATAGTGCTAAGGTAGTGAATCCCAGTGTAGCAGTGCTAGGGAAACAAAGTTGAATGCAGCAATGCCAGGGCAGTGAATCCAAGTGTAGTTTTATTGAAAATAAAAAATTTCATTGTAGAGCTAGCGCAACGAAGGTGATTGTAGTAGTGCTAGGGTAGTGAAACTGAGTGTAGCAGTGCTAGGGAAATGAATTCAAGTGTATTTTTATTGAAAATAAAAAACATAATTGCAGATATAGGGCAACGAAGGTGAGTGTAGCAATTATAGGGTAGTGAAGCTGAGTGTAGTAATGCGAGGGTAGTGAACCTAAGTATAGTAGTGTGAGGGCAATGAAGACAAGTGTAGTAGTGCTAGGGTAGCAAAGCCGAGTGTAGTAGTGCTATGGAAATGAAGTTGAGTGTAGCAGTGCTAGGGTAGTGAAGGCGAGTCCAATGTTGAGTAGTATTAGGGTAGTGAAGGTGAGTGTAGCAGTGCTAGGGAAGTGAATGTAAGCAACAATGGAGAAGTGTTAGGATAGTGTTGAGCAGTGGTAGGGCAATCAAGGTGAGAAATAGTGGAGAAGTGCTAGGATAATTTTGATCAATAGCAATATGTGATGGATTTGATGGATGTAACCTATGATCTTTTTTGTGCTCAGCAAAATTTTAAATCTAATGGGGGCAAGAACCTACTTTTCAACAAAGGTGATGGCGATCGATGCAAACCTGCTTATGATGATGATGTGGTGGGACTAGTAGGATTCATGGGTAGAAGAGCTAGGCCCATTAGAACCTAACCTTGACCCACTTATTAGACAAATAAAACCCACTTTTGTAGAGAAGGTTCACAAAAATATAGATTTTTCTTCTCCAATTGTTTCATCTATCCCCTTGGTTGCCTCATCTCCTCTTATCCCAAACCAAGGAGTGTTGAAAATTCCAGTATCTCATGAACTCCTTTGTCTCCTTGGAATAATTTTCTCTTATTAGCAAGTTCATCAGCTCATTTTTTGACATGGAGTCAATTTGGGAGTGGTCTACTCCCAAATGGATCCCTCAAGGAAATATGCAACTCATAGCACTCCCTAGAAGTTTTTTAGATCAATCTAAATAATTATTCTGACACAAGTCATAATATTACAGGGAGGCCATGTTTATATGGTAGGAGAAGCCTTTTCCTAAGAAGTTGGGGCATTTAATTCAACCAAGAAACCTAAAGTATCAACTATGCAATAATCTGGGTGAGATTGACAAGTCTCCTTAGTAATTTTTGGCATGAGGAAGTGTTGTTAGGCATTGCTTGAGGCATTAGAGACCTGGTCACTTTCGATCTAGCTACTAAAGCTATATCGAGAATGATATACACTTGTATGCATGTTATGGCCATTATTGAATCTAAGTTGCCAAATTCAATGGAATTAGTCTTAAACTCATGCGGTAGAAACCAAGTTATTGAGTATGAAAACAAACCTGCAATTTTTTTTGAATGCAAAACATAGGGTAATATCAAACCCTAGTGCCCATAATTGAAGTAGAAGGAAGTGGCTCCTAGAGCCCTTAGAAGAGAATGGTCCAGTCTAAGAAAAAATATTTCTAGCTCGGTGGTTTCTACCAAAAATTCTCATGTTGCTATTTCAAAAGATAAATAAGTCATATTAGACCCTTAACCCAATGTTCCTCTTTAGAGGGCCCCTTATGAGCCATCCCAACATGAATTAATTTTGAATTATCCTAAACCAGATGAAAGGATAATGGACCAAGTCCTTGTGTTGGATTTTAATGAGTCTGGCAAAGCAATGGTCTAGAATATGAACCCAACCAGTGGCAAAAGTCTCGACTAGGTTCTCCTAGAAGACTTGGAGATGGAGACTTTAATCCCTTTAGATTTCCTTCATAACTCCTATCAAAGCTTACTCACTAAGGATCCAATCATCAAAGAAATCTACTCCTCCAAAAGCCTAGTGAGTCTCCTGGTCAGGATTCACCAACTTTGATTGAGTTGAAATGGTCACCATGCTCAGGGGTGGTTTCTTTAGGTATAGCCAATTCTAGATCCAAAACCAGAAATACCTAAAAAGGTCATATGGATTTCAAATGCAATCGTAAGGTAGGGAAACCCTCTAACAAAACATTGAGGATTCATGAGGTAGAGTTAGAATTTTTTATGAATGCCAATCCCAATTGAAGTTTGAGAAAGAGAAGAATAGCAAAGGTAAACAACTAAAACTTGAAACATTTTGTAGCTCCCTCGAATATCTGAGTGGAAATAATGGCTCCAAATATCGAATATGATGTTGTTATTGTGGAATATCATATGCCTGGATGGTCCCTCCAAGCAATGAATTTTGATGACACTTGGGAGAGAGGTAAGACTTGATGTTATATTTATTCAAGAAACTAATATGGATAGTTATAATGTAGAGGCAATTAAAAAATTAGTTTGGAAGGAGGTAGGTTTTGTAGCAAATTCTACCAATGGATATTATGGGGGTCTTATTTCTCTATGGGACCCTAAGAAACTAGATGGATCCATTCTATTTTTTTTTACAGAGTAATTAATATTATGTTTTGTAGTAAGGACTCTTGGCAGAGATGGATTATGTCTAATATTTATGTCCCAAATACGGTCCCTAACAAAAATCTACTGTGGAAATATCTGAGCTCTATGAGAGAAATTTTCAAGGGGGAAGCTTGGAATCTTGTTGGGTACTTCAATACCCCCTATACCCTTCAGATAAAAAGGATGGTAGTGATTGTTGTTCTAAAAGTATGAAGGATTTTGATGTATTTATTAATAATCAGGAGTTGATGGATGTGGATTTGAAAGGGTCTAAATACACTTGGATTAATAGGCATCTGGGCAATCAGAATATTAATATTAGGCTAGATAGGATGTTGGTATCCAAGGAATGTCTTCCAGTGTTTAGAGATGTATTCCTTTGCTCTCTCCCCAAATTGGTGTTTGATCATAATCCTTTGGTGTTTGAAAAAGTTCCAAAATCTAATTTTTTTTAGATCCTTCAGGTTTGAGGTAATGTGGCTGCAACATCAAGGATTAGAATCTAGAATTCTAGAATGGTGGTCTCGGTGTTTTTTGGGTCCTCTTATTTCTCAAGTGGCTTCAAAGCTCAGATTTGTTAAAGCTAATCTTAAGGTTTGGAACAAGTACATTTTTGGGAATGTGTTCCAAAGGAAAAAAAGTTGGCTGAACAGTTAAAGGAAGTTGAATTAAATTTGGAGTCAGGAGAGGTGACTGAAGGGGACATATGTATGGAAATAAAATTTTTAGCATGTTTCCATAACGTGCTGGTGGATGAAAAAATTTTGTGGTGTCATAAATAAATATTCCTTTGGCTACGTGAAGGTGATAAGAACACAAAATTCTTTCACATGTCCACCTTAAGGCATAGGAGCAATAATAGAGTTAGAGAAATCATATGGTGTTATCTCAAAGGGAATTATAGAAATAAAGAAATAAGTGGTTGAATTTTCCTAAACCCTCCTATGCTCTAGGGATAATAGGAATCTTCAAGCTAAAATAAGGTGTTGCACCACATCCCCACCCTAATTTCAAATGATATGAATGAAAACCTCAGTTCTCCCTTTTGAGATGATGAAATTAGGGTTGTTGTCTTATCTATGGATGTTCTAAAAGCTTTGGGATTGAACGACTTTCCTCCTATTTTATTTTAAGGGTTCTAGCACATCATTGGTAGTGACATCTATTCAAATATAGGTAAATTTAGGATACTAATTTAATTATGGCTAATGTAAACTCAGCATTTATAGTTCTTATCCCAAAGTTGGTGGGTGCTAAATATTACTTTGATTTCAATCCCATTAGCCTCTATAATACACTTTTTAAAATTCTCATTAAAACTATGATGAACAGGCTCAAAGTATACCTCTCAAAATATTTACCATCCTCAAAGTGGATTTGTAGCAGGTAAACAAATTATGGATGGTATTATTGTAGTGCATGAGTTGATTCATTATGTAGATAAAAATAGAAGGCCATGAACTTTCCTCAAACTCTATACGAATAAAGCATACAATTGGATCTCATGGAGCTTTCTGCTTAGAGTTCTAGGAAAATTTGATTTCAAGCCTTGCTAGATTAGATTGGTCAGAGTTTGTATATCATCAAAAAAATTCTCAATATTAGTTAATAGATCACCTACTAGTTACTTTGGTATTTGTAGAGGCATTCATTATGGATATCCTATGTCTTTGTATCTATTTATTTTATTGGTCGAGTCTTTGGAAAGATATTTGAAGGTGAATTCCATTGTGGTGGGAATCAAACCTACAACTTCCATTGATATGATATCACACCATCAATTTGTTGATGAAATATTATTATCCTTTTTAGCTTCAATTCCTCAGGCCAAAGCTATCAAAGATATCCTCTAGGACTATGAAATATCAGTTGGGTAGAAAGTGAGTTTGAGGAAAATTAAGGTGTTCTTCCTTAATACTCCTCTCGATAGGTAAAGAAAAATTGTTGAGATCTTGGGATGTGATATTGACTCAATTACTTTAGTTTATTTGGGATTACCAATGTTCAAAGGGGGTATTAAGACTTCTCTATGGGAACCAATTGTAGAAAGAGTTCAAAGAAAATTGGTAGGATGGAAAGGGGTACTTTTGAGCCAAGCAGGTAAAATTATGCTAGTTAAGTCTACTCTACAGAGCATACCAGTGTACTTCTCTTTTAGATTTTGAGAAATATTCTTCAAAAGAACAAATTCAATGATCCTTTCTCTAGTATAGTTCTAAGGATAAGAATAAATTATTTCTTGTGGCATGGGATCAGGTGTGCAATAGGAAAGAGTTGGGAGGTCTGCTATTAAGAATAATGATAATGTTAAATAGAGAACTAATAGCTAAATAGGGCTAGATAGTGGTTAAAAAAGATAATGTTAATTGGGTTAAAATATTTTTAGCCAAATATTTAAGTAACATTAGACCCAAGTCCTACCCTTGCCTTAGCATTTTGGCATAGCATTGTTAATAGTTGCTATGATATCGTAAAGAAGGGAATATGGGTGTTAGGTAATGGGTAGAGCATTGATTTTTGGAATGACACTTGGGTAGATAACATACCGTTAGAATCATATCCTCACCTAAGTCTAGTGGAACCAATCACAGGCTAATATTTTAGGTGGAAGGTACATGACTTAATTGTATCTTTTAATGATAGAAAATGTTGGAAACCTTTTGTTCTGCTAAGGATTTCAAAAGAAGAAAAAATTGCATAAAATTCTCTAATGGACATCCTAAAGTGGATGGTTATTCCTAACCAATATATGCAAGACAAATTGGTGTCGGGGGTTGAGAAGGACAATTTTTTTTCTATTAAGTCAGCCTACTTGTTGTTAGATGTTCCCTTTGGTCCTTGGTTTCTTTTTAGTAATATCTGGTTGAAGGGTCTTACCCCCAAAGTTAATGGTTCTTTTGGCTGGTGGCTCGAGGGAATTTTACATTGGATAATTTGTAGAAAATGGGATTAGTTATCCCAAACAAATGCTACCTATGTGGTAGTTCTAAAGAATCACCTATGCACCTATTGTCTAATTTTCCCTTTCCTCAGTCTATCTTCTCTTAGTTCTTGAGGACCATTGGTGTGGTTTGGATTTTTCTAAAGTTTTTGTCTAACTTGATCATTCAATAAAGGTCTCCCTTTATATACCCCCATCTTCAATATTTTTGATCCTTTGGTTTACCTCATGTTTGGTGGTGTATTTGGAAGAAGAGGAAACCTAGAGCCTTTAAAAATATCTCCCATATGGTTGATTTCATGGTACTTTGGGCTATTACTACCATTATTTAAAATTTGGATGCAATTTATTTAGATAATATCACTTCCATTGAGGAGTTTATGGTGGATTTAGTTCTTGGATTTAGATATTATTCTCCTAATCATCATCCTGAAGCTCCTACCAGATAGACTACTATTTGGGAACCTCCTCCTCTTGGCTGGTTGAATCTAAATTTTTATGGATCTCCTATGTAATACATGATGTATTTTTTGGGGTTCTAGCTATTGATAGTAAAAGCTATAGTGTGTTGATGTTTTTAGTTTGGGTTTATTCTACTCGACTATTATGTAGCTTTTTTGTTTATCTATTTCATGGATCCTTTTTGGTTTTCTATGTTGATCTCTATATTCCTTGTATCCAACTGGTTGGTTTATCCACCTTTGTAAAAGGTTTGGGGAACCTTTCAAAACCTCTTCATCCATCTTATCAAAAACAAATTATGATTATCAAAATTTTCAAATTAGATTATAATTAAATTAATAAGATTTACTATTTAAATACTAAAATTATGAAATATAATGATAGTTTATTTAGCCAATCAGTGTTTCAAACATTATAATATTTTTTGTATTATAATTTTCTACAAAAATAAAATTAAATAGTTACGAAATGTATTTTCATTCTTATTAAATAGAATGAGCTTGACTGGTTAAATTTCATGACTTCCAAGGAGATATAGGTTCAAATCTTGCTAAATAATAAATGCATAATTGCCAAGTTGTTGGAATTTCACTGTCTAGTCAATGATGTAATATGGGTGGGACACATTTCAATCCCATATAGAAAATTAAAATTTATATATGTTCATCCTTGATTGTGTTGAGTGACCAATAGTAATTAGGTTCTAATCTGATCACTTGCACCCTAGTCACCAATTTATTGGATGTTTAAATTATATCCCAGACAAAATCTATAATTACTAGATCAATGAACATTAATGTAAAATATATATTACAAACTACATAGGATTTTCTAAAGAGTAAGGTTTAGAAATTCTACACTAGCATTAAAGAGAATTTGATAATATACATTTATATTTGAACAAAGTGCAAGCCATAAGGCAATAATTTAAGTTATAAGAAATATAAATAATTGAATAGTAATATAATTAAGAAAAACATTCTAACATAAGAGGACTAATAGTGGTTTGTACTCTTATTGTTATATGTATCTCATAACACTCAAGACTACTAATGCATAGTCATAATAAGATCAACACACATACAATTATACCAAAAAAATGCATATAATTAAAGAAAACTAATTAAGATAATACCATACCTATGAATAATTAGAGAGAAATAATAGGAGGTATTCATAGCATTTAAAATCATAAACACAATTCCAAATTTTACCATTACCCTATTAGAGATATCTCATAATACATAAGTTCATCAACACACGGTCATAGAAAATTAACACTATATATAGTCTCAAACAAATAGGAAAGACTTACTTGTAATCATACATATATATTACAATTCCAAAAAATAAAATTAAGACCTACATATCCCTTAAATATAGCATATCCCATATTTTGGGATGACAAAGAATGATTTTTATTTGGTATTTTTTCCATGTCATTTTATTGGTTCTTTATTTACCATGTCGTATTATATTATCATTGTGATTGCAAGTTGTGCTTCATTTTCTTATTGCTCTCTTGTTTCCTTGTTTGGAAGTATATCTAGTCTCTTTTCAAAACTTTTTACTATTCTCTCTTTTGACTAATTTAGAACTTTTAACTTGGTGTTTGTATTCATACTTGCTTCTCCAAATTGCCTCAATTGCATGATTTTTCTTTTGAATACTTGATTTTTTAATTGTCAATTTTCCTAAACCACTTGGTTCTTTTAATTTCTCTCTTGCTTTTCCCTGGTGATTTGGTTCAAATTTCCATTTATTAAATGACTTATCTTAGATTATTTTAAGTGGTTGGGAAGTATTGATGGTTGAGCGAGTCAAAATTTTAAATTACTTTTTGCTACAACCATTTCTTGATTTTTTTTCTAAATTAAATAGCTTAAAGACTAGGATGAAGGCAAATCCGTTTACAACAATAGATTAGAGAAATTTTTTATTCTAAGATAATGATTAAAAATCATTATATTTTGGAAAAATTTTATGTTATCATGTTTACTATGAAAAGAACTTAAAATATCCAACCTTGTCCATGGGATTATGGATTCACCATTAAAAATAATAAAATAATGTTCAATAATAAAGAACTAAACAATAGAATTTTAGCTATAGGAAATTCTAATCTTATTTATTTGGATTCAATAATCATAAACAAAAAAAATTTGATCTGTTAAAAATTTAGATTACGAACGGGTTTTAGCAAGGTCCCAAAACCTGATTACAAAAAGGCTAAAGAAGCCAAGAGTCTAGAAGATTTCAGAATAGGATGCAATCCATCAAAAAACCAACCCACCAAGGCTATCCTCAGGAAGCGGCCACTACAACAAGACATAAAAAATGATACCCTTAAATAGATCCAAAAAACAATAGAAAACATATGAAGTAGGTAGCAAAATGCAACCAACAACCTCTCGAAATAGGAAATAAACTCTTAAGCTTCCTCATCAGGCTCAACAACAACCTCTTGGATTTCATCATTGGAAGTATCGATTACAACATCTTTGCCCTTGCTAGGGATGTCCTTAGGAAAATTAGTCACCTTTATATCTTCAGCAAGAGCACTGGCCACACCGTCAGTAAAGGATTTCCTGAAGAAGTACAATTCTTCAAGATTACAATTCTTGAAGAAATAACCAAGATTACAATTCTTCAACAACTCTATTTTCCATTTTCCTTAATCACCAAACAATAAATTTTTTAATTTCATAATCCAAAATAAGGAAAAAAATTACATCCTTCCATAATTTCAAATCAACATATCTGAAATAAATTTACTAATTTCAAACTTAAGTTTGATGTCTTATTAATACCTTAAAACTTTTGATAAAGTATTAAGGGTCTCAAATCCCAGTCATGTCTTATATATTATATGCATGCATGGTCAAAATCTAATATAAATTTACCTTTAATATCTCCTATGGATCCTTCAAGTAACTTTATCATTCTTTACCCATGTCCTTCCTCTCTAGGTCTAGAATGATATTTTCCTCAATTTTCATACTTGTTTATAAGGATTGGTTGTTTTTAAGTGATATAACCCTCTTCAATTTTAATTTTTAGTTAATGTTATATTTTTGGAAATGCTACAACTCCATTATTTGTCTCTAAAGTATTATATAATTGTAGGTTCTAATTAGTTGTACAATAGAAGATGTTGTACAATGTTGGTTCTAGTCAAAATATTCTTTATCTACCTTATGAACATTTGAGATAGTGAATCAGAAATTAACTTGTTTACAAGTTCCAGAAAGATTCATAAAATAAGACCAGGTAGTATTTCTTACTATAATGACTATTGTAGTCTATGAAGTAATAATGTACCCAAATTTCCATAATATATTTTTATTATAGTGGTTAGAAACATGGTAGTTTATTAGCATGTGATATTGGATCATCAATATGAAGTAGCATCATTACATGTATTGCTTCATGGGAATGGAATGATCATAATATAATAGTAAGTAGAATAAATTATATTAAATCACCACAATACAACATTTAGTAAGCAGAATAACTTACATTAAATCATCATAATAAAAAAATATGGTAGTAAATCCTAACTTCTTACAAATCACCATAATACAACAATAATTTGAATAACTTATGTTAAATAATCATAACAATAGAGTACAATAATAATTAAACTCATCAATATCTAATAGCAATAATTTTTTAAATAAATTAGCAATACATATTAATATGCAATAGTTTTTTTTATTATTAGGATGGTGCAATTCGGAGTGAGTGCAGCAATAGTGAGTGCAAGTGTGATCCAAGAGAGAGTGTAGTGGTGAGTGTGAGCATGAGATGAGAGTGAGTGCAATCATGATTTGAGAGTGAGTGTAGCTAGAATAAATTGCAAGCACAAGCTAGGAGTGAGGAGGAAGTAAAAAGCAAAGTGTGATCCAATTGAAGAAAATCTAGTGCAATTCAAGAGGAAGTGCAATCTAAGAGGGATTGCAAGCCAATATTCAGTCATAGAGAAAGAGTAGTAGGTTCATCTAGAGTGCATAAATGCTTCAAACCCTTACCATGAATGCATATAACATTATTTCCAAAAAATTATTGAAGCAAAGGAATGTTAAGAAAATTGAGAGTGAGTATGAGGTAGGAGAGTACAAGTTGAGAGAGAAGGTGATCCAAGAGGGAGTGCAAGCCAATAGCAAGCCCCATTAGCTAGTATGGAAGGAAATTTATATTTGAAATCCCTAATGGGAAGTTAGGATGCCCTAGTTGGAAGTATGGAGGCCCAAGTTGGAGATAAGCAAAAAAGTGAATACATGGCAAGTTGGATCTGGGTAGTAGATGTTACACTAGAAGTGAGAATCAAGGATGAGATGATTGAAAATTAGAGGGTTAATATGTGTACACACTTGAAAAGTTTCACATTTGCAATGGCTAATATTAATATTTAATAATCTATGCAATTATTTTTAATTAATGTATTGCAAACCTTATAAATTATTAATATTGGCTATTCTAGCCCTTTGAACCTTTTCTAGCCCCTTGTATCGCTCCAATTTTTTTGCATCCCTACATTCAGGCTATAGGATCCGTGCCTGGAAGGAGGATGGGAAAAGTATGGTGCGGTACCTCGGACTGAGAGGACTTTGCGAAGGTCCCGCCTCTCAAGGGAGGTGTATTTTGGTGATTTTTCGACGGATGGTGGGTTCACCAGGAAACATTTGGCATCAGTTTCCATGCCTAGGTTTTGGAATGTGTTTAGATGAGTTCATTTTAATCTTAAGCATTCAAGTCCTAGGTTTGGCCGAATGAATCTAAATTAAACTACATGAAAATGCAACTTTCATGAATACAACAAACAAATTAAAAAGCAGAAAACAGAGAATTTATAGGAGGAAAATGGGGAATACCTGATCCGGATGTCTGAAGAAGATTCTGACGTTTGAAGTAGTCTAGATCGTCTGGAATTCGACAGAATCACCTGCAATCTGATAGAATCATCTGAAACTGACAGAATCGTCTGAGATCTGACAAAATCGTCTGAGACTGACAGAATCGTCTGAGATCTGATGAATTCATCAGACGAATTCATCAGAGACCTGTAAAATAGAAAATAGATGCAAAATACAAGAAGTCCTACTGTGCTAACAGAGGCAAATTACATCAAATAATAAAATGAATACTGAGCAATAGTTTAAAATAGCAATCCTAGCAAATTTATGTATTTCAACAACAAATCATGAACTTAATGTGCAATTTAAGCTAAATGGGTGAACTCAAAATGCAAAATAATATAAACACTGAGTAAATGATCTAATTTGTAGCATAAAATGACAAAGAAAAGGTTGAGAAAAGCAAACTCCAGGCACTGATTGCCTCGATGTGGACTGCAGTCGAGATCGTCTCGCATCAGTATGAAATCGTCTCGCATTTGACGGGATCGCCTCCGATCTAAATAGGTTCGTTGACAATGATGGATGCTGGCTCCGATTGAAAATCAGTGATTTACCTACAACAAAATTGCTATGGGACTAGTGTAAAAGCAATATTAGGATGTTTTGACGTAGAGGGAATCACTTTGCAGAAAATTTCAGCCAGGGGTTGGGAAGGGAAAATCCTAGAGGCTAAATAGGCTTAGGGGGAGTAGTTAGGAGGTTGGAGATCATCCCAATTTGGGAGATCTCCAATGGGGGAGGGTCCCAATGGTGCAGACACGCTTCTACCCAGATTGGAGACCCGTTGGAACAGATTCCAACTATGCAAATTCAGTTTTGCGACAAGATCATCTGGACGTCCTAGTCTAGACGAAATCGTCAAATCTGGGGCGATATCGTCTGATCGGCGACGATATCGTCTGAATTTTAATTATTTACTAAGGTGAATGTAAATTTTATAATTTTACTGCGCCAATTTTAGGGTGCTACATTTTTCCCCCTCTTTAGCGAATTTTTCGAAGAAAATGCGTTAAAGATGAGTTCTTCTCGATCTACGAGAAAGCAAAAAATTATACCCATTTTTAGGCGACGATTCTTGGTCGAATCGTATGACAGCTTACTATGGTGCCCCCTCCGTGTTTTTACCCAAATCGAACGTTTGAGGTAAAAACACGAAAAAGCAAAAAATTATTGTTGAATAAAATTAAGAAAAATAGGGTAAAACCCTAATTCATTTTTACTGTTCATTTTACGGTTTTTAGAGATCTGAAGTAGAAATGGTGGAGACTACGCACAGATCAACAGAGGTCCGACGCGGTCTATGGGTAAGAGTCTAAACTTAGGTTAGAATGCTTTAATTTGATTTTACATGCTTTTTAGGTAGATTTTAGATGAATTTTGAGCATCACGATCATTTTTGGGCCGTCGACGTCGTCGGGACAAAATCGTCTCAATTTTGGCAATTTTGCTCGAGGGCGAAATCGTCGAAAGGGGGACGATTTTGTCAAACTAGAGACGATTTCGAACTACGAAATCAGAGACGATTATGCTCAAATTTGGGACGATATTGTCCAATAGTGGGTGATATCATCAATTGCACAAAATTGAATTTTAAGTTGCATAATTGATTACTTGAATTATTGATTAATGATTGTTTATTGTTTTGTTGTTTATGTTTGCAGAGAGGATTACTAAAGAGCAGGGAGTGGAAATATGGAGGATTGAGAGATGACTTGGCCGCTCTGACATAGGCAGAGCGAGATCTGCTGGCACAGGCTGGCTTACTGCATGTGGCAGAGATGCCACAAGTATCCACAGATATGGGAGATGGTATCTGGGTTCTTCCTGTTTTTGGTTATCGACATGGGAGATGACTCCCACACTAGAGGACATATGGAAGATTATGAGAATCCCCATACAAGGACGGATGATCACTCCTGGGGCCAACCAGGGCCATGCTATGGGACGGTTGTGCGGTGACCCGAGCTTCACCCTGGAGAAGGGCGAAGTTAATATCGAGGCACTATGCCAGATGCCTGGGGCATCCAGACTCACACGAGTTCTAGCTGGAGTGGTTGGTGGACTTTTACTGTGCCACTAGAGTGGGTGTAGGGTACCATGGATGCTCGCAGATGTGATCTATGACATGCGAGACCATGGTTACAGGTTTTGTTGGGGTAGTTTTGTACTATGTCGATTGTACAGGATCCTATATGGGGTCATGTACAAGGGTGGGCGATGTCTGGTCATGACATCGCTCCTACAGGTTTGGTGTTGGGAGCACATTGTAGTGTGGAGGCCGATAGGGCTTCCACTAATAGGGGTAGATGGGGAGAGGCCTCGAGTCTTCTACTGGTGGCTCCGAAGAGGGTCACGATGAGCAGATCGACCTGTCGATGTCCCGGAGACTACTGGATGATTTGGTCCCAGACCAGATCACCTAGAGACCATGGAGAGAGAATCCAGGGTGGCCAAAGGACAGACAGGAGCTGGCTCACATCAGGCGAGTCTACTGGTTGAGGATGGAGAGGGGAGAGGTGGAGCTCCACCGCTATGACCAAGTTTCGAGATAGTTCGGTCTGCAGCAAGGGATCCCATCTCTGAGAGATTACGAGTTTTCTCAGATAGTCTAGGATAACACCACAGTTAGCGAGGCACCAGACATGCAGCGCTTCTGGAGCCAGGACATAGATGATGCCCCCATCTAGCCAGTGGATGGGGACGACGCAGGAGTAGCCGATGGCTACGATGCCTGGTACGCAGGCATCCACCCTCCTCGGATGATGAGGGCACATGGTCCGATCCACGCGGTTGTGTGTCGGATAGGGAGGCGGTTCCAGGCAGCGATAGAGGCAGCCTAGGGTCACGATGAGAGGGAGTAGAGGAGGCCACAGGAACAACAGAGGCCACAACAACAGGAGAGGAGGGAGGAGAGACCCCCATCTCCATAGAGGGATAGGCCACCATCGCCCGATAAGGGCAAGGGTGTAGACACTGGGGAGAGCAGTGAGACAGTGAATCTTTGAGCTGAGGTTGCCCGCTTGCGGGATTAGGTGCAAAAACTATAGGATGAGGCTACACGACTCAGAGCTCAGGGCAGAGGAGCGAGCACTTGGGATTTAGCATGCGCTATCACCCAGATTACATTCTATCAGGCTCTATACTACCAGGCGGTGCCAGCAGAGCAGAGGGTGCCATTACCAGCACACATTATAGAGCCTGTCATGATGGGGTCATCTAGGACATCATCACGATCGACATCCAGGACTCACAGCACCACACGAACTACAATGGGGCCACCTCCTCCACCTCAGGGGGGGAGGAGATGAGGTTGAGAGCTCGAGGGGCTTTCGAGACACTACACAGAGGGTATTTGATTGAGTATGCCAAGATATGGATTGTGGCATACCAATATAGCTGATATGATGTACATATATATTTGTGACATATATAGATGAGATATTTTTGATCATATGACTTATATTGTGTTATGTATTTTGTGATGCTTATGATGCTTTTATGTTTTGATTGATTGATTTGATAATTGGATGTAGTTATGTCGTTGGAAATATTACAATTTTGAATGTCATGCTATAACATTGTAAATGAAATAATCTGATGTAACAAAGTGTATGGTCCGAGCTAGTTGGGCTCAAACTTACCTTTAAGGTCCTTAGTTGCATTAGTATTTTTTTGATTTTTTTGAAGATTTTGAGGATTTTGATATTTTTTTTGTATTTTGATTTTAATTTATGAATTGAAATTGGTGGTATATACAAGATGATCTATATACACTATACAAGGTTATTTGAGTATAGCATGTCTAAGGTTGCTTCAAAATCAAAGGAGGTTTTGAAGGATAATCTGGTTGAGGTGAAGGTAAAAATAGAAGGTGATGAATAAAAGGTAGTGATAACAAAAGCTTTGTTATAATGTAAAATAATGTAGCAAAAGATTTGACTTTTGTATGTATAAAATTGATCATATTACAAAATAAAATGTCATAAATATAAGAAAGTTCTTAATTCTTATTATTATATTCCAAGTTTTGATAAGATGGAGAAAGTATATGTGAAAGACATGCATGGATGTTATTTGATAAACAAGGATGATCATATATGGATGAAGAAAAGTGATGGATAGAAGATAATTGTGATAATAGAGAATGTATAGAACTTGATGTTTCAACCGTTAAATATTCTTCAAATGGTGTTGGGTCACCATGTATGGTAACAATTTTATTTGCAATTTCAAACTTCAAACATTGATGAAGAGTGGAAGGGACAACCCTCATCGTATGAATCCAAGGACTTTGGAGAAGTAGTTTGTAAGGTGAAGGACAATATCCTACATAGAATAAAGTATCCAGGATCTTGGATCCAATATTAAGGGGAAGAATTATAGTACCTTGACGATCTTGAATTTCATTGTTAAAAGATTTTATAAGAACATTTGATTCATTAAGATCTTCTTCCTTTGTTTTGAGCTTTTGGAATAATTGATAAGTGCATAAATTAAGAGAGGAGTCATTATCTACCATGATAGCTTTAACAGGTGTTTCTTTACTAGCTCCGATAATGTAAATATAGGGGTCTTCTTGTGGAGTAGAGGAAGGAATATCCTCATCATAGAATGAAATATGGTTAACCTCAAGAGGGTTTACACCATTAATTATGTTCTTAGAGAAAATATGATGAGGAACAAATTGTTGGCTAGGTATTTTGAACAAAATTTCCTTGTGATAAATTTGGAATACTTCTAAAAGGGATATCTTTTCTTGAGGATTAATCACTTGTTGTTGATTATCAAAGTGGATTTCAGATTGAGATCTTGATTCTAAAGATAAGCTTTCTATGCTTACATTACATTTTGTATCATTCTCTAGAGCCAAAGATAGTTTTGAAAGTTGGTCAAATGAGGAATCCATATCTTGAATATCGGATTGAGTTGATTGAACTTGAGGTTGCTCATTTGTATTTTTTGTTACAATATTAATAATATCATCATGATGGCACACATTAACATGCAATATTTGATTGGTTTCTTGTTGTTGATAATTGAATAGGGGTTCTTGGGATATCCCCATGTCTTGATTGATTATTGGCATTTGTTGTGTAGGGGTTTGATTGTTTACTGAAGATTTATAGTCAGTTGTAGATTGTAATTCCTTTATATTAAAAAGACCCTTATCAATCAAATATTGAATCGCACATCTTAAATCTTTACAATTTTGTGTCATATGTCCATCTACTCTATGATATTCACAATGTAGCTCAGGTTTAAACCAATCTGATGTGGTATCAGGTTGTCTTATGGAAGGAAGTTCAATCTTATTTGTGTCAAGTAAATACTTGAGAATTATATCCATTGGTTGATTGAGCTTTGTAAATGTACGTGATGAAGGTTTTTGAGAGGTTTTTGATAAATGCTTTAGGAATTTCATCATAAAAGTACCTAATGGTTTCTCACATCTACTTTCTTTATTATGGGTAGAATGATGACAGGAAGATTGTGATGTAGGAGGTGAGTACATGGTAGAATTGGAAGAATAAGTATTTTCTTGTTGAAATGAAGGTGTTGTATTGAAAGAAAAATATTGAAAAGGTGGTGGAGGATTATATGTGGATTGATAGACATAATATGGATATATGGGAGAATAGATAATATCGTTATGAAGAGGATTGGCAAAGGGATTGTCTTGTTGGGGTAAGGATGAAAAATGAGAGAAGTGTGATGGAGGTGATGTTGAATAGGGATGAGGTTGGTCATAATCAAAAAATGTATTTGGATGAATTCTTCCAACATTACTGATGGGCTCATATTGATTTGAATAAAAAATCATGGTTTCTTTAGTACTTCTAAAAGCAATATTTAGCATCTACTATTTAGAATTGAATCTAAAATATATAAACATGAAATGATGATTTTGTTTTTGTTTTTCTTGTATACATATATATTTTTTTTTCGTTTTTGTTTTCAAAAGGTTTATAATGCATTCACGTTGGGTTCACCAAAATGTATCGCTCCAAATTTTTTGCATCCCTACCTTCAGGCTATAGGATCCGCACCCGAAAGGAGGATGGGAAAAGGATGGTGTGGTACCTCGGACTGAGAGGACTTTGCGAAGGTCCCGCCTCTCAAGGGAGGTGTATTTTGATGATTTTTCGATAGATGGTGGGTTCACCAGGAAACATTTGGTGGCAGTTTCCATGCCTAGGTTTTGAAATGTGTTTAGATGAGTTCGTTTTAATCTTAAGCATTCAAGTCCTAGGTTTTGCTGAATGAATCTAAATTAAACTACATGAAAATGCAACTTTCATGAATACAACAAACATATTAAAAAAGCAAAAAATAGAGAATTTACAGGAGGAAAATGGGGAATACCTGATCCGGATGTCTGAAGAAGATTCTGACATTTGAAGCAGTCTGGATCATTTGGAATTCGACAAAATCACCTGCAATCTGACAGAATCGTCTGAAACTGACAGAATCATCTGAGATTTGACAAAATTGTCTGAGACTGACAGAATCGTCTGAGATCTGACGAATTCGTCAGACGAATTCGTCAGAGACCTGTAAAACAAAAAATAGATGCAAAATACAAGAAGTCCTACTGTGCTAACAGAGGCAAATTACATAAAATAATAAAATGAATACTGAGCAATAGTTTAAAACAACAATCCTAGCAAATTTATGTATTTTAACAACAAATCATGAACTTAATGTGCAATTTAAGCTACATGGATGAACTCCAAATGCAAAATAATATAAACACTGAGTAAATGATCTAATTTACAGCATAAAATGACAAAGAAAATGTTGAGAAAAGCAAACTCCAGGCACTGATTGCCTCGATGTGGACTACAGTCGAGATCGTCTCGCATTAGTACGAAATCATCTCACATTTGACGAGATTGCCTCCGATCTGAACAGGTTCGTCGGCGATGATGGATGCTAGCTTCGGCTGAAAATCAGTGATGTACCTACAACAAAATTGCTATGGGACTAGTGCAAAAGCAAGATTAGGATGTTTTGACGCAGAGGGAATCACTTTGCAAAAAATTTCAGCCAGGGGTTGGGAAGGGAAAATCCTAGAGGCTAAATAGGCTTAGGGGGAGTAGTTAGGAGGTTGGAGATCATCCCAATTTGGGAGATCTCCAACGGGGGAGGGTCCCAATGGCATAGACACGCTTCTACCCAGATTGGAGACCCGTTGGAATAGATTCCAACTATGCAAATTCAGTTTTGTGACAAGATCGTCTGGACGTCCTAGTCCAGACGAAATCGTCAAATCTGGGGCGATATCGTCTGATCGGCGACGATATCGTCAATGGTCAAAACAACCTCTAAAAATGGTGCGAAAAAGGGGGAAAAAAATTTCCCGATGGTTAACAGGTGGTTTGGGAGGTTAAATTTGAATTTAAATTATTTACTAAGGTGAATGTAAATTTTATAATTTTATTGCGCCAATTTTAGGGTGCTACACCCCTTTGATCCAATTTGGCCCCTTCCTATGCCTAACCACGGTCATCATGAGGCCACTTCACTATTTTTTAACTCTAGTTCACCTTAACTCCAATTTTTATTTAATTCCCCTCTTTTCTCCACTTTCCAAGCACATTAAATTCATTTGGGTGAGGATCCCTCCACCTGGAAGCTTTGATTTTTTTTTTTTGAAAAAAAATGAAAAACTTGTATTAATACAAAGGACAATTACAAGCGGGAGGGAACACATCCCAACCAAGAACAGCAAGCAACACAACAAGAGAAGAGCACAAAGGCAACCCAGCACAACACAGAGCAAAGAAGTCAACTGGGCGCAAAAAAATGACATGTCGCGAAATCGCGACATGTCGCGAGATCACGACATGTCGCGAGATCGCGACAGTCAACCCCGGCTCCCCCACTGCGGTGCCAACAGTCGCGAAAACGTGACATGTTGCGAAATCGTGACATGTCACGATATCACGACATGTCGCGAAATCGTGACATGTCGCAAAGTCGCGACGACAGCACCCACCTGCAACCCTTCGACAACAGTGTCGCGAAATCGCGACGAATTCACCAAATGGCAACCAGAACGCAAAAGCGTCACGAAATCGCGACAGTTTTCGCCAACCCGCTGAAAATCCAAAATTGTCGCGATTTCGTGACGGGTTTTCCTTATGACCCCAGACCGCCAAAATTTTCGCGATATCGCGACGGTTTTTCCTTTCGGCTCCCAGCTCTCAAAACTGTCGCGAAATCGCGACGAAATATCTTCTCGGCACCCAGTTCTCAAAACTGTCGCGATATCACGACGGATTTTCCACTTAGCACTCCATCTGCAAAAGTGTCGCGATATCGTGACAATTTTACCAGTTAGCACCAAATTGCCAAAACTATCGTGAAATCGCGACCACTTAACCAGGCACCTTCCCCAAGGGCCGCGATGGCGCGACATGTCGCAAAATCACGACAAAAACCTGTCAAAGGCCGAGAAGGCGCAACCTGTCACGATATCGCAACATGTCGCAATATCGCGACAAAAACCCGGTAGAGGCCGAAAGGGCGCAACCTGTCGTGATATCACGACAGAAACCTTCCTTAGCAAAAAAACACTGCACATCATTTCAGAAAATGTTCAAGGCCTTATCGAATCTCTGCATCCTCCATAGGCATGTCACTGTGCAGTTGCATCCCAACCTCCCTTTCAGCACCCATCTTAGCCAGGAAATCGACCGCCTTATTGAGATCATGATTCACATAGACAGGTATCACATCATCTAATTCTCTCCAGAGCTCTTTGATTTAGGAAACTAAGATCCGCAACCTCCAAGCTATCGAGACAAAGTTTCTCATACAATCAAGAGCACCCACCAAAATTTGGGAGTCAGACTCAATAATAATCTTCCTGTGTCCTTTTTTGGTAGCCCAGAAGGAAGCAGATTTAATGGCAAAGGCCTCGGATTCATTGTTTGTGGCACATCCCAGACCCTGCAGTTCCCAATAGAGCAAAGACCCAGCATGGTCATGGAACACAACTCCAATTCCAGCACTTCCCGGATTGCCTTTAGCCGCTCCATCAGTATTGATTTTGATCCATCCTTCAGGAGGAGGTTTCCAACTACCACTCACTTGCCTTTGTTGAAAAACAACTCCCTCGTCCAAAGGCTCAGAAGCAGACTGAATTTCCCCCTCGGTATGAATGGCAACCATTTCCGCCACTTTGCTCCAAATGACTTGCCATATTCCTTCTAGAGAGGAGAAGGTTTCATGAAAAATACGGGCATTTCTCTCCAACCAAACCTGCCACCAGATAAAAAATAAACCAAGCTCCCAGCCAATTCGAAGAGCATTGGATTTAAATCTACCTTTCTTCCAGCTTTCCCAAATGTTGTTTCGAGACAAGACCCCATTATCCTGAAGTTTAAAGTGGGAGAACCAGTGCTTCTAGATCTGTCGTGTGAAAGAACATTCAAACATTAGATGATCCGTCGTTTCCTCCTGCTTATGGCATAACACACATTGAGAAGGGCCAATGATGCCTCTGAGTTTGATATTGTCATAGGTGAGAATTCCATTATGCAAAAGCTACCAGGTGAAGAATTTCACTTTCGGCCAGCCCTGGGGATGCCAAATATTTCTCCAGTCAGGAACCAAAAAAAAGGGTGGAGGGGGCTCTGGGAGGATCTCACCATATCCTTCTTTCATAGTATAAACCCCAAGGCTTCCATAGCCCCAGGCCAGTTCATCCTCCTCATCTCTCCCGATAAGAAATCGTTTTGCCAAGATTTTTCCCAAAGTAGGTACCAACTCCGGAGGGATAGGTATTGGCCACTCATCCAGCCCCTTAAACTTTATGAGCTTGTAGTCCCCCAAATGACTAGTGTTAAAGTAGCTCTCAATTTGAATCCATCCCTTATCTTCTAAAGCAGATTTTATCGGTTGTAATTTAGGAAAAACAGCAATAATGGGAGGATTCTGGTCCCAGGAATCAGTCCAGAACCGAGCCTTATCCCCGCGTCCCAATTTCCAAAAAAGTTGATCTTTGATGAGTTGATCTCCAAGCTTAAGCGCCTACCACACTGGTGATCCAAAACCTTCCAGTGGAAAGCGGCCCACATCATTAGGATGGACATAACCCAGGTATTTGCTAGATAGAATTCTGTTGAAGAGGGATGTTGGCTGAGAAATCCACCTCCGGTACAGTTTGCCAGCCAAAGCCTTGTTGTTAAACTTGGAGCTTCTTAGTCCCAAACCCCCTTTTTCCTTGGGTTGGGTAACCTTGTCCCAGCCAACCAAGGCCCATTTCCTCTCTCCCTTGGCACCTTCCCATAGAAATATTCTAGCCATTTTATCCAGATCTTTCCAAATAGACTGGGGAGCAGCCAGGACGGAGAATTTATAAATTGGCATGGCCTGAATAATTGACTGCAGAAAAGTTAGACGACCCCCATAACTTAAGAATCTATTAGACCAATGGTTCATTCTATATTTGATGCCATCCAAAAGGTCCTTCCAAACATCAATTTTTAGTTTTTTGAAATGGAGAGGGACCCCCAGATAGACTACTGGGAGAGAGGTCCGAGTGAAACCTAAAATCTCAATAACTCTGTCCTGTAACCGTTGATCAATATTGAAGAAGATCACTTTGGATTTATTGTCATTGATGACTTGATTAGAGGCCCGGAGGTAGACATTTAGAGTATCTCTGATTCTTCTTGCTTCCCTACGGCTGGCCACTCCCACCAATCCAGTATCATCTACAAACTGTAAATGTTTCAAAACTTCAGCCCCAACCTTAAAACCTGTTATCTGACCCTGAAGTCTTCTTTTCAGAAAGATTCTGCCCAATCCTTCAGCCAAGATGAGGAAGAGATAAGGAGAGCAAGGGTCTCCTTGCCGCAATCCTCGAGAGGCACTAAAAGGAGGCGAGGGAAGTCCCTTGATAATAACAGAGTATGAAGGCGTAGAAATACGACTCATGACCCAGTCTGTCCAGTCCTGAGAGAAACCAAAGGCGATCAACATCTTTGCCAAGAAGCCCCACTCCACCCTGTCATAAGCCTTGGACATATCCAGTTTAATGAACATTCCTTTGTTCCCAGGTTGGTGCATAGTATGGATAGCCTCCTGAGCAAGAATCACTCCATCCAAAATTTACCTCCCTTCAACAAAACCCCCTTGCTCCGGGGAAATTATATTATGCAGAATAGGTTTTAACCTTTCAGCCATAATCTTTGTAATTATTTTATAGATCACATTGCATAAAGCAATAGGTCTAAAATTAGATAAATGAACCCCCCCTGCTCCTTTTGGAATTAGAGTAATGAAAGTATGATTTAGAGCCTTGAGCATTCTTTTATTGGTTCTGGACTCTTCAGTGACAGCCAGAACATCTTCCTCCAGGGAATCCCAAAAGGCCTGGAAGAACTCAATAGGGAAGCCATCGAGACCAGGCAATTTACCAGAACTCATCCCAAAGACCACCTTCTTAAGTTCATCTTTATCTATAGGTCTAAGTAGAGCCTGGTTTTCTTCAGGAGAGATTAAAGAAGGAATGACAGCAATAACTTCATCTTGGGCTGCCCCATATTGCTCCATACTTTCCTTAAAGAGTTTTGAGAAATACTCCGTTGAGTGGAAGTGCATACCAGGAAGAGTGTCAAAAGAGTATCCATTCTCATCTTGAAGGAAATCCATAGTATTCATTTGTCTCCTAGCACGAGCGAGCGCTGAAAAAATTTTGTATTTCTGTCTCCTTCTAATAACCAAGTATTTCTTGCTCTCTGTTTCCAGTAAATCTCTTCTTGGTTATCAATATCCTCAACCGCTTTGCGCAAGGCATCATCCTCGGATTTAAGGTGCTCGGAAATGTTTCCTTCCCTGAAATGTTTTTGCACCTCATCCCATATAGCCAACAAGGGGGCCCGTTGGAGCTAGAAGTCTGATTTGTTAGTTTGCCTCCACTGTTTCAATTTACACTTGACAAATTGAAGCTGTTTGTGAAATTTGAACATTGCAGTCCCAAAAGGTGGGCGGCCATCTTCCCACCACTGAGGAATTTTTCTTCGGAGATCTTTTTGCAACCAAAAATTTTCAAATTTAAAAGGTTTATGGTACTGCCCTGTCCTAGCCCCTCTCTCCAGAACAATGGGAAAGTGGTCTGAAACTGGGCCTTCCAAAATTTGAAATTTAATATTCCATTTCACAAATGCTTCCTCCGAGACCAGAAACCGGTCTAGTTTTACCTTCCTACTGTGTGGCTCTCTTCTCTTATTAGTCCATGTAAAATAAGTACCAAGACATTTGATATCAACAAGGTGAAAGGCCTGGACTTGAGCAATCAGAAGCCTATCCCCTGGATCCAAAACTGGGAAACCACCTTCCTGATCACTGGAAGATAATTTGGCATTAAAATCCCTAGAAACAATCCAATCGCAGTTTTCCCGGGAGGATCTCATTGAATGAACAGCATTCCATTGAAGCCGCTGGCCATCAATGCTTTGAGCCCCATAGAAGTTTGTAATTAAAACCTGTTCAGCTGTAACAATATTCTTAAAGAGAGATGTGAGAACCCCCCTCCAAGTTGTATGTTCTATTGCTATCCACACCAGAGGATTCCACAGAGTAACAATTCCCCCGAAGCTCCTTGGGCCGCCACATCCATATATCCAGCGCCCCTCCATATTCTACTAGCAATTTTACACATAAGATCCGAAGACATTTTTGTTTCTCGAAGGAGCAAAAAGTTTGTTTTGTGTCTTCCTAAAAGTCTTTGAACAACAGATTGATGGGTTCTACTGTTTAAACCCCTTACATTCCAGGATTGTATAATCATTGGAAACCTTGGGAGCAATACCAGTCAATTATTCTCATCGATCCTCCATTGATCAGCTTGTCCCCTTGCGCTACTATTAGATCCTTATTGGATTTTCTACCAGCTCCTTGGGAATTACTATTCTTAGACCTCTTTTCCACCTGGGTGATCCCCAACGCTGGTCTTTCTCTGTTCTTTTTTGCACTTCCCATGTGGACATCCTTAATAACTGGTTGTGCAGGGGAATGAATTACCATAGCCCCTAGGTTCTCTGGCTGCAGAGTCTCAGGGGTTTCAATCACCTATTCTAAGACAGGAGTAGATGATAGAGGATCGTGAGAGTGGGTGTTGGTATCCCCAGCATTCCCAACCACTCCTTCCATGACTTGGTCTTCTTGGTCTACAAGGGATTTGAAGATTTCATATCGATTGGTTGGCTTGGATTGGGTCTGTTCCTTGCCATTTCTCTTTTTGTTTTTCCTCCGCTTCTGCTGTTCAAAGCCATCTTTCTGGGCATCAGAACCCTGGGAGATATTGAGGGGATCTTTGACCGAAGTGAACTTACCCTCTCTAGGGTGATTTGACGCTCTCGACGGAGCTTCCAATTTTGTGGTTAGGCTATTTGGGCAGAACCTAGCCAAATGGCCATGCTTATGGCAGACTCTGCATCTGAAAGGTAAGGCTTCATAGTCTAGTTGTTGTATCCAGGTTAGTCCTGCCAACTCCAATTCCACCTCGACAGGAAGTGGCTGGCTAATGTCCATTTCTACACATATTCTAGCAAAGACAGCAGTATTTCCTTCCATGGTATCTCTTGAAACTCCCAAGAATCTACCTAGAGAATTACCAATCAACTATAGGATTTGCTCACCCCAAAACTCCATTGGGAGAGCATACAGCCGTATCCAGACAGGGACAGCCGTGGGCTCAATGCAAGGGTCAAAACCCACTCTCCACGGTTGGACAAATAATCCTGCCAGGCCGTGGATCCTCTTCTCTGATTCAAATGCTCTATTTCTATCTGCTAGAGAAGAGAAACTAATAATAAAATACCCATTGCTTATAGGCCATAGAGAGTACTCACCAATGGGCTCCCAGTTCTGTCTCACCCAGGTGTGAAGGAAGTTCAGAGTGGGCCGAATACCCATGAATTTGTAGATCAGATCATGGGTAGCACGGTATATAATCGTATCCTCAACCAGTTCTGGCTCTATGACAATCTTTGGCCTGGACGCAGATTGTGGAAGGCAGCCGTTAACTCTGTTTGTAGGTAAACCCTTTCCAGCATTCTTAAATAGCATTTGATAAGCACTACGTTGAGCTTCATCGGAAGAAGATGCAGGGTTTTCTTTTAATTTATCTGCATAAGAGCTTTTCTGCCCATCGGGAGATCCTGGAGGAGACCCCATTGGGCCCTCCCAAGGCAACGAGCAATCCTTCAAAGAGGTGTAAAATCAATCCACAGGAGGATCTGGAAGAGACTTCCAACTAGAGACCCTGGAGCTTCGCCTGGTGCCTGCACAGAAAGTTTCCCGCCAAAACGCCAGAGCCGCCCAAGAAAGGTAATCCAGAAGCTTTGATTAGAAATGCTAATTTAGTGGGTTAGAAATCTCTCCACAAAAGGGACATTAGTGAGATATGTAATAATGCATCACAGTATGTCATATTGCATCATGGAATGTTTGAGGTGTCATAGAACATCATAGCCCAATCTAGGAAAGTTGCACATTTGTCTACCCCAAGTGGGGAATCTCGAAGATGTCCCTTTTACGTACCCATGCCACTTGTAACCCCTTTTCTTCCATCCTCTCCACTATCATTCACCCATGGGAAAATTTTACAAATGGGTATCCATTTCTATATTAATTTAGTACATAATAGTTATAAAAAAACTCTACTCAAATTTTATTTGATATTGTTGTGTTTTTACTTGAAATTGTGCTTGCAAGTTTTACCATTGGAGGAGCTCGAAGGCATCAACCATGGAGGTTTTTGGGTTTATTCACTAACATTTTTTTTCTAGCCACATGAAAAACATTTATTCAATAGTGCACTATATATATATCAAGGACACCAAAATAATTCTTTGAAGGCTTAGATTCAAGATCAGAACCCTCTATTGGATAACAGTATCAACCACCAAAGGCAATTGACTAGAAGCACAACCACCATGGGCGGTTGAGCATCAAGGCAAAAAACAAATCTAGATCAACCATAGGTTGTATAGAAAGGTAAATAAAGTATTTAACAAGGCTCTATATGAATTTCATGCAATTTTGTAACTTTTACACTCAATTTTGTGAAGTTTTGTAATGTTTTAGTCACTTTTTGTAACTTTCTTTCACAATTTTGGGCCTCATCTTGAAAGGCCTTGCATATGCTATTGATGTTTTTATTGTGATTTTATGTGTAGGTAGTGGATACACATGGAATATTAGGAGGTCAAGCAATGCACTTTCTAAACCCTCTCACAACCTGTTGTGCACTCAAGGAGATAACTTGCGACACTATAAATTTCACTTGTAAAATAAAACCCTCCATTTAGGAAGGTCTGTCATAACCAAAAGGGCCTATTTTTAAAATACAAAGCTTATCAAATATTAAATCAATTACAAATATCTCTTTTATTGCACTTTGTGTACTTTCAATTATTATGTTTTATTTTCTCTTTCACAAAAATGGTGATCACGATGGGGCACTTTGCCCACAATACATTTAACATTTGTTTTGCATGAGCTTTGGTGCTTGCATTGGGCATAGAATATCTTAAGTGTTTTACTTAGGGTTATTTGTGTTTGCATGTTTTTTTAGCTTACTTTTCTAACTTTCTACCTATTTTTATTACTACAGGCACCCAAGGGCAGGAAAGGCACAACCATACCTTCTCAAATTAGGGTTGAATCTTGCAATATCTACCCTCACAGGCTTAGTCTCAACTACCTTAGGTAGTTCTCAAGCTCAATATCAATTGTCTATGGTAAGTTTTAATCTCAGCCTCAACCACCCATGGCATTTGTCAAGCTTAGTTTCAACCACCCGTGGTAGTTCCCAAGCATGGTATCAACTACACATGGTAGTTCTCAAGCTCAGTATCAACTTCCCATGGTGGTTTTCAAACTTAGAAAACAATTGCATAGGCTCAGGATCAAGTTTAGGGACATGATATGCTTAGTTTTACTTTTTCTTTTAGCATAGTCTCCCATATTCTAACTTTACATTAAAATTTGTATCATAGTTATTTTATTTTATATCTTTGAATCTCTTTCCTCCTCTTCTCTCTTTCAAGTTTTAAAAAAAAGAAGCATTAGCATAGTTGTTTCATGATTCCTTTCTCAAAACCTCAAAGGCACATTAGTTTAGTTGTTTCTTTCTATTTATTTTCAAACATTCAAAGGCACAATACCTTATTTATCTCTTTTTGTTCTCTCAAAACACTCAAGGTGCATTAGATTAGTTGTCCTTTTCTTTTCAAAAACTCAAAGACTCAGATTAATTATCATTTTCTTTGCCAAAATCAGTAACTTAGGTTTTCATTTCCTTTCCAAGCTTAGTATATTAGTTTGTGCATGCTTTCATAAAGCTCATTTAGATCATAATTTATTTCAAAAAGCACATTATATCATTGTTTTATTTACATTTTTAGGGTTAGTATTAGATTCACATTATAAATAGGCATAAAAAAGAACAAAAACAAAAAAGATGCATCATATCACACACATTTTGCATGTCATATTCCGTAAAGATATTGCGAGAAAAATCTCTTGGTGACATTGGATTTCACCACCAACCATCATTTGAGCCCTTAGAAACCATAGCTATATCACATAATTTCTTGGATTTCATCACCAAGAAGATAGCTACTCTTGGGGCTAGCTCATGGTAATATTGAGGTTAGATGCCCTTTTGTTCATAGGGCTTAATAATTTTTGGATTCATAGGTGTTGCTTATATCCAAGCCTAACTGAGGGTGAAGCAAAAAGCTAGCTTGACAAGTAGTAGTATGTAGATAGTGTGACCTCTCTTGAGAGGTTTGTTTTATCCTCTTAGGATACCTGGAGCCAACCCATCATCCTACGAAGTCTTATTTTTGTTTGTCGTATTCCTCATTAGGGGAGTAACCATAAACACACCTTATTAGATTTTATTCCATCATCCTTCATAGTTCCTAGGTCCAAGGAAAATCAAAACACAAAAAAACCAAAAAAATCATCAACAGTAAAAATAAATTAAAGAGAAGTACAAAATCAAAAATGAAAAAATAAAAAAATAAAAAAATTTATTGTTTGATTGATTTTTTGTTTACATAGATAGTGTGTTTTTCCTTAAAAAGAAAAAAGAGAGAGAGAAAAGAAAGCATCCACCAACATCCACTTTTATTTTGAGTAGCCTATGATAACGACCCATAGTCAAGCCAAGGCTTCTTTCCAAATCCAAGTTTCCATGGACCATTTAGGTCACTCCACCCATTCTTCAACCACTCCCCCAACTTATCAAGGGGACGCATCCCAAATCCATCAAGGTAGCATGTTCGATGATGTCCATCATTACATATCTCCTCCACTTGAGACTCAGCACATTGGGTCTAATCAAGGTGGTAACCACCATACCACGCACACCATCCCTTTTGTACCCCCTCGTATTGAGACTCCCCTTTCTCCACCTGAGCCAAACATCACCCCATTGATCTCAATGTAACCACTCACCTCCTTTTCACCAATCTAATATACCATGTCCAATCGCCTCCTACTCCCTAGGACCTTCTTCATCACATCCTCCACCACCTAGTTCATTCCCTCCATCTCTATCCTTGCTACATATTCTTGTCTACACTACCTCCACAATAACCCAAGCGTAAGCTTACAAGTCTTATCATCCTCCATAACCTCTTGCATCTTCTATTTTTCACCACATATCGAGTGTGTAAACTTTTGGAATGTTGCTAGTATCCTCAAAACCTAAGGGAATTAGTTCTACCCCTCCATAGTACACCACAAGCCCAATGTATATGGATATAACCCTTAATCACCCATATTTATCCAATAAATTTCACTCATCACATGCTCATACATTTCTACATCACCTCCTTACATCATGCACCTTCTCACCCACATTATTCAGCCCAAGTTTGTGCCAATTCCCATCTACCCTTTTCTAGTCCATATTCTTATTTCCAATTCGCTAACCCACCTCCTCAATTTTGTATTCCCATAAATTATCTCCTAATAATTACCTATCTTATCACATTGGTTCTTATCACACCACCCACATCCCCCACCAACCACCTCAAAATTTGCATCCTTCATCACATTCATTGACTCAAGGATCATTATTTCCCTAATCACCATCTTGGATCTATTTCCTATCAATGGTACCTATAATCTATTCTTACCCTCATGACTCTCATCAGTGGCCTATTACATAGTAGCATAACCCACACCCTCATCAAACATCACCTCATTAAATCCATTCTACTCTTGATTCGTATCAACCCACCTCTCAACCATACCAATTGCACTCCATCCAATACATGTATTATTTAACCTCTACATAATCCTTCATTCTTAAATATCATTGTATCCCCCACTTCAACTTCCTACCTATCATCAACACCACATTCAACAACCACCATCACACCCCTTGCACATGCATAATCATTCTCATTAATGCCATCAATATCCACCTTCAAGATCCCAGGTCTTGCAAGTACGATCATTTGACCATATTCACTATCACCTCTATTCACACAAATCCTATACTCCTATCAAGCCATCCCATATGACTCATCATGGTACCCAATTGAATAACACAAGCTTATACTTAGAGGGGGGTAAACAGTATAACGCCCACTTTTTCCTTTCTTTCAAACTAATATCAATTAATGTCCTTAATTGCAATAACAAAATATAGCAATGTGCATTAACAACTTAGATAGCTATAGTAAGCAAGAGAACAAGTCACCACATACAATTGAGACACAATATTAATGTGGTTCCCCCAATGTGGGGTACTCCACAAGATAATCCCCTTATAATATTTCACACAGAAATAAGGATCCTTATCCAATACAATGATTAATTTGATCTGCTCAAAGCTAGGCAATACACTGATCTGCTTAGCTACAAAATACACTAATCTACTTAGGTAGGCAATCCACTAATCTACTCAGCTATGCAACACACTAATCTGCTCAGGTAGGCAACACACTTATCTTCTCAGGTAGGCAATCCACTAATATGCTTAGCTAGGCAACACACTGATCTACTCAGCTAGGCAACACATTGATCTTCTCAGGTAGGCAATCCACTCATATGCTCAGCTAGGCACTCCACTGATCTGCTCAACAAGATCACACAGAACTTATCCAAATATACTCAACAAGCTCACAAAACTTGTCAAAATCTGCTCAACAAGCTCACACAGAACTTGTTCAAATCTACTCAACAAGCTCACACATAACTTGTCCAAATCTGCTCAACAAGCTCACACAGAACTTGTCCAAATTTGTTCCAAAAACTATCCACAAAGCTATCCAGAAATCTATCCCAAAAGCCTTCTCAAAGGCTCAATCAATCATACTCAAGTAGTACTCAAATATCATCCACAAATATTATGAAGGCAAGGCTCAAAGATGAACTCAACAATGAATGGTAATACACTCTTCAAAGGATGACAACTATGATCCACAATGATATCAACTTAAATCAATCTCATATAATCATAAAGAGAATTGTTAGAGACTCAATATGTTCTATAATCAAATCCAATATCTTTCTCAACTCAAGGCAATCTCATAAAAGCATAAAGAGAATTGTTAGAGACTCAATATTTTCTATCCTCAAATCTCAATCTCAACTTAAATCCAGAATATAGAATAGTTTTTTTCATGGAACTTGAACAACCACTTCACACAATCACTTGACTAGGCTTAATCAACTCAACTCAACCAACTACCACAAGGAACAAATCTTTCTTACAAACCCTAGTCCAAGCATGTATCAACCAACTCAAATGTTTCCAACAATCCTCAACCACAAATCTCACATAACAATGATACTCATGTTCTTCTCAAGTTAAAGTTCTTTGCATAACCAATGGGCTTCAACAACAATGTTACTTCACATAACAATGATACTCATGTTCTTTTCAAGTTCTTTGCATAACCAATGGGCTTTAAAAACTATGCTTATAAAACAAGGTTTAACCACAACTCTCAAACTAGAAAACCTTGAAGCATTCAACAAACCACTTTTGAAAAGGAAACCACAATTAATCCTTTTCTCTCCAATGATATTTCAGAAATCAACCACCATAAACAAACAATAGGAGAATGTGCCCATACCTTTTATGAATATGAAGAAACCCCTTTGGAAATCTACCACACTCAACACACTTTGAAAAAAAACAAAACAACCTTCACTTTGAACCCCTTTACAAAAACATAAATATCTCTTTACATACACCTTATTTCTCCATCTAATCAAGTTAATCAAATAGCCCTCAAAATAATATTTCCAATGATATATAATATGGTATACTTCTAAAAGAGGAAAACACCAGAAATTTCTCTTTTTCTAAAAGTGCATTTCAACCCTTATATCTTGCCTTCCAAGTAAATAAAAATTTAATCAAACATTATTCCCTTAGCATCACCTTATTCCTCCAACATTAGGCAATAATAAAAAATATTCAATAAAATGTTTACTTACCTCTTATAGGGAATCAAACCCTCGTAACTGCCCACTCAAAACCACAACCACAGCGCCAAAGACCACGTGAGCTATCTGCTCACATTGGACAAAGAGAAAAAGTTCTCCCTATATTTTTCTGCCCTAGCTCAACCCAAAATGTGTGCCAAATGCTCTTATTCCACACTCTACAAAAATCAAACCCAATGGGAATCGAACGCATGCCCTGTTGCAACCAAAAACTCCATGCTTTCCAAGCTCACCGTTGGACCACACTGGCACATCGAAGGATTTCAAGGCTTCCACATTTTGTTCTCTTCATTCAATGCTTGGATTTTTGAATCGAAAGCCTTTGCATATATATATGCAACCTTCCTTTAATTTCACATACATCGGCACATTTAATTATTAATTTCCTTTTGATGGCGCATGGTTCTTATGACGTCGATGATGACTTTAATTTTAATTTTAAAATTTAAATTTAAATTTTAAATAATTAAAATTTAAACTAAATATTTAAAATTAAATATCTCGATCACCGGGGTACCTTTTTTGACGAAACAAAATCCAATCTGGGTTTTAAGAAAAACCCATTTCAAATCTGCCATCCATGGTTTTAAATAAAACCTTTTATTTTTCCTGCCTTGGTTTTCACAAAAATCTTGTATATATCCATTCTTTCCAAAATATCATAAATATTTATTTATGAAATACTTTGGCCACCAAAACTCAATGTGATACATGTGACATCAATGACAACATAAAATACCTCAAATTTCCAACAATCTCCCCCTTTGTCATTGATGGAAACACCTCTAATGTAAATCACCACAGTCACTACAAAAACCATTTCTAAGAATCAAAGCTGCTCCCCTTGACTCAATAATCTCTTTGGAGGATGCTCCCCCTAACTAAAATCTCTCCCCCTTTGACATCAATGGCAAAAGTGACACCTATGGGGCTAAAATATATGACTCTTAAGCTTAGCTCCCTCACCACCTTCTCTCTTGGGGTGATTAATTTTGGGGTGGGAGTACTTTTACTCCCATATTACATTGTTTCTTTCGTCTATCAACTTCCTTCCATGTTTTCTTGATATCCTTCTCTTGATGAATTACTTGATCTTCTTTTCTAGAATCTGTTTGACCTTCTTGCCTTGAACATTTTTGGAATTGAGTCCTACACCATTTTGCAATATGTCCAAAGTTATTGCAATTAAAACACTTGATATTCTAGGATTTGGATGGTGCCCAAATCCTGAATTCTTTCTTGAAATGATTTCCATATCCATTCCTTTATTGAACCCTATATTGTGAAGCTCTGTTTTCATGACCATTATGACCATGAATTTTGAATTGTGTATCTCTAAAACCAAAACCATGTTGCTCATTTTATTTGCATTGAAAAGCTCTATGACCAATCTTGTTGCATAAGAAGCATTGTCCTTGAAAACCATACCTTCTTCCTTTGAAGTTTCTTCTAGCAAAATCAAACTTCTTTGATCCATAGACCCTGTAGTGTATAGCCCTGTGTCCAAATCTATTACAAGAAAAACAATGTCCTTGAAAAGTCCTTTTTTCATACCTTGGTTCCTCATACCTCTCTTGACCATTATCCTCATGATCACTTTCAACTTGTGCATTGCATCATTGAACCTTCTTTGTAGTATCTAAATCATCTTCCTTAGTTTCTTCCTTTCTTTCCTCTTCAAGAATTTATTTTTATTTTGGACTTGATTCATCTATCTCAAAACAAGATTCAAACTAAATATTTGGAGCCATAGGAACTTTGGAACTTTCTTCATAACACTTATGTGCTTCCTTGCTTTCATTTTTTATAACTTCCTTTCCTTTTGAGTGTGATTCCCCAAACCTAAAATATGAGACTTTTGGTGCTTTGGAATATTCCTCTTATTTCTCTTCATTTGTGTCAAGTAGTAAATTGGCACACATCTCTATAGCCTCTGAAATGCAAGTATCCATTTATGCTACTTATTTTTCTTTGGGAACTGGTTATTCCTTATAGATTTCTAAAATAAAGCTGCTTGATACAAATATAGGTCCTTGTGTACTTATTTTTTATTTCCCTTCTTCATAATCAAGCCTTGTATTTATAAATGGATCTCGTTGTAAATCTAAAAAAATATTCAAAGTTTTTGAATTCCTTTGAAATCATGCTAACTCATTTATGTAGGTCCCCAAACTTTTCTGATCTTCTTCTTCTAACTATTTACACCTTTCTTTATTCTCCTTCAATTGCTCATAAATAGTGATGTTGAGCTCTTTTGTTTCTTGAAGCTCTTTTTCCAAATTTTGAATGTGTTGATTAAGCATCATTTTGGCCTTTTCATTTTCATACACCTTATTTTCAAGCCTCTTGATTTTCCTTTCCAATACCCTAATTTTATTTTCTTGTTTTGTGGATTTCTCTTTCACATCATCACTACTGCTAGAATTGTCACTAGGACTGCTGCTAGAAGTATTACTGGAACTATTGCTTTCTTTTTCAACAAATGAACTTTCCTTGTTGTAATTGTTGTAGTATGTGCAATCATCATCTATATGACCAAAATATTTACATACGAAGCATTTTAGTATCCTTAAACCCTTCTTGTATTTATTTGCTTTCTCAATGGCTATGGCAAACTCTTCATGTCTTTCTTCAATAGATATATCCTCTTCTTTAACTTCAATACCTAGGAATAGGTGTTCTTTCCTTTCTTCACTTATTCCAAAGAATGTACATTCTTCTTCATCTGACTAGTTATCATTGTTATGAATTGAACCATCACTTGCTTCTTCAATGTAGTAAGATGTCTTTATCTTATAATTTTTTTTCTTCTTCTCATACCTGTTAAGCTTGTATCTGTCATATTTGTCATGCTTATGCTTTCCATCTTCTTTTCTTCTATGAACCTATTTTTCATCATCACTATTTTCTTCATGTGGACACTTGTGTGCATAGTGACCAAGATCATCACACTTGTAGCATCTAAATTTTCTCATATCCCTAAAATTTCTTGAGTCCTTATTCCTTTTGATGAAGTTAGCTTCCTCATCATTAATTGGATTTTATATATCTCTTCCCTTTTTCTTTCTTCGAAGCCTTGAATGCAATCTCTTTTATTGTAACCTAATGCTTACTTACCCTCATATCATAAGTTGTGATATTTTTTTGTAGTTCTTTTATTATTAGCATGTTGATATCCACTTTTTCTTCTATTGTTGAAACCTTTGCATCATACTTCATGGGAAGTGATCTCAAAACCTTTTGAGTAACTTCTAATTCTTTCATCTCAAATCCTAGGCCTCTCATGGTGTTAGTAATCTCATCAAATCGAAGTAAAAACTTTGCAATATCTTTAGAATATTCCATTTTCAATTCCTCAAATATTTTCTATGAGTTTGTAGTTTTGACAACTTTACCTTGGAATATCCTTCATAAGTATTTTGCAACTTGGTCCAAATTTCATTAGTTGAATTATATACCATGACCTTTGCAAAATATTTCTCACATAGCCCACTCAAAATATAATTTATTTCCCTTGCATTGATCTCAACCAATTTCCTGATAGTCTTATCTACCTCGGGATCACCTTCAACCTTATACTCTTTTTCAACCATCTACCATACCTCATATCCCTGTGATAGCAAGTAGTCCTTCATTCTAATGCTCTAGAAAGCATAATTATTACCATCAAATAGTGGTGCCTTATTTGCAGATGATCCATTCTATGAATCCATCTATGTTCTTGTAGAATCTGCCCTCAAGTTGTTAGCCTTTTTGAAGGAACCTACTCTAATACCAATTGAAGAACGCAAGATTATACTGAGAGGGGGGGTGAAAAATATAGCAACCATTTTTTATTTTCTTTAAAACCATTATAAATTAATTTCCTTAATTGCAATAACCAAATATAACGGTGTGCATTAACAACTCAGATAACAATAGTAAGCAAGAGCATAAGTCACCACACACAATTGAGACACAAGATTTAACGTGGTTACCCCAATGTGGGGTACTCCACAAGATAATCTCCTTATAATATTTCACACAAAAAAAAGGATCCTTATCCAATACAATGATTACTTTAATCTGTTCAAATCTAGGCAATACGTTGATCTGCTTAGGTAGGTAATCCACTGATCTTATTAGCTAGGCAACACATTGATCTTCTCAGGTAGGCAATCCACTAATCTTCTCAGCTAGGCAACACACTGATCTACTTAGTTAGGCAATCCACTAATCTGCTTAGCTAGGCAACACACTAATCTTCTCAGGTAGGCAATCCACTGATCTACTTAGTTAGGCAACACACTGATCTGCTCAGGTAGGCAATCCACTAATATTCTCAACTAGGCACTCCACTGATTTTCTCAACAAGATCATAGAGAACTTGTCCAAATCTTCTCAACAAGCTCACACAAAACTTATCAAAATCTTCTCAACAAGCTCACACAGAACTTGTCCAAATTTGCTCAATAAGCTCACACAAAACTTGTCCAAATCTGCTCAAAAATATCACATTTAACTTTTCCAAATATTCTCAACAAGCTTACACAGAACTTGTCCAAATCTATTCCAAAAATTGTCCACAAAGCTATCCAGAAATCTATCCCAAAAGGCTTCCCGAAGGCTCAATCAATCATACTCAAGTAGTACTCAAATCTCATCCATAAATCTTATGAAGGCAAGGCTCAAATATGAACTCAAAAATGAATGGTAATACCCTCTTCAAAGGATGACAACTATGATACACAATAATCTCAACTCAAATCAATCTCATAGAAGCATAAAGAGAATTGTTAAAGACTCAATATGTTCTATTCTCAAATCCAATATCTTTCTCAACTCAAGGCAATCTCATAGAAGCATAAAGATAATTGTTAGAGACTCAATATGTTCTATCCTCAAATATCAATCTCAAATTAAATCTATAATATAGAATAGTTTGTTTCATGGAACTTGAACAACCACTTCACACATTCACTTGACTAGGCTTAATCAACTCAACTCAACCAACTACCATAAGAAATAACTCTTTCTTACAAACCCTAGTCCAAGCATGTATCAACCAACTCAAATGTTTCCAACAATGCTCAACCACAAATCTCACATAACAATGATACTCATGTTATTCTCAAGTTCAAGTTCTTTGGATAACCAATGGTCTTCAACAATAATGCTAATAAAATATTCTTCACATAATAATGATACTCATGTTCTTTTCAAGTTATTTGAATAACCAATGGACTTTAACAACTATGCTTATAAAACAAGGTTTAACCACAACTCTCAAACTGGAAAACCTTGAAGCATTAAACCAACCACTTTTGAAAAGGAAACCACAATCAATACTTTTCTCTCCAATGATATTTCAGAAATCAACCACCATAAACAAACAATAGGATAATGTGCCCATACCTTTTATGAATATGAAGAAACCCCTTTGGAAATATGCCACACTCAACACACTTTGAAAAAGAACAAAACAACATTCACTTTGAACCCCTTTACAAAAATAGAAATATCTCTTTACATACACCTTATTTCTCCATCTAATCAAGTTAATCAAATATCCCTATAAATAAGCTTTCCAACGATATATAATATGGTATACTTATAAAAGAGGAAAACACTAGAAATTTCTCTTTTTCTAAAAGTGCATTTCAACCCTTATATCTTGCCTTCCAAGTAAATAAAAATTTAATCAAACATTATTCACTTAGCATCACCTTTTTTTTTTGAAAGGGGGTAAATATTTATTATGTGGTCACGATATAACCCTTACATAGCATATCCACACATAGCATATCCACAACATGTGAGGGGAGAGATTTGAACCTAGGCCTCTCAATTTCAACTGGAGAGTTTTAACTACCCACTTGCTCTCCAACTCCTCTACATGAGCAGATCCCTTAGCATCACCTTATTCCTCCAAAATTAGACAATAATAAAAAATATTCAATAAAACGTTTACTTGCCTCTTATATGGAATTGAACCCTCATCACTGCCCACTCAACACCACAACTACGACGCCAAAGACCACATGAGCTATTTTCTCACATAGGACAAAGAGCAAAAATGCTCCCTATATTTTGCTGCCCTTGCTCATGCCAAAAATGTGCACCAAATGCTCTTCTTCCACACTCTATGAAAATTAAACCCGGTGGGAATCAAATGCATGCCCTATCGCAACCAAAAACTCCATGCTTCCCAAGCTCACCGTTGGACCACGTTGTCACATCGAAGGATTTTAGGGCTTCCGCTTTTTGTTCTCTTCGTTCGATGCTTGGATTTTTGAATTGAAAGCCTTTGCATATATATATGCAACCTTCCTTTAATTTCACATACGTCGGCACCTTTAATTATTAATTTCCTTTTGATGGCACATGGTTTTTATGACATCAATGATGACTTTAATTTTAATTTTAAAATTTAAATTTAAATTTTAAATAATTAAAATTTAATTTTAAATTTTAAATAATTAAAATTTAAACTAAATATTTAAAATTAAATATCTCCATCATCGGGGTACCTTTTTTGATGAAACGAAAAGCCAACCTGGGTTTTAATAAAAATCCATTTCAAATCTACCATCCATGGTTTTAAATAAAACCTTTTATTTTACTTGCCTTGGTTTTCACAAAAACCCTGTATATATCCATGCTTTCCAAAATATCATAAATGCTTATTTATGAAATACTTTGGCCATCAAAACTCAATGTGATCCATGTGACATCAATGACAACATAAAATACCTCAAATTTCCAACACCACTATTCAACTCCCTAAGCCCCTCCAAATGCATTCCAATAATTGACCAATAAATTCACTAGCTTGGAATCACAAGTTATAGGCATGGGATATCAAAATATAACCTTGAGTCAACTTCAAAAGTACCCCATGAACCCCTTGGTCCTAGCGCTACCTTATCCTCCCCTATTTGAAATGCCTAAATTTAAAAAGTTTAAGGGAAAATAAGATTCTCAAGATCATTTGAGCACATTCATCAATACTTTCTATCTCATCAATGAGATAGATCCCCTCATGATCCATACCGTTTTTCTATCCATTGTGGTAGGAGCCTTGGATTGGTACAACCATTTGCCTAGACACAACTTGTATAATTTTTAATAGTTGGTCAATCTCTTCCTTGAGTGCTTTGCTCTAAAATTTAAGACCACCTTAACAAATATCACCAACCTTCATCAATTTGATGATAAGTCTATCCTCAATTATGGAAATCAATAGAGATTGATATTGACTAAATTATCTTTCTCTATCCCTATCACTGAGATAACTTATATGTTCACTTAGATTTGTTCCAAATAAATATCACTCCTTCAACTCCAACAATAACAAAATATTGAGGAGTCTCTCACTCAAACCAAAATTATCAAGGACATTAGGATCCAAGAAGGAGAAATCAAGCTCCAAAATAAGGAATGTCTAGGTAAAAATACCAAGGGTAATAATACAAACATTCAATCTAAATCTTCCCAAGTCAACTAGGTAGTGTTGATTAGCATAAAAACTCAACCTCCCCAACAACAACCTCAACCACCACACTAACACCCCTCTCATTTACCATAATAGTTGGCATACAATACCATGCCACGTCCAATACAAAATCAAAATACCATTCATCAGGCTACATGCCCTCAATAGTCCCAATGCAATTTCACACCTCTCTCAGAGCCCTTATCCAACATACTTCAAAAGAAAATTGGATGCACAATTGATCTCATTACCTAAGATAAGACCTAAAGATCCAAAAAAGCCTAGGGGAAGAGGGTATAGAGAATATAAGTATTGCCTCTACCATTGACAAAAGGATCATGATATCGATAGGTGCATCCAACTTAAACATAAAGTATAAGATTTTATTGATAGGGGGCTTATCAAAGTTGATAACCCTCTTGCTCCCCCTAATCAAAATTTGGGTATCTATCAAAACCCATTACCATAATATGGTAAAACACAACCAAAAATTAAATACACTATGGTTACCCCTCAATAAAATCAAGTTAACCATGTCAAAAATACCCCCAACCATCTAGTTTTTGTTGGGATGATTCATGTTGTCACAAAAAATTGAAGGTACCTGGATCCACCTACATAAAAAATTGACCCCTAAAATATTTCATCCTCAACAATAGTGTCATATTTGCCAATGCAATTCACCATTACACCTCAATCCTAGCTTGTCATCTATTTCAAAAGTTGGCTTACCCATAGCCTTAAAAAATCCTCAAATAAACTCTCCATCTATGAGTTAATCCAACAATCACCTCCTCATTGAGGAATTAATGAAAATCCTCAAATCCAAAGAGCTAAAAACCCATGATCCTAACAAATTTTCTAATTTTATGGGTAACATTCAAACCTGCACCTCACCAACCATTACTTTTTTTGACATTGATATTAAGGCTATCTCGATGGAAGGACCATATCTACCCTTGCACATCATGACCACTATTGATAACAAAACCTTCAAATGTGTCCTAAATGACACAGACTTATCCATAAAAATCATCACATAATCCACCCTCAAACACCTTAATATTCCACCCACTTATATTGTTTATTCTACCTTTACTCTATGGGCATTCAATAACACCCTATGCTCAATAGTAGGAATAATTATCCTACTTTTCCAAGTAGGGGTTCAGACTATCCACACTTTATATAATGTCTTGGATGGAGAGATGTAATACAATATACTCCTAGGTAGACCATAGATATGAGATATGCAATGCATACCCTCAACCTTGCACCCTTGCCTTACATACACACATAAGGGTCATGTCCACTACATTCTAGTAGACTATGAATCGTTCAAGTATTTCCACATGGTCACACACCCACATGAGTTCCCCTTACATTAAACACACATGTCTCTCACTCGTCATCCACTTAGCTCATCATACCATCCAACCTCATCTTCTATTCCCTCATCTATCCATCACAATATCAACCCATAACCCACCCACTCAATCTCAACCAATCCAATTCACCCTTCTTCATCTGAGGAAACTCATTACACCACTCATCCTACCTCAAATAAATATCAAACATCTTCTTCATATTCTTCACCCTTCCTCCTCATCACCACCCACCTTCTTCCTATCCTTTGCCCAATGCTCAACCTTTCCATTCTTCTAGAATGCAAGCCACTCTATCCCATCCCTAACTTTTTCATCCTCCATAATATACCCATACCTCTCCTTCATCCTCAATGGCATAACCTCCATATTTAATCCTACCCATCACACTCATACTACATAATCCTTCACCTTTGAATCCTGTTAATAATCACCATCCACTAAATCCATCCAAATTGCATAATTATACTTCTTCCACTAATACCAACCACCATATTAGGGATTCTTCTTTTATTCCCACCACTTCTCCCATTGGATAGGCTACCATCATCCTTAGTCCTACCATCATCACCCCTTCTATCTCCCCCATACATGTACCCACACATGCATCTCAAATCGTATCTTCTTCCACGATACCCAATACACCCCCACCACAAAATCCATCTTAAGCTCATCCATTCATCCTTGACATGGACCAAGAGGCATCCACTCTAATTTTTCCACCCTCTACATCTCACTTCACTTTCATGGATAATGCAAAGTCATCCTCCTCCAACCCCTCTCCACCTCTCTCATCCTAGTCTTCTAGTGTTGTTGTACATATGACCACTCCTATAAAAGGAGAGTACATTGTACATAATATATAATCAGTTAAAAATTTTGGTTGCCCTAGTCATGTCATTTTAACCATTAGTATTTTTGTTCTAGCTCTTCCTATAATCATACAAATTTTATGTATGGAGGAATTAATTCATCATCTAATAAACCTCCTCACAAAGAACCAAAATCATTATTTTCTAGAAAAATCAACTTTTTAGATAATCCTTTATTCACCATGAAGTACTTCCATCATTTTAATTGGTGAAGATTTATCAGATGTAATAGATTACATTTAAATTTGTCAATCCTAGGGTAATAAAGGTTATATTTAAAGAATATCAATCCATTATAGATCATACCATAGAGATCAATGCTAAGCTTAGTTTAGATTTCTTTTAGTTTTAGGTGTTTGCAAACATGATTTAGATTGTGCAGGAATGAAAACAGAATGCAATTTCTAACAATAATTGGCTATTGATGAGTTTAACTGATAGTAATTACTTACTAATGAATTGATCTATTGGTGAGTCTAACTATTGTTGAGGATCCTCATGCAGTTAGTTTTATTTATCTATTCTGACTTTATATTTTATGAAAATGCAACTTAATTTATTTTATATTATAAGGTTAATTAACTATTTCTAACCTATTTTAGGGGTGATAGCTTAGGGACTAGTTGTAGGAGTGGGCCCTGCCTCCTAGAATATAGTGTAAGTCTTTCTCTCCTAGTTTACTTTATCTCAGTGAATAAAATACATAACTATTCCTAACATAATTTTATTCTATGAATAAATGGAAATACAATTACAATTACATAAATGAAAATAAACAGTAAATACAAATGACACAGTTACCATATGCAAAGAATAAAGAGCTACTTTTATTGTTGGTGATTCAAATGTACATGCTGACATGGTTATTTTAGAAAATCTCGATAAGACAATTCAGTATTTTAGTATTTGGACATTTCAACATTAGACCTCTTCAAAGGTCTTCCTATGTAATATATATGATGACTTGTATAATTTTGAATAAACTCTTCTATATATTTTTCCATATGGATTTTTGTGGACTTATGATGCGCCAACTATGTACTAACAAAAATAATCTAAATTAATACAATTCATATTCCTGCTTGGACTTGGTAAACTTCCTGAATGGTCCAAGTGGCAATATGTAAGCTAACTTAACAAAGAAACACTAACTTTGATATTTTACAAGATATACAATATAACCAAATGTCCTTTATTTTAGGAAAAGGTTCAACAATCTTGCATATAAATCTAATAAACCTAACAATAGTTGGATTACACAATTTTATTGAATAAAGTAGTAATGACTTTATTAATCACAATATGCCATGTGAAGAATACATGATAAATAAAATATTATGCTGATTGGAAATACCTGGTTCTCGTGTGAACATGATGTGGCATGCAACGTCAATCAAAAAACTTAATAATCCTTCGGTAACTACTAGTAAAAATACTTCAGTAACTGCTGGTAAAAATCCTTTGGTAACATATTTCAGTAGCTACCTTCTGTAATGTACTTTGGTAACTATCTTTCGTAACATGCTTCAACTACCATCTTCTGTAACAGTTATCTGCTACTGCTTTATCAACGTGCCTAGGCTTCCTACATGTCTTATGTCCATCTCCTTACATCCAAGGTGTATCCCAAGGCTTGCGCTAGCTGCATCATTCATTTGTAGAACATTCTTCAACACCTTGCCTGCATAATTACTCATAACTCGAACGTATTTTACATAAAACAAACACATTTATCAGACTATATGCATTTATCCTTTTATTGACAAATTATAGAGATATACAATAGTAAATTACATAAAACACACTATAATAATTAATTAAACATAAAAATGAAATATTCTATTGTAGAAATACATGCCAAATATCCTCTCATAATTTTTCCTCAAACTAAAATCTATGCATGTCCTCATGCATATGGATAAATGAGATAAACAAAATATAACAGATTTTACACACATCAAATTTCATCATCCAAATTCTTGCAACTGAAAGATTAAAATTAATCAAAATTCACACTGTCCTTCAAAAAACCATTTATAATCCATGAAACAAGACATTATGAGTCTGTGTAAAATTTTCCAAGAGTAAACAAACAAATATCAGACATTGTTTCCAGAAAAGAATTTTTGACATTGAGAAATGAACATTTTCAGAAATACGTAAAACATAAGCCGACATGTTACACAATTTCAATCAAACATATGCAATTGTAGATAAAATATTCTTGATATCAATACAATTGTACATAACTTATCAGAAAATAATGACTCTAGAATTATTCATCAACAGAAATCATTTTTTTCATAGAGAAATAATGTACTGTGCACAACTGTATTTTTAGAAGATAGTTTCTGCAAGAGTATGTTATTAGAACATTTCTAAATAGAAAAAGACATTTTCCAAATTGTTTTTCTGCAAAAACATCAAAATTATTTATACATACATATTTAGACATGAAAAACTATATACAATAACATCAAAATTATTCAAAAAGATTTATGTATACCACTAAAATAATTATAGATAAAACAATAAATATTTTGTAGATAATAATAATAATATATCAACATAAAAGTCTGAATAAAATAATTTAATAGTTTTTGCTTTGCAATTCATCAGACTTGTGCTCGTTGGGTAGAGATCTATGAAGATGGTGGTCTCAACTATGGTAACCTACATTCCCTTTTCACTTTTTGTACCTTCTCCTTGTCCTTATGTTCACCTACTAGTGTCTCAACCATAACAGTTTTGATATGCTCAACTTCATATGAATCTTCCTTCATCTCTTCATCCTACGTCAGAGAAGGCGGAGGTTCCTCAACCGAAGCAATAATATTATCTATCACTACATTGATTTATGGGGGCATCCCTAATTTCAAGACAAGATTCCCTAGTGCGATTCCTATCTTGATGGGATAAACTAATTTCTTAGGTTGATTTTGCTACATCAGACTAATGAGCTGGTGGGGAATTTCTTCATCAAGGAGTTTAGAAAATTCAATGGGTTTATGTGTATGGTTTGTTTTGCTTAAGTTCACTGACTTTTTTTACTTTTTACCTGGTGTGGATATTTTTTTTGGAGAAGCATCGATAGGTGGCGGTCGGTTAACAAAATCAATGGGTTTCATCACCCTATCCACTAAAAGTTATTTGATCATGTCTATATGAAGGGTAAGGTCTCACTGAATTAGTTTACAATGCTCTATAAAATCCTCTCACAATTTATAAATTTTGATTTGTAAGATAGTATTTTGCACCCGAAGGTGGGATAGAATTTCGACAGTCGACTCAGGTTTAGGTAAATCAAATTCATGCCTTGATGTATCCTTTTGCTTATGAGTTTTGACAGTTTTTTTCTAATGCATAAATTTTGACTATTTTGGTTTAATATTTTTAGCAGATTTGTGTTTACATTTTGGATTGTCAGGTTCTTCCTCCTGATTATCAGACTCATGTTCTTCTTCAGTCGAATTATCTTCTTCAAATTCATTCTCAATGGATTCAAAGTACTCCGACAGGTTTGATTCATCCACTATTTGATTCCATGCAATTTTAACTTCATGAGATTTCTTTAAGACTATTAACTTAATCAGGCCATGATGTGCAAGTAGGTGCAATTTGGATTTTTCTTGGGGGTTTTTAGGCTTAACCCATAAAATTGTAGATTTCAATGATTGAAACAAGAAGGTAAATTGATAACACATTCACTATTTTTGGGAAACTTTAGATTCATTAACATACAAATATTGTAGGCCATACAGGTGGACATTTGTCCTTCTAGGGTAAAGAATTTAATAATTAGGATAGCTACCTCCTGCCATAAGAGGGGAAGTGAAGAAGTAGACACCCATTTAATCCATCCATCCTTATCCCTGAGAATAGTACATTTCTCACAAAATTTGGCTATTGAGTAACACTTTTGGAGGGATTTTTGTAGTATGGTAATCCTACTTTCGGTAGATTCAATACCTCTAATATTAAATTAGGGTTAAGATTAAATTGAATACCTCCAGCTTGAGTGGTCATCCAATCAGGGTCACAATTCAAGACAAAATGTTTAGCCAATCCTTGGTCATGCCCTCTAAATTTGGTAAGAGCCTCCCACCCTCTGGCATTTTGGAATAACTCAGTTACAACGTCACTAGGGTTCTGGGTTTCAACCGAGGATAGTTCACTGCACTTCTGAAACATAGAGTGATGCATAGTGGAGTCTAGGTTTTTTTATTTTCTTTAGAGTATAAATGGATAGGCAAAATATTTCTTAGAAACCCCAATGTTTTATAAACCAGAAACCCTACAAATATTTCAAATAATGAAAGAAATTGCTTTATAATTCTATAGAGTAGTTTATTTTTCTCAAAAATGTAGAACAATATTAAAATAAAATAATACTTTTTAAAACCATATTAAACACAAAAAATTATCAGCGAAACCATTTTTTAATTCCTCTACACACCTTCTATAATTTTAATATCGCTTAATCCATGTGCAATAGAGAAATAAGAAATGATTTTCGACATCCGTAATAGTAAAAAAAATTCTTTACCTATAATTTTTTATTTACTCTACCACCCTTCCTATGTCATCAAAAAATTGTCCTTATGCCCATGAAATTATGTGAAGTTCTGAAGCTCGCCACCATCTAGTCAAAAAAATTCAGCAATATTTGCCGAAAAAACCAAGAAATTTTACTCAAAATCGAGTTATAGAGGGTCGTCGACATCGAAGGAGGTGGATTAGGTTAATTTTACTCTGCATGCCTGCATGCAGAGGTCTTATATTATTTATTAATTATATCCAATGGTAGAGACTAGTTTAATTCCAATCGACAGTGGAGATCATTTGCCCTAATTTTCCCTAAAATCATCTTGAACTCATCATCCATCAATTTGGCTTTAATCGACGTCCTGTGGCTTAGATCCAAGTGCTGCTATGTTATTTTTCAGTGAAGGCCACATGTCAACAATCATGTCCTTCCCATGATACTTCTAGAATCGTCACATTTTTCCTTGCATCACAACCCTTAATTTAAATATTAATCAAGGGTTGGCATTGATTATCTACATCGTCTTTTACAATTGGCAAAGGGATCTCCACCTATCCTTTATTGGTATGGTATTTGGGCGGTCGGTTTTTGCTTGGCCCCAACCCTACCTGCCACCTTGCATGGCGAGGTGACTTTGATTTACCACATGTTATAATTTTTAGTCACCCATTAGATAGAGTAAAATCAATATTTTAATCATTCTCTCATGCTATGTTTCATCTTGCGTGGTGACTTATTGTTGAAGTGGTTAAGTGGATTGGTCCACGTTATTGTTAATGCACACGCCCCAACAAAGCATGTCATTCTTACTTTTGACCCTTTAGGACGACTGCATTTTCAATAAGAACTATAAATTTTACTTGGCACGTGGCACTCGTTCATGTGGATATGTCATAAGAGGCGTTTATGTGGTTCTAGGTTAAATGTACAAGTCATGAGAGGGCTAATTTTTTTTAATTTTTTTGTCTTGTCCATTTTAATTGATTTAAAACATTACCACCAAGTTTTCCTTAAAATTCTTTGTTGATGCACCCTTATTACGTGTCCTAGCATTCCTTAAATTGCCACGTGTCTCACTTTGTCTGGCCTAATTTTAAATTTTGACACTTAGAATATTTCATGATATATGCTTATGGATGACATCTATAGATGATGCTTACAGAAGATTTTTACTGATGATACCTATGGAAATTGTTTATAGAAGATTATTACTGATAATATTTATGAAATATGCTTACATAAAATTTCTACAACAAACCTATATAGAAGAAATCTACGAAAGATATCTATAGAAGATATCTATAGAAGACACCTACAGAAGACATCTACAGAAGATACCTACAAAAGATATATATGGAGGATACCTACAGAAGACATCTATGAAATACATCTATAGAATATACCTACATAAGATATCTATGAAAGACATCTACAGAAGATACCTACAGAAGATATCTACAAAAGATATCTATAGAAGATACCTACATAAGATACCTACGGAAGGCATCTATAGGAGACATCTACGGGATTAAAGTTTCTAGAGTTTGGAACAATACTTTACCTATTTCGCCCCCTCAAACTATATTGTGAGCTTTATATACCTCTATTATCCCCCCCAAACTATAATTTTGGCTATATAGCCAAACCAAGATGAAGGGTATTTTATTTATAGTTATGGATGACATAATAATGAATTTTATATATGGGGGTTTATTATAATTTTTATGATTGTGCTTCCTGAATTTCATTAAGGAGTAGCCAAATGAGAGAAAGATAATGATTATAAAGCTTGATATCAGTCATCAATATATACAAAAATAGATATATTTCAAAGACTTGAAGTATTTTCAAAAATGGAATAGATATTCAGATGTTATGATGGCTTTGTAAAAATATACAAGATTTTGAGAGATGAAAGCCATATTTTGATAGAAAAAAATAAATTGTACAAATTTTCTTCTAACTTTTGCCTTTTTAGGATATTCTAGAGTTATTTCTCAAAGACTTCAAACATCCTAGTGATATTTAAATAATTTCATCTATTCATTTCACAAATCATCATGGTGTTAAAGTTAGCCTAATGTTTTCAAACTTCCTCAAGGACCAATGTGTGTGTAGTGAGTATTCATTTACCATTGCGAGTGAGGATTGAGTAACAACAAAGATCACTTATGCCAACAAGCTAGTTTATCTATGAGCATCCATAGATCTTATCCAGACTTAATGCTATTGCATAAGGATACTTTAATGGAGAGTACTCCATGGTGTTCAAGATACTAAGAATTCCAAGGATTCAAGCTCTTTTACCCTTATTTAGTTTTTCTTTGGGATACTTGCTCATTTTGAGAGGGAGCAAGGTATTTTTATTGCTTTTGGGGTTCTTTCTTATTTTTATGAGAAGCAAGAAGATCCTTTTTGGGATACTTGCTCGATTAGATGAGGAGAAAGATATTTTTTCTTTTTTTCCTTTTTGTTTTGCGAAGGAGGAATAATTTTGGGGAATTGGATTCCCAACCACTCTATCAAAAGTCCTGATGGGAATTTGATCCTATATTTACTATTCTTCTCTTCTTTTTTTTTCTTGTTTGGGGATGAAGGGTGAGCTTGTCCTTTTGCCAATTCAGTAGTACTCTAGACCATGTGCATAGATTGATAAGCAAGGGAAACTATTTACTCATGGTAGTAGTAATACATGAGTCAATATATCCACATATCACAATATTTTTATATGTTCAAATGTGCGTAGTCCAAGAAAAGCTTGATTGACTAGGAATAACTCGCAACATCAAAATATTGTTTGACTTTCAAAGAAAATTGCTCAAGACACTAATGTTGTTTGAGTAATTGAAAAACTTCCAGATTTTATCTAGCAAATAAAGTATTATTCAACATATAATAGTCATTTTCTACAAGCTTTTTAAATAATTACCTATTTAAGCTACTTTTGAAACATTGTGACTAAAAATTGATGAGAATAGGATAGAAATACTGCAGATATAGAAACTTCATGATGAAACAAATGAAGCATAATATTTTTTTTTTACGAGAGAGAAAAAATTTTATTCCATAGTGGCTAATTGCAGTTCATAAATGGACTGCAATTCAGCTTGCTACTTAAGATGGTGTATGAATTCCTCCTTAGATAATGGCTTATTATAAATTTTAAGCCTATTTTCGTTTACTAGCAATTTTCTTGTTGAATTGTCTATAGGCTTAAGCTTGACTATACCATTTTTGAATATCTCTTTGATTTCATAGGGTCCTAGCCATTTGGTCCTCATTTTATCTTAAAAGTCTTGGTAACGAGAATAAAAAAACAAAGCCCAATCTCTTGATTCAAATGTGCATGGTACAATATGTTTATCATACCATTTCTTTCGTTGTTATTGGGTTATTTCAGTCCTATGTAATGCTTCTAATCTCCTTTCATCTAGAATTTTTAAATTTTCCAATATAGCTTTTTGCACTTTATCCCAATTCATATCAAGTTGTACCGTTGTGCGAAGAGTTTCTATCTCAAATTCTATGGGCATGATAGATTTTTTTCCATAGACCATTTCATAAGGTGATAATTCTATGGTGGTTTTCCAAGTTGTATTGTATGCCCATACAACTTCCTTTAATCTCTCAGCCTAATCACCCCTATTAATAGTTACAATTTTTGTGATGATATTTTCAAGTTCTCTGTTCGTAACTTCTACTTATCCATTGGCTTGAGGGTGGTATGGTGAGATTTTCTTATGCTTTATTTGATAAGTATCAACAAGATTTTCAATCACCTTGGAGATAAATTGGGTTCCATAGTCTGAAACTAATTCTCTAGGTTCTCCAAAGCATTGCATAATGTTTTCATAAAGGAAATTAGTGATTGGTTTGGCTTGTGCTCGTGGTAAATATTTAACTTCAACCCACTTAGTAACATAATCCATACACACAAGTATGTGTTTATTACCTTCACTTGGAGGGTCTATTGGTCCAACAAAGTCAATTCCCCATTTATCGAATGGTTCAAGTACTACTTATGGAACCAAAGGCATTTCCATTGAAGGGGTAGGCTTACTCACTCTTTGACAAGTGTCGCATATCTCAAAAAATTTATGGACATCTTTATTCATGGTAGGAAAAAAATAACCAAGTTGAAGTATTTTACTAACTGTTATTTAGATGGCATAATGGCCTCCACAAGGTTTTTCATGTGTTGCATGAATGATGTCATATACATCATTTTCTTGCACACATATCCTAATTACCTAGTTAGGACATATTCTAAAAAAGACTCCATGAATCCACATGTAAGGAATGATTTTGAAGAACATGTGTTTATACTGAGAGGGGGGGGTGAACAATATAACATAAAATTTTTTCCCAAATAGTAGCATCATCATTAATAAAATAGTAAACATCACACAAAGCATCACACAAATGAGATACATCATTTTTAACGTGGTTCAACCAATGTGGGCTATCTCCACAAAAAAATATTTCTTATAAATATTTCTCAAATAATATTTTGGGAATCCTTCCTAATTACAATGTTTATGGACATCTGTTCAAAGGAAATGTTGATCCCCTAATATCAAGTTCATGGATATCTTCCATAGGATAACTCTTTATCCTTCTGCTCTGGCTAGTGATCTGAAGACTCTATCTCTCTACTGCACTGACTAGTGGATCTCTCTCCACTTGAATACTCCTCACTCATATTTATCTTCAATTATCCTGGATGCTAGATCTCTATCCACTGAGACTTTTTCCTCTATACTCTGTCACCTCCAAAGCTTTGTCTCAATACTATACTAAACACAGTCCAGTCGGTCTAGCACATCTCTTCTCAATATCTTGTACTAAACACAATTTATTCGGTCTAGCACAACTCTGCTCAATCTCTTGCACTAAACACAGTTCATTTGGTCTAGCACAAATATGTTCAATAGGTCCACATAGAACCTTCTCAAATCTGGTCAACAGGTCCACATAGAACCTGCTAAAATCTACTCAATAGGTCCACATCAAACCTACTCAAATATTCTCAACATGTCCACACAGAACCTTCTCAAATCTGCTCAATAGCTCCACACAAAACCTGCTCAAATATGCTCAACAAGTCCTCTCTAGGACTTGTCCAAATTTTCTCAATAAGTCCTCTCTAGAACTTGTTCAAATATGTTCAATAAGTCCTCTCTAGGACTTGTCCAAATATGCTCAATAAGTCCTCTCTAGGACTTGCCCAAATATGCTCAACAAGCTTCCATAAAAGCTTACACAAAATCAGTCCACAAGCCTTACCAAAGAATTTCCTCCAATCAGTTTAACAAGCTCACATAGAACTTGTCCAAAATCATAGAATCATAAAGAGAATTGTTAGAGACTCAATATGTTCTATACTCAATTCTCAATAAATATCTCAATTCAATCTCATATAAGCATAAAGAGAATTGTTAGAGACTCAATATGTTCTATACTCAAATACCAATATCAATATCATTGAGGCATAAAGAAAATTGTTACAGAATCAATATATTCTATAATAAAATCCCAATCTCAACTCAAATAAATCTCATAGAAGCATAAATAGAAATGTTAGAGACTCTATATGTTCTATTCTCAAATATCAATCTCAACTCAAATCAGAATATAGAATATATTGTTTCATGGAACTTGAACAACCACTTCACACAATTACTTGACTAGGCTCAATCAACTCTACTCAATCAATCACCTTAAGGAACAATCCTTTCCTCAAACCCTATAACAAGCATGTATCAACCAACACAAAATATTTCCAACAATGCTAAAAAAAAATCTCACATAACAATGATACTCATGTTCTTAAATCAAGTTCAAGTTTTTTGCATAATAAATTGGCTTCAACAATTATGCTTATAAAACATTCTTAACATAACAATGATACTCATGTTCTTCTCAAACCCTAACTAGAGTTTTTCACACAACTAATGGCTTCAACAACAATGCTTATAAAACAAGGTTTAATCACAACTCTCAAATCAAAAAACCTTGAAGCATTAAACCAACAACTCCTCAAAAGGGAAACCATAATCAATGCTTTTCTCTCAAAATATATTTTTAGAAATCAATCACCCAAATAAGTCAATGAAGAATATTGCCCATACCATTTTTATGCCTTATGAGTTGTCCACTAATTCTGCCACACTCAACACATTTTATTTTTCCAATATCAAAAAGGGTTAGAGGTCTTGAGTAATAACACAATAATAAAAATAATATCTCAATAACACCTTATTACTCCTACTCAATAAAATGCACCATATCCTCTTATGCAAGAAATAAAACCTCAAAAGAATGAATCAAACTTACTTTTGAAACTCCTTGACAAAACCAAAAATATCTCCTTGCACACACCTTATTTCTCTCTCTAAGCAATTTAAACAAATAGCTCTCGAAAAGGGCTTTCCAATAATATAATATGATATACTTCCAAAAGGAAAATCAGTAGAAATATCTATCTTTCCTAGGGCATACCATATCCTTATTTTTCCTTAGGCAACCTTGGAAAAAATTAAAATATTAAACTACATCAAAAATTAAATCCACTTGCCTTGCCCTCGGCGGGATTCAATCCCTCGATGTCCTCCTTCCCAATGCCTTAGATACAGCTAAGCCTTCGTTGGCCCACATGCCCTGACGTTTCTAAAATTTCACATCCACCATAAAGTTTCCATGAACAACGCTCCTCCAAAAAACAAGCACTTCAAGTGCTTCTTCCTTGCAATACAAAAGGCCTCATGCGAATTAAATGTGGGACCACCTCCTTAGTACCAAGCCAACATACCACTAGGCCACATTGGCCTTTGCGCTTAGAGCCTTCGAACCTTCACACCTTTAGCCCTTACATAAATCGTAAGGCCTTCAAAAAAACAAAACCTTTTCACATGTGCTTCGAATAATAATTGCAAGGGATGTCATGGTGAATGTTTTTGATAGCATTTATATAATGCCTTTGTCCTCTTTTGCAATCACGTCGACGCTTCGAATAATTTTGACATTGGAGTGTTTTTTAATTTATAATTAATTTAAATTTACATTTAAATTTAAATATTATAAATTAAAAAGAACCAACCTTAGGTTTAATTTAATTAAACCTTAGAACCTTGTATTAATGCCCAATCTTGGTATAATTAAATAGTATTTATAAAATTTAACCTCCTTAGTACCAAGCCAACATACCACTATGCCATGTTGGCCTTTACACCTAGAGCCTCTGAACCTTCATACCTTTAGCCTTTACGTAAATCGTAAGGCCTTCAAAAAAATAAAACCTTTTCACGTGCGCTTTGAATAATAATTTCAAGGGATGCCTTGGTAAATCTTTTTGATGGCATTTATATAATGCCTTTGTCCTCTTTTGCAATCACGTCGATGCTTCAAATAATTTCGACGTCGACGTGATTTTTAATTTATAATTAATTTAAATTTACATTTAAATTTAAATATTATAAATTAAAAAGAACCAACCTTAGGTTTAATTTAATTAAACCTTAGAACCTTGTATTAATGCCCAATCTTGGTATAATTAAATAGTATTTATAAAATTTAAAATCCTTGTGAATTTAAATAATTTATAAATAATTATTAAACCTCATTTTTAACCTTTGCAATAACCCATATTGGGTTTTTATAAACCAATCACTTAACCTGTGCTCCCAATAATATTAAAATTTTATGGAGCCTTTTTCCTTTCACTTCTGCACTGATGAAGCTTTTTCCTAGATGACTTGGGCGACTTTATTTCTTGTTGAATTCCTTTAGATGAGTGATACCTCTATCATGTGACATCAATGACAACTTTTACTAAGAGGACTCAAAATTTCCAACAATATCCCCCTTTGTCATTGATGGCAACCCTTATCCTTTTACTGAAACCTAACCTTATTTTTTGCTCCCCCTGGGAATTTGCTCCCCCTAGCTCAATACTCTCTCAAATATCAAATCTCTCCTCATATCAAATATCTCCCTAATACACAATCTCTCCCCCTTTGACATAAATTGTAAAGGATAACCTTTGGGGCTTGGGGCTAATAATGAGCCTCTTAGCTTATTCCCTCCCCCACCTCCTCATGAGGTGGTTAATTCTTGAGTGGGAGTATTTCTACTCCCTAAAAGTATAGATCTGTACCTTTATCTTTCTCTCTTCTTTTGTGAGTCTTCTGAATCCTCTCACTATTTCTTTCCAAGTCATCATCCCTATTCCTATAGTCACTTCTGTTCTTGTTCCTGCTCTTGTTCTCATCCATGTTCCTGTTCTTATTATTTTCTAGGTCTCTATTCTTTTTTGAGTCTATATTCCTATTCATCTTCTTGCTTATATTCATATTCCTATTTTTGTTTGTATTCATGATCTTGTTCATGTTTGTTTCTAGAATATTTTCTCTATACCATATTGCTATGTGACCATCATTATTGCATTTATAACACTTAATGTTATTATTCCTTGGATGTGCAACTATCTTAGGAATTCTCCTAGTGAATCCATATCCTATTCTATCTTGAATCCTACAATTCATTGCCTTGTGATCAAACTCATTGCATGAGTAGCAATATTCTTTGAAAATTTGTCCCTTTTCATACTCCTGTCTTTGATGTGTCCTGCATTGTGAAGCCATGTGCCCAAACCTATGACATGAAAAATATCTTCCATTTAAACTTCCTTGTCTTGACCTCGTTTGTCTCCTATTCTGATTTTTGTTCCATCTGTATCTTCTTTGTGCATTGTTCCTATATTTTTTGAACTCTCTGTTTTCCAACTCATCCTTTGATGTCTCATTCCCACTTATACTGTCATCTTCTGAAGTATCTTCTTTTGAAGTTCCTTCTTCTTCAATACTTGAGGTAGATTCTTCTTCCTATTTCTTTTGAACTTTTCCAAGGCCAAGACCTATTGAACATAATATTCACTGTTGTCCACAGATGAACTTATCCAAGTTCCTAGAGCTATTTTTGAAACTCTTCATCTTGATATTGGAGTCCTTTAAGTCTTCTTTTAAAGTAGCCACTTCTTGTGCTAACTTCTCACATTCCAAGATCTTTTCTTCTAATTTATCTTTGAACTTGCTTGCCTTAGCCTTTGATTTCTCTAAATCTTCTATGAGCATTAATATTTATTCATCACATTCTTGAAATTGACTTTCAAGCTTAGAGTATTGCTTTCTTACCTTCTTTACTATGTCAAGGGCATAGATAAGTTCTCCCTTGAGATCATAACCATTATCTACTGAATAATCCTCTATTTTTTTTACCTTTGTCCAAGTTTCTACTTCCTTTAGACTTGTATTCTACTGAACCACCTTCTTTATCTTCCAAATCCATTAGAATATTCTCCTTTGGTCCCAATATTATATGTTGAAATCAGATATCATTTTCTTTGGATAAGAGATGTTTTTACTTTTTGATCTCATTGAGTACATAAATATTTATTTCTCTTATAGCACTAGCTACTAGTTTCCCAGATTCAGATTTTCTTACTTCACATCTATCTTGATGAAGAGTTACCATATAGCCTTGATCACAGAGTTGAATAATGCTCAAGAGATTATGTCTCAAACCTTCCACATATAGAACATTTTCATATTTTTCTTTCCCATTGCCAATACTTAGAGTTCCTTTTCCACAAATATTTTCTAAACCATTTTCCCCAAAGTTTACTAACCCTCTATTTCCTTCTTTCAAAACTATAAACTTGTCCTTTTCTCCTATCATATGTCTAGAGCATCCGCTATATAGAAACCATTTTTCTTCTCTATCCTAAGCATGCAAAGCTATTTGAACTAGCAAGGATTTTAAATTTCCTTTCCCTTTTTCTTCTTTTCTAGTAGTTTGAGTTGTGGTCTTTCTACTAGACTTAGAGATTTCTAGTTTGCACCTTCTAGTTGTATGCCCAAAACTATTGCATTTGTAACACTTAACATCATCATCCATATGTGGTGCAAGAGAATTCATACTACTACTATCATTGTCTCTACTAGTACATTGCATAGCTCTATGACCATATTTATTGCAAGAAAAACAATATCCATGGAAGGAATTTTATAACCTATTTTGATGAGAACTCGATCTGGTATTCTTACTTTTGTGGTCTTATTTCCTTGAGATATGGTAAGATACATCCTTTTTGCTTGATGTTCCTCCCTCTTGCTGACTTGGTGCAGCTCCTTGTAATCTCTTATTTATTTTAATTATGCATTTTAGCATAAAAATTTCTACTGCCACTTTCTCAAGTCCTGCTTCTTTGGCTTCCAACATGTCTCTCAACTGATGTTCAATCTCTCTTATTTTTTTCATTTCTATTTTGAGTTCTATTAACCTTTGTAGAAGCTCAATTCTTGCCAATTCATCATTTCAGATTTGTTCCTTTAGTTGTGCACTCTCTTCTTGAATCCTTTCAAGATCTTGGATAGTTGAAGAGTGCTTCCTCAAGGTCTATACTTTGTTCACTCCCTGAGCACATGTGTGTTACTGAAGGATCCTCTTACAAGCTATTAAAATCTTCACAGAGAGATTGGCTCTAATACCAATTGAAGAATATGTGCTTATACTAAGAGGGGGGTGAATAGTATAACATAAAACTTTTCCCCAAATAGTAGCATCAGCATTAATAAAATAGTAAACATCACACAAAGCATCACACACATGAGAGGCATAATTTTTAACATGGTGACCTATCCAAAAATCATGCACCTATCTAATAGATCAATTGGAATCAACATAAAAGCATGAAAAGAGAAACAAGATTACATATGACAATAAAATGAATGCTTCTTTTATTAATATTGCAATGAATCCCAATTACAATCATGCCCCTCTTAGGGTCACCCAAATTTTGATACAATTAATACAATGCCAAATCCCCCAATGGGGTAGGCGCAATACTATTGCTTTCCAAATAGTCACAAATTGCTCTAGGGTGGAGTTGACCCTCTTCTTCACGTTGAGGAAGGAATTTTGTGATTGAAGCTCCTTTGAACCTGTTCCCTGTGATCAAGAAACAACACAAGAAAGTTATACAAATAGGCAGCCTCTCATGATGAGGCCCTTTAAAGCATGAAAACATAAATATGCCATGAATAACATGAAATCAAGAAAGCTTGTAAAATGTATTTAAACTATGCTAAATTGATAAAGATTCATATACATGCATAAAGGAATAATGCAACTAATTATTGAATGGCCTAATTAGATGAAATAAAGCATGGAGACATAGAAAGAAACCATTATTGCATATACTATACTAATGTAACAAAATTGCTATAAACCCTAAGTCTATCGGTCAAAAATCTCTAGTATCCTAATTGAACCATGCAAATGTCTATTTAAACCTAATTAAGCAATCTGCAAAAGAAATGGTAAGGATATCTTACACCTATTGCAAACCGTAGCTCTGATGAGTGGTCTGCACTGTAAACCATGATTGAAAGCCACGATGAGTAACCAAGTAGGTTTGCCCTCCAATTTCAAGGGTAGTGGGCTTGATCCTCCTTGTCAAATTGATGATCAAGGGTCACCTCAGTATCCTCTGATAGGTTTGGCAGTTGAATTATTGAATAGGGCCTCCATTTTCTTGAATTAGGGTTTCTTGGCTCTCCTAGGCTTCTAGGACCTCCATGGTAAATTGATATTTTCATGGATAGCAAAGTGGTGTTCTCACATTCATGAACTTAGTATGCAATTTGATAGGGTTTCACTGCTCACTTGATAAATTCACTCTCTCCCTATTTTGAAATCACTTCGCTATCAAAAATATCTATATGTCTTGCCTTGATTTGAAGGGGTACTTATAGGATTTCCTAGGGCTAGGGGTGGCTTCATGGAGAAGCCAAGATCAAGAAGAGGTAGTTAGGATAGTTGGAATGGAAGCCTCTAGAATCTTCCATCCTTTAACCACCTTCTTCTAGACCAAATGGTCTTTCAAACCGATTTGGCTCATATGAAGGTCAACTAAACTTCAGTTAAGATCGTAGGTTACAACTACGGTTCAGACTATAGACTGCAGGTCTTAGCTATAGTTAAGACTATGGACCGTATGTCTCAGCTGTAGTTCAACCTAACTAGGCCAAGGAGACCAAATTGAATTATTAGAACCACTGCTCTATCTTGGAGTCTTTCCAAGATCTTCCATGTGGTCTTGTAGCATGTCCATATGAGTAGTTGCCATCGACATGACATATTTTAGGTGTCTACAGATGACCCTTTTGAGATGCGTTATGAGATCAAACAACGCATCAACAAAAATACACCACCTAAAATGATATCGAAGGTTCTATGATGATCATTAGTCGGGTCAACATTAGATGCCCCAGGTCCAACAAAAGGATGTGCATCTTGGAATCATTGCTTCCAACTCTTTGGAGGCTTAAATTTGAAAGAGTTTGCACTCGTCATCAGACATTCGAGTAGCTTTGGCACTACAATAGGAGTTAGACCTATATAATCGAAAGGATGAGAGTTACAAACTAATTATCATATTTTCTATTTACCCCAAGCAAAAGGGTAAGCTTATGATAGTTGTTGACAATGATTCACAAGGATGAATGCAATTTTGACAAGATCAAGGGATATACAATTTTAGGGATATTCTATTGATTTTGATTATGATTTGATATTATGACTACCCCCTCAAGCGACGAGTCAATGAGGGTAATGACAATGTATGAAGCGATGAGGTCGTTTGACCACAATGAATGATCTAAAAAAATTTAGAATTAAGCATTTAATTACTTGGCGAAGCCTAGTTCAGCTTATGATTCCAACTGTTAATAGTAATTGCACATTCCTATCCCATGGAGCAGTCAGGCTACAATAGCCATCTTAGGGAATCAAAATTATACAACTCCAATTAGTTTTGTGTTGAATCACTCTTGTCGATGATTTGCTGAAATATGTCATAGGAGACATGTCATGAAACACCTCATTCCCGTGGAGCAGTCCAGCCTCGAAGGCCTTCTTTGGGATTGAAAAGAAACATGTCAAGTCAACAATGACAATTTTACCCCAAATGTCCTTATGGTTATTTACTCATATTGTCGGATTGCATGGAGCGCAAGTCGCTGCAACCGCCAAGTGTATAGGGTAAATAACTGAATATGAGGTGCATTTGGCTTTTGATATTTTTTATATATTTTTTTTGTTAATTTTGAATTTTTGAATTGATCATGGTGCTTGAACATCACCAAATTTGCAACATTGATTGCTCTTATTAACATTTTATCCATTAGGAGTCATTAATTTGTCATTTTAGACCTTCCCACGGTGGGATTTGAGTGCATTTAATGATAATTGCAAACCACGACTATGATATGCGGTTGAAACTTTCAAAATTTTGGAACCGCAATTTAGACTCGCGGGCAGGAAACCCTAATTTTGGGATAGCGGGTGACATTTATAGTCCATCGAAATTAAGAGAAACTATAAATAGTTTTCTCATTTGAAAATTTCATTATTGTCTTGAAATAAATTGCATTTGTGAGAGCTCTGAAAGGTAGAAAACATCCCTTGATCCGAAATGTTGTTGAAATTCGACCTCACATCGCACTCATACCCTGATGGTAGACTCTAGAAAACCTTCCACTAGCAGAGGCCGTGGTGTAGGCAAGGTAACTCGAAACCGAGTCCTCGCAATCATTACCAACTAAAATAAACCGCATTAATTAATGGGTTAATGAACTTCACTAAATTGTTGGCAATGAACCACACCCTAGATTAGGCTAGTGTAGGTTTAATTTTTTTTGGCATAGTTAGGCTAGGAAGTGATCCAAAATGGGTCTTGTTCCTAGACCGCAGCTAGTAGTTGTGGCCCCCAATTGTTAGATTGGGGACCACAGGTATCAACTGCGGTGAGCATTCAAATTACAATGGTCAAAATTTAACCGCAAGCGGACCGCAGGGTTGACCTGCGGTTCACCACTTTTGAAATTTTTTCAATGTTTTTGCATTTTTCTAATGTTTTCTGGTAGTTAATGCCATTTATTGCACTTTGGAAGTATAGTTTTGATTTTTGTGAAAAATTTTGATTACTTTGTGACATGTTTTTGTCTTTTTATCATTTTTTTAGATGTTTTTGATGTTTTTAAGGTCATTTTTTTTTAGCTATTTTTGGTTGTTTTTAGTTAGCTTTTTCCTTATGCCTTGTTTATTTCTAAAGTTTGACCTCTAGAGCTAGAGATCCCGACATAATTTTCACCCTCTTTAGACAAATTACTAAGGGGGAGTGAGAGTGGTTTGGAGCTATCGACTTTGGCTATGTTTTGGATCTACCTACTATCAGGGTAGATCAAGATTATCTTACTGCATTGGCCTAACGCTGGAATGCGTGGACCAATATATTTCACATTTCAATAGGTGAAATGACCATTACATTGGAGGACGTCTACCAGATCTTCCATATCCCTATTGAGGACTGCTATCTTCAGTGATTGAAGTGATGAGACTTAGCACAAGATGGACCATGGAGATGTGCACATCAGATACTGGTAGAGAGAGGACATCTTCTCTATAAAAGAGGTAGTGTTTTTGCACCTATTGGTTTAGATTGTGCTTTCATACTCCTTAGGTACGAGGATTCCTTAGAACCTTCTAGCCTGTGTTAGGAGAGTTATTCTAAGCTCGACATAGTAGCCACTGCTCCTAGCCTAGGGGAGCACCTTGTTGTGTCATCTATACTGGAAGCTTTACCAAATCACTAGTTGGAGCTGGGTTGGGATTAGCTACAGTCTTCTTCTATAGATCTGGGGCTGGTAGTATATTAGGATTGAGTGTCCTGTGGATCTACACCTTACTATCATTGCAATTGATGATGCACATCAGTGTTACGCTGCATTCTAGCCTCATGAGGAGGAGGGATTCCAGAGCAGGTTACATGTAGGTGATATAGACCACTACATCACTAGATTTATAGCACTCGGACTAGATGATATTGAGTGGCATCCATATATGGATTGTCCTACATGAGATGAGGCTAGCAAGTGGTTGTGCTAGTCTCATCAAGATAGGTGGCTACTCGACTTTAAGGATGAGATCAAGGAGTATCAGTTCTACTCTCATGTCTTGTGGCATTTTTTCCTAGTAAAGGACATCCCTAATCTACCTTTTATCTATAGGCGTCTAGTACTTGAGACTCATTTGACATGGATTATATCGACAACATTGGGTGATGTAGTAGATGATTCTTAGGATACTAGAGTTTCTAGGGTTGGGACCACCCTAGTGTATGATACTTGGTGATCCCTACTACAATGGTAGGGATCAAGACCCCTAGGTAGGATAGATGACCAAGCAGAGGTGGATCCAAAGATGTGCAATGTGCACCAGCAGACCAAGGGTGGATGGGGTGCAAATGTCATCGTTGAGGAGACTTTGCAGGTCAAGGAGAATGATAAGGTATCTGAGGAGGGTAAGGCATCTCCTAACAGTGAGGTAGGACAACTCCTAGCTTGGATCATTAAATTATAGAGTTAGGTTGGTACACTCCAATCCGAGCTATGGTACAGGGATACTTTGCTCACCATGACAGAGGCGAAGCTCTAACATGGTTAGAGCTAGTTCTAGGAGTATGAGGAGGAGAGGCCCTTCCTTAAGGCCCAGATTGCCACAGTAGATATAGAGATCTAGTGGCTCACTATAGAGTATGATTTAGCATGGACTCAACTGGATCTGATGACCAGAGAGAGAGATTCACTAAGGTACTCAAGGGTTATTCCCTCATCCTTACAAGTAGTTATGGCACCACCTGTAGCTCCATCTCATTTATTGCCCTCAGGTCTAGACCCCATGGCAAATGTTAGGTGACTCACTTCCCTCTTGGAGGAGGAAAATGCATGATCGACTATGAGGGTAGCTCATATCTTCATACTGGAGGATCACATTCAATTGGCAGGTGGAGTGGTTTCGGAGGACACTCAGACCACAGGTACTCATAGGAGCAGCTCTCGAACCAGGACCAGAGAGACCGGATAGTCTTCTACTAGGTTGATCCATTGGACCCACCAGACCAAGAGGACACATAGGTACTCTAGTACGCATGGAGCCAGCTCGCATCAAGGGATTGGTTCTCATGTTCAAATCATCTTTAGATTATGCGGTACATAGGATCCTCAGCAGGGTATACAACAGACACTAGAGCAGTCTATAGGGTAGGCTCCAGAGTAGGCTATGGGGAAGGCTTCCAAGGATGGGACTAAGGGAGGTAGAGAGAGCTCTGACGAAGGAGGATCAAGCTAGATCTAGGGTCTCCACTTGATACAGGCTATATCATTTTTTGTATGTATCATTTTTTGTGTGAGGTCTGAGGACCTACACGATTGTAGCCTACGAGAATTTTGATGTACCCTGATGTACTCTTGAGACACACACACACACACACATATATATATATATATATGATTTGATCATTTATGGCTTATTATGTGTACTTGTGTATTTTTTATTTTATGTTTATGTTATGCACATGGATGCAATGCTTATGTTAATTTGATGCTATATGATGTGATGTATGGATGACATGCACTAGATAGCTATTTAATTTATGATGATTATGATATGAAGTGATCTAGATACTTATATGTGTGATAAATGATGGATGCATATGGATGCGATGTTTACTTAAATGCATATTTGATTTTGCTTTATTGCATGCATTTAATTTTATGATACTGTCACAATATGCTGATGCAATGTATGTAATGCATTATTTACATGATGGTAATCTAATGTAAATGAACCTGTATGATTTAATCACTTAAAACATAAGGAATGAAATGCGATATGTGTTTATCAATCTAATGGACGACACCACAGAATGTATAAAAATCATGAATATAATTGAAAGATCCTCATTTCAAGAATTTAATCAATTAATCACCCATATATAAAATGCAATGGTATGAAGTTGTATGATGTGAATGATATAATGTGTCATTCTATTTTCTTTTGCAAGTTTGAAAAATATGCATAATATATTCAGTGGATGTCTAGATATTATTTCTAATATCCATCCAGCATCTATCCTATATCTTGATTGTGCTTTATATAATTATGTATCATGGATTCGATACTTTGCAGTTTGATGATTTTATTCTATATGGTTTGCGATATTTGGTATTTTGTTGCTATTAGAGAAATTTTTAAGGTTTTCCATGAGACTCAAACACCCTAGTAGACTTGTCAAAAGTTACATACTGACCACACTATAATTTTGAAGTGAAAGGTTTTTTCTAGAATAGGCCCTACCTATTCATTATCCTTGTGTGTGCATATGAATATATTAAGATAAGACACGAGCATTCCCCGATATCAGGCAGGATTATTTCAACCCATTGCTAAGATAAGGGTTCCACAAATGTCTTATCCAATCCCAGGTTTAGATTTTAGTTGTACTAAGCCACTAGGCAATGCAAGACACCTAAAGCTAGCTCTTCTACATTTAAATATTGGTCTGCACACAAGCAAAATGCAAGTGTATCAGACATATCATCGTGCGTAAGGTACAATAGTGTCGATAATTCCAAGGATTCAAGCTCATTCCTTTCTATCCTTCAATTTTTGGGATACTTACTCATATGTGTAGTGAATCAAGGGATTATATTCTTTTTTTGGCTCTAAAATATCTTTGTATCTTCATTTGATCTCTCTTCGAATTGGATTTCTGATCTTCATTTGATCTCCACTCGAACTTTGATTTATGATCTTCATTTGATCTTGATTTGAACTTGATTTGATCTTCACTTGAGCCTATTTTCTGATCTTCATTTGATCTTCACTTTTTGGCATTTACATGTGATAATTTTCTTTAAAAACTTCCCTTTGGGGATTTTGCTTTGGTGGGAACTATTTCTGGAATATTGATCTAGGATATCAATCTATGATATCAATATGGGATGTTGATCTATGAATCAATCTAAGGTATCAATATTGAGGATTGATGTGGGATATCACTTTGGAATATTGCTCATTGTATCATAAGCAAGGGATTATGAATAGGGAACTAACCTATCCTTTTACAAATTTCCAACATTTCCCATACCATCCACACATGGGGATGAGCAATAATAAATCTTTTCACCTTAGGATACCCGGTACTACTTCGTGACTTTCATCTTCCCCTAGTCCTTGTTAGGATTGTTTAATTTGTTGATTAGTGATAGAATTTTGATATGCTAAGGGCTATACTAATTGGACCTCAACTGCAAAAGCAAAGAAATATTTCTATCAACTCTTAAGAAGACCTCTAGGTATGGTTGAATGACTAGAAAACCCTAATATATTCTCCATAGAAAAAAAATGTTTGTGTTGAAAAACAATTACTCACATTAATGATGGATTATGATAAATGCAAAGATGCATAATTTAGACACAAATATGGTGTCGTTTGTAATACTGACAAACACGATCCATTCAACTATGGAATGCAGCGGATGGAGAATGCCTACATGTAATGTAATGCAGTGGATGAATGTGTGAATGCAAAATAAAAATGCAAAATATGAATGCAAATATTTTTTGGATTTTATGCGTTTACCTTTTTTCTTTTGGTTTTTATTGATTTTTAAAATTTTATGTATTTTTAGCCTTTATATTTGACCAAATGATGATTACATGCCTTCGAAGCCTTTAAATTGACCAAGCAATTCTTAAGAACTCTTGGAGCTTTTGGGGTTGACCAAAGGGCTTATAAATGCCTTTGGAGATTTTTAGGATGACCGAGCGGTTTTATGCAAACCCTCGAGACCTTTGGGTTGACCAAGCAATTTCTCATAAACCCTTGGTGCCTTTTGATTGACCAAACTACTCATAGACAAGCTTGGAGCCTTTTAGGATGACCGAGCGGTTTTGAACAAACCCTCGTAGCATTTGAATTACATGACCAAGTGGTTTTAGCAACCCTTGGAGCCTTTTGGGATGACCAAGTGGTTATAAGCAAACCCTCAGAGCCTTTTACTATGATCTCAAGCATAAAATGCCTTAAGATGGATGATGTTGAGAGGTTCAGGCTCTTCAACACCTCCTAGAGATGTTAGGTGGTAGGTACCTGGACCAATATTTTTAGATATGATATAGGGTCCTAGCCAATTAGTAGTGAATTTGTCTTACATATCTGGTGGTAAATTATAGTTCTATTGGTTCTCTTCCAAGAAAATATCCCCAAATTCAAAGTCTCTCTTGTCGACTTTGATATTATAAGCTCGTTTTAGTTGCTCCTGATAAACGTGGAGATGCTCCAGGGCATTCACACGATGTTCATCAAGCAACATTAGTTTATCCAGTGAAGCTTACTATGCGGTGTCATCATTGATGAATTCTTTCAATGCGATGTGCAACGTTGGAATTTCCAATTCCAAGGGCATAATGGCCTCAATGCCATATACTAGTGAAAATGGTGTTTCCCCAGTGGGTGTCCATGCAAGGGATAGCTGGGTATGCCAATATTTGTGGTTTTCTTGGACCTTTTTCAATATGGCCACCATTATATTTTTTGAGGCCTCAGCTTGCCCGTTTGCTTGCGGATAATAAGGAGTTGCAAAAATGCACTTAATTCTATATTTAGACATAAAATCTCTCACATTTTTATTCTTGAATGATGTTCCATTATCCAATATTATTTTGGATGGAATCCCAAAATAACTTATGATATGCTCTAGTATAAACTCTACTATACAAAATATAGTTGTCATTGTTAAGGGTATTACTTCCACCCACTTTATGAAATACTCAGTAGCCATGATTATGAATGTATGTCGACCCGATGATGGAGGAGAGATCTTGCCTATAATATCTAGTCCCCACTGAGAAAATTACGAAGACGCTTGGATGAGCTGTAAGACCTATGATGGCAAGTGCGTAAGATTAGCATGATGCTGACATTTGATGCATTTCTTGACATACACATTGCACTCCTTCTTCATAGTGTGCCAATAGTAGCCCATTCAAAGGATGCGCTTAATGATGGCCATGCCGATGAAATGACCATTGCACATACCATCATGAGCTTGTGAAATCACCCATGATGCCTCTTGGGGCTCTAAGAAATAAAGGAGAACTTCATCGTAGCCTTGTTGGTACAAGATATCTCATATTAAGACATATTTAGCCATTTTCTGTTTAAATGTGTGTTTTGCAGCATGCGAAAATCCCTTTGGGATTACACAAAGCTTCACAAAATCATGGATTTGTGACATCCAGTTTTTATAAGCCTCATATTCGACTACCAAGATGACTTGATCCTCTTGCATATTTACTTTTGCAAATGGAGACTAGGAAATAAACTTATGGTGAATGGTGGTACCACTCCCCATCAGACTTTGAGAGGTTAATGACCCCTAGGGTGCCTTCTTCAGAAAGTCTTCAGCTTTGCATAACCATTTAACTTTTGGTTCTATGTTGATCATATTGATTGACATTCTATTATCAAAGGCTTCACGTTCTACAACAGGGTGCAAAAGTATTTTAACATGAATGGTAGTGAAATCAGTAGATAGATTCTAAGTTATTAAGGATCCCAAAGAGGCCATGGTGTCTACAAACCTATTTGATGATCGAGGGATTACCTCGATGTTGTACCATTCAAATTTAGCCATATATATAGCAAAAATATCCTTGTAAGCTGTAGCACCCTAATCAAAACTAATCTACTAGGTTGTAGCAAAACTAATCAAAACTAAGCTGTAGCAACAATTAAAGCATCACAATACAACATATCCACAAGTCATATCATCAAAAATAATCTATATATATCATCAATAAATGATCTACATCATATGGATTGGTATGCCACAATCAAAACCTTGGCATACTCAATCCCCTCAAAAACAAATATATATATATATATACATATATTATAAATATGCACTCTACAGTAGCTAACCTTGAGAAGCCCTCGAGCTCTCAGCCTCATCTCCTCCCCCACCCTGACGTGGAGGAGGTGGTCCCATAAAGGTCCGGGCCGTATCTCGGGTCCTTGTCATCGATCGTGAGGATGTCCTCGACGATCCCATCATGACCGGCTCTACAATGGGGGCTGGAAATGATATCCTCTATCCCTCTAGGACTACCTGATAGTACAACCCTTGGTAAAATGCGATCTAAGCAATAGACCGTGCCAGATGTCGAGTGCTTACCCCTTCGCCTTAAGCTCTGAGCTGTGTAGCCTCGTCCTGCAGTGTCTGCACCTGATCTCAGAGGTGGGCAACCTCAGCTCAAAGAATCGTCATCTCACTACTCTCCCCTACCTCAACACCCTTGCCCTTATCAGGTGATGGTGGTCTCTCTACCAATTGTGAAGGGAGTCTCTCCTCCCTCTGCCCTGTCTCTTGTGACCTCTATGGAGCTTAACCCATTCGTTGGTGTCTCTCCTATGGGGAGCACCATTCCTCTCTCCTATCGTGACCTTGCACTGCCTCCATAGTAGCCTGGTGTCACCTCCCCATCCATTGCACAATCGCATGCATCAAACCTGATGCCCTCGTCATCCAAGGAGGGTGGATGCCTATGTACAAGGCATCATAGTTGTCTGCAACCCCAACATCGTCACCATCCACTGGTTGGATGGGGGCATCATATGCATCCTAACTCTAGAATCACTGTATGTCTGGAGCCTTGCTTAGCGTAGTACTATCCCAAATAGTCCGAGAGTACTCGTAATACCTAAGAGAAAGGATCCCCTAATATAGACCGAACTGCCATAGTACCTGGTTGTAGCAGTGGAGTTCTACCTCTCCCCACTCCATCCTCAGCCAGCAAACTCATCTAATGCGAGCCAGCTCCTATCCATCCTCTACCCACCCAGGGTGCTCTAGCCATGGCTTCCAGGTGATCTGGTCTAGGATGAGGTCATCTAAGAACCTCCGAGACATCGATAGATCTATCCGCCACTATGACCCTCTCTATAGCCACCAATAGAAAACCCAGGGTCTCTCCTGGTCAACCCCTATCAATGGGAGCCCTACCGGCCTCTGCACCAAAATGTGCTCCCAGCACCAAACCTATAGCAGTGATTTCAAGACTAGACATCGACCTCCCTTGTATATGACCCCATGCAGGATCCTATACAAGTGGCATAGTACAAAGCTACCCCATAAAAATCTGTACCCGTGGTCTCTCATGTCGTAGACTATATCTGAGAGGAGCCATGGTAGCCTGCACCCGCTTTGGTGGCACAACAGTAAGCTACCTACCACCCCTGCCAAAACTTGAGTCAGTCTAGATGCCCCAGGCATCTATCATAGAGACTCGATGTTCACCCTACCCTTCTTTAGGGCAAATCTTGGGTCTCCAGTCAGCCTCATCATCGCCTAGCCTTGATTGGCTGTTGGCATCATCAGTCGTCCTTGTATGGGGATCCTCATGATCCTCCATACGTCCTCTAGTGTGGGAGCCATCTCCCCTGTCGATAACCGAAAGCATGATGACTCCGAATACCATATCTCTACTAGGGCTGTCAGTAGCCCCATGTCAGTCGGTACTTATGGCATCTCTGCCACATGTTGTAGCCTGACCTATCCTAGTCAGTCATGCTCTGCCTAATCAAGCATGGCTATGTCGTCTCTTAGTCCATCGTATTTCCATTCTTGGCTCTTTAGTAATCCCCTCTGCAAAAAAAATAATAAACAACAAAATTTATTAATAACCAATCAGTAAAATCAAATTAAACACATTTTAAAATCAAGTTAAAGATGTTATCATCCACCATCGGATGATATCGTCCTAAATTTGGCAAAATCATCCTTTGTAGGATGAATTCATCTTCGATTTCACAAACTCGGGGATCGCCCCTTGTTGAACGGGATCACCTCTAATTTGCTGACTTCGCCCTTGGATGAAATCGACGATCTAGGGATGATTTTGACGAAATAGGGACGATTTCGTCCGGACATCGTCGATGGCCTAAAAATGGCTGTGATGTCCCAAATAATCAAAATTTAAATCCACAAATTGCACAAAGCAAAATCAAAACTAATCTACTAGGCTTAGATCCTTACCCGTAGCCCACGTCGGACCTCTATCGCTCTGTGCGCTATCTCCACCATTTTCTCTCTACAAAACTTTGAAACAGTAAATAATAATAATAATAATAATAATAATAATTTCAAAAAATAATCACATTGTGTATCTTCTCAATTCATCAAAAAAAAAAATCAAAATATAAAAAAACATCAAAATCATCAAAATCTTCAAAAACATCTTTTATTCATACCTGTCAATTCTTGGAGTTTGCAGTTATATTTTTAATTATTTTGGATAAATGAGCATTTATTTGGAATCCCACACTTTCACACTCACATGAATAAATATCTTGCTTTTATTTGGTATGATTATTAATCTCTCTTATATCAAAGTCCACATTGGCATTAAATAAAGTTTTGAGCATAGAGAACTGATCTTGTTATTTACTTGAACCAAGTATATATTTTCACATTAAAATGATTTCATTGCAAATTCAATATGATGCTACATAGTAGACGTGGTTTCTTGAGCGAAAAGTTTCCCCTGCTATCCTATCATGCACATGGTCTAGAATCTTTGAGAATTGAAAAAAGGACAAGCTCACCCCTACCTGAATAAAAATCCCTTGCTCTACAGCTAATCCGAGCAAGTATCCCTAGCATAGGAAGAAAAAGAAAAGTTCAAGAAAAAGAGAAAAAGAAAAATGTTATTTTTTATCATCACAACAATGTTTTAGCATTATCTCAAAAATCAAGCAAAAATACAAAAAAAAAAAAAAAGAGACAAGAGAAAAGCAAAATGCAATAAAATCCTTTCCCTACCCCTTGAAAAGAAAAGAAGGATGAATGAGCTTGAATCCCTGGAATTCTCAATTATTCAAAAACTGTGAGGTAAGCCCCATAACAGGTGGTTTGTGCCCAACCCGCTTGGCCTTGGGTAATTCCTAGCGTGGTGATATGTCTGTCACATTAGCAACCTTATTTTGTACAGACCTATGTCGGATTATGGATTAGCATCTCTGGATAACCTAACTTGCACAGTAGTCTGGTACGGTTATATGCATATAAATTATGATTAATGAACATTCATTTGGTTAAAGCAAATTGCTTGTATCAAATTATCTTGCTCAAAATTGGTAAATGAACAATACAATTGCACACACATTTGTATTTGAGATATTTTGTATCATCATGATAAATCAAGATCGGTAATGAACTCACATTTGCACATGAGGATCCCTTATAAACCTACATTTGTTTTGAGATAATTTAAAATATTTCTGTAATTCTTTTCGTAATAATTTTATCCTCTTATTTCAGAATTTTGTTTTAAAAACAATTATATACATTGTGTTACAAAATTGCAAAACGATTGCAAACAACATGTTCATCATATTATTATTTTCTGTTTATCAAACATCACAAATAAAAAAAAATCAATCATGCAATAAAACTAAAATATCTATTTTTATCTTTGGATTTCACGATGATGGTATAAGTCTATACCTATAATTCTATGCCTAGCGCAAACCATTGTTCTAATTTTATTTTCCCATCCATTTTAAAAACACATATGGCTTACATCATTTTATTACACACTTGTGCTTCAAAATGAATGAACACTTATTCTATTTCATGTCATTATGTCAAAACATTTCATCTTGCAACCATGGTATAATTTCTAAGGACTTATTCAAAAATTTATCACACTTAGGAATTCATGCCTAGAAAAAATCACTTTTAAAACATATTTCATGCATAATTTTGTGAAAAATCTAAAAACAAATCATCACCATCATCATTTTCATCATCACAACACAAAGTCTTAAGACAGTCTCTTAAGCACTCTTTTACTTTTAACAATATTTCTATATTAGGACTAGCTTGATGACCTAGCGAGCGGCGACTCCATGAAATGGTCTATAATAGCGACAATGTCCTTTGAAATTATTGTTAGAAGTCCTTTTTATTTTTCATCAAATCACACCAAAACAACCAATTGTTTACATCAGATTATTTCATTTACAATTTTATGCCATGACATAAAAATTATAATTTATTTCCAAACGACATAATTACATGAATCATCAATCAACAATTCTAAAATTGAAGCATCATCAAACATATGGACAAGTCATATCACAAAAAAGATCATATATATATATATATATATATATATATATATATATATATATATATATATATATATATATATATATATCAAAATATCTGTACATCATATCAAAATGGATTGGTATGAACAGTAACAATGAATTAGGGTTTTCCCTATTTTTCTTAATTTTATTTAAAAAATCAACATTTTAATTTTTGCCTATACGAGTTTTTACCTCAAACATTCGATTTGGGTAAAAAAACGGAGGGGCCACCATAGTCAACAGTTGTACGATTCAACCAAGAATCGTTGTCTAAAAAATTGAGTACATTTTTGCTTTCTCGTAAAACAGGAAAAACTCGTCTTTAACGCATTTTCTTCAAAAATTCGCTAAATAGGGGGCAAAATGTAGCACCCTAAAATTTGCACGGTTAAAAACCTTAGTAAAACATAAAAGATAAAAATTTGAATTTTAGCCCCAAAACCGCCTGTTACCCATTTCCCTGTTTTTTGTGCCATTTTTAGGATTTGTTTTGACCGTTGGATGATATCGTCGCAGATTAGATGAGATCGTACCAGATCTGACAAAATCATCATGGAAAGAACGTCCAGACAATTTTGTCCCAAAACCAAATTTTCAACTTGGGCAGAAGCACGTCTGCGTAGTTGGAGATTGCCCTATTGGAGATCTCCCACATTGGGATGATCCCCAACCTCTTAAACCTCTTCCTAAGCCTATATAAACTAGGATTTTCTAGTTTACCCCCCCGACCCTACCTGACCCCCTTGATTCTGATTTCCTTGAACCCCTTAGCTGATAGATTTAACTCCTTATTCCCTCGCACTACCATCTGTGTTCTATGTTTTGAATTTTCTTGTAGGAACTCTACTATTTTGTAGTCGAATATAGCTCGGATCGGTGCAAATGATCTCAGACGATTACGGACGATCTCGTACGATTGGAGGCGATCCTGACTATATTCCAGATTGGGGGCAATCCAAGTCCAGAGTTTGCATTCCCTTAGCTTTCTCTGCATTTTCATATTGTATTTCTGCATTGTTTTGAATTATTATGTTTTTTGCATCTTGGAGTTCACCTCATTTAGCCTAATCACACGGTAAGGTTAAAATCAATCATTAAATCTACTGCATTTCCTTATTTTTTATTGGAATCCATTATTTAGGCACGTTTTCTATTATTTCTACCATTATATTTTGCTTTTGCACTTGCATATTTGGTATTTCACATCTATTTATGTGATTATAGGTTTTTGACAAATTCGTCTGATGAATTCGTCAGATATCAGACGATCCTGTTTGATCTCAGACGATTACGTACAAGCTGAGGTGATCTGGACTGCTACAAAACTCAGAATCTTCATCAAACATCTGGAATCAGGTATGATATATTCTAATTAGCATATTCTCTATTATTAGCACTCCTTCCTATTTTCTGTATCCATTTAAATTATCATTGGTAGATAAAATAGTCTAGATTCATCTTGGCCAAACCTAGGAGTTGAATGATCGAGTCTAAAAATGAACACATCAAACCCAATATCAACCTAGGCATGGAAACTGCCACTCAAAAGTTTCTTGGTGAACCCACCATCCATCAAAAATTCACCTTTATACTCCTCCCCTGAGAGGTGGTACCTTCAAAGGGCCTCTCAGTTCGAGGTATTGTCCCATCCTTCTCGCATCCTCCTTCTGGTCACGAATCCTATAGCCTGAGGGTAAGGATGCAAAAAATTTGGAGTGATACATAAGCTTTCAATATGAGAAATCAAAACTAGAAGAGCCCCTTAACTTGATTTACTATGAAAAAAGAGTCACCAAAGATGTTTAATATTTTAATATTCATGGTGATGGCTATGTGGAGGCCCAACAGTAGGGCTTCATACTCAGGGTTGTTGTTGGTGCATGAAAAATATAATTTAAATGACAAGGCCATTGGAGCTCCTTGCGGCATGAAAAATACTATTCTTGCACCACCTCCTTGCTTGCACTTCGAACCATCAAAGAAAAAAGTCATATCAACATTATTCTCTGGTTCTTCATGTTTGGGAGCTTCAGATACGATGAAGATTGTGTCATCCAAAATCTCAATGGTCAGAGGCCTACTTTTTGACAGCAGTGCCTTAGCCAACTGATCAGCTATGACTTGTCCCTTAATGGACTTCTAGTTTATGAATTCTAGATTGAATTCTATCAGTAGCATGATCCACTTTATAGTATGTGTATTGTGATATGTCTTACTCATCATGTATTGAAAAGGATTTTGTTTGGATATAATATATGTCGTATGACTTAACATATAGTTTTGCAATTTCTCGATAGCTAACACTTCTGGTAAATATAGTTTTTCCACATATGCATGCCTGAGCTCATAGCTCACAAAGGTTCGACTAATATAATATATGGCCTGCTCTTTGCCTTGGATGTTCTTTTGGGCTAACATGGTTCCTAGTGCAAAGTCAATTTTTGATATATAGTAGAAAAGGCACCTCTGGCCTTGGTGGAGCTAGCATTGGTGGTGTCACCAGGTATTGCTTTATTTTAGTGAAGACTACTCGATAGTCGTCATCCTATTTGAATGGGAACATCTTATGTAGTAGTCGATTCATGGGTTGATATTTATCTGATAACTAAGTGATGAATCACTTTATCGATGCTACTTTGCCCTGAAGGCTTCTTAACTCTTTAATATTGGAGGGAGGACACATCTCTAAGATATCCTTGACCTTCACTGGGTCAACTTCGATGCTTCATTTAGAAATGATGAATCCTAGGAGTTTACCAAAAGTTACGCTAAATACACACTTCTTAGGGTTCAAATTGACATTGTGCTCTATCAAGCGATCAAAAACTTTCCTTAAGACCTTTGCATGCTTTTCTCGTAGCAATGAATTGGCCAACAAGTCATCAATATAATCTTCTAGAATATTCTGCATATAGTCATGAAAAATGTATGTCATGGCCTACTGATATGTGGCACCAGTATTTTTGAGGCCAAATGGAATAAATTTATAGCAAAATGTTCCCCATGGCATTATAAATGTGGTTTTATGCTGGTCTTTGGGTTTAATCTGAATTTGATTGTAACCAAAAAAATCATCCATTAAGGAGAGCATTTTGTGACCTACAGTTGCATCTACAAGAGCATCAATATTAGGCAACGAAAATGAATCTTTGGGTGTTGCCTTATTTAGGTCTCTAAAATCCGTACAAATACAAATTCTTCCATCAGGTTTTCCTATGGGAACCATATTGGATACCCATTCTAGATAGTCGATGGAGATTACAAATTCTACATCCAAAAACTTTTATAGCTCATATTTCACCATCAAGGCTATTGTTGGATGCATATTTATAAGATTTTTCTTGACTGGATTCTTCGTCAGATCTAGTGAAAGGTTATGTGTAACCAATTTTGGGTCTAGACTTGGCATATCCTTGTATGTACAAGTGAAAATATTAGGTCTCTCTTTCAGTAGAGGGATGAGTGGGTACACTCATCGAGAGCGAGACTCTATATAAATTTAACCTTCCTTGTATTAGTGGTATCGTTACTGATATCCACATCGAATATTTCCTCTACCGACATGTGCGATCCCTCCTCAAGTTGATGAGGTGTAGGGATCAAATGGATGTCATCAGTCGGGTTGATAGGTTCCGCATTGGAAGCATTTTCGGTATGATGGACATCATATGCATAGCCTGGCATACAATAAAATGGTTGTAATATTTCTTTGTTAGGGAAGAAATCCTCAGGCTCAACAGGTGAGTCAGTGTGATCCCAGTCAATAGCATATTTGTTGAGATACAAAAGTTTGAACGGATCTGTTGGATTGCGAAGTGGGATGGTAAAATAAATGAAGATCATATTTATGGAATGGAATTGATCTCCAAGACCACATGGACCAACTTCTATATCATCGATACAGCTCTCACAATCGATATCTATCTCTAATGGCACTGGCACAAATGGGTCCTATTTTTGAGTACTGTGAACTAATAGATCCTCTTTATGCACTAGTTGCAATATGGTATCATTAGACTCATGGAGCTCCATGTAGATAGGTGGATGGGGAAACAATATGTGATAAGTCACATTAAATTTTTGTGGTATTACCCTAATATGAGGGTTGATATTGATTTCTCTTCACAGGTCCTCAGTCGTATACGGTGTATGGCATTGACGTAGGTAAGGATACCCTAAGTAGGCTCTCTCCATTTCATCCTCTTCATCACTATCATAGTATAGTCCTTAATTTACCCCTACAGGTGGGGGACGCTCTAGTAGGTGTGGTCCCATGAATCTCACTTCCTCGTCGCTATCACCCATGTATGGAAAAACTGGATAATTAGTTCGTATGTATGATGTTGCCGAGAAAATTAGCTCTACTTATTTCACCAAATGATCAATGTTGGGAATAATTTCTTGGGTAATATGTATTGACTCTACAGGTAGTAGGTGATGCGCATACAAAGGCCTTAAATAGCCCCCCTCAGCTTCCTCTTTATATTGATCACCGTTTGAGGATTCGTTGTTGGCATCATAACTTGGTCCACTTATCTCGGAGGTGGACTCTTCTCCATCATCGTTGTAGAGATCTCCTAACTTAATATCACCTAAAACTATGGGGTTATACCCCTGCACACCTGTTTCATTGGTTGCATTACAAATTTGATGACCCAAGTTGCCTCTGGGGTTCTACTCTGTATCAGTCTACTCTAGGAGCCCTTCATGATGCTCTTCAAGTGGCTCATAAGTGATGACATATACCATCGGGTTAGTCCTCTAGAAGCTAGAAAGATTAGGATGATATGGGTTGAAGTCCACATCATCCCCTAGACTAAGGTACAAGCGATCTAAGGATGCTACAATCAAATCGTCTTGTCCTTGTATCTGTAACCCCAACCTAAACCTATTATTTTATAGTTGATAACATGGCTTGAATAGATTTCTATGTCCTTGTTCAAATATACCAAGCTCATACCCATGCTAGTGATACAACTCAAAAATATGCATGGAGTACTCCAGGTTGGATAAATAATGAACATTTACTACGAAAGGTTTGTCACTATATTCATCCATAGTCTCTTGCATTGGAAGTTGATCCAACCCAACATAGATGAAGTTAGTTTGATTAGGTAGCTCTCCTAATGGTACCACCCATCCAACCAGATAACGATGAGCAGGTGGTCGGCCCATCACTTGCACAGTCTCCAAAATTAGCTTGAAGGTTACATTTTGCACAATATACTCACTTAATCCTATGTTGGTGATATGTACAATCACCAATGGTGCAGATGACCCTATTGATGATGTAGGCGAGGTAGGCTGAGTTACCTCCTTGGCTATGTATTGTGCTTCCTCCATATGCATGGGGATGGAAGCCTCCTTGTTGACTGGTTCGGGCATTTGTTTCTTCTCTTTTTCACTCATTTTCACCTTTAACTTCTTGTCATCCTAAAGCATCACTGATGCAGTTGGTTTTAGAAAAGTAGCATTAGTGCACTCAGATCTGTGTGATATAGATATCAATGGTTGAGCACATACTATTGTTTTGCCTCCTATATTTTTAATCAGTGATGTAGGTCAGATGTCCAGGTACATTTATGGAAGTATGAAACCCCCAATCAAATATGCTAGGTTCATGAACTTGAAAGGTTCTTCATCTGATGACACTATGTGAACTCGTCCCTCATGTAGATATTTTACACATTGGTGTAATATAAATGGAACACAATGCATTTCATGAATCCAAGGCCTCTCGAGTAGTATGTTGTATTACATGGTCCCCTTGATCACATGACACATCACAGATATGGTCTTTAGGCCTACATACATGGGTAGGAAAATTGTACCAACTATCAAGCAGAGGGCATCGTTAAATGCTCTCAACATGAAGGTGGTGGGCACGATGTGTGATTTTGGTAGCTTTAGATGATTCAATACCTTGGTCATTATTATATTGATCAATGAACCAATGTCTATCAAGACCCTCTTGAATGGTACGTGATTGATGCACGTGATGATATGCAACGGTGGGTCAGCCATATTTGTGGGAACCATATTAATTTCATGATCATAAAATTGGATCATGGGCTCTCGACACTACTGTACATGTCCCACGAAATTGGTAAATGCTTGTGCATCTTGATACTATACTTTGATGGACCTTAGAATGTCCATAAGAGTCTCCCTATGCCTAGGGGACTGCTGTATCAGTTCATATATAGACAACTTCCTAGGAGCTATATGTAGGTTTTGGACTAGCCTATTCTGTATGGTCACCAACGGTCTCATTAGTGGGCCTAGAATATTCTACATTGGCCACTGATTCAATGTAGCTTGTATCCTAATGGGAGCATGAGGTTGATTTAGCTACTCATATCTCCCATGTCTGGTGACAACATTCACCATACCTACGAACCCTTGGGTAGGTGGTTCAATGCGCACTTGGTTGACCTAGCCAACATTGTTGCATGGTGCCTCATGGTTTGGTAATGGATTTTTGTAAATCCCCATGTTTTGGTTGTTAGGTACTAGTAGATTACTTGGTATTACAAGCTCACCCTTTTCAATCATGTTTTACACAATATTCTTTAAGGACCAACATACCTCGATGTCATGGCCCTTTGCACGATGGAAGATGCAAAATAAGTCATCCTGATGCCCCTTTGACTTGGGTTGATTTAGATCGATCAGCTTAATCTCGGGTAGTATGATCGCCTTAGGCTCACATAACTAGTGGAATATTGACATCAATGATTCCTTTATAGGCATGAATTGGTGAAGCGCGCGTTGTTCTTTGTTTTTACCCTTATAATTATTATTGCATTTTTCATACTGTGCAAGAGGAGGTTGGGCCTAATAATTCTATTTTTGCATCCCTTTATCCTCTCTCTAGAGGTTTAGCACCTGGTTGATGTGGGTCTGCTTGCCCTTTTGCTTTGTGGAGCTCTTCTTAGGTACCTCTTTCCTGTTCTTAAGCTTTAAACTGCCTTCTTGCAACTTGATGTCCTCAATTAATTTGGCTTGCACTAAATCTTCCTCGAATGTTGGATACTACTACAATTGCAATAGTAGCGAGATGTTTTTGGCACAACTCTTGGTGAACATTTAGGTTAATTTCATTGCAATAATAGGGAATGGCAGCTTTACCATCAATATTCTCCACCTCTTTATGTATTGTTCAATTGGTTTGTCATCGCGCTAAGATAGCATAGCCAAATCAAAAAGGTTAGCTTGTTTCTTGATGCCAAAAGAAAAGCATTCAAGAAAAGAGTCAGCCAGTTGCTAAAAATTGGTAATGACGTGCCTCTTTTGCTAGTTGAACCACTCCCGAGCTGGTCCTAAGAGGGTCATGAAAAATGTGTGCAAAAGCAAGGCATTATTGCTAGCAATTTAGAAACAGGCATCCAAAAAGCCCATGACATACTCATGTGTATCTTTGTCACCTTTAAATTTTTCTAACTTGGGCATAACAAAATGCTCAGGGTATGTTGTAGCAGGTATCGAGGGGTCCAAAGGCTCATTATGAATCTTTCTTAATGTTGGCTTTTGAAGTGTCTTGCCTTACCTCTTAATCACTTTTAACTTCTCATATAGGGCTTTATAAGCCTTTGAGGATAAGAAGTCCTCCTCCCTAAGCTGATGCGAGGGTGGTCTTGGAGGTACATTCTTCCTTTATTGAGGTGGAGGTCATTGCTCTTCCTCCTCAACTTGGGATTCTTCAGGATACTCTTGATTATTTCCCTCTCCCTATTCTTCCTCATATTGATGTTGCCTCTCGTGTTCGAATGGTTCTGGTAATTCTCTTTGTTGGGAATTAATATGAGTGTGAGATTATCTGTGCTACTACTATGCATTGGCTTGTGAAAAAGCCTTTCTATATATGTGCTCTCTATTCTCTACATGAGTATGTAGACCATCCCTAGCTAGCCTATCCTCCTACTCTATGTGCTCATTTTGGGTAAGGATGTGTTCCTCACAGATGCGCTGCTCATATAGTCTTTGTATAATGAGCCTTTATGCCTGAATATTCTCATCTTCAATGCGCTGCCTTTCTAGATGAGCATCCTTCAATTGATATTGGAGGAGATATTGTTGCTGCTCACATACTAGTCTATGTTATCTATCAAGGTCATTGGCCATGATAGACCTCTGGTATGCATGCTCTGTGTGAGCGACCTTATGGGTTATATGCCCATATGACTGATTTGTGATGCTTTTGCCTTTGTTCATAAGTATGGCATTGGCATCCTACTGATTTTTGTGCTCTATGCCACCATGCATGGGTGGTAGATGTGTCACATTAGGGCACTTATAATCCTATCCATACTCTCTAGTAGTCCTAATAGAACCCCCACTATTCTCACTTGGAGCATAGGTGGGTGGGATAGAAGGCCTATAGCCTAGATGCTTCAGGATGCTACCTAAGCCGTCCAACTGTCTAGATCTTCATCGCTCGTGTGGTGGTGTGCCATTGGATCCCACCTTAGCCATATCAATAGTTATCTTTCAAGGCCCACTACGTGTGAGAGTCTGAATAGGCCTATGATCAGTGGTGGCCCTATCTTCATGCCCATGAATGGGTGAGTCTCGATCATGTTTATACTCTGAAAGTGGAGCCACAGATCCTCCTGTAGACCTATGATGTAGGGGTACCAACTTGGATCCTTGTATAACATACTCTTTAGTCGATCCTATGGATGCACATGCAATGTGATCCTGGTAATGTATTTCAAGTGGAATACCCTGATTCTAAGAGGCTTCATGCTCTATTATGTGTCTATAGGAATGCATAGAAGCTCCTCTAACGAGATTATGCTCAATAGGTTCCCCTCTTATCGAATTATCTCCTCTAATTCTCATCGAATGACATTTGGGAAGTGCATGTGGGTGAGGATTCGACATGTTTTGATGTGCATATGTTGGGTCTTGGTCATGAGCATCAGGCTTATGCCTTTGCTGACCACCCCGTGTCTCCACCATGGTGCACCTAGTGTCTAGATTTGGTATTTATTAATCAAACAAGGTATACAATGGTGTTTATCTCGTATTAATTTTTAAAAGTGAGCCCTAAATTGTTTGATGTTGTTTCAATGATTTTTTGTATCAGTAAATAACTCCATATCGTGTTTTGAAAGCTTTTTGGATGATATTCTCAGTTAGATTGGCTTTCACATGTATACTCGTAGCTCGACAACTTGGCTATGAACTCCAAGTCACGTAATCCAACCTATAATGTGTGGTAATGAAGCCCACACATAGTCAGGGAGCATAGGTCCTCCTAGATCTTCACCTATTTTCCCCCAATCAACATTATACCCTCTGAAGAGAATACATACAAATTTTCTAGGGTACAAAAGGTTCTCGGATTCGATATTGGTCTAGTATCCAAGGGTACGTAGGATTTGTGCCAAAGGATGGAATTCACCTCCACCATCGTTGAACCATACTAGTGGTTGGATGTCACTCCCAACTCACTATCATTTAAGTGAAACATTGTGTGTGTGGTTAATTTTAATTTGCATAAAATAAAAATGCATCATATAGCATAGATGATTTTTTCCTACATGTAATGTAAAAAGAAACATTTTATATTCAAATAAGCATTCTATACTCTACATGATTTTTTGACAATGCAAACTAGTATGCAAATGGCCACTACTTGGGCCTCAAACATGCAAACCACACAATTTTTATCAAGCACACTAGATTCTAGGGCAGACTGCAATCAGAGATCCGTTGTTCCTAGTAGCATATTTCTAATGACATGAAAAATAAATGCAAACCTAGGACCTAATTCATTTATTCTTTTCTTAATTTCCTAGTAATATTTGCAAAATTGATCACTCTGGAAAAACATAGAGACAAAAAAATAACAGAGGGTGAAAAGTGGGACCTACCTCAGGTCCACATTCGATCTGTGCTCTATTTTTTGTTGTCTGCTTTGCCAGCTATAAACTATAGGTCTGGTCTGTGATCTACACTGTAAACCGTGTGTTGGAGTTGTGGTTCAATTGTTGGCCTGTAGCTGATAGCTACAGTCTATACCTGCAATTCCAAAAATAATAGAAATAATAGTTAGATTTTTTATTTTGTAGAGTCCCACCATGATCGCCTTCTGGCCTATCCAAAAAGCATGCACCTATCTAATAGATCAATTGGAATCAACATAAAAGCATGAAAAGGTAAACAAGATTACATATGACAATACAATGAATGCTTGGTTTATCAATATTGTAATGAATCCCAGTTACAATCATGCCCCTCGTAGGGTCACCCAAATGTTGATACAATTAATACAATGCCAAATCCCCCAATGGGGTAGGCTCAATACTATTGCTTTCCAAATAGTTACAAACTACTCTAGGGTGGAGTTGACCCTCTTATTTGCATTGAGGAAGGAATTTGGTGATTGAAGCTCCTTTGAACCTATTCCCTGTGATCAAGAAACAACACAAGAAAGTTATAAAAATAGGTAGCCTCTCGTGATGAGGCCCTTTAAAGAATGAAAACAAGAAAGCTTGTAAAATATATTTAAATTATGCTAAATTGATAAAGATTCATATACATGCATAAAGGAATAATGCAACTAATTATTGAATGGCCTAATTAGATGAAATAAAGCATGGAAACATAGAAAGAAACCATTATTGCATATACTATACTAATGTAACAAAATTGCTATAAACCCTAAGTCTATCAATCATAAATCTCTAGTATCCAAATTGAACTATTCAAATGTCTATTTAAACCTAATTAAGAAATCTGCAAAATATTTGGTAAGGATATCTTACACCTATTACAAACCATAGCTCTTACGAGTGGTCTGCACTATAAACCATGGTTGAAAGCTGTGGTGAGCAACCAAGTAGGTTTGCCCTCCAATTTCAAGGGCAGTGGGTTTGATCCTCCTTATCAAATTTATGATCAAGGGTCACCTCAGTGTCCTCTGACAGGTTTGGCAATTGAATTGTTGAATAGGGATTTTGTTTGCCTAAATTAGCATTTCATGCCTCTCCTAGGCTCCTAGGACCTCCATGGCAAATTTATCTTTTGATGGATAGCAAAGTGGCCTTCTCACATGCATGAACTCAATATGCAATTTGATAGGGCTTCACTGCTCACTTGATCAATTCACTCTCTCCCTATTTCAATAGTGCTTCGCTATCAAAAATCTCTATATGTCTTGCCCTGATTGAAGGGGTACTTATAGGATGTCCTAGGGCTAGGGGTGGCTTCATGGAGAAGCCAATATCAAGAAGAGGTAGTTAGGACAGTTGGAATAGAAGCCTCTTGAATCTTTTGTTCTTTAACCGCCTTCTTCTAGACCAAATGGTCGTTCAAACTGATTTTTCTTGGATGAAGGCCAACTGAACTTTAGTTAATACCATAGGTTATAGCTACAGTTTTAGACTGTAGACTGCAGGTCTTAGCTATAGTTCAGACTATGGACCATAGGTCTTAGCTACGATTCAACCTGACTAGGTTAAGGAGCCCAAATTTAATGGTTAGAACCACTGCTCTATCTTGGATTCTATCCAAGATCTTCCATGTGGTCTTGTAGCATGTCCATATAAGTATTCGCCATCGACATGATGTTTTTTAGGTGTCTACACATGGTTCACCCAATGTGGGGTACCTCCATAGAAAAATATTTCTTCTAAATATTTCTCAAATAATATTTTGGGAATCCTTTCTGATTACAATTTTTATGGACCTCTGTCTAAAGGAGATGTTGATCCCCTAATCTCAAGTTCATGGATCTCTTCCATAGGAGAAATATTTCCCCTTATGATCTAGCTAGTGATCATCTAGAAAACTTTGTCTCTCTGCTGCACTGACTGGTGGATCTCTCCCCACTTGAAAACTCCTAACTTAGATTTGTATTCAATTGTCCTGGTTGTTGGATATATATCCACTGAGACTCTATCCTCTATAATCTATCACCTCCAAAGATCTATCTCAATTCTGTACTAAACATAGTCTAGTCGATTTAGCATAGCTCTGCTCAATCTCTTGTACTAAACACAGTTTATTCGGTCTAGCACAACTCTGCTCAATCTCTTGTACTAAATATAGTTCATTCGGTCTAGTATAAATTTGCTCAATAGGTCCACACAAAACCTTCTCAAACATACTCCATAGTTCCACACAGAACCTGCTAAAATATTCTCAATAGGTCCACACAGAACCTACTCAAATTTTCTCAACAAGTCCACACAAAACCTGCTCAAATCTACTCAACAGGTCCACACCAAACCTTCTCAAATCTGCTCAAAAAGTCCTCTCTAGGACTTATCAAAATATGCTCAATAAGTCATTTCTAGAACTTGTCCAAATATGCTCAATAAGTCCTCTCTAGAACTTGTCTAAATCTTCTCAATAAGTCCTCTCTAGGACTTGTCCAAATTTTCTCAGCAAGCTTCCACAAAAGCTTACACAAAATCAGTCCACAAGCCTTCTCAAAGACTTGCCTCAAATCATTTTAACAAGCTCACACATAACTTGTCCAATCTCATAGAATCATAAAGAGAATTGTTAGAGACTCAATATGTTCTATACTCAATGCTCAATCAATATCTCAATTCAATATCATAGAAGCATAAAGAGAATTGTTAGAGACTCAATATGTTATATACTCAAATCCCAATCTCAACTCAATCTCAATCTCATAGAAGCATAAAGAGAATTGTTAGAGACTCAATATGTTCTATACTCAAATACTAGTCTCAACTCAAATCAATCTCATATAAGCATAAAGAGAATTGTTATAGACTCTATATGTTCTATTCTCAAATATCAATCTCAACTCAAATCAGAATATAGAATAGTTTGTTTCATGGAACTTGAACAACCACTTCACATAGTTACTTGAATAGGCTCAATCAACTCTACTCAACCAATCACCTCAAGGAACAATCCTTTCCTCAAACCCTAGTCCAAGCATGTATCAACCAACTCAAAATGTTTTCAACAATGCTCAACAACAAATCTCACATAACAATGATACTCATGTTCTTAACTCAAGTTCAAGTTATTTGCATAATCAATTGGCTTCAACAATGATGCTTATAAAATATTCTTCACATAACAATGATACTCATGTTCTTATCAAACCCTAACTCAGGTTTTTCACACAACTAATGGCTTCAACAACAATGCTTATAAAACAAGGTTTAATCACAACTCTCAAATCAAAAAACCTTGAAGCATTAAATGAACAACTCCTCAAAAGAGAAACCACAATCAATTATTTTCTCTCCAAAGATATTTTCAGAAATCAATCACCCAAATAAGTCAATGAAGAATATTGCCCATACCTTTTTGATGCCTTATGAGTTGTCCACTAAATCTGCCACACTCAACACATTTTCTTTTTCCAATATCAACAAGGGTTAGAGGTCTTGAGTAATAACACAATAATAAAAATAATATCTCAATAACACCTTATTACTCCTACTCAATAAAATGCACCATATCCTCTTATGCAAGAAATAAACCCTCAAAAAAATGAATCAAACTTACTTTTGAAACTCCTTGAAAAAACTAGAAATATCTCCTTGCACACACCTTATTTCTCCCTCTAAGCAATATAAACAAATAGCTCTCGAAAAGAGCTTTCCAATGATATATAATATGATATACTTCCAAAAGGAAAATCAGTAGAAATCTCTATATTTCCTAGGGCATACCATATCCTTATTTCTCCTTAGGCAACCTTGGCAAAAATTAAAATATTAAACAACATCAAAAATTAAATCCACTTGCCTTGCCCTTAGCAGGATTCGATCCCTGGACGTCCTCATTCCTAATGCCTTAGTTGCAACCAAGTTGTCGTTGGGCCATGCACCCTGATGTGTCTAAACGACACGTCCACCATAAAGTTTCCACGAACAATGCTCCTCCAAAAAACAATAAGCGCTTCAAGCACTTCTTCCTTGCAATCCAAAAGGCCTCACGTGAATTGAACATGAGACCTCCTCCTTAGTACCAAGAAAACATACCACGAGGCCATGCTATCATTTGCACTTAGAGTCTCCAAACCTTCACACCTTTAGCCTTTACGTAAATTGTAATGCCTTCAAAAAAACAAAACCTTTTCGCATGCGCTTTGAATAATAATTGCAAGGGATACCTTGGTAAATGTTTTTGATGGAATTTATATAATTAATTTGTCCTCTTTTGCAATCACGTTGACGTGATTTTCAGTTTATAATTAATTTAAATTTACATTTAAATTTAAATGTTATAAATTAAAAAGAACCAACCTTAGGTTTAATTTAATGAAACCTTAGAACCTTGTCTTAATATCCAATATTGGTATAATTAAATAGTATTTATAAAATTTAAATTCCTTGTGAATAATTATTAAACCTCCTTTTTAACCTTTGCAATAACCCATATTGGATTTTTATAAACCAATCACTTAACCTGTGCCCCAAATAATATTAAAATATTATGGAGCCTTTTTCCTTTCACTTCTGCACTGATGAATTTTTTTCCTTGATGAATTGGGTGAGTTTATTTCTTGTCGAATTTATTTAGATGAGTGATAACTCTATCAGGTGACATCAATGAAAAATTTGACTTAGAAGAATCAAAATGTCCAAAAATCTCCCCCTTTGTCATTGATGGCAACCCTTATCCTTTTACTGAAGCCTAACCTTCTTTTCTGCTCTCCCTGGGACTCTGCTCCCCCTGGCTCAATGCTCTCTCAAATATCAAATATCTCCTCATATCAAATATCTACCCAATACACAATATCTCCCCCTTTGACATCAATGGCAAAGGGTCACCTTTGGGGCTCGGGGCTAAGAATGAGCCTCTTAGCTTAGCCCCTCCCCCACCTCCACATGAGGTGGTTAATTCTCGGGTGGGAGTATTTCTACTCCCCGAAAGCACATATTTGTACCTTTATCTTTCTCTCTTCTTCTATGAGTCTTCTGAATCCTCTGACTATTTCTTTCCAAGTAATCATCCATGTTCTTATCATCACTTATGTTCCTATTCTTGCTTTTGTTCTCATCCATGTTCTTGTTCTTATTCTTTTCTGAGTGTCTATTATTTTTTGAGTCTCTATTCCTGTTTATCTTCTTGCTCTTATTTATATTCATGTTTCTGTTCATATTACTGTTCCTATTCACACCTGTTTCTGGAATATTTACTCTACACCATCTTGTTATGTGACCATAATTATTGCACTTATAAAACTTAATGTTATTATTCCTTGGATGTGCAACTATCTTAGGACTTATCCTAGTGAATCCATATCCTCTTCTATCTTGAATCCTCGCAATTCATTGCCTTGTGACCAAAATCATTGCATGAGTAGCAATATCTTTGGAAAAGTTATCCCTTTCCATACTCCTATCTTTGATGTGTCCTATACTGTGAAGCCATGTGCCCAAACCTATGACATGAAAAACATATTCCATTGAAGCTTTCTTGTCTTGACCCCATTGGTCTCCTATTCTGATTGTTGTTCCATCTGTATCTTCTTTGTGCATTTTTCCTATCTTTGTTGAACTCTCTATTGTCCAACTCATCCTATGATGTGTAAAGATCCAAAACAGAAAACAAATGTTGAACACACATATTTGTAGACACAAAATATAGATATGCAATAATTTGGAATTTTTATTAATTTTTCTTCAATACCCACAAACTAGAATACAATTATAATGATAAGATCTAACCAAATCAACACATCTAAATGTATTAGATATCTTATAGTAGAAATCCTAGCCAAAATAGCCTCAAATATGATTATGGAGAGCTCCAATAGAGGGACGTTGCTACCAATGAGAGAGATATCCCGCCTCAATGATGAATTACTGCTCTAGGACTGGGACGTTTGTGGCGATAGGCTGCTCCACACTGATTAGACTCACAAAATATGCAGAAAACCTACTAGATTGATAGTATAGATCTCTTATACCTTCTATTTATCACCCAAACCCTCAGGAAGATAAATGTCCTCCTAGAAGAGAAAGTTATGGACAATGTTGGAAGTCCTCTAAAGCACAAAAGGAAAACCTTGAGTGGATTTTCACCTTAACCTCAATAGTCAGGCACCTTCCAAACTACTGGATTGGAAACCCTTGTTACTCTGAGCACCTCTCAAAAATCCACAAGAGTGGAGAAGGGTTTTGCCCTCACTCAATTTTCATAAAATCATCAAGTCATCCCGTATCCTTGGGCGTCCATGTCTTTTATAGCCCCATATTCTAATTTTGCATTATGTGATCCCATAACTTATATGATAATAAAAGAAACATCCTTATGTAATGTTGCCCCATAAAAATATATTATTAATCCTCCTAACACCAAAATAATAAAAATAAACCTCCTAAGCTAGGATGTCCCACACCAAGCCAAAATTATTTATATCAAAAATATTTACATGACCCTATTATTCATAAAAGGGTCATTATAGGTCCTCCCCTCTCACATTGCTTATCCTCAATCAATGCAAACCTAGATGTGACAAAATATCAGCCCCTTCCCATGTAACATATTCCATTGGCAGGCTTTTCCATTTGATTAAGTATTATTTGATAACTCTGCTCCTTAATTTCCTTTCCCTAGTTTCAAGAATAGTTTCAGGTTCTAGCACCAATTTTACTTCATCATCAAGAGGGAGCAGCTCTAGAGAAGGATCAATATGTTTTCCAATAGCCTTTGTAAGGCATGAAACATGAAAAGTACTATGTAATATGTTGTCATGAGGAAGTTTAAGTTCATAAGCCACTTCTCCTACTCTGCGTAAAACCTTATATGGGCCATAGAAACATGGCTTAAGCTTCTTCGCACCACTTTTATTCAATGAGGACTATCTATAGGGATGCAATCTGAGATAAACCATGTCCCCTACCTCAAATGAGCATTTTATACACTATTGATCAACAAACTTCTTTTTCCTATTCTGAGCCATGTGAATGTTTTCTTTGAGAGATTTTAGAATATCTTGATGCTCTTGTATACAATCTTTTTCCTTTGGTACCCTATTGTCCATAATCAACAAATCAGAAAGAGAAGGAGCATTATACCCATAGAGAGCTATGAATGGAGTCATCTTGATATACATGTGATAAGTGGTGTTGTAGCAGTATTCCCCTAAATGCAACCATGTAATCCAAGCATTTTGGTACTTTGAAACATAGTATCTCAAGTACCCTTCCACCCATTTGTTAAATATTTTTGTTTTCCCATATATTTGTGGATGGTAGCTGGTACTTGGAGATAAAATGGTACCACATAATTTGAATAGATCTTGCCAAAAATAGCTCATAAATCTACTATCCCTATCACTAACAATATTCTTGGGCAGCCCATGAAGTTTAAAGATCTCTCTAAGGAATAAATCAGTCACCTTATCAGCTATATATTAAATAGATATAGCATAGAAATGTGCGTACTTGGTCAAACAGTCCACTACAAAAAAAATACAATCCTTATTTTGCACCTTTGGAAGACCAGTAATAAAATCCATGGATATGCTCTCCCATTTCTGATCAAGAATTGGTAAATGCTGAAGCAGTACAGCTGGCAATTTATGCTCTACCTTGTTAGCTTGGAAGGTAGTGCACTTCATAACATGAGTAATAATATCATTTTTCAACCCCTTCCATGAGAATATCTTATGCACTTGCCTATATGTTTTGAAAATACTGGATGGCCAGCCATAGGGGCATCATGCATGGCTGTAATAATCTTCTCTTTCAACTTGGAGTTGGTAACTATAAAAATCCTCCCTTTGTAGTAAATCAATCCTTCTTGCACTTTGTACTTGTCATAATTTGATTTGCCATCCAATATGCTAGAATCCAATGTACTTTTTGCATTCTCAGCCATCAATGTCACTTTCAATTCATTAGTAATGACAAAAATAGAAAAGAAAGAAGGATTCCTAGATAAAGCATATGCAGCTGTATTCTTTTTCCCTTTAACAAACTCAATATCAAAATCAAATGCTTGTAGCTTTGCAACCCACTTTTGTTGCATCTCATTCAATTCATTTTGTTGTCCAAGGAAATATCTCAAACTGTTATGATCAGCTTTTACAATGAACTTACCACAAATGAGATATTTCTTGAATTTTTTTAATGCATGCATAATGGCAAGCATTTCCTTATCATAGGTGTTGTACTTTGTCTCATGAGGATTGAGCTTCTTGCTCTCAAAAGCAATAGGGTGACCCTTTTTCATGATAATAGCTCCTATGCCCACTCTTGATGCATTACAATTTATAGTAAAAGGAAGAGAGAAATCAAGAATAATCAATACAAGGCAATTAGTCATCATCAATGGGGCTGCTAAGGCTGAAAATCCTTTGATGAATCTTCTATAGTAGCTACATAGTCCCAAAAATCCTCTCAGTTGGGTCAAATTAACTAGTGCAGGCTAATTTTGTATAGCTGTAATTTTTTCCTAGTCTACCTTCACTCCTTCATGACTGATTACATGACCCAGATATAAAATTTATGTCATCCCAAATTCACACTTAGACTATTTTGCATAAAATTCCTATTTTTCAAGAATACCCAAAATGATATCTAAGTGTTTTAGATGTTCTTCCCATGACCTGCTATATACAATAATATCATCAAAGAATACCAATATAAAATCTCTCAAATGATCCCTAAAAATTTGGTTCATTATTGCTTGAAAAGTGGTAGGGGCATTTGTTAACCCAAATGGCATAACCAAAAATTCAAAATGTCCAAAGTGACATCTGAATGTTGTTTTATGTATATCCTCTTCCTTAAGTCAGATTTGATGGTATCCTAATCTTAAATCAATTTTTGAGAAAAACATGGCCCCATGCAATTCATCAATAAGTTCATCTACCATGGGTATGGGATACCTGTTCTTGATAGTCTTTTTATTAAGTGCCCTGTAATCAATACACATACACAAGTTGCCATCTTTCTTTTTTACTAAGACCATTGAATATGCAAATGGACTAGTGCTAGGGCGTATGTTTCCCATTACCAACAACTCTTTGATGGTCTTTTCTATTTCATCCTTGTAGAATCTAGGATGCCTATATGTTCTGATCATAATAGGTTTAGTACCTAGTTCTAATTCTATTGAGTGCTGAAATTCTCTTGGTGGAGGTAATCCCTTGGGAAAACCATCAAAAACCTTTTTATGTTTATTCAAAACAAACTGAATATCATGATGAGATCCATTGGCTAAAGTAGGTTTACCTTTAGAAGTGAAAATGTTGGCTGCCAATACCAAGTCCCCTTTCCTTAGTATTCTTTTCATGATTTTGATAGATATATGTTGCAAGACATGATCTCTAATACCTTGTAATACCACCTCCTTATCTCCAACCTTGAACTTGAATTTCAAGGTTTGGTTGTTGGTTGTATAATCACCAAGAGAGAATAACCATTGCACACCCAGAATTATTTGTGGGGCATTTTTTCCCAATGGAAAGACAATAAAATCATACATCATAAAAAAATTTGTGAGATGTAGTTTTAGCTGTGGGACAAAAATATGATAATGTTCTACACCTCCATTACCAACAAAAACATCAAAACCAAAAAATGATTATGTTTTTAACTTTTTCCTCTTCATAAAATCTTCATGTATGAAATTATGAGTTGCTCCAGGGTCAATGAGAACTATTACCTTTTCTCCTTCAATAATACCAGGCACTTTGATAGTGACTTACGCTCTAGCCAAATCTAAGGAAGTCAAACTTCCTAAGCTTGGAGCGCTTGGAGATTCTTGTGGTGTGGGCTATGTTTCTTCTACTTCTTGCTCTTCTATGGATTCATACTCACTTCCTGAATCCTCTTCATCATCTGATAACACTTGGATCAATCTAATCTATCCCTTGTAAAACCTATGGCCTCTTTCAAAAGGCTTTTTGCTATAAAAACATAATCCTTCCTGCCTTAGCTTGTCATGCTCCTCATCCTTCTTAAAATTCTTACCAAATGACATTGCAGGTCTTGGAGGATAGAACATTGGCTTTGAGGTTTGATTTGGTTGTAAAGGCCCCTTATTTTGGGACATCCCTGCTATGGCATATTTTGATTGGGATGGTGTGAAGAATTTCTGCCTGGATGATGCAGATGAAGATGACAGTGCATGTGCTCTCTTTATTGCCTCCTGTAGTGATGTGGGTTCAAATACTTTGACCCAACCTATAAGGGGATCCATAAAACCTTCTATGAATAGGAATACTATTCTATTTTTTGAAATACTAGGTACCATGATAGCCAGTATTTCAAATTCATCAACATAAGCTTCTAATAATTATTTTTGCTAGAGTTGCTAACTCTCTAAATTATTCCTCTTCATATTTTCTGTAAAATTTGTCCATAATTCTCACACTGAATTCATCAAATGTGCGAATGTCACCATGGCCCTATGTAGTGATACCATTGTGCCACCATTCATAAGCTTTATCCTCCAAATATACACTGGCAAACTTCACTTCATCTCTTTCTTCTGTAGGATAGACTTCAAAATATATCATTAGTTTTTGTAGCCATGCTCTAGCAGAAATTTTATCACTCCCATAAAACATGGGTACCTACATTTTTTGTTGTAAAAGTTTCTTCTTGTCATACTTCCTATTTTTTCCACCCTTTCCTAAAATATTGCAGTAACCCTCAAAGGTCGCATTGTTTCTAAAATCTTCAGACCTCCTCAAGTATCTTGCCATAAAAGCTTCCATTTCTTCATCCTCCTGATTTGGATCAGATTGCACAGGAGCACTAAACAAAGAGTTTGAAGGCCTAGGTAAGGATGCATGGGAGTATCTTACAGATCTCTCATCTCCACCCTATGTAGTGGCCCTAGAAGTAGCCTCCTATTGATTAGATTCCCCTTGTTGCACCTAATTTCCTTGTGGATGGTTTATTTGGAGTTGTTCTAGCCTGACCACAAGTCTATTTAATAAATACAACATGGTGTTGAATATCTGCTCAGTATCCACATCATGTCCTTCTATTCTATCTACCATATGAGTTGATTTTGCTTCCCATACTAGTATGTCTTCCTCTGGGTCAACCGAATCTGAAAACCTAGGGTTTTGCTTATTCCTTCTTGTATAGTAATGATGAGTTGGATGCATCAAAACCCTCGTAGGTAGTAGGAGCATTGCTCTGATACCAATGTAATGATCCAAAATAGAACACAAATGCCAAACACACATATTTGCAAACACAAAATATAGATATGCAATAATTTGAAATTTTTATTGCTTTTTCTTCAATATCCACAAACTGGAATACAATGATAATGATAAGGTTGAACTAAATGAACACCTCTAAATGTAGTAGGTATATTACAGTAGAAATCCAAGCTAAAATAGCCTCAATTCTGATTGAATAGAGCTCCAATAGAGGGACGTTGCTAACAATGAGAGAAATATACCACCTCAATGATGAATTACTACTCTAGGACTGGGATGTTTGTGGTAATAGGCTGCTCTGCACTGATTAGACTCATAAAATATGTAGAAACCTTACTATACTGATAGTATAGATCTCTTATACCTTCTCTTTATCACACAAACTCTCAGGAAGAGAAATGTCCTCTTGGAAGAGAAAGTTTTGGATAATGTTGGAAGTCCTCTAAAGCACAAAAGGAAAACCCTGAGTGGATTTTCACCTCAACCTCAATATCTGGGCACCTCCCAAACTACTAGATTGGAAACCCCTGTAACTTTGAGCACCTCTCAAAAAGCCACAAGAGCGAAGAAGGATTTTTCCCTCACTCAATTTTCATAAAATCATCAAGTAGTACCGTCTCCTTGGGCATCCATGTCTTTTATAGCCCCATATTCTAATTTTGCATTATGTGGACCCCATAACTTAAGTGATAATAAAATAAAAATCCTGACGTAATGTTGCCCCATAAAAGTATATTATTAATTCTCCTACCACCAAAATAATAAAAATAAACCTTCTAAGCTAGGACGTCCCACACCAAGCCAAAATTATTTATATCAAAATATTTACATGACCCTATTATTCATAAAAGGGTCATTACATGGTGACTCATTCCCACTTCTACTGTCATATTTTGAAGTATCTTCTTCTAAATTTCCTTCTTCTTCAAGACTTGAAGTAGATTCTTCTTCCTATTTATTTTAAACTTTTCCAAGGCCAAAACATGTTGAACATGATGTTCGTTGTTGTCCACAGATGAACTTATCCAATTTCCTAGAGCGATTTTTGAAACTCTTCATCTTGATCTTGGAGTCCTTTAAGTCTTATTTTAAAGTATCCACTTCTTGTGATAACTTCTCACATTCCAAGATATTTACATCTAATTTATATTTGAACTTTTTTTCCTTAGCCTTTGATTTCTCTAAATCTTCTATGAGCAATAATATTTCTTCATCACATTACTAAGTTTCAACCTTAGAGTGTTGCTTTCTTACCTTCTTTACTATTTCAAGGACATAGATAAGTTCTCCCTTGATATCATAACCATTCTCTACTAAATAATCCTCTATTTGTTTGCCTTTGTCCGAGTTTCTACTTCCTTTAGACTTGTCTTCTACTGAACCACCTTCTTTATCTTCCAAAGCGATTAGAATATTTTCCTTTGGTCCCAATATTATATGTTGAAACCGGATCTCATTTTCTTTTAATAAGAGACATTTTTCCTTTTTGATCTCATTGAGTAAATGAATATTTCTTTCTCTTATAGCACTAGCTACTAGTTTCCCAGATTCAGATTTTCTTACTTCACATCTATCTTGATGAAAAGTTACCATATAGCCTTGATCATAGAGTTGACTAATGCTCAAGAGATTATGTCTCAAACATTCCACATATAAAACATTTTTAGCTTTTTCTTTCCCATTGCCTATACTTAGAGTTCCTTTTCCACAAATCTTTGTTGAACCATTGTCCCCAAAGTTTACTGACCCTCTATTTCCTTCTTTCAAAACTATAAACTTGTCCTTTTCTCCTGTCATATGTCTAGAGCATCCGCTATACAGAAACCATTTTTCTTCTCCATCCTGAGCATGCAAAGCTATTTTAAATAGCAAGGATTTTAACTTTCCTTTCCCTTTTTATTCTTTTTTAGTAGTTTGAGTTGTGGTCTTTCTACTAGACGTAGAGATTTCTAGTTTGCACCTTCTAGTTGTATGCCGTATGCCCAAAACTATTGCATTTGTAACACTTAACATCATCATCCATATGTGGTGCAAGAGAATCCGTACTACTACTATCATTGTCTCTACTAGTACATTGCATAGCTCTATGACCATATATGTTGCAAGAAAAACAATATCCATGGAAGGAATTTTGTAACCTATTTTCATGAGGACTCAATATGGTATTCTTTCTTTTGTGGTATTCTTTCCTTGAGATATGATAAGATACCTCATTTTTGGTTGATGTTCCTCCCTCTTGCTGACTTGGTGCAGCTCCTTGTAATATCTTATTTATTTTAATTCTGCATTTTAGCATAACAATTTCTGCTACCACTTTCTCAAGTCTTGCTTCATTGGCTTCCAACATGACTCTCAACTAATGTTCAATATCTCTTATTTATTTCATTTCTATTTTGAGTTCTATTAACCTTTGTAGAAGCTCAATTCTTGCCAATTCATCATTTCAGATTCGTTCCTTTAGTTGTGCACTCTCTTCTTGAATCCTTTCAAGATCTTGGATATATTTGAAGAGTGCTTACTCAAGGTCTATACTTTCTTCACTCCCTGAGCACATGTGTGTTACTAAAGGATCCTCTTCCAAGTTGTTAAACTCTTCATGAAGATACCGTCTCTGATACCAATTGAAGAACATGTGCTTATACTGAGAGGGGGGTGAACAGTATAACATAAAAAATTTCCCCAAATAGTAGCATCAACATTAATAAAATAGTAAAAATCACACAAAGAATAACACACATGAGAGACATCATTTTTAAGGTGGTTCACCCAATGTGGGCTACCTCCACAAAAAAATATTTCTTCTAAATATTTCTCAAATAATATTTTAGGAATCCTTTGTTGAGCAAGGTGTTGCAAGAGTTTTGTCATTGTTGTCAACATAGGCAGTTAGATCTAATGATGCAATGGACAGGCAGTTCAAAAGTCATTCAGATGCAGAGGACAGAAGTTCAAAGGTTATTCATAGCATGGACCGTGAGTTTCCAAGATGACCATAGTTGCCTATTTGCAAAAAATCAAAGAAAAAGACAAGTAAGAAAAGTGTCGCAATATCGCGACATTTTCAACAGGCAAGAAAAACTGTCGTGATTTCACGACATGTTAGAGGAGAGAGAAAGCGTAAAGAAAACTGTCACGATTTCATGACATGTTTGGAGAAAAAGCGCTAAGGCAAAAAACTATTGTGATTTCATGACATGTTTGGTGAAAAAGTGCTAAGGCAGAAAACTATCACGATTTCATGACATGTTTGGAGAAAAAGCGCTAAGCCAGAAAACTGTCACGATTTCATGACATGTTTGGTGAAAAAGCGCTAAGGCAGAAAACTGTTGCAATTTCGCGACATGTTTGGAGAAAAAGTGCTAAGAAAGAAAATTGTCGCGATTTCACGACATGTTTGGAGAAAAAGCACTAAGGCAAAAAACTGTCACGATTTCGCGACATGTTTGGAGAAAAAGTGCTAAGGAAGAAAACTGTCGTGATTTCATGACATGTTCGGAGAAAAAGCCCCAAGGAGGAAAAGTGTCATGATTTCATGACATGTCGGGTTTTCACGACTCGAAGGGAAGAAAAGCACCAAGGAGGAAAAGTGTCGCAATATCGCGACACGTCGGGTTTTTGCGACCTGAAGAGGAGAGAGAAAGCTCAGAGGCAAAAGTGTCATGATTTCGCGATATGTTCTAGTTTCGCTGGTGCAAGCCAAGAAAAGGTTGAGAAAGTGAGGGACGTCACGATTTCATGACAGAAGCAAGGATGTCGTCAACAATAGTTCGAAGTGTCATGATTTCACAACAAAAACGTTGTCAAAGCTAACAAAGGCCAAAAGTGTCACGATTTCATGACAGTAGGGACAAGAAGGCGTACGGATGTAAAATGTGTCACAATATCATGACATGTTGTAGTTTCATGAGGAAAGCTATAGAACCAGAAAGGCGGTTGAATCTGACAGAGTTAAATCTGGGCCGACGGAGATTAGGGTTTTGGAGCCAACATTTATTAGGGTTTTATAGTCAACGTTCTTTAGGGTTAAAGTCGACTACAGTTTAAGATTTGTTCTTGAATATTCTTCTATAAAAGGAGGTCTATTTTGAGTTTGAATTGAGGGATTTCGATGAAGAGAATTTGCGCATGTGAAGTTCATTGTGAGCAGAGAGTGAGTCGTATCAATTCGAGCTGAGTGCGAAGTCGTAGTTCGTTTGAGTTGAAGCAAAGTGTGTGAAGAAGTTGCGTAGAAGCAGACTGGAGTGTGAAGCATAAGCACACAGGAGCTGAAGTTGTAACTCAGTTGTGTCGAAGCAAAGTGTGTGAATCAGTTGCATAGAAGTAGACTGGTGGTGCGAAGCTTTTGCAGTAGAAGCCAGAGTACACGAACAGCAGACAGTGTGTAAACAGTGTGAAGTTATTTTTTTGTATTTTTCTTGGAGTCCAAGTTGCAGCTTGGCATAAGGGGTTGGTGCTCCTTCTAGTAGGTGCTGGTGAATTAGGGGTTGGTGCTCCTTTCTGTTGGTGCAAAAAAATTGAGGGATTGGTGCTCTTTCCGATTGGTGCTGGTAAATAAGTTGTAAATTTGTTGCTTTGCAAAGGCTGGATTTGGATGGTAGTCCAAGCAGTCATTTTTGAGGAGTAGCCACATTGGTGAACCTCGTTAAAATTTTGTGTTGTGTGATGCTCTCTTATTAACTTGCTATTTCTGGTTTAAGTTTGCTTTATCTCTTTGCAAGTTTAAAGTTTTAAAAGATCACACTAATTCACCCCCCTCTCAGTGTCACTATAAGTACAACAATTGGTATCAGAGCCAAGTTCCTATCAAAGGCTAAATCAGCTAGGGTTGATCTTGGATTAATACTCTAATGGCAAAGAAAGGCAAGAATGGAACCATGAGACATATGAAGAAAAGATCACGTAGGGTCATAAAAGAAAACAAAGATGAACTCATTATTGCTGTAGATTCACAAGGTTCAACTCGATGATGATATAGGTTCACAAGGTTTAGAATGTTTTGTTTGTGGTCAACTCGGGCATAATGAACGTCAGTGCCATGGGTTTAGTAGCAGTGAAGATGAAGATGATTCTCTCAAAATTAAAGTACCAGAGGATGATTCTAAAAAGGAAACAGATGGAGGTCCTTACATGATACTCGACGAAGAAGAAACAGAATCAGAACAGGAATGTAATGAAGATGAAATGAATACAAAAGCAAATTGGAATGAAGATCAAATTACAGCTCCAAGAAAGAAGAATAAGAAAAATTTAGGAAAGCTTGAGGATACAAACAAAATCATAACCAGGTTGAAAGTACAGACAGAAGAATACAAGAAACTTTTTGAAGATCTCGAAATATAGTTAACCATGAAAACAAAGTATTACAATAAGCTAGAAGAAGAGATTGACGGTCTAAGAATGCAGACAGAAGAGATGAATATGAAAGTTGATGTATGTAGAAAACATGAAGAATATTCCAACAAAATTGCTAGCAATCTGAAGCTGCAAATAGAAGAGTTCAAAAGGATTGAAGAAAATCTCAGGTCTTAGATCAATGAGAAAGAGACTATTTTCTACAAACAAGAAGAAGAGATTGTCTCTTTGAAGAAACAACTGGAAGAGGAGAATACAAATCTTAAATTCAAGAAGAGCAAAGAATTGCTAGAGAAAATGATAAGTCATCAGAGAAGCTCCACGAATAAGCATGGTCTTGGATATGAAGCTGAACAACCCCCATCGTCCAAATATGTAGAGAAAAAGGAGCTCACCGTTGAAGGATCAAAGCATAAAAAGTCTGAAGCTGAACAACCTTCATCATCCAACTCTACAGAGAAGAAAAATTTCACTGTTGAAGGGTCGGAGCAAGAAAAGGTTAAAGATGTATCTTCAAAAGAAAGAAAATATCAAAGGAGATTTATAGCAAAGCAACCACAACAAAAGAGGTTCTACCACTCTCACTCTTTTCATACTAACACTTTTAATGGCTATTGTTTCGGATGTAACCAGTATGGTCACAAGGCAACTTATTATGGATTGAATAATAAATCAAAGAGTTATGTTGATAGAAATACATCTGCATATCTGAGTGAACACTATGTACAATGTTTTCAATGCAATGGTCTTGGGCACATAGCAAGGTTTTGTCCAAGTGCTTCTGTATCAAATCTAAGGCAAAATAGTAGACTTCATAAGACGCAAAGAATGCAACACAGACAAGGAATAAATCAGATTCGTAGAAGAAAGGAAAATAATCATTCATCATAGATGCATAAGAGACAACCACACCAGAGAAATATTTGAGTTCACGCAAAGGTGCAAAACGGGGGGTAGTTGAGAAATACAAGCCCGTGTTCAAGAAAGTTTAGAGAAAGAAATAAGAGAGGAAATCATGTCTCCTTGGACTAAATGAGACTACTCCTCTGATGCACTAAAGTAGCTCCAGGTAGCACATCCTCAGGGGGAGCAATCTTATAGATTTATTTTAATGCTCCTATGTATGTGTTTGGGTTTCTGAGGATGTAAAGCAGGAAGTTAGGGGGAGTTGTCATATAGTTGTCGAAGTATGTTTTCAGATCATGGAGTTTTGTGGTAGTGTCGTAAAGGATCAAGATTAATTTGAAGAGGTGTCTTTATTGGTAATTTTGCTATATGTCATTGTTATACTATTGATGGTTCTCACAGTCACTGTCAGAAGTTAAGAATTATAATAGTTCAGATAAGTTGGTTTGCGAATTATTGTTGCTCTAGCCGTATATTTGTGTTTTGATAATTGCAGCGTGTATTTTTTTGTCTCATTGATGTTAATATTATGAGATATTTCATGACACCTTGGTGAAATGATCTAATTCACAGACAGTTTATTTTTAACTGTTGATAAATGCCAATCCAAGGTTAAAAAGTTTGAGGCTGAGTAAGGTGCACTATAGCTAGCCGTGAAGTATTTATCAAAATTTTGTCTTCTGATTCGAATAGTTGAAAGTAAGGAGTGACCAGCGGTGACTGTAGAAAACATAGATCAAGTTGAAATTATAAAAAGGGATTTGGTTGGTGTATGGTACAGTGTTTGCTGCTTGCACAGAGTTTGTGATAAAATTGCAGTGTTGGTTCAGTGCTGAACAAAAGTTGGTATAAGTGTGAGTCACTTATCAACTTTATTGACAGACATGAAATCAGCGTTTTGAATGGGAAGCTTGAAGAAAATGGTTATATTGAGCAACCAGATGGTTTCCAGCTTGATGATGTTCCCAACTTGGCTTGTAAGTTGAAGATATATGGCTTGAAACAGGCACCTCGAGCATGGTATGCAAGGCTAGACAATTTTCTCACTCAAAAAAGGTTCAAGAAAGGTAGTATGCATGACAACATGATTTTAGGCTAATCCTAAAAAGTGACTAGCTACAGGGATCACTTTCTTAGGGGGAGCATTTGAGTATTTGGCTACTCTTTTGCTCATGATCATAATTTGCACTAAGTGCAATAAACTATGCATGAGAATTATGTGTATGGACTCAGGGGGAGTCTGCAGTAGCCCTTTGGTATTATTGACAAAGGGGGAGAAGAGTTACAAGAATTTACACAGGTGTTGCCAACAATTCCAAAGGGGGAGATTGTTGAGCAAGGTTTTGCAAGAGTTTTGTCATTGTTGTCAACACAGGTAGTTATATCTAATGATGTAGTGGACAGGCAGTTCAGAAGTCATTCAGATGCAGAGGATAGAAGTTCAAAGGTTATTCAGAGCATGGACAGTGAGTTTCCAAGATGACCATAGTTGCCTATTTGCAAAAAATCAAAGAAAAATACAAGAAAAGTGTCGCGATATCGCGACATTTTTAGCAGGCAAGAAAAACTATCGCGATTTCACGACATGTTAGAGGAGAGAGAAAGCACAAAGAAAACTGTCACAATTTTGTGACATGTTTGGAGAAAAAGTGCTAAGGCAGAAAACTATCGTGATTTCGTGACATGTTTGGTGAAAAAGCGCTAAGGCAGAAAACTGTCACAATTTCGTGACATGTTTGGAGAAAAAGCGCTAAGGAAGAAAACTGTCGCGATTTTACGACATGTTTGGTGAAAAAGTGCTAAGGCAAAAAATTGTCATGATTTCATGACATGTTTGGAGAAAAAGTGTTAAGGAAGAAAACCGTCGCGATTTTGTGACATGTTTGGAGAAAAAGCGCTAAGGCAAAAAACTATCGCGATTTCGCAACATGTTTGGAGAAAAAGCGCTAAGGCAAAAAACTATCGTGATTTCGCAACATGTTTGGAGAAAAATCCCCAAGGAGGAAAAGTGTCATGATTTCGTGACATGTAGGGTTTTTGCAACCTAAAGGGAAGAAAAGCGCCAAGGAGGAAAAGTGTCACGATATCGCGACACGTCGGGTTTTCGCGACCTGAAGAGGAGAGAGAAAGCTCGGAGGCAAAAGTCTCATGATTTCGTGATATGTTCTAGTTTCGCTGGTGCAATCCAAGAAAATGTTGAGAAAGTGAGGAACATCATGATTTCATGATAGAAGCAAGGATGACGTCAGCAATAGTTTGAAGTGTCACGATTTCATGACAAAAACATTGTCAAAGCTAACAAAGGCCAAAAGTGTCACGATTTCGCGAAAACATGGACAATAAGGTGTATGGATGTAAAAGGTGTCACGATATCGTGACATGTTGTAGTTTCACGAGGAAAGCTATAGAACCAGAGAGGTGGTTGAAGTCGACACAGTTAAATCTAGGCCGATGGAGATTAGGGTTTTGGAGCCGACATTTATTAGGGTTTTACAGCCGACGTTCATTAGGGTTAAAGCTAACTACAGTTTAAGATTTGTTCTTGATATTCTTCTATAAAAGGAGGGCTATTTCAAATTTGAATTGAGGTATTTCAATGAAGATAATTTGTGCATGTGAAGTTCATGGTGAGAAGAGAGTGAGTCATATCAATTCGAGCTGAGTGCGAAGTCGTAGTTCATTTGAGTCGAAGCGAAGTGTGCGAAGAAGTTACACAGAAGCAGACTGGAGTGTGAAGCATAAGCGCATAGGAGCTGAAGCCGTAACTCAGTTGTGTCGAAGCAAAGTGTGCGAAGTAGTTGCGTAGAAGCAGACTGGTGGTGCGAAGCTTTTGCAGTAGAAGCCAGAGTACACAGAAACAACAGACAGTGTGTAAACAGTGTGAAGGTATTTTTTTGTATTTTTCTTGGAGTCCAAGTTGTAGCTTGGCATAAGGGGTTGGTGCTCCTTCTAGTAGGTGCTGGTGAATTAGGGGTTGGTGCTCCTTTCTGTTGGTGCAAAAAAATTGAGGGTTTGGTGCTCTTTACAGTTGGTGTTGGTAAATAAGTTGTAAAGTTGTTGCTTTGCAAAGGCTGGATTTGGATGGTAGTCCAAGCAGTCATTTTTGAGGAGTAGCCACATTGGTGAACCTCATTAAAATTTTGTGTTGTGTGATGCTCTCTTATTAACTTGCTATTTCTGGTTTAAGTTTGCTTTATTTCTTTGCAAGTTTAAAGTTTTAAAAGATCACACTAATTCACCCCCCTCTCAGTGTCATTGTAAGTACAATAATTGGTATTAGAGCCAAGTTCCTATTAAAGGCTAAATCAGCTAGGGTTGATCTTGGATTAATACTCTAATGGCAAAGAAAGGCAAGAATGGAACCATGAGACATAATAAGAAAATATCACACAGGGTCATAAAAGAAAACAAAGATGAACTCATTATTGTTGTAGATTCACAAGGTTCAACTCGATGATGATGTAGGTTCACAAGGTTTAGAATGTTTTGTTTGTGGTCAACTCGGGCATAATGAACATCAGTGCCATGGGTTTAGTAGCAGTGAATATGAAGATGATTCTCTCAAAATTAAAGTCCTAGAGAATTATTTTAAAAAGGAAACAGATGGAGGTCCTTACAAGATACTTGACGAAGAAGAAATAGAATCAGAACAAGAATGTAATGAAGATGAAATGAATACAAAAGCAAATTGGAATGAAGATCAAATTACAGCTCCAAGAAAGAAGAATAAGAAAAATTTAGGAAAGCTTGAGGATACAAACAAAATCATAACCAGGTTGAAAGTTCGGATAGAAGAATACAAGAAAATTTCTGAAAATCTCAAAATATAGTTAACCATGAAAACAGAGTATTACAGTAAGCTAGAAGAAGAGATTGACGGTCTAAGAATGCAGACAGAAGATATGAATAAGAAAGTTGATGTATGTAGAAAACATGAAGAAGATTCCAACAAAATTGTTAGCAATCTGAAGTTGCAAATAGAAGAGTTCAAAAGGATTGAAGAAAATCTCAGGTCTTAGATCAATGAGAAAGAGACCGTTTGCTACAAACAAGAAGAAAAGATTGTCTCTTTGAAGAAACAACTGGAAGAGGCCAATACAAATCTTAAATTCAAGAAGAGCACATAATTGCTAGATAAAATGATAAGTCATCAGAGAAGCTCCACGAATAAGCATGGTCTTGGATATGAAGCTGAACAACCCCCATCGTCCAAATATGTAGAGAAAAGGGAGCTCACCGTTGAAGGATCAAAGCATAAAAAGTCTGAAGCTGAACAACCTTCATCATCCAACTCTATAGAGAAGAAAAATTTCACTATTGAAGGGTCGGAGCAAGAAAAGGTTAAAGATGTATCTTCAAAAGAAAGAAAATATCAAAGGAGATTTATAGCAAAGCAGCCACAACAAAAGAGGTTCTACCACTCTCACTCTTTTCATACTAACACTTTTAATGGCTATTGTTTCAGATGTAACCAGTATGGTCACAAGGCAACTTATTATGGATTGAATAATAAATCAAAGAGTTATGCTGATAGAAATACATCTGCATATTTGAGTAAACACTATGTACAATGTTTTTAATGTAATGGTCTTGGGCACATAGCAAGGTTTTGTCCAAGCGCTTATGTATCAAATCTAAGGCAAAATAGTAGACTTCATAAGACGCAAAGAACGCAACACAGACAGGGAATAAATCAGATTCGTAGAAGAAAGGAAAATAATCATTCATCATAGATGCATAAGAGACAACCACACCAGAGAAATATTCGAGTTCATGCAAAGGTGCAAAACGGGGGGTAGTTGAGAAATACAAGCCCGTGTTCAAGAAAGTTTAGAGAAAGATAGAACAAAGGAAATCATGTCTCCTTGGACTGAAGGAGACTACTCCTCTGATGCACTAAAGCAGCTCCAGGTAGCACATCCTCAGGGGGAGCAATCTTATAGATTTATTTTAATGCTCCTATGTATGTGTTTGGGTTTCTGAGGATGTAAAGCAGGAAGTTAGGGGGAGTTGTCATATAGTTGTCGAAGTATGTTTTCAGATCATGGAATTTTGTGGTAGTGTCGTAAAGGATCAATATTAATTTGAGAGGTGTCTTTATTGGTAATTTTGCTATATGTCATTGTTATACTATTGATGGTTCTCACAGTCACTGTCAGAAGTTAAGAATTATAACAGTTCAGATAAGTTGGTTTGCGAAATAATGTTGCTCTAGCCGTATATTTGTGTTTTTATAATTGCAGCGTGTATTTTTTTGACTCATTTATGTTAATATTATGAGATATTTCATGACACCTTGGTGAAATGATCTAATTCACAGACAGTTTCTTTTTAACTGTTGATAAAATGCCAATCCAAGGTTTAAAAGTTTGAGGCTGAGTAAGGTGCACTATAGCTAGCCGTGAAGTATTTATCAAAATTTTGTCTTCTGATTCGAACAGTTGAAAGTAAGGAGTGACCAGCGGTGACTGTAGAAAACATAGATCAAGTTGAAAATATAAAAAGGGATTTGGTTGGTGTATGGTACAGTGTTTGATGCTTGCACAAAGTTTGCGATAAAATTGCAGTGTTGGTTCAGTGCTGAACAAAAGTTGGTATAAGTGTGAGTCACTTATCAACTTTGTTGACAGATGTGAAATCAGCATTTTGAATGGGAAGCTTGAAGAAAATGGTTATATTGAGCAGCCAGATGGTTTCCAGCTTGATGATGTTCCCAACTTGGCTTGTAAGTTGAAGATATATGGCTTGAAACAGGCACCCCGAGCATGGTATGCAAGGCTAGACAATTTTCTCACTCAAAAAAGGTTCAAGAAAGGTAGTATGCATGACAGCATGATTTTAGGCTAATCCCAAAAAGTGACTAGCTATAGGGATCACTTTCTCAGGGGGAGCATTTGAGTATTTGGCTACTCTTTTGCTCATGATCATAATTTGCACTAAGTGCAATAAACTATGCCTGAGAATTGTGTGTATGGACTCAAGGGGAGTCTGCAGTAGCCCTTTGGTATTATTGACAAATGGGGAGAAGAGTTACAGGAATTTACACAGGTGTTGCCAACAATTCCAAAGGGGGAGATTGTTGAGCAAGGTGTTGCAAGAGTTTTGTCATTGTTGTCAACACAGGCAGTTATATCTAATGATGTAGTGGACAGGTAGTTCAGAAGTCATTCATATGCAGAGGATAGAAGTTCAAAGGTTATTTAGAGCATGGACAGTGAGTTTCCAAGATGACCATAGTTGCCTATTTGCAAAAAATCAAAGAAAAATACAAGTAAGAAAAGTTTCGCGATATCGCGACATTTTTAGTAGGCAAGAAAAACTATCGTGATTTCGCGACATGTTAGAGGAGAGAGAAAGCACAAAGAAAACTGTCGCAATTTCGTGACATGTTTGGAGAAAAAGCGCTAGGCAAAAAACTGTCGTGATTTCGTGACATGTTTGGTGAAAAAGCGCTAAGGCAGAAAACTGTCACGATTTCGTGACATGTTTGGAGAAAAAGCGCTAAGGGAGAAAATTTTCGCGATTTTGCGACATGTTTGGTGAAAAATTTCTAACGCAGAAAACTGTCGCGATTTCATGACATGTTTGGAGAAAAAGTTCTAAGGAAGAAAACTGTCGCGATTTCGTGACATGTTTGGAGAAAAAGTGCTAAGGCAGAAAACTGTCGCGATTTCATGACATGTTTGGAGAAAAAGCACTAAGGAAGAAAACTGTCGCGATTTCGTGACATGTTCGGAGAAAAAGCCCCAAGGAGGAAAAGTGTCGTGATTTCATGACATGTCGAGTTTTTGCAACCTAAAGGGAAGAAAAGCGCCAAGGAGGAAAAGTGTCACGATATCGCGACACGTCGGGTTTTCGCGACCTGAAGAGGAGAGAGAAAGCTCGGAGGCAAAAGTGTCACAATTTCGTGATATGTTCTAGTTTCGCTGGTGCAAGCCAAGAAAATGTTGAGAAAGTGAGGAACATCGTGATTTCATGACAGAAGCAAGGATGACATCAGCAATAGTTCGAAGTGTCACGATTTCGTGACAAAAACATTGTCAAAGCTAACAAAGGCCAAAAGTGTCACGATTTCACGACAGCAGGGACAAGAAGGCATATGGATGTAAAAGGTGTTGCAATATCATGACATGTTGTAGTTTCACAAGGAAAGCTACAGAACCAGAGAGGCGGTTGAAGCTGACAGAGTTAAATCTGGGCCGACGAAGATTAGGGTTTTGGAGCCAACATTTATTAGGTTTTTACAGTCGACGTTCTTTAGGGTTAAAATCGACTACAGTTTAAGATTTTTTCTTGAATATTCTTCTATAAAAGGAGGTCTATTTTGAAGCCATAACTCGGTTGTGTCAAAGCAGACTGGAGTGCGAAGTGTAAGCTCACAGGATCTGAAGCCATAACTCGGTTGTGTCAAAGCAAAGTGTGTGAAGCAATTGTGCAGAAGAAGACTGGTGGTGCGAATCTTTTGTAACAGAAGCCAGAGTACATAGAAACAGAAGACAGTGTGTAAACAGTGTGAAGGTATTTTTTTGTATTTTTCTTGGAGTCCAAGTTGCAGCTTGGCATAAGGGGTTGGTGCTCCTTCCAGTAGGTGCTGGAGAATTAGGGGTTGGTGCTACTTTCTGTTTGTGCAAAAAAATTGAGGGGTTGGTGCTCTTTCCAGTTGGTGCTGGTAAATAAGTTGTAAAGTTGTTGCTTTGCAAAGGCTGGATTTGGATGGTAGTCCAAGCAATCATTTTTTAGGAGTAGCCACATTGGTGAACCTCGTTAAAATTTTGTGTTGTGTGATGCTCTCTTATTAACTTGCTATTTTTGGTTTAAGTTTGCTTTATTTCTTTGCAAGTTTAAAGTTTTAAAATATCACACTGATTCACCCCCATCTCAGTGTCACTGTAAGTACAACATCCTTACCAATTATAATGTTTATGGACCTATGTCTAAATGAGATGTTGATACCCTAATCTCAAGTTCATGGATATCTTCCACTAGAGAACTCTTTCCCCTTCTTCTCTGGCTAGTGATCTTCAAGAAGACTCTACCTCTTTACTACATTGACTGGTGGATCTCTCTCCACTTGAAGACTCCTCACTCAGATCTATCTTCAACTATCCTGGTTTCTAGATCTCTATCCACTGATACTCTATCCTCTATACTCTGTCACCTCTAAATCTCTATCTCAATACTATACTAAACATAGTCTAGCCGATTTAGCACAAATCTACTCAATCTCTTGTACTAAACATAGTTCATTCGTTCTAGCACACATCTTGTCAATATCTTGCACTAAACATAATTTATTTGGTCTAGCACAAAGCTACCCAATAGGTCCACATAGAACCTTCTCAAATCTGTTAAATAGGTCCACACAGAACCTGCTCAAATCTACTCAATAGGTCCACATAGAACCTGCTCAAATCTGCTCAACAGGTCCACATAGAATCTGCTCAAATTTACTCAATAGGTCCACACAGAACTTGCTAAAATCTGCTCAACAAGTCATCTCTAGGACTTGTCCAAATCTGCTCAATAAGTCCTTTCTAGGACTTGTCTAAATCTGCTCATTAAGTCCTCTCTAGGACTTGTATAAATCTCCTCAATAAGTCCTCTCTAGGACTTGTCCAAATTTTCTCAGCAAGCTTCCACAAAATCTTACACAAAATCAGTCCACAAGCCTTCTCAAAGACTTGCCTCAAATTAGTTTAACAAGCTCACACGAACTTGTCCAATATCATAGAATCATAAAGAGAATTGTTAGAGACTCAATATGTTCTATACTCAATGCTCAATCAATATCTCAATTCAATCTCATAGAAGCATAAAGAGAATTTTTAGAGACTCAATATGTTCTATACTCAAATCCCAATATCAACTCAATCTCAATCTCATATAAGCATAAAGAGAATTGTTAGAGACTCAATATGTTTTATACTCAAATCCCAATCTCAACTCAAATCAATCTCATAGAAGCATAAAGAGAATTGTTAGAGACTCTATATGTTCTATTATGAAATATCAATCTCAACACAAATTAGAATATAATAGTTTTTTCATGGAACTTGAACAACCACTTCACACAATTACTTGACTAGGCTCAATAAAATCTACTCAACCAATCACCTCAAGGAACAATCCTTTCCTCAAACCCTAGTCCAAACATGTATCAACCAACTCAAAATATTTCCAATAATTCTCAACAAAAAATCTCACATAACAATGATACTCATGTTCTTAACTCAAGTTCAAGTTCTTTGCATAATCAATTGGCTTCAAAAATGATGCTTATAAAACATTCTTCACATAACAATGATACTCATGTTCTTCTCAAACCCTAACTCAGGTTTTTCACACAACTAATGGCTTCAACAACAATGCTTATAAAATAAGGTTTAATCACAACTCTCAAATTAGAAAACCTTGAAGCATTAAACCAACAACTCCTCAAAAGGGAAACCACAATCAATCCTTTTCTCTCCAAAGATATTTTCAGAAATCAATCACCCAAATAAGTCAATGAAGAATATTTCCCATACCTTTTTGATGCCTTATGAGTTGTCCACTAAATCTGCCACACTCAACACATTTTATTTTTCCAATGTCAACAAGGGTTAGAGGTCTTGAGTAATAACACAATAATAAAAATAATATCTCAATAACACCTTATTACTCCTACTCAATAAAATGCACCATATCCTCTTATGCAAGAAATAAACCCTCAAAAGAATAAATCAAACTTACTTTTGAAACTCCTTGACAAAACCAAAAATATCTCCTTGTACACACCTTATTTCTCCCTCTAAGCAATCTAAACAAATAGCTCTTGAAAATATCTTTCCAATGATATATAATATGATATACTTCCAAAAGGAAAATCAGCAGAAATCTCTATCTTTCTTAGGGCATACCATATCATTATTTCTCCTTAGGCAACCTTGGCAAAAATTAAAATATTAAACAACATCAAAAATTAAATACATTGCCTTGCCCTAGAAATCCTCCTTCCCAAAACCTTAGCTGCATCCAAGCCACCATTGGGCCACACACCCTAACGTGTCTAAAACGGCACAGCTACCATAAAGTTTCCATGAACAACGCTCCTCTGAAAAACAAGTGCTTCAAACACTTCTTCCTTGCAATCCAAAAGGCCTCACGTGAATCGAACGTAGGACCTCATCCTTAGTACCAAGCCAACATACCACTAGGCCATGTTGGCCTTTGCACCTAGAGCCTCCGAACCTTCATACATTTTGCCTTTACGTAAATCGTAAGGCCTTCAAAAAAATAAAACCTTTTCACGTGCGCTTTGAATAATAATTTCAAGGGATGCCTTGGTAAATCATTTTGATGGCATTTATATAATGCCTTTGTCCTCTTTTGCAATCACGTCGATGCTTCAAATAATTCCTATGTCGGCGTGATTTTTAATTTATAACTAATTTAAATTTACATTTAAATTTAAATATTATAAATTAAAAATAACCAACCTTAGGTTTAATTAAACCTTAGAACCTTGTCTTAATGCCCAATATTGGTATAATTAAATAGTATTTATAAAATTTAAATTCCTTGTGAATTTAAATAATTTATAAATAATTATTAAACCTCCTTTTTAACCTTTGCAATAACCCATATTGGGTTTTTATAAACCAATCACATAACATGTGCTCCCGATAATATTAAAATATTATGGAGCCTTTTTCCTTTCACTTCTGCACTGATGAAGCTTTTTCCTGGATGACTTGGGTGACTTTATTTCTTGTCGAATTCCTTTAGATGATTGATAACTCTATCAGGTGACATCAATGACAACTTTGACTTAGAGGACTCAAAATGTCCAACAGCTTTGACGTATCAAATTCCTATGATCATGCGATGTATAATTTTGAGGTAGTTTTCTTGTTACTAAGTAATTTACAATATCAGCATACCAAGGACTAAAATAAAAAGAGAAAACAAATGTTCATATGGGAAGTTATCAGGAATTAACTCGTCATAATCAAAGATTTGAATACGAGATAGGTGATCTATTATGGTGTTATTTTATCTTACCTTATATATAATTGTGACATTAAACTCTTGTAGCAAAAGAAGCCATCTAACCACTCTACCTCCTATTGTTGCTTTGTTCATTAATTATTTAATGGCAGAGTGACTAGTGTGAATGAATATTTCATACTCTATTATGTAATATTTAAATTTATTAATGGTATGGACAATAGCTATAAATTATTTTTCAGATAATAGTGTAATTAATCTTGGCTCTATGAAAATTTTTACGTACATAATAGATATCATTAGGTATTTTTTTATCAACTTGTTGTAATATTGCTCCTATTGCGTAACCTGAAGCATTGCAATGTATATGGAATGGTAATTTCTAATTTGGTCCTCTTAGGATTGGAGTAGTAATCAATTTATATTTTATAACTTCAAAGGCTTATTGAAATGCTTCAGTCTAATTGAATTCACTTTCTTTAGTTAAGATCATAAGCATGGGAGCAACAATTTTGCTGAAATATTTAATGAACCTAAGGTAGTATCCTGCATGTCCTAGGAAACTTTTCACCTTTGTTTGTGTTTTCGGAGGTTGAAGGGATTGAAAAACTTGTACTTTTGTAGGATCTACTTTCATACCTTATTTTGATATGTAATGCCCTAGAACAATACATCCTCTCATCATCATGAAACACTTTTCATGACTCAAAGAGAGGTTTTGCTCTTGACATCTAATCAAAAAAATTTGCAAGCTTGAAAAGGTTTCTTCAAATGTATTACATAGACTGTGAAGTCATCCATATAGACTTCTACACACTCATTTATTATATCAACAAAGATAGCCAAAACAACTCTTTGGAAAGTGGTAGGTGCATTGCATAATCCAAAAGGTAAGACTTTATAATCATAGGTGCCTACTGGACATGTGAAGGTTGTCTTTTCCTGATCTTCCTCAGCTATGGAAACTTTATTATAGCCACTAAACCCATATAGAAAGTAGAAGTATTTCTTTCTAACCAATGTATCAAGAACTTGATCAATGAATGGCAAGGTAAAATGATATTTTTTCATTACCTTGTTTAATTTTCTATAGTCCATGCAAATCCTCCATTTTCCATTATTTTTAGGGACTATCACAAGAGGCGACACCCACTGACTGTCAAAAATTGGGTATATAAATCCTGCCTTCAATAGTTTAATGATTATTTCCTGAACCACATCTTTCATATATGGATTCAATCTTCTTTGAGGTTGTCTTATTGGATAACATCCTTCTTGGATAAAAATACAATGGGTACAAACATTTGGATGTATACTTTTTATATCCTTGTATATCCATGCGAATGTTGATTGATATCCCTTAAGCACGTCTATTAATTGTGACTCTTGTATGCCTGTGATATCATAACTGATATTCAATGTCCTTCCTAGTGTGATGTCTATTTGCTTGAATTTATCTATGTTCACATCTATTCCCATTATCTCATGTTGAAGAACATTTAAGTAATAGTTGTATGGTGTCATTTGTTGAGATTGACTTGTGCTTGCTTCATTAATAGCCATGGTAGATTCAAAAGAACAACCATTGTCTTGACTTTGATCCTTGCTTTGATTTCATAAAAATAATAGTAATGGTCCCTTGACCTCTTTTTGAAGTTGTTCACTCAGAACATTTATTGATAAGGTTTATATTTCATCAAAATAATGAGGGAATTCATACCACAATTGCTTTGGAAACTCATCTTCTATTGTTGATTCAAGGAATAGTCTAAGGTCTTTAGTATTTTTGCCATCAAAAATGGTCATATTTCCCATTCTACAGCTGATGTAAGCATCTGTTATTGCAATTCATGAGCTCCCTAAAATTAAGGTATGTCCCCTTAACTTTTTATTAGATTGTAAGACTATAAAGTCTCCAAGGCATTCCCATGAACTCATTGAGACTATAACGTCTTCCAGTTTTTCCTATGGCTTAAAAGTAGATCTATCTACGAGTTGGAGTACAATAGAAGTTGATTGCAATTTATGTAACCCTAAATATTCTACTATCACTTTAGTCATGACATTAATAGCATGCGTAAATTGACCAAGACATTTTGCAAGGCTATGTCACCAATGTGCATCATGAATATAGGTATTCCAGGATCTGTGTACGTTGGTAATAACCTACCTCCCATTATTATCTCAAACAATTATCCAATGACTTGAATAGTTTGTGCTTCATTCTTATTTTTCCTTCTTGAATTGGTACACATGTTTTTAATGAGCTTGGAATAGATGGGTATATCCCTGATAGCTTGTAACAAAGGGATCTTGATAGTAATATTTTCTAATTCCTAAAGAAATTTAAAGGTTGGCTTAAGTGGTTCTTTTGGTATTGCCAATATTTGAGGAAAAGGTACCTCTACTTCCTTCCTTTAAAGAATTTGGATTTCTTGTTGTTTTTTTGGAATGTTTTCTGATGAATTCTCCATTTCCTTTTCATTGTTATCCCCCTTTTCGAATAAATATATAGTGGGATTTTCAAGCTCTGTGAGAGTTACATTATTTTCCAACACTTTTCCTGATCTCAATTGAATTTTTTGACAAGGCACTACAAATATATAACATTTCTCACTAGTTTCATAGGCTTGTTGAATGTTCTTGTTGTTGTTATGGTTATGGACCAATTGAGCTAGAAGAGGAGGTTGCTTAGGAGGATTATTATTGTTAACTAGGGGTGGAAGAAGTCTATTCTGAGACGTATTTTGAGGGGCTTGTCCCCTAAATTGATTTTGAAAGTTTTGTTGTTGTGACAGATTCTTAGACCAACCAGATCCTCCCTGGTTACTAGTATTCCAATTTTTTTGGTTGGATATTCCTTGATTCCATGGTGGATTTCCATAGGTATTGGTCATAAATTGGGCCCATGGAGGTGTGTTCTAGTATTTATTATTTGAATAAGAATTCCAATTTTCCCAATTTGGTGCATTAGACCATTGATTAGGCCTTTGCAAGTTGGAATAATTAGGGTTTGACCAATTTAGTGGTCCATTGAATAGACCATTCCATATTTGGGCTAAAAAATAAACATCTTCTTCCTCTTCAACTTTAGGTTCCTTCATGGCAGCTTTAACAGTGGAGATGTATTTGCAGTTTTCGATTTTGTGACCTTTATCACAGATTTTACTAGTAGTAATATTGGAAATGTTGGTAATGTTAAGAGGGCATTCCCTCGGATTGTGATTTTTTCTACATCTGTGATAGTAAATTTCTTCACTATATTTATCCTTTGGATTTTTATCAATTAAATCTAGATATGTAGTCAAGGTACTTAACAAATCAATTTTTAACCCTTCCAACATATTTCCAATTTTTGCTCTCGTCACTCCTCCAGTAGATGTATACTTGTTACCCCTTAGAGGTTTGTTTCTTGAATAGTTTCTGCAAAGGTTCAAAATATCCTAAAATACCATAATATGGATATCTCCTTTTGCCATAAGATTTAAAACCTTGAGGACATCCTCCTTCAGTCCTTTTAAAAATAGTTCTTTTAAGATTTCTTCATCAAGGTCTATATTTACTCTAGATCCAAAAAATAGAAATATTTCAAGGTAATCCTCCAAAGATTCCTCTTCTGTTTTATTCATGCGGAATAACTCTGATTTCTTGTCCCTAACTCTATAGTATTCCTAGTATTATTCAAGGAAATGTTATTTTAATCCATGTTCTTCATCCCATTGGTTGCAAAAATTTTCTCCTAGACCCATAAACCATCTTAAAGATGCATCTTTAAGAGTAGAGGGAAACAATCTTAGCTTTTGTTCATCGGTAGTGTAAGAGTAAACTTGACACACTACTTCAAATTCGAAGAGAAAAGCATCTGGATATTTGTGTGGTTTCCCATGGAAGGTGGGTAATACAGAGATAGATATTAACTTAGGTTTCCTTGTTGTCCCATATATGTGTAGGATTAGGAAGGTAAATGTCTTTCTCTGACCATTTCTTCTCTGATATCTATTCTATCTTTGTTAATTTCCCCTTTGGTTCTCGTCTACTTCTCCTTGCCCACTTTTTTGATCAGACATAGCTGAATATAAGATATCAAGAATTGGATCAGGTATGGGTTCAATAAATATAGAAGAAGGATCTATTTGAATATCAAATTTTGGTTTAGGCAACAAGTATGAATCAGGATATTGTTCTAGGATTTTAGCTTGTTTGGTTGATGTTGTTGTTTCAAGTTCTTCTAACTTATAAATTCTATGATGCCTACTAAAGTCTCTTTGGAAGTTTCCTTCTGAGTTGCTAATTTTTATGAATCTTCCCTTAGAGTATCTAGGTTTGTTCATGAATTTTCTAAGTTTCTTGTTTTTCCAACATGCCTAATATTCCTTTAATAGTCTATGAATATTGTTGATCAGATCAAGTTGTTCGAATGTCATGAATTGTTCCTCTTCAAAATTAAAATGGTATGTCACCAAGTGAATCAATTGAATGGGAAAATTTTAAGTTGGAATGGGATCAAGATTTCCAAATTGTAACTCACAACGTACATCTTGACACAGCTCCCTAAAGCGCACAACTATAGGTATACTTTGATACTCTTGATATATTCTAGGGCTACTTATTTCTTTTCTAGGTCTCCAAGGAACCTATGAATGAGGAGGGAATCTTCAAAATATTTATTCCAAGCGTAAATAGTTGGATTTACTATTGCTCTTCTATCCCAAAGCCAAAATTCATAGTCTATTTTAAGATCTAGGTAATATAAATGGTGGTTTGCCCCTAGATTTTTAGCTATGTCAACCCTTTTGATTTCCTTCAGTTCATCTGATATTTCTTTAATAATGTCAATGTGTTCATATAGGCATTCCCACTCTTTACTAGATGCTCTATTTCCTTGCCCAAAAAAATGTTAACTTCTTGTTTAATCAATAGTTATCTAAAGTCTATAAGTACAAACTAATTTATAATGTTTTCCACCATCTAGCAACTTATTTGTATTTCACTTTTTATCTCTAGTTTTGTTTTTGTTTGGGTTTTGGTTTTGATTTTATATTTTAATTCTACTATTCTAGGATCATAATAATTGAGTTTATAACCATCCTTAATACAATAGAGAACAATTGAAATAAAATTTTATGCTAATCCTAATATTTTTCTTAAAATTAGATGCAACTCACATTCCTACGAATATTTATACAACCAACTTGAGCATATTAGGAACAAAATGAAATATTTGTAGGAAAAGTAAAACTTGAAATAAAATTTTATGCTAATCCTAATATTTTTCTAAACTTAGATGTGACTCACGTTCCCATGAATATTTGTACAACCAACTTTAGCATATCAGGAACTAAATGAAATATTGCAGGAAAAGTAACATTTGCTTGAAAATAAAAGGTTAAACTATTACTGTTTGTTTGATTGTTTAGGAGGGTTTCACTAAGGTTGTGTCACTCAACCATAACTACTTCCTACTTCTAACAAGGTTTCTCTTTCAGCGTTCACCTACTTCCTATTTTTCTCATAGGGCCTAAGTCAAACCAACAATAATAATCACCCAAAGCTAGAAATGTGCAGAAATAAAATTTGCTTAAATAAAAGGTACTATTACTACTTCTTTGATTATTAGGGGGATTTCATTATAGTTGTGTCACTCAACCATAACTACTTCCTACTTCTAACAGGGTTTCTCTTTCAGCATACACCTACTTCCTATTTTTCTCATAGGTCCTAAGTCAACTAGGCAATGATAGTTACCCAAAGCATAAAATTTTATAGAAAGTAAAATTTGTAGAAATAAAAGGTAAACTATTACTATTTATTTGACTATTAGGAGGAACAAGGTTTCTCTTTTAATGTACACCTACTTCCTATCAGATCCTAGGTTAACTAAACCATAGTCAGCAGTTGTACGATTCGACCAAGAATCATCGTCTAAAAAATTGAGTACATTTTTGCTTTCTCGTAAAACAAAAAAAACTCGTCTTTAACGCATTTTCTTCAAAAATTTGCTAAATAGGGGGCAAAATGTAGCACCCTAAAATTGGCACGGTTAAAAACCTTAGTAAAACATAAAAGATAAAAATTTGAATTTTAGCCCCAAAACCGCTCCTGTTAGCCATTTCCCTGTTTTCTGTGCCATTTTTAGGATTTGTTTTGACCATTGGATGATATCGTCGCAGAATAGATGAGATCATACCAAATCTGACAAAATCATCATGGAAAGAATTTCCAGACAATTTTGTCCCAAAACCAAATTTTCAACTTGGGCAGAAGCGTGTCTGTGCAGTTGGAGATTGCCCTGTTGGAGATCTCCCAGATTGGGATGATCCCCAACCTCTTAAACCTCTTCCTAAGCCTATATAAACTAGGATTTTCTAGTTTACCCCCCCTGACCCTACATGACCCCCTTGATTCTGATTTCCCTAAACTCCTTAGCTAATAGATTTAACTCCTTATTCCCTCGCACTACCGTCTATGTTCTATGTTTTGCATTTTCTTGCAGGAACCCTACTATTTTGTAGTCGAATATAGCTCGAATCGGCGCAAACGATCTCAGACGATTACGGATGATCTCGTACGATTGGAGGTGATCCTGACTGTAGTCCAGATTGGGGGCAATCCGAGTCCAGATTTTGCATTCCCTTAGCTTTCTCTGCATTTTCATATTGTATTTCTGCATTGTTTTGAATTATTATGTTTTTTGCATCTTGGAGTTCACCTCATTTAGCCTAATCACACGGTAAGGTTAAAATCAATCATTAAATCTACTGCATTTCCTTATTTGTTATTGGAATCCATTATTTAGGCACGTTTTCTGTTATTTCTACCATTATATTTTGCTTTTGCACTTGCATATTTGGTATTTCACATATATTTATGTGATTATAGGTCTTTGACAAATTTTTCTGATGAATTCATCAGATATCAGATGATCCTGTTTGATCTCAGACGATTACGTACGAGCTGAGGTGATCTAGACTGCTACAAAACTCAGAATCTTCATCAAACATCTGGAATCAGGTATGATATATTCTAATTAGCATATTCTCTATTATTAGCACTCCTTCCTATTTTCTGTATCCATTTAAATTATCATTGGTAGATAAAATAGTCTAGATTCATCTTGGCTAAACCTAGGAGTTGAATGATCAAGTCTAAAAATGAACACATCAAACCCAATATCAACCTAGGCATGGAAACTGCCACTCAAAAGTTTCTTGGTGAACCCACCATCCGTCAAAAATTCACCTTTATACTCCTCCCCCGAGAGGTGGGACCTTCAAAGGGCCTCTCAGTTCGAGGTATTGTCCCATCCTTCTCGCATCCTCCTTCTGGGCACGGATCCTATAGCCTGAGGGTAAGGATGCAAAAAAATTGGAGCGATACATAAGCTTTCAATATGAGACATCAAAACTAGAAGAGCCCCTTAACTTGATTTACTATGAACAAAGAGTCACCAAAGATGTTTAATATTTTAATATTCATGGTGATGGTTGTGTGGAGGCCTAGTAGTAGGGCTTCGTACTCAGCGTTGTTGTTGGTGCATGAAAAATATAATTTAAATGACAAGGGCATTGGAGCTCCTTGCAACATGAAAAATACTATTCTTGCACCACCTCCTTGCTTGCACTTTGAACCATCAAAGAAAAAAGTCATATCAACATTATTCTCTGGTTCTTCAAGTTTGGAAGCTTTAGATACGATGAAGATTGTGTCATCCAAAATATCAATGGTCAGAGGCCTAATTTTTGACAACAGTGCCTTAGCCAACTGATCAGCTATGACTTGTCCCTTAATGGACTTCTGGTTTATGAATTCTAGATCGAATTCTATTAGTAGCATGATCCACTTTATAGTATGTGTATTGTGATATGTCTTACTCATCATGTATTGAAAAGGATTTTGTTTGGATATAATATATGTCGTATGACTTAACATATAGTGTTGCAATTTCTCGATAGCTAACACTACTAGTAAATATAGTTTTCCACATATGCATGCCTGAGCTCATAGCTCACAAAGGTTCGACTAATATAATATATGGCCTGCTCTTTGCCTTGCATGTTCTTTTGGGCTAACATGGTTCCTAGTGCAAAGTCAATTTCTGATATATATAGTAGAAAAGGCACCTCTGGCCTTGGTGGAGCTAGCATTGGTGGTGTCACCAGGTATTGCTTTATTTTAGTGAAGGCTACTCGATAGTCCTCATCCTAGTTGAATGGGAACCTCTTATGTAGTAGTCGATTCATGGGTTGATATTTATTCGATAACTAAGTGATGAATCACTTTATCGATGCTACTTTGCCCTGAAGGCTTCTTAACTCTTTAATATTGGAGGGAGGACACATCTCTAAGATATCCTTGACCTTCACTGGGTCAACTTCGATGCTTCATTTAGAAATGATGAATCCTAGGAGTTTACCAAAAGTTACGCTAAATACACACTTCTTAGGGTTCAAATTGACATTGTGCTCTATCAAGCGATCAAAAACCTTCCTTAAGACCTTTGCATTCTTGTAGCAATGAATTGGCCAACAAGTCATCAATATAATCTTCTAGAATATTCTGCATGTAGTCATGAAAAATGTATGTCATGGCCTGTTGATATGTGGCACCAGTATTTTTGAGGCCAAAATGGCATAAATTTATAGCAAAATGTTCCCCATGGCATTATAAATGTGGTTTTATGCTGGTCTTTAGGTTTAATATGAATTTGATTATAACCAAAAAAATCATCCATTAAGGAGAGCACTTTGTGACCTACAGTTGCATCTACAAGAGTATCAATATTAGGCAACGAAAATGAATCTTTGGGTGTTGCCTTATTTAGGTCTCTAAAATCTGTACAAATACAAATTCTTCCATCAGGTTTTCCTATGGGAACCATATTGGATACCCATTCTAGATAGTCGATGGAGATTACAAATTCTACATCCAACAACTTTTATAGCTCATATTTCACCATCAAGGCTATTGTTGGATGCATATTTATAAGATTTTTCTTGATCGGCTTCTTCTTCAGATCTAGTGAAAGGTTATGTGTAACCAATTTTGGGTCTAGACTTGGCATATCCTTGTATGTACAAGTGAAAATATTAGGTCTCTCTTTCAGTAGAGGGATGAGTGTGGTACACTCATTGAGAGCGAGACTCTATATAAATTTAACCTTCTTTGTATTAGTGGGATCGTTACTGATATCCACATTGAATATTTCCTCTACCGACATGTGCGATTCCTCCTCAAGTTGATGAGGTGTAGGGATCAAATGGATGTCATCAGCCGGGTTGATAGGTTTCGCATTGGAAGCATTTTCGGTATGATAGACATCATATGCATAGCCTGGCATACAATAAAATGGTTGTAACATTTCTTTGTTAGGGAAGAAATCCTCAGGCTCAACAGGTGAGTCAGTGTGATCCCAGTCAATAACATCTTTGTTGAGATACAACAGTTTGAACGGATCTATGGGATTGCAAAGTGGGATGGTAAAATCAATGAAGATCATATTTATGGAATGGAATTGATCTCCAAGACCACATGGACCAACTTCTATATCATCGATACAGCTCTCACAATCGATATCTATCTCTAATGGCACTGGCACAAATGGGTCCTCTTTATGAGTACTGTGAACTAATAGATCCTCTTTATGCACTAGTTGCAATATGGTATCATTAGGCTCATGGAGCTCCATGTAGATAGGTGGATGGGGAAACAATATGTGATAAGTCACATTAAATTTTGGTGGTATTCCCCTAATATGAGGGTTGATATTGATTTCTCTTCACAGGTCCTCAGTCGTATACGGTGTATGGCATTGACGTAGGTAAGGATACCCTAAGTAGGCTCTCTCCATTTCATCCTCTTCATCACTATCATAGTACAGTCCTTAATTTACCCCTACAGATGGGGGACGCTCTAGTAGGTGTGGTCCCATGAATCTCACTTCCTCGTCGCTATCACCCATGTATGGAAAAATTGGATAATTAGTTCGTATGTATGATGTTGTCAAGAAAATTAGCTCTACTTCTTTCACCAAATGATCAATGTTGGGAATAATTTCTTGGGTAATATGTACTGACTCTATAGGTAGTAGGTGAGGCGCATACAAAGGCCTTAAATAGCCCCCCTCAGCTTCCTCCTTATATTGATCACCGTTTGAGGATTCGTTGTTGGCATCATAACTTGGTCCACTTATCTCGGAGGTGGACTCTTCTCCATCATCGCTGTAGAGATCTCCTAACTCAATATCACCTAAAACTATGGGGTTATACCCCTGCACACCTGTGTCATTGGTTGCATTAAAAATTTGATGACCCAAGTCGCCTCTGGCGTTCTCCTCTGTATCAGTCTGCTCTAGGAGCCCTTCATGATGCTCTTCAAGTGGCTCATAAGTGATGACATATACCATTGGGTTAGTCCTCTAGAAGCTAGAAATATTAGGATGATATGGGTTGAAGTCCACATCATCCCCTAGACTAAGGTACAAGCGATCTAAGGATGCTACGATCAAATCATCTTGTCCTTGTATCTGTAACCCCAACCTAAACCTATTATTTTATAGCTGATAACATGGATTGAATAGAGTTCTATGTCCTTCTTCAAATATACCAAGATCATACCCATGCTAGTGATACAACTCAAAAATATGCATGGAGTACTCCAGGTTGGATAAATAATGAACATTTACTACGAAAGGTTTTTCACTATATTCATCCATAGTCTCTTGCATTGGAAGTTGATCCAGCCCAACATAGATGAAGTTAGTTTTATTAGGTAGCTCTCCCAATGGTACCACCCATCCAACCAGATACCGATGAGCAGGTGGTCAGCCCATCACTTGCACAGTCTCCAAAATCATCTTGAAGGTTACATTCTGCACAATATACTCACCTAATCCTATGTTGGTGATATGTATAGTCACCCATGGTGCAGATGACCCTACTGATGATGTAGGCGAGGCAGGCTGAGTTACCTCCTTGGCTATGTCTTGTGCTTCCTCCATATCCATGGGGATGGAAGCCTCCTTGTTGACTAGTTTGGGCATTTGTTTCTTCTCTTTTTCACTCATTTTCACCTTTAACTTCTTGTCATCCCAAAGCATCACTAATGCAGTTGGTTTTAGCAAAGTAGCAGTAGTGCACTTAGATCTGTGTGATATAGATATCGATGGTTGAGCACATACTATTTTTTTGCCTCCTATATTTTTAATCAGTGATGTATGTCGGATGTCCAGGTACATTTATGGGAGTATGAAACCCCCAATCAAATATGGTAGGTTCATGAACTTGAAAGGTTCTTCATCTGATGACACTATGTGAACTCTTCCCTCATGTAGATATTTTACACATTGGTGTAATATAGATGGAACACAATGCATTTCATGAATCCAAGGCCTCTCGAGTAGTATATTGTATTACATGGTCCCCTCGATCACATGACACATCACAGATATGGTCTTTAGGCCTACCTACATGGGTAGGAAAATTGTACCAATTGTCAAGCAGAGGGCATCGTTAAATGCTCTCAACATGAAGGTGGTGGGCACGATGTGTGATTTTGGTAGCTTTAGATGATTCAATACCTTGGTCATTATTATATTTATCAACGAACCAATGTCTATCAAGACCCTCTTGAATGGTACGTGATTGATGCACGTGATGATATGCAACGGTGGGTCAGCCATATTTGTGGGAACCATATTAATTTCATGATCATAAAATTGGATCATGGGCTCTTAGCACTACTGTACATGTCCCACGAAATTGGTAAATGCTTGTGCATCTTGATACTGTACTTTGATGGACCTTAGAATGTCCATAAGAGTCTCCCTATGCCTAGGGGACTACTGTATTAGTTCATATATAGACAACTTCCTAGGAGCTATATGTAGGTTTTGGACTAGCCTATTTTGTATGGTCACCAACGGTCTCATTGGTGGGCCTAGAATATTCTACATTGGCCACTGATTCAACGTAGCTTGTATCCTAATGGGAGCATGAGGTTGATTTAGCTACTCATATCTCCCATGTCTGGTGACAACATTCACCATACCTACGAACCCCTGGGTAGGTGGTTCAATGCGCACTTGGTTGACCTAGCCAACATTGTTGCATGGTGCCTCATGGTTTGGTAATGGATTTTTGTAAATCCCCATGTTTTGGTTGTTAGGTACCAGTAGATTACTTGGTATTACAAGCTCGCCCTTTTCAATCATGTTTTACACAATATTATTTAAGGACCAACATACCTCGATGTCATGGCCCTTTGCACAATGGAAGATGAAAAATAAGTCATCCTGATGCCCCTTTGACTTGGGTTGATTTAGATCGATCAACTTAATCTCGGGTAGTATGATTGCCTTAGGCTCACATAACTAGTGGAATATTGACATCAATGATTCCGTTATAGGCATGAATTGGTGAAGCGCGCGTTGTTCTTTGTTTTTAACCTTATAATTATTATTGCATTTTTCGTACTGTGCAAGAGGAGGTTGGGCCTGATAATTCTATTTTTGCAGCCCTTTATCCTCTCTCTAGAAGTTTAGCACCTGGTTGATGTGGGTCTACTTGCCCTTTTGCTTTGTGGAGCTCTTCTTAGGTCCCTCTTTCCTGTTCTTAAGCTTTAAATTGCCTTCTTGCAACTTGATGTCCTCAATTAATTTGGCTTGCGCTAAATCTTCCTCGAATTTTGGATACTACTGCAATTGCAATAGTAGCGAGATATTTTTGGCATAACTCTTGGTGAAAATTCAGGTTAATTTCATTGCAAGAATAGGGAATGGAAGCTTTACCATCAATATTCTCCACCTATTTATGTATTGTTCAATTGGTTTGTCATCGCGTTGAGATAGCATAGCCAAATCAAAAAGGTTAGCTTGTTTCTTGATGCCAAAAGAAAAGCATTCAAGAAAAGAGTCAACAAGTTGCTAAAATTTGGTAATGACGTGCCTCTTTTGCTAGTTGAACCACTCCCGAGCTGGGCTAAGAGGGTCATGAAAAATGTGTGCAAAAGCAAGGCATTATTGCTAGCAATTTAGAAATAGGCATCCAAAAAGCCCATGACATACTCATGTGTATCTTTGTCACCTTTAAATTTTTCTAACTTGGGCATAACAAAATGCTCAGGGTATGTTGTAGCAGGTATCGAGGGGTCCAAAGGCTCATTATGAATCTTTCTTAATGTTGGATTTTGAAGTGTCTTGCCTTACCTCTCAATCACTTTTAACTTCTCATATAGGGCTTTATAAGCCTTTGAGGATAAGAAGTCCTCCTCCCTAAGCTGATGCGAGGGTGGTCTTGGAGGTATATTATTCCTTTATTGAGGTGGAGTTCATTGCTCTTCCTCCTCAACTTCGGATTCTTCAGGATACTCTTGATTGTTTCCCTCTCCCTCTTCTTCCTCATATTGATGTTGCCTCTCGTGTTCGAATGGTTCTGGTCATTCTCTTTGTTGGGAACTAATATGAGTGTGAGCTTCTCTGTGCTACTACTATGCATTGGCTTGTGAAAAAGCCTTTCTATATATGTGCTCTCTGTTCTCTACATGAGTATGTAGACCATCCCTAGCTAGCTTATCCTCCTACTCTATGTGCTCATTTTGGGTAAGGATGTGTTCCTCACAGATGCACTGCTCATATAGTCTTTGTCTAATGAGCCTTTATGCCTGAATATTCTCATATTCAATTCGATGCCTTTCTAGACGAGCATCCTTCAATTGATATTGGAGGAGATATTGTTGTTTCTCACATACTAGTCTATGTTATCTATCAAGGTCATTGGCCATGATAGACCTCTGGTATGCATGCTCTGTGTGAGCGACCATATGGGTTATATGCCCATATGACTGATTTGTGACGCTTTTGCCTTTGTTCATAAGTATGGCATTGGCATCCTACTAAATTTTGTGCTCTATGCCACCATGCATGGGTGGTAGATGTGTCACATTAGGGCACTTAGAATCCTATCCATACTCTCTAGTAGTCCTAATAGAACCCCCACTATGCTCACTTGGAGCATAGGTGGGTGGGATAGAAGGCCTATAGCCTAGATGCTTCAGGATGCTACCTAAGCCGTCCAACTGTCTAGATCTTCATCGCTCATGTGGTGGTGTGCCATTGGATCCCACCTTAGCCATATCAATAGTTATCTTTCAAGGCCCACTACATGTGAGATTCTGAATAGGCCTATGCTCAGTGGTGGCCCTATTTGCATGCCCATAAATGGGTGAGTCTCGATCATGTCTATACTTTGAAAGTGGAGCCACAGATCCTCCTGTAGACCTATGATGTAGGGGTACCAACTTGGATCCCTATATAACATACTCTTCAGTCGATCCTATGGATGCACATGCAATGTGATCTTGGTAATGTATTTCAAGTGGAACACCCTCATGCTGAGAGGCTTCATGCTCTATTATGTGTCTATAGGAATGCATAAAAGCTCCTCTAACGATATTATGCTCAATAGGTTCCCCTCTTATCGAATTATCTCCTCTAATTATCATCGAATGACATTTGGGAAGTGCATGTGGGTGAGGATTCGACATGTTTTGATGTGCATATGTTGGGTCTTGGTCATGGGCATCAGATTATGCCTTTGCTGACCACCCCGTGTCTCCACCATGGTGCACCTAGTGTCTAGATTTGGTATTTATTAATCAAACAAGGTATACAATGGTGTTTATCTCGTATTAATTTTTAAAAGTGAGCCCTAAATTGTTTGATGTTGTTTCAATGATTTTTTGTATTAGTAAATAACTCCTTATCATGTTTTGAAAGCTTTTTGGATGATATTCTCAGTTAGATTGGCTTTCACATGTATACTCGTAGCTCGACAACTTGGCTATGAACTCCAAGTCACGTAATCCAACCTATAATGTGTGGTAATGAATCCCACACATAGTCAGGGAGCTTAGGTCCTCCTAGATCTTCACCTATTTTCCCCCAATCAGCGTTATACCCTTTAAAGAGAATACATACAAATTTTCTAGGGTACAAAAGGTTCTCAGATCCGATATTGGTCTAGTATCCAAGGGTACGTAGTATTTGTGCCAACGGATGGAATTCACCTCCACCATCGTTGAACCATACTAGTGGTTGGATGTCACTCCCAACTCACTATCATTTAAGTGAAACATTGTGTGTGTGGTTAATTTTAATTTGCATAAAATAAAAATGCATCATATAGCATAAATGATTTTTTCCTACATGTAATGTAAAAAGAAACATTTTATATTCAGATATGCATGCTATACTCTACATGATTTTTTGACAATGCAAACTAGTATGCAAATGGCCACTACTTGGGCCTCAAACATGCAAACCACACAATTTTTATCAAGAACACTGGGCAGAATGCAATCAGAGATCCGTTGTTCCTAGTAAGATATTTCTAATGACATGAAAAATAAATGAAAACCTAGGACCTAATTCATTTCTTATTTTCTTAATTTCCTAGTAATATTTGTAGAATTGATCACTCTGGAAAAACATAGAGACAAAAAAATAACAAAGGGTGAAAATTGGGACCTACCTTAGGTCCACATTTGATCTGTGCTCTATTTTTTGTTGTCTGCTTTGCCAGATATAAACTATAGGTCTGGTCTACGATCTACACTGTAAACCGTGTGTTGGAGTTGTGTTTCAATTGTTGGCCTGTAGCTGATAGCTACAGTATGTACCTGTAATTCCAAAAATAATAGAAATAATAGTTAGATTTTTTATTTTGCAGAGTCCCACCATGATCGCCTTCTGACCTATCCAAAAAGCATGCACCTATCTAATAGATCAATTGGAATCAACATAAAAGAATGAAAAGGTAAACAAGATTACATATGACAATACAATGAATGCTTGTTTTATCAATATTGTAATGAATCCCAGTTACAATCATGCCCCTCGTAGGGTCACCCAAATTTTGATACAATTAATACAATGCCAAAGCCCCCAATGGGGTAGGATCAATACTATTGCTTTCCAAATAGTTACAAACTACTCTAGGGTGGAGTTGACCCTCTTATTTGCATTGAGGAAGGAATTTGGTGATTGAAGCTCCTTTGAACCTATTCCCTACGATCAAGAAACAACACAAGAAAGTTATACAAATAGGTAGCCTCTCGTGATGAGGCCCTTTAAAGCATGAAAACATAAAGATGCCATGAATAACATGAAATCAAGAAAGCTTGTAAAATATATTTAAACTATGCTAAATTGATAAAGATTCATATACATGCATAAAGGAATAATGCAACTAATTATTGAATGGCCTAATTAGATGAAATAAAGCATGGAAACATAGAAAGAAACCATTATTGCATATACTATACTAATGTAACAAAATTGCTATAAACCCTAAGTCTATCGGTCAGAAATCTCTAGTATCCTAATTGAACTGTTCAAATGTCTATTTAAACCTAATTAAGCAATCTAAAAAATAAATGGTAAGGATATATTACACCTATTACAAACCATAGCTCTGACGAGTGGTCTAGACTGTAAACCATGGTTGAAAGATGTGGCGAGCAACCAAGTAGGTTTGCCCTCCAATTTCAAGGGCAGTGGGTTTGATCCTCATCAAATTTATGATCAAGGGTCACCTCAGTGTCCTCTGACAGGTTTGGCAATTGAATTGTTGAATAGCGCTTTTGTTTGCCTGAATTAGCATTTCATGCCTCTCCTAGGCTCCTAGGACCTCCATGGCAAATTTATCTTTTGATAGATAGCAAAGTGGCCTTCTCGCATGCATGAAATCAATATGTAATTTGATAGGGCTTCGTTGCTCACTTGATCAATTCACTCTCTCCCTATTTCAATAGTGCTTCGCTATCAAAAATCTCTATATGTCTTGCCCTGATTGAAGGGGTACTTATAGGATGTCCTAGGGCTAGGGGTGGCTTCATGGAGAAGCCAATATCAAGAAGAGGTAGTTAGGACAGTTGGAATGGAAGCCTCTTGAATATTTTTTTCTTTAACCACCTTCTTCTAGACCAAATGGTCATTCAAACTGATTTTTCTTGGATGAAGGCCAACTGAACTTTAGTTAATACCATAGGTTATAGCTACAGTTTCAGACTGTAGACTGCAGGTCTTAGCTATAGTTCAGACTATGGACCGTAGGTCTTAGCTACGGTTCAACCTGACTAGGCTAAGGAGCCCAAATTTAATGGTTAGAACCACTGCTCTATCTTGGAGTCTATCCAAGATCTTCCATGTGGTCTTGTAGCATGTCCATATAAGTAGTCGCCATCGACATGATGTGTTTTAGGTGTCTACACGTGGTTCACCCAATGTGGGGTACCTCCATAGAAAAATATTTCTTCTAAATATTTCTCAAATAATATTTTGGGAATCCTTTATGATTACAATTTTTATGGATCTTTGTCTAAAGGAGATGTTGATCCCCTAATCTCAAGTTCATGGATCTCTTCCACAGGAGAAATCTTTCCCCTTATGATCTAGCTAGTGATCATCTAGAAAACTCTGTCTCTCTACTGCACTGACTGGTGGATCTCTCTCCAATTGAAGACTCCTAACTTAGATTTGTATTCAATTGTCCTGGTTGTTGGATATATATCCACTGAGACTCTATCCTCTATAATCTATCACCTCCAAAGATCTATCTCAATTCTATACTAAACATAGTCTAGTCGATTTAGCATAGCTCTGCTCAATCTCTTGTACTAAACACAGTTTATTCGGTCTAGCACAACTCTGCTCAATATCTTGTACTAAATATAGTTCATTCGTTCTAGTATAAATTTGCTCAATAGGTCCACACAAAACCTTCTCAAACATACTCCATAGTTCCACACAGAACCTGCTCAAATATTCTCAATAGGTCCACACAGAACCTACTCAAATTTGCTCAACAGGTCCACACAAAACCTGCTCAAATCTACTCAACAGGTCCACACCAAACCTTCTCAAATCTGCTCAACAAGTCCTCTCTAGGACTTATCAAAATATGCTCAATAAGTCATTTCTAGAACTTGTCTAAATCTGCTCAATAAGTCCTCTCTAGGACTTGTCTAAATATTCTCAATAAGTCCTCTCTAGGACTTGTCCAGATTTGCTCAGCAAGCTTCCACAAAAGCTTACGCAAAATCAGTCCACAAGCCTTCTCAAAGACTTGCCTCAAATCGGTTTAACAAGCTCACACAGAACTTGTCCAATCTCATAGAATCATAAAGAGAATTGTTAGAGACTCAATATGTTCTATCTCAATGCTCAATCAATATCTCAATTCAATCTCATAGAAGCATAAAGAGAATTGTTAGAGACTCAATATGTTATATACTCAAATCCCAATCTCAACTCAATCTCAATCTCATAGAAGCATAAAGAGAATTGTTAGAGACTCAATATGTTCTATACTCAAATCCTAGTCTCAACTCAAATCAATCTCATATAAGCATAAAGAGAATTGTTATAGACTCTATATGTTCTATTCTCAAATATCAATCTCAACTCAAATCAGAATATAGAATAGTTTGTTTCATGGAACTTGAACAACCACTTCACATAGTTACTTGACTAGGCTCAATCAAATCTACTCAACCAATCACCTCAAGGAACAATCCTTTCCTCAAACCCTAGTCTAAGCATGTATAAACCAACTCAAAATGTTTTCAACAATGCTCAACAACAAATCTCACATAACAATGATACTCATGTTATTAACTCAAGTTCAAGTTATTTATATAATCAATAGGATTCAACAACGATGCTTATAAAATATTCTTCACATAATAATGATACTCATGTTCTTATCAAACCCTAACTCAGGTTTGTCACACAACTAATGGCTTCAACAACAATGCTTATAAAACAAGGTTTAATCACAAATCTCAAATCAGAAAACCTTGAAGCATTAAACGAACAACTCCTAAAAAGGGAAACCACAATAAATTATTTTCTCTCCAAAGAATTTTCAAAAATCAATCACCCAAATAAGTCAATGAATAATATTGCCCATACCTTTTTGATGCCTTATGAGTTGTCCACTAAATCTGCCACACTCAACACATTTTCTTTTTCCAATATCAACAAGGGTTAGAGGTCTTGAGTAATAACACAATAATAAAAATAATATCTCAATAACACCTTATTACTCCTACTCAATAAAATGCACCATATCCTCTTATGCAAGAAATAAACCCTCAAAAAAATGAATCAAACTTACTTTTGAAACTCCTTGAAAAAACTAGAAATATCTCCTTGCACACACCTTATTTCTCCCTCTAAGCAATCTAAACAAATAGCTCTCGAAAATTGTTTTCCAATGATATATAATATGATATACTTCCAAAAGGAAAATCAATAGAAATCTCTATATTTCCTAGGGCATACCATATCCTTATTTCTCCTTAGGAAACCTTGGCAAAAATTAAAATATTAAACAACATCAAAAATTAAATCCACTTGCCTTGCCCTTAGCAGGATTCGATCCCTCGACGTCCTTCTTCCTAATGCCTTAGTTGCAACCAAGTTTTCGTTGGGCCATGCACCCTGATGTGTCTAAATGACACGTCCACCATAAATTTTCCACGAACAATGCTCCTCCAAAAAACAACAAGCGCTTCAAGCACTTCTTCCTTGCAATCCAAAAGGCCTCACGTGAATTGAACACGAGACCTCCTCCTTAGTACCAAGCAAACATACCACGAGGCCATGCTATCATTTGCACTTAGAGTCTCCAAACCTTCACACCTTTAGCCTTTACGTAAATTGTAATGCCTTCAAAAAAACAAAACCTTTTCGCATGCGCTTTGAATAATAATTGCAAGGGATACCTTGGTAAATGTTTTTGATGGCATTTATATAATTAATTTGTCCTCTTTTGCAATCACGTTGACGTGAGTTTTAGTTTATAGTTAATTTAAATTTACATTTAAATTTAGATATTATAAATTAAAAAGAACCAACCTTAGGTTTAATTTAATGAAACCTTAGAACCTTGTCTTAATATCCAATATTGGTATAATTAAATAGTATTTATAAAATTTAAATTCCTTGTGAATAATTATTAAACCTCCTTTTTAACCTTTGCAATAACCCATATTGGATTTTTATAAACCAATCACTTAACCTGTGCTCCCAATAATATTAAAATATTATGGAGCATTTTTCCTTTCACTTCTGCACTGATGAAGTTTTTTCCTGGATGACTTGGGTGAGTTTATTTCTTGTCGAATTTCTTTAGATGAGTGATAACTCTATCAGGTGACATCAATGAAAAATTTGACTTAGAAGAATCAAAATGTCCAAAAATCTCCCCCTTTGTCATTGATGGCAACCATTATCCTTTTACTGAAACCTAACCTTCTTTTCTACTCTCCCTGGGACTATGCTCCCCCTGGCTCAATGCTCTCTCAAATATCAAATATCTCCTCATATCAAATCTCTACCCAATACACAATATCTCCCCCTTTGACATCAATGGCAAAGGGTCACCTTTGGGGCTCGGGGCTAAGTATGAGCCTCTTAGCTTAGCCCCTCCCCCACCTCCACATGAGGTGGTTAATTCTTGGGTGGGAGTATTTCTACTCCCGAAAGCACATATTTGTACCTTTATCTTTCTCTCTTCTTCTATGAGTCTTCTGAATCCTCTGACTATTTCTTTCCAAGTAATCATCCATGTTCTTGTCATCACTTATGTTCCTATTCCTGCTCTTGTTCTCATCCATGTTCCTGTTCTTATTCTTTTCTGAGTGTCTATTATTTTCTGAGTCTCTATTCCTGTTTATCTTCTTGCTCTTATTTATATTCATGTTTCTGTTCATATTACTGTTCCTATTCACGCCTATTTCTGGAATATTTACTCTGCACCATCTTGTTATGTGACCATAATTATTGCACTTATAAAACTTAATGTTATTATTCTTTGGATGTGCAACTATCTTAGGACTTATCCTAGTGAATCCATATCCTCTTCTATCTTGAATCCTGCAATTCATTGCCTTGTGACCAAACTCATTGCATGAGTAGCAATATATTTGGAAAAGTTGTCCCTTTCCATACTCCTATCTTTGATGTGTCCTATACTGTGAAGCCATGTGCCCAAACCTATGACATGAAAAACATATTCCATTGAAGCTTTCTTGTCTTGACCTCATTGGTCTCCTATTCTAATTGTTGTTCCATCTGTATCTTCTTTGTGCATTTTTCCTATCTTTCTTGAACTCTCTATTTTCCAACTCATCCTATGATGTGTAAAGATCCAAAATAGAAAACAAATGTTGAACACACATATTTGTAGACACAAAATATAGATATGCAATAATTTGGAATTTTTATTAATTTTTCTTCAATACCCACAAAATAGAATACAATTATAATGATAAGATCTAACCAAATCAACACATCTAAATGTATTAGACATCTTATAGTAGAAATCCTAGCCAAAATAGCCTCAAATATGATTATGGAGAGCTCCAATAGAGGGACGTTGTTGCCAATGAGAGAGATATCCCGCCTTAATTATGAATTACTGCTCTAGGACTGGGACGTTTGTGGCGATAGGCTGCTCCACACTGATTAGACTCACAAAATATGCAGAAAACCTGCTAGATTGATAGTATAGATCTCTTATACCTTCTCTTTATCACCCAAACCCTCAGGAAGATAAATGTCCTCCTAGAAGAGAAAGTTATGGATAATGTTGGAAGTCCTCTAAAGCACAAAAGGAAAACCATGAGTGGATTTTCACCTTAACCTCAATAGTCAGGCACCTCCCAAACTACTGGATTGGAAACCCTTGTTACTCTGAGCACCTCTCAAAAATCCACTAGAGCGGAGAAGGGTTTTGCCCTCACTCAATTTTCATAAAATCATCAAGTCATCCCGTATCCTTGGGCGTCCATGTCTTTTATAGCCCCATCTTCTAATTTTGCATTATGTGATCCCATAACTTATATGATAATAAAATAAACATCCTTATGTAATGTTGCCCCATAAAAATATATTATTAATCCTCCTAACACCAAAATAATAAAAATAAACCTCCTAAGCTAGGATGTCCCACACCAAGCCAAAATTATTTATATCAAAAATATTTACATGACCCTATTATTCATAAAAGGGTCATTACAGGTCCTCCCCTCTCACATTGCTTGTCCTCAAGCAATGCAAACCTAGATGTGACAAAATATCAGCCCCTTCCCATGTAACATATTCCATTGGCAGGCTTTTCCATTTGATTAAGTATTATTTGATAACTCTGCTCCTTAATTTCCTTTCCCTAGTTTCAATAATAGTTTCAGGTTCTAGCACTAATTTTCCTTCATCATCAAGAGGGAGCAGCTCTAGAAAAGGATCAATATGTTTTCCAGTAGCCTTTGTAAGGCATGAAACATGAAAAGTACTATGTAATCTGTTGTCATGAGGAAGTTCAAGTTCATAAGCCACTTCTCCTACTCTGCGTAATACCTTATATGGGCCATAGAAACATGGCTTAAGCTTCTCCGCACCACTTTTATTCAATGAGGACTATCTATAGGGATGCAATCTGAGATAAACCATGCCCCCTACCTCAAATGAGCATTTTATACACTATTGATCAGCAAACTTCTTTTGCCTATTCTGAGCCATGTGAATGTTTTCTTTGAGAGATTTTAGAATATCTTGATGCTCTTGTATACAATCTTTTTCCTTTGGTACCCTATTGTCCATAATCAACAAATCAAAAAGAGAAGGAGCATTATACCCATAGAGAGCTGTGAATGGAGTCATCTTGATATACATGTGATAAGTGGTGTTGTAGCAGTATTCCCCTAAATGCAACCACTTAATCCAAGCATTTTGGTACCTTGAAACATAGTTTCTCAAGTACCCTTCCACCCATTTGTTAACTATTTTTGTTTGCCCATCTATTTGTGGATGGTAGCTGGTACTTGGAGATAAAATGGTACCACATAATTTGAATAGATCTTGCCAAAAATAGCTCATAAATCTACTATCCCTATCACTAACAATATTCTTGGGCAGCCCATGAAGTTTAAAGATCTCTCTAAGGAATAAATCAGTCACCTAATCAACTGTATATTAAATAGAGATAGCATAGAAATGTGCGTACTTGGTCAAACGGTCCACTAAAAAAAAATACAATCCTTATTTTGCACCTTTGGAAGACCAGTAATAAAATCCATGGATATGCTCTCCCATTTTTGATCAGGAATTGGTAAAGGCTGAAGCAGTACAGTTGGCAATTTATGCTCAACCTTGTTAGCTTGGAAGGTAGTGCACTTCATAACATGAGTAATAATATCATTTTTCAACCCCTTCCATGAGAATATCTTATGCAATTGCCTGTATGTTTTGAAAAATACTGGATGGCCAGCCATAGGGGCATCATGCATGGCTGTAATAATCTTCTCTTTCAACTTGGAGTTGGTAACTATAAAAATCCTCCCTTTGTAGTAAATCAATCCTTCTTGCACTTTGTACTTGTCATCATTTGATTTGCCATCCAATATGCTAGAATCCAATGTACTTTTTGCATACTCAGCCATCAATGTCACTTTCAATTCATTAGTAATGACAAAAATAGAAAAGAAAGAAGGATTCCTTAAAGCATATGCAGCTGTATTCTTTTTCCCTTTAACAAACTCAATATCAAAATCAAATGCTTGTAGCTTTGCAACCCACTTTTGTTGCATCTCATTCAATTCATTTTGTTGTCCAAGGAAATATCTCAAACTGTTATGATCAGCTTTTACAATGAACTTATCACAAATGAGATATTGATTGAATTTTTTAATGCATGCATAATGGCAAGCATTTCCTTGTCATAGGTGTTGTACTTTGTCTCATGAGGATTGAGCTTCCTGCTCTCAAAAGCAATAGGGTGACCCTTTTTCATGAGAATAGCTCCTATGCCCACTCTTGATGCATCACAAATTATAGTAAAAGGAAGAGAGAAATCAAGAATAATCAATACAAGGCAATTAGTCATCATCTCCTTTAGTTTCTCAAAGGCCTCTTGTGCTTCATAATTCCAAACATATGCACCCTTTTTGGTCATCTCTGTCAATGGGGCTGCTAAGGCTAAAAATACTTTGATGAATCTTCTATAGTAGCTACATAGTCCCAAAAATCCTCTCAGTTGGGTCAAATTAACTAGTGCAAGTTAATTTTGTATAGCTGTAATTTTTTCCTAGTCTACCTTCACTCCTTCATGACTGATTACATGACCCAGATATAAAATTTATGTCATCCCAAATTCACACTTAGACTATTTTGCATAAAATTCCCGTTTTTCAAGAATACCCAAAATGATATCTAAGTGTTTTAGATGTTCTTCCCATGACCTGCTATATATAATAATATCATCAAAGAATACCAATACAAAATCTCTCAAATGATCCCTAAAAATCTGGTTCATTATTGCTTGAAAAGTGGTAGGGGCATTTGTTAACCCAAATGGCATAACCAAAAATTCAAAATGTCCAAAGTGACATCTGAATGTTGTTTTATGTATATCCTCTTCCTTAAGTCAGATTTGATGGTATCCTAATCTTAAATCAATTTTTGAGAAAAACATGGCCCCATGCAATTCATCAATAAGTTCATCTACCATGGGTATGGGATACCTGTTCTTGATAGTATTTTTATTAAGTGCCCTGTAATCAATACACATACACAAGTTGCCATCTTTCTTTTTTACTAAGACCATTGAATATGCAAATGGACTAGTGCTAGGACGTATGTTTCCCATTACCAACAACTCTTTGATGGTCTTTTCTATTTCATCCTTGTAGAATCTAGGATGCCTATATGTTCTGATCATAATAGGTTTAGTACCTAGTTCTAATTCTATTGAGTGCTGAAATTCTCTTGGTGGAGGTAATCCCTTGGGAAAACCATCAAAAACCTTTTTATGTTTATTCAAAACAAACTGAATATCATGATGAGATCCATTGGCTAAAGTAGGTTTACCTTTAGAAGTGAAAATGTTGGCTGCCAATACCAAGTCCCCTTTCCTTAGTATTTTTTCCATGCTTTTGATAGATATATGTTGTAATACATGATATCTGATTCCTTGCAACACCACCTCCCTATCTCCTACCTTGAACTTAAATTTCAAGGTTTGGTTGTTGGTTGTATAATCACCAAGAGAGAATAACCATTGCACACCCAGAATTATTTGTGGGGCATTTTTTCCCAATGGAAAGACAATAAAATCATACATCATAAAATAATTTGTGACATGTAGTTTTAGCTGTGGGACAAAAATATGATAATGTTCTACACCTCCATTACCAACAAAAACATCAAAACCAAAAAATTATTATGTTTTTAACTTTTTCCTCTTCATAAAATCTTCATGTATGAAATTATGAGTTGCTCCAGGGTCAATGAGAACTATTACCTTTTCTCCTTCAATAATACCAGGCACTTTGATAGTGACTTATGCTCTAGCCAAATCTAAGGAAGTCAAACTTCCTAAGCTTGGAGCGCTTGGAGCTTCTTGTGGTGTGGGCTATGTTTCTTCTACTTCTTGCTCTTCTATGGATTCATACTCACTTCCTGAATCCTCTTCATCATCTGATAACACTTGGATCAATCTTATCTATCCCTTGTAACACCTATGGCCTCTTTCAAAAGGCTTTTTGCTATAAAAACATAATCCTTCCTGCCTTAGCTTGTCATGCTCCTCATCCTTCTTATTTTTCTTACCAAATAACATTGTAGGTCTTGGAGGATAGAACATTGGCTTTGAGGTTTGATTTGGTTGTAAAGGCCCCATATTTTGGGACATCCCTGCTATGGCATATTTTGATTGGGATGGTGTGAAGAATTTCTGCCTGGATGATGCAGATGAAGATGACAGTGCATGTGCTCTCTTTATTGCCTCCTGCAGTGATGTGGGTTCAAATCCTTTGACCCAACCTATAAGGGGCTCCATAAAACCTTCTATGAACAGGAATACTATTCTATTTTTTGAAATACTGGGTACCATGATAGCCAGTCTTTCAAATTCATCAACATAAGCTTCTAATGATTATTTTTGCTAGAGTTGCTAACTCTCTAAATTATTCCTCTTCATATTTTCTATAAAATTTGTCCATAATTCTCACACTGAATTCATCAAATGTGCGAATGCCACCATGGCCTTATGTAGTGATACCATTGTGCCACCATTCATAAGCTTTATCCCCCAAATATACAGAGGCAAACTTCACTTCATCTCTTTATTCTGTAGGACAGACTTCAAAATATATCATTAGTTTTTGTAGCCATGCTCTAGCAGAAATTTTATCACTCCCATAAAACATGGGTACCTACATTTTTTGTTGTAAAAGTTTCTTCTTGTCATACTTCCTATTTTTGTCACCCTTTCCTAAAATATTGCAGTAACCCTCAAAGGTCGCATTTTTTCTGAAATCTTCAGACCTCCTCAAGTATCTTGCCATAAAAGCTTCCATTTCTTCATCCTCCTGATTTGGATCAGATTGCATAGGAGCACTAAACAAAGAGTTTTAAGGCCTAGGTAAGGATGCATGGGAGTATCTTACAGATCTCTCACCTCCACCCTATGTAGTGGCCCTAGAAGTAGCCTCTTGTTGATTAGATTCCCCTTGTTGCAGCTAATTTCCTTGTGGATGGTTTATTTGGAGTTGTTCTAGCCTGACCACAAGTCTATTTAATAAATACAACATGGTGTTGAATATCTGCTCAGTATCCCCATCATGTCCTTCTATTCTATCTACCATATGAGTTGATTTTGCTTCCCACACTAGTATGTATTCCTCTGGGTCAACCGAATCTGAAAACCTAGGGTTTTGCTTATTCCTTCTTGTATAGTACTGATGAGTTGAATGCATCAAAACCCTCGTAGGTAGTAGGAGCATTGCTCTGATACCAATGTAATGATCCAAAATAGAACACAAATGCCAAACACACATATTTGCAAACACAAAATATAGATATGCAATAATTTGGAATTTTTATTGCTTTTTCTTCAATATCCACAAACTGGATTAAAATGATAATGATAAGGTTGAACTAAATGAACACCTCTAAATGTAGTAGATAGATTACAACAGAAATCCAAGCTAAAATAGCCTCAATTCTGATTGAAGAGAGCTCCAATAGAGGGATGTTGCTAACAATGAGAGAAATATACCACCTCAATGATGAATTACTACTCTAGGACTGGGATGTTTGCGGTAATAGGCTGCTCTGCACTGATCAGACTCATAAAATATGCAGAAACCTTACTATACTGATAGTATAGATCTCTTATACCTTCTCTTTATCACACAAACTCTCAGGAAGAGAAATGTCCTCTTGGAAGAGAAAGTTTTGGATAATGTTGGAAGTCCTCTAAAGCACAAAAGGAAAACCCTGAGTGGATTTTCACCTCAACCTCAATATCTGGGCACCTTCCAAACTACTAGATTGGAAACCCCTGTAACTTTGAGCACCTCTCAAAAAGCCACAAGAGCGAAGAAGGATTTTTCCCTCACTCAATTTTCTTAAAATCATCAAGTAGTACCGTCTCCTTTGGCGTACATGTCTTTTATAGCCCCATATTCTAATTTTGCATTATGTGGACCCCATAACTTAAGTGATAATAAAATAAAAATCCTGATGTAATGTTGCCCCATAAAAGTATATTATTAATTCTCCTACCACCAAAATAATAAAAATAAACCTTCTAAGCTAGGACGTCACACACCAAGCCAAAATTATTTATATCAAAATATTTACATGACCCTATTATTCATAAAAGGGTCATTACATGGTGACTCATTCCCACTTCTACTGTCATATTTTGAAGTATCTTCTTCTAAATTTCCTTCTTCTTCAAGACTTGAAGTAGATTCTTCTTCCTATTTATTTTGAACTTTTCCAAGGCCAAGACCTGTTGAACATGATGTTCGTTGTTGTCCACAGATGAACTTATCCAATTTCCTAGAGCTATTTTTGAAACTCTTCATCTTGATCTTGGAGTCCTTTAAGTCTTATTTTAAAGTATCCACTTCTTGTGATAACTTCTCACATTCCAAGATCTTTACTTCTAATTTATCTTTGAACTTGTTTTCCTTAGCCTTTGATTTCTTTAAATTTTCTATGAGCAATAATATTTCTTCATCACATTACTAAGTTTCAACCTTAGAGTGTTGCTTTCTTACCTTCTTTACTATTTCAAGGACATAGATAAGTTCTCCCTTGATATCATAACCATTCTCTACTGAATAATCCTCTATTTGTTTGCCTTTGTCCGAGTTTCTACTTCCTTTAGACTTGTCTTCTACTGAACCACCTTCTTTATCTTCCAAAGCCATTAGAATATTCTCCTTTGGTCCCAATATTATATGTTGAAACCGGATCTCATTTTCTTTTAATAAGAGACATTTTTCCTTTTTGATCTCATTGAGTAAATAAATATTTCTTTCTCTTATAGCACTAGCTACTAGTTTCCCAGATTCAAATTTTCTTACTTCACATATTTCTTTATGAAAAGTTACCATATAGCCTTGATCATAGAGTTGACTAATGCTCAAGAGATTATGTCTCAAACCTTCCACATATAGAACATTTTTAGCTTTTGCTTTCCCATTGCCTATACTTAGAGTTCCTTTTCCACAAATATTTGTTGAACCATTGTCCCCAAAGTTTACTGACCCTCTATTTCCTTCTTTCAAAACTATAAACTTGTCCTTTTCTCCTATCATATGTCTAGAGCATCCGCTATACAGAAACCATTTTTCTTCTCCATCCTGAGCATGCAAAGCTATTTGAAATAGCAAGTATTTTAACTTTCCTTTCCCTTTTTATTCTTTTTTAGTAGTTTGAGTTGTGGTATTTCTACTAAACGTAGATATTTCTAGTTTGCACCTTCTAGTTGTATGCCCAAAACTATTGCATTTGTAACACTTAACATCATCATCCATATGTGGTGCAATAGAATCCGTACTACTACTATCATTGTCTCTACTAGTACATTGCATAGCTCTATGACCATATATGTTGCAAGAAAAACAATATCCATGGAAGGAATTTTGTAACCTATTTTCATGAGGACTCGATATGGTATTCTTTCTTTTGTGGTATTATTTCCTTGAGATATGATAAGATACCTCCTTTTTGGTTGATGTTCCTCCCTCTTGCTGACTTGGTGCAGCTCCTTGTAATATCTTATTTATTTTAGTTCTGCATTTTAGCATAACAATTTTTGCTACCACTTTCTCAAGTCCTCGCTTCTTTGGCTTCCAACATGACTCTCAACTAATGTTCAATATCTCTTATTTATTTCATTTCTATTTTGAGTTCTATTAACCTTTGTAGAAGCTCAATTCTTGCCAATTCATCATTTCAGATTCGTTCCTTTAGTTGTGCACTCTCTTCTTGAATCCTTTCAAGATATTGGATATATTTGAAGAGTGCTTACTCAAGGTCTATACTTTCTTCACTCCCTGAGCACATGTGTGTTACTGAAGGATCCTCTTCCAAGTTGTTAAACTCTTCATGAAGATACTAGCTCTTATACCAATTGAATAACATGTGCTTATACTGAGAGGGGTGGGGTGAATAGGATAACATAAAAATTTTCCCCAAATAGTAGCATCAACATTAATAAAATAGTAAAAATCACACAAAGAATAACACACATGAGAGACATCATTTTTAAGGTGGTTCACCCAATGTGGGCTACCTCCACAAAAAAATATTTCTTCTAAATATTTCTCAAATAATATTTTAGGAATCCTTTGTTGAGCAAGGTGTTGCAAGAGTTTTGTCATTGTTGTCAACATAGGCAGTTAGATCTAATGATGCAGTGGACAGGCAGTTCAAAAGTCATTCAGATGCAGAGGACGAAGTTCAAAGGTTATTCAGAGCATGGACAGTGAGTTTCCAAGATGACCATAGTTGCCTATTTGCAAAAATTCAAAGAAAAAGACAAGTAAGAAAAGTGTCACGATATCGCGAAATTTTCAGCAGGCAAGAAAAACTGTCACGATTTCGCGACATGTTAGAGGAGAGAGAAAGCACAAAGAAAACTGTCGTGATTTCGTGACATGTTTGGAGAAAAAGCGCTAAGGCAGAAAACTATCACGATTTCGTGACATGTTTGGTGAAAAAGTGCTAAGGTGGAAAACTATCATGATTTCACGACATGTTTGGAGAAAAAGTGCTAAGGCAGAAAACTATCACGATTTCGTGACATGTTTAGTGAAAAAGCGCTAAGGCAGAAAACAGTCACGATTTCGTGACATGTTTGGAGAAAAAGTGCTAAGCAAGAAAACTGTCGTGATTTCACGACATGTTTGGAGAAAAAGCCCTAAGGCAAAAAACTGTCACGATTTCGTGACATGTTTGGAGAAAAAGTGCTAAGGAAGAAAACTGTCGTGATTTCATGACATGTTCGGAGAAAAATCCCCAAGGAGGAAAAGTGTCACGATTTCGTGACATGTCAGGTTTTCACGACCCGAAGGGAAGAAAAGCACCAAGGAGGAAAAGTGTCGCAATATCGCGACACGTCAGGCTTTCGCGACCTGAAGAGGAGAGAGAAAGCTCGAAGGCAAAAGTGTCACGATTTCGCGAGATGTTCTGGTTTCGCTGGTGCAAGCCAAGAAAAGGTTGAGAAAGCAAGGAACGTCATGATTTCATGACAGAAGCAAGGATGACATCAGCAATAGTTCGAAGTGTCATGATTTCACAACAAAAACATTGTCAAAGCTAACAAAGGCCAAAAGTGTCACGATTTCATGACAGTAGGGACAAGAAGGCATACGGATGTAAAATGTGTCACGATATCGTGACATGTTGTAGTTTCACGAGGAAAGCTATAGAACCAGAGAGGCGGTTGAATCCGACAGAGTTAAATCTGGGCCGACAGAGATTAGGGTTTTGGAGCCGACATTTATTAGGGTTTTGCAGTCGACGTTCTTTAGGGTTAAAGTCGACTACAATTTAAGATTTGTTCTTGAATATTCTTCTATAAAATGAGGTCTATTTTGAGTTTGAATTGAGGGATTTCGATGAAGAGAATTTGCGCATGTGAAGTTCATGGTGAGCAGAGAGTGAGTCGTATCAATTCGAGCTGAGTGCGAAGTCGTAGTTCGTTTGAGTTGAAGTAAAGTGTGTGAAGAATTTGCGTAGAAGCAGACTGGAGTGTGAAGCATAAGCACATAGGAGCTGAAGTTGTAACTCGGTTGTGTCGAAGCAAAGTGTGCAAAGCAATTACGTAGAAGCAGACTAGTGGTGCGAAGCTTTTGTAGTAGAAGCCAGAGTACACAGAAACAGCAGACAGTGTGTAAATAGTGTGAAGTTATTTTTTTGTATTTTTCTTGGAGTCCAAGTTGTAGCTTGGCATAAGGGGTTGGTGCTCCTTCCAGTAGGTGCTGGTGAATTAGGGGTTGGTGCTCCTTTTTGTTGGTGCAAAAAAATTAAGGGGTTGGTGCTCTTTCCAGTTGGTGTTGGTAAATAAGTTGTAAATTTGTTGCTTTGCAAAGGCTGGATTTGGATGGTAGTCCAAGCAGTCATTTTTGAGGAGTAGCCAAATTGGTGAACCTCGTTAAAATTTTGTGTTGTGTTATGCTCTCTTATTAACTTGCTATTTTTGGTTTAAGTTTGCTTTATTTCTTTGCAAGTTTAAAGTTTTAAAAGATCACACTGATTCACCCCCCTCTCAGTGTCACTGTAAGTACAACAATTGGTATCAGAGCCAAGTTCTTATCAAAGGCTAAATTAGCTAAGGTTGATCTTGGATTAATACTCTAATGGCAAAGAAAGGCAAGAATGGAACCATGAGACACAAGAAGAAAAGATCACATAGGGTCATAAAAGAAAACAAAGATGAACTCATTATTGCTGTAGATTCAAGAGATGAACCAAACAATGGAGAAAAAGCAAAAAGTCAACTCGATGATGATGTAGGTTCATAAGGTTTAGAATGTTTTGTTTGTGTTCAACTCGGGCATAATGAACGTCAGTGCCATGGGTTTAGTAGCAGTGAAGATGAAGATGATTCTCTCAAAATTAAAGTCCTAGAGGATGATTCTAAAAAGGAAATAGATGGAGGTCCTTACATGATACTCGATGAAGAAGAAACAAAATCAGAACAAATTACAAACAAAATTCAGGAAAGCAAATTGGAATGAAGATCAAATTACAGCTCCAAGAAAAAAGAATAAGAAAAATTCAGGAAAGCTTGAGGATACAAACAAAATCATAACCAGGTTGAAAGTTCAGATAGAAGAATACAAGAAACTTTTTGAAAATCTTGAAATACAATTAACCATGAAAATAGAGTATTACAGTAAGCTAGAAGAAGAGATTGACGGTCTAAGAATGCAGACAGAAGAGATGAATAAGAAAGTTGATGTATGTAGCAAACATGAAGAAGATTTCAACAAAATTTTTAGCAATCTAAAGCTGCAAATAGAAGAGTTCAAAAGGATTGAAGAAACTATCAGGTCTCAGATCAATGAGAAAGAGACTGTTTGCTACAAACAATAAGAAGAGATTGTCTCTTTGAAGAAACAACTGGAATAGGCCAATACAAATCTTAAATTCAAGAAGAGCATAGAATTGCTAGAGAAAATGATAAGTCATCAGAGAAGCTCCACGAATAAGCATGGTCTTGGATATGAAGCTAAACAACCCCCATCATCCAAATATGTAGAGAAAAGGGAGCTCACCGTTGAAGGATCAAAGCATAAAAAGTCTGAAGTCGAACAACCTTCATCATCCAACTCTACAGAGAAGAAAAATTTTACTGTTGAAGGGTCGGAGCAAGAAAAGGTTAAAGATGTATCTTCAAAAGAAATAAAATATCAAAGGAGATTTACAGCAAAGCAACCACAACAAAAGAGGTTCTACCACTCTCACTCTTTTCATACTAACACTTTTAATGGCTATTGTTTCAGATGTAACCAGTATGGTCACAAGGCAACTTATTATGGATTGAATAATAAATCAAAGAGTTATGCTGATAGAAATACATCTGCATATCTAAGTAAACAATAAATCAAAGAGTTATGGATTGAATAATAAATCAAAGAGTTATGCTGATAGAAATACAATGTTTTCAATGCAATGGTCTTGGGCACATAGCAAGGTTTTGTCCAAGCGCTTCTGTATCAAATCTAAGGCAAAATAGTAGACTTCATAAGATGCAAAGAACGCAACACAGACAGGGAATAAATCATATTCGTAGAAGAAAGGAAAATAATCATTCATCATGGATGCATAAGAGACAACCACACTAGAGAAATATTCGAGTTCACGCAAAGGTGCAAAACGGGGGGGTAGTTGAGAAATACAAGCCCGTGTTCAAGAAATTTTGGAGAAAGAAAGAAGAGAGGAAATCATGTCTCCTTTGACTAAAGGAGACTACTCCTCTAATGCACTAAAGCAGCTCCAGGTAGCACATCCTTAGGTGGAGCAATCTTATAGATTTATTTTAATGCTCCTATGTATGTGTTTGGGTTTCTGAGGATGTAAAACAGGAAGTTAGGGGGAGTTGTCATATAGTTGTCGAAGTATGTTTTCAGATCATGGATTTTTGTGGTAGTGTCGTAAAGGATCAATATTAATTTGAGAGGTGTCTTTATTGGTAATTTTTCTATATGTCATTGTTATACTATTGATGGTTCTCACAGTCACTGTCAGAAGTTAAGAATTATAACAGTTCAAATAAGTTGGTTTACGAATTAATGTTGCTCTAGTCGTATATTTGTGTTTTGATAATTGCAGCGTGTATTTGTTCGACTCATTGATGTTAATATTGTGAGATATTTCATGACACCTTGGTGAAATGATCTAATTCACAGAAAATTTCTTTTTAACTGTTGATAAAATGCCAATCCAAGGTTAAAAAGTTTGAGGCTGAGTAAGGTGCACTATAGCTGGCCGTGAAGTATTTATCAAAATTTTGTCTTCTGATTCGAATAGTTGAAAGTAAGGAGTGACCAGTGGTGACTTTATAAAACATAGATCAAGTTGAAATTATAAAAAGGGATTTGGTTGGTGTATGGTACAATGTTTGCTACTTGCACAGAGTTTGCAGTAAAATTGCAGTGTTCGTTCAGTGTTGAACAAAAGTTGGTATAAGTGTGAGTCACTTATCAACTTTGTTGACAGACATGAAATCAACGTTTTGAATTGGAATCTTGAATAAAATGGTTATATTGAGCAGCCATATGGTTTCCAGCTTGATGATGTTCCCAACTTGGCTTGTAAGTTGAAGATATATGGCTTGAAACAGGCACCCCGAGCATGGTATGCAAGGCTAGACAATTTTCTCACTCAACAAAGGTTCAAGAAAGGCAGTATGCATGACAACATGATTTTAGGCTAATCCCAAAAAGTGACTAGCTACAAGGATCACTTTCTCAGGGGGAGCATTTGAGTATTTGGCTACTCTTTTTCTCATGATCATAATTTGCACTAAGTGCAATAAACTATGCCTGAGAATTGTGTGTATGGACTCAGGGGGAGTCTATAGTAGCCCTTTGGTATTATTGACAAAGGGGGAGAAGAGTTACAGGAATTTACACAGGTGTTGCCAACAATTCCAAAGGGGGAGATTTTTGAGCAAGGTGTTGCAAGAGTTTTGTCATTGTTGTCAACACGAGCAGTTAGATCTAATGATGCAGTGGACAAGTAAAGTAGTTCAGAAGTCATTCAGATGCAGAGGACAGAAGTTCAAAGGTTATTCAAAGCATGGACAGTGAGTTTTCAAGATGACCATAGTTGCCTATTTGCAAAAAATCAAAGAAAAAGACATGTAATAAAAGTGTCGCGATATCGTGACATTTTCAGCAGGCAAGAAAAACTATCGCAATTTCGCGACATGTTAGAGGAGAGAGAAAGCACAAAGAAAACTGTCATGATTTCGTGACATGTTTGGAGAAAAAGTGCTAAGGAAGAAAACTGTCATGATTTCGTGACATGTTTGGTGAAAAAGCTCTAAGGCAGAAAACTGTCACGATTTCGTGACATGTTTGGATAAAAAGCGCTAAGGAAGAAAACTGTCGCGATTTTGCGACATGTTTGGTGAAAAAGCGCTAAGGCAGAAAACTGTCGTGATTTCACGACATGTTTGGAGAAAAAGCACTAAGGAAGAAAACTGTCATGATTTCGCGACATGTTTGGAGAAAAAGCGCTAAGGTAGAAAACTATCGCGATTTCGCGACATGTTTGGAGAAAAAGCGCTAAGGAAGAAAATTGTCACGATTTCGCGACATGTTCGGAGAAAAATCCCCAAGGAGGAAAAGTGTCGTGATTTCGTGACATGTCGGGTTTTTGCGACCCGAAGGGAAGAAAAGCACCAAGGAGGAAAAGTGTCGCGATATCATGACATGTCGGGTTTTCGCGACCCAAAGAGGAGAGAGAAAGCTTGGAGGCAAAAGTGTCACGATTTCGTGATATGTTCTGGTTTCACTGGTGCAAGCCAAGAAAAGGTTGAGAAAGCGAGGAACGTCATGATTTCACGACAGAAGCAAGGATGACGTCAGCAATAGTTCGAAGTGTCGCGATTTCACGACAAAAACATTGTCAAAGCTAACAAAGGCCAAAAGTGTCATGATTTTGTGACAGCAGGGACAAGAAGGCGTACGGATGTAAAAGGTGTCGTGATATCACAACATGTTGGAGTTTCACAAGGAAATTTGTAGAACCAGAGAGGCGATTGAAGCCGACAGAGTTAAATCTGGGCCGACGAAGATTAGGGTTTTGGAGCTGACATTTATTAGGGTTTTGCAGCTGACGTTCTTTAGGGTTAAAGCCGACTATAGTTTAAGATTTGTTCTTGAATATTCTTCTATAAAATGAGGGTTGTTTCAAGTTTGAATTGAGGGATTTTGGTGAAGAGAATTTGTGCATGTGAAGTTTGTGGTGAGCAGAGAGCGAGTCATATCGATTTGAGCTGAGTGCGAAGTAGTAGTTCGTTAGAGTCGATGCAAAGTGTGTGAAGAAGTTGGGCAGAAGCAGACTGGAGTGCGAAGCATAAGTGCATAGGATCTGAAGCGTAACTCAGTTGTGTCGAAGCAAAGTGTGCGAAGCAGTTGCACAGAAGTAGACTAGTGGTGCAAAGCTTTTGCAGTAGAAGCCAGAGTACATAGAAATAGCAGACAGTGTGTAAACAATGTGAAGGTATTTTTTTGTATTTTTCTTGGAGTCCAAGTTGTAGCTTGGCATAAGGGGTTGGTGCTCCTTCCAGTAGGTGTTGGTGAATTAGGGGTTGGTGTTCCTTTCTGTTGGTGCAAAAAAATTGAGGGGTTGGTGCTCTTTCCAGTTGGTGCTGGTAAATAAGTTGTAAAGTTGTTGCTTTGCAAAGGCTAGATTTGGATGGTACTCCAAGCAGTCATTTTTGAGGAGTAGCCACATTGGTGAACCTCGTTAAAATTTTGTGTTGTGTGATGCTCTCTTATTAAATTGCTATTTTTGGTTTAAGTTTGCTTTATTTCTTTGCAAGTTTAAAGTTTTAAAAGATCACACTGATTCACCTCCCTCTCAGTGTCACTATAAGTACAACATCCTTACCAATTACAATGTTTATGGACCTATGTCTAAAGGAGATGTTGATACCCTAATCTCAAGTTCATGGATCTCTTCCACTAGAGAACTCTTTCCCCTTCTTCTCTATCTAGTGATCTTCAAGAAGACTCTACCTCTTTACTGCATTGACTGGTGGATCTCTCTCCACTTGAAGACTCCTCACTCAGATCTATCTTCAACTATCCTGGTTTCTAGATCTCTATCCACTGAGACTCTATCCTCTATACTCTATCACCTCCAAATATCTATCTCAATACTATACTAAACATAGTCTAGCCAATTTAGCACAAATCTGCTCAATATCTTGTACTAAACATAGTTCATTCGTTCTAGCACACATATTGTCAATATCTTGCACTAAACATAATTTATTTGGTCTAGCACAAAGCTGCCCAATAGGTCCACATAGAACCTTCGCAAATATGCTAAATAGGTCCACACAGAACCTACTCAAATCTACTCAATAGGTCCACATAGAACCTGCTCAAATCTGCTCAACAGGTCCACATAGAATCTGCTCAAATTTACTCAATAGGTCCACACAGAACCTGCTAAAATCTGCTCAACAAGTCATCTCTAGGACTTGTCCAAATCTGCTCAATAAGTCCTTTCTAGGACTTGTCTAAATATGCTCATTAAGTCCTCTCTAGGGCTTGTCTAAATCTGCTCAATAAGTCCTCTCTAGGACTTGTCCAAATTTTCTCAGCAAGCTTCCACAAAATCTTACAGAAAATCAGTCCACAAGACTTCTCAAATACTTGCCTCAAATTAGTTTAACAAGCTCACACAGAACTTGTCCAATATCAGAGAATCATAAAGAGAATTGTTAGAGACTCAATATGTTCTATACTCAATGCTCAATCAATATCTCAATTCAATCTCATAGAAGCATAAAGAGAATTTTTAGAGACTCAATATGTTCTATACTCAAATCCCAATATCAACTCAATCTCAATCTCATATAAGCATAAAGAGAATTGTTAGAGACTCAATATGTTTTATACTCAAATCCCAATCTCAACTCAAATCAATCTCATAGAAGCATAAAGAAAATTGTTAGAGACTCTATATGTTCTATTCTGAAATATCAATCTCAACACAAATTAGAATATAATAGTTTTTTCATGGAACTTGAACAACCACTTCACACAATTACTTGACTAGGCTCAATAAAATCTACTCAACCAATCACCTCAAGGAACAATCCTTTCCTCAAACCCTAGTCCAAACATGTATCAACCAACTCAAAATATTTCCAATAATTCTCAACAAAAAATCTCACATAACAATGATACTCATGTTCTTAACTCAAGTTCAAGTTCTTTGCATAATCAATTGGCTTCAACAACGATGCTTATAAAACATTCTTCACATAACAATGATACTCATGTTCTTCTCAAACCCTAACTTAGGTTTTTCACACAACTAATGGCTTCAACAAAAATGCTTATAAAACAAGGTTTAATCACAACTCTCAAATTAGAAAACCTTGAAGCATTAAACCAACAACTCCTCAAAAGGAAAACCACAATCAATCCTTTTCTCTCCAAAGATATTTTCAGAAATCAATCACCCAAATAATTCAATGAAGAATATTTCCCATACCTTTTTGATGCCTTATGAGTTGTCCACTAAATCTGCCACATTCAACACATTTTCTTTTTCCAATGTCAACAAGGGTTAGAGGTCTTGAGTAATAACACAATAATAAAAATAATATCTCAATAACACCTTATTACTCCTACTCAATAAAATGCACCATATCCTCTTATGCAAGAAATAAACCCTCAAAAGAATAAATCAAACTTACTTTTGAAACTCCTTGACAAAACCAAAAATATCTCCTTGTACACACCTTATTTCTCCCTCTAAGAAATCTAAACAAATAGCTCTTGAAAATATATTTCCAATGATATATAATATGATATACTTCCAAAAGGAAAATCAGCAGAAATCTCTATCTTTCTTAGGGCATACCATATCATTATTTCTCCTTAGGCAACCTTGGCAAAAATTAAAATACTAAACAACATCAAAAATTAAATACATTGCCTTGCCCTAGACATCCTCCTTCCCAAAACCTTAGCTGCATCCAAGCCACCATTGGGCCACACACCCTGACGTGTCTAAAACGGCACGGCTACCATAAAGTTTCCATGAACAACGCTCCTCTGAAAAACAACAAGTGCTTCAAACACTTCTTCCTTGCAATCCAAAAGGCCTCACGTGAATCGAACGTAGGACCTCCTCCTTAGTACCAAGCCAACATACCACTAGGCCATGTTGGCCTTTGCACTTAGAGCCTCCGAACCTTCATACCTTTAGCCTTTACGTAAATCGTAAGGCCTTCAAAAAAATAAAACCTTTTCACGTGCGCTTTGAATAATAATTTCAAGGGATGCCTTGGTAAATATTTTTGATGGCATTTATATAATGTCTTTGTCCTCTTTTGCAATCACGTCGATGCTTCAAATAATTTCGACGTCGGCGTGATTTTTAATTTATAACTAATTTAAATTTACATTTAAATTTAAATATTATAAATTAAAAATAACCAACCTTAGGTTTAATTAAACCTTAGAACCTTGTCTTAATGCCCAATATTGGTATAATTAAATAGTGTTTATAAAATTTAAATTCCTTGTGAATTTAAATAATTTATAAATAATTATTAAACCTCCTTTTTAACCTTTGCAATAACCCATATTGGGTTTTTATAAACCAATCACATAACATGTGCTCCCGATAATATTAAAATATTATGGAGCCTTTTTCCTTTCACTTTTGCACTGATGAAGCTTTTTCTTGGATGACTTGGGTGACTTTATTTCTTGTCGAATTCCTTTAGATGATTGATAACTCTATCAGGTGACATCAATGACAACTTTGACTTAGAGGACTCAAAATGTCCAACAGCTTTGACGTATCAAATTCCTATGATCATGCGATGTATAATTTTGAGGTATTTTTCTTGTTACTAAGTAATTTACAATATCAGCATACCAAGGACTAAAATAAAAAGAGCAAACAAATGTTCATATGGGAAGTTATCAGGAATTAACTCGTCATAATCAAAGATTTGAATACGAGATAGGTGATCTGTTATGGTGTTATTTTATCTTACCTTATATATAATTGTGACATTAAACTCTTGTAGCAAAAGAAGCCATCTAACCACTCTACCTCCTATTGTTGCTTTGTTCATTAATTATTTAATGGCAGAGTGACTAGTGTGAATCAATATTTCATACTCTATTATGTAATATTTAAATTTATTAATGGTATGGACAATAGCTATAAATTATTTTTCAGTAATAGTGTAATTAATCTTGGCTCTATGCAAATTTTTATTTACATAATAGATAACATAAGGTATTTTGTTCTCAAATTGTTGCAATACTTCTCCTATTGCATAACCCAAAGCATTACAATGTATATGGAATGGTAATTTTTAATTTGGTCCTCTTAGGATTGGAGTAGTAATCAATTTATATTTTATAACTTCAAAGGCTTATTGAAATGCTTCAGTCTAATTGAATTCACTTTCTTTAGTTAAGATCATAAGCATGGGAGCAACAATTTTGCTGAAATCTTTAATGAACCTAAGGTAGTATCCTGCATGTCCTAGGAAACTTTTCACCTTTGTTTGTGTTTTCGGAGGTTGAAGGGATTGAAAAACTTGTATTTTTGTAGGATCTACTTTCATACCTTATTTTGATATGTAATGCCCTAGAACAATACATCCTCTCATCATCATGAAACACTTTTCATGACTCAAAGAGAGGTTTTGCTCTTGACATCTAATCAAAAAAATTTGCAAGCTTGAAAAGGTTTCTTCAAATGTATTACGTAGACTGTGAATTCATCCATATAGACTTCTACACACTCATTTATTATATCAACAAATATAGCCAAAACAACTCTTTGGAAAGTGACAGGTGCATTGCATAATCCAAAAGGTAAGACTTTATAAGCATAGGTGCCTACTGGACATGTGAAGGTTGTCTTTTCTTGATCTTCCTTAGCTATGGAAACTTTATTATAGCCACTAAACCCATATAGAAAGTAGAAGTATTTATTTCTAACCAATGTATCAAGAACTTGATCAATGAATGGCAAGGTAAAATGATATTTTTTCATTACCTTGTTTAATTCTCTATAGTCCATGCAAATCCTCCATTTGCCATTATTTTTAGGGACTATCACAAGAGGCGACACCCATTGACTGTCAAAAATTGCGTATATAAATCCTGCCTTCAATAGTTTAATGATTTCTTCCTGAACCACATCTTTCATATATGGATTCAATCTTCTTTGAGGTTGTCTTATTGGATAACATCCTTCTTGGATAAAAATACAATGGGTACAAACATTTGGATGTATACTCTTTATATCCTTGTATATCCATGCGAATGTTGATTGATATCCCTTAAGCACGTCTATTAATTGTGACTCTTGTATGCCTGTGATATCATAACTGATATTCAATGTCCTTCCTAGTGTGATGTCTATTTGCTTGAATTTATCTATGTTCACATCTATTCCCATTATCTCATGTTGAAGAACATTTAAGTAATAGTTGTATGGTGTCATTTGTTGAGATTGACTTGTGCTTGCTTCATTAATAGCCATGGTAGATTCAAAAGAACAACCATTGTCTTGACTTTGATCCTTGCTTTTATTTCCTAAAAATAATAGTAATGGTCCCTTGACCTCTTTTTGAAGTTGTTCACTCAGAACATTTATTGATAAGGTTTAGATTTCATCAAAATAATGAGGGAATTCATACCATAATTGCTTTGGAAACTCATCTTCTATTGTTGATTCAAGGAATAGTCTAAGGTCTTTAGTATTTTTGCCATCAAAAATAGTCATATTTCCCATTCTACAGCTGATGTAAGCATCTGTTATTGCAAGTCATGAGCACCCTAAAATTAAGGGATGTCCCCTTAAATTTTTATTAGATTATAAGACTATAAAGTCTACAAGGTATTCCCATGAACTCATTGAGACTATAACGTCTTCCAGTTTTTCCTATGGCTTAAAAGTAGATCTATCTACTCTGGAGTACAATAAAAGTTGATTGCAATTTATGTAACCCTAAATATTCTACTATCACTTTAGTCATGACATTAATAGCATGCATAAATTGACCAAGACATTTTGCAAGGCTATGTCACCAATGCGCACCATGAGTATAGGTATTCCAGGATCTGTGTAATTTGGTAATAACCTACCTCCCATTATTATCTCAGACAATTATCCAATGACTTGAATAGTTTGTGCTTCATTCTTATTTTTCCTTCCTGAATTGGTACTCATGTTTTTAATGAGCTTGGAATAGATGGGTATATCCCTGATAGCTTGTAACAAAGGGATCTTGATAGTAATATTTTATAATTCCTAAAGAAATTTAAAGGTTGGCATAAGTGGTTCTTTTGGTATTGCCAATATTTGAGGAAAAGGTACCTCTACTTCCTTCCTTTAAAGAATTTGGATTTCTTGTTGTTTTTTTGGAATGTTTTCTGATGAATTCTCCATTTCCTTTTCATTTTTATCCCCATTTTTGAATAAATATATAGTGGGATTTTCAAGCTCTGTGAGAGTTACATTATTTTCCAACACTTTTCCTGATCTCAATTGAATTTTTTGACAAGGCACTACAAATATAGAACATTTCTCACTAGTTTCATAGGCTTGTTGAATGTTCTTGTTGTTGTTATGGTTATGGACCAATTGAGCTGGAAGAGGAGGTTGCTTAGGAGGATTATTATTGTTAACTGGGGGTGGAAGAAGTCTATTCTGAGACGTATTTTGAGGGGATTGTCCCCTAAATTGATTTTGAAAGTTTTGTTTTTGTGATAGATTCTTAGACCAACTAGATCCTCCCTGGTTACTAGTATTCCAATTTTTTTGGTTGGATATTCCTTTATTCCATGGTGGATTTCCATAGGTATTGGTCATAAATTGGGCCCATGGAGTTGTGTTCTAGTATTTATTATTTGAATAAGAATTCCAATTTTCCCAATTTGGTGCATTAGACCATTGATTAGGCCTTTGCGAGTTGGAATAACTAGGGTTTGACCAATTTAGTGGTCCATTGAATAGACCATTCCATATTTGGGCTAAAAAATAAACATCTTCTTCCTCTTCAACTTTAGGTTCCTTCATGGCAGCTTTAACAGTGGAGATGTATTTGCAATTTTCGGTTTTGTGACCTTTATCACAGATTTTACTAGTAGTAATATTGGAAATGTTGGTAATGTTAAGAGGGCATTCCCTCGGATTGTGATTTTTTCTACATCTGTGATAGTAAATTTCTTCACTATATTTCTCCTTTGGATTTTTATCAATTAAATCCAGATATGTAGTCAAGGTACTTAACAAATCAATTTTTAACCCTTCCAACATATTTCCAATTTTTGCTCTCGTCACTCCTCCAGTAGATGTATACTTGTTACCCCTTAGAGGTTTGTTTCTTGAATAGTTTCTGCAAAGGTTCAAAATATCCTTAAATACCATAATATGGATATCTCCTTTTGCCATAAGATTTAAAACCTTGAGGACATCCTCCTTCAGTCCTTTTAAAAATAGTTCTTTTAAGATTTTTTCATCAAGGTCTATATTTACTCTAGATCCAAAAAATAGAAATATTTCAAGGTAATCCTCCAAAGATTTCTCTTCTTTTTTATTCATGCGGAATAACTCTGATTTCTTGTCCCTAACTCTATAGTATTCCTAGTATTATTCAAGGAATAGTTATTTTAATCCATGTTCTTCATCCCATTGGTTGCAAAAATTTTCTCCTAGACCCATAAACCATCTTAAAGATGCATCTTTAAGAGTAGAGGGAAACAATATTAGCTTTTGTTCATTGGTAGTGTAAGAGTAAACTTGACACACTACTTCAAATTCGAAGAGAAAAGCATCTGGATATTTGTGTGGTTTCCCATGGAAGGTGGGTAATACAGAGATAGATATTAACTTAGGTTCTCTTGTTGTCCCATATATGTGTAGGATTAGGAAGGTAAATGTCTTTCTCTGACCATTTCTTCTCTGATATCTATTCTATCTTGGTTAATTTCCCCTTTGGTTCTCGTCTACTTCTCCTTGCCCACTTTGTTGATCAGACATAGCTGAATATAAGATATCAAGAATTGGATCAGGTATGGGTTCAGTAAATATAGAAGAAGGATCTATTTGAATATCAAATTTTGGTTTAGGCAACAAGTATGAATCAGGATCTTGTTCTAGGATTTTAGCTTGTTTGGTTGATGTTGTTGTTTCAAGTTCTTCTAACTTATAAATTCTATGATGCCTACTAAAGTCTCTTTGGAAGTTTCCTTCTGAGTTGCTAATTTTTATGAATCTTCCCTTAGAGTATCTAGGTTTGTTCATGAATTTTCTAAGTTTCTTGTTTTTCCAACACGCCTAATATTCCTTTAATAGTCTATGAATATTGTTGATTAGATCAAGTTGTTCGGATGTCATGAATTGTTCCTCTTCAAAATTAAAATGGTATGTCACCAAGTGAATCAATTGAATGGGAAAATTTTAAGTTGGAATGGGATCAAGATTTCCAAATTGTAACTCACAACGTATATCTTGACACAGCTCCCTAAAGCGCACAACTATAGGTATACTCTGATATTCTTGATATATTCTAGGGCTACTTATTTCTTTTCTAGGTCTCCAAGGAACCTATGAATGAGGAGGGAATATTTAAAATATTTATTCCAAGCGTAAATGGTTGGATTTACTGTTGCTCTTCTATCCCAAAGCCAAAATTCATAGTTTATTTTAAGATCTAGGTAATATAAATGGTGGTTTGCCCCTAGAGTTTTAGCTATGTCAACCCTTTTGATTTCCTTCAGTTCATCTGATATTTCTTTAATAATGTCAATGCGTTCATATAGGCATTCCCACTCTTTACTAGATGCTCTATTTCCTTGCCCAAAAAAAGGTTAACTTCTTGTTTAATCAATAGTTATCTAAGGTCTATAAGTACAAACTGATTTATAATGTTTTCCACCATCTAGCAACTTATTTGTATTTCACTTTTTCTCTCTAGTTTTGTTTTTGTTTGGGTTTTGGTTTTGATTTTATATTTTAATTCTACTGTTCTAGGATCATAATAATTGAGTTTATAACCATTCTTAATACAATAGAGAACAATTGAAATAAAATTTCATGCTAATCCTAATATTTTGCTTAAAATTAGATGCAACTCACATTCCTACGAATATTTATACAACCAACTTGAGCATATTAGGAACAAAATGAAATATTTGTAGGAAAAGTAAAATTTGAAATAAAATTTTATGCTAATCCTAATATTTTGCTAAACTTAGATGTGACTCACGTTCCCATGAATATTTTTACAACCAACTTTAGCATATCAGGAACTAAATGAAATATTGCTGGAAAAGTAACATTTGCTTGAAAATAAAAGGTTAAACTATTACTGTTTGTTTGATTGTTTAAGAGGGTTTCATTAAGGTTGTGTCACTCAACCATAACTACTTCCTAATTCTAACAGGGTTTCTCTTTCAGCGTTCACCTACTTCCTATTTTTCTCATAGGGCCTAAGTCAAACCAACAATAATAATCACCCAAAGCTAGAAATGTACAAAAATGAAATTTGCTTAAATAAAAGGTACTATTACTACTTATTTGATTATTAGTGGGATTTCATTATAGTTGTGTCACTCAACCATAACTACTTCCTACTTATAACAGGGTTTCTCTTTTAGCATACACCTACTTCCTATTTTTCTCATTGGTCCTAAGTCAACTAGGCAATGATAGTTACCCAAAGCATAAAATTTTATAGAAAGTAAAATTTGTAGAAATAAAAGGTAAACTATTACTATTTCTTTGACTATTAGGAGGAACAAGGTTTCTCTTTCAATGTACACCTACTTCCTATCATATCCTAGGTTAACTAAACCATAGTCAGTAGTTGTACGATTCGACCAAGAATCGTCGTCTAAAAAATTGAGTACATTTTTGCTTTCTCGTAAAATAGGAAAAACTCGTTTTTAACGCATTTTCTTCGAAAATTCGCTAAATAGGGGGAAAAATGTAGCACCCTAAAATTGGCACGGTTAAAAACCTTAGTAAAACATAAAAGATAAAAATTTGAATTTTAGCCCCAAAACCGGTCCAAAACTGCCTGTTACCCATTTCCCTGTTTTTCGTGCCATTTTTAGGATTTGTTTTGACAGTTGGATGATATCGTCGTAGATTAGATGATATCATCCCAGATCTAATGAAATCGTCATGGAAAGAACGTCCAGACAATTTTGTCCCAAAACTGAATTTTCAACTTGGTCAGAAGTGCGTCTACGCAGTTGGAGATTGCCCTCTTGGAGATCTCCCAGATTGGGATGATCCCCAACCTCTTAAACCTCTTCCTAAGCCTATATAAACTAGGATTTTCTAGTTTACCCCTGCTGACCCTACATCACCCCCTTGATTCTGATTTCCCTGAACCCCTTAGCTGATAGATTTAACTCCTTATTCCCTTGCACTACCGTCTGTGTTCTATGTTTTGCATTTTCTTGCAGGAACTCTACTATTTTGTAGTTGAATATAGATCGGATCGGCACAAACAATATCGGATGATTACGGATGATCTTGTATGATTGGAGGTGATCCTGACTATAGTCCAGATTGGGGGCAATCTGAGTCCAGAGTTTGCATTCCCCTAGCTTTCTCTGCATTTTCATATTGTATTTCTGCATTGTTTTGAATTATTATGTTTTTTGCATCTTGGAGTTCACCTCATTTAGCCTAATCGCACGGTAAGGTTAAAATCAATCATTAAATCTACTGCATTTCCTTATATGTTATTGGAATCCATTATTTAGGCACGTTTTTTGTTATTTCTACCATTATATTTTGCTTTTGCACTTGCATATTTGGTATTTCACATTTATTTATGTGATTACAGGTTTTTGACAAATTCATCTGATGAATTCGTCAGATATCAGATGATCCTGTCTAATCTCAGACGATTACGTACGATCTGAGGTGATATGGACTGCTACAAAACTCAGAATCTTCATCAAACATCTGGAATCAGGTATGATATATTCTAATTAGGATATTCTCTATTATTAGCACTCATTCCTATTTTTTGTATCCATTTAAATTATCATTGGTAGATAAAATAGTCTAGATTCATCTTGGCCAAACCTAGGAGTTGAATGATCGAGTCTAAAAATGAACACATCAAACCCAATATCAACCTAGGCATGGAAACTGCCGCTCAAAAGTTTCTTGGTGAACCCACCATCCATCAAAATTCACCTTTATACTCCTCCCCTGAGAGGTGGGACCTTCAAAGGGCCTCTCAGTTCGAGGTATTGTCCCATCCTTCTCGCATCCTCCTTCTGGGCACGGATCCTATAGCCTGAGGGTAAGGATGCAAAAAATTTGGAGCGATACATAAGCTTTCAATATGATACATCAAAACTAGAAGAGCCCCTTAACTTGATTTACTATGAACAAAGAGTCACCAAAGATGTTTAATATTTTAATATTCATGGTGATGGTTGTGTGGAGGCCCAGCAGTAGGGCTTCGTACTCAACATTGTTGTTGGTGCATGAAAAATATAATTTAAATGACAAGGGCATTGGAGCTCCTTGCGACATGAAAAATACTATTCTTGCACCACCTCCTTGCTTGCACTTCGAACCATCAAAGAACAAAGTCATATCAACATTATTCTCTGGTTCTTCAGGTTTAGGAGCTTCAGATACGATGAATATTGTGTCATCCAAAATCTCAATGGTCAGAGGCCTACTTTTTGACAGCAGTGCCTTAGCCAACTGATCAGCTATGACTTGTCCCTTAATGGACTTCTGGTTTATGAATTCTAGATCGAATTCTATCAGTAGCATGATCCACTTTATAGTATGTGTATTGTGATATGTCTTACTCATCATGTATTGAAAAGGATTTTGTTTGGATATAATATATTTCGTATGACTTAACATATAGTGTTGCAATTTCTCAATAGCTAACACTACTGGTAAATATAGTTTTTCCACATATGCATGCCTGAGATCATAGCTCACAAAGGTTCGACTAATATAATATATGGCCTACTCTTTGCCTTGCATGTTCTTTTGGGCTAACATGGTTCCTAGTGCAAAGTCAATTTTCGATATATATAGTAGAAAAGGCACCTCTGGCCTTGGTGGAGCTAGCATTGGTGGTGTCACCAGGTTTTGCTTTATTTTAGTGAAGGCTACTCGATAGTCGTCATCCTAGTTGAATGGGAACCTCTTATGTAGTAGTCGATTCATGGGTTGATATTTATCTGATAACTAAGTGATGAATCACTTTATCGATGCTACTTTTCCCTAAAGGCTTCTTAACTCTTTAATATTGGAGGGAGGACACATCTCTAAGATATCCTTGACCTTCACTGGGTCAACTTCGATGCTTCATTTAGAAATGATGAATCCTAGGAGTTTACCAAAAGTTACGCTAAATACACACTTCTTAGGGTTCAAATTGACATTGTGCTCTATCAAGCGATCAAAAACCTTCCTTAAGACCTTTGCATGCTTTTCTCATAGCAATGAATTGGCAAACAAGTCATCAATATAATCTTCTAGAATATTCTGCATGTAGTCATGAAAAATGTATGTCATGGCCTGCTGATATGTGGCACTAGTATTTTTGAGGCCAAATGGCATAAATTTATAGAAAAATTTTCCTCATGGCATTATAAATGTGGTTTTATGCTGGTCTTTGGGTTTAATCTGAATTTGATTGTAACCAAAAAAATCATCCATTAAGGAGAGCATTTTGTGACCTACAGTTGCATCTACAAGAGTATCAATATTAGGCAACGAAAATGAATCTTTAGGTGTTGCCTTATTTAGGTCTCTAAAATC